>JASDDO010000019.1:189414453-190900825 GCA_030015575.1 Agapanthus africanus | reverse complement strand
AGAATGTATTATT
Source organism: Agapanthus africanus (assembly GCA_030015575.1). Lineage (NCBI taxonomy): Eukaryota > Viridiplantae > Streptophyta > Magnoliopsida > Asparagales > Amaryllidaceae > Agapanthus > Agapanthus africanus. The sequence continues at coordinate 190,900,812 of JASDDO010000019.1, read as the reverse complement.
CTTTTCTTTTTAGAATTATCTTATGATAAGCTTTCTTCTTCTTCTTCCTTGACTTCAAGAAGAAAAGCTTTACCTCATCAATGGTAGATTGATGATATGAGTGAGAAATCCAATTCTAAAGTATACCCACTTCCTATTTCTTCATCCTCTACCTCTTGCCAAGTAGTAGAGTGTGTTTCCTTCACAAGATTTTAGGGTTTGGTGAAGGAGGAGCTTGATTTAGCGATGCCTCGACGTAGATCATCTTCGGCATGGACATCGACGACCTAGCTTGCCCATTCTCCGACGAAGTCGACTCTAGAGCCCGGATTTGATTTGGACAGCGGAGATGACCTCGTTGCGGAGCCGTGGAGGTGGATATCCGGATCTACAAAGGTTGTAATTTCCGTATCTCATTAGTTAATCTGTTAACTAGTTCTTGTTCGCCTAGAAATCTAGTATACGATCCGTTGTTTAGGGTTTGTAGGCACCATAATTTTTGAAATTGCCATGGTTGATGGCTTGGGAGACCTCACTAGAGTGCCTAGGAACCCTGCAGTGGTATCAGAGCCTAGCTAGAGCCTTAGGCGAAGTCCAGACGGAAATTGAAGTCCGATCGAACCGAAACCTCACCCGGGAAATTGCTCTCTGTACAATTTTTAAAAACAGGGATTTTTCCACATTAAAAATGTTCAGAAATATCAGCAGGAAATTATAAGAAATTCTGTAAAATTCGGCTTCCTAATTCCTACAGTGCGCCGCGCTTCCGCGGCACGAGCTTGGCTCGTGCGGCGCAAGCGCGGCCATTTTGTCGTATTAGGCATCCTAATTGGTACAGTAATTCACAATATTCTGTGCTGGTTTTCCTGGATATTTTTAATATTTTTTCCAGAGTTGAAATTTTCTGAGTTGATTTGGGAATTCGATGTTTCGATCGGGATATCAAATTTTGTCTGTGTGGCTTTCCGGATAAATTTTAGGATATGTTAAAAAGTTCGACCGGATATAAATACCCAACTTTTCCCCTGTCGGGAAATTTCCAAGTGTTGGATTTTTCCGTAGTTTAACGACGTTCTAAGTAGTGCAAGTAACGCGATGGTCCCTCTAGAAGACACAAACCTTAACTCGATTATGTGACCGTCTTGAACTGCCCTTTGAACCTTCGGGTTTGGGGCAGTACGGCGTGCCACATGTGAGGCGTTGGCTTGACCCTTCTACGGCTGGATCGTTGGTACTGAGGCACGAACGGAATGTTGTTAGACTTGTTTCATGTGTTGATCTATTTCGGGAAAACTTGGGTGTTCGATTGTTCGATCGGAAAATTTAACATTTTCTATTTATCTGGAATGGGATACAATAATTGGAATTCACAATAGTTATGTGATAACTGAATGAATGTTATAAACGTAGCAATTTAGTCTCACTTGATCGGTTGCCACGGAATTTTGATGTGATCAAAAGTCCGTCGCAATCACGTAGCGTACGCGAATACTCGCCGGGTAAACTTAATAGACAGCCTCACTCCATTGCCCCGACCAAGTGACTGTAGGAGAACCCCGTCGCCGAAAGCATCCCTCCGGGTGCTCGCGGTAGCGGTGTTCCGCCTTGGTGCACTTCGTCGCCGGTATCGGGGGTGCGGCCGCCTACTTAAGTTTGCGACGAGCATTCGATCAGGCTGTCGGGAATCTTGTTGAATTGCCCGACTTGGTATTGAAAAGTGTTTTCGATTTTGAGACTAAAATGCGGGGTTTATAATTGTTAGGCATGCGATGTCTAAGTAATTCATTTGGTCAGGCATGCGATGTCTGAAGAGATTGCGGATTCCAACTGTTGTAGTTTTACACTTTCTTTTCTGTGACCGTAAGTGTAATATGTGATATCGCCGGTTTCGTTACTATATGTCAACGACAATTGGGATGGACATATTTACTTACGTTGATGACATGTGATGTTATGTGTTGCTGGATATGTTATATTGGATCGTCGTGTTTGAATAGCCGGGGGTTTTTATGTGAGATGAGTGTTTTTCATTTTCATTCATGTAAAAACTTGTATGTAATATTCTTTTATTGGGGCGCTTCCAGGTTGCGGGAGTTGTCACCTGTTGTATATTATTTACTTTTCCGCACTAGGATAGACCCAAGGAGGAGGGCACAAGTAACCGGGTTCTGGGGTCCAGTGGGAGACCAACTCGAGGAGTCGAGTCCGGGTCTCCTAACTCTAGAATTGGTAGGGTTGCTTGCCGCTCTCGTAGGGGTCTAGGGGTGTGGGTTTGGCTATTCATCACGACCGTGGAATCCGTGTTTTATACTGGCTCGTATTGAAAACACGGACGTCCTAGTATATCCAATATTTCATATGATTTCTTCTGCTGCGATATCTGTGATGAGATCATGTGATGTTTCTGTGATGGATATAGTATATAGTATATATGATATATTATATAGACGTTACTTATGTTTTACACCCGCGCTAGCCCTGCCCTGCTCTGCCGTTAGTTACCTAACCTAACGGTGCACGAGGGGACATCGAGGCGAATGCGGATGGCATAAGTGTACGTCATATCTATCTGTGATGTTTAGGTACATAAATGATGGGACTTCATTAATGTGATTAATGAAATAAAAGAAACCTAAGATGTTGTAGAATCGAATTTCAAAATAAAACAGGTAGCTACAGTTCTTGCTTTGCACAGTGGTATATGCGATATATCCTGCACCTTATTCGATGAGGAAAGGACCGAGATCCCTTCACCGGGAGTGACTCCTTTAGCAATAACTGGCAGATGCTACACACTCGGTTTGTCTTTTGATTGCTTTTAAGAGTTTTTGCTTTGCACAGTGATATATATGATATATCCCGCACCTCATTCGACGAGGAAAGGACCGACGATCCCTTCACCGGGAGTGACTCCTTTAGCAAAACTAGAAAAGCCTCAAAAACACTCCATTTCAAAATTCATTCGATCCTACAACGATATCAAGTTCATTACGCAATAGGTTTTCAGAAAAACCTGTCGTAGCCCTCCGTCATTTCAGATAAGTGCTGTTTAGTATTCGTGCTGCGTTTGTTGACCTCCGTCAAGGCGCAGTGTGCGGTAGCTAACCAGTATTTATCTGCTTATGCATATGATGCTGATTGAGTTAGGGTAGTCGTGCGGCCTTGTTGACCTCCGTCAAGGGTCGTGCGGGTGGGTTTAATTCGATCAAGAAATGACGGGTTGAACTTGACTAGTAGCCTATGGTTTGTTGACCTCCGTCAAGGTCATAGGGTGCTAGGGGCAAAATATTATCGGGAATTTCAAGTGTTGAAATTTGCAATGAGATTGCATACCTTCTATGAGATAGTTGGATCCCGATACCCGCTGCGAGTAAGTGTTACTCCTGGGAGAGTTTTATACATTACAATTAGCTGATCAAGTAGGTGTCTAGAAAGGTGTCAACGGGGTTACGCCTCTGGGAAAACGAGGTTTACATTAATTAGGTTCGTGCGAAAGCACGGGGGACCTCCCTCAAAGTACCGACACTGGCCTGGCTGAAAGATTGGCGAACTTGTAGTGTGTAATTAATCCCGGCTAGTCTTTCCTTTTAGGGTTTGAAGGAAGATTTGATAAAAAGCAGTGGGAGCCATCCTGATTAGATAAAATAATAACCAATCTATTCTTGACAGAGCGCACGCTGAGTGTTTTCTTCTCTCTCTCTCCTGGTAGCGACAATATCACGCCTTAATCAAGATAATAATACGGATTATTGACCGAACCCGCTTGTTATACTGAGCTGGGGAACGTTGGTCCCGCTCCAACTTATAAATGTTATAAGACAGAGCAGGAAATTGGGGATTACCAGATTTCCCGTGCCGCCCAAACGAAGAGAGTGCATGCTGATGCATCATCTTCGGGTGTGTTCATTATACAGAACTGTTTCTCAGTATCTTTTACATCCTGGGTATGTGATACCAGATCAGAATCCCAGATATGTAATCTGTTACATAGGGCTACAGAAGGTAGAGAACTGAGAACGGGTGATAAGTTTCATGAGGCAGAAAATGGGGCAAGTGTTGCAGCCAAGTCTGTTGGTCACTGTCACCCTGTATTACCAATACATTGATTCTGAACGAATGTTGTTAGATACCGAACCTGATATACCAAATCATATCACTCTCTTTGTTAGTAAAGAAAGGATATAATTTTGTATTGTTGGATAATGTTTTGAACATTTCCTATATCAAAAGTTGATCGGTTCAGGCACGTTATCTAAAAGCATTAATGTTCTAAATCAAACTACAGTTCTTAGTATACGGAACACACACAAGAGGAAGAGTTCAGAAATGAACGAATCCTTCTTGAGGTATTGTAGACTAGGTCATATCAATGCGACCCGACTAGCTGAGTTACATTTAGATGCATATTTAAATCAGTTTGAATTTACATCTTGTGAAACTCGCCTGTCATGTCACAAAGATAAGATGACCATAGCTCCGTTTACTGGAAACAGAGAAAGAGTTAGTAAACTCTTGGGATGATACATGTTGATGTATGTGAGGTCCCCTGTCTACACATTCCAAGACTGGTTCTTTGTACTTCATTATGTTCTCTGATGATCTCTTTAGATTCAGACCTATGTTCCTGTTGAAACACAAGTCCGAACCTTTTGAGATATTCACGGAATATAAGTTTGAAGTAGAGAACCAGAATACGGGTATAAGTATTATGTCCTTTGATGTGATCAAGGAGGAGAATACTTGAGCACGGAATTCCTGGACTATTCTAAAGGAGAATGAGATTCTCTCTCAGCATTACTCCTCCGAATACACCATAGCACGATGGTATATCGGGGCGGAGCAATTACACCCTATGTGATAAGGTGTGCTCTATGATGAGTACTACTGAGTTACCTATTTCCTTTTAAGGGAGTTATGCACTTGAGAAGCTGCATACCTATTGAATAGGGTTCAAATCAAATCAGTTGCCTACCGCTTCATATGTTATATGGAAAGGGAAGAGCCCATATCTTAAGTTAGTTAAGATTTGGGGTTGTCCGGCCTATGTCTAAAAGCAAAATCCGGACAAGCTCGAGGCAAGGTCTGTTATGTAGAACTGGAAGTGTTCCAGCTATACGAACTACAGCAGATGATTTGATAGAACCAAGGGATTCAGTAGATACCAACGAACCTCAGCCTCTCCGCCGATCTAGTAGGGTTCCTCACCCACCTGAGAGATACTTCAGTTTCTCTATGACAGTGGGAGCGAGGATTGCATCATGAGATGATGACCCAACTAGTTTCGAGCTGGCCATCAGGAGTGGGACTCTGTAAGAATGGCTGGATGTTTAGTGATCTGAGATGGAATCCTTATACACCAACAAAGTATGGACTTTGGTTGCTATATCTGAAGGGTTAAATCCCCATCAGGAGCAAGTATATCTTGAGAAGATTACTTGGTGTACATGGAAGAGTTGAGACTTTCAAAGCTAGACTTGTTAAAAGTTTGCATCATTTACCAGGCGTGGATTATGATGAAACCTTTTCAAGGATCTATGCTTAAGTCCATCCAGATCCTACTTACCACGGCTACATACCATGACTATGATATCTGGTGGTTGGGTGTCTTGACTGCTTTTCTAAATGATGATTTAGAAGAGTGCGTCTGTAAGTACACAGCCAGAGGGCTTCGTAGACAGTGGGAGCAGCGGAAACGTGTGCAAGATGCTTTATAGGATAAAGCAGGCATCGCGGAGTTGGAACATCTGTTTTGATGAAGCAGTCAAAGAGTTTGACATCATCAAAATGGTAGATGAACCTTGTATAAACAAGAAGGTAGTAGGGAGTATGGAGACGATCCTCGTAGAGTACGTGGATGACATACTCTTGATAGGGAAAGAGTTTCCTATGCTACGCTCGATCAATCTCCGCTTATCACATGGATTCTCCATATAGGATTAAAGTGATACATACTAAATCCTGGATTTTGGATCTATGAGATAGATTTAATTGGATGTTAGGATTCTCACTAGTTGTAGTGAGACGGTATCAACCGATCCTGAGGAGAACACTGGAATGGTTCCAGGGTGATAAAGACGACTGAGTGTCAGTCGCAGGCATTGCCTTTACCCTCAGTAAAGGGACGGTATGTTGGAAGAGTTCCAAGCTATATACCGTGGCATACTAGACGATAAAGGCAGGATACATCGCTACTTAAGATGCTACCAAAGAGGCTGTTTGGGTGTATATTGGTTCATGAGATGAACTACGTTCCTACCATTGTGAGACAATGGAGTTGTGGCTCATGCCAAGGAACACCGGTCCCATCAGTGATCCAGACTTATTCTAAGGCAGCATCGCCTGATCATGGAGATGGTTGATCTCCAGGGTGATCGAGGTTTGGAGAGTAGACTCAGAGGACAATACAGCGGATCCACTCACAAAGGCCTGTTCCCAGAGAGAGACTTTTATGGGATGGTTGAGTATGAGATACTGCAACCACTGCTACAGATGGCCCTAGTGCAAGTGGGAGATTGTTAGTTATATGTATGCCCTAGAGGCCATTACTGTACATAGGATGTATATTGTAGTGGATGCTGGGACATATATAGGGAGGACTTTCTTGCTCGACATGATAGTATGCTATCTGGTTACTCTTTACCTTAACGTGTATGCTGATTGTCTCTCTGTTACATGTTGGTAAAGCCCTTAGGATCTGTACTTGACTACCTGGACTATGATGCGGATCATACTAGTGGGGACATGGTAGTCTATAAGTACATCCTTCAAAGTCCCTAGTCGTGGGTGTATCGAGACGGGGCATCGATATACCAGAGTAGACTAGCGTGTACCTTCTCGACCCATGTAGATGGGCGATGGATGATCCCATATCCATCGGTGTTTGACATCAGAGATGATATACGGGTGCTCAGTAGAGACTGGGTACACTGGACGGACTCGCCGAGAACTCCCAGATGGTATTATACCTCACGTCAGATGGCAGTTCTCTGGTGACACTGGTACAGAGTAGTCTGTTGACCCGAGATCGTCATAGAGTCTTGTGTGGTTCCCACTGTGCTTTGATTTCCATCTTACCACGTCCAAGAGGGCGTGCAAAACGGTGGTTTTTGGGTACAGTCTCGAGTCACATGGAGGCAATGAGCGATAGGAGGGGATTCGTCTCTCCCGGTATATGGGAGTTGATGTTGCGCTGTGTTCGATTGGCTATAACAGGAAATCCCTGGCCAGGGTTGCTGAGATTTACTGGTAAGTGTTACCAGTAGTTTCTCGAACAGTTATAGACCTCATATCGACACGACTTATTGAGCTATTGGGGTCTGACGTATACCACCCCTAGGCGAGATATGCGACATATCAGACGATCAGACCGGACTGTACGGTAGTGTTACTGGTCGGATTCACTGGAGTGTGAGCGGGCTTGCTCGTCGATCTTCAGATCGCTCAATACCCAGGTGGCCGTTACGTTTAGCAGACCGCTTGCGGCTTGTGGGTGTTTGATATGATCATCGCCTGCTGCCGGCGTATTGACGAGTCTTTAGAGTCCTACACAGAGGTTTCCTGGCTCAAGCGAAACGAAATAGGAGCGCATATGAGATATGTGCGGGACCGAGAATAATGCGTGTATGTGATACCGTATTCTATTCTCGCGATAAATATATCGAATGGTTGTATGCGATATAACCTAGTTATCGATTCAAGCGTTGATTCGATAAGCCGATATATTAGATACCAGTCGGTTATGTGCGCATGACCGGATCATTGAATCAAGTGTTGATTTAATGATTTAATGTATAATTATATATTTGATATATTACTTTGCGATAACTAGTATCGGTTCACTTTAGACGGATTTTCTCACTTGGTTCGTGCGCATTGCATATGCGATATGTTTTTGTGCACTTGTATGTATCATGTTTGATGATGCATGCTTTTTGGTTAAGTGTAAAGTATTAAACCTTGGTTAATGATATGGTTAGGGTTTATAATTTAGTTATTCATTTATTTTTTGATAAATGAATATAAGAATGAGAAAAGGATGGTGGCTTCTTTTGTTGTTTTGTTAAAGCTTCATGAAGCTTTGACTAGTCCACTATTCTTATCTCATCCTTAACCCTAACCATACCACTCAACCATGATTAATTCTCTACACTAAACCATGGTTCTAAGATGATAAGAATGTATTATTCTTTTCTTTTTAGAATTATCTTATGATAAGCTTTCTTCTTCTTCTTCCTTGACTTCAAGAAGAAAAGCTTTACCTCATCAATGGTAGATTGATGATATGAGTGAGAAATCCAATTCTAAAGTATACCCACTTCCTATTTCTTCATCCTCTACCTCTTGCCAAGTAGTAGAGTGTGTTTCCTTCACAAGATTTTAGGGTTTGGTGAAGGAGGAGCTTGATTTAGCGATGCCTCGACGTAGATCATCTTCGGCATGGACATCGACGACCTAGCTTGCCCATTCTCCGACGAAGTCGACTCTAGAGCCCGGATTTGATTTGGACAGCGGAGATGACCTCGTTGCGGAGCCGTGGAGGTGGATATCCGGATCTACAAAGGTTGTAATTTCCGTATCTCATTAGTTAATCTGTTAACTAGTTCTTGTTCGCCTAGAAATCTAGTATACGATCCGTTGTTTAGGGTTTGTAGGCACCATAATTTTTGAAATTGCCATGGTTGATGGCTTGGGAGACCTCACTAGAGTGCCTAGGAACCCTGCATGAATTGCTAGTTTAGGTGTTTGGAACGAATTCTTGGGTATGTGTGTTTTGTGCTTGCATAAAATTTTTGTTTTTGCTTCCGCCTTGGCCGTGGCTTCTGAGACGCGAGCACCTAACACCAACAATTTAATCGGCATCCTGCGCCATGTCTTACTCAGTATTTCGCTTGGAACCCTTTCTAACATATTGCCTTCCAGAAGAGGGTAAATTTATAACTCTGACAGCCACTCCGTCATCTTTGTCATCTTGGAAGCCAAAACAGGTAACCGCCTCCTATGGGAGGCTGCCATTACCATATACCAAGAACATCCACATATGTTCTTCATCGCTTCCCTTTGTTTCTGTTGGATATGTATGTCCTAAAGGCCTTTATTGTATAGGATGCTAGGGGTATGTATGTACATGACAATCTTGCTCGATATAATAGTATACTATTTAGTTTGTCTTTATCTTAACATGTATATATGTTTTACTTGTTATTACGTATCGCTGATACATGTCGATAAAGACCGTAAGATTATTGCTTGACTACCAACGCTATGATGGTGATCATACATGTGGGGGCTGGGTAGTCTATAAGCACATGCTTAAAAGTCCCTGGTCGTAGGAGTATCAAGACTGGGCATCGACATTCCGGAGTAGACTGGTGTATACGTTTCTAGACTATGAAGAGGGGTGATGGTTGGTCCTACAGCTATTAGTGTGTGGCACCTAAGATCGTGTACAGGTTTTCACTGGGGGTGAGTACACTGGACGGACTCGTCGAGAACTTCTAGATGGTATTATATCTATCATCAGATAGCAATTCTTAGGTGACACGAGTACATGTTAGTCTTTAGACCCGAGATCATCATTTGTCTCGTGTGAGTTCCTACTATACTTAGATTACTACCCTACCACGGCACTACCGAGTCGTGCAAATAGGTTTTAGTTGGATACATTCCCGAGCCATATGAAGGCAGTGAGTGATTGTTAGGAATTCGACTCTCCCAGTATAGGGAGTCGATGTCGCACTGTGTTCAGTTATCCAGCACCATAAGACCTTGGCTAGATGAAATTTACTGATAGTTAGATCAGTAGTTTTTCGGATTGGTCCTGAGCTATACCGGCAGGAATTATCGGGTTATTAGGGTTCGACGTTTACCACCCCTTAGACCTGGTATGCGATACTCATAGAAGATGAGACCAGACTGTATGGAGATTGTCACAGACATGCTCAGTAGGGGTTTGGATGAGTTTGCTCGTCAGTCTTCCTTTTCGACAGATACCTGGGTAGCCGTTACGTACAGCTAGTGCCGCTGACGTGCTTGTGGTTATGGATTTATCAAGTAATTCACTGCCAGCGTACTATCAAGTCTTTAGAGTCCCACTCAGAGGGTTTTCCCGATTCAGACTATATGATGCAGTGGCCGTATTTTAATACATGCAGGGTTCCGATTAAATATGTGTACTGGCTACACGGACTTTAATCAGACGATTTGATAATATTAGCCGGCTTAGGATTAAGCCAGATTTAAAATCATGTATTGATTTAATAATTTACATATATATATTTCGATATATATATTCTAGCATTATGTTCATTGTATTTTTTCTATTTCTTGGGTATTCGTATTTATACGAATACCGGCATGTATTTGCGGGGACATATTTTTCTATGCATACAAATATACATTCTAGAAAGAGGATACCTCATTTGATTGAATTTCCATTTATGAAAATTGGAAACGAGGTAGAGGGATGAGGTGTAAAGAAGGGATCGTGAGAGAAATGACCATTTTATTTATTTATTACGTTTGTCTACAATATTCAAGTATGGTTGCTATTTTCTATTTGAAAAATGATTTTACAAAACCATGCTAGCCATTTTCTCTCACTCAAGAAAATTCATTCTCACCATTTTCTTTCTCTTTCCTCACTTGAGCTCCTCCTCCTTCTTCTGCCTTTTTCTTAACCTCTCATGTGTTGAGAATCAAAGAAAATGAGAGATAGAAAAATACTAGAACACAATATTATATTCCAAAGCATTTTATATTAGCAACCTTGGGTCTTTATTGCTTCACTAGTTTCTTTTGGTGTGAAGCTAAAGCCTTGAACCATTTCCCTTAGGTAGATCATCTTTGGCGAAAGAGGACGGGCTTACAAGCTCAATCCAGGAGTTCCGCGGAGCTAAGGAAGTGGATTTGAAGACGAAGGACATGACTACAGGGCTTGTAACACTTAACCGAGTAGTTAAAACTCTTTCTTGTTAGCTAGTTTAATGTTTGGTTAAAATTCTAGTTCATAATTGTTAGCGCCAATGTTTTAAAATTGAAGTGTTTCATTCCGCAAAGGTCGCGGGTTAGCGGATAGGGCGCTAGGAACTTCATCATGGTATCATAGCCATCTAAATACTATAAGCTAGTTGTAGACGACGTTCAAGCTTCGAAACAAAAATTTTCCGTATTTTCAAAACCCTAAATCCTAGTTTTTGTCCAAGTTTTTAAATTTTCTCAGAAATTTTTTTAGAGTATTGCGGAAGATAGTTTTTGTAATGAAAATGACAGAATGAAAACGAGACAGAACAGAGCAATTATGGCTGCCCAAATATTCTATTTGGCCATTAGCAGCAGCCATACTTGTTGTGATTGGTCTCGTCTTCTTTCTATATCTTGGATTTTGGAAAATAGGATCTTTGGTAATATTTATTTTGGCCCAGATTTCATTTGATATTATCTTTATATTTGGGCAACACGGAAAGTTTTAAAACTCGAAACTTTTGCATTGTTGATATCTGTGATGTTGTATATGTGTTGATAAACGTCGTTTAATTGCTATAGGTCGATTAGTCAGTGTTGCATATATTTGCTTGTGTTGTTGTGATGCATATTTCTGTGATGGTTTAGACGGATTGTCGTGTTGGATATCCCTTCGTGCGATGTTGTCTATACAGATATGTCATTTGTATATTCATTATTGTAGGACGAGTGTCTGACTTGTGGACTGCCGTTTCTGCTTGTTTGTATATTCTTTTATTGGGGCTCGACCAGGATGTGATCGATATCACCTTTGTATATTATTTCATTTCTGCACTAGGATAAACCTGCGGAGAAGTGCTCGAATAGCTGGGTTCAAGAGTGTGCTAGGTGGTCGTCTCGTAGTGGTGAGTTCGAGCCCTCTCATTTTAGAAATTGGTGGGCTATTTGCAGCACTTGTAGGGTTTTTAAGATGACCCATGGCGGAATACTCAAGTTACCGGATTCCATGAAGTGTTGGGTGGTCCACTCATAAAATTGAGTGCGAGTTGCCTCACTTCTAGAATTGACGGGTAACTTACCGCACTCGTAGAGATCTTGGTTTGCTGTTATACGGGCTATCCACACGACCGGGGAACGTCGGGTTTCATTTGCGGCTCAAATGAAACGTGTGGTTCCTAGATTATCCACAATTCCATATTGCTTATCGCATGCCTATGATGTTTATTATATCATGCCTGAGATGACTGTATATAAAAATAAATACATTTATATATTTTGCATCCGCGCTAGCCATGTGCCCGCCCTGCCGTAAGTTAAGTAACCTTACGGTGAAGACCCGGGACTCCGTGGTGAATGCGAATGGCATATAAAACTTTCTATTTTCGTTGTTTCTGGTGTGATAGGAATGAAAGTTTCCAGTGCCCTCACCGCTAACCCATGGCCAATGCGGAATACGAAAACGAAAATTTTGATGGTACTAAAAACTTGTAACCAAGAATCTAAACCAAACACCTAAACTCGCAAACATTAGAGGATAGAAATCACAACTTTTGTAGCGTCTTCATTTACTCCAATTGGATTGGACTCTAGCATGCTCTCAAGAGCTCCGGATCGCGGTTGCCAGCCAGTCTTCCTTTGCCGAAGACAATCCACCCAAGAGAACCAAGTTCGAACTTCAACTTCATCAATGAAGTAACTAAAGATCTTAGGTTGCTAATGTAGGATGCTTAGTGATGTATGTGAGTGTTCTAGCATTTCTCTCTCTTTAACTTCACGATCCTCAATTTATGAGAGTGTTGAAGACGAAGAAGAAGAAGGAAGAGTCGTGGAACAGAGAGAAGCTAAATGGTGTAATGAAATCCTTCGCAAATTCAAGTATGCTTGAACACTTTTGTAAAAAGATTTTTTCCATTTTAAAACTACAATTATACTTGAATAGTATTTGCAAATGAATTTATAATTCATTTGCCTATACTCTCCACCATTTCTCTTTTCCATCTCATTTCATATTTTCTATATAAAGAAAATCCTAGAAATGAGGTATCCTTCTTCTAGAAGTATTCTTGTATGAATATAAGAATACGTCTCCGCAAATACATATCCGTATTCGTATCAAAATACGAATACATAAGAGATAGAAAAATACAATGAATATAATACTAGAATATACATATCGAAATATATACATGCAAATTATTAAATCAAAATTTGATTTAATAATCCAGTTTAATCCTAAGCCGATTATTATTATCATCCGCCCGATTAAAGTATGTGTGGCTAGCACACATGCTTAATCGGAACCCTGCACATATTAATATACGGCCACCACATCATTTTGCCTGAACCGGGAAAACTCTCTGTGTGGGGCTCTAAAGACTCGTCAATACACTGGCAGTGGGTTTAACCACAAACACGTCAGCGGCACTAGCTGTATGTAATGGCTACCCAGGTATTGAGCGAAAGGAAGGCCGACGAGCCAACTCATCCGTATCTCTACTGAGCCTGTCTGTGACAATCTCCGTGCAGTCCAGTCTCTTCGTCTGAGATAATCACATATCAGGTCTAGAGGGTGGATAACGTCAGACCCTTATTAACCCGATAAGTTGTGCTGGTCTGACGCTTATCACCCACTGAGAAACTACTGATATCAGATCAGTAAATCTCATCCACCTTGGCCAAGAATTTCTGGTGATGGCTGACCCAACACAGCGCGATATCGACTCCTGATACCGGGAGAGACGAATTGCTGACGATTGTTCACTGCCTCCATGTGGCTCAGGACTGTACCCAACTAAAACATATTTGCACGACTTCTTTAAGCCGTGGTAGGGTAGTAATCTAAGTACCGTGGAAACTCATACGAGACAAATGAAAATCTCAGATCAAAGGACTAACCTGTACTCATGCCATAAAATAACTTCCATTCGATGATAGGTATAATACCATGTAGAAGTTCTCGTCAAGTCTGTCTGGTGTACTCACCTCCAGTGAGCTCCTACATGCCATCTTAGGTGATTCAACACCAATGGTTTGTGAGACCAGCCACTGTCCCTTATCGGGGTTTCGAAAAGTATACAATAGTCTACTCCGGAGTATCGATGCCCAGTCTCGATACTCCATCGACTAAGGAAATTTAAGGATGTTCTTATGGACCACCCAGCTCCCACGTATATGATCGCCATTATAATGCTGGTAGTTAAGCATACGGGCTTTTTCAAAACGTATATACATAATGGTAAAGACAAACCAGATAGTATACTATCATCTCGAGTAAGACTGTTCTACCTGTATAGGTCCTCGTTCAATTATCATAATCACCTACTTGCAATTACAATAATTGTCCTAAGAGCACTATATCCAACTATCTCCCATTTGCACTTAATGCTAATTATTGCGGTATTGCATACACAACTCGTGTGCTACCGAATACTCAATTTCTCCACTAGTTAGTTTTTTAAAACTCGTTTTGAGAAACTTACGTGTTCGAGAATAGCCTCAGTGAGTGGATCCACTCCAATGTTTCTATCTTTATCTTTCTATATCTCAACCTCGCAGAGAACGACTATCTCCCGAAATGAGCGATACCTGTCTTAGAACTTGTCTGGATATCTGATGGGATCTTATTCATAACATGAACACCAAATCCAACAAGCTTCTTAGACTGTATCTATTGCTGATGTAATCAGCACCCAGCGCCATGACCATCTCAGTATTCTGCTTGGAAAACTATCCAATATACTGCACCTTAGAAGAGAGTAAACTTTAACTCTGATAGCAACTCTGTCATCCATGTCACCTTGGTAGCCTAAACCGGTAACCGCCTCCTGCAGGAGGCTGCCATTTCCTTACACCAAGAACATCATCTATGTTCTTAACTGCTTCCCAATGTTTCTCCAGGATTGGATTAATATATGCTTATTGCAGTTAGTGCAAAAGCAATATCTGGTGTGGTACTTGACATCTCATGATTGACTCAATTGCCTAAGCATGTGATATGTCAATCATGCAAATCTCTCTCCTCATCATTTTAGAAGACATCTCTTTAGAGAGGGTGGCTCCCTTACCTGCGGGTACACCACCACGTCACGAGTCATCCATTCTAAAACACTTTAAAATAGTGTCAAGGTACCCTGGTTGGGGCACTTCCCAAATCTAGATTTAAAACCATAGATCTAGTTACTAGAATCTGTGTTATGCCGTCCATATCCTATGTGGAGAAACACCTTGCGACGACCAAAATTTGACCGATCGTAGTATAAGAACATCACTTCCTATTAAGAGCATGTTGTTGGGACTTCACCCGTGCGCGTTTCTATGGTTTTGAAAGAAAAGGTTTTGGAAATGCGGCACACGCGTGCTCGGCCTCGTTTTAAAATTTATAAACCGTAAGTGCACGGCGCGTTATAGCAAGCCGGCAAGTACGGGTCGATCCACAAGGAATTGGTGATTAGGAGTTTTCGTTAAAGATCCAAAGAGAAAGAATGTTGTTTTGTCACAAAATTAAGAAAAGTAAGGTATAAAGAAAGAAAGGTGAACGTGGTTCCGAATCGGATGGTTGAGTCGTGGCGCATTTTTCGACGCTCCCTTGATCATGAGTTGTTTCGTCCTTGTATTGGTTCCGACGTGAAGCATGGCTTATTAAGGCATTCGCGAAGCACAAACCATCAAGATATCGAAGTTCAATGTTGTAACGATTCTGAGTTTACTGTACTGAATTTTGCATTTTAATGTACAGAAATGAGTTTACAACCTGAGTTTGAGTTATAAGTTGATTTTGTTAAATAACAGTAAGAAACAACTTGTAGCTCACTGGTTAAGCCCTTGCACTGCTGTGACGCAGCCCCTGTATTCGAACCCCATCAGACACAATATTTTTTTTTCTGATTTTTCTTTTTAACTTTTTGGAAGTCCAAAAGATTGCACGTGCAATACACAGAAAAATGAAAAGTTAGAAAAATCAAACATGTGAAAAATGGAGTAAACACTGATTCAATTTCGTGGCACGAATCCTAAAGCCATACGTCACCAATCGACCGACCAAATGAAGGGAAAAACCGGCGGGGACGGTTGGATTAAGCCCATAAAGCCTCGGTCTTTGCACACTAACCCTTTCACCTAACCCTAACTCCCCTGCACTGCTTGATTTCCTTGCAATCAAACAGAGACCTTTCATTTCACAATTTATCATAAATTTAATGCATTTTAATTCACTATTTTAAATCCAAAACCATAATTCTATACTATAAATACCACCCCACAGTTTGGCTTAGCACCATTCTGAAAATTCTAGTCAAAACTCTCAAAAATTTACTAAGTACAAGTGGAGTTAAGAGGAGTCAGCAAGCGATCAACTTCCGGCGAAATTCGATGCAACATCCGGAGTTCCCGCGACACCCCAAACCTTTCCCCCTCTTCTTCTATCTCTTCTTAACATAATAAAATTGTAAGTCCTTCCCAAACTCCCTTTCTATTATTTGAAATTCTTTTTAATCAAAATCGGTAAAAGTGGAGTTACTACCGATATTTATTTTCTAAACCCTAAAAACTTCCCTTTTTCTTATATATTGTTCATCCAAATTCTTACACAATACTTGTAATCTTAATACCAATATTTAGAATAAATTTTAGCCTAGAATATCATGTAAAATAACTTTAAATTAAGTTTTTCATTAAAATACCATGAACTTTGATATCGCTTCTTTTAGTTTTGTTAAAACTATACCTTTAGGAAAAGCTTCACGGGATAACGACCTACCCCTCACGTACACTCTTGTTTCATAGCACGATACATTTTTGTATGAATTTTTGTGCGATGAAAATATTACATTAAAATACCACTTACTTTAAAAAACGGTTTTCTTTTAAAACGGTATTTTGATTCCTTTGCGATTATACCTCTACAACCCTCTTTAGAAGACCCGCTAATGGATGGTGCGGATTATCGCACATTCTTGGGCTAGTATAGCGAGATGCAGACCTCCTCACGGAGCATTCGGTCTCGAAAGGTTTTAAATACGGATTTTAAGAAAAACGAATTTTCTAAATAAATAAATAAATTTAATTTTTAATAATTATATAAAAATTACAAATCCTTATTTTCAAAATATAATAAACTTATTTTTCTAAAAATGAAAGATTAACAAGTTTCAATAAAATACTATCAAGTTACCAAAAGACAACTTTTTTCAATAAAATACCACGAACTTCCAAAGTTAATTGTTTATCACTAAAATACCTTAAATTCTTAAAACTCATGCTCGTGAAAACCTTAATAATATAAATAACCCTTCGAGGTTTAATTTTAACTATATTATAATATTTTTTTCATAAATCCCCCTCGAGTTATATAAAAACAATATTTAAGAATTTTAGTAAATATGAGTTTAAGTGGGATCAATTCTTTTGAGTCCCAGGGAGCCGGAGAAAGTGAGTGCTTGCCTATTTAAGGTAGAAAACTTAATGGAGTTATTAATGGTAATTGTCTTGGAAAAAAACACAAATTTTGTCGTCCATGTGCAGCAGTTACCGATGACTCCCGAACCTAATTCAAGATCTAAATCAATTTACAAGTGTCTGACTCAAATCTGAGTATAACTAAAACCTGAATCCAAAATCAAACTTGAATACTTGAATATGAACATGAATACTCGATTCTAAACATCAATATCAAACATGTATAACTTGACTTGACTTGACCGAACCATGGTTATGACTTGACTATTTGAATATTTGACTACATTCTGAACATGAATACTTAAACAACTTGTATCCATTATTTCGGAAAGTCTGATAATTGTAATAAATACAATACATTACGCGGGGATAAAAGGGTAGATTGGTACGGAACGTATATCGTGGCACGATAGGTCACTTAAAAGACACCTACATGAATTCTCATACCGTTGTCCCGTGGGTTATGACAGGGCCTTGTACTACATGTTACCATAGTCCACGGGGTAAGATGGACTCCTCTCGTATACATGAATACCTTCTGTACCAAGCTACAAACAACCACATTATAATAATCATCATATACCTGTACTACTCACATGTTCATTTCACATTACTCCTTATATTCTCTTTCTTCTTTTGGGACTTACCGAGCGTTAGTTCGCTGACGACATTCCTTTCTATTTCTTTTTTTGGAATGTTCGTCAGGAGGACAGAACTCTCAAAAGATCGAGCCTAGAAAAGAGGACTTGGACCAGCTCGCGGCACAGCCTGAATTCTACCTCTTTGTATTTTCTTTTCCTGTATGCAATTGTTTAGGCACTGCTTATTATCTTTGTATCTTTTCTTTTCAAACAGTTGTATGTAAAAATGAATGTAAATAAAGTTGCTGTTATTTTATATCACTTGTCATTCTTGTACATTTTTATATATTACTTAATTATGCTTAACTTATTTATTTCATAGTAAATACGTTGCGGTCTGCCACACCACCGTATCCGTCTACTGGGAAGCAGGGCGTGACAAATGTTAGGAATGAAACGCATCCGTATTGTTCTCATTTACTGTTTGTATGTCCAAGCATAAAGTATCAAACTAAGCATAAGGGTTAGCAAGCATAAATCATTAACAAATACACAAATTAGCAATGAGAGCAAAGTGGTTTAGTGTTAAACTTGCCAAGTGAGTGGTGATAATATAGGATATATGAATGAAGAAGGGTGTCAATCAACTTGTTAACAAAATACCCTATCTAAACACTTAGAAATCTTAACACTAGTTGATTCTAAGCTTAACATTGCCTAAGAGAAACTTGGAGAGAATATGGTATGTGATGAGATTACCAAGTAACCATGGAATCAAAATACCATATCAAACCAAAACCAATAGATAATCTTAAACTTACAATCCCATTTTAAACACATTAAACATTTACAAGAGAAAGAGGAAGGCAAATCCATTTATCTCACATCCTCACTATCACCACAACCATAAGGAATTACACAATGTCACGCCCCGTTTCCCAATAGACGGAAACGGTGACGTGGCAAGCCCGCAACGTATTTACTATGAAATAAATACGTTAAGCGTGATTTCAGAGTCGTTGCATTCTACCCTCTTTATAAAAATTTCTTCCTCGAAATTTAGAATTACATAGGGACTAATTTTCAAAAAGGCAAGGGTGTCGTGTACACATATCCTCTTCTCTTTCCCAAGTTGATTCTCCTGGCAAATCTTTTCTCCACATCATTCAGACCAAGTTTACTTCCTTGTTCCGCAATGTCTTCACCTTTCGGTCCAGGATCTCAACTGGTCGTTTCTCGCAGGTTAAATCAGTTTATACTGTGAGCTCTGAGTGATCAAGTATATGGCTGGGGTCGCTCACATATCGTCGTAGCTGAGATATGTGGTACATGTTGTGCACTCCTTTCAATCCAACTCGCTCGAGTATATCGAATGGTCCTATGTATCTTGGACTGAGTTTACCCCTCTTACTAAAATAGATCACTCCTCTGTTTAGAGAGATTTTCAGGAATACATAGTCTCCAGGTTAGAACTCCATATGTCGACGCTTTGCATCTGCCCAATGTTTCTGTCGGTCTTGCGCTATTCGCATCCTTTCCCTGATCGTGCGAACTACGTCCACAGTTGCCACGATCATCTCTGGTCCAAGGAGTTCACGATCTCCAATGTCGTCCCAACTGAGCGGTGAACGACACTTCCGTCCGTAAAATGCTGCGAATGGTGCCATTCCAATACTTGCATAATAGCTGTTGTTGTATGAAAACTCCACAAGGTGTAGCTGATCTTCCCACAAACCTCCGAAGTCTTACATACAGACTCTTAGCATATCTTCCAGTATCTGAATTGTTTGCTCGGACTATCCGTCCGTTTGTGAATGATACGCCGGCTAGCTTGCAGACTCTGCCAAAATTGTGATCGGAATCTTGTATCACGATCGGAGACGATGCAAACAGGTACTCCATGTAATCTTACGATTTCCTGCATGAGTTTATGGGTATCAAATATGGTATATCTTGAAGGTTTAAATCTTACTTTAGATTTATCCTCACCTCCATGTACTTCTTTACTAACATCTCGATTGACTGACCAATTTGAAATGGAATAAAGTGAGCCGACTTGGTGAGTCGGTCCACAATAACCCAAACTGTGTCGTTACCCTTCGTGCTGTGAGGGAGGACAGTCACGAAATCCATGATAATGTGCTGCCATTTCTATTCTGGGATTGGTAACGGCTGAAATAAACCAGCAGTTCTGTGATGTTCGACCTTCACTTGCTGACACACCAAACACTTGGCTACGTTTCTTTCTACTTCGAGTTTCAGTCCATACCACCAGTAGTGTTGCCGTAGATCCTTGTACATTTTCATGCTACCAGGGTGTACCGAATAAGGAAAGCTGTGAGTTTCTTTTATCAAATCTTCTCGAATAGGTCCGACTGGCACGCATAAACGACTTCTATATCACAAGGATCCATCTTCGTGGATGATGAAGTCAGTTCGAAGTCCACTTTCTATTTGTTCTCGGATCTTTTGTAGCTTAGCATCATTTGCTTGAGCTGTCATAATCTGATTGACAAGAGTGGACTGGACTTGTAAGTTCATCAAAGATAAAGTGTTATCTGGAATAACTACTTCAATCTCCAACCCATGCAATTCTTGTTGTAGTCTCCACTGAGCGGTGAGCTTCGTTGCTAATAGCTGGCGACTAAGGGCATCGGGAACTACGTTCACCTTTCCAAGAGATACTGTTGGTTGATGTCGAAGTCTGCCATGAGTTCTAACCATTTTCTCTGCCGCATGTTTAGTTCCTTCTGAGTAAATACATACTTCAAACTATTGTAGTCAGTGTATATATCCACTCGTTCTCCTAAGAGATAGTGGTGTCAAATCTTGAGTGCGAAGATGACGGCTGCCAATTCCAGATCATGTTTTGGATAGTTGCGCTCATGAACCTTTAGTTGTCTCGATACAAAAGCCACAACTTTTCCATGCTGGTGTAGGACACATCCTAATCCTTTACCGGATGCGTCATAATGCACGACGAATCTTCCAGATTGATCCGGTATTATGAGGATAGGAGCTGAGGTTAATCTCGTCTTGAGTTCTACAAAAGCCTTTTCACATGCTTCTGACTACACGAATGCTTCTTCTTTACATGTGAGCTTGGTCAGGGGTGCTGCGATCTTTGAAAATCCTTTGATGAATCGTCGGTAGTATCTTGCTAATTCCAAGAAACTTTGTATATCTTTCACCATCGTTGGTGTCGGCCACTTGCTGACGATTGACACCTTAGCTGGATCTACAAAGATTCCTTCGCTTGAGACAATATGTCCGAGAAATCCGACTTGATTTAGCCAAAATTCACACTTCCTGTATTTGGCATAGAGCTGATGTTGTCATAATATCTCCAGGACAATCTATAAGTGCTCGGTGTGTTTCTTTCGATTCTTTGAATACACCAGGATGTCGTTGATGAAAATGACAACGAACCTGTCTAAGTACTCTCGGAAAACTTGGTTCAGCAGGTTCATAAAGATGGCAGGTGCATTGGTCACTCCAAATGGCATTACACGATATTCATAATGACCAAAACGAGTCCTAAACGTTGTCTTCGGAATGTTGGACTCTTTGACCTTCACCTGATGATAACCCGTACGAAGATATAGTTTTGAAACGACATAAGACCCACTTAACTGATCGAAAAGGTCATCGATGCATGGTAGTGGATACTTGTTCTTAATCGTCACTTCGTTCAAAGCTCGATGATCTACACACATCCTGTAAGAACCTTCCTTCTTCTTCACTAGTAACACCGGAGATCTTCAACTTGAAGTACTGGGTCGGATCCAACAGTTCTTCAGCAGTTCGTCAAACTGAATACGGATCTCCTTCAATCCTTTCGGACTTAACCGGTATGGAGTTTTGATTACTGGCTGCGCACTAGGTTTTGAATCAATACTAAACTCAAGAGCGCGATCAGGAGGCAAACCTGATATGTCTTCAGGGAACACATCCTCGAACTCTTGAACTATTTTGGGCTTTTCTTCTTCCACCGGTAAAGAGAACACTTCTGCATTCTTCGGTTTGGCACGGTAGCTTCTTGGCTCTAAGGTTTTATCTCCACTTTTGAAATAGAAGACTGGGTGATCTGGTATCTCAAATACTACGCTTCTTGGCTCTAAGGTTTTATCTCCACTTTTGAAATAGAAGACTGGGTGATCTGGTATCTCAAATACTACGCTTCTTTGACGACAGTCAATAGTAGCATAGAATACTCCCAGCCAATCCATTCCCAACACAATATCGAAATTCGGTATGTCCAGTACTTTGAAATTTGCGTAGAATTCTTGACCGCTAGCTACAACTGGGCACTGAGCATACCCCAAAATTTCCTTCAAGACCCCATTCCCGAAACTGACATTCCAGCTTGAAATGAGTGGCTTCACGGGAATCGCATGCGTTCTTATGAATCGTTGTGACATGAAGCAGTGTAAAGCTCCAGTGTCAAAATGTGAGAGTGCAGGAAGGGTGGCTACTAGTATGGTACCTAAGTTATGTGAAATTGTGTTAGATATAGGAAAAGTATGACGATGCACAAGGATTGAAAGATTGAAAGGATGGGGGATTTTACCAGTGATGACTTTTCCTGTGGCTTCGGCCTTCTCGACCGTCATTGTAAAAGCCTGCCGTCTCGGTACATTCCTCCTTGCCGGAGGCACATTCCTCTGCCTTTAAGGCACGTTTCTCTATGCCTGGTGGAATTGACGATGAGGCTGTGCAGGTGGTCCACGTGGAGCTGGTGTAGGAAGAGCTATGCGGGGTGCAGGTGCCTGAATGGCTGGCCACTGCGGGGCTGTGATTGCAGGTCTGGGTACTAGTGCTGTGTTAAAATGATATAGGCATGCTTCTATCGCATGAGTAGATGCGCCACAAACCAAACACAAGCCATTTGTACGACTGCAGTCCTTCGTCAGGTGTCCAGTTCTCTTACAGTAGAAGCAGAAATATGGACTGGACCAGATAAATGATCCTCCTGGCCTCCTGGGTTCAAAAGTCGGCCTTGAAGAGTCTCCTCCTGTCATCTGTGTAGCAGAACATTTGATTCCAGCTGTTTGGGGTTTACCCTTCTTCTTTACCACAGCTTCGTAACGACGTACTGCCTTAAGGGTGAGTTCATAAGTTGGGTAGTTGCCTGTGGCTAATGCCGCCTGAATCTCCGTGTTTAAGCCCTGTTGGAATCGTCTAGATCGAATCTCATCGGTCAGGATCAAATGTGCCGCGAACCTGCTATGCATGATGAATTCGACATCATATTCATCCACTGATTTTACCGACATGGAGCCTTGTTGCTGGTGGATGAACTGTTGCTCCATCTCAAAATGGGCAGTCTCGGGGAAGAACTTCGCATCAAATAGATCATGAAACGTCTTCCACTCTATAGGTTGTATGAGACAGCTTTCCTCAGCTTTCCACCAGACTCTTACATTATCTGTAAGCTGGAGCTTGGCCACACGAAACCAAGCTATGTCTGGTACCCGTGCTGCAGAAAGTTCATCCTCTATACTCTGGGCCTATTCTTTAGCCTCAGGAGGACTTTCTTTTCCTGAAAAGTTCCTTTGATGCAACGCTTGGAATTGCTTTACTCCAGATGCTTCGGCTTCCGGGCGGTTCATGAGAATAGTAGTCTACTGCTGCTGGCCCTCCAGAAGGCTTTTAATGGTTTCTAAAAGCACCGCATGTTCATTGATTGGAGAAGCAACGGTAGGGGGAGGTGGTAAAGTAGGTTGTGGTGTGTTGCCATTGACATTGGTACTGGTGTTGTTGGGAGAATCCATCACCTTGATAGAAAAGGAAAGGTTAGGATAGATTCAAGAAATTTGAAATGCAAGGAATGTATAGTTGCTGATTCTTATAATTCTTATGATATATTATTTAAGACTTCATGTAGAACTGACCTGCATGGGCTGCTAACAAAACCTGTCACGCCCCACTTCCCAATAGACGGAAACGGTGACGTGGCAAGTCCGCGATGTATTTACTATGAAATAAATACGTTAATCGTAATTAAGCAATATAACTATGAACAAGAATGATAAGAGTAATAAAATGAAACAACAACTTTATTTACATTCAATTTTACATACAACTGTCTGAAAATAAAGATACAATAAACAAAACAATGTCTAAACAATGGTGTACAGAAAGTAAGTGCAGGAAGAACTAGTAGTCAGGCTGAGCTATAAGCTGGTTTAAGTCCTCCTGGTTTGGCTCTATTTCATCAGAGTCCGGTTCTACTGATGAGCATTCCAAGGAAAGAAAAATAGGGAGGAATGTTGTCAGAGAACAAGCGCTTGGTATGTCCCAAAAGAAACAAGAGAGAACAGTATATCATATGAATATGAACTAAAAGAACAAAGGACGGGTAAAATTGTATATGATCATCTACAGGTATATGATAGTTATCCTGACGTGGTTATTTGTAGTTTGATAAGGAAGGTATTCATGTATACGAGAGGAGTCCATTTTACCCCGTGGACTATGGTAACATATAGTATAAGGCCCCGTCATAACCTACGGGACAACGACACGTGAGTTCATGTAGGTGTCCTTTAAGTGACCTCTTGTGCCACGATATACGTTCCGTACCAATCTACCCATTTTATCCCAGCGTATGATATTGTATAAATTAAGATTATAGGTTTTGGACGGATCCATTGATATAAAATGGTCGGGGTCATGATCAGAATGTAATCATGTGTTCAAATAGTCATGTCAAGTTCATGTCACGTTATAACTATGGTTCGGTCAAGTCGAGTTAAGTATACAAATTTGAGTTTGAATTGATTTCGAGTGTTCATGTTCATGATCAAGTATTCAAGTTCGTGTTTGATTTCGGATTCTGGTTTAAGTTTGGACTCAGATTGAGTCAGACACTTATGAACGGATTTAACTCTTGATTTACTTAGGTTCAGGAGTAATCGGTAACTGGTGCACATGGACGGCAAGATTTGTGTTTTTTTTCAAGATAATTGCCATTAATAACTCCGTTAAGTTGTCTAATTTGAATAGACAAGCACTCACTTTCTCCGGCTCCCTGGGGCTCAAGAGAATTGATCCCGCTTAAACCTATATTAAACTAGAGGATTTAAAATATTGTTTTGTATATCTCGAGGGGGTTTTATGAAAAATATTTTAATATAGTTTAAAAATAAATCTCGAGAGTGATTTATAACATTTAGGGTTTTCATGAGCATGTGTTTTAATTATTGGGTATTTTAATGATAAAAACTTAGCTTTTAAAAGTTTATGGTATTTTATTGAAAACTGCCCCTTTTTGGTAACTTGATGATATTTTATTAAAAATTTAATCTTTCGTTTTAGAAAATATAGTTTCATAATATATTGAAAATACGGATTTGTAATTTGTATATAATTTTAAAAATTAGTTTTATTTAGAAAAGTCGCATTTCTTAAAAACCGTATTTTATTTCCTTTCGAGATCGAATACTCCGTGAGGAGTTCTGCATCTTGCTCTACTATCTTAAGGATATGCGATAATCCGCACCATCCATTAGCGGATCCCCTAACGAGAGTTGTAGAGGCGTATTTGTCAAGAATTACAAAATACCGCTTTAAAAGAAACCCGGTTTTTAAAAGATGTGGTATTTTATTGTAAAAGTTATTTTTTGAACCAATTATATATATGTAGATATCGTGCTATGAAACCAAGGTGTGCGTGTAGGGGTAGGTCGTTACCTTGTGAAGTTTTCGTAAAGATATTGTTTTAACCAATATCGAAAAGAGGTGATAATAAAGTTCAAATTATTTTAATGAAAATGTTCGTATATGTTTGTTTCACATGAGAATTTTGGTTAAACTTGAAACTAAATGTTTGTAATTAAAGTTACAAGTAGAGTGGTATCATTAGTTTGACCAAAATATAAAGGAAAAGGGAGTTTCAAGTTTTAAAAGAAAAGTATCGGGAGTAACTCTAGTTTACCGATATCTTTTAAGAAGGTAAATTGAGATGAAAAGAAGAAGAGATGAAGGAGACTTATGGTTTGGTAAAATCGAGAAAAGGGTAAGGAAGAAGGGAAGAGTCTTCGTGGCGTCGCGGGAGCTTCGGAAACGGCTTCGATCTTCGACGGAACAAGCTTGGTCGTTAACTCCACTTGCACTGAGGAACTTTTTGAGAGAATTTTTGCTAAAATTTTAGAATGGTGAAGAGCTAAGACATGGGGTGGTATTTATAGTGGAGAATTAGGGTTTGGGAATTAAAATTTGCATTAAAAAGGTGTTAACCGGTGAAATGAAGGGTCTCTATTTGATTGTAGGGAAATCAAACAGTGCAGGGGAGTTAAGGGGAGTCGAAGGGGTGTGTGTAAAGCATGGAGCGATTTGGGCTCATCAGAACCGTCGACGCCGGCCGAATCAAGGGTTTGGACGGTCGGATTTGAGGCAATCGCCTTGAGATTCATGCCATGTGGGTTTTTGTGTGTGTATACCTAATTGCGCATGTTTGATTTTTCTGAAACTTTTCATTTCCCCGTGTATTGCACATGCAACTCTTGGGCTTCCAAAAATTAAAAAGAAAAATCAGAAAAAATAATTGTGTCTGATGGGAATCGAACACACAGGCTACGTCACAGCAGTGTAGAGACTTTACCAGTGAGCTACAAGTTATTTCTCGCTTTTATTTAACAAAAATAACTTTTAACTCTTACACAGGCTGTAATACTCTTTTCTGTACAATAACAAGAAAATTTCTGTACAGTGATTTCGGAGCTGTTACACACAAACATCACAACAACAAAAAGAGAAACACAAGAGAAAGAACACATAAGAAAACAAGTAAAAGAAGTTAAAATAAAAAAGAAAGTGCAAGTTCTTTATTAACAAAATAGAGGGATTAAAGCTACAAGTTAGATAATAATCTCAACCTTTTTAATGGAGCTCTCAAATGAGAGCTCAAAGAGAGAAGAAGAGGAAGCTATCAAATATTACACACCTAAATTCTCACTAAAAAGTCCCACCTCAAACTTAGTCTGAGACCTGCCATATATAGGCAACACAATATAAAAAATTGCATATACTAGTGGACTAATTAGACAACAGAGGACCCACCAAACTTCGAAGAACTCATTTGGTAATCTCTTGGCCGCAAATTGCGGTCAAGGAGATTAAATTTGCAGCCACTAAGTGGAGGGTGGGGTCCACCTTTGGTCTGTGGTCTTCTGGTCTCTTGAGCATCTTCCTGTAGTCTTTATTTCTTTTAATTCACACCTGAGTGTAATCTGCAGTAATGTACAGAGAAAGGATCAAGTGGGTATGTGCTGTGTTCACACTTCAAATCGATACTTTTCTAAATACATATAACCATGTCCACATGTGTACCCACTTGCCCATTCCACTTGCAAGACACCATGATGGTGTTTGCCCACTTGATACATCATGATGGTGCATCCACTTGATAATGGTTCACACTTGATGTTGATGTTGTACCATGTTGGACCAAAACCAATTATTATTGTATACAATTTAATTTGTTTGCAAAAACCAAATGATTTGATCTGTATTTTGCCCCGTTTGTAGTTCCGGCTGAAAACCATCGTTTCTGTGCATGTTGTGTACCGTCTCCAGTGTTTTTGCCTGTGTACCTGTAATCTAAACTAATGAGCAGATACAGATTAAATAGCACTGTTTATTGACAACATGATAGGAAATGAGCGGTATTAAAATATAATAAACCGTGCCAAACAATTACCCCCAAACCTATCTTTTGCTCGTCCCGAGCAAAACAAAATCCTAACCTCATTTTCGCAAGGAACGCGATTGCACTGTGCCCGTGCAACAAGCCGTTAAACCTCTAGATGTCCTTAATAGGAGGAGTTTTGTCTCCCGAGGGTTTTCTGCAGATTACACCCACAAAATCTCGTCATGTTAGTTTCGAGAGAAAACTATCGATTCTAATTCTAAGGTTTAGTATCAAAACTAGAAGTTCTATTACCCTAGTAAGAAACGTCCAACCCTTATTTTTCACTCCTCACATCTTTTAATATCAGTTCATATGCGTCTTTACGTGATTGTGCGAATAATGTCGTTAAATTTTAAAAACTTTGATTAGGGTCATCATGTCACAATTACGGACTAGGAAAGACTTCTAAAGGATCACACGAGTTTGAAAAGACTTAAGATTTTCTCAAGTTTCATTCTCCAGTCAAGTTTCAAGTCAGAATTTATATCATCTTTAACAAAAAACTACGTCTTATTCTTCACTCTTACTTTTCACCTGTCTTTGTTCATACACACCTTTCGTGATCGTGCAAAAAGTCTTATAATCTTTCAATTTAAACTTTCATATCTTCGCTAAAAACTATTATAATAGAAAATTCGTCTCCGCCAAGATTATTCTCCCACAAAAAACCGTGATGACTTTTAACTCGGAGAGAACACTTGCTTGACTTGCTTTATTTAGCGATTGAAGACTTAGCGAGCTTTTCATCAATGACTCCCAAACCAGATGGTTTTAAGGCATTAGGTGTAGAGACACCCCTAGGACTTAATAGCTTAAATAACCAAGGCCACAAAACAAAAGACTCATTTTTATGCGTTTAAAATATTCAGAAAGCAGTGCGAACGGAGATATTGCCAATTTTTCTTTTTCATCCCAAATAATCAGATGGGTTATTTTTCAGACTTTTAGACTCTATCAAAACTTTCAATATTATTCTTTATATTCACTTCACTTTTATGAACTATTCTTGATATTACTTATTTCGGAACAAACCTGTTTGATCCTTAAGAAGTTTAACGATTTTTTTAAAAGTTTTAAGACATTTCAAACTTTTCATCTTATTCTCAAAAACTCACGACACGTGTAATATGACGTAAAAGACGTATATTAGCTACGGTTAAATTCAAAGGAGGGTTATCTTTCGGGCTTTCAATATCTTAAAACGAATTTAGTTATTTCTATCTTATCAACCGAACTGTCGGATTTCAAGTCTAAGTTTCCTTGCTAGCTAACTTGACGACAAATCTTTTATATTTTGAAAAAAATTTCAAATTTTTATAGGTTTTTCAATATATATGTAATGCAGAATTTACACATGATGCGCAAAAAGTAAACGGAGTGCTCACCCTCAAACCTGAAATTTACATTGTCCTCATCGTTGCTGTAGGGTTCCTAGGCACCCTAATGAGGTCTCACAAGGCATCAACCATGCCAATTTAGAATTTTACGGTGCCGAGAAACCCTAAACTACGGATCGTTGGCTAGATTTCTAGGCGAAAAGTAAACTAGTTAACACTTAACTATAAGAATCGGAAATACAACCTTTGTAGATCCGGTGCTCCACATCCATAGCTCCGCAATGAAGTCCTCTCGCTGTCCAAAACAAATCCCGGGCTCTAGCGTCGGCTTCATCGGAGAAGAAGCGGGCTAGGTCATCGACGACGTGCCGAAGATGATCTACGTCGAGGCATCGCTAGATCAAGCTCCAACTTCACCAAGTTAAGAAAACTTGTGAAGGAAACACACTCTACTACTTGGCAAGAGGTAGAGGATGAAGAAATAGGAAGTGGGTAGACTTTAGAATTGGATTTCTCACTCTAATTCATCAAACACCATTGATGAAGTCTAGGTTTTTCTTCTTGAGTTAAAGGAAGAAGAAGAAGAATATGAAAAGTGTTATGATAAGTATTATTTAAAAATAGAAAAGAAAATCCATTCTTATCATAACTCTTACCATGGTTAAGTGTAGAGAGAGAACTATAGTTAAGTGGAGTGGTTAGGTTTAAACATGAGACAAAAATGGTGACTTCATGAAAGCTTCATGAAGCTTCAAGTGCTAACAAATAAAAGCCACCATTTCTTCTCATATCTTTTCCTTTTTCCAAAAAGAAAAAGATTAATAAATGAATATGTAAAACCCTAATTATCCACTTAACCATGGTTTAAATCTTTACACTTAACAAAAAAGACATGCATCATCAAACATGATACAAACAAGTGCACAAAATCATATCGCATATGTAATGCGCACATCCGAGTGAGAAAATCCATCTTAAAGTGAACCGATACTAGTTAATGCAAAGTAATATATCAAATATATAATTATACATTAAATCATTAAATCAACACTTGATTTAACGATCCGGTCATATCGCATATAACCGACTAGTATCCTATGCATCGGCTTATCGAATCGATCTTCGATTCGATAACTAGGTTATATCGCATACAACCAATCGATACATTCATCGCGAGAATAGAATACGGTATCACATACACGCATTATTCTCGGTCCCGCACATATCTCATATGCGCTCCTATTTCGTTTCGCTTGAGCCAGGAAACCTCTGTGCAGGACTCTAAAGACTCGTCAATACGCCGGCAGCAGGTGATGATCATATCAAACACCCACAAGCCGCAAGCGGTCTGCTAAACGTAACGGCCACCCGGGTATTGAGCGATCTGAAGATCGACGAGCAAGCCCGCTCACACTCCAGTGAATCCAACCAGTAACACTACCGTACAGTCCGGTCTGATCGTCTGATATGTCGCATATCTCGCCTAGGGGTGGTAAACGTCAGACCCCAATAGCTCGATAAGTCGTGTCGATATGAGGTCTATAACAATTCGAGAAACTACTGGTAACACTTACCAGTAAATCTCAGCAACCCTGGCCAGGGATTTCCTGTTATAGCCAATCGAACACAGCGCAACATCAACCCCCTATACCGGGAGAGACGAATCCCCTCCTATCGCTCATTGCCTCCATGTGACTCGGGACTGTACCCAAAAACCACCGTTTTGCATGCCCTCTTGGACGTGGTAAGATGGAAATCAAAGCACAGTGGGAACCACACAAGACTCTATGACGATCTCGGGTCAACAGACTACTCTGTACCAGTGTCACCAGAGAACTGCCATCTGACGTGAGGTATAATACCATCTGGGAGTTCTCGGCGAGTCCGTCCAGTGTACCCAGTCTCTACTGAGCACCCGTATATCATCTCTGATGTCAAACACCAATGGATATGGGATCATCCATCGCCCATCTGTATGGGTCGAGAAGGTATACGCTAGTCTACTCTGGTATATCGATGCCCCGTCTCGATACACCCTCGACTAGGGACTTTGAAGGATGTACTTATGGACTACCATGTCCCCACTAGTATGATCTGCATCATAGTCCAGGTAGTTAAGTACACATCCTAAGGGCTTTACCAACATGTAACAGAGAGACAATCAGTGTACACGTTAAGGTAAAGTTCAACCAGATAGCATACTATCATGTCGAGCAAGAAAGTCCTCACTATATATGTCCCAGCATCCACTACAATATACATCCTATGTATAGTAATGGCCTCTAGGGCATACATATAACTAACAATCTCCCACTTGCACTAGGGCCATCTGATAGCAGTGGTTGCAGTATCTCATACTCAACCATCCCATAAAAGTCTCTCTCTGGGAACAGGCCTTTGTGAGTGGATCCGCTATGTTGTCCTCTGAGTCTACTCTCCTAACCTCGATCTCCTGGAGATCAACCATCTCCATGATCAGGTGATACTGCCTTAGAATATGTCTGGATCACTGATGGGACCTGCGTTCCTCGGCATAAGCCACAACTCCATTGTCTCACAATGGTAGGAACGCAGTTCATCTCATGAACCAATATACACCCAAACAGCCTCTTCGGTAGCATCTTAAGTAGCGATGTATCCTGCCTTTATCGTCTAGTATGTCACGGTATCTAGCTTGGAACTCTTCCAACATACCGTCCCTCTACTGAAGGTAAAGACAATGCCTGTGACTGACATTCAGTCGTTCTTATCACTCTGGAACACTTCCAGTGATTCTCCCCAGGATCGATTGATACCATCTCACTACATCTAGTGAGAATTCTAACATCCATTTAGATCTATCTCATAAATCCAAAACCCAGGATTTAGTAGGTATCATATTGATCCTATTGGAGAATCCTTGTGAT
Source organism: Agapanthus africanus (assembly GCA_030015575.1). Taxonomy (NCBI): domain Eukaryota; kingdom Viridiplantae; phylum Streptophyta; class Magnoliopsida; order Asparagales; family Amaryllidaceae; genus Agapanthus; species Agapanthus africanus. Next base: position 190,868,903 of record JASDDO010000019.1, on the reverse strand, counting down.
AAGCGGAGATCGACCGAGCGTAGCATAGGAAACTCCTTCCCTATCAAGAGTATGTCATCCACGTACTCTACGAGGATCGTCACCATACTCCCTACTACCTTTTTGTTTATACAAGGTTCATCTACCATTTTGATGATGTCAAACTCTTTGACGAATCCATCAAAACAGATGTTCTAACTCCGCGATGCCTGCTTTATTTCATAAAACATCTTGCACACGTTTCCGCTGCTCCCACTGTCTACGAAGCCCTCTGGCTGTGTACTTATAGACGCACTCTTCTAAAACATCATTTAGAAAAGCAGTCATGACACCCAACCACCAGATATCGTAGTCATGGTATGTAGCCGTGACAAGTAGGATCTGGATGGACTTAAGCATAGCTACTTGAAAAGGTTTCATCATTATCCACACCTGGTCAATGATGCAAACTTTTAACAAGTCTAGCTTTGAAAGTCTCAACTTTTCCATCTACACCAAGTAATCTTCTCAAGATATACTTGCTCCTGATGGGGATTTAACCCTTCAGATATAGCAACCAAAGTCCATACTTTGTTGGTGTACATGGATTCCATCTCAGATCGCTAAGCATCCAGCCATTCTTACAGAGTCTTACTCCTGATGGCCAGCTCGAAACTAGTTGGGTCATCATCTCATGATGCAATCCTCGCTCCCACTGTCATAGAGTAAACCGAAGTATCTCTCAGGTGGGAGAGGAACCCTACTAGATCGGCGGAGAGGCTGAGGTTCGTTGGTTTCTACTGAATCCTTTGGTTGTACCAAATCATCTGCTGTAGTTTGCATAGCTGGAACCTTTCCAGTTGTACATAACAGACCTTGCCTTGAGCCTGTCCGGATTATGCTTTTAAACATAGCCCGGACAACCCCAAATCTTAATCAACTTAAGATATGGGCTCTTCCGTTTCCATATCACATATGAAGTGGTAGGCAACTGATTTGATTGGAACCCTATTCAATAGGTATGCAACTTCATAAGTGCATAACTCCCAAAAGGAAAAAGGTAATTCAGTATTACTCATCATAGAGCACACCATATCAAATAGGGTGTATCTGCTCCGCCCCGATATACCATCGTGCTATGGTGTATACGGAGGAGTAATGCTGAGAGAGAATCTCATTCTCCTTTAGAATAGTCCTGGAATTCCGTACTCAAGTATTCTCCTCCTTGATCTCATCAAAGGACATAATACTTATACCCGTATTTTGGTTCTCTACTTCTCGCTTATATTCTGTGAATATCTCAAAAGGCTCGGACTCATGTTTCAACAGGAACATATGTCTGAATCTTGAGAGATTATCAGAGAATGTAATGGAGTACAAAGAAACTTTCCTGGCATGTGTAGACAGGGGACCTTACATACATCAACATGTATCATCCCAAGAGTTTACTAACTCTTTCTCTGTTTCCAATAAACAGAGCTGTGGTCATCTTATCTTTGTGACATGACTGGCGAGTTTCACAAGATGTAAATTCAAACTAATTTAAATATGCATCTAAATGTAACTTCAGCCAGTCGGGTCGCATTGATATGACCTAGTCTATAATGCCTCAAGAAGGATTCGTTCATTTCTGAACTCTTCCTCTTGTGTGTGTTCCGTATACTAAGAACTGTGGTTTGATTTAGAACATTAATGCTTTTAGATAACGTGCCTGAACCGATCAACTTTTGATATAGGAAATGTTCAAAATATTATCCAACAATACAAAATTTTATCATTTCTTTACTAATAAAGAGACTGATATGATTTTGTATATTAGGTTCGGTATCTAATAACATTCGTTCAGAATCAATGTATTGGTAATACAGGGTGACAGTGACCAACAGACTTGGCTGCAACTCTTGCCCCGTTTTCTGCCTCATGAAACTTATCACCCGTACTCAGTCCTCTACCTTTCTGTAGCCCTGTGTAACAGATTACATATCTGGGATCCTGATCTGGTATCACATACCCAGGACGTAAAGGTTACTGAGAAACAGTTCTCTGTAATGAACACACCCGAAGATGATGCATCATCATGCACTCTCCTCGTTTGGGCGGCACGGGAATTCTGGTAATCCCCAATTTCCTGCTCTGTCTTATAACAATTATAAGATGGAGCGGGACCAACGTTCCTCAGCTCAGTATAACAAGCGGGTTCGGTCAAAATTCCGTATTATTATCTTGATTAAGGCGTGATATGGTCGCTACCTGGAGAGAGAGAGAAGAAAACACTCAGCGTGCGCTCTTGCAAGAATAGATTGGTTATTATTTTATCTAATCAGGATGGCTCCCACTGCTTTTTATCAAGTCTTCCTTCAAACCCTAAAAGGAAAAACTAGCCGGGATTAATTACACACTACAAGTTCGCCAATCTTTCAGCCAGGCCAGTGTCGGTACTTTGAGGGAGGTCCCCCGTGCTTTCGCACGAACCTAATTAATGTAAACCTTATTTTCCCAGAGGCGTAACCTCGTTAACACCTTTCTAAACACCTACTTAATCGGCTAATTGTAATGTGTAAAACTCTCTCAGGAGTAACTCTTACTCGCAGCGGGTATCGGGATCCAACTATCTCATAGAAGGTATGCAATCTCATTGCAAATTTCAACACTTGAAATTCCCGATAATATTTTGCCCCTAGCGTCCTATGACCTTGACGCAGGCCAACAAACCATAGTCCGCTAGTCAAGTTCAACCCGTCATTTCCTGATTGAATTAAACCCACCCGCACGACCCTTGACGCAGGCCAACAAAGTCGCACGACTACCCTAATCCAATCACATCATATGCTTATGCAGATAAGCACCAGTTAGCTACCGCACACTACGCCTTGACACAGGCCAACAAACGTAGCACGAATACTAACTACTACTTATCTGAAATGACGGAGGGCTACGATAGGTTTTTCTGAAAACCTATTGCGTAATGAACTTGATATCGTTGTAGGATCGAATGATTTTAAAATGGAGTGCTTTTGAGGCTTTTCTAGTTTTGCTAAAGGAGTCACTCCCGGTGAAGGGATCGTCGGTCCTTTCCTCGTCGAATGAGGTGCGGGATATATCATATATATCACTGTGCAAAGCAAAAACACTTAAAAGCAATCAAATGACAAACCGAGTGTGTAGCATCTGCCAGTTATTGCTAAAGGAGTCACTCCCGGTGAAGGGATCTCGGTCCTTTCCTCATCGAATAAGGTGCAGGATATATCACATATACCGCTGTGCAAAGCAAGAACTGTAGCTACCTGTTTTATTTTGAAATTCGATTCTACAACATCTTAGGTTTCTTTTATTTCATTAATCACATTAATGAAGTCCCATCATTTAAGTACCTAAACATCACAGATAGATATGACGTACACTTATGCCATCCGCATTCGCCACGATGTCCCCTCGTGCACCGTTAGGTTAGGTAACTAACGACAGAGCAGGGCAGGGCTAGCGCGGGTGTAAAACATAAGTAACGTCTATATAATATATCATATATACTATATACTCTATCCATCACAGAAACATCACATGATCACATCACAGATATCGCAGCAGAAGAAACATATGAAATATTGGATATACTAGGACGTCCATGTTTTCAATACGAGCCAGTATAAAACACGGATTCCACGGTCGTGATGAATAGCCAAACCCACACCCCAAGACCCCTACGAGAGCGGCAAGCAACCCTACCAATTCTAGAGTTAGGAGACCCGGACTCGACTCCTCGAGTTGGTCTTCCACTGGACTCCAGAACCCGGTTACTTGTGCTCCCCTCCTTGGGTCTATCCTAGTGCGGAAAAGTAAATAATATACAAGAGGTGACAACTTCCGCAACCTGGAAGCGCCCCAATAAAAGAATATTACATACAAGTTTTTACATGAATGAAAATGAAAAACACTCATCTCACATAAAACCCCCCGGCTATTCAAACACGACGATCCAATATAACATATCCAGCAACACATAACATCACATGTCATCAACGTAAGTAAATATGCGCATCCCAATTGTCGTTGACATATAGAAACGAAACCGGCGATATCACATATTACACTTACGGTCACAGAAAAGAAAGTGTAAAACTACAACAGTTGGAATCCGCAACCTCCTCAGACATCGCATGCCTGACCAAATGAATTACTTAGACATCGCATGCCTAACATTTATAAACCCCGCATTTTAGTCTCATTATCGAAAACACTTTTCAACATCAAGTCGGGCAATTCAACAAGATTCCCGACATCCTGATCGAATGCTCGTCGCAAACTTCAGTAGACGGCCGCACCCCCGATACCGTCGACGAAGTGCACCAAGACGGAACACCGCTGCCGCGAGCACCCAAACGGATGCTTTCGGCGACGGGGTTCTCCTACAGTCACTTGGTCGGGGCTATGGAGTGAGGCTGTCTATTAAGTTTACCCGGCGAGTATCCGCGTACGCTACGTGATTGCGACGGACATTTGATCTCATCAAAATTCCGTGGCAACCGATCAAGTGAGACTAAACTGCTATGTTTATAACATTCATTTAGTTATCACATAACTACTTGTGAATTCCAATTATTGTATCCCATTCCAGATAAATAGAAAATGTTAAACTTTTCGATCGAACAGTCAAACACCCAAGTTTTCCCGATACAGATCAACACATGAAACAAGTCTAAAAAACATTCAGTTCGTGCCTCAGTACCAACGGTCCAGCCGTAGAAGGGTCAAGCCAACGCCTCACATGTGGCACGCCGTACTGCCCCAAACCCGAAGGTTCAAAGGGCAGTTCAAGACGGTCACATAATCGAGTTAAGGTTTGTTGTCTTCTAGAGGGTCCATCGCGTTACTTGCACTACTTAGAACGTCGTTAAACAACGGAAAAATCCAACACTTGGAAATTTCCCGACAGGGGAAAAATTGGGTATTTATATCCGGTCGAACTTTTTAACATATTCTAAAATTTATCCGGAAAGCCACACAGACAAAATTTGATACTCCGATCGAAACACCGAATCCCCAAATCAATCGCAGAAAATTAAACTCTGTATCCAGATTTAAAATATCCCAGGAAAACCAACACAGTAAAATACGAATTACTGTGCAAAATTCAAGTTCTGATGTGACAAGGTCGCCGCGGAACCGCCGCACAAGCCATGCTTGTGCCGCGGTTCCGCCGCGTGTTGGTGGAATCATGTTCTCGAATTTCACAGTAAGTCTTAGAAAAACCTGCTGATTTTTCTGCATATTTTTAATTTGGAAAAAGACCAGATTTTAAAAAAAGGACAGAGAGCATTTTTAGGGTTGGGGTTCCGGGTCGTTCGGACTTCAAACTCCGTCTGGACTTCGCCTAAGGCTCTAGCTAGGCTCTGATACCACTGTAGGGTTCCTAGGCACCCTAATGAGGTCTCACAAGGCATCAACCATGCCAATTTAGAATTTTACGGTGCCGAGAAACCCTAAACTACGGATCGTTGGCTAGATTTCTAGGCGAAAAGTAAACTAGTTAACACTTAACTATAAGAATCGGAAATACAACCTTTGTAGATCTGGTGCTCCACATCCCTAGCTCCGCAATGAAGTCCTCTCGCTGTCCAAAACAAATCCCGGGCTCTAGCGTCGGCTTCATCGGAGAAGAAGCGGGCTAGGTCATCGACGACGTGCCGAAGATGATCTACGTCGAGGCATCGCTAGATCAAGCTCCAACTTCACCAAGTCAAGAAAACTTGTGAAGGAAACACACTCTACTACTTGGTAAGAGGTAGAGGATGAAGAAATAGGAAGTGGGTAGACTTTAGAATTGGATTTCTCACTCTAATTCATCAAACACCATTGATGAAGTCTAGGTTTTTCTTCTTGAGTTAAAGGAAGAAGAAGAAGAATATGAAAAGTGTTATGATAAGTATTATTTAAAAATAGAAAAGAAAATCCATTCTTATCATAACTCTTACCATGGTTAAGTATAGAGAGAGAACTATAGTTAAGTGGAGTGGTTAGGTTTAAACATGAGACAAAAATGGTGACTTCATGAAAGCTTCATGAAGCTTCAAGTGCTAACAAATAAAAGCCACCATTTCTTCTCATATCTTTTCCTTTTTCCAAAAAGAAAAAGATTAATAAATGAATATGTAAAACCCTAATTATCCACTTAACCATGGTTTAAATCTTTACACTTAACAAAAAAGACATGCATCATCAAACATGATACAAACAAGTGCACAAAATCATATCGCATATGTAATGCGCACATCGGAGTGAGAAAATCCATCTTAAAGTGAACCGATACTAGTTAATGCAAAGTAATATATCAAATATATAATTATACATTAAATCATTAAATCAACACTTGATTTAACGATCCGGTCATATCGCATATAACCGACTAGTATCCTATGCATCGGCTTATCGAATCGATCTTCGATTCGATAACTAGGTTATATCGCATACAACCAATCGATACATTCATCGCGAGAATAGAATACGGTATCACATACACGCATTATTCTCGGTCCCGCACATATCTCATATGCGCTCCTATTTCGTTTCGCTTGAGCCAGGAAACCTCTGTGTAGGACTCTAAAGACTCATCAATACGCCGGCAGCAGGTGATGATCATATCAAACACCCACAAGCCGCAAGCGGTCTGCTAAACGTAATGGCCACCCGGGTATTGAGCGATCTGAAGATCGACGAGCAAGCCCGCTCACACTCCAGTGAATCCAACCAGTAACACTACCGTACAGTCCGGTCTGATCGTCTGATATGTCGCATATCTCGCCTGGGGGTGGTAAACGTCAGACCCCAATAGCTCGATAAGTCGTGTCGATATGAGGTCTATAACAATTCGAGAAACTACTGGTAACACTTACCAGTAAATCTCAGCAACCCTGGCCAGGGATTTCCTGTTATAGCCAATCGAACACAGCGCAACATCAACCCCCTATACCGGGAGAGACGAATCCCCTCCTATCGCTCATTGCATCCATGTGACTCGGGACTGTACCCAAAAACCACCGTTTTGCACGCCCTCTTGGACGTGGTAAGATGGAAATCAAAGCACAGTGGGAACCACACAAGACTCTATGACGATCTCGGGTCAACAGACTACTCTGTACCAGTGTCACCAGAGAACTGCCATCTGACGTGAGGTATAATACCATCTGGGAGTTCTCGGCGAGTCCGTCCAGTATACCCAGTCTCTACTGAGCACCCGTATATCATCTCTGATGTCAAACACCAATGGATATGGGATCATCCATCGCCCATCTGTATGGGTCGAGAAGGTATACGTTAGTCTACTCTGGTATATCGATGCCCCGTCTCGATACACCCTCGACTAGGGACTTTGAAGGATGTACTTATGGACTACCATGTCCCCACTAGTATGATCTGCATCATAGTCCAGGTAGTTAAGTACACATCCTAAGGGCTTTACCAACATGTAACAGAGAGACAATCAGTGTATACGTTAAGGTAAAGTTCAACCAGATAGCATACTATCATGTCGAGCAAGAAAGTCCTCACTATATATGTCCCAGCATCCACTACAATATACATCTTATGTATAGTAATGGCCTCTAGGGCATACATATAACTAACAGTTGCCCCCATCACCGATTGCTAGATTTAGATATCAGGATGAGTTTTTATTCACAAAAAAGAAAAATCTAAGAGCTAAATACAGTATTTACAAGTCAAGAGATTATGTTAGTCCAGAAATTAGTACCAGCCATTCAAATTTTTTGTCAATATAAGACCAGAGACGGTAAAAGAAAACGTATATGAAAAGGGAAAAGAAAAAGAAAATGTTAGTGTTATGGTTCGTTGTTAGTATCGGGCATGGGTGCATGAAATTAAGGACCAGAAGACGCTGAAAATGAAGACGAAGTTTTGAAGGAGTTAAGGAATTGTTGCTCGAATAAATCATGTATTGAGTTTTGAGGTCAAGCATGTTTAAAAAATGGAGTTCATCCTTAAAAAGTTCAGCAAAAGAAAGGTCCGTAGGATGTTCCCAAAATGATCGCGACTCAAACTCACAAAGAATATCATATTCATCCGCAAATATCTCCTCAAAACTTGGCATGAAAGAATATTTACCAAAGTTATCTTCCTCTTTATAATCCTCCACAATCAAATTCTCATTAATACGACTCACATCTCCCAATACAAGTCTCCCTCATCACATTCATATATGGGTAGGTCCATATCATTTAAAAATGTAGCTTCCCACTCTAAAGTTTTGTCAAAAACTTCGTTAATTGGTAAAATTAGAGTCGTGGGTTCCATATCTTTGATTTTCTCTAACAATATATTCCAATCATACCCGTAAAATTCACTAGTGTCCTCAAAAAAATTCTCGCTGTAATAAGTCGATATACACCGACTCTGAGGATTTTCTTGCTCGTTCTTATGACACTCAGTCAAATCTAATATATCATCATCTATGAAATTATCCAATTTTTTTTTATCATTTATCTCACTGAGTTGACTTCCTAGATGACTGATATCAGCATTATTGGGTTCAAATTGACTGTGTTCACTCTTTAGAATTTGCATAGCTAAATGTTTCACTTGTTGATCGATTCTCGCCAATGATTGAGATTGAGCGTGAAACAATTGATCAGATTGTTGTATGAACATGGCTAGCGTCGAAGCTATTTGATTCTTGACCGCAATCATCACTTCTAAAGATTTCTCTAAAACGGTCAAACTAGCATCCATCTCACTATCATACCTTATTTGTGTGTCAAATGTTTCAGGAAGGGAGGGTTGTAATGGCAGTGATGCTAAAGCATCCATCTTGTCGACCTCTTTCTCTAGTTTTCATTAAATTGATCTATATTTGAAGTGAGATTGGGTTCACGAGTGTTAGGTGGGCGACCGATGTCAAAATTTTGGTACGGTTGGTCATTCCCTAAGAAATGACAGTTTTCAAGAATGCGGGAAGAATCTTGGCAATTTGAATAAAAGAATTGGATATTTGTATAAAAAAAATATAGATCGTGAAAAATGAAATTGAACTGTGTATAACCCATATCGACAACCAGTCACAGAATCACAAAAGCAATGAATATCATACCCCCAACAGTCTATGTTTTGCTAAGTCAACTTGACTTGCTCAAGAACTTGATTGTCGAAGTAAAATTGTGTCGAGAAACGGGCTCAAGATATACAGATCACGAAGTCAGGTAAGTGAAGAGATAAGGGATGGTTTTCCAACGCTTTTGCGGAGTTCCTTAATTAGAATAACACTTTCTCTTTTGGCGGTTGCACCGTGAACACTTTCCTAGACACCTTGTGAACAATATAACATTAAGAGATGTTCTAAACACAATTAACTTACCCTATTGAGCGTGAATTCTCAAAGTCAGAGTTCTAATTGATTTTAAAATTATTGTGGATATGCAAAAATGCAGTTTGTGATTTGTGGGCCACGGAAAAAGGTGATGAAATCTTTTACCGTATCTTGTTTGGTTCTCATGCCCTTAAGTCCGTATTAAGATGCAAATGCGTAATCAATAAAAGAATTTAAGCAATCAAACAATTAAGCACATCTTCTGTTTTTCGTTTTAGGCTTAAGCGCTACAACAAATACAGGTTAGTTCTCTATTCTATCGGCGGCAAATTTTGCGAAGAATCCTGCAGAAGATATAATAGTGGAATGCATCGAATTTGAGAGAAAGTGTTAGAAAAATACGTACCAATATGATTTGGGTTTAAGAAATCCCCGTTGAAGCTATTTATGAGTATTTGAATGTTCGCTTGGGCGGGTCAAACTAGCCGGATCTTTGGCACTGTATTTCACCAACGCCTTGTTATTGAATATGAACTTTACTCCGCACGATCACTGCTCGTAATTCCGTTGAAAAACTGAAATGTCGGAAAATACGATATTTAGTACAAAAAGCGATATATATGGCTAATGTACTGTTCATACATAATTATGAAATTTAGCGTATAAAAATGGATCAAAAATAGAATAAAGAAGCAAACACAAAAGTTTTGGAGCAAATGGCACAAGTGGCCCAATTGATTAAACCGGCGGCCAACTCTTTGAGTTGGGGCTCCAAACTTTTATTAACTATTTCTTATCCTATTACTGTCCCAGTTTTATATGCAAAATTTTATAATTAAACTTAGAGTGGCAGCAAATAAAAAAGAGAGAGAACAAAATGTTAGAAAATTTAGTTTTGTTTTAATTTTTTTTTTGATTCTGAATTTTTTTTGTTAAAGTTGGTTTTGTATATACAATTGAACCAGAAATAACAATCCCTAATGAGTACCGCCTCTCCGGCAATGGCGCCAAAAACTTGTTGGTACTTCACCGGCGCACGCTTATATGGTTTTGAAAGAAAAGGTTTTGGAAATGCGGCGCACGTGTGCTCGGTCTCATTTTAAAATTTATAAACCGTAAGTGCACAGCGCGTTGTAGCAAGCTAGCAAGTATGGGTCGGTCCACAGGGAATGATGATTAGGAGTTGTCGTTAAAGGTCCAAGGAGAAAGAATGTTGTTTTGTCACGAAATTAAGAAAAGCAAGGTATAAAGAAAGTAAGGTGGCCGTGGTTCCGGATAGGATGGTTGAGTCGTGGCGCATTCTTCGATGCTCGCTTGATCATGAGTTGTTTCGTCCTTGTGTTGGTTCCATTGTGAAGCATGGCTTGTCAAGACGTTCGCGAAACACAAACCATAAAGATATCGAAGTTCAATGTTAGGAACGAAACGCATCCGTATTATTCTCACTTACGGTTTGTATGCCCAAGCATGAAATATCAAACTAAGCACAAGGTTAGAAATCATAAATCATCAACAAATACACAAATTAGTAATGAGAGCAAAGTGGTTTAGCATTAAACTTGCCAAGCAAGTGGTGATAGTAGAGGGTATATGAATGAATAAGGGTGTCAATCAACTTGTTAACAAAATACCCTATCTAAACACTTAGCAATCTTTACACTAGTTGATTCTAAACTTAACATTGCTTAAGGGAAACTTGGAGAGAATATGGTATGTGATGAGGTTATCAAGTAACCATGGAATCAAAATACCATATCAAACTAAAACCAATAGATAATCTTAAGTTTACAATCCCATTTTAAGCACATTAAACATTCACAAGAGAAGGAGGACGGCAAGGCCATTCATCTCACATCCTCACCATCACCACAACCATAAGGAATTACACAAAAATCATAACAACAAAAAGAGAAACACAAGAGAAAGAACACATAAGAAAACAAATAAAAGAAGTTAAAGCAAAAGGAAAGTGCAAGTTCTTTATTAACAAAATGGAAGGATTAGAGCTACAAGTTAGATAACAAGCTCAACCTCCTTAATGGAGCTCTCAAATGAGAGCTCAAAGAGAGAAGAAGAGAAAGCTATCAAATATTACACACTCAAATTCTCACTCAAAAATCCCACCTCAAAATTAATCTGAGACCTGCTATATATAGGCAACACCTTATCAAAAATTGCATATACAAGTGGACTAATTAGACAGCAGGGAACCCACCAAACTTAGAAGAACTCATTTGGTACTGTCTTGGCTGCAAATTGCGGGCAAGGAGATTAAATTTGCGGCCACTAAGTGGAGGGTGGGGCCTATCTTTGGTCTATGGTCTTTTGATCTCTTGAGCATCTTCCTGTAGTCCCTATTTCTTTTAATTCACATCTGAGTGTAATCTGGAGCAATGTACAGAGAAAGGATTAAGTGGGTATATGTTGTGTTCACACATCAAATCACTACTTTTCCAAATACATATAACCATGCCCATATGTGTACCCACTTGCCCATTCTACTTGCAAGACACCATGATGGTGTTTGCCCACTTGATGCATCATGATGGTGCATCCACTTGATGATAGTTCACACTTGATGTTGATATTGTATCATGTTGGACCAAAACCAATTATTATTATACACAACTTAATTTATTTGCAAAAACCAAATGACTTGATCTGTATTCTGTCTCGTTTGCAGTTCCGGCTGAAAACCGTCGTTTCTGTGCATGTTGTGTACCGTCTCAAGTGTTTTTGCCTGTGTACCTGTAATCTATACTAATGAGCAAACACAGATTAAATAACACTGTTTATTGACAAAATGATAGGAAATGAGCGGTATTAAAATGTAATAAATCATGCCGAACACATGTCATCCAAATACCAAGACATCGCTCCCTACTACTTTCTTACCAGGTTTATCTATTGTTCTGATAAATTTAAACTCTATGACTGTCACATCAATAGAAGATGACCAATTCCGCTCTCCTTACTTTAGTCTATAAATAGACATAAGAACTTGCCCACCACGCTTCCGCTGCTCTCACTAACTATAACAACCCTTTAGCAGAGTCATATATACGTGCACTTCTAAATTCAATTTAGAATGAAGTTATAGTCATTCACCTGCTAGATCTCATAGTCAAGGACAACAGTAATGACAAGTTTGGGTTATCAAAACCTTCCTATCACCGTCTTTGAGGAAACTGAAGTACCTCTCGGATGGTTGAGGTTACCTACTAAATCCGCGGAGTGGTTAATGGATTGTCGAATCCAATTGAATCTCCAGGTTCCACTAAATTTTCATTAACCGTTTGTGGTTCTGGAATCACTTCTAGTTCTACCATACTCCCACTTGTTTCTTTTGGAAAAAGATTACTTTTAAGTCAAGAACAAAATAACCTTTGATCTTACAAATGGTAGAATGTTATACCTTTGTTAAAATGCCTGGAATAACTCATAAACTGCTATTACAGAAACGTGCCTTGAGTTTGTCTGGATTCAGCTTTTAAACAGAAATCGGATAACTCCATATCTTAACATGCTCAAGATATGCAACCATTCTATGTCCACATAGGATCTAAGGGACTAATTTAGATGGAACCATATTCAATTGTTATGCAACCGTCTCCAGTGCATATCCCTTATGGAAAAAGGCCAGGCAACATTACTCATCAAGGAGCATACTCACGAATGAGTAACCTGAGAGAGAATCAAGTTCTCAAATATTATTATGATGGAATATCTAGCATAAGTATCTACATCTTCGATCACCTCGAAGAATCCTGATACTTCCAACGCATGGTTCTCTACTTTATTCTTGTGTCTATAACTTCTCAGAATTTGGACCTTATATTTCAACGAAATACGTGTCTAAAACCAAAGAAGTTATAAGTAAACGGAATATAGCACGTGTACCAACCCCTTATCCTAATGGGTATCGGACAATATACATTATCATGAATAAGTCCCTAGAGTATACTAACTCAAATTCCGTGTGTTGTAAGTTGAAAACTGTATTTTAGTTAAGAATGTCGACACCGTTAATCAATGCACATTACCTTATCCTTAACCAATAAGGGTAAATGTTTAGAACATAATTTTCAAAATTTATATCTCACTTTATAAAATAAAGATACAGATATATCATTTTAAAAATTGGTGCATAACAATGATTATTCAAAACCAAATATTTGCTGTTAGGCAAAAACCCAGACGACTTTCTCAAATATCACCAATTACAAAGAATTCTGATATTGAGAATCTAATCACCCAATTTCCCAATATTCTACTCCCACTCAGTATCTGTAATGTCCTATAGATGTGAGATCCAAGTCTGGTAAATACATACCCTAGAGTCAGAATCTAATTAGGAAAGCAGTTTTCTATTAACATCGCACAGGAAAACTGAAACATGAAAATGTTTCGAATGGGTGGCTGGGTATTCCTAGTAATGCCTCTTCCACAATCCAGATTCATGACAACAGTCGCAAATTTTCTTGCCCTCACTGCAATTCCTTTATATGTCTTTAATTCTTACTTTATGTACATCACAGTTAGGTTAATTGGTTTTCTTCATTCCCTACCATTCGGCACCAGCCTATGGTTTGGAAGAAGACTATCCAATAAGCGTAATAGGTATACCCTCCTAATATTAGGAGCCCTCATAAGCCGAGAGAAGGTAAAGATAAAAGATAACCGAATAATCCTATTTAATTTCTCCAGAACCCGTGGCCATCCTTGAACTGAAACAAGTTTCTTCAAGTTTGTATACAACTATACGAGATGACCTTTCAAAACAATATGGATCTCTGTAGTGATACGGAGTGTTTTGGAGAAAAGCAAAGAGAATATAGGAGTGGCAGGGATATATGCGACTTTGTCGTGAATCATGGCAATCCAAAACCTGATGGTAAAAAGGTCGGTCAACTAGGTGTTGAGTTATAGTTTAAGGTAGGTTATAGTCGCAAACTAGATAGAGAAAAAAACACTAAGTGTTCACTCTAACCTAGATTAGATTGGTTAATCACTTTATCTAATCTGGATGACTCCCACTGTTCCTCGAATTCTCTTTCAAACCTTAAAAAGAGAATCAGTCGGGATAACCCGAGGAATAATACCTACTCTTCAGTAGGAATCAGGACCCAACTCTCATTGTGTGATAATCTTGACGGAAGCCAACCAAAATCACCACACTTCAGAAGGTATGCGCAAACTTGGTAAGTTTCCCTTATATTTGAAACTCCCGATATGATTTTTGCTCCTAAGACCCAAGTGACCTTGACACAATCAATATATCAAAGGGTCCTAGTCAAGTTCAACTTGTCATTATCCTGATTGCTTTAAACCCACCCGCATAATACCCTTGACACAGATAAAATGGTTATACGGCTGTCCTAACCAATCACATTTAATGCTACAGAAAAGTACTACATAGATACCGAACACTATGCCTGGACACAGTCAACATACGCAACACGAATACTAAGCAATATTAATCTGAAATGACGGAGGGCTACGGCTGGTTTTTGGCAAAAAACTTTTAACGTAATGAACTTGATATCGTTGAAGGAACTCAAGCAATTTTGAAAAGTGAGTGGTTTAGGCTCCGCATTTAAAACTAGTAACATAAAATTTTTCTTAAGAGCGAACTCCCCGTGAAGGGGTCAATGCTTTTTCCTCATCAAATGAGGTGCAGAATATTCCTACTCGAATATCTTTATGCAAAGCAAAAGAGTATGACTATGGTTTTGATGAAAACCGAGTAGTTTTAAAATTGGTAACATCATTTAGGTTTGATTTCCTTGCATTACTTAGAATTAATGAAGTCCCATCAATTAAACATATCATGCCAAAAAGAAACGAAAATAAGCATACACATATATGCCATCCGCATTCGCCACAGGGTCCCGAGTTTTCACCGTAAGGTTACTTAACTTACGGCAGGACGGGGACATGAGTAGTGCGGATGCAAAACATATATAGAGTCTACTAGATATATATAATATATATAGCAACATTCATCTCACACATGATATCAAGTAACATCACAAAAGCATCACAGCAGAAGATAAAACAATATGGAATGTAGATAATATAGGAAAAGTACATTTCAACAGAGCCAAATATGAAATGTAATTTTCCCGGTCGTGTGGATATCCCGTAGTATCGGAACCTAGACCTTTATGAGTGCGGAAAGCCACCTACCAATCCCAGAAGCGAGGCAACCCTAATCAATGAAGTGAATGGGCCACTGGCACTTCCAAAATCCGGTGACTTGGGCATCCCTCCGTGGGTCAATCCTATACCTCTATGAGTGCGGTGAATAGCCCACCAATTCTAGAGTAAGGCACCCCGGTCTTAATGGCATGAGAAGGAGCACTGTTTCCCTCTAGAACCCGGCTACTCGAGCACTCCGCCACAGGGTGATCCTAGTGCATGTAATGGAAAAACTGAATATACAACGGTCACTGCGTCTGCAACCTGTACGCGCCCCAAAGAATAGTATACAAGCCACAGTGACGGCAGTCCACATGTCGGATGCTCGCCACACAATATGAATATACATTACATCACAGAGAATTACATCTAATACTATATACTCCAGGATATCCATCATGACAAATCCAACATAACCATAGCTACTAAGCAATATCCATCACAGAACCTGCAAACTTGCGAGTATCAATTTCGTAACCCCGTCTAAATGATACATATAGCAATTAGATGACGTTTACTAAACGTTATGATCCATGCAGCCATCACCATGCCTACGACAATCGAATACCGCACACAAATAACCAACACTTCAATTTTCCAAAACACCGAAAATCAACTGTGCTAAAAACCGACAAGAAATTCCAAGCTAAAACCACTCCGGGAGTCCGATATGAGCTCGGATTAAGCCGAAACTTCGCGGAGGACCCCGGTATGAAATTAACGTCGACCCGGAGGCACTTAGGAGGGGCACCCTGTTCCCCTCCGAATGACGGCGCGATGTAGAGACGTCTTGCCTGAGATTCGGGGCAGATGCTATTTGGTTTTATCCGTCCACCACTCCGAAGATGCCAAGTTGATTTATGGCACCGTGTATCGAAAGTTTAGACGAATGCGGCCAATGTAGCAGACTTCGTCAGATCCCCCCTCGCTTGAGTGGTTTTTGATTGTGGGGACGCTCTTCCCTGCAGGCGCAAGCTCCTGCAGTTAATTACGCTACCGCATCGCGGTAACAACTTTCTCCTTCTCCAGATGTTCACTTTGTATCGTGGGTGTTTGTTTTTGTTTGTGGTTGCCCGTGGATTGTATACGGAGACTAATTTATGTCGTTGCCCGTAGGACGTGGATTAGTCCAAATCCGTATTTTCTTAGATTTGGGTTTGGGGTTTTTGTTTGAGGATACGTTTGCCATATTTGAGGCTAAGATCAACTTAAACGTTTGTTAAGGATACGTTAGTCTAATTTAAGACTAAGATCAACTCAACGGGATCGTTTAGATCCGACAAAAGAGCATTTGAGCTCTATTGTTCTAGTTTAGGGATATAGTGGTCTATTGCAAGTTTAGGGACATAGTGGTCCATTTCCAGTTTAGGGACATGGTGGTCTATTGCCAGTTTAGGGACATGGTGGTCCAACATTCCCATTTTTGGGACGAATATTGGTTTAAGGACGTTCTAGTCCATGAGTTTAAGGACCCCACAGTCCGTATCAATGTGTGGTTGTCGGGACCCGTCACCTCTCTGACGATGTTGGGGGATTACAACGACGAATATCAGAGGAGTTCAGAGATGTACCCTTGAACCGGGTGTAAATTGATTTGAAAGAGCAGTCGTGCTCAGTTCAATTTAATTTGAGGACTTACGGCCAGAATTGGGTTAAGTCCATTTAAAAATGTTTAACATTTTGTTCATGATTGGCCTGTTTAGGCGTTTGCTTGGGCTCTGCCTCCTTTTTAAAATAATGCACAGCATTGGGCTTTTTAATTAAATGCATAGCATTTATTTTGGTCTGTTAGGCCTTTTTAATTGGGCTCTATCCCTTTTCTTTAATAATGCAGAGCATTCAATGGTCTGACAGCGCGCCACGTGGCCTGTCAGGCGCTTTGCGCCGATTGAGGAGCGCAAGGCGCAAACTGATGTGGAGGTGACACGTGTCACACTCTGCTGAGCGCAAGTCTGTTAGCGCAGTACGCTGCGCCAGTGCGCTGCGCTAGTGCGCTGCTGACACGTGGCGCGCTCTGGTGACTTGCGCCAATCCAAGAGCGCAACAGCGCAAATTAGGAGTGCAGGTCACTGTACAGTAGCGCAGAGCGCATCTTGATCTAATTTAGATCAAAGAAAAGAATCTTTTTAGATGTTCTACCTCAAGATTCAAGAACCGATGGTTCAACAAAAGGCAATGCCTTTATATATATCAAAAAATCTAATAAAGAAGTAAATTACTTCTTTTTTTTATGATTGGATCTTTTTTGATCTTTTTCTTTTAATTAAAGATCTTGATCTTGTTCTTAGATCATTGATCTTTTTAGAAGAAATTCTTCTTTTTTCAAAGGTTTACCTTCTTTTCTCTTTGAGTTTCTTCTCAAAATTTTTAGAGGAGTTCTGTCTCTCTATCTCTGTATCTTAGACTTGGAGTCTAGGGGCCTTTATATAGGGCCAATGAGTTTGTTAGGTTGGTTACATGAATCTTTCTCTGATTGATCTGGGGATATTTCCCCACCGTTGGATCTTTGATCCTAGGGCTTCTGTTTTACAGAAGGCAATCTTCTTATTTTTAACAAGATTAGAAAGATCTTTCTAGAATTTTAATTCTGATTTAGTGCTGGCACAGTTGGCGCAAGCGCACCAGCGCTTGACACGTGTCGCGCAGCGCAGAGCGCAGTGTAACTGCACTGACACGTGTCGCGCAGCGCAGAGCGCAGCGCCACTGCGCTGACACGTGTCGCGCAGCGCAGAGCGCAGCTCAACTGAAGTGTTGCTTCCTTTATTATTTAAATTTTTAAAACAGAGTTTTACTCTGATTGGGGGAAACAGAAGCATTGCTTCATTTCCCGCCTTGGAATTTGAACAGAGCTTTGCTCTGATTGGGGGAAACAAATACCCCCCCACCGTTGCGCTTACGTGGCCCCAGACGTGAGTGCAGCGGTGGCAGAATTCCAACCGTTGCACTATCCTTTGGAAGTTGAAACGGCTCTCAATGCCTATAAATAGGACCTTTGGTCCCTTAGATGATTTTCATCTCTCCTTGAGAATTATCTCTTATTCAGAGCATTGCTCTTAGGCTTTAAGAACTTTTCAAGAGTAAAACTCTGTTAAAACTTAGGTATAGTTTAAAACTTTTAAGAAACCAGGGTTTTACCCATTAACAGAGCTTTGCTCTCATAGATTTTTTGATCTAAAGAAAGCCCCTTTAGGGTTTCATTAGTAGAGCTTTTACACACTAAAAGAATCTTATTTATAATTTCTTAATTTATTAATGGGGCTTTGCTCCTTTTTCATGGATCTTGAAGATTTAAGATGGAATTTTATTTTTGATGAATTATATCATCTTTTTAGAGCAGAGCTTTCAATGTTCTCGGGGGCCTTCTTTAACTTCCCTTCATAATTGACTTTGACAGGTGTCACTCCTGTTTGTAGAGCATTGCTCTCGAGGAGTTTAACTTTCTGTGCATGTCTTAAATCAGAAATTGCTTAACCAGTCTGTCTGTTGATTTTGTTGATTTTCTTTTGCAGGAGTAATGGACACCCACATGTATGACCTTGATGAGATCATCTCTTACGGAGACATTCGCCGACTCGGCCGTTCTCAGGACCGGGAATTTACCAACGCCGAGTGTGCTGAGATAATGAGTCGTTTTGACGCATATAATGGTCAACTGCTTCCTCGACGCTCCCCTCTCCTGAAGCTTATTGTGGGAGCAATTTGGGAAGCGCTTCCCCTATTCTGTACTGGTGTGCCACTTGGGGCATTGGATGCCGCTGAAGATAAGGTGCACTCGGTGTATCTGATGAACCTAATCTCCAAGAGACGGCGAGACAATCTTGTTGATCTCCTGCATCAGGCCTTTCAATAGTCCACCATTCTTGCTGCCTATCGGAGGGTGGAGGACATCAGTGGGGATCCCGACGCTCGTGCTCGAGAAAGAAAGCACACCAGGATGGTTCACCAGGCTTGGAAAGTTCTGGACAAGGTCACTTTTGAGTTCCTCAATCCATGTCCTGGATTTGAGGTTTTGCTATTGTAATCATCTCGATAATGCTGCTTTTGTTTATTGTCTTTATTGATGTAAAAATTTTCCGAGTATGAATGACAAATCTTTTACCCCTTTCCTTTTATTTTCTGCTTTGTTATTGGCATATTCCTTAAGTAAGCGTAGCCTGTAGGTGATATAGCATATCCTGTCTTGAATATTTTGGGGAGTAGTAATGGCTTAGGAAGTAGGTTCAGATCTGCTACCTAAGGCTTTCAACTTTATGAGCCGTGAGGGTCTCATAAAGACTTTTCTCCCTACGAGTCGAGAGGATCTCGTAGATGTATTTTCTACTTAGGGGTCGTGAGGACTCCTAAGTGCGTTTTCTCTTATAAGTCGTAAGGATCTTATAAGAGAATTTTCCCTCTTACGAGTCGAGAGGACCCGTAAGCGGTTGTTTCCCTCCTTGTCGAGATTCGACTTTGGAGAGTGTGGTCCGTGAATAGTATGCAAGAGTCCGTTTTGGACCGACTTGTAGGACCCCAGTGCTTAGGAAATAGGTTTTTTAATCCCCGCTGCCTAAGGTTTTATCTTACAAGTCGAGACGAATCGAGAAGTTCTCGCAAAGACACTAATTTTCTCACGAGTCGAGACGAATCGAGCAGTTCTCGCAAGAATATCCTAACGTCACAGTTAACCTCCGCTCTATACGACAGAGGTCCGTTAGGGTCTGTGGTACTTAGGGTTTTGTCCGTCGTACCGTCGTGTTGGCTGATGTATTCCTCGATAGGCGATCTTACTGTTCGAGCAGCCTTGCGACTGTCGTGTCTCTGATCCCTTCGGGGACTGGACAAGACGTCTTCAAGCAATCCTCCTAGGCAGTTTGACCGTCGGAAGAGCAAGCGTTAGGAATTTTGCCATGCTGCTTTTTTCTTGAGGTTAAGCTCATTTTGGAGAGCCCCGATGAGTCATAACCACTCCGCGCTGGTGTGGGATGATCTCCGATAGTCTTTCAGGTTTTATATGACTTGCCGTTAAGACCCTGAAGCTAGGAATTTGGCCTTTGCTTCGTTTGCTGGTATTGCGTCCTCTATATCGAGACGAATTTCGCGGTTGTATCTAGGTTGCTGGTGAACCATCGAGATTTGGAACTAGGGATTTTGCCATGGCTCCTCTTGGTGATGTTGCGTCTGCTGTGTCGAGACGAACGTCGAGGTGGTGACCACTCCGCACTGGTGCGAGATGATCTCCGATTGTCTTTCAGGCTTTATATGACTTGCTGTTAAGACCCTGAAGCTAGGAATTTGGCCTTCGCTTCGTTTGCTGGCATTGCGTCTGCTGTGTCGAGATGAACGTTGAGGTGGTGAACACTCCGCACTGGTGCGAGATGATCTCCGATTGTCTTTCAGGCTTTATATGACTTGCCGTTAAGACCCTGACGCTAGGAATTTGGCCTTCGCTTCGTTTGCTGGCATTGCGTCTGCTGTGTCGAGACGAACGTCGAGGTGGTGACCATTCCGCACTGGTGCGAAATGATCTCCGATTGTCTTTCAGGCTTTATATGACTTGCCGTTAAGACCCTGAAGCTAGGAATTTGGCCTTCGCTTTGTTTGTCGACATTGCGTCTGCTGTGTCGAGATGAATATCGAGGTGGTGACCACTTCGCACTGGTGCGAGATGATCTCCGATTGTCTTTCAGGCTTTATATGACTTGCCCTTAAGATCCAGAAGCTAGGAATTTGGCCTTCGCTTCGTTTGCTGGCATTGCGTCTACTGTATTGAGACGAACGTCGAGGTGGTGACCACTCCGCACTGGTGCGAGATGATCTCCGATTGTCTTTCAGGCCCTGAAGCTAGGAATTTGGCCTTCGCTTCGTTTGCTGGCATTGCGTCTGCGGTATTGAGACAAAAATCAAGGTGGTGACCACTCCGCACTGGTGCGAGATGATCTCCGATTGTCTTTCAGGCCCTGAAGCTAGGAATTTGGCCTTTGCTTCATTTATTGGAGTGTCTGAATCCTGCTGGAGGAAGAACGCTGTCGTGACATCTCGTCTGTTGTATCGAGACGAATGCTGAGGTGGAGCTGGGATTTTGCCGTCACTCCGCTTTGTT
Organism: Agapanthus africanus; assembly: GCA_030015575.1. Lineage (NCBI taxonomy): Eukaryota > Viridiplantae > Streptophyta > Magnoliopsida > Asparagales > Amaryllidaceae > Agapanthus > Agapanthus africanus. The sequence continues at coordinate 190,847,352 of JASDDO010000019.1, read as the reverse complement.
TCGACCGTGAGGTCTTTTGTTGGCGTTGTATCTGCATCTTGCTGGACTGCGAAGGACCGCCGTTGTTGACATCTCGTCTGCTGTATCGAGACGAATGTTGAGGTGAAGCTGGGATTTTGCCGTCCCTTCGCTTTGTTTCGACCGTGAGGTCTTTTGTTGGCGTTGTATCCGTATCCTGCTGGACTGCGAAGGAACGACGTTGTTGACATCTCGTCTGCTGTATCGAGACGAATGTTGAGGTGAAGCTGGGATTTTGCCGTCGCTTCGCTTTGTTTCGACCGTGAGGTCTTTTGTTGACGTTGTATCCGTATCCTGCTGCACTGCGAAGGAGCGCCGTTGGTGATCTCTAAGTTGTCGATATCGATGTCGAGACCCTGAAGCTAGGGATCTTCCTTCGCTTCGTTTGTTGACATTGTGTCTGCAATATTGCGACAAATGTCGAGGTTGTCCCTAGGTTGTCTATGAACCGTCGAGATTTGGCTTCGCTTTCTGGTGGAGCCTGTGTTAGTTATATGTATGCCCTAGAGGCCATTGCTATACATAGGATGTATATTGTAGTGGATGCTAGGACATATATAGGGAGGACTTTCTTGCTCGACATGATAGTATGCTATCTGGTTCCTCTTTACCTTAACGTGCACACTGATTGTCTCTCTGTTACATGTTGGTAAAGCCCTTAGGATGTGTACTTGACTATCTGGACTATGATGCGGATCATACTAGTGGGGACATGGTAGTCCATAAGTACATCCTTCAAAGTCCCTAGTCGTGGGTGTATCGAGACGGGGCATCGATATACCAGAGTAGACTAGCGTATACCTTCTCGACCCATACAGATGGGCGATGGATGATCCCATATCCATTGGTGTTTGACATCGGAGATGATATACGGGTGCTCAGTAGAGACTGGGTACACTGGACGGACTCGCCGAGAACTCCCAGATGGTATTATACCTCACGTCAGATGGCAGTTCTCTGGTGACACTGGTACAGAGTAGTCTGTTGACCCGAGATCGTCATAGAGTCTTGTGTGGTTCCCACTGTGCTTTGATTTCCATCTTACCACGTCCAAGAGGGCGTGCAAAACGGTGGTTTTTGGGTACAGTCCCGAGTCACATGGAGGCAATGAGCGATAGGAGGGGATTCGTCTCTCCCGGTATAGGGAGTTGATGTTGCGCTGTGTTCGATTGGCTATAACCGGAAATCCCTGGCCAGGGTTGCTGAGATTTACTGGTAAGTGTTACCAGTAGTATCTCGAATTGTTATAGACCTCATATCGACACGACTTATCAAGCTATTGGGGTCTGACGTTTACCACCCCTAGGCGAGATATGCGACATATCAGACGATCAGACCGGACTGTACGGTAGTGTTACTGGTTGGATTCACTGGAGTGTGAGCGGGCTTGCTCGTCGATCTTCTGATCGCTCAATACCCGGGTGGCCGTTACATTTAGCAGACCGCTTGCGGCTTGTGGGTGCTTGATATGATCATCACCTGCTGCCGGCGTATTGACGAGTCTTTAGAGTCCTACACAGAGGTTTCCTGGCTCAAGCGAAACGAAATAGGAGCGCATATGAGATATGTGCGGGACCGAGAATGATACCAGTATGTGATACTGTATTCGATTCTCGCGAATTGTAACATTGATCGGTTATATGCGTTATAGCCGGGTTATCGGATCAAGTGTTGATTCGATAAGTTGTTACTATTGATATTAGTCGGTTATATGCGATATGACCGGGTCGTTAAATCAAGTGTTGATTTAATGATTTAATGTATAATTATATATTTGATATATCACTTTACATTAACTAATATAGGTTCACTTAAATGGTTTTCTCACTAGAAGTTCACAAGTTGTATATGTGATATACTTTTGTGCACTTGATTGTATCATGTTTGATGATACATGTTAACTTGGTTAAGTGTAAAGATTAAACCATGGTTAAGTTAATGATTAGGGTTTTGCTTTTCTTTCTTATTTATTTATTTATTTATTTTGGAAAGAATAAAGAGAAAATGGTGGCTTTGTTTGTTTGTAGTTGAATCTTCATAAAGGTTTGACTTTGTGACCATTTTGTCTTCATGCTTAACCCTAACCATTTAAACAAACCATGGTCTATTCTCTACACTTAACTAGGGTTAGGATATGATAAGTATTCATATTATTTTCTATTTTAAAAACACTTATGATATTCTTTCTTCTTCTTCTTCTTCATCTTCTTCAATGAAGAAAGCTTGACTTCATCAATGGTGAATTGATGAAATGAGTGAGAAATACAATTCTAAAGTGAACCCACTTCCTATTTCTTCATCCTCTACCTCTTGCCAAGTAGTATAGGGTGTTTCCTTCACAAGTTTTCATGGCTTGGTGAAGGTGGAGCTTGATCTTGTGATGCCTCGACGTAGATCATCTTCGGCATCGTCGTCGATGACCTAGCCCACTTTTTCTCCGATGAAGCCGATGCTAGAGTCATGGTTCGATTTGGACAGCGGAGAGGACTTCATCATGGAGCTATGGAGGTGGAGAAACGGATCTACAAAGGTTGTATTTCCGTTCTTTTAGTTTAGTTGTAAACTAGTTTCATTGTTTCGCCTAAAATTCTAGTTAACGATCTAGTCTAGGGTTTCTCGGCACCGTAAAATTTTAAATTGGCATGGTTGATGCCATGTGAGACCTCATTAGCGTGCCGCGGAACCCTACAGCCTGTTGGGAAGGTATGGTTCCCTCTTTGTTTGTGCCCCTGGATTGTATACAGGGATCGATGTGATCTCACCTGTAGGGCAAAAAGTTTCATTTCATTTCATTTTTTTATTTCTTTCTTTCCGCGATGCTCTACATTTCAGCTTTTAATATCGCGAAAGTCGCGATTGCCCAATCATTTCGGATATTTTTCGCGGCGCCTAATCATTTCGGCTATTTTTCTTTTTACTCGCTGCTTTTTATTGCGAGCTGCCCAATCATTTCGGATGTTTTTTTTTATTTTACTCGCTGCTTTTTATTGCGAGTTGCCCAATCATTTCGGCTATTTTGCATGCATACATTTTTACTTGCTGATTTTGTTGCAAGTTGCCCCATCATTTCGGCTATTTTGTTTGCATGTGTGGCTCGCTGTCTTTTCGCCGCAAGCTTGGGATTAGACACCGATTTCGGCATCAGCACCGCTACAACTGGGATGTTGCCAGGAGCGAATCATCATTTGCCATGAAAGGACTTGGAATTTGATACCAATTTAGGCATCAGCATCGCTACAACTGGGATATTGCCAGGAGCGAATCATCATTTGCCATGAAAGGACTTGGAATTTGATACCGGTTTAGGCATCAGTATCGCTACAACTGGGATATTGCCAGGAGCAAATCATCATTTGCCTCTGTCGATGTTGAACAAAGGCGGCTTAGCAAACAGGGTTAGGATCTCGTCGACTAAGGCTTTTGACTTCATGAGCCGTAAGGGTCTCACAAAGGTATTTCTCCTTGCAAGTCGTGAGGATCTCGTAGGTGTGTTTTCTCCTTAGGAATCGTGAGGATTCCTAAGTGTATATTCCCCTGTAAGTCGTAAGGATCTTACTAAAGGGTTTTCTCCTTAGAAGTCGAGAGGACTTACAAGGGTTGTTCACCGTGCGAACATATCCCCAGTCACGGATGGGACTTGGTTAGGAAAATGTTTATTCGCGCCCGTGGATTGTATACAAAATTCAGTATTGAGCCACTTGTAGGGCAATATCGAAGGTTGTGGGGGTTACTTAAGAACAGGTTCAGGTCTTTATAACTTAAGACTTTCAAATCTTATGAGCCGTGAGGGTCTCATAAGAGAGTTCTCCTTACGAGTCGTGAGGATCTTGCAAGTGTAATTTCTCCTTATGAATCGTGAGGATCCCTAAGTGTGTTGCTCCCTTGTGAGTCGTAAGGATCCCACGCTGGTGGTTTCTCCTTACAAGGTCGAGAGGACCCTGTAAGTGTCTTTTAACGAGGTTGCGCCCTTTCGGGTTTTCACAAACATTCGCCGGTAGCCCTGCTGTTTTTACTCACGGAGCCCTTTCGGGTTTTCATCCGTGCCCATTTTGCTTATGGACATACCGTTTTCTTTCTTTTTATTCTTCTTTTCTTCTTCTTTTTTTTGATATATAACGAGTTTGCGCCCTTTCGGGTTTTCACAAACACTCGCCGGTAGCCTTGCTGTTTTTACTCACGGAGCCCTTTCGGGTTTTTATCCGCGCCCTTTTTGCTTATGGGCATACCATTTTTATTTATTTTTTTATCCTTTTTTTTATCGGCTTTGGGATATTGCAATCTACCGTAGTATATCGACATCTCGGTCAACAGCTAGTTTTAGGACGTAGTGGTCCGTCATTAGTTTAAGGACGTTCCGGTCCGTGGTTGAAGAAGGCTGGCTACTACTTATAGAGTTTAGGCTTAGGAAGATAGTGAGCGGACATAGTCGTCGTCATCTATCATTGACCTAGGTTGTGACTCATTAAGCGTAGTATTTCTTCAGGAAGCGACCGTTTATTGGCCTGAAAGGCCTTTCACCGTGCATATCCATGAGTAGATAGGCTCCAGCTTGGTAGACCTTGTCTATGATGTACGAGCCTTCATAGTTCGGCTCGAATTTTCCCCACTTGGCGCGATTGGGGATCATAGGTCTTTTGACCACTAACACGAGTTCGCCTTGGCGGAATGTCCTCGGCCTGGTCAATCTTTCATATGAGCGCGTCATCTTTGCTTTATAAACCTCCAGATTTTGTTGCGCTATGAGCCGGATTTCATCAAGGGCATCAAGCTCCTCAAGCCGAAGGTGAGCATTTTCTTCGTCCGTCAGCTCGTAGTGGACTGCCACTCGTAGAGAGGGTAATTCTATTTCGAGGGGGAGTACTGCTTCTGTACCGAATACCAACGCGTACGGCGTTGTGTTTGTGGCCGTCTTGAACGTAGTTCGATACGCCCAGAGAGCTTCTTGCAGTCTCTCGTGCCAGTCTTTCTTATTTCGAGACACCGTCTTTTTCAAGTTCTTATTGAAACCCTTAGCTAGACCGTTAGCTCGGGGATTATAAACCGAGGAATATCTCCAGTCTATGTTATGTTGTTGCACGAAGCGGCTGATCTTGTGGCTTCTGTAGGCTGGCCCGTTATCGGAGATGATCCGTCGCGGAGTTCCAAACCGATAAATAACGTGCGTCTTGAAGAAACGGAGGATATTCTCCGTCTTCACTTCCCTCAGCGGTATTGCTTTTGCCTATTTGGAGAAGTAGTCAGTCGTCGCCAAGATGAATCGATGTCCCCTGGACGATGCTGGTTCGATGGGGCCGATTACGTCAGTCCCCCACATTTCGAACGGCCAGCTGGCCACTGTTGGATGTAGAGGATTTGGGTGCTGATGGATAAAGTCTCCATGAATCTGGCATGAGTGGCATTGCTTCGCATATTCGAGGCAGTCCTGAATCATCGTGGGCCAATAGTATCCTATCCGTTTAATCTTCAACTTCATCTTCGGGCCTGCTTGGTGAGAACTGCAGAGTCCATCGTGAACTTCCTGAATGAATCTTTTCGCCTCTTTAGGTCCCAGGTATCTCAACCACAGAGAATCGAATGACCTCTTGTATAGAGTATCATTGACGAAGGCGAAAGACAAAGCTCGTTTCATAAGCTGATGTCTTGAGGACGCATCTTCAGGTGTTCGACGGGATTTGAAGTAGTCTATAAAGGCTTCTCTCTAATCCTCAGCCTTTTCCTGGTTTTTTATTTGCATAGCCATTTGCTCAGTCGCTCCCTTTTCTTCGGATGATTCTGGAGATATTTCTGCTGGGGCAAGCACCCGATGGCTTTGTACCATGATTCTTACGTCATCGAGGTTCTCGTCGGCCAGTTCTTTAGCGAGCTTAGCTAGTGCATCTGCTTTGCTATTTTCCGCGCGCGGTATGCTTTCCAGCATGTAGGAAGGGATTTGAGTCAGCAATTGCTGTACTCTCTCACCATACTTTACCAGTTCGGGTTTGCACGTTTGGTAGTCGCCATTTACTTGACTGACGACCAGTTGAGAATCTCCGTATATGAGGAGGTTTTCAATTCCCATGTCGATGGCGATCTCGAGGCCTGCTATCAAAGCTTCGTATTCGGCTTCATTGTTCGTCCTCGGCTCTGTTAAGGAGAAAGCAAAGCGCATTATCACTCCTTGTGGAGTTACGAAGATGAGGCCTACCCCCGATTTGATTATAAGGGTGCTTTGTTTGCGCTTCTTCATGGAAGACGCTCCATCAAAATAAAGTTCACATCGGGTAACACTACCGTCGATCGCATCAAACGCGTGTTCGTCTGGCAGCTCGCAATTCAAAGGGGAATCGGCCGGTATCGGATGCTCAACGAGGAAGTCGGCGATGGCCTGGCCTTTCACTGCCTTAAGAGGCTGATAGGTTATCGAAAACTCCATTAAGAGCAAGGCTAATATAGCGAGTCTCCCTGTCAATATGGCCTTCGACATCAAATATTTAAGGGGGTCCACCTTCGAAATGAGACGGATTTCATGCACCAACGCATAGTGCCTGAGCTTTGTTATCGCGAAGATCAACGCCAGGCAGTGTTTTTCGATGGGGGAGTATTTGCTTTCTGCCCCCAGGAGAACTCGACTTAAGTAATAAAGAGCTCTTTCTTTCCCTTGGTCGTTCTCTTGTGCCCATAATGCGCCTAAGGAACCATCGAGGGCGGTTGTATAAAGAATGAGAGGCTTTCCCTTGATTGGAGCGGCCAACACTGGCGGGTTCTGCACATACTGCTTGATTTCGTCCAGCGCGCCTTGGCATTTGTGATTCCAGACGAACGGGGTTCCCTTCTTCATCAGGTGACTGTAAGAGCGGCACTTGCCTGAAAGGTTGGCTATAAATCGCTGGATGTACGCGAGCTTCCCTTGGAGAGACCGCAATTGCTTGAGAGTCCTTGGCGGAGGCATTTCCATGATCGCCTTGACCTTTGACGGATCTATCTCGATACCTCGGTGTCGGACGATGAATCCTAGGAATTTGCCCGAGGAAACTCCGAACGCGCATTTGAGAAGGTTCATCTTCAAGTTGTATTGCCAAAGACGTTGAAACACGATCTTCAGATGCTCGAGATGTTCCTCGTACGATTTGCTTTTCACCACGAGGTCGTCGATATAGCATTCGACGATTTCATGTATAAGGTCATCGAAGATCTTCGTCATGGTCCTCTGATAGGTGGCACCGGCGTTCTTTAGACCGAAGGGCATCACTTTGTAGCAGAATATACCCAGCGGGGTCCGGAAAGCGGTGTGCTTCTGGTCTTCAGGGTGCATCTTTATCTGATTATATCCTGATGAGCCGTCCATGAAAGAGAAAACCTCGTGAGTGGACGTGTTATCTATCATCAGCTCGGTGACCGGTACTGGGAAATCATCCTTCGGGCAGGCTTTATTGAGATCCTGAAAGTCTACACATATGCGCACAGTCCCATTTTTCTTCATCACCGGAACGATATTGGCGATCCAATCGGGATACTGAACTTCCTGGATAAACCCAGAGTCGATCAGCTTCTTAACTTCGGCGTTAATGCTCATCTCAAGCTCGAGCCGCATTCTTCTCGGTGCTTGTTTGATTGGTTTAACGTCCGGGGATATCGCCAATTTATGCACAGCAATTTCTGCATCTAGTCCTGGCATTTCGGAATAGTTCCATGCGAAGCAATCTTTATACTGCATAAGCACGTCTTTTAATGAAGCCACCCTTCCTTCAGACAACAGCTCACTAACGAATGTCGGTCGCGGGTCGTTCGCCATCTCCAACTCAATTTTCTTGAGGTTATCCGCCGTGGTGTGTATCCCATCTTCCAGCTCTTTTGGCGCTGGTGGGAATTCTGAGATCACCTCGTCATTGCTGTTTTCGAAGCACCAAGAAAGGTCATCCATATTCTCGGGCTCTTCTTTTGATATCGTTATCATATGACAAGCACGAGCTCGCTTCCAAGGCCAACATGGATCTGGTTCTGTTCTCGTGGCTTTGGGTTCATGCTTCTATGGCGGCGTGATCCTCCAGCTGTTAGATAGAGCAAACTTGCCGAGCTGATACTGATCTTCGACCCAATTCTTGAAGGTGAAGCAATCTTCGAGAGGGTGCCCTATTACCCTGTGATAAGAGCAATAGTTCGGGTGTGAGACTTCGCCTGCTTGTTCGGGGTGCTTGGACTCCGGAAGTGTAAGCATTTGGTGCTTTATAGCTAGGTCAAGTATCTTCTTTGTCTTGTCTTGAGGAAAAGAGTATGCTCGACTCATCTTCTTCATAGGGGACAAATCCGGACCGCTCGATTCCCGACTGCGTGGCTTCTTGGTCCCGCTTTGTCATTGCTGAATGTCTTTTCCGCTTTTTGACTTGTTTCTGCCTCTGCGTCGGGCCTTTTTTACAACAGGTTGACAGGGAGCGGCATTTTCGTCTTTCACAGCCTGTTGAAGGAGGCGTTGCGCCCTGCCTTTCTCGTAGATGGCCATTTCGCGGTTGTGGTCATGTCGAACTTTTTGACCAGCTTCCCTTATAAGCTTGTCCATTTGTTCTTCGAACGATGGACTGGGCATTTTTACGTCGGGGACTTTTCTGGTTCAGGGTTAGTATCTTCCCATTGAGCATCCTCTTCTTCATCAAAGTTATGCACGACATAGCAGTCGCGGAGTAGCTCCAGTTTCTTGGATTGAACATATCCAAGCCCGATTGCTTCCATTCTCCCGCTAGGCAACTTGTGCTGAGTTTCGGGAACGTTCCAGACCCTGCCATAGAATTTAGCTTTTCGAGCGGTCTGTTTGAAGAGTATCCCTTGGCGCTTTAATAGCCTTTTCAATCCTTCCATGTAATATCTAGGCAGACGGATGGGCTGAAGCCTGTCAAGCGTAGTATTCGCACCGTGCCAGGTTTCTTTTTCCACTTTAGTTTCCCCGGAGCGGTAGAATAGAATCGCCTTTTCGCCTTCTCGCCTTGGAGGGACACAGAACGTCTGCAGCTCTTCTACACTGTAGGTATCAAGCGCGTCAAGTTCTTTATGATGTTTAAGTGGAACCATGGCGACTTGCAGACTTTGCTCTTCATCAGCGAAAGTTTGTATTGAGGGCCGAGCAGAGAATATAGCGTGGACTTCATCTTCCGAATCGCTGCCAAAGATCAACATGGGAGCGGACGGTCTCGGCTTGTTGTGTTGGGGTGGACCCGAATAAACCATCTCTTCCTCTTCCTCAGTATCACTCGTGAAGACAGGGATGGTGGTGATAGCTTTGTTCTCCGGCTTGTGACACCTCTCCGTGTCTTCGAAATCTGGAAAGAAGTATTTTGCATCTTCATACTTACGGACCTCGTTTACGGAGAATGGGTTCAACTCTCCTGTTACGGTATACTCGAGACCATCCTTAAAATATTTCATACACCGATGCTGTGTAGAAGGGATGATGTTGTACTCATGTAACCATGGTCGGCCGAGCAAAGCATTTTAGCATGTCTTGGCGTCTATGACGTGGAATTTAATATCCGTGACGAGTAGCCCAAAGCGTAACGTCAGTATCACAGACCCAAGAGTCCGCGATGATTGATAGAAAAACCCAGAGATGGTGATCTTATCCCAAGCGAGGTGCTGGACGCTCATCCAGATTTCCTTCAATACTCGTACATTGAGGAGATTGACGGAAGACCCATTGTCAACCAAGATTTTGCCTAGCTTTATATCGTGGCAGTACCCTGAGACATAGAGGGGACGATTGTGTTCGCACGTCCCAAGGAGGAGGTCTTCATCACCGAAAGTGATATCAGCTGTGTGCACTTCTTCCAGCTCGTCCTTCATCTTTTCTTCGGCGAGAAAAGCTTGGAATTGCTCCGGCTCCTGTAGCGCTTTGATCAATGAATCTCTTGCTTCTTTTGATAGTAAGAGGGCATCGAGAATACTGAGCTGCGACGGTAACTTCCTCAAATGTGCCAGAACGTTGTAGTCCACCTTATTTTTCTTTGGCGGGTCCTTGGCGGTTAGCTCTTTCATGACTTGGTCATCTAGGGCGATATCCTCAGAGACCTTTTCTTTTCCCTTATCTTTTTTTATTTAAGGGTCCAAGATTCTTTTCGGGTAGCGTACGATTACGCAGCCGGATATTTTCGCAGGCCTTCGGCTCTTCCTCTTTTCCCGAGGTGGACTCTTTAAAGAGAGGGCTAAGAGCCATTTCCTCGTCATAGTCGCTCCCGAATGTGAGAATTTGCGCTTCCCCGGCGTTAACCATGCGACAATCGCTGGTAGTTCTTATAAGCTCCTCGGTCGTACTTTTCCGCTCCCGACGAGTTTTGCGCTTCTCCCGCTTAAAATGTTGCCGGTGAACAACATACCCTTGCCACCATCTATTGAAAGCTTTGCACTCTTCGGTGGGATGTGAAATCTTTCGATGATATAAGCAGTAGGAAGGGTGCATTTCTGCTTTGCCGGCAGTGTTTCCTTCAAAGGGTGGTAGCTTCATCCCCATTGATATGGCTTTAGCCAACCATTTCCTCGTCTTGAATTTGTTTTTATCCGCAACGGATGTCTTTTGATTTGACGGGGGTGTCTTGACTCTTTCGTCTAGTCGCCAGCGCTTGGCCCTTTCAAATATGACCGTCTCGCGTTCCCGATCAGCTTTACTTTTCAAAAGAGCTTCGTTAAGGAATGCATCAATTGTTTCATCTGATGGCCCCAGAAGTTCCGGTTTAGGATTTACCCCCAGCTTCTCAGTGCAAGGAGTTTTCTCATCGTTTGTAAACGAGTGGGAGATCATATAACAACTCGCCACGTAACCCTCAGATTCATCTGACGAGTTTTCTCCATCATCTTCCTCCTGAAAGACGTGGCTGAGGAACTCTTGGAGTCTAATGGGAGTCCGTGCCTTCTGATTATATTCCTCCAGCGCGTCAATCTGTTTCTGTAAGTCCGTGCGCTTGTCTCCAGGTTTCACGGGCTTTTTGGATCTTTTCTTCTTCTTCTTTGAAGATTTCGACGGCTGGGTACAAGTGCTTAGGCCATCACCACCGATCTTTGGAGTTGGGCGCGGCTTCAGCATCCCTTCGATGATCTGGGGTTCTAGCGGGTTCTTCCACCTGATCACCGGGCATGTCTTGAGATCATTCAGCATCCTTTTGGTTTTGGCTGATAGCACAACCTCCCACGGAGCTTCTTCAACAAGGGAGCACGTTGCCCCCGTCATATTCACCTTTTTAGGGGTATGAGGTTGCGGCGGGTTCACCTTCTATTTTTCGGACAATATGAACTTGCCTTGTTGGTATTGGTCTTCAATCCAGTTTTTGAAGACGTAGCAATCTTCGATCGGATGACCCAATACTCGATGGTAGGGACAGTAATTGGGATTATTGACATCGGTTGGCTGCAACGGACGTTTTGAATCCGGCAGATTGATGAGTCCGTTGCGCACTGCCAGCTCGAACAGTCTTCTCGTTTTATCTTGAGGAAACGAGTAAGGACGTCCTAGCCTCTCCTCGAGGGATATGCGTGGATGCATGTTGTTTTGACGGACAACCGGCTTCAAGTTGCTCGGCTGTTGTTGAGCATTAGCGACGACGATCGCTTTTCCTTTCCCCTTCTCATTTCGAGAGTCTGGCTTTGGAGGAGACGGTCTATGGCCCATCTGGTCCATCTGGGCTAGCTTGTCGATCAAATCCTGGAACGTGGTCGGTTTAAAGAACATCATGAACTGTGAAATAGTTGCATGAGGGTCTAGGGTGCCCACGAACATGCCCACCACTGGCGCTTCTTCAATGCGTTGTTCGCAATTTGACCACAAGTTCCGCCATCGGATTGCGTATTGAACCCACGTTTCGCCTGGCCTTACCATGGCGTTGATCAATGCGGTGATTGGGGTGCGCTTGCTGGCGCTTGCAAATCTTTGTGTAAACAGTATCCCCATCTCCGCAAATGTTTGGACAGAGTCGTTAGGTAGCTCCGAATACCACTCGAAGGCCGTTTCTGCTAAGCTGCCGACGAATTGTCGAAGCAACAGTTTGTCGTCGCCTCCGGTGTTGCCGCATAAGGCTCTGAATTGAGCGACATGCTGATGTGGATTCCCTGTCCCCTTGTACACATGAAACTTAGGGATCGTATATCCTGGCGGGTAACTGATTTGGTCATACTTGCCCGGATAGGGTCGTCCAGTTCTAACAATTTGCCCAGCTGCTTCATTCGCCTGATGAACTCGTATCTACTGAGCTATATAGTCGTCTAGTGCAGCTTTGGAAATGGTTTCCTCCTTGGCTGCTGAATGAGCCGGAGGAGGATTAGATGTCTCCCCTCTGTCGTCTTCCGAAGGGTTTTCAGCTGGAGGGTCCGGCTGTAACATCATTCCTACCATGTCTTGGAAGAGAAGCGCCATTTGTTTTATGTTAGCCGTTTGCTCTGCGGCTTCTTTGTTTTTCTTTTCAAGGATTCTGCATAAGAAGTCAGCATCGGTTTCTTGCTCGTGACGCTGTTCTGATGATGCCTCCGAGCTTTCTTTTGGCCCGGTAAGTGCGACCATTGCAGTCATCATCTCCTGAAGCTTCTGTTGTTGCTCCTAGGCTTTTGTCACGGATTGGGTGAGCGGTCGGTGACCCGTCGAAGCACGGACTTCCTCCTTTCCGGAAGCCATATAAACAGTATGGACCACCATGCCCCCAGACTTGGGGCGTTTGTGCTCAGCGCTTTTACGGTTCGCCATGTTCACAGGGGCTTTTTGCGGCCTCCTTTTCGTTTGAGTGATTGACGTTGAGGGAGCCGTTGCAGTGGGCACCCAGCCAGCTGTTGCTTTTTTTGGTTTGGCAGAGTAGTCCTTCTCCTACCGAACCTTCATCTTTTTCTGTCGGCGGAGATAGTCTTGATCCATTACGGAGTCTTAGACTTGACGCCAGACCTTGTAAATTTTAGAGGACAGCCGTTGAGGAGGTTGCTCCAGCTTCTTCTCTGTATCATTCCCCACAGGTGAAGAGTTCTCTTCAGCACTGCAGTAGGAGAGTTTCTGCGCACCTTGTTGAGCAGTTCAAAGTTGTTCTCGGTTGGAACAACAACATCGATCCCCACCGTCGGAGCTGGTGGAGTAAATCCAGAGGGAGAGCTGCCCCCAGCTTTCCTTACCCGGCGCCAGTGACGACGGCGAGCATGTCGCGTGGATGGTGCTGGTTTAGCCACAGGGGTGACCTCCTCATGCCCCCTGTGTTGGTCAGAATTCGCTGTTATCAGCCTTTTAAAGACCGACGTCTGTTGAATGGGGACGGCCAACCGATCGAAAGCAGACTTCTGAGTAGGGGAAGTAACCTGGGTGATTTCGCCTGGAACGGGAGCAGGGTTGGTTATCCGCTTCGGGATAACGCCTTCTGGTATTGCAGGCTTCTTCATGGGCCCGTTGGAGCTCTGGCCTAGTTTGTTAAAAACCGAGGCAGTGGAGTTGGGCGACCCGTTGAGAGGGGCCGCGGTAGTTGTAAGCCGATCAAAGACTGAATTCTTTGGAGCTTCTTGCGACGTCATTGGGGTATTGAAGCTCATTGGTGGGAGCATGGTCCCGAAGAATAGTCCAGTGGTGGCTTGAGTCACCTACTCCACTGGCATCTTGAAAAGGGAGGCCGCTCGGGGCCTGTAAGTCACTCCTCCAGCAAGGACGGAGCGAGAGTTGCAGTTGCAGTTAGTGCAGTTTGAAGCCATTGGTCTTCTGTTTTCTGTACAGAGAAAGACACCAAATCTTAGTACCTCGAATCCACAGGCAACCACAGCAAACCGCGATTCGTTCGCGAACACGACACACGAAGTGTGGAGTGGAAAGAGGAAGAGGTCCCACCGGGCGTGCCAGAATCTGTTCCCCTCCGAATGACGGCGCGACGTAGAGACGTCTTGCCTGAGATTCGGGACAGATGCTATTTGGTTTTATCCGTCCATCTCTCCGAAGATGCCAAGTTGATTTATGGCACCGTGTATCGAAGGTTTAGACGGATGCGGCCGATGTAGCAGACTTCGTCAGATTCCCCCTCGCTTGAGGGGTTTTTGATTGTGGGGATGCTCTTCCCTGCAGGCGCAAGCCCCTGCAGTTAATTATGTTACCGCATCGCGGTAACGACTTTCTCCTTCTCCAGATGTTCACTTCGTGTCGTGGGTGTTTGTTTTTGTTTGTGGTTTCCCGTTGATTGTATACGGAGACTAATTTATGTCGTCGCCCGTAGGATGTGGATTAGTCCAAATCCGTATTTTCTTAGATTTGGGTTTGGGGTTTTGGTTTGAGGATACGTTAGCCATATTTGAGGCTAAGATCAACTCAAACGTTTGTTAAGGATACGTTAGTCTAACTTGAGACTAAGATCAACTCAACGGGATCGTTTAGATCCGGCAAAAGAGCATTTGGGCTCTATTGTTCTAGTTTAGGGATATAGTGGTTCATTGCCAGTTTAGGGACATGGTGGTCCATTGCCAGTTTAGGGACATGGTGGTCCAACATTCCCATTTTGGGGACGAATATTGGTTTAAGGACGTTCTAGTCCATGAGTTTAAGGACCCCACAGTCCGTATCAATGTATGGTTGTCGGGACCCGTCACCTCTCTGACGACGTTGAGGGATTACAACGACGAATATCAGAGGAGTTCAGAGATGTACCTTCGAACCGGGTGTAAATTGATTTGAAAGAGCAGTCGTGCTTAGTTCAATTTAATTTGAGAACTTACGGCCAGAATTGGGTTAAGTCCATTTGAAAATGTTTAACATTTTGTTCATGATTAGCTTGTTTAGGCCTTTGCTTGGGCTCTGCCCCCTTTTTAAAATAATGCACAGCATTGGGCTTTTTAATTAAATGCATAGCATTTATTTTGGCCTGTTAGGCCTTTTTAATTGGGCGCTGTCCCTTTTTTTTAATAATGCAGAGCATTCAATGGTCTGACAGCGCACCACGCGGCCTGTCAGGCGCTTTGCGCCGATTGAGGAGTGCAAGGCGCAAACTAATGTGGAGGTGACACGTGTCACACTCTGGTGAGCGCAAGTCTGTTAGCGCAGTGCGCTGCGCTAGTGCGCTGCTGATACGTGGCGCGCTCTGGTGAGCGCAAGTCTGTTAGCGCAGTGTGCTGCGCCAGTGTGCTGCGCTAGTGCGCTGCTGACACGTGGCGCGCTCTGGTGACTTGCGCCAATCCAAGAGCGCAACAGCGCAAATTAGGAGTGCAGGGCACTGTACAGTAGCACAGAGCGCATCTTGATCTAATTTAGATCAAAGAAAAGAATCTTTTTAGAGGTTCTATCTCAAGATTCAAGAACCGATGGTTCAACAAAAGGCAATGCCTTTATATAGATCAAAAGATCTAATAAAGAAGTAAATTACTTCTTTTTTTATGATTGGATCTTTTTTGATCCTTTTCTTTTAATTAAAGATCTTGATCTTGTTCTTAGATCATTGATCTTTTTAGAAGAAATTCTTCTTTTTTCAAAGGTTTACTTTTTTTTCTCTTTGAGTTTCTTCTCAAAATTTTTAGAGGAGTTCTGTCTCTCTATCTCTGTATCTTAGACTTGGAGTCTAGGGGCCTTTATATAGGGCCAATGAGTTTGTTTGGTTGGTTACAGAGATCTTTCTTTGATTGATCTAGGGATATTTCCCCACCGTTGGATCTTTGATCCTAGGGCTTCTGTTTTACAGAAGGCAATCTTCTTGTTTTTAACAAGATTAGAAAGATCTTTCTAGAATTTTAATTCTGATTTAGTGCTGGCGCAGTTGGCGCAAGCGCACCTGCGCTTGACACGTGTCGCGCAGCGCAACTGCGCTGACACGTGTGGCGCAGCGCACAGCGCAGCGCAACTGCGCTGACACGTGTCGCGCAGCGCAGAGCACAGCGCAACTGCGCTGACAAGTGTCGCGCAGCGCAGAGCGCAAATCAACTGAAGCGTTGCTTCCTTTATTATTTGAATTTTTAAAACAGAGCTTTGCTCTGATTGGGGGAAACAGAAGTGTTGCTTCATTTCCCGTCTTGGAATTTGAACTGAGTTTTGCTCTGATTGGGGGAAACACAACCAACTATCACAACCCAAATCAGGAACGTGACCGGCAGTTAAATCACGCAATGTCTAAAGGCACGACGTAATTCAAGTAAGCCGAAACCCAGAATTTAAATCGTGAAATAAAGTAGAGTGGTAAAATATTTGTTTCAAAGTATCAATTTTTAAAGTAGAAGAGTTATTTCAAAGCTTTTTAAATCTCGAATTGTCAAAATTTTCGGCAACATTTCCTTTGTAAAAACTTATCCAAACCGATACATAAGCATAATTTATATAAAAACATCCCCATTTGGGAGCAATCTCAACTCCATTCGGCGGAACACAATCACATAGTAAGATATACGACGCCATATGCGAAGAAATAAGAAAATGCGAAATGCAAACAATAACCACAACATAAAAGCAAAAGTTGGCTTATATGAGCACGACACCTAGAGTCAAATATAATACAACATCTCTCAGTCTCGTCTCTAAGTCAAATATACATGTGGTAAATAGAGTATACTAGATACAATGAAAAAGAGTACAAAGTAGAAGGCACAAGAATACTCGCAACCCACCTACAAAATATCACGTCCAAAAAGTAACGGAAGAACTAGTAGCAAAAGGTGGTATGCCCGCTGCGAATACGCTGAAGGATCGGCCCTGCAAAACACTATGGTACAACGCAAGTATGAACGTAGTAAATAACATCATGCGTGGTACTCGCAAGTATGAACGTAGCAGCGACATAAATATGGGATTATGATAATATATAACAGTATGAAAGCAACATAAATAATGAGCAAGTATAACATCAGAGTGTAACAGCTATATGAACTGAGCATATCATAATAAGTTTTTAATGCGGTTTAAAACAAAGGTAGAATGGATAAATCATCATAAAACCGGTGTTAAGTATCGACACTCGAAATCCCAATATCTCAGGCGCCGTCACTCTGATCGGCCCTAATATCCATCTGATCACATAACTCCGATCGGTATCCTCCGGATATCCGCCAAGTTTCTGTAAGTCCATGCTACTCTTCCCCAGTACCTACGGGGTTGCGGAATTGGTGAAAAACGATTTTTCAAGAGGTGGTAACATGGACTCATAATAGGATATTTGTTAAACAACTACCTAACAACCTAACTATGAGTTTTACCTACTCGGTTAGGGGGTTATACCTTTCTTGAACTCCTTCATCTTCAACTCTTTGCGGTGTCCGGATCGCCCTCACCTCGTCGTCTCCTCGCGCCGAAGATGGATCCACCCGAAAGCTTCTACCTTTTGGCTTCTCTTCAAACTTGAAGAAACTAGAACACTTGGTTTGCTAAATCTTGTGAACTAGGATGAGTAGAGAAGTGTGTTGGATTTTATCTCAATGGTTCTTGCTTCTCAACACATGAGACAAATGAACCATGAACTAGAGAAAAAGCAAGAGGAAGAGGGAGAGCTCAAGCAAGAGAGAGAAAGGAAAATGAGAGAATGAGCAAGACTTTTCTCAACCTCTCTCTCATAATCCAAAAAAGAATAATAATAATAATACTAATTGAGTATTATGTGATGGTTCATATCATATCAAGTGGCATTATCATTTCATGCACTCATTTTGCAAAGCTCAACAAGCAAGCAAAAGTCTTTGCATGAAATGACAACCATTGTAATGATGATGGTCAACTAGTCCAACCTAGTCAACCGGTCAACCAAGTCAACAAGTCAACAAAGTCAACCTTTCAACCCAACCATGGCATAATAATACTTAATTAATATTATCATTAATCATATTTCTTATTCTTATTAGGGTTTAGCAAAAGTCAATAGTCAACAGTCAACAACCCTAATGAGAATCCTCTGCCTCTGTCTCTCTGTCAACTGTGCATATACACATGCATCCGCGTTTCGAGAAACACGAATACAAATGAGATAAAACTAATCCCAAAACGTACACTAGGATCTGGTTTAAACCAAAGTCCGCTAGTGTTTACTGCCCGGTCACTAAACGTGCATAAGTGCGCTGATGTGACCGAACCCTGTCGGAAAACCATGCGACCTGTTGCAAAACCATGCGACCTCTACTCTTTTGCCTAAAGGCGAATAGCTCTTTGTGTGGGACTCTAAAGACTCGACACTACGCTGGCAGTGGGTTTAACCACAGACCGCAAGCGGCACTAGCTGTTCGTAACGGCCCCCAGGTAGATGCCGATAAGAAGACGGATGAGGTGAAACCCATCTGAACTCCTACTGAGCCTGAATGTGACAGTCTCCGTACAGTCCGGTCTGTTCGTCTGATACATCGCATGGCGGGCCTAGGGGGCGGTAAACGTCAGTCCCCTAATAGCGGTACAAGTCGTGTCGGAGTGTAGCCCAGAACACCCTGAGATAACACTGGAAACCTACCAGTATATCTCGCTTGCCCTGGCCAGGGACTACTTGTGTAATGGCTCTCCTAGACACAGCGCGATGTCAACCCCCAATACCGGGAGAGACGAATCCTGTCTAACCGTCACTGCCTCCAAGTGCTTCGGGACTGCACCCAACTACTACCTGTTTGCACGACTCCTTTCAGCCGTGGTAGGGTAGTAATCAAAGTACAGTGGGAACACACTCGAGGCAAAGTGACAGTGTCAAGTCAGCGGACTAAGCTGTACTCATGTCACCTGGGAACTGATAACTGACGATAGGTATAGTACCAACCAATCAGTTCCCGACGAGTCCTGTCCCGTGTACTCGTAACCTAACGAGCACCCGCATACTATCTCAAGTACGACGTACTGATGGCTGTGGGACAGACCGTCTCCCCTGCTAGGATGAGAAGCGCATACGCTAGTCTACTCCGGAGTATCGATGCCCTGTCTCGATAGTCCTATGACTAGGGACCTGTATAAGGATGTGCTTGTAGATTACCCAGCCCCTACGAGTGTGACTGCCATCACAACGCTGGTAATCAAGCAAAGATCCTAAGGGCTCTACTAATATGTATAAGCAATTTGCTAAAAGAAACACATGCACATATTAAAGTAGAAACAAACCAAGTAGCATACTACCATTTTGAGCAAGATTGTCTATACAAGGTGAATATCCCAAGCTTCCATTAAGTAATATACAAACTAGTATGATACAGTAATGGCCTCTAGGGCATATACGCTAACAATCTCCCACTTGCACTAAGGCCATGTACTGGCGTATCGAAGACCTATCATCTCGATCAGCCGCTCGAACTGAATCTAGGGTAAGGCCTTCGTGAGTGGATCAGCAGTGTTATCTTCTGAATTTACTCTCTTCACCTCAATCTCCCGGCGATCTATGATCTCCCTGATCAGGTGGTACCGCCTCAAAATGTGCCTGGACTTCTGATGGGACCTGGGTTCCTTCGCTAAAGCTATAGCGCCGTTGTTGTCACAATACAGCGGTATTGGATTAACACTGGTAGGAACCACCTGAAGCTCCGTGAGGAACTTCTTCATTCAGACAGCTTCCTTTGCGGCATCGCAAGCAGCTATGTACTCCGCTTCCATAGTTGAGTCAGCAACGGTTTCCTGCTTGGAGCTCTTCCAGTAAACTGCCCCTCCATTGAGAGTAAAGACATAACCCGACATGGACTTGGAGTCATCCTTGTCACTCTGGAAGCTGGAGTCGGCAAAGGCCTCGATCAGGAGGTCTTTTCCGCCATACACCAAGAACATCTCCTTAGTCCTTCTCAAGTACTTGAGAATGTTCTTTACCGCTATCCAGTGCTTCTCCCTTAGGTTTGACTGATACCGGCTTACAATGCTCCATGCGTATGCTACATCTGGTCTGGTACACAACATCGCATACATAATAGAGCCTACCGTAGATGCGTAGGGTATTGATGACATGCGAGCCCTTTCCAAATCAGTCTTGGGGGACATCTCTTTGGAGAGGGTGATTCCGTGACAAGCCGGTAGATTACCGCGCTTGGAATCTTCCATACTGAATCGTTTCAGTATGGTGTCGATGTACCTGGACTGTGAAAGTCCCAACATCCTTTTAGATCTATCACGATAGATCTGGATCCCCAGAATGTAGTTGGCATCGCCCAGGTCCTTCATGGAGAACCTCTGTAACAAGAATCCTTTGACTGACTGTAGCATAGGAATATCATTTCCTATTAGGAGAATGTTATCGACGTACAAGACGAGGATACCACATTTCTCCCTACAATCTTACTGTAAATGCATGGTTCATCTGGGTTTTTGATAAAGTCGAATTCTTTAACAGTATCATCAATGCAGATGTTCCAACTCCACGATGCCTACTTCAGTCCATAGATGGACTTGAGCAACTTGCACACTTTACCGCTGCTCCCACTCTGA
Source organism: Agapanthus africanus (assembly GCA_030015575.1). Lineage (NCBI taxonomy): Eukaryota > Viridiplantae > Streptophyta > Magnoliopsida > Asparagales > Amaryllidaceae > Agapanthus > Agapanthus africanus. Next base: position 190,827,032 of record JASDDO010000019.1, on the reverse strand, counting down.
TTGAATCCCTTTGGCTAATCCATATAGACGCACTCTTCTAAATTTCCATTTAGGAAAGCCGTCTTTACATCCATCTGCCAGATCTCATAATCGTGGAAGGCAGCAATGGCAAGAAGGATCCAAATGGATTTAAGCATGGCTACGGGAGAAAAGGTCTCGTCATAGTCCAAACCAGGTCTTTGACGAAAACCCTTTGCAACAAGCCTAGCTGAAAGGTTCCTAGGCACCCTATAGAGGTCTCACAAGGCATCAACCATGCCATTTTCAAAAATTATGGGTGCCGAGAAACCCTAACACGGATCGTCGGCTAGAATTCTAGGCGAAAAACAAATCTAGTTAACATATTAACTAAAGGAGAGAGGCTACAACCTTTGTAGATCCGGTTATCCACTTCATTAGCTCCACGTGGTTGTCCCCTCGCAGTCCATCTCGAATCTCGGACTCTCGCGACGGCTTCATCGGAGAAGTGAGCGGAATAGGTCGTCGGCTTCGTGTCGAAAATGATCTACATCGAGGTTGCACAAGTTCAAGCTCTAACTTCACCAAGTTGTGAAACTTGTGAAGAAAACACCCAAAACAACTTGGCAAGAGGTAGAGGGTAAAGAAATAGGAGGTGGGTTCACTTTGGAATTGGATTTCTCACACTATAACTCGAGTTGCCATTAATGGCATCAAGCTTTTTCTTTTGAAGATGAAGAAGAAGATGAAGCTAGAATTATGATAAGTCTTTTAAAATGAAAAAAAATGAATACTTATCATAATCTAAACCATGGTCAAGTGTAGAGATTAAACTAAGGTTAGTTGGAATGGTTAGGGTTAAGGATAAGATAAGAATGGTGGACTTATTCAAAGCTTCAAGAAGCTTCAACATAAAAAACAAAATAAGCCACCATCCTTAATAATTTCCAAAAGGAATATATAAATAAATAATTAAGTAAATAATAAAAACCCTAACCATTCATATAACCATGGTTTAATCTTTACACAAACCCAAGTGAGCAAGCATCATCAAACATGATACAAATATGTGCACAAAAGTATATCACATATACTTCTTGCACATCAAGTGAGAAAATCCATATAAAGTGAACCAATACTAGTTAATGCAATGTAATATATCAAATATATAATTATACATTAAATCATTAAATCAACATTTGATTTAACGATCCGGTCATATCGCATATAACCGACTAGTATTCTATGTATCGGCTTATCGAATCAATCCTTGATTCGATATCTAGGTTACATCGAATATAACCAATCGATACATCCATCGCGAGAATGAAATACGGTATCCCATACACACATTATTCTCGGTCCTGCACATATCTCATATGCGCTCCTATTTCGTTTCGCTTGAGCCAGGAAACCTCTGTGTAGGACTCTAAAGACTCGTCAATACGCCGGTAGCAGATGATGATCATATCAAGCACCCACAAGCCGCAAGCGGTCTGCTAAACGTAACGGCCATCCGGGTATTGAGCGATCAGAAGATCGACGAGCTAGCCCGCTCACACTCCTGTGAATCCAACCAGTAACACTTACCGTACAGTCCGGTCTGTTCGTCTGATACGTCGCATATCAAGTCTAGGGGTGGTAAACGTTAGACCCCAATAACCGATAAGTCGTGCCGATGTGAGGCTCATAACGGGTCGAGAAACTACTGGTAACACTTACCAGCAAATCTCTGATCAGCCCTGGCCAGGGACTTCCCTGTTACGGCCAATCGAGCACAGCGCAACATCAACCCCCAATACCGGGAGAGACGAAACCCCTCCTATCGCTCATTGCCTCCATGTGACTCGGGACTGTACCCAAAGACCACCGTTTTGCACGCCCTCATGGACGTGGTAAGGTGGAGATCAAAGCACAGTGGGAATCACACAAGACTCTATGACGATCTCGGGTCTACAGACTAACCTGCACAAGTGTCACCTGAGAACTGCCATCTGACGTGAGCTATAATACCATCTGGGAGTTCTCGGCGAGTCCGTCCAGTGTACCCAGTTTCCACTGAGCACCCGTATACCATCTCTGATGTCAAATACCAATGGATATGGGATCATCCATCGCCTATCTCATGGGTCGAGAAGCGTATACGCTAGTCTACTCTGGTATATCGATGCCCCGTCTCGATACACCCACGACTAGGGACCTTGAAGGATGTACTTATGGACTACCATGTTCCCACTAGTATGATCTGCATCATAGTCTAGGTAGTCAAGTACACATCCTAAGGGCTTTACCAACATGTAACCATAAGACAGTTTAAAGAGACTAGTGTACATGTTAAGATAAAGAGTAACCAGATAGCATACTATCATATCGAGCAAGAAAGTCATCTCTATATATGTCCAAGCATCCAATATAATATACATCATGTGTACAATACTGGCCTCTAGGGCATACATACAACTAACAATCTCCCACTTGCACTAGCTAGTATCGCATACCGAGCATCCCGAAGAGTCTCTCAAACTGTATCTGGGGAATGGCCTTCGTGAGTGGATCCGCCGTGTTGTTCTTCGTGTCAACCCTCCTGACCTCGATCTCCCGGCGATCAACTATCTCCCGGATCCGGTGATACCGCCTCAGAATATGCCTGGATCGCTGATGGGACCTGGGTTCCTTGGCCAAAGCCACCGCTCCATTGTTATCGCAATACAAAGGTATTGGATGCTCAATGGATGGAACACTCCAAGTTCAGTAATGAACTTCTTGATCCAGACAGCCTCTTTGGCAGCATCGTTGGCAGCGATGTATTCAGCCTCCATCGTCGAGTCTGCCACGGATTCCTGCTTGGAACTCTTCCAGCTAACCGCCCCTCCGTAAAGGGTAAAGACAAATCCCGACTGCGACTTAGAGTCGTCCTTATCACTCTGGAAGCTCGAATCGGTAAAGGACTCCACTTGGAGTTCTCCGTTACCATACACCAAGAACATATCTCTAGTCCTTCGTAAGTACTTGAGAATGCTCTTCACAGATGTCCAGTGACTCTCTCTAGGATCAGCTTGATACCTGCTCACTATACTTAGTGAGTATGCTACATCGGGTCTGGTACATAGCATCGCATACATGATAGAGCCTACTGCCGAAGCATAGGGTATCCCTTGCATGCGAGCTCTCTCCAAATCAGTCTTGGGAGACATCTCTTTGGAAAGAATGACTCCAGAGATCGTGGGCAAGTTCCCACGCTTGGACTCTTCCATACTAAACCTCTTTAGTATGGTGTCAATGTACCTGGATTGGGACAATCCCAAAATCCGTTTGGATCTATCTCTATAGATCCTAATTCCCAATATGCAGGAGGCATCACCAAGATCTTTCATTGAGAATCTTTGTGATAAGAAGAGCTTGACCGATTGCAGCATAGGAATATCATTTCCTATCAAGAGTATGTCGTCCACGTACAATACGAGGAAGACAACCTTACTCTCTGCCACCTTCTTGTAGATACAAGGTTCATCTGGGTTTTTGACGAAATCAAACTCTTTGATAATGACGTCAAAGCAGATGTTCCAACTCCGCGATGCTTGCTTTAATCCATAAATGGATTTAAGCAGCTTGCACACCTTCCCGCTACTCCCACTGTCTACGAAGCCCTCTGGCTGAGTCATGTACACGCACTCTTCTAAATCACCATTTAGAAAGGCGGTCTTAACATCCATTTGCCAGATTTCGTAATCATGATAAGCAGCGATGGCAAGCATGATCCGGATGGATTTAAGCATAGCTACTGGAGAAAAGGTCTCGTCATAGTCCACACCTGGTCTTTGACGAAAACCCTTTGCTACAAGTCTATCTTTGAAAGTCTCCACTTTCCCATCTACACCAAGTTTCTTCTTGAAGATCCACTTGCTCCCAATGGGTTTTACCCCTTCCGGAGCAACGTCCAAAGTCCATACTTTGTTGGTGTACATGGATTTCATCTCGGACCGCATAGCATCCAGCCATTTCACTGAGTCCCCACTCGTGATGGCTTGCTCGAAGCTAGTTGGGTCATCATCCTCCATGATGCAATCCTCGCTCCCACCATCCATGAGAAAACCGTAGTATCTCTCAGGTTGGCGAGGAACCCTACTAGATCGGCGGAGAGGCTGAGGTTCATTGGGAGCTACTGAATCTTCTGGTTCCACTAAATCTTCAGTTACGGTTTGTGTATCTGGAACCTCTTCCAGCTCTACCACTTTGCCACTAATTTCTTTTTCAAGGAATTCCTTTTCTAAAAAGGTGGCATGTTGAGCAACAAACACTTTTTGTTCCTCACTGTGGTAGAAAAATACCCATATGAATTTTTTGGATATCCCGCAAACTTGCAGAGAACTGACCGTGCCTCGAGCTTGTCCGGATTTTGCCTTTTGACATAGGCCGGACAACCCCATATCTTAACTCGTTTAAAATATGGTCTCTTCCCACTCCATATCTCATATGGTGTGGTAGGTACAGATTTAGATGGAACTTGATTCAATAGGTATGTTGCTGTTTCCAGCGCATAACCCCAGAAGGAAATAGGTAACTCAGCTGTGCTCATCATAGAGCGCACCATATCTAATAGGGTGCGATTCCTCCGTTCTGATACACCGTTGTGCTGTGGTGTATATGGAGGAGTCAGCTGAGAGAGAATCCCATTCTCTTTTAGGAAGTCCAGGAATTCATTGCTTAAGTATTTTCCTCCTCGATCAGATCGTAGGATTTTAATACTTTTTCCGGTTTGGTTCTCAACTTCTTGTTTATATTCCCTAAATTTCTCAAAAGCTTCTGATTTGTGTTTCATCAGGAACACATACCCGAACCTAGAGAGATCGTCAGTGAATGTAATGAAGTATGAAGAACCATCCCTGGCATGTGTTGACATGGGACCGCATACATTACTATGTATAAGTCCCAAGAGTTCGGTAACTCTTTCTCCATGTCCCGTAAACGGAGTTTTGGTCATCTTGCCTTTGAGACATGACTGGCAAGTGTCATAAGATGAAAATTCAGACGGATTTAAATATCCATCTTTATGCAACTTAGCTAGTCGTGTCGCATTGATGTGGCCCAGTCTACAATGCCACAAGAAGGATTCGTTGAGTTCAGAACTCTTCCTCTTGTGTGTGTTTGTTATGCTCAGAACTGTTGATTGATTTAGAACATAAATGCCATTGCACAACGTGCCTGATCCAACCAACTTTTGGTTACGGAAAATGTTCATAACATTGTCCTGTAATACAAAATTATATCCCTCTTTACTTAATAAAGAAACTGATATAATGTTGCATATCAGGTTCGGCATGTAATAGCATTCGTTCAGAACCAATGTATTACCAGTTGGTAATACAAGGTGATATTCCCCGACAGTCTTAGCTGCAACAATTGCATCATTTCCAACTCTTATGTCTTTATCACCTTCTCCAAGTTCTCTACCTTTCCTAAGCCCATGTAACTGATTACATATATGGGATCCTGACCCTGTATCCAATACCCAGGACGTAGAGCAAATGGAGAAACAGTTCTCAGTAACGAACACACCCGAAGAAAATTCATCATCATGTACTTTCTTCATTCGGGTGGCATGGGAATCCTGGTATTCCCCTATATCCTGTTCAGTCCTATAACCCTTATAGGAAAGAACGAAACCAACGTTCCCCAGCACAGTATAACATGCGGGTTCGGTCAATACATCCATATTATTATCTTCATTAGGGCATGAAATGGTCGCTACCTAGAGAGAGAGAGAAGAAAACACTTTAGCGTATGCTCGTGCAAGATCAGATTGGTTATTATCTTATCTAATCAGGATGGCTCCCACTGCTTTTTATCAAATCTTCCTTCAAACCCTAAAAGGAAAGACTAGCCGAGATTAATTACACACTACAAGTTCGCCAATCTTTCAGCCAGGCCAGTGTCGGTACTTTGAGGGAGGTCCCCCGTGCTTTCGCACGAACCTAATTAATGTAAACCTCATTTTCCCAGAGGCGTAACCCCGTTGACACCTTTCTAGACACCTACTTGATCAGCTAATTGCAATGTGTAAAACTCTCCCAGGAGTAACTCTTACTCGCAGTGGGTATCGGGATCCAACTATCTCATAGAAGGTATGCAATCTTATTGCAAATTTCAACACTTGAAATTCCCGATAATGCTTTTGCCCCGAACGATCTATGACCTTGACAAGGTCAACAAACCATAGACCGCAAGTCAAGTTCAACCCGTCATTTCTTGATTGAATCAAACCCACCCGCACGACCCTTGACAAGGTCAACAAGGCCGTACGACTAGCCTAACCCAATCTGCATCATATGCATAAGCAGACAAATACTGGTTAGCTACCGCACACTGCGCCTTGACAAGGTCAACAAACGCAGCACGAATACTAAACAGGACTTATCTGAAATGACGGAGGGCTACGGCAGGTTTTTCTGAAAACCTATTGCGTAATGAACTTGATATCGTTGTAGAATCAAATGAAGTTTTGAAATGGAGTGATTTTGAGGCTTTTCTAGTTTTGCTAAAGGGGTCACTCCCGGTGAAGGGATCGTCAGCCCTTTCCTCGTCGAATGAGGTGCGGGATATATCACATATATCACTATGCAAAGCAAGAACTTTAGCTACCTGTTTTGTTTAAAATTTGATTCTACAACATCTTAGGTTTCTTTCCATTCATTAATCACATTAATGAAGTCCCATCATTTAAATACCTAAACATCACAGATAAATACGACGTACACTTATGCTATCCGCATTCGCCTCGATGTCCCCTCATGCACCGTTAGGTTAGGTAACTAACGACAGAGCGGGACAGGGCTAGTGCGGGTGCAAAACATAAGTAACGTCTATATAATATATCATATATACTATATACTGTATCCATCACAGAACATCACATGATCACATCACAGATATCGCAGCAGAAGAAACATATGAAATATTGGATATACTAGGACGTCCGTGTTTTCAATACGAGCCAGTATAAAACACGGATTCCACGGTCGTGATGAATAGCCAATCCCACACCCCTAGACCCCTACGAGAGCGGCAAGCAACCCTGCCAATTCTAGGGTTAGGAGACCCGTACTCGACTCCTCGAGTTGGTCTCCCACTGGACCCCAGAACCCGGTTACTTGTGCTCCCCTCCTTGGGTCTATCCTAATGCGGAAAAGTAAATAATATACAAAAGGCGACAACTTCCGCTACCTGGAAGTGTCCCAAATAAAAGAATATTACATACAAGTTTTTACATGAATGAAAATGAAAAACACTCATCTCACATAAAAAACCCCGGCTATTCGAACACGACGATCCAATATAACATATCCAGCAACACATAACATCACATGTCATCAACGTAAGTAAGTATGCATACCCCAATTGTCGTTGACGTATAGCAACGAAACCGGCGATATGAACATACTACACTTACGGTCACAGAAAAGAAAGTGTAAACTACAACAGTTGGAATCCGCAACCTCTTTAGACATCACATGCCTAATCAAATGAAATACTTAGACATCACATGCCTAACAATTATAAACCCCGCATTTTAGTCTCATTATCGAAAACTCTTTTCAACATCAAGTGAGACTAAACGGCTAGATTTATAACATTCATTCAGTTATCTCATAACTACTTGTGAATTCCAATTATTGTATCACATTCCAGATAATTAGAAAATGTTAAACTTTCCGATCGAACAGTCGAACACCCAAGTTTTCCCGATACAGCTCAACACATGAAATAAGTCTAACAACATTCAGTTCGTACCTCAGTACCAACGGTCCAGCCGTAGAAGGGTCAAGCCAACGCCTCACATGTGGCACGCCGTACTGCCCCAAACCCGAAGGTTCAAAGGGCAGTTCAAGACGGTCACATAATCGAGTTAAGGTTTGTTGTCTTCTAGAGGGTCCATCGCGTTACTTGCACTACTTAGAACGTCGTTAAACTACGGAAAAATCCAACACTTGGAAATTTCCCGACAGGGGAAAAATTGGGTATTTATATCCGGTCGAACTTTTTAACATATTCTAAAAATTATCCGGAAATACACAAAGACGAAATTTGATACCCCGATCGAAACACCGAATCCCCAAAGCAACCCCAGAAAATTCAACTCTTGAATAATTATTAAAAATACCCAGGAAAATCACCACTGGAAACTAAGAATTACTGTGTAAAATTCTTTATATATTGAGGCCGTACGGCCGCGGAACCACCGCATGAGCCATGCTCATGCCACGGATCCGCGGCGACTTAGTGGAATTAGGCTGTCGAATTTCACACAAACTCTTATATTTTCCTGATGGTTTTTCTGCATATTTTTAATCTGGAAAAATCCCAGATTTTGGAAAAAGTCCAGAGAGCACTTGGGTTTTAGGGTTTCGGGTTCGTTCGGACTTCAAACGTCGTCTGGATTTCGCCTAAGGCTCTAGCTAGGCTCTGATACCACTGAAAGGTTCCTAGGCATCCTATAGAGGTCTCACAAGGCATCAACCATGCCATTTTCAAAAATTATGGGTGCCGAGAAACCCTAACACGGATCGTCAGCTAGAATTCTAGGCGAAAAACGAATCTAGTTAACATATTAACTAAAGAAGAAAGGCTACAACCTTTGTAGATCCGGTTATCCACTTCATTAGCTCCATGTGGTCGTCCCCTCGCTGTCCATCTCGAATCTCGGTCTCTCGCGACGGCTTCATCGGAGAAGTGAGCGGAATACGTCGTCGGCTTCGTGTCGAAAATGATCTACGTCGAGGTTGCACAAGTTCAAGCTCCAACTTCACCAAGTTGTGAAACTTGTGAAGAAAACACCCAAAACAACTCGGCAAGAGGTAGAGGGTGAAGAAATAGGAGGTGGGTTCACTTTGGAATTGGATTTCTCACACTATAACTCAAGTTGCCATTAATGGCATCAAGCTTTTTCTTTTGAAGATGAAGAAGAAGATGAAGCTAGAATTATGATAAGTCTTTTAAAATGAAAAGAAAATGAATACTTATCATAATCTAAACCATGGTCAAGTGTAGAGATTAAACTAAGGTTAGTTGGAATGGTTAGGGTTAAGGATAAGATAAGAATGGTGGACTTATTCAAAGCTTCAAGAAGCTTCAACATAAAAAACAAAATAAGCCACCATCCTTAATAATTTCCAAAAGAAATATATAAATAAATAATTAAGTAAATAATCAAAACCCTAACCATTCATATAACCATGGTTTAATCTTTACACAAACCCAAGTGAGCAAGCATCATCAAACATGATACAAATATGTGCACAAAAGTATATCACATATACTTCTTGCACATCAAGTGAGAAAATCCATATAAAGTGAACCAATACTAGTTAATGCAATGTAATATATCAAATATATAATTATACATTAAATCATTAAATCAACATTTGATTTAACGATCCGGTCATATCGCATATAACCGACTAGTATTCTATGTATCGGCTTATCGAATCAATCCTTGATTCGATATCTAGGTTACATCGAATATAACCAATCGATACATCCATCGCGAGAATGAAATACGGTATCCCATACACGCATTATTCTCGGTCCTGCACATATCTCATATGCGCTCCTATTTCGTTTCGCTTGAGCCAGGAAACCTCTGTGTAGGACTCTAAAGACTCGTCAATACGCCGGTAGCAGATGATGATCATATCAAGCACCCACAAGCCGCAAGCGGTCTGCTAAACGTAACGGCCATCCGGGTATTGAGCGATCAGAAGATCGACGAGCTAGCCCGCTCACACTCCTGTGAATCCAACCAGTAACACTTACCGTACAGTCCGGTCTGTTCGTCTGATACGTCGCATATCAAGTCTAGGGGTGGTAAACGTCAGACCCTAATAACCGATAAGTCGTGCCGATGTGAGGCTCATAACGGGTCGAGAAACTACTGGTAACACTTACCAGCAAATCTCTGATCAGCCCTGGCCAGGGACTTCCCTGTTACGACCAATCGAGCACAGCGCAACATCAACCCCCAATACCGGGAGAGACGAAACCCCTCCTATCGCTCATTGCCTCCATGTGACTCGGGACTGTACCCAAAGACCACCGTTTTGCACGCCCTCATGGACGTGGTAAGGTGGAGATCAAAGCACAGTGGGAATCACACAAGACTCTATGACGATCTCGGGTCTACAGACTAACCTGCACAAGTGTCACCTGAGAACTGCCATCTGACGTGAGGTATAATACCATCTGGGAGTTCTCGGCGAGTCCGTCCAGTGTACCCAGTCTCCACTGAGCACCCGTATACCATCTCTGATGTCAAACACCAATGGATATGGGATCATCCATCGCCCATCTCATGGGTCGAGAAGCGTATACGCTAGTCTACTCTGGTATATCGATGCCCCGTCTCGATACACCCACGACTAGGGACCTTGAAGGATGTACTTATGGACTACCATGTCCCCACTAGTATGATCTGCATCATAGTCTAGGTAGTCAAGTACACATCCTAAGGGCTTTACCAACATGTAACCATAAGACAGTTTAAAGAGACTAGTGTACATGTTAAGATAAAGAGTAACCAGATAGCATACTATCATATCGAGCAAGAAAGTCATCTCTGTATATGTCCAAGCATCCAATATAATATACATCATGTGTACAATACTGGCCTCTAGGGCATACATACAACTAACACTAGCTTTATAGGTTTCAACCTGCCCATCTACACCAATCTTCTTTCTGAAGATCCATTTGCAGCCTACGGGTTTTACCCCTTCTGGAGCAAAGTCCAAAGTCCAAACTTTGTTGGTGTACATGGACTCCATCTCGGTCCGCATTGCATCCAGCCATTTTACCGAGTCACTGCTCTGAATGGCTTGCTGGAAGCTAGTAGGCTCGTCATAATCAATGACGCAATCCTCTCTATCCCCGTCTATGAGAAAACCGTAGTATCTCTCGGGCGGATGAGACTGCCTACTACTCCTGCGGAGCGGCGCAGGAATGTCCGGTTCCCCTGAAACTTCTGGTTCTTCCAAGCTTTCAGTAATAGCTTGTGGTTCTGGAATTTCTTCCAGTTCTATTGCGCTCCCACTTATCTAATTTTCCAAAAATTCAGTTTCCAAGAAGTGGGCATGCGGAGAAACAAAAACTTTTTGTTCTTCTGCGAAATAGAAAAGATACCCCCTGGAGATCTTTGGGTATCCCACAAACTTACACAGTACTGAGCGTGCCTCGAGCTTGTCCGCATGCTGCTTTTTTACAAAAGCTGGACATCCCATGTCTTAAGATACTTAAGACAGGGTTTCTTCCTACTCCACATCTGATATAGGATGGTAGGCACAGTCAAGAGATATGCAGCTGTTTCTAGTGCATAACCCCAGAAGGATTGCGGTAACTCAGCCTTACTCATCATGGAACGAACTATATTCAATAGGGTTCGATTCCGTCTTTCAGATACACCGTTGTGTTGTGGTGTGTATGGAGGAGTACGCTGAGAGAGAATTCCATTCTCCTTTAAGTAGTCCAGAAACTCGGCACTCAAGTATTCACCACCTCGATCAGATTTCAGTGTCTTTATACTTTTGCCTGTTTGTTTTTCAACTTCATTCTTGTATTCCCGAAATTTCTCAAAGGCCTCGGATTTGTGCTTCATTAAGAAGACATGTCCATACCTAGAGAAATCATCTGTGAAAGTAATGAAGTATGAATAACCACTTCGCGCATATGTAGACATTGGACCACGCACATCACTATGTATGAGTCCCAAGAGCTCGCTCGCTCTTACTCCGTGTCCAGTGAACGGAGTCTTTGTCATCTTTCTCATGAGACAAGATTCACAAGTGGCATAAGAATAATACTCGAACGGATTCAAGTATCCCTCTTTATGTAACTTAGTTAATCGTGTCTCATTAATGTGACCCAGTCTACAATACCATAAGAAAGCCTGATTTGTTTCCGGAGACTTTCTTTTAAGTGTGTTTTGGACACTGAAAATCTGAGCTTGATTCAATACGTATATTCCGTTATTTAATGTACCTGACCCAATCAGAACTTGATTTAGGTGGATGTGTACTACATCGCTTACAAAAGTAAAACCATATCCTTCCTTAGAAAGTAAGGATACAGATATGATATTACAAGTCGCACCTGGTACATACAAACAGTTACGCAAAATCAATATTTGCCCAGTTGTCAGTCCAAGATGATATTCCCCTACGGATTCAGTATCCATGCTCATTCCGTTAGCAACCCTGAGAGTCATATCACCTTTCCTGATAACCCTACGGTTTCTCAGAGTCTGTAATGAATTACAGATGTGAGATCCTGATCCGGTATCCAATACCTAGGAAGTAGGGTTAACTGACATACAGTTCTCTACTACAAACACACCCGAAGCCGAAGCCACAACATGCTTCGAATTCTGGCTACTGGCTTTGCAAGCCCTGCAATCCTTCTGCCAATGTTCATTCCCGTTACAATAGGAACGTCCCTCTTTAACTACATCCAGTCCCGAAACTTTTGCACTTCCTTTTCCTTCTTCTTCCCTGGTTTCCTTCAGGGTATAAGCAGAGGGCAGGGACTGTAGAATCAAGTCAGTATTTGACCCGTTCTCCAACGTGGTCTTCAGGTCCGTGAGCTAAAAATAGCTAGTCTCTGCAAGGACGTTGCCCCCTACAGATGACCCGACAGCCAATCTCGCTTGAAGCAATTCGTTCGAGGTCTCATATCTTGCGATATAAGATTGCTCTCCATATAAATCTTTGTTATGGAGGAAGATAGAAACTAAGTCCATCTTATCGTGCTGCCTCTGGCTTGCACCATCAACTGAGGCTGACACAAGGCACTTGGCTTTCGCATAGTCTTTTTCCGATGTCTTACGGATATCACTATCCGTGACAGGGAAAACTGGTCCTGAGACGGCAGGGGTTTGATTAGTTAAGAGGTGTCCCAGCTTGTCATGGGTAATGGACATCTGGACAGACCTTTGCCAATCATAACAGTCAGGTTCAGTCATTTTATTATCTAGATGTAACCTATGTGTGGTAACTGGATCGCTGCAATTAAGAGAGAGAGAAGAAAACACTCAGCATGATGCTCTTGCAATTTTAGATTGGTTTTTAATTTATCTAAACAGGATGGCTCCCACTGTCTCTCGAATCCCTCCTCAAACCATAAAGGAAGAATTAGTCGGGATCAATCTCACCGTACAATACTTGCTTAACCGTTCAGTCAGGCCAGTGTTGGTACTTCGAGGGAGGTTTTCCAACGCTTTCGCGAAGTTCCTTAATTAAATAACCTCTTTTCCCTGTGGGCGTAGCCCCGCTAAAACCTTTCTAGACACCTACTTGGTTTATACCTTTGATCGTTAAGTGAGAAAGTTCCTGAGGAGTAGCATATACTAACAGTAGGATCGGGATCCAAATATCATCGCGTGACAAAACTGAAGGAATCCTACCAGAATCATCACACTCCAAATGGTATGCAGCACTAGCAAGTTTCAGGTTCTTTTGAAACCCCCGATGTGGATTTTGCCCCATGCTCTTATGACCTTGACGAAGGTCAACAAATCATAAGTCACATGTCAAGTTCTACCCGTCATTGTCCAGGTTAATTTAAACCCACCCGTATATACCCTTGACGAAGGTCAACAAGGTAATACGACTGTCCCAAACCAACGCATCTATCTATGCTACATATGAACACCCAACAGCTACCAATCACTATGCCTTGATGAAGGTCAACAAATATAGCTTGAATACTATTGAATATTCATACGAAACGACGGAGGGCTACGAATGGTTTTGGCGAAACCGTGAACGTAGTGAACTTGATATAATCGATGGAACGAGATAGCTTTTAAAAGGAGTGGCTCAAGCTCCGCATTTAAAAGTTGGTTTTTGAAAAGAACCGAGTGGTTTTGAAAGTATTCCAACGACTTTACTTTGGTTTGTTTTCTTGCATTAATTCTTTTTAATGCGTCCCATCATTTAATCCTACCATTGCAGAAAACAACCAAAATATGACGTACGCTTATGCCATCCGCATTCGCTACGGGGCCCCGTCATTACCCGTTAGGTTACTTAATTAACGACAGAGCGGGGGCTGGACTAGCGCGGATGCAAAACATAAGCAACGCCTAAATAATATCATATATAGATATATTGCAATGATAGCCATTCCAGATCACAGATGAACACATTGGATATACTAGGAATCCGCAATTCGAACGAGCCTGTAACGAAAAGCGAATTACACGGTCGCGATGAATAGCCAATACCCCACCGTAGACCCCTACGGGTGCGGCAAACTACCCGCCAAATAACCGAAGTGGAGCAACCTCCCTCAACGACGTGAGTAGGCCACTCGGCATTTCGAGATACCCGGTAGTTTGTGCACCCCCTCCATGGGTCTATCCTAGGAGCAAAAACAGTAAAAAGAAATTATACAATGACGGCTACAACCCCGACTCGGTTGTGCGGCCATACAAATAATATTACATCAATTTACATATTACATGAATTGAAAGAAAAGAAAACTCTCATCTCACAACCCCCGGCTATTCACCCGCGACAATCCAATGAATTCATATACACATACCATCAATATTACAGATCACAGATATGTATAACCCCCACTAATCGACGTATAGCGATTAGCAGACGTTCAATACATATATCACATCACAGATATCAACCCGTCAGCTTAAGTCTTTAGAAACTCGATCAAAATACGGTTTTTTTAAGCCCCAAAAACAAATTTTGCTTTCTGGAAAATTTGGGCAGAAAAATCATATTGTAAAAATCCCAAAACAACCCCAGAACCACACTGCAAGAAAAATAGTCCCCGGCTGAGTCAACTCGGCCGCGGATCCGCGGCGGGAGCAAGCTCCTGCCGCGGTTCCGCGGCACGTTGATGGGCTCTCTGGACAATTTTTCTACAGTGAGATATAAAAACCCTGAGTCGAATTTTAAGCCAAGATTTATTATTTTTGGAACAGAGGAAAATTTCGACAGAAAGTTGATTTTACGGGTTCGTTTCACGACTTTTTCTCCGATCGAATTTCTATTTATTTGCTAACATGTTAGATAGTGTTTAACTAGGCTCTGATACCACTGTAAGTCCATGCTACCCTTCCCCGGTACTTACGGGGTTGCGGAATTGGTGAAAAACGATTTTTCAAAAGGTGGTAACATGGACTCATAATAGGATCTTTGTTAAACAACTGCCTAACAACCTAACTATGAGTTTTACCTACTCGGTTAGGGGGTTATACCTTTCTTGAACTCCATCGTCTTCAACTCTTTGCGGTTTCCGGATCGCCCTCACCTCGTCGTCTCCTCGCGCCGAAGATGGATCCACCCGAAAGCTTCTACCTTTTGGCTTCTCTTCAAACTTGAAGAAACTAGAACACTTGGTTTGCTAAACCTTGTGAACTAGGATGAGTAGAGGAGTGTGTTGGGTTTTATCTCAATAGTTCTTGCTTCTCAACACATGAGACAAGTGAACCATGTACTAGAGAAAAAGCAAGAGGAAGAGGGAGAGCTCAAGCAAGAGAGAGAAAGGAAAATGAGAGAATGAGCAAGACTTTTCTCAATCTCTCTCTCATAATCCAAAAAAGAATAATAATAATAATAGTAATTGAGTATTATGTGATGGTTCATATCATATCAAGTGGCATTATCATTTCATGCATTCATTTTGCAAAGCTCAACAAGCAAGCAAAAGTCTTTGCATGAAATGACAACCATTGTAATGACGATGGTCAACTAGTCCAACCTAGTCAACCGATCAACCAAGTCAACAAGTCAACAAAGTCAACCTTTCAACCCAACCATGGCACAATAATACTTAATTAATATTATCATTAATCATATTTCTTATTCTCATTAGGGTTTAGCAAAAGTCAATAGTCAACAGTCAACAACTCTAATGAGAATCCTCTGCCTCTGTCTCTCTGTCAAGTGTGCATACACACCCGCATCTACGTTCCGAGGAACACGAATACAAACGAGATAAAACTAATCCTAAAACGTATATTAGGATCTGGCTTAAACCAAAACCCGCTAGTGTTTACTGCCCGGTCACTAAACGTGCACAAGTGCGCCGATGTGACCGAACCCTGTCGCAAAACCATGCGACCTGTCGCAAAACCATGCGACCTCTACTCTTTTGCCTAAAGGCGAATAGCTCTCCGTGTGGGACTCTAAAGACTCGACACTACGCTGGCAGTGGGTTTAACCACAGACCGCAAGCGGCACTAGCTGTGCGTAACGGCTCCCAGGTAGATGCCGATAAGAGGACAGGCGAGGTGAAACCCATCTGAACTCCTACTGAGCCTGAATGTGACAGTCTCCATACAGTCCGGTCTGTTCGTCTGATACATCGCATGGCGGGCCTAGGGGGCGGTAAACGTCAGTCCCCTAATAGCGGTACAAGTCGTGTCGGAGTGTAGCCCAGAACACCCTGAGATAACACTGGAAACCTACCAGTATATCTCGCTTGCCCTGGCCAGGGACTACTTGTGTAATGGCTCTCCTAGACACAGCGCGATGTCAACCCCCAATACCGGGAGAGACGAATCCTGTCTAACCGTCACTGCCTCCAAGTGCTTCGGGACTGCACCCAACTACTACCTGTTTGCACGACTCCTTTGAGCCGTGGTAGGGTAGTAATCAAAGTACAGTGGGAACACACTCAAAGCGAAGTGACAGTGTCAAGTCAGCGGACTAAGCTGTACTCATGTCACCTAGGAACTGATAACTGACGATAGGTATAGTACCAACCAATCAGTTCCCGACGAGTCCTGTCCAGTGTACTCGTAACCTAACGAGCACCCGCATACTATCTCAAGTACGACGTACTGATGGCTGTGGGACAGACCGTCTCCCCTGCTGGGATGAGAAGCGCATATGCTAGTCTACTCCGGAGTATCGATGCCCTGTCTCGATAGTCCTACGACTAGGGACCTGTATAAGGATGTGCATATAGATTACCCAGCCCCCACGAGTGTGACTGCCATCACAACGCTGGTAATCAAGCAAAGATCCTAAGGGCTTTACTAATATGTATAAGCAATATGCTAAAAGAAACACATGCACATATTAAAGTAGAAACAAACCAAGTAGCATACTACCATTTTGAGCAAGATTGTCTATACAAGGTGAATATCCCAAGCTTCCATTAAGTAATATACAAACTAGTATGATACAGTAATGGCCTCTAGGGCATATACACTAACAGTTTCCACACTATCACCGGTAGGTAGTGTTCCCCTGTCGGGCCCAACGCTTTTCTATACGATCTTCTTGCCTTGTGATACCATACCGGTTCTACCATGTATCCGCAGACGGTGCCTCCTCACTCCTCGAATCGAGTATACTTATCACTCAGAACCGAGAAAGCTCATGGTGGACACCAAATATCATATCAAGGGAAAACCGCGTTTTTTTAAAACAATCCAAGTTTTGAAAATGTACTTTGCGGTTTTCCAAATTCACGAAAACTGAAATCTCATGAAATATTATATGAGAATATGGTAATAATGGCAAGGCGCATGATATGGACATGATGCATGCTAATGAAATTGAACGAAAAACTAAATACCAATAAAGATGTAGTATAAATGTAGGATACCGCGGCAAGTTCTACAGTGTACGTAACATGGTAATTACCAATGGTGTGTGTGTATATAATGAGTTAGTGCACGTGCAACATGAACTGTTGTTAATTGTGTAAGTGTTCTAAAAAGGATATGTCAACGTGTAGCAAGTAATAGGATGCACATTATAATGCTTATGCAGAAATTATGAATGTATATGCATATGATGTAAGGTTTATATCTAGAATCTAGCCATCGGCGCGTAATGCCATCCAGGTGATCACCTCCTTCCCTTTCCTTGCCGCGTTCGAGGTCTCCGCAATCGATCCTAGTATCGAATAAAAACCTTAACACATGAGGCTAAATAATTCCGATATGATATATACACCTACACTGCACGAATGAACCAACTCCCACAGTTTATCATGTGTGAGCTTAGCGTGTTAAACGTGTGCAACAACATCTAAGGCTACCCCTAAGGGTTGTTAACCACATAAAACACTAAAAAGAGAATCGGAATATCCGTATCGCACGCTAACACATCGCCTAAAATAGGGTAAAACGATCCTAGAATTTTGTGTATACAAAATTAGAAAAAATTGCATACACCAGAGGTCTAATCAGAGTCCTAGGAAACCCTTGACAAAAACCCCATGCCCAAATCCCCTGGATGGGCCGCAATTTGCGGCCAATATCAATAAATTGGCGACCAGACTTGGGGGATAGAGGCTCGGATTTTGAGGGTGCAATCAGGATTCTATAACTAACTCTCAGTAATCGCAACTTATTTCTGTGATCACTGGTTTAAGAGTAGATTTGATATGAAACCCTAATCTTAACTAAATACGATTTTTGACACTAATATAAAACATTGAGGTGGTTTAGTGAAAACTTGATGGTTAAATATGGATATTAGTTACACAAGCACTCTTATCTAACCTAAATTAGGTCATAGCTAACCTAAGAATTTTCATAACCCCAAAACCACCTCAACTTCACTTTAAAACTGAAAACACCACAAGATAAGGACTTTAGATAAAATTAGGACTTGTTTAAGCAAAAACTAGTTAAAACAAGAGTTTTCAAGAGTATACTTAAAGGTTTGATCCTTACCACCAAGACTTGAAGGAAACCCTAACCATGCAAAGCTCCAAGACTCTTAAAGAGACTAAATCATGATTTAGTGAGGGTTTTGTGATTATTTGTGGTGGATAATAGCTTAATTGTGTGGGATGAAATTTTTTTCAAGAGAGGAGGTGAAAGGGAAAGAAGAAGAAGAAAAAGAGAGGTGAAGGGATTAGAATGAGAAGGAAAGAGGAACGAAAAGGGGGTGGGGGGAAAGAGATGGCTCATGAGAGATATACCCATCTATTCTCGCTTCATTTAATACCAATCACCTCAATGTTCCCCCATCATTTTCTTTTCTTTTCTTTTCTTCTTTTAAACCATACACTTACTTGGAAATAGAAAATATGAGAAGCAAGGATAAATATAGCTAATTTGCCATGGCTACAAAATCATATTTTAACTTAATTTAACATGTTAAAACTAGATCAGCATAATATATGTGTATGCATATATTTACCAAAATAAATAAGTAAATAATAATTAATTAAATAAAAATATGTGAAAATAATTACTAACTAAGTTTTATCGAAAACCCATGTTATATCGCTTAATTAACGTATAATTAATTCTAATCGCGTTTTAGGGTGTTACACCAACCCCTAGGCCACCCTAAGATGGCCCAAGGGGTAGGCAGACCCGAAACTGCCTTCTAAGGCAGCTTCGGGTCCCCACCCCTAAGGCCACTGGTCTCAGTGGTGTAGATCCTCCCTAGGCCCTACGGGATGTTCCCGGAGACCCCGCGCACCTTCTCGCTGCTTCTCGGTCCAAATCGAGAGCCCGCGGGGAGTCAAAATATCAATGCAACATGTAATTGCTCACTGGTTTAAGCGCAGCTTTTGCGGAGCAAAAACCGGCGGGATTCGAAAGTCGTAACTATCTAGTATAGGGTGTTTAGGTGGATTTCATAGGAATGAACGTTCCTAGTGCTCTCACTGCTAACCCACGGCCAATGCGGAATACGAAAACGAAAATTTTGATGGCACTAAAAAGTTGTAACTAAGAATTTAAACCAAACACCTAAACTAACAAAGACTAGAGGATAGAAATCACAACTTTTGTAGCGTCTTCATTTTCTCCAATTGGGTTAGACTCAAGCATGCTCTCAAGAGCTCCAGATCGCACTTGCAAACCGGTCTTCTTTTTCCGAAGACGATCCACCCAAAGGAACCAAGTTCAAGGTTCAACTTCATCAATGAAATAACTAAAGATCCTAAGTTGCTAATTTAGGATTCCTAGTGATGTGTGTGAGTGTTCTAGTATTTTTCTCTCTTTATCTTCATGATTCTCAACTCATGGGAGTGTTGAAGATGAAGAAGAAGGAGGAGCCATGGAAGAGAGAGAAGCTAAATGGTAGAATGAATGAAATCCTTCACAAATTCAAGCATGCTTCAACACTTTTTTAAAAAGAATTTTTCCATTTTAAAACCACAACCATGCTTGAATAGTATCCGTAAATGAATTTATAATTTATTTGTCCATACCCTCCACCATTTCTTTTTTCCATCTCATTTCATTTTCTTTATAAAGAAAATCCTAGAAATGAGGTGTCCTTATTTTAGAAGTATTCTTATATGAATACAAGAATACGTTCCCATAAATACATGCCCGTATTCGTATCAAAATCTGAATACATAAGAGATAGAAAAATACAATGAACATAATATTAGAATATACATATCGAAATATATATATGTAAATTATTAAATCAAAACTTGATTTAATAATCCGACTTAATCCTAAGCCGGCTAGTATTATCATCCGCCCGATTAAAGTCTGTGTGGCTAGCACACATGTCTAATCGGAACCCTGCACGTATCAATATACGGCTACTACATCATTTTGCCTGAACCTGGAAAACCATCTGTGTGCGACCCTAAAGATTCGTCAATATGCTGGCAATGGGTTTAACCACAAGCACGTCACCGGCACTAGCTGTACGTAACGGCTACCCAGGTATTGAGCGAAAGGAAGGCCGACGAGCAAACTCATCCGTACCCCTAATGAGCCTGTCTGTGACAATCTACGTACATTCCGGTTTCTTCGTCGGAGATAATCACATATCGGGTCTAGGGGGTGGATAACGTCAGACCCTACTAACCTGATAAGTCGTGCCGGTTTGAAGCCCATCACCCATTGAGAAACTACTGATATTACATCAGTAAATCTCATCTACCTTGGCCAAGGATTTCTGGTGATGGCTGACCCAACACAGCGCGATATCGACTCCCAATACCGGGAGAGACGAATCTCAGACGATTGTTCACTGTCTCCATATGGCTCGGGACTGTACCCAACTAAAACATGTTTGCATGACTCTTTTAAGCCGTGGTAGGGTTGTAATCTAAGTACAATGGGAATTCACACGAGACAAATGAAAATATTAGGTCAAAGTACTAACATGTTGTAACACCCGAGCCCAATGCTACTATTTTCTGTTATTGGTTGAGCATTAGATATTACTCATTTCATTTATCTTGCTTATTTGGGTCTTACTGTAAAATTTTATCTGGCTAAGTCATTCTGCATATAACAAATTTTAGCATCTAAAATAAAAATTAAAAAATATTCATCTTGGCCTACTTGACATCCTTAGCCTCGTGGTAGCGTCCGTGCATTGTGTTCTCGTCCCGTTCAGTGAAACGGGCGAGTTTGGATGGCTACGTGCACGTGCGTGTGTCCGTTTTGAGAGTATGCTTTTTAATCATAAAACATTTCATTTTAAAAATTTGGAACCCGCTTAAAATCCTATTATTTGAATTTCGAATTTTTGAACCCAACCCGGGCGCAATTTGGAAATGTTTTATTTGGCGCCAAAATCCCAAATTTTAATATTATTAAAACCATCACATATATTTTTCTAACTAACCTGATATCTTACTGTTCATTACCTATCTTTTAAATCTTTAAATTAACCATATAATATCTTTACAATCTTTTATATCCTTCTCAATTTATTCTCTCAACCAATCACAACCTCCCCTTTAACCCCGTGGGCCCCACTTTCTCTCTCTCCTTCTTCTCTCTCTTTCCACTTTCTCTCTCTCTACCTCTTATATATTCTCTCGTACTTCTCTTTATCATTTTTCTCTTCTTGCTTCATGTCTCGTTTCTCATTTCTTTTAACTGTTCTTTCGTTGCCGGAATTCCGTCGTGCCGATGACGTTTCTCGACGTTCCAGCGAGATACCCCGACCCGTGTGGTTCCTTTGTTCGTCGTTTGGGTTCATTCCGTGAACCGTGCGCCGTCGCGAGTTTTCCCCGCCGACGGTTAACGTTCCGTTTTCCCGATTCGCGACCCATCGAGGCAAGTTAATCTTGCTACATGCTATATACTTTTATAATCTTCATTTTATAATGTTATACATTTGAAAATCTTATAGTTTACATATGAAATGTCGTTGAAAAATCGGATATGACAAATCTGAAATTTACTGTACACCTTATCTTATAAAATTCATTATAAATCATAGAAAAATCATTAGTATACGTTCTTTAGTTCGTTACGAAGCTAATTCAGAATACTATAACTATATGAAATATTTACTTACAAAATAAATTGTTTAATTAACGTAAAATGCAAATGAACACGTCTCTAAACTGCTGTCCAGGGAAATTCCAGCAGCAAACTTTCAACTTTGAATATTCATAACTTTTTGTAGGGATAACCTGAGATGCTTATACTTATAAAACTGAAAACCTTATTGAATTATCTTTGTTTTGGTATAAGATACGTCTCTTTTGGAGAACATTTGTTATTTTTAAGCTATTTTACAAATTAGGGTAACGCTAAATTTCTGAACGGAACCTTCTTATGCATGGTTAATCAATACATCTTTTATAGTTACTAATCGCTTCGAATATGCTATCCATATTAATATTATTATATCAATATTTATATCACATATTATTTAGTTGTACATCCCACATTACCATTTTACAGTTTTATAACTTTTCGGATACCCGTTTGCATCTATCGCATTTAAGATACATATAATTGCAAGCATAGATCACACTACTACATAATAATGTGATATTAACACTCCATGTTTAATAAATTGCATCCTAACTAATATTGGAACTATAAATGTAACCCTAATCGATAACTGTGCATCCATATCCTTGAAATTATATTTATTTACATATCATATTACATGTTCCAGTTTATTGTTCTGATAGTACTCATGCTTGTTTATTTATACATATACTTATGATAGTTTGATTATGAGCACCCACATGACATCTTGTGCTTCCTGACATGACCTGTTACACTTCCTACTTGACATGACATGGTACCGTGCACTCTTGACATGACATGATACCTTTATACATTACCTGACCTGTTACCTGATCTCATGCCTAATGCCGACCAACCTGACCATTCCTGCTGTCTATCCAGACAGACCTACTTTACCTGATTTTGTGTTGGCATTAGTCCTTGACTCTTGAATACCTGACCTGACATACATAGCTTGGGGGTATGGGGAAATCAAAGGTGAAACCGACTTGTAACTCAACAGTTCGATACATTGATCTGATCAGTCTTACGGGCTTGGCCAGCTCCGGAGTGTTGTTGCTGACATCACTCGTCCATCCTACTACCTTTTACTGCTTAGCGGCACGTCTCGGATTCAGCACCGAGGGTTTTGACCGTGGTCCCGGGCACGCACGGGATACTATTGAGTTACATCGACGATTCATCAATTTGATTTCAAAGACTATAGAGTAGAAACCTGATAGGACAGTTTAGTTACCACTGCACATTACCCTGCACTGTTATTTCTTAGTACTGCTTTATTCATGTTCATACCTGCATTGCTTATTACCATGTTCATATTATATTATTGGTTGACATGACGCGCTGACGTCTGGGTTTTGCATGGCCCAGATTCTTTACCACTGTCGACGACTGAGCAGGAGTACTTCAGCCAGCAGGCTGATTTGTGAGTTCTGTAGTGGTTAGTTCATTTATTGCATTTTATTTCCAGGTGTGATCCCGCATTACGGGACGTACCTTTCTATTATTGCATTGGATCATTTGCTTCCGCACTTATTTATCATTGACTCTGGTTATTATGGATTTGGACATGTGTTAGATAGTTTGTTTATTTTGTTCTTGATATCTCTACAACCGTAATGTGACTGTGGATGGATATTTCTTACCCACAGGTAGCATGGTTGGCTATGTCACGTGCCCAATCTTGCGTACTCTGGGAAGCGGGGCGTGACACATGTACTCATGCCACAAGAGAAATTCCATCGAACGATAGGTATAATACCATCTAGAAGTTCTCGGTGAGTCCGTCTAGTATAATCACCTCCAATGAGCACCTGTATACTATCCTAGGTGACTCAACACCAATGTCTTGTGAGACCGGCCACCGCTCCTTGTCGGGGTCTCGAAAAGCATACACTAGTCTACTCCGGAGTATTGATACCCAGTCTCGATACTCCCTCGACTAGGGACATTTAAGGATGTGCTTATGGACCACTCAGCTCCTACGTATATGATCGCTATCATAATGCTGGCAGTCAAGAAATAATCTTTCTGGCTTTATTAAAATGTATACACATAATGATAAAGATAAACCAGATAGCATACTATCATCTCGAGTAAGACCGTTCTACTTGTATAGGTGCTCATTCAATTATAATAATCGCCTACTTGTAATTACAATAATTGCCTTGAGAGCACTGTGTCCAACAAGGAACTTAAATGATGGGACCGCATTAAGTTTGATTAATGCAAGAAAATAAACCTAATATGACGTTGTTGGAACCAATTTTACGAAAACTATAACCGTATTATTTTGCTTTACATAGCGGTATTCGGTTAAGAATATCTTGCACCTCATTCAATGAGAGAAAAACCTTGATCTCTATAGGGGGATTTCGCTCTTAAGCAAAAGTTTGTGTTACTATAGATTACTCGGATTTTTTTCAAAATCAATCGTTTTAAAAACAGAGCCTAAACCACTCCTTTACAAAACTACTTGGTTCCTTCAATGATATCAAGTACATTATGTTAAGGGTTTTTTCGCCAAAAACCAGTCGTAACCCTCCGTCATTTCCTACAAATATTACTTAGTATTCGTTCTACATATGTTGATCTCGTCAAGACGTAGTGTACGGTAGCTAAGTGGTGCATATTTGTTGCATGAAATGTGATTATCTAGGACAGTCGCATAGCCATGTTGACCTAGTCAAAGGCTTATGCGGATGGATCTAAATTAATTAAGATAATGACGGGTTGAACCTGACTAGCGGTTTATGATATGTTGATCTAGTCAGGGTCATAAGCCGTTAGGGGTAAAAACTATATCGAGAGTTTCAAACATAAGGGAAACTTGCGCGGTATGCGCATACCTTCTGGAGTGTGTTAACTAGAGTGGCTTCCATCTAGATTATCTTATGATGATAGTTAGGTCCCGATTCCCATTAATGAGTAGGATTATGTAAGCCGATATCGCGCACCACGCGGGTTCGCTGGGAGGCGGAATTTTCAAAAACAATATTGACAAACTACGCAACACCGGCTAACTCTAGGATCTATACTAAAACCTTAACTAACTAAACTATCTAGGAGTTTTAGCTACTCGGTAAGAGTGTTATACCTCCTAGAACAGGTCATTCGGGTCTTCTTGTCCTCCTCTCCTTAGCTCCTCGGTGAACGGATGAAGGTTGCATGATCGGCTTCCTCGCGTCAAAGATGATCCACCCGAGAGTTTTTGCTTCAAACCTCAACCTCTAAACCGACGTAACAAGGGTAAATGGTTTGCTAATCCAAGTAGCCTAGGTGATGTAGAGAAGCTATTAGATTGTTTTGTTTCACTAAACCCTATGGCTCACAACACATGTGAAGGTTAGGGTTTTTGAGGAGGAGGAAGAAGAGATGAAAATCAAGAGAGAGAATGAGGAGAAGCAAATGAACTAAGGTTGCAAAGTGAGAAGAATGGCTCATCTCTCACACACTCATTGAAGCATGGAATAAATCACAATATTAAATCCTCACCATACTTCAATAGTAATGCCAAACAAATAAAATAATCCTTAAGCCATCCCTCACACCATGCTACAAATATCTCTATTTTCTAATTTTCCACCTCACTAATCTATTTTGCAAAAAATAGATAATACCAAATAATGAGGTGTCTCTTTCTAGAAGCATTCTTGAGAAAATTACAAGAATACCCCTCACCGTATATACATACCCGTATCCGTATTCCAAAAAATACGAATACACTGAGATGATAAGAATCCAATAATATAATACCAGGATCCGGCTTAAACCAAAGCCCACTAGTATTGTCTGCCCGAACATCATCCGTGTAAAAGTACACGTATATGATCGTAGCCGTACCGTAAAACCATACGACCTCTACATCTTTGCCCGAAGCAGGGAAACCCTCTGTGTGGGACTCTAAAGACTCGACAGTACGCTGGAAGTGGGTTTAACCACAAGCATGTCAGCGGTACTAGCTGCACGTAACAGCTACCCAGGTATCTGTCGATAAGAAGTCCGATGAGCAAACTCATCCAAACTCTTACTGAGCCTATCTGTGACAACCTCCGTTCAGTCCGGTCTGTTCGTCTAAGATACTCACATATCGGGTCTAGGGGGATGGTAAACGTCAAACCCCTGATAGCTCAATAAGTCATGCCAGATGAGAGCCCAATACACCCTGAAAAACTACTGGAGTGCCTACCAGTATTTCTCAACTGCCCTGGCCAGGGACTTTATGTAATGGCTTTCCGAACACTGCGCGATATCAACCCCCAATACCGACAGAGACAAATCCTATCTGACCACTACTGCCTCCAAGTGCTTCGGGACTACACCTAACTACTACCTGTTTGCACGACTCCTTTGAGCCATGGTAGGGTAGTAATCAAAGTGCAGTAGGAACACACTCGAGACGGAATAGCGATGGCAAGTCAATGGACTAACCTATAGTCATGTCACCTGGGAACTACTTCTTGACGATAGGTATAATATCAACCAGCAGTTCCCATCGAGTCCTGTCCAGTGTAACTCATAACCTAATGAGCACCTGCATACTATCTCCAGTACGTCGTACTAATAGCTGTGGGACAGACCATATCCCCTGCTGGGATGAGAAGCATATACACTAGTCTACTGTCATGACCCGAAATGGCACGTGACTGGTACTTGAATCATATAAAGTCTATAGGATCCCATCTAATTCAAGTATGCCAAAAAATCCCAGAAATCTAAACCATTTTTAAGATGAAAGAAGGAAAAGTTTAGTTTTAAAGCAAATAGTTAAACAACATAAGCCGAAGTATGCATTTTTAAAACATCAAGTGTTTTCTGAAAAATTCGGCAGAGTTTTCTTTGTAAATACAGGCCCCAAAAGGAGTACAATATGAATAATATGGATAAAGGCATCCCCAAGCGGGAGCTAGCTCTTCGTCAATTGACGGTCATAACCACGCAAGCAATATAATATACAACGCCAAGGGAGAGGATCAAAACTAAAAAGGAAACTCAATAACATCAAGAAAACCCAAAATAATACAACACGCGACTCTAAGGTCGAAAGAATATACACTGGTCTTCTAAGTCTAAAAAAATACAAGTCTGGTTGATGGAGTTTTACTAGATACAACTGAATATAAATGAAAGATACAATGGTGGTCACGATGCAAGTGAACCCACCTACCAAAGCAATCACCCGAAATGAATGCAGTGTGCCCGCAAAGCCGCAACGAAATATGTACGGCAAAATATGCAAGAACTGTGGCACAACGGGGGTGAGTTGCCAACTCGTGAGTAGAAAACATCACAGAGCAGAAATCGTATGTATGACTCAATCCTAGGTCAATACAATCAGTAATATATATATATATATATATATATATATATATATATATCCTCAAAATGATATAGTCTGAAGCATCTAAATATGGCATGGGTAAACATCTATACAAATGTATAATACCAAATGCTCGTGTCCATGCCTTAGGTAGTAACTTATCATAAACATGAGGTATGAATGCAATATAATGAAAACAGAATGCATCATGTATGAGAAAACTGTTTTCTTAGTTTAGTGAGATTTCTGTATGTTTAAATCGAGTTATCATCAATGAAATCAACATAGAATCAGTGTCAAGCATCGACACAAAATATAAATCTCAATATCTCAGGCTCCGGCAATCTAGACTGGCATGTATCCTCGAATCTCAATCTCTAGGGCTCCGGCTATCCGGACTGGCCTGTACTCCGATCGGTATCCTCCGGATATCCGTCGAGTCACAATACAATCACCGGTCAGTAGTGCTCCCCTGTCACAGGCTCAACGCCATCATCTGTGACCTTCTCGCCCCGGGTCCACCATGCACCCACAGACGGTTCCTCCTTCTCGAATCGGGTGTATGATATCGCTCAAGAGCCGAGAAAACTCATGGTGGACATATCTCAATCATATCATGAGAAAACCGTAATTTTATCTTTAAAAAAGATAATCAATTTATAAAATCTTTGTGGTTTCTCTAAATCCAGAAATCTCATGGAAATCTGAAATCATAAATCACGATGTAAATAAATAATGAACATTGGACTCTGGCAATCCGGACTGGCCCAAAATGTCATGGCGAAGGAACATATAAATAAGCATGAAAATCACAGTAATAAATGCATTGTCTAAACTAACATATGAAAACAATAACATATTGGAACTATCAGCTAGCAAGCTATGTCAATGAAGTAATGTTCTCTAAAGTGTACGCGACATAGTAATTACCGATGAAGATATGTGTGCGTCGGCAAGCAAGTGTACGTGGAGCATACGCATCATCGGTAATGGTGCTGGTGTCTTAACAACAGGTTTCATCATTACTCACGAAAATACATATAGACATGCAATGCAATGCAAACAGCAGAATAAATGGCAAATGAATAGTAAATGCAACAATAATATGCGGAACATGAATAATAACGCAACAATAAGGAATCTACATTATTATATATGTATTATACCGTTTTGCCATTTGAAATAATACGAATCGTGGTGTTTTCAAAATAGGGCTACGGTGTTTTTAAGAAAAGGTGCGTCCTTTGAAATATCCGTAGAATCCCTTGGCCTGTCTTTAAAATACTCACTATTCGTTGGTTTTGAAATAGGTATGACTCGAGTCTAGTCTAACATCTACAAGTAAACTACAGAACTAAACTAACAGGCTAAACGAAAGGGTAAGGAAATCCACCTAAATCTGAGTCGATATATATATATATATATATATATATATAATAGTCGGTGATCTCGCCTCAATAGTATCGCGTACGATACAATATATATATCATAGGACATTCTCGAGTCAAGAGTGCGGATCTATCATCAATATATAGCTCGTACGGTAAATCCATCGTACGACATCCCAAATCTGGGTACTGGTCGAATATCACATTTATCTCATTATTTATCCGGTATCCTTATCATCATATATCATGAGCTGGGTACTGATCTAAGTCTAGTACATACTGATACCATCTATATATATGTATGCGTGTGTATGAAAACACATCGCTCAAGGACCCGCTATAATATCATGTCGTATCTCAAATACGAACCATGTCACATCACCGATCTCATGGTATCATGCCTAATCTCATCGACTCATCTCCATATATCATATACTATCCTCATCATCCATGTATATGTATACGTATATATATATATAGTCCCATACCTATGCGAATATATATATATAGACACACACACACACACACACATCCTCATATACGCACAAATAATATAAAATGTATGCAAGTGTGTGTGTGTGCGTGTATGCAAATCTTAACTCTAGGTTTTCGCGACTAAGAAGCTAAACTAAGTTACTTCTACCTATACTAAACTAACCCAAAATCACAAAATCATTACTTGCTAAGTATGCATATCTCATAACCACATATGTATATATATATATATATATATATATATATGTATATAATAACGCATTCGCGTTCTATACTATGAAACTGCAGGGGTGCTATACGCCATCCACCCGACATCCCCCGTAGATATATATCTACTCACCTCGATCCTCGCTTGCTGGAGTCGATGACGCCATACTCATCCTCGTCGTCTCGAAATCCTCATGGGGGTACCTACATGTCATAACATATCGTGTTGCATTAACTTCCAATTCAAAACCAAAACGGCACGCTAGAAGCCTATAGGTTAGAACCTACGGACTACACATGCAAGAATAACCAACAACTCTTGACGATTGACGCATAAACGTGAATCGACCGATAAAAACACGAATATCAACACTTAAATTCAAAAACGTCATGAAATAGAAGGCAGCAACTCATGAAAATGGTCCCAGATTTTACCCTAGCTGAAATTAGTCAATTTTGCACATAGGAGGGGTCTAGTTTACTGGAAATGGAGACCCAGAACAAGCACGGGGCCTAAATCTCATGCCCTGGCTGCAAATTGCAGCCAGAAGGGTTGAATTGGCAGCCAGAAGGAAAGGATAGGGTCTCGGGTCTTCAGGGTATGTCCATATCACCTGTACATCTCTCTGTGATCGCTAAATAAATTTCAGGTCACCCGGGTTATAGCAGATGTCAATATACCATCACAGAACCAACAAAAATCCGATATCGGGGTTTCTAAGTTTGGGGTTTGGGGTTCTAGTCTATGGTTTAAGTCTCTAATCACACACTAAAGGGGTTGTATGGTCACTACTAACCTCAATTATACCATCTCAATTCAAATCAAACCCTAATCCCTTCTAGGAATTTTCAAAATTCGCTAAACCATATCAAAACACTTCTAAACATGCATGGAAGCTAAGGTAAACTAAATAATACACTAATGGTTAAAGGATTACCTCATTTGGCAACTCAAGAATTTTCTTGAGTTGCCCTAAGTCTTCAAAATCCAATTTTTCTTCGTCCAAAGTGCTTGTGAGAAGCTTGTGCATGTTTTAATGAAGCGGAGATGGACTTTTGATGTTGTTTTGAGGGTTGAAGAGATGGAGGAGCAAGAGGGCAGCCATGGGAGTTGATGGGAGAGAATGATGAAGGAAAACAATGAGGGAACACAAGCCATGGTCTAAGGTTGGCCCCTCACCTCTCTCTCTCTTGTCCATACTCTATATCTTATCATTTTCCTTTTGTTTTCTTTTCTTTTCTTTCTCATTTAAACACAAACCATGCATGAAAAATGAGAAAAAGCCATGATAAAAATGTAACAAGTGTTAAAATGCGACATGGTGTATGTTATGTGTACAAAATCGGATTAATGCAAGATTAGCGATATTTAATCGCGATTAGCATTAAAATTGTATATAATAAATTATAAAAACTTATAATTTGCCTAAATCATATAAAACACCCTCATTTCAGAAATTTCTATAATTTTTCCAAATTTTCCCCAATTTATCGGTATTTAATTATACCGCATTAAATAAATATTCATAATATTTATTATTTAATTATAAAAATTCCCAAAAATAATATTTTATTTTTCTGAAATGCTACAGTCTTCCCCCCTTAAAGAAATTCGGTCCCCGAATTTAAATTTAAACCCCTCAATACTCAAACATTTCAGTAAAATGGCCATGTCGTCGGGGCTCCGAAATCATATATACATAAAACATATCGTAGCGCAATGCATGTGCATGAAAAACGAGTAGATAAACCAAAATCAAAACTTCGTTAAGCATCCCGTAATCATCTGAGTTATGGTGAAGACACCAATGTCTAGATCCAATACGAAAACCAACATGATATATATCAAAACTATACATGTAAACATCTGAAGGAAATGCATGCCAAACCTTTTTTAAGTTGATGTGCGATGTGCATAACACTGCACAGTGGCGGACGTCTACTGTAAGAAAATAACTATATATAACTATATATATATATATCTTTGTTTAATATGCACGTCCCGCCGTTTTGAAAACAATTTAGAAGGGTTTCCTTTGTAAACTGTTTCGTGTCATCTCGGACACGTGGGTAAATACTGAGACTATAGCTTCTTTTTGGAAATCCTTTCGATAACTATCAATGCATGCAAAAATTTTCTCAGGTACTGTCCTCGGACTAGTCCTGCTCAGTTACTGTTCCCCTCCGAACGGCGGCCGGGACGTCGGGACGTCCGAATGCCTGGGGTTCGGGGCAGATGCTAATTGGTGCTATCCGTCTACCCCTCCGAAGATGCCAAGTTGATTTATGGCACCATGTATCGAAGGTTTAGACGGATGCGTCCGATGTAGCAGACTTCGTCAGATTCCCCCTCATTTGAGGGGTTTTTGATTGTGGGGACGCTCTTCCCTGCAGGCGCAAGCCCCTGCAGTTAATTACGCTACCGCGTTGCGGTAACAACTTTCTCCTTCTCCAGATGGTCACTTCGTGTCGTGGGTGTTTGTTTTGTTGCCCGTGGATTGTTTACGGAGACTGAGTTATGTCGTCGCCCGTAGGGCGTGGACTAGTCCAAATCCGCATTATCTTAGATTTGGGTTTGGGAGTTTGGTTTGAGGATACGTCAGCCATACTTGAGGCTAAGATCGACTCAAACGTTTGTTAAGGATACGCTAGTCTAACTTTTGTGACTAAGATCAACTTAACGGGATCGTTTAGATCCGACAGAAGAGTGTTTGGACTCTAATGTTCCAGTTTAGGGACGTAGTGGTCCATCGTATGTATGGCCATCGGGACTCATCACCTCTCTGACGACGTTGAAAGATTACAACGACGGATGTCAGAGGAGTTCAGAGATGTACCCTCGAGCCGGAGTTAATTTAGGGGATTCGTAGTCCAATCTGTTTGAAGGTTTAAGGACGCGTTAGCCATTTTTGGAGGCTAAGATCAACTTAAACGGGACCGTTTAGATCCGACAAAAGAGCATATGGAGGGCCCTATTGTTCTAGTTTAGGGACGTTGCGGTCCATGGGTAGTTTAAGGACGTTGCGGTCCGTGGGTAGTTTAAGGACATTGCGGTCCGTGGGTAGTTTAAGGACATTGCGGTCCATGGGTAGTTTAAGGACATTGCGGTCCATGGGTAGTTTAAGGACGTTGCGGTCCGTGGGTAGTTTAAGGACATTGCGGTCCAGTATTTGCTCTGGATGCTTCACACGGGTTCACTGCCGTGCTTGGCGAGGACCAGGCTCCGCTCTGGATGCTTCACACGGGTTCACTGCCGTGCCCTGCGAGGACCAGGATCCGCTCTGGACGTTTCCCACGGGGTCAAAGAGTGACATTATCCGTGTTCCACGTAACCAGGAATTTTGCATTAGGCATGGGTTTAAGGACCCCACAGTCCATATCATGAGTGGCCGTCGGGACCCGTCACCTCTTTGAAGACATTGAGGGATTACAATGCCAAGTTTCAAAGGAGTGAAGAGATGTACCCTAGAACCGGAATGGATTTAATAGTCCCTGACCCAATTTGGGGTCGAGACTGATTAATTATGTTATGAGCCCATTAGCCCAGTTAATCACAAATTGAGGACTTAGGGCCAGCTTGGGCTAAGTCCAGTCGGGTCTGAAACATTGACTTTTTGCTGATCCATTGAAGGAGAGGCTTTGCCTCTATCCATTTAGCCAATTGGGCCAAAGCCTAGTGTTAAACACTATAGAGCAATCAGTGTTGAACACTGGGAATGCGGTTAACGAGTTAGTGTTTAACACTAAGAAATAATTGGTGTTAAACACCAGCAATAAGGCTTCTCAAATTAGTGTTAAACACTAAAACAGATCAGTGTTGAACACTGCAAATGAAGATCTCAGATTAGTATTTAAACACTAAGGTAATCAGTGTTGAACACTGCAGATAAAGCTTTTTAATTAGTGTTGAACACTAAGGCCCAACAATATTTTAACACTGAGTGCGAGAGTTTCAATTTAGTGTTAAACACTAAGACAAGAGGGGTCACGTGGCAGCACGTGAGAGCGCCCTTCCTCCATTTGTTCTGCTGAAATTACTGCATCTTTTGATAGCATCACGTGTCAGCACGTGATGGGCATTCAAATGCCTATGCGTTAAGGCTTCTGCTGAAAGTCACGTGGGTCACGTGGGGTGCTGCCTCAAGGGGGTTTTCTGTAGGGCTTTTGAGGGGGGGGGTCACGTGGTGACACGTGACCCTGCCTTAATGTGGTTTTTTCAGAGGATTTGTTACTCCTTTTTTCAGGAATTAAATTCCGGAGACTTTTTAATTTCAGAGGAATTAAATCCTTCTTTCTTTTGAAGACTTGTATTCTGGGATAGAGTTTAACTCTGAATTTTCTGCGGGAGTTAAATTCCCCGTTTATGTGAAGGGCTGAATAGGGTTGAACCCTAATAAAATTTTTGAGGAAATGATGATCGTTGTTTCAACAGAACTAAGTTCTTTAATTAGGGTTAAACCCTGTTTCTCTTTTTTTTTTGTTTTGAAGGAATTAAATTCCCATGATATAGGGTCTAGCCCCACTTTTATTTTGGAGGAATTAAATTCCTATAGTTCTGTGAGAATTAAATTCTCAAGTTTGCACTCCTTCTCTATGTTTTGGATCTGCATGGCAGGATCTCAACCCGTTGAGAATTAAATTCTCAACCTTAAGGGGAGATGTGCACTTTGCAGATCCTCTATCAAAGAGAGAAGAAATAAGTTCTTCTGCTTTTATATTATCAGAGTTAAACTCTGTTGAGAATTAAATTCTGCTTCTTTCAAAATGCCTTCCCTTTCTTACCTAGGGTTTTTTGCAGAAGATCTGAGTCTTTTCGAAGTATCAAAGCTCTTCTCCTTTTCTCTTTTCTTCTCTGCGCATGTATATCCTTTTTTTTTGTCTCTTGGCTCCTATTTATAGGAGAGGCAGCCGCATCAATCAGTTTTTTGACGAATCTTCATTGGGAGATTTGATTTGCATCCATAATTCATTTTGGGCCTTTGGATTATTAGGTGAATTTTATTCACCATTGGATCTTGAATTCAGAGATTCTCCTTTGATATTTTGGTTAGATTTAAGGGGGAAATCTTTCCCAAAGCCGAGATTTTCCATAGATAGATGATCTTTAATCATCTCTGAATCTTTGATTTGATTAGTCCCAAATAATTACTTTCCTTTGGAAAGATTCGAATTTCCTTCAGAATTTAATTCTGTCGTCAAAAATGGGCTTTGAAAGTCGGTCACGTGTGACCACGTGACCCATGGTCACGTGTGAGCACGTGACCCCCTTTGGAACGAGCTTTCTGCGCTGTGTCTTCTGATTGCTGCTTAAACATCACGTGCTACCACGTGACCCCTGGTCACGTGTGAGCACGTGACCCTTTGTTTGAGCTCTCTTTCCTTGGTTGTTCTGGAGACGCGCTTGCTGCCTTGAACGTCACGTGTCGACACGTGACCCTGGTC
Organism: Agapanthus africanus; assembly: GCA_030015575.1. Classification (NCBI taxonomy): domain Eukaryota; kingdom Viridiplantae; phylum Streptophyta; class Magnoliopsida; order Asparagales; family Amaryllidaceae; genus Agapanthus; species Agapanthus africanus. Next base: position 190,791,991 of record JASDDO010000019.1, on the reverse strand, counting down.
ACGTGGGAGCACGTGACCTCTTCTGAAGCTTTTTTCCTTGACTTGATCAGGGAACCAATGTGCGCCTTTGCTGCTTGAATTTAAATGTCACGTGTCGACACGTGACCTTGATCACGTGGGAGCACGTGACCCTTCCTGAAGCCCCCTTTTCTTCGACTTAGTCAGGAGACTGAACTTGCTTGAATGATGCGTTCAGGTGTCACGTGCGAACACGCGACGGCTAGTCACGTGTAAGCACGTGACCCTCTTCTGAAGCTTTTCACAGAAGCTTCCTGATTTTAAATCAGGAAACAAATGCCCCCACAGCGTTGTTCTCACGTGTCTGCACGTGAGTGCAACGCTGTCACCTCTTGTGACCGTTGGATTCCTCTAGGGATCTGGGGAGACGAAGCGTTTTCATTGTCTTCTATAAATACCACTGTCTCTTCATAGGAGCCTTCACTTTGTTCATCTTCTTCTTCTGAGAACTTTTTCGTTGAGAATTTAATTCTCGCTTTCAGAGCTTAGTTCTCTGTCTCAGACATTTCCCGGAGTTTAACTCTGTTGACGGATCCCTTTTCCTCAGGTAATAATGTTGAACGGCCAAAGAGCCTTCGTCTTTAAAAGAACTCTTTGGATTTCAAATCTATATTAAGGGTTTCGCAAAGAACCCATTTTTCTTCACGTTTCTCCATAAGAACAGGGAGCCTTCGAACTGTAGATCTCTTAGGTTTTAGGTGACCCTTGGGGAGATGATGACAACGTTTCAACTCCATGGACTTTAATTCCATCAAAATTATTTCTGGGAATTTAATTCCCCCCCTTTTTTTAATAAGGAATTTAATTCCTATGAAGAACTCAATCTCTTCACACAGAGGCTCCTTGGGGTCTCTTGGCCCAAGGTTGTTCTTCCTGCAATTAATGCAATGGGGGCTTTGTAATAATTCTCGTGACTTTTATTTCAGGTATTATGGATGCCCATCTGTATCGTCTTGACGAGATCATCTCGTACGGGAATATTCGTGCGCTGGGCCGCAGTCAGAACCAGGAGTTCACTAATGCTCAATGTGCCGAGATCATGGGCCGCTTCGACGAGTACAATCATCGGCTACTTCCTCGTCGCTCTTCTCTTCTGAGGCTGATCGTGCTGGCGATCCGGGAGGCACTTCCTCTCTTTTGTGCCGGCATACCGCTCGGGGACTTGGACATTGCTGAGGATAAGGTGCATTCGGTGTACCTTATGGGCTTGATTTCCAAGAGAAGGCGGGATGATCTCATTGATCTCCTTCATCAAATTTTTCAGCAATCAGCTATACTGGGCGCCTACCGGAGGGAAGAGGACATCCGCGGAGACCCCGATGCCTGTGACCGTGAGAGAAAGCATACTCGGGAGGTCCGAAATGCTTGGAAGATCTTGAATAAAGTCAATTCCGAGTTTCTCAACCCGTGCCCCGTGTCTGAAGCCTTACCATTGTAAAAGTTTTTCTTTTATTTTGTATCGCCTTCTTGCAGTCTGGATGATAAGCTTTGTTATGTCTCTGTGTGTTCGCATACTTTTCCTCTGAGATCTTATTATTCTGTCACTATTGTCGTTTGTACTTTAATATGCAGGGTATCACTCCATATTCTTTCCTTTAAACGTACATTAGGTTTGGGTCTCACGTGTTCTACACGTGAGATCTTCTGATGGGACTGTTCACAAAACTTTCCATGCCGCATTTTTAGCGCGCATTATCAGATGCATAAAAGGAGCCTTGGAAATAGTTATTTCTCCTTGATTTTCGATGCCTTTCCCTTTTTGGGCCTTGGAAACATCTTTCGCATGCAAGATTTTCCGCGCATAGCACTTAATGCACTTCTTTATATTCTTGAGGTCATAGCCCATTTTCTCTTCACAGAGAAACTCATTCCCATATCGACGTGATTTAATTTGAGGAGTATCTGAACGCTATGGCCTGTAACCGCCCACACGCTCGTCGACAGCCATGGGAAGTGCCTGTCGAGGAGATGATCCCTCGCTTTGCCGCTCGGTTGGTGGATCCCCTCCTTACCGACAACGAATGCGACTCAGCCATACATGAACTCTCGATCCGCAGGGGGTCTCCTCTCCCGATGGGTTCTCTCTGGCTCCGGATGATCCTCACGGCCGTGCTTGCCGACATCCCCCCTCACCCAGCAGAGATGACCCTGGCGATGCTTGACGCGGCGGAAGAGAAGCTCGAGGGTTTTCATGAAGCGTGCCTGATCACTCAGGCTTTGAAGGATTGCTCAATCCATCTGCTGGGCCAGATCAAGGCCCGGCGAGCTATTATGTCCGCTTTCGCGGACGAACACGGCGCCAATCGATGGGGAGCGACTCCTCGTGAGAACCGTCGCTTCGATGTGCTGGAGGAAGCGGAGAGAGAGATGGAGAATTTTGTCCTTTGCTTCACTAACCCTTGTGCCATTGATCCTGTGTTTGGCGATCTTTTCCGTTAGAGTAGGACATTCCCCCCTTTTTTTTTATAACTTGGTCTCCCCTTTTTGCATGCTTTATTTTGAACTTCTATGTAGGCTTGGTACTCGTGTGTATGTTTCCGCTTGCATGAATAAACCTTGTGTTCCTTTTTGTGAAAACTTTCTTCAATTACCAATACTGTTGTCATATTGTGTGCGAATCAACGCCTTGAATTTTATCTCTCAGGTGATATGAACTTGTTTCAGACCGATTAGTGCTGGCAACGGAAAGCTCATTCATATGATGAGCCAATCTCACAGCCAGGGCCAATATGAGTTGTGGCGGGTGCTTCAGGAGTCCATCAAAGAGGTGGTGGCTCTTGATAAAGCCGCCACGTTTACTCGCGAGAGAGTTGAGGCTCACAAGGCCACTGAAAAGGAGCTTGAAGCCCGGCTCGCTTCATATCAGGCCCAGCAAGCTCAGGCGGAGTCGCGTCTTCTGGAGATCTTGCGTCATGAAGCCGTGGCTCAGCGAAAGCAGGATGAGCTGACCAAGTTGCTGAATCGCCCGCCGGCCTGAAACATTTGTATCTTTTTCTTCCTTTTTGTACATACTCATGGATGAGAGTATTTTCTTTTTGTTCCTTCCATAAATTGTACTTTGTACCCGTTTTGGTTTATGAATAAAAGATACATTTTTCTTGCCAATGATGTGTCTCCTTTTCATTGAATGCATTCTGCGGATATTCTATCTTAATCTTCTTGCAGGACGGCCGTGGCTTAGGATTCAGGGTTAGGATCTGTTTCCTAAGGCTTTTGCTTTTTACGAGCCACAAGGGTCTCATAAAGAGTTTTTCTCCCTACAGGTCGAGAGGATCCCATAGGTGTGAGTTCTTCTTAAGAATCGTGAGGATTCTTAAAAGGGTTTTCCCTTGAGAGTCGTAAGGATCCCACAAGAGAGTTTTTCTTCCTTACAGGTCGTGAGGGCCTGCAAGTGTTGGATGTGATCATCCTTATCCGCGTTTCACGGAGTCAGGGATCTTTCGAGGTATCGTAGTTTAAAGACGTCGCGGTCAAGGTTAAGGACCTCATAGTCCGTGGATTTAAGGACTCCACAGTCCGATGTCAGTTTTAAGACATCACGGTCAAGGTTAAGGACCTCATAGTCCGTGGATTTAGGGACTCCACAGTCCGGTGTTTGGTTGCAGGGACCCGCCACTTCTTTGAAGACGTTGAGGAATTACAACGCCAGGTATCAAAGGAGTGAAGAGATGTACCCTTAAACCAAGGCGAAATCCGTAGGGAATCGGGGGGATTGATCGTTAGTTTTAAGACATCACGGTCGAGGTTAAGGACGTCATAGTCCGTGGATTTTAAGGACTCCACAGTCCAGTGTTTGCTCTGGATGCTTCACACGGGTTCACTGCCGTGCTTGGCGAGGACCAGGCTCCGCTCTGGACGTTTTCCACGGGGTCAAAGAATGACGTTATCCGCGTTCCACGTGACCAGGAAGTTTGCACTAGATGCTTCACACGGGTTCACTGCCGCGTTAGGCGAGGACTAGGCTCCGCTCTGGATGCTTCGCACGGGTTCACTGCCATGCTCTGCGAGGACCAGGATCCGCTCTGGACGTTTTCCACGGGGTCAAAGAGTGACGTTATCCGCGTTCCACGTAACCAGGAAGTTTGCACTAGATGCTTCACACGGGTTCACTGCCGCGTTAGGCGAGGACTAGGCTCCGCTCTGGATGCTTCGCACGGGTTCACTGCCATGCTCTGCGAGGACCAGGATCCGCTCTGGACGTTTTCCACGGGGTCAAAGAGTGACGTTATCCGCGTTCCACGTAACCAGGAAGTTTGCACTAGATGCTTCACACGGGTTCACTGCCGCGTTAGGCGAGGACTAGGCTCCGCTCTGGATGCTTCGCACGGGTTCACTGCCATGCTCTGCGAGGACCAGGATCCGCTCTGGACGTTTTCCACGGGGTCAAAGAGTGACGTTATCCGCGTTCCACGTAACCAGGAAGTTTGCACTAGATGCTTCACACGGGTTCACTGCCGCGTTAGGCGAGGACTAGGCTCCGCTCTGGATGCTTCGCACGGGTTCACTGCCATGCTCTGCGAGGACCAGGATCCGCTCTGGACGTTTTCCACGGGGTCAAAGAGTGACGTTATCCGCGTTCCACGTAACCAGGAAGTTTGCACTAGATGCTTCACACGGGTTCACTGCCGCGTTAGGCGAGGACTAGGCTCCGCTCTGGATGCTTCGCACGGGCTCACTGCCATGCTCTGCGAGGACCAGGATCCGCTCTGGACGTTTTCCACGGGGTCAAAGAGTGACGTTATCCGCGTTCCACGTAACCAGGAAGTTTGCACTAGATGCTTCACACGGGTTCACTGCCGCGTTAGGCGAGGACTAGGCTCCGCTCTGGATGCTTCGCACGGGTTCACTGCCATGCTCTGCGAGGACCAGGATCCGCTCTGGACGTTTTCCACGGGGTCAAAGAGTGACGTTATCCGCGTTCCACGTAACCAGGAAGTTTGCACTAGATGCTTCACACGGGTTCACTGCCGCGTTAGGCGAGGACTAGGCTCCGCTCTGGATGCTTCGCACGGGTTCACTGCCATGCTCTGCGAGGACCAGGATCCGCTCTGGACGTTTTCCACGGGGTCAAAGAGTGACGTTATCCGCGTTCCACGTGACCAGGAATTTTGTTGATTGTATCCGCATTTCACGGGATGGAGGTTTGACTGTTGGCGATATGTATACCACCGAGCCATGGAATTGGGAGCTGCCGCTGCTCTGCTTTGTTTGAAGTCATGTCCGTTGTTACGAGACGAGTGTTTGGATGATCTCTAGGTCGCTTGTGGCCCGTCGAGACCTGGCTTCTTCTTTTTTGGTGAAACCTGGGGGAAGGAGTACGACTCTTTCTTTGTTTGCGCCCCCGGATTGTGTACAGGGATTGTTGTAGTATCACCTGTAGGGCAAAAAGGTTTCATTTTTCCATCATTTCTTTTATTCTTTCCGCGATGCTCTATCATTTCAGCTTTTTATATCGTGAAGGTCGCGATTGCCCAATCATTTCGGCTATTTTTCGCGGTGCCCAATCATTTCGGCTATTTGTTTTATTTTTACTCGCTGCTTTTTTTTATTGCGAGTTGCCCTATCATTTCGGCTATTTTTTATGCATACATTTTTACTTGCTGCTTTTTATTGCAAGTTGCCCCATCATTTCGGCTATTTCGTAGGCATGTGTGGCTTGCTAGCTTTTTCGCCGCAAGCTCGGCTTTGGACACCGATTTCGGCATCAGTACCGCTACAACTGGAATGTTGCCAGGAGCGAATCATCATTTGCCTTTGTCGATAATGAACAAAGGTGGCTCAGCAAACAGGGTTAAGGGTCCTGTTAACCAAGGCTTTTGACTTCATGAGCCGTAAGGGTCTCACAAAGGTATTTCTCCCTACAAGTCGTGAGGATCTTGCCGGTGTCTTTTCTCCTTAGGGGTCGTGAGGATTCCTAAGTGTATGTTCCTCTGTAAGTCGTAAGGATCCTACAAGAGGGTTTTCTCCTTATGGGTCGAGAGGACCTACAAGGGTTGGACTTTGCTGGGGAAATGTTTATTCGCGCCCGTGGATTGTATACAAGGGTCAGTATTGAGCCTCTTGTAGGGCAATATCGGAGGTTGTGGGGGATTTGCTTAAGAACAGGTTCAGGTTTCTGTAACTTAAGACTTTCAAATCTCATGAGCCGTGAGGGTCCCATAAGAGAATTCTCCTTACGAGTCGTGAGGATCTCGTAAGTGTATTTTCTCCTCAGGAATCGTGAGGATCCCTAAGTGTGCTGCTCCTTTGTGAGTCGTAAGGATCTCACGCAGGTGGTTTCTCCTTACAGGGTCGAGAGGACTCTGTAAGTGTCCTTTAACGAGGTTGCGCCCTTTCGGGTTTTCACAAACACTCGCCGGTAGTCCTGCTGTTTTTACTCACGGAGCCCTTTCGGGTTTTCATCCGTGCCCATTTTGCTTATGGACATACCGTTTTTTTTTTTTATTTATATCATTTTTACTCTTCTCTTTTTTTACAAGGTCGCGCCCTTTCGGGTTTTCACGAACACTTGCCGGCAGCCCTGCTGTTTTTACTCACGGAGCCCTTTTCGGGTTTTCATCCGTGCCCATTTTGCTTATGGACATACCGTTTTTTTTTTTTTTTTTTTTTTTTTTTTTTATCATTTTTTTTTTTATTTATCCATCTCGTCAACCTAAGGACGTTGCGGTGGTAGTTTAGGGACGTTTCGGTCCGTCGATAGTTTAAGGACGTTTCGGTCCGCTGTTAGTTTAAGGACGTTTCGGTCCGTTGTTAGTTTAAGGACGTTTCGGTCCGGCATTAGTTTAGGGACGTTTCGGTCCGCTGTTAGTTTAAGGACGTTTCGGTCCGACGATAGTTTAAGGACGTTTCGGTCCGACGATAGTTTAAGGACGTTTCGGTCCGTCGATATAGGAAGGCCGGCTGCTGCTTGTAAAGTCTGAGCTTAGGAAGATAGCGAGCGGACATAGTCGTCGTCATCCATCATTGACCTAGGCTGCAGTTTATTAAGCATGGTATTTCTTCAAGAAGCGGCCGTTTACTGGCCTGAAAGGCCTTTCACCGTGCATGTCCATGAGTAGGTAGGCTCCACCCTGGTAGACCTTGTCTATGATGTACGGGCCTTCATAGTTTGGCTCAAATTTTCCCCGCTTGGCACGATTGGGGATCATCGGTCTTCTGACCACTAGCACGAGTTCGCCTTGGCGGAATGTCCTCGGCCTGGTCAACCTTTCGTACGAGCGCGTCATCTTTGCTTTGTAGGCTTCTAGATATTGTTGCGCTATGAGCCGGGTTTCATCGAGGGCGTCAAGCTCCTCAAGCCGAAGGTGAGCATTTTCTTCGTTCGTCAGCTCGTGGTGGACTGCTACTCGTAGAGAGGGTAACTCTATCTCGAGGGGGAGAACTGCTTCCGTCCCAAATACCAACGCGTACGGCGTTGTGTTCGTGGCCGTCTTGAATGTAGTTCGATAAGCCCAGAGGGCTTCTTGCAGCCTTTCGTGCCAGTCTCTCTTATTCCTGGAGACGGTCTTTTTCATGATCTTCGTCAAGGTCTTATTGAAAGCCTCGGCCAGACCGTTAGCTCGTGGGTTGTAAACTGAAGAATATCTCCAGTCTATATTGTGCTGCTGTGCGAAGCGGCTAATCTTATGGCTTCGGTAGGCCGGCCCATTATCGGAGATAATCCGTCGCGGGGTTCCGAACCGATAGATGACGTGTGTTTTGAAGAAATGGAGAATGTTCTCCGTCTTCACTTCCCTCAGTGGTACCGCTTCTGCCCATTTGGAGAAGTAATCAGTTGTCGCCAGGATAAAACGATGTCCCCGGGCTGATGCCGGCTCTATGGGGCCGACTATGTCAGTCCCCCACATTTCGAATGGCCAGCTGGCCACCGTTGGGTGTAGTGGATTCGGATGTTGGTGGATGAAGTCTCCATGGATCTGGCATGAGTGGCATTGCTTTGCATACTCGAGGCAGTCCTGGATCATCGTGGGCCAGTAGTAACCCATCCGTTTAATTTTTAACTTCATCTTTGGGCCTGCTTGGTGAGAACCGCAAAGTCCGTCGTGAACTTCTCGAACGACTCGTTCCGCTTCGTCAGGTCCCAAGCATCTCAGCCATAGAAAATCAAACGATCTCTTGTACAGGGTATCGTTGACGAAAGCGAAGGATAGAGCTCGTTTCATAAGCTGATGCCTTGAGGACGCCTCTTCGGGCATTCGGTGGGAAAAGTAGTCTATGAAGACTTCCCTCCAGTCCTCAGCCTTCTCACGGTCTTTTATTTGTAGGGTCGCTTGCTGAATCGCTCCCTTTTCTTTATATAATTCCGGAGGTATTTCTGCCGGGGCGAGCACTCGACGGCTTTGTACCACGATTCTGACGTCATCGAGGTTCTCGTCAGCCAGTTCTTTAGCGAGTTTGGCCAACGCGTCTGCTTTGCTGTTTTCCGCGCGCGGTATGTTCTCTAGAATATAGGAGGGGATCTGGGCCAACAGTTGTCGCACTTTTACGCCGTATTTCACCAATTCTGGTTTGCATGTTTGGTAGTCACCATTTATTTGGCTAACGACCAGCTGAGAATCCCCGTATATGTGGAGGTCTTCGATTCCCATGTTGATGGCGATTTCGAGGCCTGCTATCAGAGCTTCGTATTCGGCTTCATTGTTTGTCCTTGACTCTGTTAAGGAGAAGGCGAAGCGCATTATCTCTCCTTGTGGAGTTACAAAGATAAGGCCTATCCCCGATTTGATGATCGGGTTACCCTGTTTCTGTTTCTTTGTGGAGGACGCTCCATCGAAATAGAGTTCCCATCGTGTGCTTCCACCGCCAATTGCATCAAATGCATGCTCGTCCGGCAAATCACAGTTTAGAGGAGAGTCGGCCGGTATCGGGTGCTCAGCGAGGAAGTCGGCAATGGCCTGGCCCTTTATTGCCTTGAGGGGTTGATATGTTATCGAAAACTCCATCAAGAGTAGGGCCCATTTAGCGAGTCGTCCCGTCAATATAGCCTTTGACATCAGGTATTTAAGGGGATCCACCTTTGAAATGAGACGGACTTCATGCGCCAACGCATAGTGCCTGAGCTTCGTTACTGCAAAGATTAATGCCAAGCAATGCTTTTCAATGGGCGAGTAATTGCTTTCTGCCCCCAGTAGCACTCGACTTAAGTAGTAAAGTGCTCTTTCTTTCCCCTGGTCATTCTCTTGTGCCCATAATGCGCCCAAGGAACCTTCGAGGGCGGTTGTATAAAGAATGAGGGGTTTTCCCTTGACCGGCGCAGCTAATACCGGCGGGTTCTGCAGGTACTGCTTGATCTCGTCTAGTGCGCCTTGGCATTTTTGATCCCAGACGAATGGGGTTCCCTTCTTCATCAGGTGACTGTAGGGGCGGCATTTGCCTGAAAGATTTGCGATAAATCGCCGGATGTATGCGAGCTTCCCTTGGAGAGACCGCAACTGTTTGAGGGTTCTTGGCGGGGGCATTTCCATAATCGCTTTAATCTTTGACGGATCTATTTCAATACCTCGGTGTCGAACGATGAATCCCAGGAATTTACCCGAGGAGACTCCAAACGCGCATTTGAGGGGATTCATTTTCAAATTGTATTGCCGAAGGCGTTGAAATACGGTTTCGAGATGCTTTAAATGCTCTTCGTATGACATGCTCTTCACTACGAGGTCATCGATATAGCATTCGACGATGTCGTGTATAAGATCGTCGAAGATTTTTGTCATGGCCCTTTGGTAGGTGGCGCCAGCGTTCTTTAGGCCAAAGGGCATAACCCTGTAGCAGAATACACCCAAAGGGGTCCGGAAAGCGGTGTGCTTCTGGTCTTCGGGATGCATTTTTATCTGATTGTATCCTGAAGAACCATCCATAAAGGAGAAGATCTCGTGAGTAGACGTGTTATCTATCATTAGCTCGGTTACCGGCACCGGGAAATCGTCCTTTGGGCATGCTTTATTGAGATCCCTGAAATCCACGCATATGCGCACCGTTCCATTCTTCTTCATTACCGGGACGATATTGGCGATCCAATCGGGGTATTGGACTTCTTGGATAAATCCGGAATCGATCAACTTCTTGACTTCGGCGTTGATGCTCATCTCCAGCTCAAGTCGCATCCTCCTTGGCGCCTGCTTGACTGGCTTGATATCCGGGGATATTGCTAATCTATGCACTGCAATCTCCGGATCCAATCCTGGCATCTCGGAGTAGTTCCACGCGAAGCAGTCTTTATGCCGTAGGAGCACGTTCTTTAACGCGGCCACCTTTTCCTCGGATAACAGCTCGCTGACAAATGTCGGCCGCGGGTCGTCTGCCGATCCCAGCTCGATCTTCTTGAGGTTATCTGCGGTAGTATGTATACCGTCTTCCAGTTCTTTCGGAGCGGGCGGAAATTCCGAGATCAACTCGTCATCGCTGTTCTCGAAGCACCGGGGAAGGTCATCTTCGTTCTCGGGCTCTTCTTTTAATATCGTAATCATATAACAGGTGCGAACTCGCTCCCAAGACTGAGGCGGATCCGGTTCTGCTCTTGTGGCTTTAGGCTCGTGCCTTTGCGGCGGCGTTACTTTCCAACCGTCGGATAAAGCGAATCTGCCCCGTCGGTACTGGTCCTCGACCCAGTTCTTGAAGGTGAAGCAATCTTCGGTCGGATGTCCTATGGCTCGGTGATAAGAGCAATAACCCGGATGAGAGACCTTGCTAGCCTGCTCAGGATGCCTAGACTCTGGAAGCGTGATCATCTGATGTTTTAGGGCGAGCTTGAGTAACCGTTCCGTCTTGTCTCGAGGGAAGGAGTATGCTCGACTCATCTTTTCCATGAGGGACGAGTCCGAGCCGCGCAATTCCCGTAACCCTCTAATCCTGCGTCGTTGTTGTCGGCTTCTTTTTTCGCTTCTTAATTTATTCCCGTCCCTGCGTCGAGCCTTTCGTATGACGGGTTGACGATGGTGAACATCTTTATCTTTTGCAGCCTGTGCAGTTTGTTGGAATAGACGTTGCGTCCTGGCTTTCTCATAGATGGCCACTTCGTGGTTGTGATCTTCCCGAATTTTCTGATCCGCTTTCGTGGTAGGCTTGCCCATTCGTCTTTTAAACAACGGGTTTGGCTCTTCGATCGCGGGGTTTAGTTTTGATGAGGGATTGGTCTCTCCTGACGTGGCGCCTTCTTCTTCATCAAAGGTATATATGGCGTAGCTGCCGTGGGCTCGCTCCTGTTTTCCCGTTCTCGCGTACCCAAGCCCAAGTGTTTCTATTTTTCCGTTGGGCAATTTGCGTTGGGTCCCAGGGACATCCCAAATCCTGTTGTAGAACCGAGCCTGCCGCACAGTCTGTTTTAAGGGTACTCCTTGGCGCTTCAATAACTTCTTCAATCCATTTGTATAGTATCTAGGCAGACGAATGGGTTGGAGCCTGTCAAGTGTAACATCCACGCCGTGCCAGATCTCTTTCTCCACCTTCGACTCTGAGGATTGATAGAATAGGATCACCTTTTCACCCCTTCGCTTGGGAGGGACGTAAAATGTTTGCAGGTCCTGCACGCTGTAGGTTTGAAGCGCGTCGAGATCCTTATAGTGTTCTTGCGGTACCATGGTGATTTGCAGACTATGGTCATCGCAAAGGGGTGCCTGTATTGACAGCCGATTGGAGAACACGACGTTAACCTCGTCCTCCGAATCACTCCCGAAGACCGGTACGGGGGTGGGTGCCCCCAGGTTGTTGCGTTGGGATGGCCCCGTATACACTATTTCCTCCTCTTCTTCGGTATCGCTCCCAAAAACGGGAATGGTGGCGGCGGTTTTGTTCTTCGGGTCGCGACACCTTTCTGTATCCTCGAAATCTGGCAAAAAGTATTTCGCATCTTCGTATTTGCGGACTTCGTTCACAGAAAACGGGTTTAACTCGCCTGTTACAGTGTACTCGAAACCATCCTTGAAGTATTTCATACACTGATGTTGTGTAGAAGGGATGATGTTGTACTCGTGTAGCCAGGGACGGCCGAGCAAGGCGTTGTAGCAGGTCTTGGCGTCAATGACATGGAATTTGATGTCTGTGACGAGAAGTCCGAAGCGTAACGTCAGTATTACAGATCCGAGAGTCCGTGACGATTGAGAGTCGAAACCGGAGATAGTAATTTTGTCACGAGCGAGGTGTTGCACACTCATGCAGATTTCCTTCAACACCCGAACATTAAGGAGGTTGACGGAGGATCCATTATCCACTAAGATCTTACCTATCTTGATGTCATGGCAGTATCCAGAGACATATAGGGGACGGTTGTGGTCGCACGTCCCGAGGAGAAGGTCTTCATCACCGAAAGTGACATCGGCTGTATGCACTTCCTCCAGTTCATCCTTCATCCTTTCAGTGGCGAGAACGGCCTGGAATTGTTCAGGTTCTTGCAACGCTTTAATAAGTGAGTCTCGCGCTTCTTTTGATAATAGAAGGGCATCAAGAACGCTAAGCTGAGAGGGTAGTTTCCTTAAGTGCGCGAGGATGTTATAGTCCACCTTACCCTTTTTGGGAGGGTCTTTGTTAGTTAGCTCTTTTATGACCCGGTCATCTAAAGTGATATCTTCAATGACCTTTTCCTTTCCCTTATCTTTTCGGCCGACGGGACCGAGATTCTTCTCCGGGAGCGTGCGGTTGCGCAGCTGGATGTTCTCGCAAGCCTCTGATTCCTCCTTTTTTCCTAGAACGGATTCTGTAAAGAGAGGGCCCAGAGCCATTTCTTCATCAGAGTCGCTCCCGAAGGTGAGAACTTGTGACCCTCTGGCGTCAACCATGTAACAGTTGCCAGTAGTCTTGTTATGTCCTCCGACAGTACCTCTTCGCTCCTGACGGCTCTTGCGTTTCATGCGCTTAAACTGTTGCTGACGGATAACATATCCTCGCCACCATATTTTGAAGGCATCGCACTCCCCCGTGGGGTGTGAGATCTTCCGGTGATATGCGCAATAGTCAGGGTGCCTCTCCGCCCCGTCGTGCGTATTTGCTTCCGAAGGTGGTAGCATCATTCCCATTGACATGGCTTTGGCGAACCTTTTCCTTGTCTTGAATATTTTCTTGTCCACTTCGGATGCCTTTTGTTCTGGCAGGGGTAACTCCACTTTTCCGTCCAGTCGTCCGTATTTGGCTCTTTCCGGCGTGGTCATTTCACGCTCCTGGTTCGCTTTACATTTTAGACGAATCTTGTCTAGAAAAGCGTCGATCATTTCGTCCGTTGGCCATGGACACTCTGGTACAGGCTCTGCCTCCATCTTCTTAGTGCCGGGAGTTTTCCCATCATCGGTAAACGAGTGGGAGATTACGTTACAACTCGCCACGTATCCTTCGGATTCATCCGACGAGCTTTCCCCCTCATCTTCCTCTTGAAAGATATGGTTGAGGAACTCTTGCAGTGTGACAGGAGTTCGCGCCTTTTGATTGTATTCTTCCAGCGCGTCTATTTGCTTCTGTAAGTTTGTGTGCTCGTTTCCAAGCTTCACGGACTTCTTGGATTTCTTCTTCTTTTTCTTCGAAGATTTTGACGGTTGGACGTGAGTATTTCGGCTCTTATCGTTAGTCTTTATAATTGGGCGGGGCTTCAACATCCCTTCGATAATTTGAGGTTCAAGAGGGTCCTTCCATTCGATCGCAGGGCATGCATGGAGGTCTCTCAGCATTCTTTTGGTCTTCGTTGATAGCACGACCTCCCATGGAGCTTCTTCGATAAAGGAGCAGGTTGCCCCCGGTGTATCGGCCTTCTTAGGAGTATGTGGTTGTGGTGGGTTCACCTTCCACTTTTCGGACAGTACAAATTTCCCCTGGAGGTATTGATCTTCGATCCATCCTTTGAAGACAAAGCAATCTTCAATCGGATGACTTACCGTTTGATGGTAAGGGCAGTAGTTGGAGTCATTCACCTCGGTGGGGTGTGGTGGTCGCCTTGGATTTGGTAGGTTTATAAGTCTGTTGCGTATTGCCAACTCGAATAACCGCTTCGTCTTGTCTTGTGGGAACGAGTAGGGACGCTTCATTTTCTCATTATAGTACCGGCGTCTTTCCTCCAGTTGATCCGTCGATTTCGGGGCGTTAGGTTGCTGTTGGGCATTCGCGACAAAGGTTGCCCTTCCTTTACCCTTGTCATTCCGAGGTTCCGACTTCGGTGTAGGTGGTCTATGACCCATCTGGTCCATCTGAGCTAACTTGTCGATCAGAGCCTGGAATGTGGTTGGCTTAAAGAACATCATAAACTGGGAGATAGTTGCGTGAGGGTCTAGAGTTCCCACGAACATGCCCACCGCAGGTGCTTCCTCGATGCGTTGCTCACATCTCGACCACAAGTTCCGCCAGCGTATAGCGTACTGGACCCAGGTTTCGCCCGGCTTTACCCTGGCGTTAATAAGTGCGGTTATTGGAGTGCGTTCACTGGCACTTGCAAATCGCTGAGTGAACAACAACTCCATTTCAGCGAACGTTTTGATGGAATCGTTCGGGAGTTCTGAATACCATTCGAACGCTGTTTCTGACAAGCTGCCCACGAATTGGCGAAGCAACAATTTATCGTCACCGCCGGTGTTACCGCATAGGGCCCGAAACTGGGCGACATGTTGATGGGGATTGCCGGTCCCCTTATACACATGGAATTTCGGTATCGTATAGCCTTGCGGGTATTTGATTTGATCGTACCAGCTCGGATACGGCCGCCCGGTTTTCACGGTCTGACCAGCTGCCTCAGTTGCGCGATGAACTCGGATTTGCTGGGCTATGTAGTCAGCCAAGTCAGCCTTAGAGATCGTCTCTTCCTTGGCCGTCGAGAGGGCTGGAGGTGGATTTGACGTCTCTCCTCGGTCGTCCTCCAGAATAATCGGAGGATCTTCAGCTGGTAAGTCTTGCTGGATCATCATTCCTATCACATCTTGAAAGAGAAGGCCCATCCGTTGTATGTTGGCCGCTTGTTCAGCAGCCTCTTTGTCCCTTTTCTCCAGTGTCCGGCGAAGGAATTCAGCATCGGTTTCTTCCTCCCGGCGTGCGTCTGAGGACGTTTCTAGGTTTTCTTTTGGCCCGGTGAGCGCGGCCATAGCATTCATCATTTCTTGGAGCTTTTGTTGCTGCTCCTGGGATTTTGTTACGGATCGGGTTAGTGGTCGATGGCCTGTAGAAGTGCGGCTCTCCTCCTTTCCAGAGGCCATGTATACAGTGTGGACCATCATGCCCCCAGACTTAGGGCGTCTAGGCCTAGTGTTTTTAGCCGTCGTTGCATGCTGTGGGGTCCTCTCTGGCCTCCTCCTTTTATGAGTCAGTTGATCAACAGCCTTTTGGGGTTTAGCCTGGTGACCAGCTTCAGGTTGGATTTTCAGTTTCTTGTGCTGGCGGGAGAAGTTTGGATCGATGATCGAATCTCGGGCTTGTCGCCAAACCTTATAAATTTTGGAAGACAGCCGTTGAGGAGATCGAGGCTGTTCGGGTTTTGTTTCCACCACCTTTTTTAGTAAGGGAGGAGATTTCTTCAGTACTGCCGTAGGGGAATTCCTTCGCACCTTATTTAGCATTTCAAAACTGTTCCCAGTCGGAACAGCGGCATTAACTTCGGCCACCGGGGCTGGTGGGGTCAATCCGGAGGGAGAGTTGCCCCCAGCCTTCCTCACTCGGCGCCAATGGCGACGTCGAGAGTGTCGAGCGGACGGTGCAGGGTCAGCGGTAAGAATGGTTTCTTCATGCCCCCTGTGTGGATGGGGGGTTGTTGTTGGCGCTAACCTATCGAAGACCGATGTCCTCTGGGAAGCGGGAGCAAAGGCCGGAGCCGTCAATCTTGTAAAGACCGACTTTTTGGCTGGAGAGGTTGCCTTGGCGATTTCGGGTATGGGAGCGTTCACTTTCTTAGAAGCAGTCTTCTTTGAGATTGTAGGCCCCATAATGAGCTCGCATGATTTCTGGCCCAGTCTAGAGAAGACCGAGGCGTTGACGTTGGGTGACTCGTTGAGAGGAGCCGCGGTAGGGGTAAGACGATCAAAGACCGACTTCTTGAGAGTTTCCTTCGCCAGCACTGGAACGGTAAAGTTTGTCGGCGGGATCATGGTCCCAAAAAACAATCCTGTGGTGGCGCGGGTGACCTGTTCCATCGGCATTGTGAACAGCGAAGCAGCTTGGGGTCCATAGGCTATACCTCCTGGCGAGGCAGAGCGTCGGCTGCAGTTGCCGTCTGAGCAGTTGGAGGATTTCGCAGGGCTGAAAGCCATCGATCCTTTGCTTTCTGCAATAAGCAAGATGCCAATTCTCAGTACCTTGAGACCCAAGGGCAACTATTAGCGAACCGCGATTGGTTCGCGAATCACGACACACGAAGTGTGGAGTGGAAAGAGGAAAAGGTCCCACCGGGCGTGCCAGAATCTGTTCCCCTCCGAACGGCGGCCGGGACGTCGGGACGTCCGAATGCCTGGGGTTCGGGGCAGATGCTAATTGGTGCTATCCGTCTACCCCTCCGAAGATGCCAAGTTGATTTATGGCACCATGTATCGAAGGTTTAGACGGATGCGTCCGATGTAGCAGACTTCGTCAGATTCCCCCTCATTTGAGGGGTTTTTGATTGTGGGGACGCTCTTCCCTGCAGGCGCAAGCCCCTGCAGTTAATTACGCTACCGCGTTGCGGTAACAACTTTCTCCTTCTCCAGATGGTCACTTCGTGTCGTGGGTGTTTGTTTTGTTGCCCGTGGATTGTTTACGGAGACTGAGTTATGTCGTCGCCCGTAGGGCGTGGACTAGTCCAAATCCGCATTATCTTAGATTTGGGTTTGGGAGTTTGGTTTGAGGATACGTCAGCCATACTTGAGGCTAAGATCGACTCAAACGTTTGTTAAGGATACGCTAGTCTAACTTTTGTGACTAAGATCAACTTAACGGGATCGTTTAGATCCGACAGAAGAGTGTTTGGACTCTAATGTTCCAGTTTAGGGACGTAGTGGTCCATCGTATGTATGGCCATCGGGACTCATCACCTCTCTGACGACGTTGAAAGATTACAACGACGGATGTCAGAGGAGTTCAGAGATGTACCCTCGAGCCGGAGTTAATTTAGGGGATTCGTAGTCCAATCTGTTTGAAGGTTTAAGGACGCGTTAGCCATTTTTGGAGGCTAAGATCAACTTAAACGGGACCGTTTAGATCCGACAAAAGAGCATATGGAGGGCCCTATTGTTCTAGTTTAGGGACGTTGCGGTCCATGGGTAGTTTAAGGACGTTGCGGTCCGTGGGTAGTTTAAGGACATTGCGGTCCGTGGGTAGTTTAAGGACATTGCGGTCCATGGGTAGTTTAAGGACATTGCGGTCCATGGGTAGTTTAAGGACGTTGCGGTCCGTGGGTAGTTTAAGGACATTGCGGTCCAGTATTTGCTCTGGATGCTTCACACGGGTTCACTGCCGTGCTTGGCGAGGACCAGGCTCCGCTCTGGATGCTTCACACGGGTTCACTGCCGTGCCCTGCGAGGACCAGGATCCGCTCTGGACGTTTCCCACGGGGTCAAAGAGTGACATTATCCGTGTTCCACGTAACCAGGAATTTTGCATTAGGCATGGGTTTAAGGACCCCACAGTCCATATCATGAGTGGCCGTCGGGACCCGTCACCTCTTTGAAGACATTGAGGGATTACAATGCCAAGTTTCAAAGGAGTGAAGAGATGTACCCTAGAACCGGAATGGATTTAATAGTCCCTGACCCAATTTGGGGTCGAGACTGATTAATTATGTTATGAGCCCATTAGCCCAGTTAATCACAAATTGAGGACTTAGGGCCAGCTTGGGCTAAGTCCAGTCGGGTCTGAAACATTGACTTTTTGCTGATCCATTGAAGGAGAGGCTTTGCCTCTATCCATTTAGCCAATTGGGCCAAAGCCTAGTGTTAAACACTATAGAGCAATCAGTGTTGAACACTGGGAATGCGGTTAACGAGTTAGTGTTTAACACTAAGAAATAATTGGTGTTAAACACCAGCAATAAGGCTTCTCAAATTAGTGTTAAACACTAAAACAGATCAGTGTTGAACACTGCAAATGAAGATCTCAGATTAGTATTTAAACACTAAGGTAATCAGTGTTGAACACTGCAGATAAAGCTTTTTAATTAGTGTTGAACACTAAGGCCCAACAATATTTTAACACTGAGTGCGAGAGTTTCAATTTAGTGTTAAACACTAAGACAAGAGGGGTCACGTGGCAGCACGTGAGAGCGCCCTTCCTCCATTTGTTCTGCTGAAATTACTGCATCTTTTGATAGCATCACGTGTCAGCACGTGATGGGCATTCAAATGCCTATGCGTTAAGGCTTCTGCTGAAAGTCACGTGGGTCACGTGGGGTGCTGCCTCAAGGGGGTTTTCTGTAGGGCTTTTGAAGGGGGGGTCACGTGGTGACACGTGACCCTGCCTTAATGTGGTTTTTTCAGAGGATTTGTTACTCCTTTTTTCAGGAATTAAATTCCGGAGACTTTTTAATTTCAGAGGAATTAAATCCTTCTTTCTTTTGAAGACTTGTATTCTGGGATAGAGTTTAACTCTGAATTTTCTGCGGGAGTTAAATTCCCCGTTTATGTGAAGGGCTGAATAGGGTTGAACCCTAATAAAATTTTTGAGGAAATGATGATCGTTGTTTCAACAGAACTAAGTTCTTTAATTAGGGTTAAACCCTGTTTCTCTTTTTTTTTTGTTTTGAAGGAATTAAATTCCCATGATATAGGGTCTAGCCCCACTTTTATTTTGGAGGAATTAAATTCCTATAGTTCTGTGAGAATTAAATTCTCAAGTTTGCACTCCTTCTCTATGTTTTGGATCTGCATGGCAGGATCTCAACCCGTTGAGAATTAAATTCTCAACCTTAAGGGGAGATGTGCACTTTGCAGATCCTCTATCAAAGAGAGAAGAAATAAGTTCTTCTGCTTTTATATTATCAGAGTTAAACTCTGTTGAGAATTAAATTCTGCTTCTTTCAAAATGCCTTCCCTTTCTTACCTAGGGTTTTTTGCAGAAGATCTGAGTCTTTTCGAAGTATCAAAGCTCTTCTCCTTTTCTCTTTTCTTCTCTGCGCATGTATATCCTTTTTTTTTGTCTCTTGGCTCCTATTTATAGGAGAGGCAGCCGCATCAATCAGTTTTTTGACGAATCTTCATTGGGAGATTTGATTTGCATCCATAATTCATTTTGGGCCTTTGGATTATTAGGTGAATTTTATTCACCATTGGATCTTGAATTCAGAGATTCTCCTTTGATATTTTGGTTAGATTTAAGGGGGAAATCTTTCCCAAAGCCGAGATTTTCCATAGATAGATGATCTTTAATCATCTCTGAATCTTTGATTTGATTAGTCCCAAATAATTACTTTCCTTTGGAAAGATTCGAATTTCCTTCAGAATTTAATTCTGTCGTCAAAAATGGGCTTTGAAAGTCGGTCACGTGTGACCACGTGACCCATGGTCACGTGTGAGCACGTGACCCCCTTTGGAACGAGCTTTCTGCGCTGTGTCTTCTGATTGCTGCTTAAACATCACGTGCTACCACGTGACCCCTGGTCACGTGTGAGCACGTGACCCTTTGTTTGAGCTCTCTTTCCTTGGTTGTTCTGGAGACGCGCTTGCTGCCTTGAACGTCACGTGTCGACACGTGACCCTGGTCACGTGGGAGCACGTGACCTCTTCTGAAGCTTTTTTCCTTGACTTGATCAGGGAACCAATGTGCGCCTTTGCTGCTTGAATTTAAATGTCACGTGTCGACACGTGACCTTGATCACGTGGGAGCACGTGACCCTTCCTGAAGCCCCCTTTTCTTCGACTTAGTCAGGAGACTGAACTTGCTTGAATGATGCGTTCAGGTGTCACGTGCGAACACGCGACGGCTAGTCACGTGTAAGCACGTGACCCTCTTCTGAAGCTTTTCACAGAAGCTTCCTGATTTTAAATCAGGAAACAGTTACTATACCATATAGCAAATATCAT
This sequence comes from Agapanthus africanus, assembly GCA_030015575.1. Classification (NCBI taxonomy): domain Eukaryota; kingdom Viridiplantae; phylum Streptophyta; class Magnoliopsida; order Asparagales; family Amaryllidaceae; genus Agapanthus; species Agapanthus africanus. The sequence goes on along the minus strand of JASDDO010000019.1, from coordinate 190,772,033 downwards.
AAACCATACTGCTCCAAATGAAATAAATCCCAAATGTGCATAAGAATGCCACGTGCGTCTGGTGCGCACGGAAATCGAAATCCGTGAATGTGCCATACATGTGCACAGAAACGAAAATTTAAGTGCAACGGGTGTGCACGAAACACCTGTCATAGGCAACGGGTGTGCCTGACAGCAATATCAGGTGCATCTGATATGCATGAAGAATCCCGATTTAGTGCATCTGGCGTGCACCAAAATCGCATCAAGCGCCCAAGTATGCGCAAGAATCTAAATCAAGTGCACAAGGTGCACGAAAATAAATATCGAGCTTCACAATCGAAATCGACAGTATACAACACATCTCAATCCAAATCCAAATCAGGTATACCGTGGTATATAATCTCACAACCATGTGCATCCGTGTGCACAAAATCACATCAAAATACTAAAGTACATGAAAACTATGTCGAAAGCATAAGTCAAAACACATGCATACCATAGGTATGAAATCAAAATCAATATCTCGAATGACATCAAATTGAAGTCAAATGCAACTGTGGTGCACAAAATCTCAATCATGCAAATAAATCACCCAAAATACCGAAATCAAAGATGGCGGAATCAGTCCCGCTCCGGCACATCCTCTAAAGATCTCTGGTCAACTGTCATGGTCACTCATAACATGTCTCGTCGACGATGCCGAACTCTGGCCTACTAGGTGTGCGCGATATGACTGCTCCTGGGTCCAAATCTTCTCGTATAGTATTCCAGAAAAGTCTTGTCGGGGTCTTTCCTGATCTCGTTTCTGCTGAAATGCCCGGAAGCTATCATCCTTTTGCTAAATCTGTTTCTTGTTCCGGAACGGCTGCATACTCATCGCGACTCCTTCTGGAAGATATATCCATATACAACGTCTCTGCATGCGTATCACATCTCTGATGTCAGCGGAGTGGAACGTCATCTCATCATGATCTCGTATGAACCTCTTACTCCACTTTTCTCTAATGTCGACTGATTCGGACCCATCTCTTCGTGGCTGTGTGGACTGCGCTCCAATGGCTATACTCGTATCTGGAGTCTCCCAAGCAATGTATCCCATCACATGATATCCAAATGACGTCGAACCTTCCGATCGATTCGTCAAAGTTCCATAATCCCCCAAGAGCTCAACTCTTGAGTTCTGTTTAATAATATCCAGTACATGCCACAGTACCTGTGGACCAACCGTAGAAGGGCAAACCCAAGCCTCATCAATGGTACCGCGGAACTGTAAGTACACGGTAGCGCCCCGGCCGTCTAACAGATGCCAAATGCGGAACAAAAACTTTTACAACTGGCACTATCGTATACTATAACCCGGATCTGCCATTAAAGCTAAACTAACAAACTACAAAGTGGGTAGAAATGTTATACCGAACGATCCGAGTCCTTCGGTCTTCAACCATCATCCCATGCTTTGTTGCAGCTGCTCCGATCTCCTGAATCTCCAGTCTTCTCATCCAGGTGGCACCACGTCGACGGATCTTTAAACGGGCTCCCGCCTCTGAACCGAGACAACTCGATCATCAAGTTTGCTAAAAGAGATGACCAAGATTGATGTAGAGAATGAGTAGAACAGTTTATCTCGTTACGTCCAAAGGTATGGACGAACGGTTAATGAAGTTGCCATTTTAATCGGGTAAATGAGAAATGGGCTAATGAAATTTCATGAAGCAAATTTCCTTATCTTTTTTTTTCAAATGAATCAATCCATACCTTACCCAAGAAGGGCCGGCCACTATATAATGAAGAGGGAGATGAGTGTAGGAGTAGAAGAAAGGTAACCATAAGCAAAAGATCTTAAGAAAAATCAAAACCTCATTCATGCAATTTCCACCTTGCAAAAAACATTAAATGCAAATGATGACACATATAAATACATCATCAAATCATTTAATGCTTACTATGAATCACTAACCTAGTCACCATTCTAGAACTTTCCACACTCATGACTCACTCTCATGAAAAGATAAATCTGTCTTTAACCGAATGTTAAAGACGGGCGATGGAAAACTGGAAACTGGCAACTTCCAAAAGCGATCCCGAAATGAATTTCAGGATAACCCCGTAACAGTATAAACATACCCGCATTTGTATTACGACCGAATACAAATGCAACTGAGACAAAGATATTATATCTACACAGTATAATACTCGGATCCGGCTTAAACCAAAGCTCACCAGTATTATCTGCCCGAAAAATGACACGTGCGTAAACGCACGTGCATTTTTCGAACCCTGCCATAAAACCATACGGCCTCTACAACATTTCTCCCGAACTTGGAAAACGGTCTGTGGGGGACTCTAATGACTCATCAACACACTGGCTCTGGGTATAACCACTAGCACGTCAGAGGTACTAGCTGTACGTAACGGTTGCCTATGTATTGATTGGAAGGGAAGCTGACGAGCGAACTCATCCAGAAACCCTACCGAGCCTGACAGTGACAATATCCGTACAGTCCGGTCTGTTCGTTTAAGAGTATCGCATATCGAGTCTAGGGGGTGGATAAAGTCAGACCCCTAATAACGCGATAATTCATGTCCGTATGAAGCCCATCACCACCTGAGAAACTACTGATCTAAATCAGTAATTCTCCACTACCTCGGCTGAGGATTTCTAGTGATGGCCACCCGTGCACTGTGCGACATCAATCCCCAATACCGGGAGAGACGAATCCCCGACGATCCGCTCACTGCCTCCATGTGGCTCGGGACTGTACCCAAAAAATACCTGTTTGCACGTCTCCTTTGAGCATGGTAGGGTAGAAATCAAAGTACAGTGGGAACTCACACGAGACAAATGACGGTCTCAGGTAGACAAACTAACCTGTAAACATGTCACCAGGGAACTGCTATCTGACGATATATATAATACCAACTAGTATGTTCCCGGCGAGTCCTGTCCAGTGTACTCATAATGCAATGAGTACCTGTATACATCTTAGGTGAACCAACTGACACCAATGGCTTGTGAGACCGGCCATCGCCCCTCGTCGGGGTCTCGACTGTATACACTAGTCTACTCTGGAGTATCGATGCCCTGTCTCGAAACTCCTACGACTAGGGACACTTTAAGGATGTGCTTACAGACCCCAGCTCCCACGTATATGATCGCCATCATACTGCTGGCAGTCAAGTAAGAATCCTATGGGCTCTATCAACATGCAATAGAGAACTAAAGCATGTAAACAATGATAAAGTCAAACCAGATAGCATACTATCATCTCGAGCAAGACTTTCATATCGGTATTGGTCCTCCCTCAATCATTGCAATCACGTATCTGCGATCCAATAATTGACTTAGAGGGCACTATATCCAATAGGAACTGCTGTAAACCCTAAGGTTTCAAAGCGTTCTCATGGTCATTATATCGAGTTAGGGTTTCATTCTTCTAGAGAGTCCACGGAATTACTTGCATGTTTTTCTGACTATTTTTAAACTTGGAAAAATGGATTTCTGACATTCGATTGTCTCCTATCGACTCCCAACGTACCTGCGTGAAGTCGTCTCTAGCTGGAATCAATCAATCTGATGACCTCGCATCGGGGTAGGCAATGAATCACGTCCTAGTCATTCCTCCTTGGATGACTAGCGATCTTCTATCATATCTCTAAGTACAACTCGTGCGGCAATAGCTCCAAACATCTGGGGCGATATCTCATCATTCGCAGTAACAACTAGCTCATTCGTCCGCACTCTGAACAGTGCCTCAATCATCAAGTATAAACGGTGCATCGACGGTCATCACATTCTGGCTGGCCTCTAGCAGTGGCCCAATCCTCTGGTGCTGATCTGCACGTCCGAGAAATCTCGTAAAAGCGATCTATCAAACGCTCATGGCGCGAAAATACAGTAGGACGCTACATTTATGCAATCGTGTGTCCCTGGAATCATGTCCTGGTCAGTCCTCGTCCGTGACGAGCTCGTGCTGACCGCAACTCTAGCCATAGCTCTCTCTGCCTGTGCAATTGTGGCAGCAAAAACCATAAACCAATATCGATGAGGATAGATCATAGGAATGAATATAATGCTGTGCAAGGAAATGTACATCCTAAGGCTTCTTAAGAGGAGTAGCGTATCGTAAGTATGCCGTGGAACATACACACGGTACGTCACTCTACTCAAGTCACCTACTCCATCAACCAAGGTCAACCTACGTGACGAAATTTTGAGTCTAATACTCCCTCGACCAAGTCTAAGTTCCATAAGGTCAAGCCTAGTTTCCGAATATATACAAACGCCCAAGGCTCCGCATAGTCATAGACTCGAACCAAGGTTAACCCAGCGCTCTGATACCAACTTTGTCATGACCCGAAATGGCACGTGACCGGCACTTGAATCATATGAAGTCTATAGGACCCCATCTAATTCAAGTAAGCCCGAAAATCCCAGAAATCTAAACTATTTTAAAGATGAAAGAAGGAAAAGTTTAGTTTTAAAGCAAGTAGTTAAACAACATAAGGCAAGTATACATTTTTAAAACATCAAGTCTTTTCTGCAAAATTCGGCAGAGTTTCCTTTGTAAATACAGGCCCCAAAAGGGGTACAACATGAATAATATGGATAAAGGCATCCCCAAGCGGGAGCTAGCTCTTCGTCAATTGACGGTCACAACCACACAAGCAATATAATATACAACGCCAAGGACGAGGATCAAAACTCAAAAGGAAACTCAATATCATCAAGAAAACCCATAATAATAGAACGCGCGACTCTAAGGTCGAAAGAATATACACTGGTCTTCTAATTCTAAAAAAAATACAAGTCTGATTGATGGAGTTTTACTAGATACAACTGAATATAAATAAAAGGTACAATGGTGGTCACGATGCAAGTGAACCCACCTACCAAAGCAATCACCCGGAATGAAGTGTGCCAGCAAAGCCGCAACAAAACCTGTACGGCAAAACATGCAAGAACTGTGGCACAACGGGGGTGAGTTGCCAATTCGTGAGTAGAAAACATCACAGAGTAGAAATCGTATGTATGACTCAATCCTAGGTCAATACGATCAGTAATAAATATCCTCAAAATGATATAGTTTGAAGCATCTAAATATGGCATGAGTAAACATCTATACATATGTATAAAACCAAGTGCTCGTGTCCGTGCTTCAGGTAGTAACATATCATAAACATGAGGTATGAATGCAATATAATGAAAACAGAATTCATCATGTATGAGAAAACTGTTTTCTTAGTTTAGTGAGATTTCTGTATGTTTAAATCGAGGTATCATCAATGAAATCATCATAGAATCAGTGTCAAGCATCGACACAAAATATAAATCTCAATATCTCAAGCTCCGGTAATCCAGACTGGCCTTTATCCTCGAATCTCAATCTCTAGGGCTCCGGCTATCCGGACTGGCCCATATCATCAAATCTCAAAACCTCAGGCTCCGGCTATCCGGAATGGCCTGTACTTCGATCGGTATCCTTCGGATATCCGTCGAGTCACAATACAATCACCGGTCAGTAGTGCTTCCCTGTCACAGGCTCAACGCCATCATCTGCGACCTTCTCGCCCCGGGTCCACCATGCACCCACAGACGGTTCCTCCTCCTCCTCGAATCGGGTGTATGATATAGCTCAAGAGCCGAGAAAACTCATGGTGGACATATCTCAATCATATCATGAGAAAACCGCAATTTTATCTTTAAAAATGATAATCAAATTATAAAATCTTTGCGGTTTCTCTAAATCCAGAAATCTCATGGAAATCCGAAATCATAAATCACGACGTAAATAAATAATGAACACTGGGCTCCAGCAATCCGGATTGGCCCAAAATGACATGGCGAAGGAACATATTAATAAGCATGAAAATCACAGTAATAAATGCAATGTCTAAACTAGCATATGAAAACAATAACATATAGGAACTATCAGCTAGCAAGTTATGTCAATGAAATAATGTTCTTTAAAGTGTACGTGATATAGCAATTACCGATGAAGATGTGTGTGAGTCGGCAAGCAAGTGTACGTGGAGTATACGCATCATCGGTAATGGTGCTGGTGTCCTAACAACAGGTTTCATCATTACTCACGAAAATACATATAGACATGCAATGCAATGTGAACAGCAGAATAAATGGCAAATGAATAGTAAATGCAGCAATAATATGCGGAACATGAATAATAACGCAACAATAAGGAATCTACATTACTATATATGTGTCATACCGTTTTGCCATTTGAAATAATACGAATCGTGGTGTTTTGAAAATAGGGCTACGGTGTTTTAAAGAAAAGGTACCTCCTTTGAAATATCCGTAAAATCCCTTGGCCTGTCTTTAAAATACTCACGATTCATTGGTTTTGAAATAGGTATGACTCGAGTCTAGTCTAACTTCAACAAGTAAACTACATAACTAAACTAACAGGCTAAACGAAAGGGTAAGGAAATCCATCTAAATCTGATTCGATCTCTCTCCCTCTCTCTCTCTATATATATATATAATAGTCGGTGATCTCGCCTCAATAGTATCGTGTACGATACAATATATATCATATGACATCCTCGAGTCAAGAGTGCGGATCTATCATTAATATATAGCTCGTACGGTAAATCCATCGTACGGCATCCCAAATCTGGGTACTGGTCAAGTATCACATTTATCTCATTATTTATCTGGTATCCTTATCATCTTATATCATGAGCTGTGTATTGATCTAAGTCTAGTACATACTGATACCATCTATATATATGTATGCGTGTGTATGAAAACACATCGCCCAAGGACCCGGAATAATATCATGTCGTATCTCAAATACGAACCATGTCACATCACCGATCTCATAGCATCATGCCTAATCTCATCAACTCATCTCCATGTATCATATACTATCCTCATCATCCATGTATATGTATACGTACATATATATATACATACATACATAGTCCCATACCTATGCGTATATATATATGTATACATATCCCCATATACGCACAAATAATATAAAATGTATGCAAGTGTGTGTGTGTGCGCGCGCGCACGCGTGTATGCAAATCTTAACTCTAGGGTTTCGTGACTAAGATGCTAAACTAAGTTACTTCTACTTATACTAAACTAACCCAAAATCACATAATTATTACTTGCTAAGTATGCATATCTTATAACCACATAAGTGTGTGTGTGTGTGTGTGTGTGTGTGTGTGTGTATAATAATGCATTCACGTTCTATACTACGAAACTGCGGGGGTGTTATACGCCATCCACCCGACTTCGCCCGTAGATATATATCTATTCACCTCGATTCTTGCTTGCTGGAGTCGATGGCGCCACGCTCATCCTCGTCGTCTCGAAGTCCACATGGGGGTATCTATATGTCATAACATATCGTGTCGCATTAACTTCCAATTCAAAACTAAAACGGCACGCTAGAAGCCTATAGGTTAGAACCTACGGACTACGCATGCAAGAATAACCAACAACTCTCGACGATTGACGTATAAACGTGAATCGACCGATAAAACACGAATATCAACACTTAAATTCTAAAACGTCACGAAATACAAGGCAGCAACTCATGAAAATGGTCTCAGATTTTACCCTAACTGAAATTAGTCAATTTTGCACATAGGAGGGGTCTAGTTTATTGGAAATGGAGACACAGAACAAGAATGAGGCCCAAAGCTCATGCCCTGGCCACAAATTGTGGCCAGAAGGGTTAAATTGGCGGCCAGAAGGAAAGGATAGGGTCTCGGGTCTTCAGGGTATGCTCTATATCACCTGCACATCTCTCTGTGATCGCTAAATAAATTTCTGGTCACCCGGGTTATAGCAGATGTCAATATACCATCACAGAACCAACACAAATCCGATATCGGGGTTTCTAAGTTTGGGGTTTGGGGTTCTAGTCTATGGTTTAAGTCTCTAATCACACACTAAAGGGGTTGTATGGTCACTACTAATCTCAATTATACCATCTCAATTCAAATCAAACTCTAATGCCTTCTAGGAATTTTCAAAGTTCGCTAAACCATATCAAAACACTTCTAAACATGCATGGAAGCTAAGGTAAACTAAATACTACACTAATGGTTAAAGGATTATCTTATTTGGCAACTCAAGAATTTTCTTGAGTTGCCCCAAGTCTTCAAAATCCAATTTTTCTTGGTCCAAAGTGCTTGTGAGAAGCTTGTGCATGTTTTTAATGAAGTGGCGATGGACTTTTGATGTTGTTTTGGGGGTTGAAGAGATGGGGGAGGAAGAGGGCAGCCATGGGAGTTGAGGGGAGAGAATGATGAAGGAAATCAATGAGGGAGCACAAGCCATGGTCCAAGGTTGACCCTTCACCTCTCTCTCTCTTGCTCATACTCTATATTTTATCATTTTCCTTTTGTTTTCTTTTCTTTTCTTTCTCATTTAAACACAAACCATGCACGAAAAATGAGAAAAAGCCATGATAAAAATGTAACAAGTGTTAAAATGTGACATGGTGCATGTTATGTGTACAAAACCGGATTAACGCAAGATTAGCGATATTTAATCGCGATTAGCTTTAAAATTGTATATAATAAATTATAAAAACTTATAATTTGCCTAAATCATATAAAACACCCTCATTTCAGAAATTCCCAAATTTTTCCAAATTTTTCCCAATTTATCGGTATTTAATTATACCGCATTAAATAAATATTCATAATATTTATTATTTAATTATAAAAATTCCCAAAAATAATATTTTATTTTTCTAAAATGTTACATCTACTCTGGAGTATCGATGCCCCGTCTTGATAATCCTGCGACTAGGGACCTGTATAAGGATGTGCTTATAGACTACCCATCCCCCACTAGTGTGACTGCCATCACAACGCTGGTAGTCAAGGAAAGAACCTAAGGGCTCTACCAATATGTATAAGCGATATCTAAAAGAAACACATGCACATATTGAGGTAGAATCAAATTAGGTAGCATACTTCCATTTTGAGCAAGATTGTAATCATAACTGTGAATTTCCCAAGCTTCCAATATGTAATATATAATCTAGTATGATATAATAATGGCCTCTAGGGCATATATCACTAACAATCTCCCACTTGCACTAAGGCCATGTATTGGCATATCGCAGACCTATCATCTTGATTGGCCGCTCAAACTGTGTCTGAGAGATAGCCTTTGTGAATGGATTTGCAGTGTTGTTCTCTGTCTTTACTCTCCGCATCTCGATCTCCCGGCGATCAATGATCTCCCTGATCAGGTGGAACCACCTCAAGATGTGTCTGGACTTCTGATGGGACCTTGGTTCCTTCGCCAAAGCTGTAGAGTCGTTGTTGTCACAATACAGCGGTATTGGATCAACAATGGACGGAACCACCTGCCTTGATAACTCTTCAGTTTCTCAAAGCCTGTAATATATTACAGATATGAGATCCTGATTCGGTATCTAGTACCCAGGAAATAGAGTTAATTGACATACAATTTTCAATCATCAACACACCCGAAGCCGAAGCCACAACTTACTTCGAATCCTGGTTTCTGGCTTTCCAAGTCCTGCAGTCCTTCTGACAATGTGCTTTCCCATGACAACAGAAACATCCCTCTTTCCCTACTGTTAGCCCGGAAACTTTTGCCCTGTTCTTTCCTTCTACCATACTGACACTGCCTATCGGCTTGGTGGAGGTCTTCTTCTCTCCCTTAGCTTTCTCCTTGGATCCAGAAGAGGAAGATTCTCCAATGAGCAGAGCGCGTGTCTCCCTGGATTCCTGTAGGGTGCCCTCTGAGCTCCTCAATATGTTGAGGAGTTCTAGAAGTGTAAATTCCTTCCCTTCAATATTGTAATTCAAGATAAACTGGGCGTAGGTGGAGGGGAGCGACTGTAGAATCAAGTCAATAAATAACTCGTTCTCCAACATGACCCCATGGTCTGTGAGCTGTTCAATATAGCTAATTATCGTGATGACCCGGTCCCCTACTGATGACCCGGCAGCCAACCTCGCCTGAAGCAATATCTTTGAGGTCTCATATCATGCGAAACGAGATTGCTCTCTATATAAAACTTTGGTATGGAGGAAGATGGAAGCTAAGTCCATCTTCTCATGCTTCCTTTAGTGTTTACTATCCATTGAGGCTAAGACGAGGCACTTGGCTCTCGCACAATCCTTTTGCCATGTCTTATGGATATCAATATCCGCGACGGTGGAATCTGGACCTGGGACTGCGGGGGTTTTGGTAGTAAGGAGGCAGTCCAGCTTGTCATAGGTATGTGCTATCTGGACATTCCTTAGCCAATCAATATAGTTTGGCCCAGTCAATTTATTATCTAATAACCTAAGTCCGGTCATTGTGGTCGCTGCAATTAGGAGAGAGAGAAGAAACACTCAGCATGATACTCTTGTAGGTTTAGATTGGTTATTAATATATCTAAACAGGATGGCTCCCACTATTTCTCAAATCCTTCCTCAAACCATAAAAGAAGAATTAGTCAGGATTAATCTCACTCTTACAATTCTTGCTTAGCTTTTTAGCCAGGCTGATGTCGATATTTCGAGGGAGGTTTTTCGATGCTTTCGCGAAGTTCCTTAATTACATAACCTCTTTTCCCTGGAGGCGTAGCCCCGCTAACACCGTTCTAGACACCTACTTGGTTTATAACATTGATTGTTTAGTGAAAAATCTCCCAAAGAGTAGCTGATACTCACAGTAAGATCAGGATCCAAATATCATCGTGTGACAACTATGAAGGAATTCTACTAAAATCATCACACTCCAAATGGTATGCAACACTAGCAAGTTTCAATTTCCTTAGAAACTCCCGATATAGATTTTTGCCCCATGCTCTTATGACCTTGACGAATGCCAACATATCATATGTCACATGTCAAGTTCTACCCGTCATTGTCCAGGTTAATTTGAACCCATCCATACATACCCTTGACGAAGGCCAACATAATAGTACGACTATCCCAAACCAACACATCTATCTATACTACATATGAATACCCAGCAGCTACCAATCACTATGCCTTGGCGAAGGTCAAAATACATAGCTTGAATACTACTGAATACCCATATGAAATGACGGAGGGCTACGAATGGTTTTGACGAAACCGTGAACGTAATGAACTTGATATAGTCGAATGAAGCATGATAGATTTTTAAAAGGAGTGGTTTAGGCTCCGCATTTAAAATTTGCTTTTTAAAGAAAACGGAGTGGTTTTGAAACTATTCCAACGATTAAGCTTTGGTTTGTTTTTCCTTGCATTAATCAATGTTAATGCGGTCCCATTATTTAACCCTATCATTGCAGAAAAAGAAGCGAAAATACAACGTACGCTTATGCCATCTGCATTCGCCACGGGCCCCCGTCATGCACTGTTAGGTTACTTAACTACTGGCAGAGCGGGGGCTGGACTAGTGCACACATAAGCAACGCCTACTATATATATATATATATATATATATATATATATATCCATTCGTCCCACGCAATAATAGGCATTCCAGATCACAGATGAATATATTGGATATACTAAGAATTCCGCGTTTCGTTTAAGCGTATAACGAAAGACAGATTATACGGTCGTGATGAATATCCAAGCCCCACCTTAGACCCCTACGGGTGCGGCAAACTACCCGCCAAATTCCCGAAGTGAAGTAACCTCCCTCAATAAAATGAGTAGGCCACTCGGCACTTCAAGAACCCGGTAGTTTGTGCACTTTACCTTGGGTCTATCCTAGGAGCAAAAACAGTAAAACAAATAATACAATGGTGGCTACAACCTCAACCCGGATGTGCCCTGCAAAATAATATTACATCACTTTTACAAATTATATGAATGAAAGAAAAGATAACACTCTTCTCACATCCCCCCAGCTATTCATCCACGATGATACAATACTATATATACACAAACCATTATAGCATCACAGATATATGAAACCCACACTAACCGACGTATAGCGATTAGCAGACGTTCAACATCATATATCAAACACAGAATACCCGATTAGCCAAGTAATCTTAGAATTTCGATTGATTAACTAAAACCGTGTCTACCCCATGCACAATCCAGCACACAAACAATACTGGGTAAGAAACCAAATATTCCCAAAATCACAATTCCATAAAATAGACCCATAGAAGAAAATCGAGTCAACTCGGTCTCGACTCGGCCGCGGAACTGCGGCGAAGCGCACTATTTCGCCGCGCTTCCGTGGCGGTCTTGGCGAGTAACTATCTCGTTTTTCTTGAGTGTTCTTAGAAAAACCTGCTTATATTTTTAAGGTCTCTGAAATAATTTTTAGACCAGTTTTGAAAATCGACAGAAACATGGGTTTTTGATCATGATTTTAGGATTTTTCCGACGATCGAATTTCTAACTACTTGCTAATTAGCTAGTTAAGGTTTTGTAGGCTCTGATACCACTGTAAGCGATGTCGCGCACCCCGCGGGTTCGCTGAGAGGCGGAATTTTCAAAAACGATTTTGACGAACTACGCAGCACCGGCTAACTCCAGGATCTATACTAAAACCTTAACTAACTAAACTATCTAGGAGTTTTACCTACTCGATAAGAGTGTTATACGTCATAGAACCGGTCCTTCAGGTCTTCTTGTCCTCCTCTCCTTGGCTCCTCGGTGAACGAGTGAAGGTTGCATGATCGGCGTCAAAGATGATCCACCCGAGAGTTTGTGCTTCAAGCTCCAACCTCTAAACCGAGGTAACTAGGGTAAATGGTTCGCTAATCCAAGTAGCCTAGGTGATGTAGAGATGCTATTAGATTGTTTTGTCTCACTAAACCTTATGGCTCACAACACATGTGAAGGTTATGGTTTTTGAAGAGGAGGAAGGATATGAAAATCAAGAGAGAGAATGAGGAGAAGCAAATGAACTAAGGTTGCAAAGTGAGAAGAATGGCTCATCTCTCATACACTCATTGAAGCTTGGAATAAATCACAATATTTAATCTTCACCATACTTCAATAGTAATGCCAAATAAATAAAATAATCCTTGAGCCATCCCTTACACCATGCTACAAATATATCTCTCTTTTCCAATTTTCCACCTCACTAATCTATTTTGCAAAAAATAGATAATACCAAATAATGAGGTGTCTTCTTCTAGAAGCATTCTTGAGAAAATTACAAGAATACCCCTCACCGTATATGTTAGTGTAATATGCCCGAGAGGCCATTATTGTATAGTACTAGTTTGTATATTACATTTTGGAAGCTTAGAATATATACACGGATTTATGACAGTCTTGCTCGGTATGGTAGTATGCTACTTGGTTTGTATCTATCTTAATATGTATATATGTTTCTCTTGATGTATCGCTAATACATATTGGTAGAGCTCTTAGGATCTTTGCTTGACTACTAGCGTTGTGATGGCAGTCACACTAGTGGGGGCTGGGTATTCTATAAGCACATCTTTATAATGGTCCCTAGTCGTAGGATTATCGAGATAGGGTATCGATACTCCAGAGTAGACTACTGTATACGCTTCTCATCCCAGGAAGGGAGATGGTCTGTCCCACAGTCATCGGTACGTCGTCCTGGAGATAGTATGCATGTGCTCATTGGGTTATGAGTTACACTGGATGGACTCGTAGGGAACTGCTGGTTGGTACTATACCTATCGTCAGGTAGCAGTTCCCAGGTGACATGAGTACAACATAGTTCGTTGACTTGATACTGCTACTTCGCCTCAAGTGTGTTCTCACCGTTCTTAGATTACTACCCTACCACGACTTTATTGAGTTGTGCAAACTGGTAATAGTTGGGTGCAGTCCCGAAGCACTTGGAGGCAGTGGTGGTTAGATAGGATTCGTCTGTCCCGGTATTGGGGGTTGATGTCGCGCTGTGATTCGGAAAGCCATTACACAAAGTCCCTAGCCAGGGCAAGCGAGATTTTCTGGTAGGGATTCCAGTAGTTTCTCAGGGTGTTTTTGGCTGCACTCCAACACGACTTATTGCTCTATTAGGGGTCCGACGCTTGCCGCCCCCTATGCCCGATATGCGATACTCTTAGACGAACAGACCGGATTGTACAGAGATTGCCACAGACAGGTTCAGTAGGGGTAGGGATGAGTTTTCTCGTCGGCCTTCTTATCGACAGATACCTGGGTAGCCGTTATATGTAGCTAGTACCGCTGATGCGCTTGTGGTTAAACCCACTGCCAGCGTACTGTCGAGTCTTTAGAGTCCCACACAGAGGGTTTCCCAGCTTCGAGCGAAACGATGTAGAGGTCGTATAGTTTTACGACAGGGTTCGATCACATACGTGTACTTGTGTGCATATGATGTTCGGGCGGACAGTACTAGTGGGCTTTGGTTTAAGTCGGATCCTAGTATTTGATTATTGGATTAGTTTCATCTCATTGTATTCGTGTTTCTCAAAATACGGATGAGGGTATGAATATACGGATGAGAGGGGCATTCTTGTAATTTGATCAAGATTGTTTCTTGGAGAGAGACGCCTCAATTAGGGTTTTTATTTTTGATTAATTCTTTTGTGAGGTGGAGAAAATGAGGTGGGTTTTCTTTGTCGTATTTTAGTGAAATATGATTAGGGTTTCATGTCGACTTTCTTAGACTCACATGAGATTAGAAGACTTAGATATTTTGAGATATTTTACAAGATATTTTCTAATGTGAGATATTAGTTTGGTTCATTGTTTAAAATAGGCAGCCACTCTTTTTCAAGGCAACTAAAGAAAACACTCTCATTTTTCCTCAAGCTTTCTTCATCTCCTCTCAAACCCTAACCATTTCATGTGTTGAGAACCCTAGGGTTTGTAAGATTATTAGACTCCTAATCACTCTCTACACTTCCTAGGCTACTTAGTTTAGCACACCAAGTGACCTAGTTACCTCAAGTTAGAGGTTAAGCTCAAAGTTGGAACTCTCGGGTGGATCTTCTACGATTTGGAGAAGCCGACGAGGAGGCGCAATCCGTTCTCACTTCGAGAAGCTCATGACATGGAGAAGGACAGCGAGGTGGAGAAGGACAGTGGTGACTTGAGGTATAACTTTCTCACACAGTAGTTAAACCTCATTATTAGTTTGTTAGTTACGGTTTAGCAACGATCCTGGAGTTTAGTCGATGTTACAAAGCACTTAAAAATCATTTTTTGCAAACTCCGCTTACCCGCGAACACGTGTGGTGCGTGGCATTGACTTACAATATATACATACCCGTATCCGTATTCCGAAAAATACGAATACACTAAGATGATAATAATCCAATAATACAATACTAGGATCCGGATTAAACCAAAGCCCAATAGTATTGTCCGCCCGAACATCATCCATGTACAAGTACACGTATGTGATTGTAGCCCTGTTATAAAACCATACAGCCTCTACATCTTTTGCCCGAAGCAGGGAAACCCTCTGTGTGGGGCTCTAAAGACTCGACAGTACACTGACAGTGGGCTTAACCATAAGCACGTCAGCGGTACTAGCTGCACGTAACGGCTACCCAGGTAACTGTCGATAAGAAGGCTAGCCGATGAGAAAACTCATCCGAACTCCTACTGAGCCTATCTGTGACAATCTCCGTATAGTCCGGTCTGTTCGTCTAAGATACTCGCATATCAGGCCTAAGGGGATAATAAACGTCAGACCCCCTAACAGCCCAATAAGTCGTGCCGGAGGAGAGCCTAATACACCCTGAGAAACTACTGGAGTGTCTACCAGTATTTCTCGACTGCCCTGGCTAGAGACTTTGTGTAATGGCTTTCCGAACACTGTGCAATATCAACCCCCAATACCGGGAGAGACGAATCTTATCTGACCGCTACTGCCTCCAAGTGCTTCGGGACTATACCCAACTACTACCTATTTGCACGACTTCTTTGAGCCTTGGTAGGATAGTAATCAAAGTGTAGTAGGAACACACTCAAGATGAAGTAGCGATGGAAGTCAACGGACTAACCTGTACTCATGTCACCTGGGAACTGCTTCCTGACGATAGGTATAATACCAACCAGCAGTTCCCATCGAGTCATGTCCAGTGTAACTCATAACCTAATGAGCACCTGCATACTATCTCAAGTACGTCGTATTAATGGCTGTGGGACAGACCATATCCCCTGTTGGGATGAGAAGCGTATACACTAGTATACTCCAGAGTATCGATGCCCCGTCTCGATAATCCTGCGACTAGGGACCTGTATAAGGATGTGCTTATAGACTACCCATCCCCCACCAGTGTGACTGCCATCACAATGCTGGTAGTCAAGAAAAGATCTTAAGGGCTCTACCAATATGTATAAGCGATATGCTAAAAGAAACACATGCATATATTGAGGTAGAATCAAACCAGGTAGCATACTACCATTTTGAGCAAGACTGTTATTATAACTGTGAATATCCCAAGCTTCCAATATATAATATACAATCCAGTATGATACAATAATGGCCTCTAGGGCATATATCACTAATAGATTACTCTCGGAGGATATTTTTCACTTCACAATTAGCTAACCTATTAGGTGTATAGAAAGTGTTAACGGGACTACGTCTTTGCGGAAACAGGGTTAATTTTAATTAGGTCCGTGCAAGAGCACTAGGAACTTCCCCCGCAGTACCAACACCCACCTGGCTGAACGGTTAGCGAACTTGTAAGGTGTAAATGACCCGCACTAGTTTTTCTTTTAAGATTTGAAGGAGAATTCGAGGAAACAGTGAGAGCCATCCTGATTAGATAAATTAAAAACCAATCTATTCTTTCAAGAGCATAAGCTGAGTGTTTCTTTTCTCTCTCCAGATAGCAACCATGTCATGCCTTACTCAAGATAATAAAATGTTCGACTTGATCGAAGCAGCTTAATATACTGGGCTGGAAACGCCGGTTCAGCTCTAACTTGTAACAACTGTTACGAGTATGGGTAAGGGAAAGAGGACTGCAAGATATTCCATATGACCCTGTTGAAGGGGAAGAATTCTAATGCATTTTCTTCGGGTGTATTTGTTATTGAGAACTGTTTTTCAGTCAATTCTACCTCCTGGGTACTACATACCCGATCAGAATCTCATACCTGTAATTTATTATAAGGATTTAGAAAAAGTTGGATGGTTAGACCCGGTGATATGTCCCTCAAGATAGGGAACAGAGCACAAGTTTATACTACCGCCATTGGCGAATATCACCTGGTGTTGCCAAGTTGCAACACTATGATTTTGAACAACTGTTACTAAGTACCTTCCATAATTTGTAATATTATATCAGTGTCTTTACTACATATAGATGGATATAACTTTGTTCTAGATAGAAATATCATGAACATTTAGCTCAACAGAAGGTACATTATGTAATGGTATCTATGTTTTTAATCAAAACACAGTTTTCAATATACAAAACACACGTAAGAGGAAGAGTTCAGATATAAATAAAGCCTACTTATAGCATTGCAGATTTAATCATATCAATGAGAAAAGATTAGCTAAGTTACATAAAAATGGATATTTGGATCTATTCGAATTTTCATCTTATGAAACCTGTCAGTCTTGTCTCAAAGGAAAGACGACCAAAACTCCGTTCACGGGACACGGAGAAAGAGCTATAGAGCTTTTGGGACTTATACACAGTGATGTATGTGGTCCAATATCTACACATGCGAGGGGTGGATTCTCGTACTTCATTACATTCATTGATGATCTCTCTAGGTTTGGATATGTATTTCTGATGAAGCACAAATCTGAAGCTTTTGAGAAATTCAAAAAATATAAGAACGAAATAGAGAACCAAACGGAAAAAAGTATCAAAGTCCTGCGATCTGATCGAGGAGGTGAACACTTGAGCATGTTCCTTGACTATATAAAAAAGAATGGTATTTTCTCTCAGATTACTCCTCCGTATACACCACAGCACAACGGTGTATCGAAGCGTAGGAATTGCACTCTATTGGATATTGTTCACTCTATGATGAGTAATGCTGAGTTATCTTTTTCATTCTGGGGATATGCGCTTCAGACAACAACATTCGTATTGAATGATTTTCCATCCAAATACGTACCTAAGATCCCATTTGAAATATAGAATGGTAAGAGACCATATCTTAAACGATTTAAGATATGGTGTTGTCTGGCTTATGTTAAAAATCATAATCTGGATAAACTTGAGGCACAATCAATTTTATGTAAATTTGTGGGATATTTAAAGAATGGTTATGGATATATGTTGTACCACACCGAGAAAAAGTGGGTATTTGTTGCTCTGTACGCCACCTTTTAGAATGGCAATTTCTTGAAAAAGAAATAAGTAGGAGGACGATAGAACTGGAAGAAATTCCATAAACACAAACTGATCTGAAGATTTGGTAGAACCACATGATTCAATAGTCTCGGACGAATCTCAACCACTCTGCAGATTTAGTAAGATTTCTCATCCGCCCGAGAGATATTGCGGTTTTCTTATAGACAGAGATCAAAAGAATTGCATATTGGAAGAAAATGATTCTACTAGTTTCGAGCAGGCTATTACCAGTAGGGACTCTATAAAATGGCTGGATGCTATGTGATCCGAAATGGAGTTCATGTAAACCAACAAAGTTTGGACTTTAGAAGTTTCTTCTCCTGGGGTAAAACCCGTTGGATGCAAGTGGATCTTCAAAAATAAGATTGGTGTTGATGAATAGGTGGAAAACTATAAAGCTAGACTTGTTGCAAAAGGTTTTCATCAGAGACCAGGTGTGGACTATGACGAAACCTTTTCTCCAGTAGTTATGCTGAAATCTATTCGGATCCTGCTTGCCATTGCTGCCTTCCATGACTATGATATCGGGCAGATGGACGTTAAAACGACTTTTCTAATTGGAAGTTTAGAAAAGTGCGTTTATATGGATCAGCCAGAGGGACTCATAGACAGTGGGAGCGGCGGGATGGTGTGTAAGTTGCTTAGATCCATTTATGGATTAAAGCAGGTATCACGGAGTTGGAATATCTGTTTTAATGAAATAGTCAAGGAATTTTACTTCATTAAGAACGAGGATGAGACATGTATTTATAAGAAGATTGTAGGAGGAGATATCGTATTCCTCGTTTTATACATCGATGGCATTCTCCTGATAGAAAATGATATTCTTATACTACAATTGGTCAAGTAGTTCTTGCCATAAAAGTTCTCAATGAAAGACTCGTGTGATGCCTCCTTCGTTTTGGGGATAAAAATTTATAGAGATAGATCCAAGAGAATGTTAGTATTTTCACAGTCCGGGTACATAGACACTATAATAAAGAGGTTTAATATGGAAGATTCGAAGCGTTGTAATATACCCTCTTTGTATGGAATCACCCTCTCCAAAGAGATGTCTTCCAAGACTGATAAGGAGAGGGCTCACATGAGCATTATATCCTACGCTTCAGCGGTAGGATCTATAATGTATGTGTCACGATCCGAAAAAGGCAGGTGACCGGCACTTGAATCATGTGAAGTCTATAGGACCCCACCTTATTCAAGTAAGCCAAAAGCCCAGAAATCTAAACCTTTTTAGGGAAAATAGTGGAGGTGAGGTTTTTAAATAAAAGCATAATGAAATCAAGATCTTTCTTTAAAACATAAGTTATTTCCTATGAAAATGCAATACTTTATATCTATCTTGAAAACATTTTTCGTCGTTTGAAATTTGGGCAACACCTCCTTTGTAAATCTTAACCCGAAAGCAATACAAGCAATAATAAATATAGGTATCCCCAAGCGGGAGCTAGCTCTTCGCCAATTGGCGGAAAGAACCACGCAATGATATAAATATACAACGCCGAAGGCGAGGATCGCAAAGAAACTAAAGTATCAACAAGAAATCAAACAATAATAAATACATGAGCATAACTCTAAGGCCGAAAGAATATACAACAACGTTTTCTAAGTCTACAAAATATACAAGGTCTGGTTGATGGAACTTTTAACTAGATACAACAGAATAATATAAAAGTACAATGGTGGTCTCGATGCAAATGTATCCCACCTATCAATGCAATCACCCTGAAAGAAACGGTGTGCCAGCAAGCCGCTATTGGAACTGTGCGGTCAAACCTGCAAGAAAACTGTGGCACAACGGGGTGAGTTGCCAACTTGTGAGTAGAAGACATTACCGAGTAGAAACCGAATATATGACTATCTCCTAGGTCATACAGTACAATATAATATAATAATAACACGATAACATCGAGTAATAACAAGAGTAAAAGTATAGACGTAAGTGTAATATCAAGTACTCGTGTCCGTGTCACAAAGTAACTACATGTCATGTTTATCATGTATAAATGCATCCTCGAATGGGTGTGTCCAGCAATGTCAAACAAAATCATGATAAAATCTGAGTGCCCAACATCGACACTCGAAAACATCATGAAAAACCGTGTCCAGCAGCGACATATAATCCTCATATCTCGGGCTCCGTCAGTCCGGATCGGCCCATATCATCTGATCTCATGACTACGGTCGGTATCCTCTGGATATCCGCCGCGCCAAATATCACCGGTCGGTAGTGCTCCCCTGCCGGGCTTAACATCTCATCTATACGGCCTTCTAGCCCCGGATTATCACACCGGGTCCATCGTGAACCCGCAGACGGTGTCTTCTCTCTCCTCGAATCGGGTAATCATATATCATATATGCTCCGGAATCGAGAAATCTCATGGTGGACGCCACACATCATATCAAGGAAAACCACAAAAGGAGCATAAGTTTTTAATTTCACATGAGGTTTCCCAAATCCAGAAATCTCACGAAAATCGGAATCTCATAATCATGAGCTGATAATGAACAATGAATATCGGCATAGAGCCCAACTGCAGTACATAACCAGAATGTAGGTATACAAATGCATGTGGTCTCTAAGTAAGAAATGCAATATCTAAACTAGCATGTGAGAGCAAGAATACTAACAATATAATTAAACTACCAGCTATCAGGTTATACGAGTGGGATAACGGTTTCTAATGTGTACATGACATGCCAATTACCGATACTGATGTGTGTGAGCCGGCAAGCAAGTGTACGTGCAACATATGCATCATCGGTAATGGTGCAGGTGTCCTAACAAACGAGATTATAACATAAAGTAAACAGTAAAAGCAACAATAAAGTATATAAATCTATATACGAGCCATACTGTTATAGTATTGGAAATAGCATGAATCGTTGTTTTGGAAAAGCAGGAGCTACGGTGTTTTGAGAAAAGAGATATAATTTTGAAAATCCGTAGCGTCTCTCGAAGTGTCTTTTGAAATACATACGATTCGTTAGTTTTGGAAATAGGTATGACTCGATTCTAATCTAACATCTACCCAAGCAACTAAAAGACTAAACTAAGAACCGAGTCGAAAGTAAATAGAAATCGAAAGCATATCCGAGTCGATATATCTAGTAGTCGGTGATCTAGCCTCATAGCATCACGTATGGTAATATCCATCGTACGACAACTCGAGTCAAGAGTGCAGATCAATCATCATATAAATATATCTCGTACGGTAAAATCCATCATACGGCATCCTCAAAATCGGGGGTACAGGTCAAATATCATATATCATATAGTTCGTACGGTATCATTCGTCGTATAATATCATAATCAAGGGTACGAATCTTAGGTCACGTACATTCTATTATATCATCAAGTCACATGTTACCGCATGTTATGTATATAACGCTCAACGATCCTTTAATACATCGCATCATATACGATGTCTCATCTCGAATCATATATCAAACTCTCTTGACATCCTGCTCGATCGTATCAACTCAGAACTATATATAATGCCATATCCTCATCATATACGTATATGTATAGTGTGTGTGTGTGTCACATACCCCCCCACATATATATATATATACACATATACATATACACACATATCCATACCGAGTGTATGCGTGTGTGTGTGCGACAATGTAAAACTGATGACTCACGACTAAGGAACTAAAAGCTAAGAGCAACCTTCCTACAAGTACGCTTAATCAAATCTATGGTCTCCTAGCAACCCTATTTGCTAGGTATCCAAGTCTCGCATAAACATATATATTATAAATACCCTATTCTACGGTTGCGGGGGTGCTATATGCCATCCATTCGACTTCCCCCGTAGATATACATCTACCCACCTTCGATCCTCGCTTGCCGAAGTCGACGATGCCTTGCTCTCCCTTGTCGTCTCGAAGTCCATGCGAAGGTACCTTCAGTATCAAAGAATATCGTACCGTAAACTAGAATCAATACAAGAAAACCGATACAACATACGAAGCACACATAGGTTAGAACATATGGTCTACGCATGCAAGAATAGCCAAACGACTCTCGACGTTGATGTACCCACGTCAAACGACCGAGTCAAAACCCAAATACCAAAATCCAAGTAATAAAGAGTCAGAAAACGAAAATAGAAACTTAGGGAAAACATCTCCAGATTTTGCCTCAGGTAAAATTGGGATATTTTGCATATGTGGAGGGTCTAATTAACAGCTAAGGGAGCCATGAACCAAGCACGAGGAACAAAAGCCATACCCAGGCCGCAAATTGCGGCCAATTAGAGTTTATTTGCGCCATCAAGTGGGAGTTAGGGTATCGGGTCTCAAGGGTAGTCTCTAGGTCACCTGCACGTCTCACTGTGATCGCTATATATTTTTCAAGGCTCCTAAGTTATAGCAGATCTCTATATATCATCACAATTTCCACAAAAATCCGATATCTGCAAATTCAAAGTTCAGGTCTTGGGCTAAGTCTCAGGTTTTGTCCATAATACTAACACTATAGGGTTTTGTTTACCGTCGAAAACAGAGACGAAACCGCATAGGTCGTCAATTTGGGGGCAGATACTATTTGGGTTTATCCGTCCACCTCTCCGAAGATGCAAAGTTGATTTATGGCACCGTGTATCGGAGGTCTGGACGGATACGGCCGTTGTAGCAGACTTCGTCAGATTCTACCTCGTTTGCGAGGGTTTTTGATTGTGGGGACGCTCTTCCCTGCAGGCGCAATCCCCTGCAGTTAATTACGTTACCGCGTAGCGATAACCACTTTCGCCTGGTACTGATTGCTACAGGAATGGAAAAACGCTTTCCCTCCAGAAGGTCACTTCGTGTCGTGTGTGTTTGTTTTATTTTTGGTTGCCCATGGATTGTATACGGAGACTAATTTGTGTTGTCGTCCGTAGGGCGTGGATTAGTCCAAATCGGTATTTTCTTAGATTTGGGTTTGTTTTGATTTAAGGACCGTTAATCTCATTTGGGATTAAGATCAACTTAAATATTTGTTAAGAATACGTTAATCCGATATTGGACTAAGATCTACTTAATGTGGGTTCAGGATCATTTTTGATCCAACGAAAGAGCATCTGGGCTCTATCGTTTTAGTTTAGGGACGTTACGGTCCACAGCTAGTTTAAGGACATTAGGGTCTATTGGCTAGTTTAAAGACATCACGGTCCATTGGGATATGTTCATGGGTTTGAGAGTGCATCTAAGAGCTGTTCGTTATCGGGACCCTCCACCTCTCTGATATCGTTGAAGAATTACAACGACATATATCAGAGGTGTGGAGAGATGTACCCTTGAACCGAACTCCAGAATGAAAGGAGAGATCATGGTGGAACGAACATTATTTTAGATGCCACGTGTCAGGAGATCATTGGTCATCGCTGGGACTAAGATCGATTTGGGAGGGAACCTAAGTATAGGAAGGTTCGGTTGATTGATGGTCAAAAGGCTTTTGGTCTCGGGAGACTTAGCTAATTTGGGCTAATGTTGGCCTCTCACAGTGTTAAACACTGATAAATTTTGGCGCTCACGTGATCCAACGTGAGGCTCTTAAGCAGTGTTAAACACTGAAATTTGGAACGCTCACGTATGGCACCTGAATATTAGGCACTGTTTCTTTTGGTCTTATTCCCTTGTTCTATACATATAAGTGTTAAACACTTAAATCTTGTGACCATCAGAGCGCTCACGTGTGGCACGTGAGGCACCTGAATATTGGGCACTGTTTATTTTGGGCTTATTCCCTCGTTCTATACATATAAATGTTAAACACTTAATTCTTGTAACCATCAGAGCGCTCACGTGTGGCACGTGAGGCACCTGAATATTGGGCACTGTTTCTTTTGGGCTCATTCTCTCGTTCTATACATATAAGTGTTAAACACTTAAATCTTGTAACCATCACGTGTAGACACATGAGGCGCCACTAAGTTGGGCACTGCCTCCTTTGAATTTATCTTCCTATTCTTTTTTAAGTGCTAAGCACTATTGGAGGTCACGTGACTCGATCCCAGTTGTTCCTTTTTGTTCCTCATAGGTGCTCACGTGGGAACACGTGATTTGTCGCTATAGCGTTGAGCGCTAATATCCATGGAGCTCTTGATCTAAGTCTTGAGAATTCCAAGTCCTTTTTCTATAAGAATTAAATTCTTACGCAGGGTTGAACCCTAGTTCTATCAGAGAAATTAAGTTCATATATCTTCGGAAGAATTAAATTCTTCAAATCTAGTTCTTTCCTCTAAATTTTGGGACTGCATAACAGAATCTCCACGATGAGAATTAAATTCTCAACTTATGGGGAGATCTGCTTCTGCAGAGTTCAACCAGAGGAAAAACTATGTTCTTTTTTTTGGAAGAGTTAAACTCTTGTAAAAGGAGATAAAATGATCTCTAAATCTTTTTCCTCACCTAGGGTTTCTTTTTCTTATAAAGAGAACTCCTCTTCTTTTTGTTTTCTCAAATCTTATGGGGGGGTCTCCTCCCTTTTTCTCTTCAGTCTCGAGTCCTTTATATAGCAGAGGCAAGTTTGTTGATTTTTATTAAGGAAATCTCTCATTGAGATATTTTTGATTAATTCGGGGATTTTATCCACCGTTGGATTTTTGATCCATGGACTTCTGTTTTACAGAAGACATTTTTCTTGTTCTTAACAAAATTGGAAAAATATTTTCCCATACAGAGCTTATTCTGTATCTTGGTGATTTTTAATCACCATTGGATCTTCAATCCAACGGTGCTCTGATTTACAGAGCACAATCTTTCTTGTTTAGAAAGATTGGGAAAATATTTTCCCATACAGAGCTTATTCTGTAGCTTGGTGATTTTTAATCACCATTGGATCTTTAATCCAACGGTGCTCTGATTTAGAGAGCACAATCTTTCTTGTTTAGAAAGATTGGGGGAAATATTTTCCAAATAGAGTTCTGATCCCTCTTATTTAGAATTTAATTCTATTTGCTCAGAGGGTATCAGGAACCCTTACGTATAGCATGTGACCCATAGCACTAGGTCGGTTTGCTTATATGCAGCAGTCCCAGAGAAAAGTATCACGTGTTGGCACGTGATGCGCCTTCTGGCCTGTTATTTGTTTTAGGAAGGCGCCTATATACTTTGTATATAGATTCTCACGTGCATGCACGTGAGGCTCAATTTCAGCCTTATTTGTTAAGCATACTACCTATAATTTTTGCTCCAAGGCGCATCACGTGCGGGCACGTGATGCTCCATTTGGGGAATTTTTCCATCACTTTTTGGTTCATTATTTATTTATTTTTTTGTTAGGGAACAAATGCCCCACTGCGTTGTTTTTACGTGGCTTGCACGTGACTGCAATGTTGTCACCTTTACAGCCATTGGATTGCCTAGGGGAACGGGGAGATGAACCACCCTTATCACGTCTTATAAACGCAAGGGTTTGGCCTTTAGGAAGCCATTGTTCTTTCATCTTCTTCCTTCCTTGTCTTCTTCGAGAATTTAATTCTCCTTTTCAGAGCTTAGTTCTCTGTTCATTGCAATTCCAGAGTTAAGCTCTGTTAGAAAAAGAAACCTTTTCTTAGTAAAGATCTCGAATATCAGAGAAACCCTTTTCTTAAAGAAAACTTTTGGATTTTAAATTCACCATGAGAGCTTTGCTCTCTTCTGAAACCAATCTCTTAGAGATCCAAAGACGTGATCTTTGAGTAATAACCCTCAATGCATTGGACATTCCTCCTCTGACCTTTAAGGAATCATGGCACTTTATTTTTTGTTTCCTCTTCATGGGGATTACTGGAATTTAATTCCATCGCATAAAAGGAATTTAATTTCTCACCAAAGAGCTCTGCTCTGAAGATCAAAAGGGCATTTCAGGAATTTCATTCCCTGGTGGTCCCGAGAACATTTTCATAGGGTTTTTCCTTACTTGCACAAATTCAAATTTGTTTGGTATTTTAACAGAACTTACTTTCCCTATGAGGATGTCAAGAGTTGTTTAACTCCCGTGTCCGTTTAATGAGAATCTTTTTAGATTCTCATAGTAAGCATTTTCTTTATCATTTTGATTATTAAACTATCGCTTATTTTTCTTTTCAGATACTATGGCCGTTTATTTATATGATCTTGACGAAATTATCTCCTATGAGGACATTCGCGTCCAAGGCCGCTGTCAAAACCAGGAGTTTACGGATGCTCAATGCGCTGAGGTTATGCGTCGCTTCGATGAATACAACGGTCGACTACTCCCCCGTCGTTCCTCTTTATTGAAGATCATCGTGGGAGCGATTTGGGAAGCCCTTCCTGGATTTTATGAAACCATGCCGCTTGAGGTGCTTGATAATGCCGAAGACAAGGTGCACTTAGTATATCTGATGGGCTTGATCTCGAAGAGACGGCGAGATGGTCTTGTTGATATCTTGCATCAAGTTTTCCAACAGACGACGGTAATCTCTGCCTATCAGAGGACGAATGACATTAGCGAGAATCCCGACGCTTGCACTCGTGAGAAGATGCACACGAAAATGGTCAGAGAAGACAGAAATATTTTACTCGGCCTTGCTTCTGAATTCCTCAATCCATGTCCAGGATTAAGTGTCTTACTATTGTAAACATTTTCTTTTATTTTTATGCCATGTATAAGTTCTTTGAGCATGAATGACAAAACTTCCACTTCCCCCCTTTTTTGCTTACACATATTCTGCATGAAGTGTCGTTATACTGTTGTTGGCCTTCACGTGTTTTTCGCATAAGGCACTGCTGGGGATTTTAGTCCTGCAATAGCGCCTGCGCTTATGAGTTATGCACGTGCGGTGCTCTTTTAGTTTTCAAAAGGGATCAAGGCGGGTGCTCATGTGCCATGCACGTGGGACTCTGCTGATTAGGTCATTTCGCCTCCCTACTCTGATTCCAATGAGTCACCCCTTACTTTTTTCCATGCCCTCCTTTTTTGGTCTTGGGAATAGCTCCACCATGCACGACATTTTCTGTGCATAGCTTTGAATGCATCTCTTTATAACCCGAATGTTGGGATTCCCTTGCACCTAGTCTAGGATTTGGTAGCATCACTCATGCCACTTTAAAATTTAGAGAGGTGCAAAGCAAACAAACCATGAATCTTTACTAGAATTTTTAGGGTAACAAAGTTTGTATCACATACAAAGAACTATCTATCACATAGAATTTAGGATTACAACCTTTGTAGTTCATTCCTTCGCTTCAAAAGCTCCGTGTTGAGGTCCCTTCGTTGCGATCATCAAGAACTCCGACTCTAGAGAGGCTCCATGAGGTGAATGAGGCATCTTGCTTGAAGTCTTCTTGATCTAAGATGATCTACCTTGAAGAATCTCTAACCCAAGCTTACAGTTCACTAATGAAGTTATTAAAGAAGTGAACACCCAAATCTAAGTGGCTAGAATAGATGAGGATGATGAAGTAGGAATTTTACTCTCTTTTGTTTTCAATTTCTCACATAAAATCATCACAAACCAAAAGGCTAGTAAAGCTTTTTTCAAGAGCAAGAAAAAGAAGAAAAGCTTTTGTGATGAATAATGAATTATTATTGTGGTTACAATTGCAACCTAGGGTTAAGCATGACATGCTTAACCCTTATAGAGAATAAAGCATGGGTAAAGGTTTGGGTTGGGTTAACAAATATCTTTCCAAAATATCAAAGAAAGATGATAAAAGTCAAACCTTCATGAAGCTTCTTGAAAGCTCAACAAAAAGCTTAACCCTAATCCAAACTCTAACTTGGTTTAAACTCAAAACCCTTGTTACATTTTTAACCCTAACATGTTACAATATTATATATCACACATATAATATATAATGTAACAAAAGAAAATAATACAATTAACATATATCGCATATACATCAATGCATAATCAAGTGAGAAAAAAGAATCATTAAAGCAAACTTATATTAGTTAATGTAACGTAATATATCACATATATAATTATACATTAAATTATCGAATCAACACTTGATCCGATAATCCGGCTATATAACATATAACCGACTAATATAACAAGTACCAATTCATCGACTCAACACTTGATCCGATGACCCGGCTATATCACATATACCCGGCCGATATCATATATCGCGAGAATAAAATACGGTATCTCATATCATATTATTCTCGGTCCTGCACATATCACATATGTGCTCCTACTCCGTTTTGCCTGAGCCAGGAAACCTCTGTGTAGGACTCTAAAGAATCGTTAATATGCCGGCAGTAGGTGATGATCATATCAAACACACACAAGCTGTAAGCGGCCAACTAAACGTAACAGCCACCCAAGTATTGAGCGATCAGAAGATCAACAAGCAAGCCTGTACATTCTCCTGTGAATCCAATTAGTAACACTCCCGTACAGTCCAGTCTCTTCGTCTGATATGTCTCATATCTTAGTCTAGGGGTGGTAAACGTCAGACCCCAGTAACCGTTAAGTCGTGTCGATATGAGGTCCATAACGGTTCGAGAAACTACTGATAACACTTACCAGTAAATCTCAGCAACCCTGGCCAGGATTTCCAGTTATAGTCAATCGAACCCAACACAACATCAACTCCCAATACAGGGAGAGACGAAACCCCACCTATCGCTCATTGCTTCCATGTGATTCGGGACTGTACCCAAAAGCCACCATTTTGCACGTTCTTTTGAACATGGTAAGGTAGAAATCAAAGCACAGCGGGAATCATACAAGATTCTATGACGATCTCGGGTCTACAGACTAACCTGTACCAGTGTCACCAGAGAACTGCTATCTGACGTGAGGTATAATACCAGCGAGTCCGTCCAGTGTACCTAGTCTCCACTGAGCACCCGTATATCATCTCTGATGTCAAACACCAATGGATATGGGATCATCCATCGCCCATCTACATGGGTCAAGAAGCTATACGCTAGTCTACTCTGGTATATAGATGCCCTGTCTCGATACACCTACGACTCGGAACATTTGAAGGATGTACTTAGCGACTACACCGTCCCCATTAGTATGATCTCCATCATAGTCATGGTAGTCAAGTACACATCCTAAGGGCTTTATCAACATGTAACATAGAGACAATCAGAGTACATGTTAAGATAAAGAGCAACCAGATAGTATACTATCATGTTGAGCAAGAAAGTCCTTCATATATATGTCCAAGCATCCACTACAATATACATCGTATGTACAGTAATGGCCTCTAGGGCATACATATCACTAACACTGAAGCTACATCTTCCTCTTTCCTCGCAGAGAGAGAACCATCTAGACCTTAGGGTGATCATTTTAAGAAACAAACCAAAGGTTATGGCTTACAACCATCCCCACGCTCGTCAGCAACCCTGGAAGGTGCCTATCGAGGAGATTATTCCTCGCTTTGCCACGCGGTTAGCGGATCCTCTTTTCACCGATGACCAATATAACGCGGCGATGTACGGACACCGTAGGCGCTCTCCTCTTCCTACGGGTTCTATTTGGCTCAGAATGATTTTCTTGTCCGTGCTTGCTGATATCCCCCTTCAACCGGCGGAGATGACTTCAGCGATTCTTGATGCGACGGAGGACAAGATTGAATATTTCCACGAGGCCTACTTGATTACTCAGCCTCTGAAGGACCGTTCAGTTCATTTACTGAGTCAGATTCGAGCTCGGCGGGCCATCATGTCTGCCTTCGCCGATGAGCATGGCGCTAATCGATGGGGAGAAACTCCTTGCGAAGACCGCCGCTTCGATGTGGTAGAGAGGGAAGAGAGAGAATTGGAAAACTTTATTTTTTGTTTTGTTAACCTTTGTATCTCTGATCCCACATTTGGTGCTCTCTTTCCTGTAGAGTGGTATATTTATTTCAATGTATTTTTTTTATTATTACCCGTTGAATGTTTTTTGTTAAATGTTTTCTGTCGAATATTTCATGTTCATCATATATTCGTATGTGTATCCCAACTTTGTACATGAGCTTTATACTTTACCCTTAGGAATTTCTTTTAAGTACGAGCACTATTGTAGTGTCGTACATAAATCAACATGCTTTGGACACCATTTCTATTTAAGCACATACGCAGTTGTACAGTCGTGTCTATTTAGCAAATACGTCTTGTAGATGGTCTATCTTGATCTCCTTGTAGGGCAGCGATGGCTTAGAAAACAGGTTCGGATCTGCCGCCTAAGACTTTTCAACTTTATGAGCCGTGAGGGTCTCATAAAGACTTTTCTCCCTACGAGTCGAGAGGATCCCGTAGGTGTTGTTAGTTATATGTATGCCCTAGAGGTCATTACTGTACATTGGATGTATATTGTAGTGGATGCTGGGACATATATAGGGAGGACTTTCTTGCTCGACATGATAGTATGCTATCTGGTTGCTCTTTACCTTAACGTGTACACTGATTGTCTCTCTGATACATGTTGGTAAAGCCCTTAGGATGTGTACTTGACTATCTGGACTATGATGCGGATCATACTAGTGGGGACATGGTAGTCCATAAGTACATCCTTCAAAGTCCCTAGTCGTGGGTGTATCGAGACGGGGCATCGATATACCAGAGTAGACTAGCGTATACCTTCTCGACCCATACAGATGGGCGATGGATGATCCCATATCCATTGGTGTTTGACATCAGAGATGATATACGGGTGCTCAGTAGAGACTGGGTACACTGGACGGACTCGCCGAGAACTCCCAGATGGTATTATACCTCACGTCAGATGGCAGTTCTCTGGTGACACTGGTACAGAGTAGTCTGTTGACCCGAGATCGTCATAGAGTCTTGTGTGGTTCCCACTGTGCTTTGATTTCCATCTTACCACGTCCAAGAGGGCGTGCAAAACGGTGGTTTTTGGGTACAGTCCCGAGTCACATGGAGGCAATGAGCGATAGGAGGGGATTCGTCTCTCCCGGTATAGGGGGTTGATGTTGCGCTATGTTCGATTGGCTATAACAGGAAATCCCTGGCCAGGGTTGCTGAGATTTACTGGTAAGTGTTACCAGTAGTTTCTCGAAGTGTTATAGACCTCATATCGACACGACTTATCGAGCTATTGGGGTCTGACGTTTACCACCCCTAGGCGAGATATGCGACATATCAGACGATCAGACCGGACTGTACGGTAGTGTTACTGGTTGGATTCACAGGAGTGTGAGTGGGCTTGCTCGTCGATCTTCTGATCGCTCAATACCCGGGTGGCCGTTACGTTTAGCAGACCGCTTGCGGCTTGTGGGTGCTTGATATGATCATCATCTGCTGCCGGCGTATTGACGAGTCTTTAGAGTCCTACACAGAGGTTTCCTGGTTCAAGCGAAACGAAATAGGAGCGCATATGAGATATGTGCGGGACCGAGAATAATGCGTGTATGTGATACCGTATTCCATTCTCGCGATGAATGTATCGATTAGGTTATATGCGATATACCCTAGTTGTCGAATCAAGGATTGATTCGATAAACCGATACATTGGATACTAGTCGGTTATATGTGAAATGACCGGATCGTTAAATCAAGTGTTGATTTAATGATTTAATGTATAATTATATATTTGATATATTACTTTGCATTAACTAGTATCGGTTCACTTTAAATGGATTTTCTCACTCGGGTGTGCGCATTGCATATGCGATATGATTTTGTGCACATGATTGTATCATGTTTGATGATACATGCTTTTTGGTTAAGTGTAAAGTATTAAACTATGGTTAAGCGGATGATTAGGGTTTTTACTTATTCTTTTATTCATTTATTTGTTTATACATTTTGGAAAATAAATGGAAAAGAGAAAATAATGGTGGCTTTTTTTGTTGTTTAGTTGAAGCTTCATGAAACCTTGACCTAGTCCACCATTTTTGTCTCATCCTAAACCCTAACCATTCCATTTAACCATGATTCATTCTCTACACTAAACCATGGTTTGAATATGATAAGGTTTGATTTTCTTTTTCTTTTTTAATCAACACTTATCATATTCTTCATCTTCTTCTTCTTCTTCACTTCAAGAAAAAGCTTGAAAGCTTTAATGGCAAAGTGAGAAAAAGAGTGAGAAATCCAAAACTAAAGTCTACCCACTTCCTATTTCTTCATCCTCTACCTCTTGCCAAGTAGTAGAGTGTGTTTCCTTCACAAGTTTTCATGGCTTGGTGAAGGTGGAGCTTGATCTAGCGATGCCTCGACGTAGATCATCTTCGGCATGGACATCGACGACCTAGCTCGCCATTTCTCCGACAAAGCCGATGCTAGAGCCCGGGAATTCATTTGGACAGCGAGGGGACTTCGTTGCGGAGCTATGGAGGTAGAGCACCGGATCTACAAAGGTTGTATTTCCGTTTAAACTTTAGTTAAGTTGTTAACTAGTTTCTTTTTCGCCTAGACATCTAGCCAACGATCCGTAGTTTAGGGTTTCTCGGCACCGTAAATTTTGAAATTGGCATGGTTGATGCCTTGTGAGACCTCTTGAGAGTGTCTAGGAACCCTACAGTGGTATCAGAGCCTAGCTAGAGCCTTAGGCGAAGTCTATACGCAATTTGAAGTCCGAACGAACCCGAAACCCAATTCCAAACATGCTCTCTGTCCTTTTTCTAAATCTGGGATTTTTCAACATTAAAAATATGCAGAAAATTCAGCAGGTGATTTTAAGAGTTTCTGTGAAATTCGAGTTCCTAAATCCATTGAACTGCCGCGGTTCCGCGGCACGAGCATGGCTCGTGCGGCGGTTCCGCGGCCGTACGGCCACCTTATTTAATATATTTTACACAGTAACTCCTAATTGATAATGCTGGATTTTCTGGGAATTTTTAATTTTTATTCAAGAGTTGAATTTTCAGGGGTTGTTTTGGGGATTTGGTGTTTCGATCGGAGTATCAAATTTTGTCTATGTGGCTATCCGGATAAATTTTAGAATATGTTAAAAAGTTCGACCGGATATAAATACCCAATTTTTCCCCTGTCGGGAAATTTCCAAGTGTTGGATTTTTCCGTAGTTTAACGACGTTCTAAGTAGTGCAAGTAACGCGATGGACCCTCTAGAAGACAACAAACCTTAACTCGATTATGTGACCGTCTTGAACTGCCCTTTGAACCTTAGGGTTTGGGGCAGTACGGCGTGCCACATGTGAGGCGTTGGCTTGACCCTTCTACGGCTGGACCGTTGGTACTGAGGCACGAACTGAATGTTAGACTTATTTCATGTGTTGAGCTGTATCGGGAAAACTTGGGTGTTTGAATGTTCGATCGAAAAGTTTAACATTTTCTAATTATCCGGAATGGGATACAATAATTGGAATTCACAAAGAGTTATGAGATAACTGAATGAATGTTATAAACATAGCAGTTTAGTCTCACTTGATCGGTTGCCACGGAATTTTGATGTGATCAAAAGTCCGTCGCAATCACGTAGCGTACGCGGATACTCGCCGGGTAAACTTAATAGACAGCCTCACTCCATAGCCCCGACCAAGTGACTGTAGGAGAACCCCGTCGCCGAAAGCATCCGTTCGGGTGCTCGTGGTAGCGGTGTTCCGCCTTGGTGCACTTCGTCGACGGTATTGGAGGTGCAGCCGTCTACTAAAGTTTACGACGAGCATTCGATCAGGATGCCGGGAATCTTGTTGAATTACCCGACTTAATATTGAAAAGTGTTTTCGATAATGAGACTAAAATGCGGGGTTTATAATTGTTAGGCATGTGATGTCTAAGGAATTCATTGGTTTAGGCATGCGATGTCTAAGAAGGTTGCGGATTCCAACTGTTGTAGTTTTACACTTTCTTTTCTGTGACCGTAAGTGTAATATGTGATATCGCCGGTTTCGTTGCTATATGTCAACGACAATTGGGATGTGCATATTTACTTACGTTGATGACATGTGATGTTATATGTTGCTGGATATGTTATATTGGATCGTCGTGTTTGAATAGCCAGGGGTTTTTATGTGAGATGAGTGTTTTTCATTTTCATTCATGTAAAAACTTGTATGTAATATTCTTTTATTGGGGCACTTCCAGGTTGCGGAAGATGTCACCCTCTGTATATTATTTTCTTTTCCGCACTAGGATAGACCCAAGGAGGAGGGCACAAGTAACCGGGTTCTGGAGTCCAGTGGGAGACCAACTCGAGGAGTCGAGTCCGGGTCTCCTAACTCCAGAATTGGTAGGGTTGCTTGCCGCTCTCGTAGGGGTCTAGGGGTGTGGGTTTGGCTATTCTTCACGACCGTGGAATCCGTGTTTTATACTGGCTCGTATTGAAAACACGGACGTCCTAGTATATCCAATATTTCATATGATTCTTCTGCTGCGATATATGTGATGTGATCATGTGATGTTCTGTGATAAATGCTGTATATAGTATATATGATATATTATATAGGCGTTACTTATGTTTTACACCCGCGCTAGCCCTGCCCCGCTCTGCCGTTAGTCACCTAACCTAACGGTGCACGAGGGGACATCGAGGCGAATGCGGATAGCATAAGTGTACGTCGTATTTATCTGTGATGTTTAGGTATTTAAATGATGGGACTTCATTAATGTGATTAATGAAAGTAAAAGAAACCTAAAGATGTTGTAGAATCGAATTTCAAAATAAAACAGGTAGCTACAGTTCTTGCTTTGCACAGAGGTATATGTGATATATCCTGCACCTTATTCGATGAGGAAAGGACCGAGATCCCTTCACCGGGAGTGACTCCTTTAGAAATAACTGGCAGATGCTACACATTCGGTTTGTCTTTTGATTGCTTTTAAGAGTTTTTGCTTTGCACAGTGATATATATGATATATCCCGCACCTCATTCGACGAGGAAAGGACCGACGATCCCTTCACCGTGAGTGACTCCTTTAGCAAAACTAGAAAAGCTTCAAAAACACTCCATTTTTAAAATCATTTGATTCTACAACGATATCAAGTTCATTACGCAATAGGTTTTCAGAAAAACCTGTCGTAGCCCTCCGTCATTTCAGATAAATCCTGTTTAGTATTCGTGCTGCGTTTGTTGACCTTGTCAAGGCGCAGTGTGCGGTAGCTAACCAGTATTTATCTGCTTATGCATATGATGCAGATTGGGTTAGGGTAGTCGTGCGGCCTTGTTGACCTTGTCAAGGGTCATGTGGGTGGGTTTGATTCAATCAAGAAATGACGGGTAGAACTTGACTTGCGATCTATGGTTTGTTGACCTTGTCAAGGTCATAGATCGTTCGGGGCAAAATATTATCGGGAATTTCAAGTGTTGAAATTTGCAATGAGATTGCATACCTTCTATGAGATAGTTGGATCCCGATACCCGCTGCGAGTAAGAGTTACTCCTGAGAGAGTTTTACACATTACAATTAACCGATCAAGTAGGTGTCTAGAAAGGTGTCAACGGGGTTACGCCTCTGGGAAAACGAGGTTTACATTAATTAGGTTCGTGCGAAAGCATGGGGGACCTCCCTCAAAGTACCGACACTGGCCTGGCTGAAAGATTGGCGAACTTGTAGTGTGTAATTAATCCCGGCTAGTCTTTCCTTTTAGGGTTTGAAGGAAGATTTGATAAAAAGCAGTGGGAGCCATCCTGATTAGATAAAATAATAACCAATCTATTCTTGCAAGAGCGCACGCTGAGTGTTTTCTTCTCTCTATCTCCAGGTAGCGACCATATCACGCCTTAATCAAGATAATAATACGGATTATTGACCGAACCCGCTTGTTATACTGAGCTGGGGAACGTTGGTCCCGCTCCAACTTATAATTGTTATAAGACAGAGCAGGAAATTGGGGATTACCAGAATTCCCGTGCCGCCCAAACGAAGAGAGTGCATGCTGATGCATCATCTTCGAGTGTGTTCATTATACAGAACTGTTTCTCAGTATCCTCTACGTCCTGGGTATGTGATACCAGATCAGGATCCCAGATATGTAATCTGTTACATAGGGCTACAGATAGGTAGAGAACTGAGAATGGGTGATAAGTTTCATGAGGCAGAAAACGGGGCAAGTGTTGCAGCCAAGTCTGTTGGTCACTGTCACCCTGTATTACCAATACATTGATTCTGAACGAATGTTATTAGATACCGAACCTGATATACAAAATCATATCAGTCTCTTTATCAGTAAAGAAATGATAAAATTTTGTATTGTTGGATAATGTTTTGAACATTTCCTATATCAAAAGTTGATCGGTTCAGGCACGTTATCTAAAAGTGTTGATGTTCTAAATCAAACTACAGTTCTTAGTATACGGAACACACACAAGAGGAAGAGTTCAGAAATGAACGAATCCTTCTTGAGGCGTTGTAGACTAGGTCATATCTATGCGACCCGACTGGCAGTAGTTACATGTAGATGCATATTTAAATCATTTTGAATTTACATCTTATGAAACTCGCTAGTCATGTCACAAAGATATAATGACACCAGCTCTGTTTATTGGAAACAGAGAAAGAGTTAATGAACTCTTGGGACTGATACATGATGATGTATGTAATGTCTCATGTCTACACATACCAGGACTGGTTCTTTATACTTCATTATATTCTCTGATAATCTCTCAAGATTCAGTCATATGTTCCTGTTGAAACATGAGTCCAAACCTTTTGAGATATTCACATAATATAAGCGAGAAGTAGAGAACCAAAATACGGGTATAAGTATTATGTCCTTTGATGAGATCGAGGAGGAGAATACTTAAGCACGGAAATCCTG
This sequence comes from Agapanthus africanus, assembly GCA_030015575.1. Lineage (NCBI taxonomy): Eukaryota > Viridiplantae > Streptophyta > Magnoliopsida > Asparagales > Amaryllidaceae > Agapanthus > Agapanthus africanus. The sequence continues at coordinate 190,735,168 of JASDDO010000019.1, read as the reverse complement.
GATTATTCTAAAGGAGAATGAGATTCTCTCTCAGCATTACTCCTCCGTATACACCATAGCACGATGATAAATCGGGGTGGAGCAATCACACCCTATATGATAAGGTGTGCTCTATGATGAGTAATACTGAGTTACCTGTTTCCTTATTGGGAGTTATGCACTTATGAAGTTGCATACCTATTGAATTAGGTTCCAATCAAATCAGTCGCCTACCATTTCATATGTGATATGGAAAGGGAAGAACCCATGTCTTAAGCTAGTTAAGATTTGGGGTTGACCGGCCTATGTCTGAAAGCAAAATCCGGACAAGCTCGAGGCAAAGTCTGTAATGTAGAACTGGAAAGGTTCCAGCTATACAAATTACAGCAGATGATTTGAAAGAACCAAAGGATTCAATAGTTACCAACGAACCTCGGCCTCTCCGCCGATCTAGTAGGGTTCCTCACCCACCTGAGAGTTACTTCGGTTTCTCTATGACAGTGGGAGCGAGGATTGCATCATGAGATGATGACCCAACTAGCTTCAAGCTGGCCATCGAGAGTAAGACTCTGTAAGAATGGCTGGATGTTTATCGATCTGAGATGGAATCCTTATACACCAACAAAGTATGGACTTTGGTTGCTATATCTGAAGGGTTAAATCCCCATCAGGAGCAAGTATATCTTGAGAAGATTACTTGGTGTAGATGGAAAAGTTGAGACTTTCAAAGCTAGACTTGTTAAAGGTTTTCGTCATCAACCAGGCGTGGATAATGATGAAACCTTTTCTAAGGAGCTATGCTTAAGTCCATCCAGATCCTACTTGTCACGGCTACATACCATGACTACGATATCTGGTGGTTGGGTGTCATGACTGCTTTTCTAAATGATGTTTTAGAAGAGTGCGTCTATAAGTACACAGCCAGAGGGCTTCGTAGACAGTGGGAGCAGCGGAAACGTGTACAAGATGTTTTATAGGATAAAGCAGGCATCGCGGAGTTGGAACGTCTATTTTGATGTGTTAGTCGAATAGTTTGACATCATCAAAATGGTAGATGAACCTTGTATAAGCAAAAAGGTAGTAGGGAGTATGGTGCTGATCCTCGTAGAGTACGTGGATAACATACTCTTGATAGGGAAGGTGTTTCCTATGCTACGCTCGGTCGATCTCCGCTTATCACATGGATTCTCCATATAGGATCAAAATGATACCTCCTAAATCCTGGATTTTGGATCTATGAGATAGATCTAATTGGAAATTAGGATACTCACTAGTTGCAGTGAGAAGGTATCAATCGACCCTGGGGAGAATCACTGGAAGTGTTCCAGGGTGATAAAGACGACTGAATGTCAGTCACAGGCATTTTCTTTACCCTCAGTAAAGGGACGGTATGTTGGAAGAGTTCCAAGCTAGATACCGTGGCATACTAGACGATAAAGGCTGGATACATCGCTACTTAAGATGCTACCAAAGTGGCTGTCTGGGTGTATATTGGTTCATGAGATGAACTTAGTTCCTCCCATTGTGTGACAATAGAGTTGTGGCTTATGCCAAGGAACGTCCGTCCCATCAGTGATTCAGACATATTCTAAGGCAGTATCACCTGATCATGGAGATAGTTGATCTCCAGGGTGATCGAGGTTTGGAGAGTAGACTCAGAGGACAACACAGCGGATCCACTCACAAAGGCCTGTTCCCAGAGAGAGACTTTTATGGGATGGTTGAGTATGAAATACTACAACCACTGCTACAGATGGCCCTAGTGCAAGTGGGAGATTGTTAGTTATATGTATGCCCTAGAGGCCATTACTGTACATTGGATGTATATTGTAGTGGATGCTGGGACATATATAGGGAGGACTTTCTTGCTCGACATGATAGTATGCTATCTGGTTGCTCTTTACCTTAACGTGTACACTGATTGTCTCTCTGATACATGTTGGTAAAGCCCTTAGGATGTGTACTTGACTATCTGGACTATGATGCGGATCATACTAGTGGAGATATGGTAGTCCATAAGTACATCCTTCAAAGTCCCTAGTCGTGGGTGTATCGAGATGGGGCATCGATATACCAGAGTAGACTAGCGTATACCTTCTCGACCCATATAGATGAGCGATGGATGATCCCATATCCATTGGTGTTTGACATCAGAGATGATATACGGGTGCTCAGTAGAGACTGGGTACACTGGACGGACTCGCCGAGAACTCCCATATGGTATTATACCTCACGTTAGATGGCAGTTCTCTGGTGACACTGGTACAGAGTAGTCTGTTGACCCGAGATCGTCATAGAGTCTTGTGTGGTTCCCACTGTGCTTTGATTTCCATCTTACCACGTCCAAGAGGGCGTGCAAAACGGTGGTTTTTGGGTACAGTCCCGAGTCACATGGAGGCAATGAGCGATAGGAGGGGATTCGTCTCTCCCGGTATAGGGGGTTGATGTTGCGCTGTGTTCGATTGGCTATAACAGGAAATCCCTGGCCAGGGTTGCTGAGATTTACTGGTAAGTGTTACCAGTAGTTTCTCGAAGTGTTATAGACCTCATATCGACACGACTTATCGAACTATTGGGGTCTGACGTTTACCACCCCTAGGCGAGATATGCGACATATCAGACGATCAGACCGGACTGTACGGTAGTGTTACTGGTTGGATTCACAGGAGTGTGAGTGGGCTTGCTCGTCGATCTTCTGATCGCTCAATACCCGGGTGGCCGTTACGTTTAGCAGACCGCTTGCGGCTTGTGGGTGCTTGATATGATCATCATCTGCTGCCGGCGTATTGACGAGTCTTTAGAGTCCTACACAGAGGTTTCCTGGTTCAAGCGAAACGAAATAGGAGCGCATATGAGATATGTGCGGGACCGAGAATAATGCGTGTATGTGATACCGTATTCCATTCTCGCGATGAATGTATCGATTAGGTTATATGCGATATACCCTAGTTGTCGAATCAAGGATTGATTCGATAAACCGATACATTGGATACTAGTCGGTTATATGTGAAATGACCGGATCGTTAAATCAAGTGTTGATTTAATGATTTAATGTATAATTATATATTTGATATATTACTTTGCATTAACTAGTATCGGTTCACTTTAAATGGATTTTCTCACTCGGGTGTGCGCATTGCATATGCGATATGATTTTGTGCACATGATTGTATCATGTTTGATGATACATGCTTTTTGGTTAAGTGTAAAGTATTAAACTATGGTTAAGCGGATGATTAGGGTTTTTACTTATTCTTTTATTCATTTATTTTTTTATACATTTTGGAAAATAAATGTAAAAGAGAAAATAATGGTGGCTTTTTTTGTTGTTTAGTTGAAGCTTCATGAAATCTTGACCTAGTCCACCATTTTTGTCTCATCCTAAACCCTAACCATTCCATTTAACCATGATTCATTCTCTACACTAAACCATGGTTTGAATATGATAAGGTTTGATTTTCTTTTTCTTTTTTAATCAACACTTATCATATTCTTCATCTTCTTCTTCTTCTTCACTTCAAGAAAAAGCTTGAAAGCTTTAATGGCAAAGTGAGAAAAAGAGTGAGAAATCCAAAACTAAAGTCTACCCACTTCCTATTTCTTCATCCTCTACCTCTTGCCAAGTAGTAGAGTGTGTTTCCTTCACAAGTTTTCATGACTTGGTGAAGGTGGAGCTTGATCTAGCGATGTCTCGACGTAGATCATCTTCGGCATGGACATCGACGACCTAGCTCGCCATTTCTCCGACGAAGCCGACGCTAGAGGCCGGGAATTCATTTGGACAGCGAGGGGACTTCGTTGCGGAGCTATGGAGGTGGAGCACCGGATCTACAAAGGTTGTATTTCCGTTTAAACTTTAGTTAAGTTGTTAACTAGTTTCTTTTTCTCCTAGACATCTAGCCAACGATCCGTAGTTTAGGGTTTCTCGGCACCGTAAATTTTGAAATTGGCATGGTTGATGCCTTGTGAGACCTCTTGAGAGTGCCTAGGAACCCTACTGGTGTATTTTCTCCTTAGGAGTCATGAGGACTCCTAAGTGCGTTTTCTCTTGAGTGTCGTAAGGATCTCACAAGTGAATTTTTCCCGCTTACAAGTCGAGAGGACTCGTAAGTGGTTGTTTCCCTCCTTGTCGAGATTCAACTTTGGAGAGTGTGGCCCATGAATAGTTTGCAATAGCCCATCTTGGACCGACTTGCAGGGCTCCAGTGCTTAGGAAACAGGTCCTTATCCCCATTGCCTAAGGCTTTTTTCCTACGAGTCGAGACGAGTCAAGAAGGTCGCAAGAACACTAATTTCCTCACGAGTCGAGACGAATCGAGAAGTTCTCGCAAGGGTTTCCTAACGTCACAGTTAACTCCTGCTAATAGAAGTTCGTTAGGGTCTGTGGTACTAGGGTTTTTTACCCGTCGCGCCGTCACGTTGGCCGATATATTCCCCGATATACAGTCTTGTTGTTCGGGTAGCCCCATGACTGTCGTGTCTCTGATCCCTTCAGGGCTGGACAAGACGTCTTCAAGTAATCTTCCAGGTAATATTACCATCAAAAGAGAAAGCATTAGGGATATTCCATGTCGCTTTTTTACTTGAGGTTAGGCTCAGTTTGGGAGCCCCGATGAGTCATGACCACTCCGCGCTAGAGTGGGATGGTCTCCGATAGTCTTTCAGGTCTTATTTGAGTTGCCGTCAAGACCCTGAAGCTAGGGATCTTCCTTTGCTTCGTTGGTTGACATTGTGTCTGCAATATTGCGACGAATGTCGAGGTTGTCTCTGGGTTGTCTGTGAATCGTCGAGGTTTGGAACTAGGGGACTTTTCCATGGCTCCGTTTGTTGATGTCGCGTCTGTATCCTGCTGGAGAGAAGATGAACGTTGTTTGGTTGATCTCTAGGCTGTGGATGCCGCCGTCGAGACTTGGAACTAAGAATTTTGCCATGGCTTCAAGGTAGTCTCTACGTTTTCTATGAACCGTCGAGATTTGGAACTAGGGGACTTTGCCGTGGTTCCGAAGTATTCTCTAGGTTTTCTGTGAACCGTCGAGATTTGGAAGGGGACTTTGCCGTGGTTCCATTTTGCTGACGTCGTATCTGCTTCTGGTTCGAACGAGAAGGAATGCCGTTATTGATTTTTAGGCTGTAGGTGTAGCCATCGAGTTGTGGCTTCCCTTTGGCGAAGCCTGGTGGGATGATATGGTTCCCTTTCTGTTTGTGCCCAAGGATTGTATACAGTGGTCAATGTGATCTCACCTGCAGGGCAAAAGTTTCATTTTATTTTATTTCTTTCCGCAATGCTCTATTATTTCAGCTTTTTATATCGTGAGAGTCACGATTGCCCAATCATTTCGGCTATTTTTTGTGGTGCCCAATCATTTCAGCTATTTTTCTTTTTGTTTGCTTGCTGCTTTTTATTGCGAGTTGCCCAATCATTTCGGCTATTTTTGTATGCATATATTTTACTTGTTGATTCTTGTTGCAAGTTGCCCTATCATTTCGGCTATTTTATATGCATTTATGGCTCGCTGACTTTTTGCCGCGAGTATGGAACTCAAAACCTGATACAATTCTTAGCATCAGCATCGCTGCGACTGAGATATTACCAGGAGAGAATCATCATTTGCCGTGAAAGGACTTGGAATTTGATACCGATCCAGGCATCAACATCGCTACCACTGGGACATTGCCAGGAGCGAATCATCATTTGCCTTTGTCGGTTCGAACAAAGATGGCTTAGCAAACAGGGTTAGGATCTTGTTGACTAAGGTTTTTGACTTCATGAGTCGTAAGGGTCTCATAAAGATGTTTCTCCCTATGAGCCGTGAGGATCTCGTAGGTGCGTTTTCTCCTTATGAATCGTGAGGATTCTTAAACAGGTGTTCTCTTATAAGTCATAAGGATCTTACAAGAGTGTTTTCTCCTTATAAGTCGAGAGGACTTACAAGTGTTGTTCACTACATGAGGGGATTCTTCGTCGTTGGTGGGACTTGGTGGTGGAAACGTTTATTTGTGCCCGTGGATTGTATACAAGGGTCAATATTGAACCACTTGTAGGGCAATTTGGGGAATGTGATGGCTTAAGAACAGGTTCAGATCCCTGTAACTTAAGGCTTTTTGATTCCTACGAGCCATGAGGGTCTCATAGGGGAAATTCTCCTTACGAGTCGTGAGGATCTCGTAAGTGTAATTTCTCCTTAGGAATCGTGGGGATCCCTAAGTGTGCTATTCCTTTGTGAGTCGTAAGGATCTCACGCAGGTATTTCCTCCCTACAAGGTCAAGAGGACCTTGCAGGTGTCTTTATTTTAACGAGGTTGCGCCCTTTCGGGTTTTCACAAACTCGCTGGTAGTCCTACTGTTTTTACTCACGGAGCCCTTTCGGTTTTTTTCATCCGTGCCCATCTCGCTTGTGGATGTACCTTTTTTTTAACGATGAAACTCTCGAGAATAGTATCGCCGCATGTGGCTTATTTGTTCGCCGGTGGGATTTGAGTCGCTGCTTTCACCACTGGGACTTGTGGACTTGCACTCCACTATCGCCGTGTTTGAGGCAATGTTGTTAGTTTAGGGACTTCTCGGTCCGTTGTTAGTTAAAGTACATCTCGGTCCAATGTTAGTTTAAGGACAACTCGGTCCATTGTTAGTTTGTAAGGACATCTCGGTCCATTATTAGTTTAAAGACATCTCGTTCCACAGCTAGTTTAAGTACGTTGCGGTCCGCGGTTCTTTTGAGGAGAGATTTTGTTGAATACTACTTATAGTGTTTGGACTCAGGGAGATAGCGAGCGGACACGAGTGTCGTCATCCATCATTAACCCGAGCCGTGACTTGTCAAGCGTAGTATTTCTTAAGAAACCGACCATTTATTGGCCAGAAAGGTCTTTCGCCATGCATATACATGAGCAAATAGGCCCCACATTGATAGACCTTGTCTACGATGTACGGGCCCTCATAGTTCGGCTTGAATTTCCTCCGTTTGGCACGGTTGGGGATCATAGGTCTTTTTACGACTAGCACGAGTTCGCCTTGGCGGAATGTTCTCGGCCTAGTCAATCTTTCGTATGAACACGCCATCCTTGCTTTGTAAGCTTCTAGGTTTTGCTGGGCCATGAGACGAATTTCATCAAGGGCGTCTAACTCCTCGAGCCGAAGATGGGCATTTTCTTCATCCGTTAGTTTGTACCGATTGCCACTCGTAGAGAGGGTAGCTCTATCTACAAGGGAAGTACCGCTTCCATGCCGAATACTAACGCAAATGGTGTGGTTTTCGTGGCTGTCTTAAACGTAATCCTATAGGCCTAGAGAGCTTCATGCAATCTCGCGTGCCAGTCCTTTTTATTTCGGGACACCGTTTTCTTTATGATCTTTGTCAAGGTCTTGTTGAAAGCCTCAGCTAGACCGTTAGCTCGGGAATTATAAACTGAAAAATATCTGCAATCTATTTTATGCTGCTGTGCGAAGCGGCTGATCTTATGGCTTCTGTAGGATGGCCCGTTATCTGAGATAATCCATCGCGGAGTGTCGAACCTGTAGAGGACGTGTGTCTTGAAGAAATGGAGGATGGTCTCCGTCTTCACCTTTCTTAACGGTATTGCTTCTGCCCACTTAGAGAAGTAATCGGTTGTTTCCAACATGAACCGATGTCCCATGGACTATGCTGGCTCGATGGGTCCGATTATATCGGTTCCCCACATTTCGAATGGCTAACTAGCCAATGTCGGATGTAGCGGATTTGGATGTTGATTGATGAAGTCCCCGTGAATTTGGCACGAGTGACACTGCTTCACATATTCGAGCCAATCCTGAACCATTGTGGGCCAATAGTAACCCATTCTTTTGATCTTCAACTTCATTTTTGGCCCAGCTTGATGGGAACCGCAAAGTCCGTCATGAGTTTCTTGGACGACCTTTTTTGCTTCTTCTGGTTCCAGGCATCTCATCCATAGACAATCGAATGATCTCTTATAAAGAGTACCATTAATGAAGGTGAAAGACAGAGCTTGCTTCATGAGCTGATGTCTTGATGATGCTTTTTCGGGCGTTCGATGGGATTTGAAGTAGTCTATAAAGACTTCTCTCCAATCCTCATCCTTTTCTTCGTCTATTTGGAAGACCGCTTATTCAGTCGCTCCCTTTCTTTCAGATGACTTTAGAGATATTTCTGCCGGCGCGAGAATCCAGCGGCTTTGAATAATGATCCTTACGTCATCGAGGTTTTTGTCGGCCAGTTCCTTAACGAGCTTGGCTAACACATCTGCCTTGCTATTTTCTACACGCGGTATGCTTTCCAGGGTGTAGGAGGAGATTTGCGTCTGCAACTGCTGCACTCTTTCACCACATCTGATCAGTTCTGGCTTGCACGTCTGGTAGTCGCCATTTACTTGGCTAACGACCAGTTAGGAGTCTCCATATATGAGGAGGTTTTCAATGCCCATGTCGATAGCAATCTCAAGACCCGCTATCGAAGCTTTATATTAAGCTTCATTGTTTGTTCTTGGCTCCATTAAGAAAAGGGCAAAACGCATAATCCCTCCTTGTGGAGTCACGAAGATAAGGCCCACCCTCGCTTTAATCAAGGGGGTGTTTTGCTTTCGCTTCTTCAAGGAGGATGCTCCATCAAAATAAAGTTCCCATCGGGTATCACTCCCTTCTTTCTCCCCGTCGATTGCTTCAAACGCGTGTTCGTCCGGCAACTCGCAGTTCAAAGGAGAGTCGGCAGGTATCGGATGCTCAGCGAGAAAATCGGCGATGGCCTGGCCTTTTATTGCCTTGAGGGGTCGATATACTATCGAGAACTCCATCAAGAGGAGGGCCCATTTGGCAAGCCTTCCTGTTAGCATGGCTCTTGACATCAAATACATGAGAGGATCCACCTTTGATATGAGATGGACCTCATTTGCCAAGGCGTAATGTCTGAGCTTTGTTACTGTGAAGATCAGTCCCAGGCAATGCTTTTCGAGGGGGGTAGTTATTTTCTGCCCCCGGAAGAACTCGACTCAAATAATAGAGAGCTCTCTCCTTCCTCTGGTCATTCTCTTGTGCCCACAATGTGCCTGAAGAACCTTCAAGGGCTGTTGTGTACAGGATGAGGGGCTTTCCCTTGACCGGAGCGGTCAGTACCGGCGGGTTCTGCAGATATTGCTTGATTTCATCCAGTGCACTTTGGCATTTGCGATCCCAAACGAACGGGGTCCCTTTCTTCATTAGATGACTGTAAGGGCGGCATTTGCCGGAGAGGTTACCTATGAACCACTGGATATAAGCGAGTTTTCCTTGGAGAGACCGCAGTTGCTTAAGAGTTCTTGGCGAAGGCATTTTCATAATCACTTTGATCTTTAACGGGTCTATTTTGATGCCCCGGTGTCGTACGATGAATCGTAGGAATTTACCTGAGGAAACTCCAAATGCGCATTTTAGAAGGTTCATCTTCAGATTATATTTCCGAAGATACTGGAGCACTATTTTCAAATGCTCCCAGTGTTCCTCGTATGATTTGCTTTTTACCACGAGGTCGTTGATATAACATTCAACAATCTCACGTACGAGGTCATCGAAGATCTTCGTCATGGCCCTCTGGTAGGTGGCGCCAGCGTTCTTCAGACCGAATGGCATCACTTTGTAGCAGAATATGCCCAGCGGAGTCCGAAAAAGCAATGTGCTTTTGGTTTTCAGGATGCATCATGATTTGGTTTTACCCTGAGGATCCGTCCATGAAGGAGAAGACTTCATGAGTGGATGTGTTATCAATCATCAACTCGGTGATAGGCACTAGGAAGTCATCTTTCGGACAAGTTTTGTTGAGATCCCGAAAATCTACGCAGATGCGTGCTGTCCCATTTTTCTTCATTACCGGAACGATATTGGCGATCCAGTCAGGATATTGAACTTCTTGGATGAAGCCAGAGTCGATTAGCTTCTTAACTTCGGCATTGATACTCATCTCAAGCTCGAGCCGCATTCTTCTTGGCGCCTGTTTGACTGGCTTGACGTCCGGCGATATTTCCAGTCTATGCCAGCTATCTCTGGATCTAATCCCGGCATCTCGGAATAGTTCCATACGAAACAGTCTTTATACTGCATAAGCACGTCCTTTAACATGGCTACCTATTTCTCAGACAGCAGCTCACTGACGAACGTTGGCCTTGGCTCGTTTGCCGTCCCCAAGTCTATTTTTCTCAGATTGTTTGCTGTGGTGTGTATTCCATCTTCCAGCTCTTTTGGCGCCGGTGGAAATTCTGAAATCAGCTCGTTCTCATCTTCATTTGTGAAGCATTGGGAGAGGTCGTCCATATTCTCGTGCTCTCCCTCCTTTGAGAATGTTATCATATGGCAGGTACGAGCTCGTTTCCAAGCTCGATGCTGATCTGGACTTTCCCTTGCAGTGTAGGTTGCTCTCGGCTCATGCTTTCGTGGTGGGGCTACCTTCCAACTGTCGGATAGAGCAAACCTGCCTTGCTGATACTGATATTCAACCCAGTCTTTGAAGGTGAATCAGTCTTCAAGAGGATGTCCCACTATTCGGTGGTTGAAGCAATAATCCAGGCGACGGACCTCGTTTATCTGTTCGGGGTATCGAGACTCCGGGAGCGTCATCATTTGATGCTTCATGACAAGGTTGAATATTTTTCTTGTCTTGTCTTGAGAGAAAGAGTATTCCCGACCCATCTTCTTCATGAAAGACGGGTTTCGGCTGACTTTTCCACGCTCGCGTGGCTTCTTGGATCCACTTTGCTATCTTGGAATGATGTCCCCATTCTTCACCTTGCTGTTGTTTCTACGTCGGGCTTTTTTTGCCACGAGAGCGCACAGCGGGTTGGGGGTGAAGGGGATTGGCATCCTCCGTAGCCTGCTGAATGATACGTTGCGTCCTGGCTTTTTCGTAAATGGCCATTTCTTGGCTGTGGTCATCCCGAACCCTTTGACCTGCTTCTCTTATTAGCTTGTCAATCTGCTCTTCGAATGACAGATTTGATATTCGTACGGCGGGATCTTGTTCTGGTTCGACATCAAGGCTGTCCGGAAATGTATTCGCTTCTCCGCCGGAGTTATTTATGACATGGTATCCATGAAATCGCTACCGTTTCTTAGACCGATCGTATCCAAGGCCAGTCGTCTCCATTCTCCCGTTAGGCATCTTTCGCTGAGTTCCAGGAACGTCCCAAATCTTGTTATAGAACCGGGCTTGTCGAGCAGTCTGTTTGAAGGGTACGCCTTGGCGTCTCAACAGCCTGTTCAGTCCTTCTGCGTAGTATCTAGGCAGACGGATTGGTTGAATCCTTTCGAGCACAGGTTCGGCCCCGTGCCATACTTCTTTCTCTGCTTTAGTCTCTGTGGATTGGTAGAAAAGGATCGACTTTCACCTCTTTGCTTAGGAAGGACGTAGAAGGTTTGCAGCTCTTGCACGCTGTACGTATCAAGTGCATCAAGTTCTTTGTAATGCCGTTGCGGTACAATGGTAATTTTTAAACTCTGGTTAGCTCCAGCAAAGGTCTGTATTGACGGGCGGACGGAGAACACTGTGTTGGTCTCGTCCTCAGAGTCACTGCAAAAGACCAGAATAGGAGTAGATGGTCCTGGCCTGTCGCCTTGGGGTTGTTCCGAGTAGACCATCTCTTCATCCTCCTCGGTATCGCTCCCAAATATCGGGATAGTGGCGATGGTTTTTTGCTTATTCTCCGGTTTGCGACGTCTTTCTATGTCTTCGAAGTCTGGTAAGAAGTACTTGGCGTCTTCATATTTGCGAACTTCATTTATGGAGAATGGGTTCAGCTCCCCTGTAACTGTGTACTCGAGTCCGTCCTTGAAGTATTTCATACACTGATGTTGTGTAGAAGGGATGATATTGTACTCATATAACCAAGGCCTACCGAGCAAAGCATTGCAGCAAGTCTTGGCGTCAATAACATGGAACTTGATGTCAGTGACGAGCAGCCCGAAGCGTAATGTCAGTATTACATACCCGAGCGTTTGCGATGTTTGGGAGTCAAAACGGAGATGGTAATTTTATCCCGAGCCAGGTGCTGCACGTTCATGCAAATCTTCTTCAACACCCTTACATTGAGAAGGTTGACGGAGGACCTGTTGTCAGCCAGGATCTTCCCTATCTTTATGTCGTGGCAATACCCGGTTACATACATCTGAAGGTTGTGCTCGCATGTTCCGAGAAGGAGGTCTTCACCGCTGATGGTGATATCAGCCTTGTAGACTTCTTCCAGCTCGTCCTTCATCTTTTCTTTCGCAAGGAAGGCTTGAAACTGGTCGGGCTCTTGTAACACCTTGATAAGGGAATCTCATGCCTCTTTGGACAGGAGAAGGGCATCCAAAATACTCAATTGTGAGGGTATCATTCTCAGATGCGCCAGGACATTCTAATCCACCTTGTTCATCTTAAGCGGGTCCTTAGCTATGAGCTCTTCGACGACTCTTTCATCGAGAGCAATCTCCTCAGGGACTTTTTCCTTCCCTTTGTCTCTTTTGCCCGAACCTTTGTTTGAGGGTCCGAGATTCTTTTCAGGCAACATATGGTTACGCAGCTGAATGTTCTCACAGTTCCTTATCTCTTCTTCTTTTCCAGAGGTGGATTCTTTGAAGAGAGGGCAGTGGGCTATCTCTTCATCAGAATCGCTCCCAAAGGTAGAACTTGAGGTTTTGCTCTTGTTGGGATGGCATCAACCATATGACAGTTACTGGCTGTTCCTTCACGCTTGTCTGGCGTGCTTCTCTACACCCGACGGGCTTTGCGCTTTATTCGCTTGAAGTGTTGTTGGTAGGCAACGTAGCCCTGCCATCACTTCTTGAAGGCATTGCATTCTTCGGTAGGGTGTGTGACCCTTCGATGATACAAGCAGTATTTTAGATGGACATCCGGTTCGTCAGGGCACGTATTCCCGAAAGTATTTTCTTTTGAAGGTGGCAGCTTCATTCCTATCGACAGAGCTTTGGCGAACTATTTTCTTATCTTGATTCTGCTCTTGTTGGTGGCAGGGGAGCTTTGATCTGGTTGAGGTACTTTATGGCATCTCATCACCGGGGTTTCTTCGGCTTGATGCCGACACTTGGCCTTTTCGTATATGGTCACTTCACGTCCTCGATCAGCTTTGTTCTTTTGAAGAGCTTCATTCAGCAGTTTATCAATGAGGTCATTTGACGGTTCCATGAGTTTTAGTTCTGGATCTACCCCCAGTTTCTCTACGTCAGGAGCTTCTTTGCCGTTTATCGACGAGCGAGAAATCATGTGGCGGCTCGCCACTTACTCCTCGAGTTCTTCTGACGAGTCGTCTCCTTCATCAATGTCACTATCTCCATTCTCAAGAACATGCTTGAAGAATTCATCCAATGTGACTGGGGTCTACACTTTTTGGTTGTATTCCTCCAGTGCGTCGATATATTTCTGCAGACCCATACGATTTTCATCGAGATGCATGGGCTTCTTGGCCTTCTTCTTTTTCTTTAAAGATTTCGGAGGCTTGGCCTGGAGGTTTTTCCCATCGTTACCAACTTTCAGCGTTGGGCACGGCTTCACCATTCTGTCAATGATCTCAGGCTCCAGCGGGCTCTTCCACCTAATCGCTGGACATGCTTGAAGATCCTTCAGCATTCTTTTAGTTTTAGCTGAAAGGACCACTTCCCACGGAGCTTCTTCTATAAATGAGCATGATGCCCCCGATGTGTCCACCTTCTTAGGAGCATGCTGCTGTGGCGGGTTCACCTTCCAGTTTTCGGACAGCTCGAACTTGCCCTGCTGGTACCGGTCTTCGACCCAGTTTTTAAAGATGTAGTAATCTTTGATTGGGTGGCCCACTATTCGGTGGTAGGGGCAGTAATTAGGATTGTTGACGTCGCCCGATTGCAGTGGGCGTCTCGGATCCGGCAGAGTGATGAGCCTGTTGCGCACCGCCAAGTCGAATAGTCTCCTCGTTTTGTCTCGGGGAAACGAATAAGGACGTCTCAACTTCTTTTCGAGGCTTGCGGTCTGCTGTTTTGGGGAATAACCGGTTTCGGGTCGCTTGGTTGTTGTTGAGCGTTGGTGACGAAGGTCGCTTTCCCTTTGCCCTTTTCATTCCGAAAATCTGTCTTTGAAGAGGACGGCCTATGGACCATCTGGTCCATTTGGACCAGTTTGTCAATCAAGGCTTGGAAGGTGGTCGGCTTGAAGAACATCATAAACTGGGATATAGTTGCTTGAGGATCAAAGGTCCCCACGAACATGCCCACAGCAGGAGCTTCTTCTATGTGCTGTTCACACTTTGACCATAAGTTATGCCACCGAATTGCGTATTGAACCCAGGTCTCTCCCGATTTCACCCTGGCATTGATTAATGTCATGATTGGGGTGTGCTCGCTTACTCTTGCGAACCTTTGTGTAAACAGTATCTCCATTTCCGCAAATGTCTTGATGGAATCATTCGGAAGCTCCGAATACCATTCAAATGTTGTTTCCGCCAAGCTGCTAACAAATTGGCGAAACAATAATTTGTCATCGCCCCCAGTATTACCGCACAAAGCTCTGAATTGAGCAACGTGCTGATGCGGATTGCCCGTCCCCTTATACACATGGAATTTGGGGATCGTATATCCTGACGGTACTTAATTTGGTGGTACCAGCCTAGATAAGGTCGCCCAGTTCTGACGACTTGTCCTGCCTCTTCGTTCGCCTGATGAGCTCTTATTTGTTGAGCTATGTAATCGTCGAGGGAAGCTTTGGAGATCGTCTCCACTCTGGCTGCTGATAGAGCCGGATGAGGGTTCGATGTCTCCCCTCTGTCGTCTTCAATGATTATTGGAGGGTCTTCGGCCGGAGGATCCGGTTGGATCATCATCCCCATCATGTCTTGGAATAAAAGCGCTATTTGTTTTATATTAGCCATTTGTTCCGCGGCCTCTTTGTCTTTCTTTTCAAGCACCCTCCGTAGGAATTCGGTGTCAGTCTCTTGCACCTGGCGTTGTTCCGACGATCCTTCCGGGCTTTCTTTCTGCCCAGTTAGTGCGGCCATTCTTGTCAACAATTCCTAGATCTTTTGTTTTTGCTCCTGAGCTTTCGTAACAGACCGTGTGAGTGGTCGATGACTCACAGAAGTACGACTATCTTCTTTTCCGGATGCCATGTAGATGGTATGCACAACCATGCTCCCAGACTTGGGGCGTTTGGGTCCACTGCCTTTGAAATTTGCCGCTAGTGGTGTGAGATTTTCAGGCCTTCTCTTTTTATGGGAGGTCGAGGTTGAGAGGGCCGTTGCAGCAAGCACCCATACAGATGATACCTTTCGTGGTATGGCTGAGGGATGGTCCTCCTCTTACCGAGCCTTTGTCATCTTCAGCCGACGAGAGTAATCTTTGTCAATTACAGAGTCTTGGACTTTCCGCCAAATTCTGTGGATCTTGGAGGAAAACCGTTGAGGAGGCTGTTCCGGCTTCACCTGTGTTGTGCTTTCGACAGGCGGAGGAAACTACTTCAATATGGCGGTTGGAGAGTTCTTGCACACCCTCCTGAGCAGCTCGAAGCTGTTCCCAGTTGGAACAGCAGCGTCGATTTTCACCGTTAGAGCTAGTGGGGTAAGTCCAGAAGGGGAACTTCCCCTAGCCTTCCTTATTCGGCACCAGTGGCGACGTCGAGCATGTCGTGCAGATGGGAATGGTTCAGTTACGGGAGTGGCTTCGTCATGCCCCTTGCTTTGATGAGAGGCTGCTTTTGGTGCCAACCTGTTGAAGACTGACGTCTGTTGAAAGGGAATGTCTAACCTGTCGAAGACTGACTTTCGAATAGGGGAAGCACTTGTAACAACCTCACCCGTAGAAGAAGTTGGAACGGCCAGTCTTACAAGGACCGATCCCTTAATAGGAAAAGCCCCTTTGATGACTTCGTTTACCGGAGCTGGAATGGCTATCCTCTTCGGGATAACTCCTTGAGGTATTGCAGGCCTATTTACGGGCCCAGTGGAGTTTTGGCTCAGCCTATCGAAGACTGAGGTGGCAAACTTGGATGACCCGTTGAAAGGGGCCGTGGTAGTTGCAAGCTAATCGAAGACCGACTTCTTTGGAGTCTCCTGTGATGGCATTGAAGCATTGAAGCTCATTGGCGGGAGCATGGTTTCGAAGAACGGTCCAATGGTGGCCTGAGTCACCTGTTCCACTGGCATTGCGAAGATGGAGGCCGCTTGGGGCCTGTTTCCCCCAATCAGAGCCAAGCTTTGTTCAAATTTTAAAATTTGAAATGAAGCAGCGCTCATGTGCAAAGCACGAGTGCGCTCGTGCCAAGAGCGCCAGCGCTCTGAAGCAGCGCCCACGTGCAAAACACGAGTGCGCCGGTGCCAAGTACGCCGGCGCTATGAAGCAGCGCCCACGTGCAAAGCACGAGGGCTGGCGCCAAGTGTGCCAGCGCTCTGAAGCAGCGCCCATGTGCAAATCACGAGTGCGCTGGCGCCAAGTGCGCCAGCGCTGAGAGTCAAAGACTCTGAGGCAGCGCTCACATACAAGGCACAAAAGCGCCAAGCGCTAGAACTTAATATTCTCCACCGTTGGATCAAAGATCCAATGAAGATGATAAATCATCAAATTACCAGAATAAAATTCTGTTAAAGAAATAATTTTCAGAATCTTTCCAAACTAGGAAGATTGTGCTCTGTAAATCAGAGCACCATTGGATCAATGATCCAATGGTGATTAAAAATCACTAAGGAACGGAACAAGTTCTGTATGGGAAAAGATTTTCTCAATCTCGTTAAAAACAAGAAGATTTCCTTCTGTAAAACAGAAGCCCTAGGATCAAAGATTCAACGGTGGGAAATATCCTCAAATCAATTAGAGAAAAGATCTCTTCAATTGATTCAACAAATCAGCCTACCCTATATAAAGGCCCCAAGACTTCATGTCCCATAGAGAGGAACCCCCCCCCCACATGCTTTGAGAAATTTCAAAGAAAAGAGCAAGCTCTGAGAAGAAGAACATTTCTTCAAGTTAGAAACAGAGAGATAAAAAACATCTCATCAAGGAAGAAGGACTTAGTTCTTCTTCTAGATCATAGATCTATAAGACGGACGTCTTTCATAAAAGATATCATAGCATCTCATTATAAAAAAGGGGAAGAAGAATTCAATTCTCTTCAGATCATAGATCCATAAAGACAAAGCCTTTCACAAAAAATAAGAGAATGTAAGATCTCCTATAAAAATAAGAACTTTATTCTTAGATCTATGAGACAAAGTCTCCTATGAATGAGAGTTTAATTCTCAGAACGCAGAACTGATCAAAGTTTCCTAAAAAGAGCCTTAGCGCTCCAAATTAAAAGAAGAGCCTAAGCGCTCCAAATTAAAAAGAAGCGCCTCAGCGCTCCAAGACTGGCGCTCAGCGCCAAGCGCGTCACGTGCTCCTCACATGTGCGCTA
This sequence comes from Agapanthus africanus, assembly GCA_030015575.1. NCBI lineage: Eukaryota > Viridiplantae > Streptophyta > Magnoliopsida > Asparagales > Amaryllidaceae > Agapanthus > Agapanthus africanus. The sequence goes on along the minus strand of JASDDO010000019.1, from coordinate 190,717,823 downwards.
CTTATCAGAAGTGCTATGCGCTCAATGCCAAGCGCCATGTGCTCCTCACGTGTGCGCTACTTAACGTAAGTGCTCTGCGCTCATTGACTGGCGCTCAGCGCCAAGCGCACCACGTGCTCCTCACGTGTGCGCTAATGGAATATAAATTGTTCTTTAAATAAAGCCCCAGAGCCATAATGAATGCTCAACACTCAATAAAAGACAAAAGGTTGTCAGAACCCAAAACCAATGCTCAGCATTGTTAAATGAAAAGGACTTAGTTTAATTAAATGTCCAACATTTTAATTGAGTGGGCCGAGCCCAAGTTGGCCACAGATCCCTCATTTAGGTTAATTGAGTCCATATGCTCATAAATCTTTTTAACTGATCTTAGTCCCAAACTTGACTACAGATCTCCCAACCAATATTGGTTCAAGGGTACATCTCTTCGTACCTCTGATATATGTTGTTGTAATTCTTCAATGTCTTCAGAGAGGCGGAGGGTCCCAATAACCAATAACTTTTGGTACATCCCCAAACGGTTGAACCAAAACCATATAGACTATGACGTCTTTAAACTGGAATATGATGCCCTTAAACTTTATGGACTATGTGGTCCTTAAACTTATGGACTATGATGTCCTTAAACTTTATGGACTGTAAGGTCCTTAAACTTTATGGACTGTGAGATCCTTAAACTCATAGACTATGATTTCTTTAAACTTTACAGACTATGACGTCTTTAAACTATCACGGACTATGATGTCGTTAAACTTTTGGACCGCAATGTCCCTAAACTAAAACAATAGAGTCCAAATGCTCTTTTGTTGGATCTAAATGATCCTGTTAAGTAGATCTTATTCTAAAATTAGACCAACGTATTCTTAACAAACGTTTAAGTTGATCTTAGTCTCAAATGAGATTAACGATCCTTAAACCCAACCCAAACCCAAATATAAAAAAATACGGATTTGGACTAATCCACGCCCTACGGACGACAACATAAATTAGACTCCGTATACAATCCACTGGCAACCAAAAATAAAACAAACACACACGACATGAGGTGACCATCTGGAGAAGGAGAAAGTGGTTACCGCGATGCTATAGCGTAATTAACTGCAGGGGCTTGCGCCTGCAAGGAAGAGCGTCCCCATAATAAAAAACCCCCTCAAACGAGGGGGAATCTGACGAAGTCTGCTACAATGGCCGCATCCGTCTAAACTTTCGATACATAGTGCCATAAATCAACTTGGAATTTTCGGAGAGGTGGACGGATAAAACCAAATAGCATCTATCCCCAAATTCAATCAAGACGAGCCTACGCGGTCTCGTCCCCGTTTTGGCGGCGAATAGGGCCCATAAGTCACTCCTCCAGCAGGGACGGAATGGGAGTTGCTGTTGCAATTGGTGCAGTTGGAAGCCATCGATGTCATCTTCTCTTCTGCATGAGGCAAGACACCAAATCTTAGTATCTCGAATCAAGGGGCAACCATATTAAACCGCGATTCGTTCGCAAACATGACACACGAAGTGTGGAGTGGAAAGAGGAAAAGGTCTCACCGGGCGTGCCAGAATCTGTTTACCGCCGAAAACAGAGACGAAACCGCGTAAGTCGTCTTTACTGAATTTGGAGGTAGATGCTATTTGGGTTTATCTTTCCACCTCTCCGAAGATGCTAAGTTGATTTATGGCACCGTGTATCGGAGGTCTGGACAGATGCAGCCGTTATAGCAGACTTCGTCAGATTCCCCCTCTTTTGCGAGAGGTTTTTGATCTTGGGGACGCTCTTCACTGCAGGCGCAAGCCCCTACAGTTAATTACGTTACCGCGTAGCGATAACCACTTTCTTCTGCTCCAGAAGGTCACTTCGCGTCGTGTGTGTTTGTTTTATTTTTGGTTGCCCGTGGATTGTATACGAAGACTAATTTTTGTTGTCGCCCGTAGGGCGTGGATTAATCTAAATCGGTATTTTTTTAGATTTGGGTTTGTTTCGATTTAAGGATCGTTAATCTCATTTGGGATTAAGATCAACTTAAATATTTGTTAAGGATACGTTAATCCGATATTTGACTAAGATCTACATAACGGAGGTTCAGGATCATTTTTGATCCAACGAAAGAGCATCTGGGCTCTATCGTTTTAGTTTAAGGACGTTACGGTTCACAGCTAGTTTAAGGACATTACGGTCCATGGGCTAGTTTAAAAACATCACGGTCTATTATGATATGTTCATGGGTTTGAGAGTGCATCTAAAAGCTGTTGGTTATCGGGACCCTCCACCTCTCTGATATCGTTGAAGAATTACAATGACATATATTATAGGTGTGGAGAGATGTACCCTTGAACCGAACTCCAGATTGAAGGGAGAGATCATGGTGGAGCGAACATTATTTTAGATACCACGTGTCAGGAGATCATTGGTCATCGCTAGGACCAAGATCGATTGGGGGGGAACCTGAGTATAGGAAGGTTCGGTTGATTGATGGTCAAAAGGCTTTTGGCCTCGGGAGACTTAGCTAATTTGGGCTAAGGTTGGCCTCTCAGAGTGTTAAACACTGATAAATGTTTGGCACTAACGTGCTCCCACATAAGGCTCTTAAGCAGTGTTAAACACTGAAATTTGGAACGCTCATGTGTGGCACCTGAATTTTAGGCACTGTTTCTTTTGGGCTTATTCCCTCGTTCTATACATATAAGTGTTAGACACTTAAATTCTGTAACCATCAAAGCGCTCACGTGTGGCACGTGAGGCACTTGAATATTGGGCACTGTTTCTTTTGGGCTTGTTCCCTCGTTCTATACATATAAGTGTTAAACACTTAAATCTTATAACCATCAGAGCGCTCACGTGTGGCACGTAAGGCACCTGAATGTTGGGCACTGTTTCTTTTGGGCTTATTCCCTCGTTCTATACATATAAGTGTTAAACACTTAAATCTTGTAACCATCACATATAAACACGTGAGGCGCCACCAAGTTGGGCACTGCTTCCTTTGAATTTATCTTCCTATTCTTTTCTAAGTTCTAAACACTATTGGAGGTCACGTGGGATCATGTGACTCGATCTCAGTTGTTCCTTTTTGTTCCTCAGAGGTGCTCACGTAGGAACACGTGATTTGTCGCTATAGCGTTGAACGCTAATATGCATGGAGCTCTTGATCTAAGTCTTGAGAATTCCAAGTCCTTTGTCTATAAGAATTAAATTCTTACGCAGGGTTGAACCCTAGTTCTATCAGAGGAATTAAATTCCTATATCTTTGGAAGAATTAAATTCTTCAAACCTGGTTCATTCCTCTAAGTTTTGGGACTGCATAACAAAATCTTCCCGATGAGAATTAAATTCTCAACTTGTAGGGAGATCTGCTTCTGCAGAGCTCAACCAGAGGAAGAACTAAGTTCTTTTTTTTGGAAGAGTTAAACTCTTGTAAAAGGAAATAAAATGATCTCTAAATCTTTTTCCTCACCTAGGGTTTCTTTTTCTTTTAAAGAGAACTCTTCTTTCTTTTGTTTTCTCAAATCTTATGGAGGGGTCTCCTCCTTTTTTCTCTTCAGTTTCGAGTCCTTTATATAGCAGAGACAAGTTTGTTGATTTTTTTAAGGAAATCTCTCATTGAGAGATTTTTGATTAATTCGGGGATTTTATCCACCATTGGATCTTTTGATCCATGGACTTCTATTTTACAGAAGACATTTTTCTTGTTCTTAACAAGATTGGGAAAATATTTTCCCATACAGAACTTATTCTGTATCTTGGTAATATTTAATTACCATTGGATCTTCAATCCAACGGTGCTCTGATTTACCGAGTATAATCTTTCTTGTTTAGAAAGTATGGGAAAATATTTTCCCATACAGAGCTTATTCTATAGCTTGGTGATTTTTAATCACCATTGGATCTTTAATTTAACGGTGCTCTGATTTACAGAGCACAATCTTTCTTGTTTATAAAGATTGGGGGAAATATTTTCCAAATAGGGTTCTGATCTCTCTTATTTAGAATTTAATTATATCGTCTCAGAGGGTATTAGGAACCCTCACATGTAGCACGTGACCCATAACACTAGGCCGGTTTGCTTATATGCAGCAGTCCCTGAGAAAAGCATCACGTGTTGGCACGTGATGCACCTTCTAGCCTGTTATTTGTTTTAGGAAGGTGCCTATATATTTTGTATATAGATTCTCACGTGCCTGCACATGAGGCTCAATTTCAACCTTATTTGTTAAGCGTACTGCCTATAATTTTTGCTGCAAGGCGCATCACGTGCGGGCACGTGATGCTCCATTTGGGGAATTTTTCCATCACTTTTTGGTTCATTATTTATTTATTTTTTATAAGGGAACAGGTTTTGTGACCACTACTAAACCTCAACTATACCATCACAACTCATAATATCCCATAAATCTCATCTAGGAATTTTCAAAGATCACTAAACTATATCGATTTAACTCTAAACTACATTTGGATATATGAAACACTAAAAACTTAACTAGATGTGTAGGGATTATACCTCAATAGCAACAGAAGAAAATTCTGGGGTTGCCAAAAGTGTTCAAAATCTCCACTTGATTGATCTATAGGGTTTGTAGTGAGGTTTAGAGTGATTTTTGTGAATGGGGTATGGTATTTTAGTGGTGGTTTTAGGGGTGTTTGAGGGTGGTAGAGGAGGTGGAGGGTGAGGAGATGAAGGTGGAAAAGAAAATGTGAGATGAAGAATGAGGATGGTGAAGGAGCCATGGATAAAAAAGAAACCCCCCCCCCTCTCTCTCTCTGCCCATACCCTCATGTCTCATGGTCCTCCCTCTCTCTCCAAAATATCTTCCTCTTTTCTTTTCTTCTATTTTTGAAAACAAAATCATTTTTGAAAATGGAAAGAAGCCATAGTTCATGATAAAGAAACATAACAAGTGTTTTACAACATACTTGTTGCATGTCTGCAATATTTCAGAAAAATAAAATATTATTTTTCGGAATTTTTATAATTTAATAATAAAATATTGAATATTTTAATAAGGCGGTATAATTAAATACCGATAAATTGGGAAAAATTTGGAAAATTATGGAAATTGCTGAAAAGAGTGTGTTTTATGTGATTTAAGCAAATTATGAAAGTTTATGATTTATTTGACACTATTTTAGTGCTAATCGCGATTAAAAATCGCTAATCGGGTTTTAAGCGTATTTTGTGCACATGGCATGCACATATCATTTTCACACTTGTTACATTTTTTCTACATGATTCTTGTGTGTATGGATTTTTGTTTTGGGTTTCCTATTGCAAATAGAAGAAAAGAAAAGAAAAATAAAAAAGAAAAGAAATGAAAATATTAAACAATTGTGCATAGTGTGAGATATGGGCATGAGAGAGAGAGGGTGAGGGGTCAACCATTGGTCATGGCTCCCATTTCATTCTTCATCACCTTAATCTTTCTTCTTCTTCTTTCCATGGCAGCACCGTCCTCCACCTCCACTTCCAAACCCCAAAACTCCATCGAAACAACACCAAAACCTCATCCCCACTTCATAAAAAAGGTGCACAAGTTCACAAGCTACACTTTGAACCAAGAAAGTTTGCATTTTGGCGCTGTAGAGAATTCATGAGTGTCAAATGAGATAATTCTTTCATAAATAGTGTAGTATTTCAAGTGCTTTAGCCTCTTTTCAAGTTTGTTTTCGTTTTGGCGAAGTTTAGTGAATTTTGGGAAATTCTAGAGAGGGTTAGGGTTAATTTGAGTTGTGGTTGTGCAATTGAAATCTTGTGGTGACCTTAAACCCCCCAACTACCAGAAACTTAGACCTAACAAACCTGAAAACCAAAATACGGAAAAACAAAACTTTTCATGTCGGTTTGTGAGAACTTAGAGTGTGCAGGGAAATCTGGAATGATCTGGGTTAAGTATGAGTTAAGCAAACAATACCAGAGGACTAGAATTGACCCTAAGAACCCCCTGTAGCAAGACGAACCCCACTGGAGCATGCAGGGCCGGCGAGCTCGGATTTCTGAGGATGGGGCTCGGCCACTTGGTGAGGGGTAGGGTCCAGGTTGCTTCAGTAGGTCACTTACACCCTATATATCACCCTAGTGTTGTTTTGGAACATTGTTTTCACCATAGACAAAATCTGGGACCATTTCATTGTGTTGCTTCTTTGATTCGAGTTATGGTTTTGCGTATTTTAAATTCTGAATTTTAGTATTTGTGCTTTATCTCGATCACGTGACGTTTGTACGTCTATATTGAGTGATATCGGGTTGATTTGCGGGAGTAGACCATAGGTTTTGACCTATGTGAGTTCCGCGTGTCGTTTTGGTTTCGATTTGGTTTTAATGCGATACGATACGTGTGACATGTAGGTACCCCCACGATGATTAGAGACGATGAAGAAGATGATGGCGACATCGACATCGGCAAGCAAGATCGGGTGAGTAGATATATATCTACGGGGAAAGTCGGGTGGATGGCGTATAGCACCCCCGCAGTTCGTAGTATAATTATGATATATATATATATATATATATGGTTATATCTGTGATTCATGATACGTGGATGTTTATCAAGATATGATTATGTGTTCATGGTTAGTTTAGGGTTTTTAGAAGTGAAGTAGCATAGCTTCTTAGTCGCGAACCCTAGAATAGGTTTACACGCACACATACACTTGCATACTTTTATTTACATGTGCGTATATGGGGATATGTATATATATATACACATGGGTATGGGGCTATATATATATATATATATATATATATATATATATATATATATATATATACACACACACACGTATACATATACATGGATTGAGGATAGTACTTGGGATTGGAGATGAGTTGATGAGATTGGGCTTGAGGCCGTGAGATCGGTGATGTGACGTGGATCGTATTTTGAGATACGACACAATGTTTTAGCGGGTACTTTGACGTGGTGTTTTCATATACACGCATGCATACATATGTGGTATCAGTGTTGTACTAGACGTAGATCAGTACCCCCGATCATGATATTTGATAAAGAGAATACCAGATGAAAAATGTGATAGATGTGACATTGACCCGTACCCAGATTTGGGATGCCGTACGACGGATTTACCGTACGAGCTATATTGATGATAGATCTGCACTCTTGACTTGAGGATGTCATATTATATTAGGGTATCGCGTGGGATACTATTGAGGCGGGATCACCGACTGTTATATGTGTGTGTGTGTGTATGTGTCGACTCAGATGTTAGATGGTTTCATTACCTTTCGATCAGCCTGTTAGCTCAGTCCTGTAGTTATTTGTAGCTATTAGATTAGACTCGAGTCATACCTATTTCAAAACTAACAAATTGTGAGTATTTTAAAAGATATGCCAAGGAATTCTACGGATATTTCAAAGGACGTACTTTTTCTTTAAAAACATCGTATTCTCTATTTTCTAAACACACGATTCGTGTTATTTCAAATGGCAAACTGTATGACTCATATTTATATAAATGCAAATTCGTTATCATTGTTGCGTTATATTCAGCTCCTGCACATTTTTGCTGTTCGCATCGCATTGCATGCTAATAATGTGTTTTCATATGTTAATATTGAAATCATGCTGTCAGGACACCAGCACCATTACCGATGATGCGTATGTTCCACATACACTTACTTGCTGGCTCACACACATCATCATCGGTAATTGCCATGTCATGTACACTTTAGAGAATACTATTTCATTGACATAGTTTGTTAGCTGATAGTTTAGACATTGCACTTATTACTTGCAAATTCATGCTTATTATTATTCACTGTTATGCAGTATTATGGAGTTTTATGCAGATATTCACTGTTTACTTGCTATTGATGATTTGATTTCGAATTTTCATGAGATTTCCTGGATTTGGGAGAAAACCGCAAGTATATATATAAACTTCTCCCTCTCTCTCTCTCTCTCTCTCTTTTTAAAATGAAAAGTGCGGTTTTCTCGTGATGTATGAGTCGTCCACCATGATGTTTTCTCGGTTATGAGATGGATTTTGAGACCCGATTCGAGGAGTCGTAAGAACCGTTTGCGGGTACATGGTGGACCCGGTGAGATACCCCGAGGCGAGAGTGATTTCATGGAGGATGATGAGCCTCGCAGGGGGCACTACCTACCGGTGATATTTTTGGACTCGTCGGTTATCCGGAGGATACCGACCGGAGTCATGAGATGGTTATAGGCTGATCCGTTCTGTCGGAGCCCGCGGGCCGATCCCGCAGATGATACGGATGCCTGAGATATTGATATTTGAGATATTGAGATTTGATGATACAGGTCAGTCCGGGCAGCCGGAGCCTGAGATATTGAGATATTGGGATTTATGTTTTGTGCCGATACTTGACACGGATTTCTCAGTTGATTTCGTTGATGTTACTCGATTTATATACATACAGATATCTCATTAAAAATAGAAAATAGTTGTCTCACTCATTTCATTACATTACATTCATACCTCATACATATGATATATTGCTACCTGAGGCACTGACACGAGCACTGGGATTACACTTATGTATAGACGTTTACCCTTGCCACCTTTTTATGTTTCAGACTTATCATTTTGAGGTTATATATATATATATATATTTGATCGTATTGACCTAGGATTGTGTCATACATACGATTTCTGCTCGGTGATATTTTCTACTCACGAGTTGGCAACTCACCCCCGTTGTGCCACAGTTTCTTGCAGGTTTTGCCGTACAGGTTTCGTTACGGCTTTGCTGGTACACTGCTTCCTTTCCGGGTGATTTGCTTGGTAGGTGGGTTCACTTGCATCGTGACCACCATTGTACTTATTTATTTCAGTTGTATCTAGAAATTCCATCAACCAAACTTGTATATTTATTTCAGACTTAGCAGACCAGTGATGTTTATTATTTCGATCTTAGAGTCGCGCGTTGTATAATTATGGGTTTTCATGTTGATTTAAGTTTCCTTTTGAGTTTTGAACCTCGCCCTTTGGCGTTGAATATTATATTGCTTGCGTGGTTGTGACCGTCGATTGACGAAGAGCTAGCTCCCTCTTGGGGATGCCTTTTATCATTCATGTATATATTTATCATGTTGTACCCCGCTCGAGGCCAGTATTTACAAAGAAAACTCTGCTGAAATTTTCAGAAAAGACTTGATGTTTTAAAAGCGCATAATTCGGATTATGCTATTAAAACCACTTGATTTTAAACAAGTTTTCCTTCACTTATTATCTAAAATGGTTTTAGATTTCTGGGCTTTTGGCTTACTTGAATTAAATGTGGTCCTATCGACTTCATATGATTCAAGTGCCAGTCATGTGCCATTTCGGGTCGTGATAAAGTTGGTATCAGAGCGCTAGGTTAACCTTGGCTTGAGTTTAGGTTTGACTATGCGGAGCCTAGGGCGTTTGTATATATATAGAATCTAGGCTTGACCTTACGGAACTTAGATTTAGTCGAGGGGGTATTAGACCCGAACTTTCGTTGCATAGGTTGACCTTGGTTGATGGAGTAGGTGACTTAAGGAGAGTGACGTACCGTGTGTATGTTCCGCGGCATACTTACGATACGCTACTCCGCTTAAGGAGCCTTAGGATGTACATTTCCTTGCACGACATTATATTCATTTATGATCTATCCTCATCGATATTGGTATTTGGTTTTGCTGCCACGATTACACGGGCAGAGAGAGCTACGGCTAGAGTTGCGGTCAGCATGAGCTCGTCACGGATGAGGACTGACCAGGGAGTGATTCCAGGGACATACGATTGCATAGAGAGGCGTCGTTTTATTGTGTTTTCACGCCATGAGCGTTTGATGGATCGCTTTTATAAGATTTCTCGGACGTGCAGATCAGCACCAGAGGATCAGGCTACTGCTAGAGGCCAGCCGGAATGTGATGACCGTTGATGCACCGATTATTTAATGATTGAGGCACTGTTCAGCATGCAAAAGGATGAGCCAGTTGTTGCTGCGAACGACGAGATATCGCCCTGGATGTTGGAGCTATTGCAGTACGAGTTATACTCAGAGATATGATAGATGGTCGCTAGTCACACGAGGGTGAAAGACTAGGACATGTGGTTCGTTCGCTTACCCCGATGCGAGGTCATCAAATTGATTGATTCCAGCTTGAGAAGACTTCATACAGATATGTTGGGAGCCGATAGAGACGATCGAATGTCAGAAACCCATTTTCCAAGTTTAAAGTATTTGAAGAAAACATGCAAGTAACTCTACGGACCCTCTAGAAGAATGAAACCCTAACTCGACAGAATGACCATGTGAAAGTCTTTGATCCTTCGGGTTTGAGGCAGTTCCGCGGTGCCATTAGTGAGGCTTGGGTTTGCCCTTCTACGGTTGGTCCATAGGTGTTGTAGCATGTACTCGATATTATTAAACTGTACTCAAAATGTTGATCTCTTGGGGGATTATGAGGTTTTGACGAGTTGATCGAAAGGTTCGACATTATTTCGGATATCATGTGACGGGATGCATTGCTTGGGATACTCCAGATATGAGTATAGCTGTTGGGGCATAGTTCATGTAGCCACGATGAGACGAGTCCGAAGCAGTCGACATTAGAGAAAAGAGGAGTAAGAGGTTCGTACGAGATCTTGATGAGATGATGTTCCACTCCGCCGACATCAAAGATGTGATACGCATGCAGAGGCATTATTATGGATATATCTTCCAGAAGGAGTCGCGATGAGTATGCAGCCGTTACGGAATAAGAAACAGATATAGTAAAAGATGATAAATTCCGGGCAGTTCGGCAGAAACGAGATTTGGGAAAGACCTCGACAAGACCTTTCTGGAATATTTTACGAGAAGACTTTGACCCAGGAGTGGTCATTTTACGCACACTCAGCAGGCCAGAGTTCGGCACCGTCGACGAGTCATGTTATGAGTGACCATGACAGTTGGCCAGAGATTCCTAGAGGATGTGCTTGAGCGAGACTATTCCTCCATATTTGTTTTCGTACACCATGGTTGCACCTACTGGGTATTTGTATTTTGTGCATAGTTATTGCACTTGAGATAGGCTTTATACATCGTTGTGTTGATTTATGATTTGTGCACAGTTATTGCACCTGATATTGTTTTTGTGCCTTGGCTGCACATGCTTATGACTTTATGGATTTCATACAGTTGGGTTGATTTTGTGCATATGGTACGCACCCGATTTGATTTTTGCACTCGGTATAGTTCATATATCCTTGCAGTGCTGTGATACGTATTTTGTGCACTACAGTTGCACAGGACTTCGATTTGATGTTATTTGAGGTATTGATTTTAACTTCATGCCTAGGAAATGCATCTGATTTGACTTATGCTTACGGCATAGTTTTCATGCACTTTTAGCATTTGATTAGATTTTGTGCACGCTGATGCACAGGATTGTGAGATTTGATACCACGGTATACCTGATTTGGATTTGAGAAGTGTTGTATACCGTCGATTTCGATTGTGATGCTCGATATTTGTTTTGTGCACCTTGTGCACCTGATTGGATTCTTGCGCATATTTGACGCGCTTGATATTGGATTTCGTGATTTCAAGCATGTTGGATGCACAGGATTTAGATTTTTATTCGTGCATGATAGATGCACCTGATTTGGATTTTCGCGCATGTTGGGCACATAATTTGAGATGCGATTTTGGTGCACACCAGATGCACTAAATCGGGATTCTTTGTGCATATCAGATGCACCTGATATCGTTGTCAGGCACACCGTTGCCTCTGACAGGTGTTTCGTGCACACCCGTTGCACTTAGATGTTGTTTCTGTGCATATGTATGGCACATTCATGGATTTTGATTTCCGTGCACACCAGACGCACGCGGTATTCTTATGCACCTTTTGGGATTGATTTCTTATGGAGCAGTACATTTTTATGATATTTACCATGTTTCATACTGAGCAGGACTAGTCAGAGGACAGTACCTAAGTATAATTTTGCATGCATTGATAGATATCGAAGGGATTTCCAAAAGGGAGCTATAGTCTCAGTATTTACCTACGTGTCTGAGATGACACAAAACTTTTACAAAAGAAAACCCTTCTAAAATTATTTTCAAAACGGCGGTACGTACATGTAAACAAATGATATATATAGAGAGTTATTTTCTTACTAGAGACGTCCGCCACTGTGCAGTGTTATGCGCATCGCACAGCGACTTAAAACGGTTTGGCATGCATTTCCTTCAGGTGTTATATGTATAGTGTTGATGTGTATCGTATTGGTTTTCGTATTGGATTTAGACATTGATGTCTTCCCCATGACTTCGATGATTGCGAGATGCTTGACGGAGTTTTGATTTTGAGTTATCTTCTCATTGTTCTTGCGCACGCATTGCGCTACGACGTGTTTTATGTATTTATGATTTCGGAGCCCCGACGACTTGAACTTTTTACTGAAATGTTTTAGTATTGAGGGGTTTAAATTTAAATTCGGGGACCGAATTTCTTTAAGGGGGGAAGATTGTAATATTTCAAAAAAATAAAATATTATTTTTGGGAATTTTTATAATCTAATAATAAAATATTGAATATTTTAATAGGGCGTTATAATTAAATACCGATAAATTGGGAAAAATTTAGAAAATTATGGAAATTACTGAAAAGAGAGTGTTTTATGTGATTTAAGCAAATTATGTAAGTTTATGATTTATTTGACACTATTTTAGTGCTAATCGCGATTAAAATTCGCTAATCGGACTTTAAGCGTATTTTGTGCACATGGCATGCACATATCATTTTCACACTTGTTACATTTTTCCTACATGATTCTTGTGTGTATGGATTTTTGTTTTGGGTTTCCTATTGCAAAGAGAAGAAAAGAAAAGAAAAATAGAAAAGAAAAGAAATGAAAATATTAAACAATTGTGCATAGTGTGAGGTATGGGCATGAGGGAGAGAGAGAGGGGGTGAGGGGTCAACCATTGGTCATGGGTCCCATTTCATTACATTACATTCATATCTCATACATATGATATATTGCTATCTGAGGCACTGACACGAGCACTGCGATTACACTTATGTATAGACATTTACCCTTGCCACCTTTTTATGCTTCAGACTTATCATTTTGAGGTTATATATATATATATATATATATATATATATATATATATATATATATTTGATTGTATTGACCTAGGATTGTGTCATACATACGATTTCTGCTCGGTGGTGTTTTCTACTCACGATTTGGCAACTCACCCCCGTTGTGCCACAGTTTCTTGCTGGTTTTGCCGTACAGGTTTCGTTACGGCTTTGCTGGCACACTGCTTCCTTTCCGGGTGATTTGCTTGGTAGGTGAGTTCACTTGCATCGTGACCACCATTATACTTATTTATGTCAGTTGTATCTAGAAATTCCATCAACCAAACTTGTATATTTATTTCAGACTTAGCAGACCAGTGATGTTTATTCTTTCGACCTTAGAGTCGCGCGTTGTATTATTATGGGTTTTCATGTTAATTTGAGTTTTCTTTTGAGTTTTGATTCTCGCCATTTAGCATTGTATATTATATTGCTTGCGTGGTTGTGACCGTCGATTGACGAAGAGCTAGCTCCCACTTGGGGATGCCTTTTATCATTCATGTACATATTTATCATGTTGTACCCCGTTCGGGGCCAGTATTTACAAAGGAAACTCTGCCGAAATTTTCAGAAAAGACTTGATATTTTAAAAGCGCATAATTCGGCTTATACTATTAAAATCACTTTATTTAAAACAAGTTTTCCTTCACTTATTATCTAAAATGGTTTTAGATTTCTAGGATTTTAGCTTACTTGAATTAGATGTGGTCCTATCGACTTCATATGATTTAAGTGCCAGTTACGTGCCATTTCGGGTCGTGACAATGTCATATACATAAGCAAGATTATTGTATAATTAGTGAAATGTTAATCAAGTTTAGCATTAACTTGTATACAATTAATTGTATAATAATTTATAAAATATCCAAATCACATAAATTCTTTCAAAATCAATAATTCATATAAATTTTCCAATTATTTTCCAAACTATCGGTATATAATCATACTATCTCGCTAAAACTAATTTCTATATCTTTATGATATTCATAAAATTTATTATTTCATTTATTTAAATTCCTAAAAATAATATTTTATTTTTTCTGAAATGTTACAGTATGCGATGTTATGTATCAGACCAGATGTAACTTATGCACTTAGCGTGGTAAGCTGGTATCAGTCAAACCCATTAGAGAAGTATTGGATAGCTATGAAGAATATTCTCAAATACTTAAGAAGGACTAAGGAGATATTCTTGGTGTACGGTAACGGAGACCTCCAGATGGAGTCATTTACCAACTCAAACTTCCAAAGTGACAAGAATGACAGCAAGTCTGTCTCGGGTTTTGTGTTTACCCTCAATGGATGGAAAAGCTTTAAACAGGACATCGTAGCAAACTCGACGATGGAGGTTGAATACATCGCTTCCAACGATGCCGCAAAAGAAGCGGTCTGGTCGAAGAAGTTCATTACTGAACTTGAGGTGGTTCCGTTCATTATTGATCCAATAACTTTGTATTGCGATAACTATGGGGCTATGGCTTTAGTGAAGGAAACACGGTCCCATCAGAGTCCCAGACACATCTTGAGGCGGTATCACCTGATCAGGGAGATCATAGATTGCCGGGAGATCGGGATTCGGAGAGTGGACATAAAAGAAAACACGGTGGATTCTTTCACAAAGGCTCTCACTGAAGCACAGTTGGAGTAACTTTTTGAGATGTTGAGTATGCGATACGCCAAGAATTGGCCCTAGAGCAGACCTTGGGTACTCAATACTCCAATAACAGGTCTTAGTGCAAGTGGGAGATTGTTGGATATATATGCCCTAGAGGTCTTTATTGTATAGGATGCTAGGGGTATGTATGTACAGGAAAATCTTGCTCGATATGATAGTATGCTATTTGGTTTTTTATCTTAACATGTGTAAATATATATTACTAATACATGTTGATAAATCTCGTAGGATTATTGCTTGACTATCAGCGTTATGATGACGATCATACGTGTGGGGGCTAGGTAGTCCATAAGCATATCCTTACAAACCCCTGGTCGCTGGAGTATTGAGACTGGGTATCGATATTCTGGAGTAGACTGGTGTATACGTTTCTAGACCCTGATGGGGGGCAATGGTTGGTCCCACAACCATTGGTGTATGGAACCTAAGATCGTATACAGGTGCTCACTGGGGGCGAGTAGACTGGACGGACTCTCCGAGAACTTTTAGATGGTATTATACCTATCGTTAGATAGCAGTTCTCAGGTGACATGAGTATAAGTTAGTCTTTATCCGTGAGATCGTCATTTGTCTCGTGTGAGTTCCCACTGTAATTAGATTACTACCTAACCACGGCTCTACTGTGTCGTGCAAACATGTTTTAGTTGGGTACAATCCTGAGCCACTTGGAGGCAGTGGGCGATTGTTAGGGATTCGTCTCTCTCGATATAGAAAGTCGACGTTGCACTGTATTCGGTTGGCCTGCACCATAAGACCTTAGCCAAGACAGATGAGATTTACTGAAGGTTAGATCAGTAGTTTTTTGGATTGGTCCTAAGCTACATCGGCACGAATTATCGAATTATTAGGGTATGTTGTTTACCACCTTCTTGACCCGGTATGTGATCTCTTAGATGAAGAGACCGGACTGTACAGAGATAGTCACATATAGGCTCAGTAGGGGTTTGGACGAGTTTACTCGTCGATCTTCCTTTTCGACAGATACCTGGGAGCCGTTACGTACAGCTAGTGCCGCTGACATGCTTGTGGTTATGAATTTATCTAGTAACTCACTGCCACCATACAATAGAGTCTTTAGAGTTCCCCACAGGGAGTTTTCCCGGTTCAGGCGAAATGATGTAGTGGTCGTATTTTGATACGTGCAGGGTTCCGATTAAATATGTGTACTGGCTACACGAACTTTAATCTGATGGTTTGATAATACTAGCCGGCTTAGGATTAAGCCAGATTATTAAATCATATATTGATTTAATAATCATATATATATTTCGATATGTATATTTTAGGATTATGTTTATTGTATTTTTTCTATCTCTTGGGTATTCGTATTTATATGAATACCGGCTCGTATTTACGAGGTCGTACTTTTGTATGCATACAAATATACATTCTAGAAGGAGGACATATCTTTTAAGTGAATTTCCATTATGGAAATTGAAAATGAGGTGGAGGGGTGAGGTGTAAAGAAGGGATGGTAAGAGTAATGGCCATTTTATTTGTTTATTACATTTATCTACACTATTCAAGTATGGTTGCTATTTTCTTTTGGAAAATGATTTTACAAAACCATTCTAGCCATTTTCTCTTACTCAAAGTAATTCATTCTCACCATTTTCTTTCTCTCTCCTCACTTGAGCTCCTACTTCCTTTTCCTTTTCCTTAACCTCTCATATGTTAATAATCAAAGGAAAGGAGAGATAGAAAAATACTAGAACACATCACTATATCTCTAAGCACTTTAGATTAGCAACCTAGGGGCTTTAATTGCTTTACTAGTTTTTTTGGTGTGAAGTTAGAGCCTTGAACCATTACCCTCGGGTGGATCATCTTTGACGAAAGAGGACCGGCTTACAAGCTCGATCCCGGAATTTCGAGGAGCTAAGGAAGTGGATTTGAAGACCTAGGACACGACTACAGAGGTTGTAACACTTAACTGAGTAGTTAAAACTCCTTGTTAGCTAGTTCAGTTTGGTAAAAATTCTAGGTCGTAGTTGCTAGCGCCAATATTTTAAAATTAAAATTTTCATTCCGCAAAGGCCGCAGGTTAGCAGCTAGGGTACTAGGAACTTCACCAGTTTCTCCAGAATTAGATTAATATCTGCTTACTACAGCAAGTATAAGAGCAACATTTGGTTTGGTACATGACATCGCATGATTGACCTAATTGCCAAAGCAATTGAAATGTCATTCATGCAAGCCGCTCTCTTTATCGGTCTAAAAAACATCTCTTTAAAGAGGGTGACTCCATCACATGCGAGTACACCGCCATAATAAGAGTCGTCCATTCTAAACCACATTAGAACGATGTCCAAGTACTGAAATTGAGACACTTCCCAAATCTAGATCTAACGACATAGATCTAGCCACCAGAATCCTCGATATATCATCTAGATCCTATGTGAAGAAACATTTGTGACAACCGAAGTTTGACCGATCTCGGTATAGGAATATCAGTTCCTATTAGGAGTATGTCATCCAAATCCCAGAATAATACTCCCTACAAATTTCTTACTAGGTTCATCTATTCTTTTGATGAAGTCTGTTGGGGTTAAAATTTACAACCCATTGACCAAAGATCAAATTCAAAATCAAACCGCTGACAAGTAGGCCCAAACCAAAGCAAACAGACTCTACTGTCGAATCTAAGACGGGCCCACGCCCGTACGCAAACCGGGCCCATACCCGAACCCAAGACGGGCCCACGCCCGAACGTAAACCGGGCCCACGCCCGAACCCAAGTCCAAGCAGGTGGGACCAATCCCAGACCGCCCTCATACCAAGAAAGTACAACAAATATGTTCGATATAGGTGCCTTCAAGGCAATTATTGTAATTGAAGGAGGAGCTATATGGAGAACAATCTTACTCTTAATGATAGTATGTTATCTGGTTTGTCTTTATCTTTCATGTGATGCGTTTTATTTACTATCACATAATGTTTAGACAAAAGGTAAAGCCTTTAGGATTTTTCTAGACTGTCAGGATGATGATGGATATCATACTAGTGGGACCCGGGTAGTCGATAAGTACATCTTTAAATGTTTCTAGTCGTAGGAGTATCAAGACAGGGCATCGATACTTCAGTTTAGACTAGTGTGTACGTTTTCTGACCCGGTTGAAGGGCGATAGCTGATCCCATAGCTATTGCTGGGTGACACCGAAGATTGTATACAGGTGCTCATTGGATTAGCTACACTGGACGGACTCACCGAGAACTCCTACCTGGTAATATACCAATATCAGATAACAGTTCTCTGGTGACACGAGTACATGATAGTCCCTAGGACCTGAGAACGCCATAGTGTCTCATGTGTATTCCCACTATACTTAGAGTTCTATCTTACCACGGCTCAAAGGAGTCGTGCAAACATGTTTTTGTTGGGTATAGTCCCGAAGCACGTAGAGGCAGTGAGTGGTCGAGGGGCTTCGTCTCTCCTGGTATATGGAGTTGATATTGCGATGTGCAGGATATGACTACAACCACAAATCGGTAGCCACTGCAGTGGAGATAAACCGATAAGTGTTATTAGTTGTATCTCCGATTGGTTAAGAGTCCACTGTCACACGACTTATCAAGTTATTGGGATCTGACAGATTCCAAACCCTAGAGCCTATATGCGATGCTCTTAGACGAAGAGACCCGACTGTACGACGATCGTCACTGATTGACTTTGCAGGGTTCAAAGGAGTTTGCTCGTTGACCTTCTTTCGATCAATACTTGTATAGCCGTTACATGCAGCTAGTGCTACTGATGTGCTTGTGGGCTATGGATATGATCCTAAACTACTGCCAGCATATTGTTGAGTCTTTAGAGACTCTCACAGAGGTTTCCCAGTACAGGCGAAACGATGTAGGGTATGTATAGGGATACGTGCAGGAGTTCGATTAAACCTGTGTATTTAATATACGTATTTTAATTCGGTGTTTAATGATATTAACCAGTATATATGATATAACCGGATTATTAAATCAAGTGTTGATTTAATAATTAAATGTATATTTATAGATTGATATATTTATATATTAACTAATATCATGCTCACTTTATTATTATCGTCTTTTTATTAATATTTATATTTGATATAAATATTGTAACATGTATGTTGATACATTTGAGATGGGTGTATGAGACTTATATGGTTTAGATGAGAACATTCTTATACTTTTATTTATTTTAAAAGGAAATGAGTCATGAAAAAATGGATGCTTGTAGAATGCTTGAGTGTTTTCTTTGATTCCTCATTTTTTTAATCTCATCTTCTTGTTCTCATTTTTTTAATCTCATCTTCTTGTTCTCATCTCAATCACTTATTCTCTTTCTTGATTTTTTGCTTAAGTGAGAAGAAAGAAAGAAAAGAGAAGAATTAGTGAGCTTATTATTTTACATCTCCTACTAATCATCCTTAGCAAGTTTAATTAGTAGGTTAATTCATTTTGATGAGATCAATTTGAAGCTAAAAGTTGTGTTGAAGTTATCTCATGGTGGATCATTTTCGGCAAGGAGATCACCGAGCAAGGTTTTTCCGGGATTCGTGGAGACTAGCCGGTGTCCAGGGGGAGGTGCCTAACACACTACAAAGGATGTAGTCCATCAACTTCTTTATTTAAGATTACTAGTTTTGTATCATGTTTAGTGTTTTGTTTTAATTCTTGGGTTGGAGTTACTATTGCTCTATAGATTTTTTAAATTATCGTATCCGCCGTGCTTTAAAATCCTTCTAGGTGAGCCCAGCATCCCATCAGTGGTATTAGAGCCATACCAAAAGAAAAAACTTGTTTAGACGAAGTTATAATTTCGATCACGATATTTTTCTTATTTTATTTCCGAAGATTTAGCCACTGTTCGTTTTTCAAAACGCGACTTGAATTTTTTTTTTGTATATACGATTGAAATGGGTCATAATTTAAAATGGTGTTGTTCCCGCCAAAATTTTTGCTCACAACCTGCTCCCTTATTAAAAAAATAAATAAATAAATAAATAATAAAATAATAAATAATAAAATAATAACATAAAAAATAATAATAAAATAAAAATGAAGGGAAAAACTCCACATGCAAAGAATGTAACAAATGCCTCAAAACCAAGAGTTAAAACATTGTGAAGAAACGCTTCAGATGCTGCGCCAAGTGCGTTGCGTCCTAAACAGCGCGCCACACGCAAAGCAAGTGTGCGCTAGCGCTAGGTGCGCTGCGCTCCAAGCAGCGCACCACGTGTCATACACGTGTGCGCTAGCGCAATGTGTGCTGCCTTTTAAGCAGTGCACCACGTGCAAAGCACGTGTGCGCTGCGCTCAAAGCAGCGTACCACGTGTCATACACGTGTGCGCTAGCGCAATGTGCGCTGCCTTTTAAGCAGCGCACCAAGTGCTAAGCACGGGTGAGCCAGCGCTGGAACCTAAAAGATCCCTAACCGTCAGATCAAAGATCTAATAATAATGATAAATCATTAATTAATCAGAAACTAAATTCTGTTAAGGAAAGATTCCTCAAAATCTTTCCACATAACAAGATTGTGATCTGTAAATTAGAGCACCGTTGGATCAATGATCCAATGGTAAATAAAAATTACCAAAAGACAGAATAAGTTCTGTTATAGAAAGATTTTCTTAATCTTGTTAAAAACAAGAAGATTGCCTTCTGTAAAACAGAAGCTCTAGGATCAAAGATCCAATGGTGGGGAAACATCCCTAAATCAATCAGAGAAAGATCTCTTTAACTGATTTAACAAATCAGCTGGCCCTATATAAAGGCCCCAAGACTTCAAGTCTCAGATAGAAAAAACCCTCCGCAAACTTTGAGAAAACTCAAAGAAAAAGAAAGGCAAGCCTTTAGCAAAAGAAGATCATTTCTTCGAGGTAAAGAATTAATTCTTGAACAACAGAGATGAAACATCTCATAAAAAGAAGAACCATTTTTTAAAAAGATCTTAGATCTATAAAAGACCAAAGTCTTTTGATTTAAAAGAAAATATCAAAAAGATCTAATCATAAAAATACTAAAAGAAGTATTTTACTTCATTCACAGATCTTTTGATTTATAAAGGCAGAGCCTTTTTATAAAAAAACAAGAACTTTTGTTCTTTGATCTTGAGGCAAAGCCTCCTTTGAAGAACATAAATCTGTTCTTTGATCTTAAAACCGATCAGAAGCGCTTTGCGCTATTAAAAAGTGCCTTGCACTCATGAACTGCGCCCTTGCGCTCCTTGGACCGGCGCTCAGCGCCATAACCTGCCACGTGTCAACCATAGACACAATCTGCGTTTTGCGCTTCTAAAACAGAGCACTACGCTCATGGGCTGGCGCTCAACACCAAGCGCGCCACGTGTCACTCACTGGTCTGCCAACAGACTAGCGCAGCGCGCTCATAAATTAAAACCACAATGCGCTAACAAACTAGCGCTTAGCGCTAAGCGCGACGCGTGTCCTCCTCGTGTGCGCTATCCAACAGAAGCGCAATGCGCTCTTTCCTTCGCGCAAAGCGCCTGACGCGCCACGTGGCGCACTGTCAGAACATACTTTGTTCTGATAAATGGTATTCATTATTAAAAGGGCCGAGCCCAAATAAAGGCTCAATAGCCAGAACAATAAAATGTTCAACTCACATCAACTGAGCCCATATGCTCATAAACCTTTAAACAGACTTTAGTCCCAAATTGGACTATAGAATTCCCAACCAACTTTGGTTCAAGGGTACATCTCTGAACTCATCTGATATTTGTCGTTGTAATCCTTCAACGTCTTCAGGGAGGTGACGGGTCCTGACAGCCATACATTTCACAAACTATGATGTCTTTAAACTGGACTGTGGGATCCTTAAACTCATAGACTATGATGTCCTTAACCTTGGCCGTGATGTCTTAAAACTAACATTGGACCGTGGAGTCCTTAAACCCACGGACTATGATGTCCTTAATCTTGACTGTAAGGTCTTTAAACTCATGGACTATGATGTCCTTAACCTTGATCGTGATGTCTTAAAACTAACAATGGACTGTGGAGTCCTTAAACCCATGGACTATGATGTCCTTAACCTTGACTGTGAGGTCTTTAAACTCATGGACTATGATGTCCTTAACCTCGACCGTGATGTCCTAAAACTAAAATTGGACTGTGGGGTCCCTAAACCCACGGACTATAATGTCCTTAACCTTGACTGTGAGGTCTTTAAACTCACGGACTATGATGTCCTTAACCTTGACTGTGAGGTCTTTAAACTCACGGACTATGATGTCCTTAACCTTGACCGGGATGTCTTTAAACTAAGATTGGACCACCATGTCCTTAAATTGGAAATCGACCGCAATGTCCCTAAACTAAACAATAAAGTCCAAATGCTCTTTTGTTGGATCTAAACGATCCCATTAAGTTGATCTCAGTCTAAAATTAGACTAACGTATTCTTAACAAACGTTTAAGTTGATCTTAGTCTCAAATAAGACTAACGTATCCTTAAACCCAAACCAAAACCCAAATCTAAGAAAATACGGATTTAGACTAATCCACGTCCTACGGGCGACAACATAAATTAGTCTCCGTATACAATCCACGGGCAACCACAAACAAAACAAAGTCACACGACACGAAGTGACCATCTGGAGAAGGAGAAAGTTGTTACCGCGATGCGGTAGCGTAATTAACTGCAGGGGTTTGCGCCTGCAGGGAAGAGCGTCCCCACAATCAAAAACCCCTCAAACGAGGGGGAATCTGACGAAATCTGCTACATCGGCCGCATCCGTTTAAACCTTCGATACATGGTGCCATAAATCAACTTGGCATCTTCGAAGAGGTGGACGGATAGCACCAATTAGCATCTGCCCCCAGATTCAGGCAAGACGTTCAGTCTTCCCGTCTTCCGGCGGTAAACAGATTCTGGCACCCCCGGTGGGACCTTTTCCTATTTCCACTCGACACTTCGTGTGTCGTCTTCGCGAATGAATCGCGGTTTGCTATGGTTGCCTGTGGATTCGAGATACTTAGATTTGGTGTCTTGCTCCGTGCAGAAAAAAGAAGATCAATGGCTTCAAACTGCACTAACTGCAACTGCAACTCTCGCCCCATCCCGTCCAGAGGAGTGACTTACGGGCCCCAAGCGGCCTCCATTTTCGCTATTCCGGTGGGACAGGTGACTCAGGCCACCACTGGGATATTCTTTAGGACTATGCTCCCACCGATGAGCTTCAATGCCCCAATGTCGTCGCAAGAAGCTCCGAAAAAGTCGGTCTTTGATTGGCTTACAACTACCGTGGCCCCTCTCAACGGGTCGCCCAAGTCCAATGCCTCAGTTTTCAGCAAACTGGGCCAAAGCTCAAGTGGGCCCATGAAGAAGCCCGCGATACCTAAAGCAGCCATCCCAAAGCGGATAGCCATTCCTACTTTTGAAGTCATCAAGGCAGCTTCCCCTGCTAAAGGGTCGGTCTTCACAAGACTGTCCATTTCCGCTCCTACTCCAGGCAAAGTCATGAAGGCTGCTTCCCCTGTTCGAAAGTCAGCCTTGGCGAGACTGACTATCCCATCTCAACAGACGTCAGTCTTCGACCAGCTAGCGCCAATAACGGCCTTTCCTCAAAACAGGGGGCATGACAAAGCCATCCCTATAGCCGAACCAACACCATTTACGCGACATGCTCGCCGTCGTCACTGGCACCGAGTACGGAAGGCTGGGGGCAGCTTCCCCTCTGGGCTAACTCCACCAGCCCCAACGGTGGAAGTCAATGCTGCTGTTCCAACTGAGAACAATTTTGAATTGCTGAACAAGGTGCGCAGGAACTCTCCTACCGCCGTACTGAAAAGATCTCCTCCACCAGTGGAGACTGTTACAGAAATAAAGCCGGAGCATTCCCCTCAGCGACTGTCCTCTAAAGTTTACAAAGTCTGGCGACGTGTCCAAAAGTCAATGATCGATCAAGACTATCTTCGCCGACAGAAGAAGCTGAAGGTTCAGCACGAAGAGAACCGTCCTAGCAAGCCACAAAGGATGACAACCACCTGGGTGCCCGCTGCAACGGCCCCCTCATCGTCAACTGCTCAAAAGAAAAGGAGGCCAGAAAAAGCCCCTGTGACTACGGCAAATCGCAAAGACGCCGAGACCAAATGCCTCAAGTCTGGGGGCATAATGGTTCACACTATCTACATGGCTTCCGGAAAAGAGGAAAGCCGCGCTTCGACGGGTCACCGACCGCTCACCCGATCCGTGACAAAAGCCCAGGAGCAACAACAACAGAAGCTTCAAGAGATGCTGACTGCAATGGCTGCATTCACCGGGCCAAAGGAAAGCCCGGAGGCGTCATCAGAGCAGCGTCACGAACAAGAAACCGATGCTGACTTTCTACGCAGAGTCCTCAAAAAGAAGAACAAAAAGGCTGCAGAACAGGCAGCCAACATAAAACAAATGGCGCTTCTCTTCCAAGACATGGTAGGGATGATGTTACAGCCGAATCCTCCAGCTGAAGACCCTCCGATCATTATTGAAGACGATAGAGGGGAGACATCTAATCCTCCTCCGGCCTATTCAGCAGCTAAGGAGGAAACCATCTCCAAGTCCGCACTGGATGACTATATAGCTCAGCAAATACGAGCTCACCAGGCGAATGAAGCGGCCGGCCAAGTCATCAAAACTGGGCGACCGTATCCAAGCTGGTATGACCAAATAAGTTATCCGCCGGGATATACGATCCATAAGTTCCATGTATATAAAGGGACAGGGAATCCGCATCAGCATGTCGCTCAGTTCAGGCTCTGTGTGGCAACACTGGAGGCGACGACAAATTGTTACTTCGTCAGTTCGTTGGCAGCTTGGCGGAAACGGCCTTTGAGTGGCATTCGGAGATGCCCAACGACTCCGTCAAAACTTTTACGGAGATGGAATTGCTGTTCACCCAACGTTTCGCAAGCGCTAGTGAACGCACCCCAATCACGGCATTGATCAATGCCCGAGTGAAGCCGGGGGAGACATGGGTTCGGTATGCAATACGATGGCGAAATTTATGGTCGAAATACAAACAGCGTATCAAAGAAGTGCCTGCGGTGGGCATGTTTGTGGGTACCCTCGACCCTCAAGCGACCATCTCGCAATTCATGATGTTCTTCAAGCCGACTACTTTCCAGGCCTTGATCGACAAATTGGCCCAAATGGATCAGATGGGTCATAGACCATCTCCTTCAAAGACGGGTCCTCGGAATGAAAAGGGGAAAGGAAAAGCAACTTTCGTTGCCACTACTCAACAACAGCCGAGCAACTTAAAACCGGTTGTTCGCCAAAACAATATGCGTCCACGCCCATCCCTCGAGGAGAGACTAGGACGTCCTTACTCTTTTCCCCAAGATAAAATGAGGAGACTGTTCGAGCTGGCAGTGCGCAACAGACTCATCAATCTGCCAGATCCAAAACGTCCGTTGCAACCAGGTGATGTCAACAATCCTAATTACTGCCCTTACCACCAAGCAGTAAGCCATCCAATTGAGGATTGCTTCGTCTTTAAAGGCTGGATTGAAGACCAATACCAACAAGGCAAATTCGCATTATCGGAAAACTGGAAGGTGAACCCGCCGCAAGCTCATGCTCCTAAAAAAGTGGACATGCCGGGGGAATCGTGCTCTTTTATAGAAAAAGCTCCGTGGAAGGTCGCTCTTTCAGCCAAGACGAAAGGAATGTTGAATGGTCTTCACACATTCCCAGCCGTCAGGTGGGAAAGTCCACTCGAACCCGAGATTATCGAGGGAATGCTGAAGCCGCGCCCAATTCCAAAAACTGGTGGTGATAGTCAAAGCGCTCATACCCAGCCGTCAAAGTCTTCCAAGAAGAAAACCAAGAAGCCCGTGAAACCTGATGACAAATGCACGGACCTGCAAAAACATATTGACGCGCTGGAAGAATATAATCAGAAGGCGCGGACCCCGGTCACACTCCAAGAATTCCTCAGCCACGTCCTTGAGGACGGAGGTGATAACAATAGAGAAGACTCGTCAGATGAACCCGAGGATTATGTGGCAAGCTGCCATATGATCTCTCACTTGTTAATAAACGGTGAGGAAGCTCCTTGCACCGAGAAACTGGGGGCAAGTCCTAAGCCAAAACCCTTGGAACCGTCTGACGAAACGATTGACTTGCTACTGAACGAAGCCCGTCAGAAAAGCAAAGCCAATCGAGAGCGTGAACTGGCTATATTCGAAAAGGCCAAACGCTGATGACTGGAGGAAAAGGCCGAGACACCCCAACTGGAGCAAACCATCCCTATCGCCAGCAAAAGCAAGCGTACAGTAAGGAAACGATTCGCTAGGGCCCTAGCAATAGGAATGAAGTTGCCTTCTTTCAAAGGAAATTCCCCTGGCAATATACGTCTTGATGAAGCGGACATACATCCTAACTTCTGCCTATACCATCAGAAGATTGCACACCCCACCGAGGAGTGCATAGCCTTTAAAAACTGCTGGCAGGGATATGTTGCCCATCGACGACACGTTCAACGAGTGAAGCGCAAGGCTCGTCGGGAAAAGAAAAGCACGACAAATGAGCGCGAAAGATCTTCTGGCAACCGTCACATTGCTGACACCAAGGGATCGCAAGTTATCACCTTTGGAAGCGACTCTGACGAAGAAATCGCCCTCAACCCTCTCTTCAAGGAGTCCACCTCCGACACAAAACATGCGGAGATTTGCGTCAAAATCTAGCTGCATAATCATACATGACCGGAATGTCGTTAAACTACCACCAACCCGCGGCATGCTCAGGCTGACGTGGTAAAAAAAAGGTATGTTCACAAGCAAAATGGGCACGGATGAAAACCCGAAAGGGTCCGTGAGTAAAAACAGCAGGGCTACCGGCGAGTTTTGTGAAAACCCGAAAGGGCGCAACCTCGTTAAAAAAAACAAAAAAAAAACGGTATGTTCACAAGCAAAATGGGCACGGATGAAAACCCAAAAGGGCTCCTTGAGTAAAAACAGCAGGGCTACCGGCGAGTTTTATGAAAACCCGAAAGGGCGCAACCTCGTTAAAAAAAACGGTATGTTCACAAGCAAAATGGGCACGGATGAAAACCCGAAAGGGCTCCGTGAGTAAAAACAGCAGAGCTACCGGTGAGTTTTGTGAAAACCCGAAAGGGCGTAATCTCATTGAAAGACACTTGCAAGATCCTCTCGACCTTGTGAGGAGAAACCACATGCGTAAGATCCTAAGGAGAAATTACACTTGCGAGATCCTCACGACTCATAAGGGAGCAACACACTTAGGGGTCCCCACGACTCCTAAGGAGAAATTACACTTGCGAGATCCTCACGACTCGTAAGGAGAACCCTCTTATGGGACCCTCACGGCTCATAAGATTCAAAAGTCTTAAGCTACAGGGATCTGAACCTGTTCTTAAGCGGCCACCACAACCTCCAATGCTGCCCTACAAGCGGTTCAATATTGACCCTTGTATACAATTCACGGGCGTGAATAAACATTTCCCTAACAGAGTCACATCCGTGACTAGGGATATGTCTACACGGTGAACAGCCCTTGTAAGTCCTCTCGACTTATAAGGAGAAAACACTCTTGTAAGATCCTTACAACTTATAAGAGACCATGCACTTAGGAATCCTCATGATTCCTAAGGAGAAAATGCACCTACGAGATCCTCACGACTCGCAAGGACAAAAACCTTTATGAGACTCTTACGGCTCATGAAGTCGAAAGCCTTAGTCGACAGGATCCTAACCCTGTTCGCTAAGCCACCCTTGTTCGACATCGACAGAAGCAAATGATGATTCGCTCCTGGCAATATCCCAGTTGTAGCGATACTGATGCCGAAATCGGTGTCTAATCCCAAACTTGCAATAAGAAACTAGCAAGCCACACATGCATACGAAATAGCCGAAATGATGGGGCAACTTGCAACAAAATCAGCAAGTAAAAAATGTATGCATGCAAAATAGCCGATATGATTGGGCAACTCGCAATAAAAAGCAGAGAGTAAAAATAAAATAAATAGCCGAAATGATTGGGCACCGCAAAAAAAAACAGCCGAAATGATTGGGCAATCGCGACTTTCGCGATATAAAAGCTGAAATGATAGAGCATCGTGGGAAGAAATAAAAAAAATGAAATGAAATGAAACTCTTGCCCTACAGGTGATATCACATCGATCCCTGTATGCAATCCAGGGGCGCAAACGAAGAGGGAACCATATCATCCCACCAAGTTCCATCAGAAAGAGAGCCAAATCTCAACGGTCACATCTGCATCCCAGAAGACCAACAACAGCATTCTTCCTTATGCCAGCAAGACACGGAAGCGACACAACGAAACGGAGCCACGGCATAGTCCCTAGTTCCAAATCTTAACGGCAATATCTACAGCCTAAAAATCAAAAAAGGTGATCCTCCTCATTCCAACAGGACTCGGATGCGACATCACTAAGCGGAGCCATGGCAAAGTCCCTAGTTCCAAATCTCGACGGTTCCCAGACAATCTAGAGACCACCTCAACATTCGTCTCGTTACAGCAGACGCAACGTCAGCAAGGCGGAGTGATGGCGAAATCCTAACTCCATCCCAGCATTCGTCTCGTTACACTAGACGTAATGTCAACAACGACGTTCCTTCTCAGTCCAGCAGGATGCAGATGCAACGTCAACGAAAGACCTCACGGTCAAAACAAAGCGGAGTGATGGCAAAATCTCAACTCCATCTCAGCATTCGTCTCGCTACAGCAGACGCAATGTCAACAACGGCGTTCCTTCGCAGTCCAGCATGATGCAGGTACAACGTCAACAAAAGACCTCACGGTCAAAACAAACGGAGCTACGGCAAAGCCCCTACTCCAAATCTCGATGGTTCCCAGACAACCTAGAGACCACCTCAATATTCGTCTCGATACAGCAGACGAGATATCACTACAGCGTCCTTCTTCCAACGGGATTCGGACATGCCAAAACAAACGAAGCGAAGGAAGATCCCTAGCTTCAGGGTCTCGACGTGAACATCGACAACTTAGAGATCAACAACGGTGTTTCTCCTTACTCCAATAGGTTGCAGTCGTGGCGTCAACAAAAGACCCAATGGTTGAAACAAAGCAGAGTGACGGCAAAATCCCAGCTCCACCTCGGCATTCGTCTCGATACAGCAGACGAGATATCACTACAGCGTTCTTCCTCCAGCAGGATTCAGACGCGACAATCAAAACAAACGGAGCTACGGCAAAGCCCCTACTCTAAATCTCGATGGTTCCCAGACGACCTAGAGACCACCTCAACATTCGTCTCGATACAGCAGACGAGATGTCACTACAGCCTCCTTCCTCCAACAGGATTCGGATACGACAAAACAAACGAAGCAAAGGCCAAATTCCTAGCTTCAGGGTCTTGACGGCAATTTATATAAAGCCTGAAAGACAATCGGAGATCATCCCGCACCAGCACGGAGTGGTCACCACCTCAACGTTCGTCTCGATACAGCAGACGAGATGTCACCACAGCGTTCTTCCTCCAACAGGATTCAGACGCGATAATCAAACAACGGAGCCACGGCAAAATCCTTAGTTCCAAACCTCGACGGTTCACCAACAACCTAGAGACAACCGCGACATTCATCTCGATACAGCAGACGCAATGCCAACAAACAAAGCGAAGGCCAAATTCTTAGCTTCAAGGTCTTGACGGCACTTCATATAAAACCTGAAAGACTATCGGAGATCATCGCACACCAGCGCGGAGTGGTCACCACCTCGAAATTCGTCTCGATACAGCAGACGAGATGTCACCACAGCATTCTTTCTCCAGCAGGATTCAGACGCGACAGTCAAACAACGGAGCCACGGCAAAATCCCTACTTCCAAACCTCGACGGTTCACCAACAACCTAGAGACAACCGCGACATTCGTCTCGATACAGCAAATGCAATGCGAGCAAACGAAGCGAATGCCAAATTCCTAGCTTCAGGGTCTTGACGGCAACTCATATAAAACCTGAAAGACTATCGAAGATCATCCCATACCAGCGCGGAGTGGTTATGACTCATCGGGGCTCTCTAAAATGAGCCTAACCTCGAGTAAAAAGCGGCATGGAAAAACTCCTAACACTTGTTCTTCCGACGGTCAAACTGCCTAGGAGGATTGCTTGAAGACGGCTTGTCCAGCCCCCGAAGGGATCAGAGACACGACAATCGCAAGGCTACTCGAACAGCAAGATTGCCTATCGAGGAATACATCAGCCAACGCGACGGTGCGACGGACAAAACCCTAGTACCACAGACCCTAACGGACCTCTGTCGTAAAGAGCAGAGGTTAACTTTGACGTTAGGATATCCTTGCGAGAAATGCTCGATTCGTCTCGACTCGTGGGGAAAAGCCTTAGGCAATCGGGATAAAAACCGGTTTCCTAAGCACTGGGGCCCTGCAGGTTGGTCCAAAATAGACTTTTGCATACTATTCACGGGCCACACTCTCCAAAGTCGAATCTCGACAAGGAGGGAAACAACCGCTTATGGATCCTCTCGACTTGTAAGAGGGAAAATTCTCTTGTGAGATCCTTACGACTCTTAAAAGAAAATGCACTTAGGAGTCCTCACGACTCCTAGGAAGAAAATACACCTACGGGATCCTCTCGACTCGTAGGGAGAAAAGTCTTTATGAGACCCTCACGGCTCATAAAGTTGGAAAGTCTTAGGATACAAGGACCCTAAACTTGTCTCATAAGCCCTCAATTCTGTGGCCTTGCATAACTCTGCACTACTTCACCCACGTACATACTTACGTGGGCAAAGTAGTGGGGGGCATTTGTTCCCGCCAAAATTTTGGCTCACAACCTGCTCCCTTATTAAATAATAATAATAATAATAATAAATAAAATAAAATAATAAATAAATAATAAAATAATAAAATAAAAAATAATAATAAAATAAAAATGAAGGGAAAAACTCCACATGCCAATAAAGTAACAAATGCCTCAAAACTAAGAGTTAAAACATTGTGAAGCAACGCTTCAGATGCAGCGCCAAGTGCGCTGCGCCCTAAACAGCGCACCACGCGCAAAGCACATGTGCGCTAGCGCTAGGTGCACTGCGCTCCAAGCAGCGCACCACGTGTCATACACGTGTGCGCTAGCGCAATGTGCGCTGCCTTTTAAGCAGCGCACCACGTGCAAAGCACGGGTGCGCCAGCGCTGGAACCTAAAAGATCCATAACCGTCAGATCAAAGATCTAATAATAATGATAAATCATTAATTAATCAGAAACTAAATTCTGTTAAGAAATATTCCTCAAAATCTTTCCAAATAACAAGATTGTGCTCTGTAAATCAGAGCACCGTTGGATTAATGATCCAATGGTAAATAAAAATTACCAAAAGACAGAATAAGTTCTGTTATGGAAAAAATTTCTCAATCTTGTTAAAAACAAGAAGATTGCCTTCTGTAAAACAGAAGCCCTAGGATCAAAGATCCAATGGTGGGGAAACATCCCCAAATCAATAAGAGAAAGATCACTTTAACTGATTTAACAAATCAGCTGGCCCTATATAAAGGCCCCAAGACTTCAAGTCTCAGATAGAAAAAACCCTCCGCAAACTTTGAGAAAACTCAAAGAAAAAGAAAGGCAAGCCTTTAGCAAAAGAAAATCATTTCTTCGAGGTAAAGAATTAATTCTTGAACAACATAGATGAAACATCTCATAAAAATAAGAACCATCTTCTAAAAAGATCTTAGATCTATAAAAGACTAAAGTCTTTTGATTTAAAAGAAAAGATCAAAAAGATCTAATCATAAAAAGACTAAAAGAAGTATTTTACTTCATTCACAGATCTTTTGATCTATAAAGTCAGAGCCCTTTTATAAAAAAAACAAGAACTTTTGTTCTTTGATCTTGAGGCAAAGCCTCCTTTGAAGAACATAAATCTGTTCTTTGATCTTAAAACCGATCAGAAGCGCTTTGCGCTATTAAAAAGTGCCTTGCACTCATGAACCGCGCCCTTGCGCTCCATGGACCAGCGCTCAGCGCCAAAACCTGCCACGTGTCAACCAGAGACACAATATGCGCTTTGCGCTTCTAAAAACAGAGCACTGTGCTCATGGGCTGGCGCTCAGCGCCAAGCGCGCCACGTGTCACTCACTGGTGCGCCAACAGACCAGCGCAGCGCGCTCATAAATTAAAAGTGCAATGCGCTAACAAACTAGCGCTTAGCGCTAAGCGCGACGCGTGTCCTCCTCGTGTGCGCTATCCAACAGAAGCGCAATGCGCTCTTTCCTTGGCGCAAAGCGCCTGACACGCCACGTGGCGCACTGTCAGAACATACTTTGTTCTGATAAATGCTATGCATTATTGAAAGGGCCGAGCCCAAATAAAGGCTCAACAGCCAGAACAATAAAATGTTCAACTCACATTAACTGACCCCACATGCTCATAAACCTTTAAACAGACTTTAGTCCCAAATTGGACTATAGATTTCTCAACCAACTTTGGTTCAAGGGTACATCTCTGAACTCCTCTGATATTTGTCGTTGTAATCCTTCAACGTCTTCAGAGAGGTGACGGGTCCTGACAGCCATACATTTCACAGACTATGATGTCTTTAAACTGGACTGTGGGGTCCTTAAACTAATGGACTATGATATCCTTAACCTTGACCGTGATGTCTTAAAACTAACATTGGACTGTGGAGTTCTCAAACCCACGAACTATGATGTCCTTAACCTTGACTGTGAGGTCTTTAAACTCATGGACTATGATGTCCTTAACCTTGACCGTGATGTCTTAAAACTAACATTGGACTGTGGAGTCCTTAAACCCACGGACTATGATGTCCTTAACCTTGACTGTGAGGTCTTTAAACTCCTGAACTATGATGTCCTTAACCTCGACCGTGATGTCATAAAACTAAAATTAGACTGTGGGGTCCCTAAACCCACGGACTATGATGTCCTTAACCTTGACTGTGAGGTCTTTAAACTCACGGACTATGATGTCCTTAACCTTGACTGTGAGGTCTTTAAACTTACGGACTATGATGTCCTTAACCTTGACCGGGATGTCTTTAAACTAACATCGGACCACCATGTCCTTAAACTGGAAATCGACCACAATGTCCCTAAACTAAACAATAGAGTCCAAATGCTCTTTTGTTGGATCTAAACGATCCCGTTAAGTTGATCTCAGTCTAAAATTAGACTAACGTATCCTTAACAAACGTTTAAGTTGATCTTAGTCTCAAATAAGACTAACGTATCTTTAAACCCAAACCAAAACCCAAATCTAAGAAAATACGGAATTGGACTAATCCACGTCCTACGGGCGACAACATAAATTAGTCTCCGTATACAGTCCACGGGCAACCACAAACAAAACAAAGACACACGACACGAAGTGACCATCTGGAGAAGGAGAAAGTTGTTACCGCGATGCGGTAGCGTAATTAACTGCACGGGCTTGCACCTGCAGGGAAGAGCG
Organism: Agapanthus africanus; assembly: GCA_030015575.1. Classification (NCBI taxonomy): domain Eukaryota; kingdom Viridiplantae; phylum Streptophyta; class Magnoliopsida; order Asparagales; family Amaryllidaceae; genus Agapanthus; species Agapanthus africanus. Next base: position 190,684,654 of record JASDDO010000019.1, on the reverse strand, counting down.
TCCCCACAATCAAAAACCCCTCAAACGAGAGGGAATCTGACGAAGTCTGCTACATCGGCCGCATCCGTTTAAACCTTCGATACATGGTGCCATAAATCAACTTGGTATCTTCGGAGAGGTGGACGGATAGCACCAATTAGCATCTGCCCCCAGATTCAGGCGAGACGTTCAGTCTTCCCGTCTTCCGGCGGTAAACAGGTGTAGGCGTAGTTCGAGGCATTTTCACTACTTGGCCGAGGAAAGGCCGTGATTGCTTTAGATCTCTTTCTTGTTGGAAGTATATGAATAGCTGATGATCACTCGGATACATGGATCGCTTGGACCTCTTGATCTCTTCGATGATGATTTTTAATGTGAAGCACTCGGTCTCTTATATAGTCACTAAACCAGAAACCCTAAATTCCCTATGTGAATATATGCTGTTAAGATCCATACTACAAAATATCACATCTTAAGGTCACCAAACCGCCGCGGATCCGCCAAAAATATCACACTTTGGCCGCCCTTCCGCCACAACCTAGTGGAATCAGGACTTGAGATTTCTTCTGGTCTCTTGTGTTGCCACGTAGAGATCCTCTTGATGTCTATATTCTGAGAATAATGCTCTGAGTCTCTGCCGTTCCTAAATCTTATGATTTGCTTCCATATTCTGGCTGATTTGATTCCAACATCCCGATTTAATTCGGATCTCTTGGATTCCAGACCCGAGTTAATATTTGCACAATATCTCAAGTCATAGTGTTAGTAGTATTTGGTATTTTTGAGATATTATCCTAACCATTATATGAAATTAAATCTTAAGAATATTAACTAGAAATATTTGATATGATATGCATATTTTAATTTCTAATTTTTCATTTAAATATTATATACATATATTTTCCCTAATTATGTTAATTAAAAGGTAGAAACAGATGATAATAATTTTTTTACAAATAAACCCACATATGTTTTATATTTACAAGAAACACCTTTTTGTACTTAACAATCGTAGGGAAAATATTCATTCAAATGTGTAATATTTTAGAATAATCAGGTATCACTCAGTTCGGGAGATATTTGATCTCCGCTAAGTCGAGATTCAGGGAGAAATTGAGAGAAGCGTTGTGTCGGGTCCACTCATTAAGGCTAGTTCTCGAACACAGCTTGCGAAACTGTTAGTACAGAAGTTGGGTATGAGATACCGCGATAATTGGCCTTAAGTGCTAGTGGGAGATTGTTGGATATAAGTGCTCTCAAGGCAATTATTGTAATTGAAGGAGGACCTATATGGAGAACAATCTTACTCAAAGTGATTATATGCTATCTGGTTTATTTTTATCTTTCATGTGATGTGTTTTATTTGTAAGTGTGTCTTAGCTGCTCTACTAGGATTTTAACAAAAGGAAGTAAGCAATTTTAAAATTCTAGAAGGCTAAGTCTACTAAACAAGAATCGAACTAGAGATTAGGGTTTCCTAGTATAGCAAATTAGAGATTAAAATGAATAGAAACTACAACCTTTGTAGTCTAGTCCTTCACTTCAATTGCTCCGAGTAGTAGTTCTAGAACTCTTCTTTGACTCCACTTGAAGAATGAAACAAGATTGTTCGAAGTCTTCGTCGTCGAAGAGGATCCATCTCGAAGCTTCTTACACTCAAGCTCACATTTCACTAATCTATGAATTAGTGAAGAGAGCAACTTATACTAATTTGCTAGAACAGTGTAGATTGATGAAGTAGGGATTTTTCTCATAAATTTTTTTTTTCCTTTTTTCTTTCTCAACCTAGAAAAAACTAGAGAAGAAAATGAAGAAGATGAACTTGGAGATGAGAATGAACCTTGAGGATAAGATGAGCTGAAGAAAATGATAAATTTGGATGAATAAAACAAAGGAAACAATGAGTTATGGTTCTTAGCATCTTGGAGAAGCTTTTAGAAGCCATGACTCATTTCTTCCTTTTGTTTTCTTCATATAAGTAAACCATTTCCTTCTTATCTGTTTCTCTAATGTGATTCTCATATAGCCATTGTTTAATTCTTAGAAAATCTCTCATTGAAAGATCATAATTGATTTAGGTACTCACGTGTTAAACACGTGAGGCTGTTTTAGTTTAACAGTTGCGTTAATTGCAGAGCCTATATGCGTTGCATATAGGTGCTCACGTGTTAAACACGTGAGGCTTTGAATAGTGGGGAACTTTCCCTTACCCCTTTTTTATAAGGGAACAGCCATGTTTTATGTATCATCAATCATGACACAATTTGAGAAGAAAAGAATTAAAATGAGCATTATATTAGTTAATATATATATATATATATCAAATTATTAAATCAACATTTGATTCAATAATCCGGTTATATCATATATGACCCGGCTAATATAAAAAACGCTAGATAAGAATACTGCATCATATACTCGTATTTAATCAAGCACCCGCATATATCTCCATACGTGCCCTACTTCGATTCGCTTGAGCTAGAAAACCTCTATGTGGGACTCTAAGGACTCATCAATACGCTAGCAGTAGGTAATTATCACATCAGATACCCACAAACCGTCAGCGGTACTAGCTGGACGTAACGGCTATCCAGGTATTGAACGATTAGAAGATCAACAAGCAAACTTGTCCAAACTACCGTAGAGCCTATAAGCAACACTTACCGTATAGTCCGGTCTCTTCGTCTGATATGTCGTATATCGAGTCCGGGGGTAGAATCGTCAGACCTCAATAACTCGATAAGTCATGCAGATGTGTGGGCTATAACCAATCGAGAAACTACTAATAACACTTATCAGTAAATCTCATCAGCCCTGGCCAAGGACTTGCGATTATAGCCAATCATGCATAGCACAACATCAACTCCCAATACCGGGAGAGACGAAACCTCTCTTATCGTTCACTGCCTCCAAGTGATTCGGGACTGTACCCAAAAATCACCTGTTTGCACAACTCAGTAGAGTCGTGGTAGGATGGAAATCAAAGCACAGTGGGAACCACAAAAGACACTATGACGATCTCGGGTCTACAGACTAACCCGTACAAGTGTCACCAAAGAACTGCTATTTGACGATAGGTATGATACCATCTAGGAGTTCTCGGTGAATCCTTTCAGTGTACTCAGTCTCTAATGAGCACCTGTATACAATCTTTGATGTCAAACACTAATAGATATGGGATCATCCATCGCCCCAATAAAGGATCAAGAAATATAAACACTAATCTACTCTAGGACATCGATGTCCTGTCTCGATATCCCCTCGACTAGAAACATTTAAGGATATGCTTATAGACTACCTAGGGCCCACTAGTATGATCTGCATTACAATCATGGCAGTCAAGCAAATATCCTAGGGGCTTTATCAACATGTATTAGCGACAGTAATAACAAATAGAACCATACAAATGAATGATAAAGCCAAACCAAATAGCATGCTATCATATTGAGAAAGATTATCCTGTAGATATATACATGTTCAACAATTACAGTAATTGCTTCTAGGGCATACATATCTAGCAACCCCCCACTTGTACTAAGGCCAATTATTAGCATATCTCATACCCAACATCTCAAAAAGTCGCGCAAATTGAGCCAGTGGAAGGGCCTTTGTGAGTGGATTCTCAGTGTAGTTCTTCATGTCTACTCTCCGAACTTCGATCTCACGGCGATCAACTATCTCCCGGATCAGGTGATATCGCCTCAGGATATGCTTGGAACGCTGATGGGACCTGCGTTCCTTGGCTAATGCCATAGCAACATTATTATCACAATACAAGGGTATTGGATCAATAATGGTTGGAACCACTCCATGCTCTGAGATGAACTTCCGCATCCAGACTGCTTCCTTGGCAGCATCATTTGCAGCAATGTACCTAGCTTCCATCGTTAAGTCTGCAACGGTGTCATGTTTAGAACTTTTCCAACAGACCGCCCCTCCATTGAGGATAAATACAAAACCCGAGATAGAATTATTGTCATCCTTGTCACTCTGAAAGCTGGAATCGGTAAAGACCTCCATTTGGAGAGCCCCGTTACCATACACCAAGAACAATTTTTTAGTCCTTCGTAAGTACTTAAGAATGTTTTTTACAGCTGTCCAATATTTCTCCCCTGGATTGGATTGATACCTGCTTACTACATTCTGTGCATAAGCTACATGATTGATCGTTAAAATGTATGTTTGAAAATAACTTCATATCAAGACGGTGTCGCTAGTAGCTTACCGCGATGAGTACGGGTCGTCCGCAGGGAAACGTGAACTCTTTCTTACTTTAGACGAGTTGATGAAAGATGGGTGATTGTTTCTCGTTATATTTTAAAACAGATATAAGATTTATAATGAAAAGGCTTTTAGGGTTCATAGGACTTGGTAGTAATGGATGAATAATTAAAAATGACTATTTTATCTTTTAATAGTTTAAAACTAGATCGATAATGATAAATGTATATTAAGATTTTTTTGAAGAAACTAGGGTTTCCCCACTATTAACCCTTGTCCTATAAATTTATCACGCACCTGATAAGTAGGTTAACATTTATTTTACTAAAATTTATAAACTTTAAAATGTATAAAAGAAGTTTAAGAGATCTTTTAATCCATTATCCTACCCTATCTTACGAACCCTAGCAAGCTAAAATTACTCGTTAAAGGTTAAGTTAGAAGAAAGATTGAAGAATGAAATCATAATAAAGATGTAGAAAAGTAAGTGCAGAAATTAAATGCGGAAAATAAATGCAAAAAGAAATAAACTAAAAACTACCTTTATTAATCAACTATTGCATTTACAATTCTTTTAGAAAGTAGAATACAAGAACCGTAGTTTGCTCTAGATCTCTCTCATGTTGGAGGTAGATGAATAGATGATGATCACTCGGATACGTGGATCTCTTGATCTCTTCGGTGATGATTTTCAATGTACAACTCTCGGTCCCTTATATAGTCCTTGAAACCAGAAACCCTAAATTCCATATAGGAATAGATGCAGTTAAGATCATAATCCAAAATCCCACATCCAACGGCCCAGATTTGACCTGCTGAACCACCGCAAATGCCACGTTTGCCCGCCCATCCGCGGCGCTTTGGAGGGATCATGACTTGGGATTTTTTCTGGCTTTTTGTTTTGACTTGTGGAGATCCTTTTAATGTCTAGATTCTGAAAATAACTCTGAGTCTCTGCCATTGCTAGATCTCTCGATTTGCTTCTAAATTTTGGTAGATTTGGTTCCGATATCCCGATTTAACTTGGATCTCTTACTTGGATTCCAGACCTGAGATAATACATGCACAATATCTCATATCAAAGTGTGGGTAGCATTTGGAATTTTTGAAATATTATCCTAACCATTTATATGATATAATATCGTAAGAATATTGATTAAAATATTTGATATGATGTGCATATTTTAATTATTAAGAATTCATTTAAATATTATATGCATATATTTTCCCTAATTATGTTAATTAAAATGTAGAAACATATGATAATAAACTTTTTACAAATAAACCCATATATATTCTCTATTTACAATTAACACCTTCACTTAACAATAGTAGGGAAAATGTTCATACAAATGTGCAATATTTTAGATTAATCAAATACCCTCAAACTTATCTTTGATCGTCCCGAGCAAACTAGTTGTTAAAGGGAAAAAGAAAAAGAAAAAAACTAACTAGCACACTTTTGTAGGCAACACGATTGCACTGAGCTCGTACAACAAACCTATAAACCTCTAGGTATTCCTAGTAGGAGGAGTGTTGTCTCCTGGGGGTTTTCAACGGATGACACCCACAAAATCCCATAATAAAAAGAAAGAAGATGAAAGTTATATACAAAGATAAGAAAGTTATAAAAGGAAGAACTTGAAAATAAGAATTTAAAACTACGCTAGCTTTTTAGTTGTCATGAGCCCTATCTTAATAGTCATGAAAAGATGTCAGAAATCACACCATCTCTTAATAAAACATCGTCTTTAGTCTTTCTCCCTACCCTTTCTTCCAAATATCGATCATATACCCCTACGTGTGTGTAAAAGACATTCCTACACTTAGAGAATTCAATTCAAGCTATCATACTCTTGCCCATCTTTCTTAGTACTTTTTATTCGGTGAAAGTTTTCAGATAGAATTGCTCACAAATTTTTCATGTGACCGTTAATACTTCTTGAGATACTAACCAACCGATTACCAAATGTGCTCACTCTTTTAGGCGTAATTAGCAATATCCTAGTCTTGCAACACCTAAGGCTTAGCAGTGACTCCCAAACCAGTTGGTCTAAGGCACTAGGTGTAAGGCATCCCCGCAATATTTTTTTTGCTGCCTTAAGTAATTACAGAACCAGTGTTCATTTTTCTTCACCATTTACATTTTATGTGTCATTTATATTTTTTTTTTTATATTTTTTCCCTTCATATTAAGGCTTTTAGACAAGAGCATTTCAAAGCATCTTCTACTATCCCAAGTTTCAAGATGTATGCAAGTGCATATAGTAGAGCATCAATGTTCAGAAATTTGGACTCAAAAATATGGACTATTTTTCAGACTTATTTCTATCCTCATATTAGTGATTCCTTTCATCTTACTAATTCTTAGGACAACAGCTTATGACTATCTATTACTAGCTTCGTTTTAAAAATATCTAATTTTCTTGCATTTCTTAAATTTCTTCCGATCTTTCATATGTATTTTTCACTTTCTAATTTCTACTATCAAAAAATTTTAGTGCTTTTATTTAATATAATGCAAAATGATGCGTGAATAAGCACAAATCTCCCCCAAACTTATTTGCAGCAGTGTCCTCACTGATGTCATCTTTTAATATCAAGACCTGTAGACTTGGGTGGAAAAGTTCTCAATGATTAGCAAAAGGGGACAAAAGTCAATGACAGTGAAATCCTCCCCCAAACTTATTTTTGGCTCACAATTGTGTAAAAAAATTCTTTTCTTTCAAGAGCCAAAATATTTTTCTCTCCCCTAAACTTGAGTAAAATGAGCATTTAAAATCATAAGGGGGTAAAGTTATTGGTCTATGCAAAACTTTACAAAGACTAAATGTCAACACCAACCATTCGAATATTTTATCAATATAACACTATGGTTGGTAGATGATCATGTCATAGATAGACGTGAAGAAATGGGGAGGAGATAAGAGGTGTAATCGAAAGAATTTACGTCTCGGTGGTAGAGATGAAACAGTGATGGTGAATGAAAACGAGAATATGAAAGATAAGGAGTAGGTGAAATATTCACATTCTCGTACTTGATAAGAAGAAGGGGTGGCAATTCAACTTCTTCGGGTGGAGGTTAATTCATCACAACATCCAAGTGTTTAAGGAACGCGAGTTCTTCGGCGATTTGTTTTTGAAACTTTCATTGATGGTCCGAGTGATAATCTCATCGAAATGAGAGGAATCGATATCAATGTTAGTAGATTCACTAGGACAGTTGAAAGTTCCAAGGTCAGCCTTTTGTGCACCAAGCTTCAAAACACTCGATTCGTCATAAATTATGAAAAGATTGTCTCTCTCATTCTCAACAGAGTCTAAATCGAGTGGTCTCGAAATATCGAAGTGCCGTTCATCTAAACTCAGTGGATTTGAAAGAAGATTAGAAGAACCAAAGAAAGTGGATGATGAAATGAGTAAAAAAATTTGGGTGTCGAGCATTGTTGAACCATATATAGGAGATGAAGGTTAAATATCGTTCTACTTATCGGATAGGTCGGTGGTAAGAATAAGATCGGTTAATTGTACAGGAAGATGTTCGTATTCAATAGAAGGGACATGATGGATAGGAGAATCCAACTTATCTAACATAACGGGTTCATCTTCAACGATATTCTCATCATCGTTCTCACTAACATCTTCAGTCAAATCAAACGAACAGTTCTTTAAAAATTCATCAAGTATACTATCCGCAATCGATAAATCACTTGGTTCATTTGATGGTATTGAAAGGTTTGAAATATCAAGTGTAGTCGAATAAGGATCGGTTTGATTTGGAATGGTGTAAGGCTCTCTTTCACACTCACTATTAGAAAAGTCAAACATGTTATTCTCGGGCATCTCATCACTTAGACTATGAAGCGGTTGAACATTGAATATATTCGGTTGGAGTGCAGGATGGAAGGTGTCGAGATCAAAAGAATTGGTTTTGGTTTGACTTTGATGAATCTCTTGTTCTTTTTCACTACACAATTCCAACTCTACTTCAAGACTAGACTGGGCTGTGAAAAAGTTCCAATGAAGGATTCTCTTTGAACCATGGAACTTCCTAATTGATTTTCAGAAGCACTGTCTAGATAAGGTGAAAAGGTTGAGCATAGTTAGAATGTGTCTAATTGTTGACTACGGACGAGTTCAATGTGTTCCGCAATCGACATGCGTTTATGATTTGCCACATTAGCCTTAAGAGAAGCGTTAACAAGAGATGCCTTTAATTGTTGGCTACGGACAAGTTCAATGTATTCTGCAATCGACATACGTTTATGACTTGTCCCATTAGCCTTAAGATAAGTGTCAACATGAGAGCGTGTGAAAGTTTGGTACTGTGGATAAGAATTAGAAGGGTGTACCCAAGTTTCATAAACAGGATTAGGATCAATATTGTGATATGAAGAATATTGAGATTGGTTGGTTAGTTGGCGACTGGCAAATGCTATTTGTTTAGCAATGGTCATGGGTGTAAAAGATGTCATATTTGCCTCAAAACGAGTATCAATATTTTCATATGGAAATGATGGTGTTTGTTGTCCTAACGGTTTTGGATTAGTGAAAGAATTGAAACTTTAGCTATTAGCCTCCGTAATATGCTCAGCGATGGACATGCATTTAAAACTTCCCTCACCAACCTTAAACGGATTATCGATATAAGAAGATGTTGAATTTTGATGCGGTTGATAGGACCTTGAGTGAGGTATCCAACTGTTCTTTTCCACGAGCTCTATCCTATCTCTTAAAGACATGGTAGAGTCAGAATTTGTACCGAAGTAATTACGAAAACAAGAAATATATGATTCTGGATAGTAAAGCCCGGCAAGAGTGCGTCTGTTTAGGTTACCCATTATAAGAAAGTGAAAAGAAAAGAGGGTGAAATGGTAATGATTTAAGCTCTTTTTGGATTTTGGAAATTGTTTTGCTTTGAAAGAGAGACTCGACAAACGTGCACAAACAATACCTAGAACTAGAGTTACCTAGGTCAATTTACTAGACCGCTCCTAGACTTCCAAAGGACAAGTCGCAGGATCAATCCTCTACTACTTTCTTATCAATCTTGTGGCCAGGTAAGTGCCAAGTAAGTGGAAGGTATCCACTATACGAATCACCAAAATAGCAGGCCTAATTAAGTAACAACTTTCCTTAGTCACACATGCCTAGACACCACAAGAGAAATGCAGATAAGCAGTAGATAACCCACGACCCTCCTCTGTCCTATTTAAGCGTGACAGTTCTTAGAGACTTGGTCTAGATATTTTTTTATTAATGTAGGATTATGCTTATACTCGTTTGTGATTTTAGGGCCTAGGAAGGGTGATGAAATCCCCACCTAATTTGAATTTGGGTTTATTGCCCCCTTAATGTCCATTTAAGATATATAAAACAAACCAAAATCTAAAACACGCAAAAAGATTTTTAACGGCAATATTTGCAAAGGATCCTGCAGGTAAAATCATATTATTGGATTTTTATAGGAGAGAGAAAGTCAATAGGAAAACACCACAGAAGATTGGGGGGCCCAATCGTCAAGAGTGCCGCGGTTCCGCCGCCAAATCAACCAAATAGCCGCGGTTCGGCTGCTTCTTTGAAAGATCTTCTGCTCAAATTTCTTCAGGGCGCACCACTACTCCTTTGGTCCAAGTTGAAAGTCTCTGAATCTTTATTTGCCTGCTCTAATTACTCCAGATTCCCTTGCAAAACTCGCACAATAATCGTTAAAAGCGCAAGTTGCGGTTTTGTTTATTTTATGTTTGCTGGATTTTATAAGAAATCAACCCGAATAACAAGAAAAAAATTACGACCGTTTCTACGGAAATGGCGCCATTTGATTGATCGTTAAAAAATGTGTTCGAAAATAACCACAATCAAGACGGTGTCGCTAGTAGCTAGCCGCGATGAGTACGGGTCGTCCGCAGGGAAACGTGAACTCTTTTCTTGCTTTAGACGAGTTAATGAAAGATGAGTGATTGTTTGTCGTTATATTTCAAAACAGATATAAGATTTATAATGAAAAGGCTTGTAGGGTTCATAAGACCTAGTAGTAATGGATGAATAATTAAAAATGACTCTTGTCCTTTCGTTGATGAATGTAGATTAGGGTTTTTTTGAAGAAACTAAGATTTTCCCACTATTAACCCTTGTCCTTTCATTGATCTCTATTCATGTCTAGCTCTTAACAAAATAAGTGTTAAACCAATCTCAAATTGTGGTCGAGCCTATCAATAAATTGATGGCGCGCCCGATAAGAAGATTAACATTTATGTTGCTAAAATTTATAAACTTTAAAATGTATAAAAGAAGTTTAAGAGATCTTTTCATCTATTATCCTACCCTATCCTACAAACCCCAGCAAGTTAGGAATTACTCGCTCATGGTTAATTTAGAAGAAAAGTTGAAGAATGAAATCATAATGAAGATGCAGAAAAGTAAGTGCAGAAATTATATGCGGAAAATAAATGCAAAAAGAAATAAACTATTGCATTTATAATTCTCCTTAGAAAGTAGAATACAAGAACCCTAGTTTGCTCTAGATCACTCTTTTGTTGGAGGTAGATAAATAGATGATGATCACTCGGATACGTGGATCTCTTGATCTCTTCGGTGATGATTTTCAATGTACAGCTCTCGGCCCCTTATATAGTCCTTGAAACCAGAAAACCTAGATTTCATATAGGAATAGATGCAGTTAAGATCATGATCCCAAAATCCCACATCCAACAGGCCATATTTGACCGCTGAACCGCCGCAAAATGCCACGTTTGGACGCCCTTCCGCCGCGCTTTGGTGGGATCATGACTTGGGGTTTTTTCTGGCTTCTTGTGTTGACATGTGGAGATCCTTTTGATATCTAGATTCTGAAAATAATACTCTGAGTCTCTGCAGTTGCTAGATCTCTCGATTTGCTTCTAAATTTTGGGAGATTCGGTTCCAATATCAGGATTTGACTTGGATCTCTTACTTGGATTCCAGACCTGAGCTAATACATGCACAATATCTCAAATCAAAGTGTGAGTAGCATTTGGTATTTTTGAGATATTATCCTAAGCATTTATATGATATAATATCTTAAGTTTATTGATTAGAAATATTTGATATGATATGCATATTTCAGTTATTAAGATTTCAATTAAATATTATATGCATATATTTTCCCTTATGTTAATTAAAATATAAAAACATATGATAATAAACTTTTTACAAATAAACCCATATTTGTTCTCTATTTACAATTAACACATTTTAGCACTTAGCAATAGTAGGGATAATGTTCATACAAATGTGCAATATTTTAGACTAATCACTACATCTGGGTGAATACATAATATCTCATACATAATAGACCCTACAGCAAAAGCGTAGGGTATAACACTCATGCGAGCCCTCTCTTCATCAGACTTTGGACACTCATCTTTGGAGAGGGTGATCCCGTGACAAACGGTTAAATTATCTCGCTTGGAATCTTCCATACTAAACATCTTTAGTATGGTGTCTATATACGTGGATTTGGACAATCCCAAAATTCTCTTAGATCTATCTCTATAGATCTTAATGTCTAGAATGCACGAGGTATCACCAAGGTCCTTCATGGAGAACCTTTATGATAGAAATAGTTTGACCGATTATAGTATAAGAACGTCATTTCCTATCAAGAGAATGTCATCCACGTACAATACGAGGAATGTGACTGTACTCCCTACAATCTTCTTATAAATGCAAGATTCATCTACGTTTTTGATAAAATCAAACTCTTTGATCGTATCATCAAAGCAGATGTTCTAATTCCGTGATACTTGCTTTAATCCATAGACGGATTTAAGCAACCTTCATGCCTTTTCGCTGCTCCTAGTGTCAATGAAACCCTTTGGCTGATCCATAAAAACGCATTCTTCTAAATCACTATTTAGAAATGATGTTTTAACGTCCATCTACCAGATTTCATAGTCGTAGTAAGCAGCAATAGCAAGTAGGATTCGAATGGATTTAAGCATAGCTACTGGAGAAAAGGTCTCATTATAGTCCAATCCTGGTCTTTGACGAAAACCTTTCGCTACAAGTCTAGCTTTATAGGTCTCCACCTGTCCATCCACACCAATCTTTTTCTTAAAGATCCATTTGCACCTTACAGGTTTTACTCCAGAAGGTGCAACTTCCAAAGTCTATACTTTGTTGATGTACATGGATTCCATTTCGGATCGGATAACATCCAGCCATTTCACTGAGTCACTACTCATGACAGCCTGCTGAAAACTAGTATAGTCATCATCTTCCATGATGCAATCTTCTCTATCACCATTATTAGGGAAACTGTAGTATCTCTCTGGTAGGTGAGAAGACCTACTAGATCTACGGAGTGACTGAGGCTCATTGGGTTCTATCGAAGTTTCAGTTTCAACCAAATCATCAGTAGTTGTTTATGGCTCTGGAATTTCTTCCAACTCTACCGTATTGCCAATAGTATCATTTGTAAAAAACTCATTTTCTAAAAATGTGGCATATTGAGAAACAAACACTCTTTGTTTCTCTTTGTAGTAGAGTAGATATCCATATGAATATTTAGGATATTCTATAAACTTGCACAAAACCGATCGTGTCTCGAGTTTGTCTGGATTCTGCTTTTTAATAAAAGCAGGACAACCCCATATCCTAACTCGTTTAAGAGATGGTCTCTTTCCACACCATATCTCATATGGAGTGGTAGGGACAGATTTGGTTGGAACCCTATTTAATAGATATACTGCGGTCTCTAATGCATACCCCTAAAAGGAAAGTGGCAACTCAGCTTCACTCATCATGGAGCGTACCATATATAATAGGGTACGATTCCTCCACTCTGACACACCATTGTTTTGTGGTATATACGGAGGAGTGAGCTGAAAGAGAATCCCATTCTCTTTTAGGAAATTAAGGAACTCTGTACTTAAGTACTCCCCTTCTCGATCTCATCGAAGTTTCTTAATGCTCAAACCAGTATGTTTTTCTACTTCCATTTTATACTCCTTGAATTTTTTTGAAAGCTTCGGACTTATGTTTCATCAAGAACACGTGTACGAACCTCGAGAAATCATCACTAAAGTTTATGAAGTATGAATAACTGCTTCTTACATTCGTAGACATTGGTCCACATACATCACTATGAATGAGGCCTAAGAGTTTAGTAGCTCTCTCTCCGTGTCCAGTAAACGGAATTTTAGTTATTTACCCTTGATGCAAGACTGACAAGTCGCATAAGATTTATATTCAAACGGATTCAATATCAATCTTTATGTAGCTTGGTTAGTCTTATTTCGTTAATATAACCAAGTCTATAATGCCATAAGATACTTCATTTATTTCTGAAGTCTTTCTTTTGTTTGTGTGTTGGATGTTGAAAACTGTGTGTTGATTCAGGACGTAAATTCCGTTATTTAGTGTACCATACCCAATTAACTATTGGTTTAGGTTAATGTTCATAATATTACTTTGCAATATAAAATGATATCCTTCATTGTCTAACAAAGATATAGATATAATATTACATAACATAGTCGATATAAAATAACAGAGATTCAAAATCAATATACACTCTGAAAGCAACCCTAGATGATACTCTCCCACTGATGTAGCATCAACATTTGAACTATTCCCAATGCGGAGAGTATGATCACCTTTCTTCAAAACCTTGATATTTCGCAACCCCTGCACACAATTACATATGTGAGAATCTGAACCGGTATCTAATACCCAGGATGCCGAGTTTATTGAAAAATAGTTTTCAGTGACAAACACACCTGAAGCTAAAGCATCAACATGCTTCTTCTTCTTCTTGAGATCGGCGAGGTACTCAGTGCAATTCCTTTTCCAATGCCTCGTCTTATGACAATTGAAGCATTCACCCTTCCTTGATCCCGCAGCTCCAGATTTGTCTTTCCCTTTCGCCTTTTTAACTCCACCTTTCGGCTTGGTGTGTTTCTTCTTTTTTCCCTTACCTTTTCGCTTTTAGGATGGAGGAGGAAGATTTCCCAACAAGTAGAGCGGGAGTTTTCACCATTTTGAGCGTGTTCTCTACACTCCTCAATATATTGAGAAGTTCAGGAAGTGATTTCTCTATGTTATGCATGTTGAAATTCACTACAAATTGAGCATAGGCATGGGGGAAGAGACTATAGAACGATATCAATATATTGTTCATTCCCTATGGTCCATCCCAGGTCCTCAAGCTCTTCAATAAGGCCTATCATCTTTAGGACATGATCTCCTACAGATGTACTGTAAGTATGTCTTAGCACCTCCACTAGGATTTTAACAAAAGCATGTAAGCAATTTAAAAAATTCTAGAGAGCTAAGTATACTAAACAAGAATTGAACTAGAGATTAGGGTTTCATAGCAAAGAAAAAAGAGATCAAAACTAATTGAAGGGAAAATACAACCTTTGTAGTCTTGTCCTTCTCTTCAATTGCTCCGAGTAGTTGTCCTAGAACTCTTCTTCGACCCCACTTGATGGATGGAACGAGCTTATTCGAAGTCTTCGTCATCAAAGATGATCCACCTCGAAACTTCTCACTCTCAAGCTCACACTTCACTAATCTATGAATTAGTGAAGATAAAAACCTATACTAATTTTCTAGAGTAGTGTAGGTTGATGAAGTGGAGATTTTTCTCATTAAAATTATTTCTTTTCTTTTTTCTTTTTCACCCTAGAAAAATCTAGAGAGGAAAATGAAAAGGATGAACTTGGAAAATGAGAATGAACCTTGGAGATAAGATGAGCTAGAGATAATGATAAATATGGATGAATAAAACAAAGGAAAAACAATGGGTCATGGTTCTTAGCACCTAATAGAATACTTTAGAAACCATGACTCATTTCTTCCTCTGTTTTATTCATATATATATATATATATATATATATATATATATATATATATATATATATATATATATAAGTAAATCAATTTTTTTATTTTTCCTCTAATATGATTCTCATATTGCCATGTTCTTTATATCATCAACCATGATACATTTGTATATATCAAATATATATATATATATGAATAAAGAAAAGAATTAATATGAGTATTATATTAGTTAATTATTAAATCAACACTTGATTCAATAATCCGGTTATATCATATATAACCCGGCTAATTTCAAAAACGCTAGATTAGAATACGGTATCATATACTCGTATTTAATCAAGCTCCCGCATATATCTCCATACGTACCCTACTTCGTTTCGCTTAAGCTAGAAAACCTCTATGTGGGACTCTTAAGACTCGTCAATACGCTAGCAGTAGGTAATGATCACATCAGATACCAACAAGCCATCAGTGGTACTAGCTGGACGTAACTGCTACCCAGGTATTGAACGAATAAAAGATCAACAAGCAAATTTGTCCAAACTCCCGTAGAGTCTTTAAGCAACACTTACCGTACATTCCATTCTTTTCGTCTGATATGTCGTATACTAAGTCTGGGGGGTGGAATCGTCAGACCCTAATAACTTGATAAGTCATGCCGATGTGTGGCCTATAACCAATCGAGAAACTACTAATAACACTTATCAGTAAATCTCATCAGCCCTGACCAGGGACTTGCTGTCACGCCACGCTTCCTAAGATACGTAACTATGGCACGTGACAGAGCCAACCATACTATCTGTAGTTAGGAATTATCCCTCCACAGTCACATTACGGCTGTCTATCGGATATCAAGAATAGTAAAATATATAATCAAGCTAAAACATGTCCATCTGCCACAATAAATAAAATCAAGAAATGCATATAGTGGAAACGAATCATGTTCCAATAAACAATAGTATCTGAATCACGTCCTAATATGGGCTCACATCGATGAAAATAAAACTGCTGAAATAAATAAACTAAGAGTCTCTAAGCTAAATAGCTAGCTCCTCATTGCTCGGCTTGATTGCTGAAGTACTCTTGATCTACCTGCGATAAAGATAGAGAAACTGGGCCATGCAAAACCAAGACGTCAGTGCATCATAATATCAAAATAAGAGTAATAACCAGAATATGATGATACGATTAAGCAAGAATGTAAATAAATAACACAGATATAAATAGTGAGCTATATGTATGTGATGTGTATCCTAAACTCTGTGCTTCTAGGTCATCTATTCTAGAAGTCTTTGAAATCAATTAATATAATCCTCATTGTAACTCGCCAATATATATCTCGTTTAAACCCCCACGGGACCACGGCATAATGATTTATTCCATAACGCCCGGAATCACGGCAAACAATGATTTATTCCGTAACGTCCGGAATCACGGCGAACAATGATTTTTCCGTAACGCCCGGAAACACGGCAAACAATAATAATATCATCTTGAGTTACGTTTCGGTTACATTCTTGGTTTCCCCTTTTTCCCTAGGTTTTGTGTTCAAGTCAGGTATTGCCAATATAATCTAATACCAACACAAGATCAAGCAGGTACCGGTCTTGTCTATGCATACAACAAGTCACGTCCGTTAGGACAATAATCAGGATTGTTGGTATTAGTAATAAGATCCAAGTAACAAGTCTAGTAGTGTGTCGTGAACATGCCATGTACTTTATATTAACCAAAATAGATACCAATGTAAAACTGTAATCAATATCGAAACACAACTAATACCAGGATGAATATGTACCTATCTGTAATAACCGTTATACGTCCATTACCATGTATGATGTAATCTAGATAGCATATTGAACTGATATAGTAATATAATAACGTTGTGACGTTCCGGCATGCAACTAGATAAACTATTATCAGTACGGATACAGACGGATACTGCAAAACGGTAAATCGGTAATTTCTGCTGAATAGTAAAACACATGCACTATCATTTATTAAATAAATATTGATATAGTAACATAGCATGTTGCTAGTTTCGAGCTTGCCGAATTAGATCTCACGTCGAGATACGGATGCTACGTTCCGATGTCGGAATACGTCACGATGCAAACTTACATGCGCAGAACTGGACCTGGCTGGTGTGGCGTGGTGACTGGGCTGGACGACGACGGTGGCTGGATCATCTGGATCGTCGACGACGCGCGCAGCTCCGGCGAGACGGCCGGAAAATCAAGAAAATAAAAGAGAGAAAGAAAAGAAAGAAGAAGAAGAAGAAAAGGAGGTGGCTGTTGCTATTGGGGCTCTGGGGTGTATGGGGGGGCAGAGGAGAGATGGAGATGAGGTGAGGGTGACGAGGTCGATGGCGAGGTTATCTGGGGTTTGAAGGTGATCGGGGGAAGGTGCAGAGGAGGTCGTTGGTGGTGGTGTTGGGTATTCTTGGGTCCTAGGGAGGCGAGGAGGTGAAGAAGTGGTCGGTGGTGGCGAGGGTGAGGTTTCAGGCGATGGGTGATAGGTTTCTTGGGTCGGGAAAGTTGGTGCAGGCCGTCGGGAAGAGGAGAAGAAGTGAGGAGGAGGAGGCAAGGTCGAGAGGGGAGGTGATGGTGAGGACGGGGTCGAGAGGGTTGACGTCGGCGACGACGGAGCGGGTTAGGGTTCTGGGTTCGAGCTCGCATGGGGGGGAAGACGTGAGGAAGAAATAATAAGGGAGAGAGAGAAAGGTGAGGTTTCATAATTATATAATAAGTTATATTATATATATATATATATATATATATTCGAGTGAGAGAGAGAATGATAGAGAGAGAGGCGAGAGGAAGAGAGACGGAGACAGAGCGAGACGTGAGAAAGAGAGAGAGAGTGTTTGTTAATAATAATATTACATATATATGTTTAACAGTATTGTTATATTATTAGTTGTAATATAATATATATATATATATATATATATATATTATAAGCTTTTACAGATAATATCAGATTGCTTCGAATTTTACCCGTAACCATTCAAAAATCTAGTTTTTCAATATGAAGAATATACGTAAAAATTTAAACCATAATGTGATAATCTGTCAATAAAAATGTATACCCCCAAGTATGAATCTACGTAAATATATGTAGCAATCAATAACGGGTCTGGTTGAACAATTAGGGTATGAACATGATATATGAGTGCAACCACATGATATGGGGTACGATGACATGCAAGACTAGATATGAAAATATATTATATGATTTTTATTTTGTATTATAAAAGATATACGGATATTAAAATATATTATATATGTTTATAAAATCTAGACTTGCATGGATCCTTTATACTAGCAAATATTTGATGTAATCTTGAATCATGTTGGGTTCAACCATGCGGATCGGGTCGGATAATAACCATAACTGCTAATTACACTAACCGCAACTCAAAAGCAATAATGATAAAGAAATTTACCGCAAGGTACACTAGGGTGTTACACTTGCGGTTATAGCCAATCACGCATAGCATAACATCAGCTCCCAATACCCGAAGAGACGAAACCCCTCCTATCGATCACTGCCTCCATATGACTCGAGACTATACCCAAAAACCATCTGTTCGCACAACTAAGGAGAGCTATGGTAGGGTGGAAATCAAAGCACAGTTGGAACCACACAAGACTATGACGATCTCGGGTCTATAGACTAACATTTACAAGTGTCTCAAGAGAACTGCTATTTGACGATAGTTATGATACCATCTAGGAGTTCTCGACGAGTCCTTTCGGTGTACTCAGTCTCTAATGAGCACATGTATACAATCTTTGGTGTCAAACACCAATAGATATGAGATCATCCATCGCCCCAATACATGGTCAAGTAACGTATACGCTAGTCTACTCTAGGACATCGATTCCCTGTCTCGATATCCCCTGACTAGGAACATTTAAGGATATGCTTATAGACTTACCTAGGGCCCACTAGTATGATCTGCATCACAATCCTGGCAGTCAAGCAAAGATCCTAGGGGCTTTATCAACATGTATTAGCGACAGTAATAACAAGTAGAACCATACACATGAATGATAAAGCCAAACAAATAGTAAACTATCATACTGAGAAAGATTATCCTGTAGATATATACATGTTTAACAATTACAATAATTGCCTTTAGGGCATATATATCTAACATTATTCACTATCACGCATCGTTTAGATATGAGATAAAGCCCTTACGATTTTGCTTGACTACCAAGATGATGATGGAGATCATACTAATGGGGCTTTGGTAGTCGATAAGCATATCCTTAAATGTTCCTAGTCTTAGGAGTTTCGAGACTGGGCATCGGTACTCTAGTTTAGACTAGTGTGTACGTTTCTTGACCCGGTTGGAGGGCGATAGCTGAACCCATAGCTATTAGTGTTTGACACCGAGGATTGTATACAGGTGCTCATTGGATGGGCTACACTGGACGGAATCACCGAGAACTCCTAGTTGGTAATATACCAATGTCAGATAACATGAGTACAGGGTAGTCCGTAGGACCTGAGATCGTCATAGTGTCTCATGTGTGTTCCCACTATACTTAGACTTCTACCCTACCACAGCTCAAAGAAGTCATGCAAACATGTTTTTTGTTGGGTATAGTCCCGAAGCACGTGGAGTCAGTGAGCGGTCGAGGGGATTCGTCTCTTCCGGTATAGGGAGTTATTGTCGCGCTGTGAAGGACATGACTACAACCACAAGTCAGTGGCCACCACAGTGGTGATAAACATGATAAGTGTTATCAGCTGTATCTCCGATTGGTTATGAGTTCTCTGTTGCATGACTTTTCGAATTATTGGGGTCTGACAAATTCCAAACCCCAGACCCGATATATGTCACGCCCTGCTTCCCGGTGTATGGGTAAAGATACATGGCGAGGCCGCGACGTATTTACTCAGAAGTAAACACGTTAAGCGTAAATAAGCAATATAAATGTAAAGCACAAGAATGACATGAGAATTAATAAACAACAACTTTTTATTGATAACCATTCTTTACATAGCACTGAAAAGTAAAGTACAATAAAAGAAAGTGGTGCATAAACATTGGCATATGAACTGAAAGAAAAGTAAATACAAGTAGGAACTAGAACTCTTGCTCCTCAGTGAACTGCTCCAAATCGTCCTGGCTGGGCTCGATCTCCTGAGAGTCGGGTCCTCCTGACAAAATTCCAAAGAAAGAAGAGACAAGAATGTCATCAGCGAACTAGCGTTCGGTAAGTCCCAAAAGATAGAATGTAATAAATAGGTAAAGAGGATAGAATAGGTAAAGTATGTGTTTGGTATACTAACGTAGTTGTTTGTAGCTTGGTACAGAATGTAGCAGTGTATACGAGAGGAGTCCAACTTACTCCATGGACTAAGATAACATGTAAGTACAAGGCTCCGTCAAAACCCATGGGACAACGACACATGATGTTCATGTAGGTGTCTTTTAGTGACTATCATCGTGCCACTTTTAACACATTATGTACCATTCTACCCATTTAAAACCCCGTAGTGTATATTGTATTGTTTTGTAGATATAAGACTTGCCGAAACCATGGTATAAATTGTTCATGTAAACGGTTCAGGATGTAAACAGATAGTCATGTAGTCAAGTCAAGATATATCCATGGTTCGGTCAAGTTAAATCATGTTGTATACTTGTTAAAATTTTGGTATTCATGTTTAGTCCAAGTATATATTGGATTCATGTTGAATTGGAGTTATGTTTGGATTGTATTCAGGTTTAGATTGTATTTAGATTAGACTGAGACTCAGATTGAGTCAGACACTTAAACAGATTTGGATTCTAGAATTAGGTTTTGGAGTTATCGGTAACTGTTGCACATGGAAAGCAGGATTTGTGTTTTTTTCAAAGACAATTACCATTGATAACCCCGTTTAGTTTTCTACCTTAAATAGGCAAGCACCCACTTTCTCCGGCTCCTTAAGGCTCAAAAGAATTGGTCCCGCTTAAACTTATATTTACTAGGGTCCTTAATGTAAATTTAATATAATTTGAGTGGGTTTTATGAAAAATATTTTAAATATGCTTTCAAAATAAATCTCAAGTATTTATTTATATTCTTTAGAGTTGTCATGGATTTGAATTTTGGAGAATGAGGTATCTTAGTGAATATATATATATATATATATATATATATAGTTTGAATAGTTCAAGATATTTTAGTGTAAAGTTTGACTTGTATTGATTCTTGATGGTATTATCATGAAACTTGTCATTCTTTATATTCTAGAAAATATGGAATTTTTATTATATATTAAAAATAGATGGTTTGATAATATTTATAAAATTATTAAAAATTAATTTTTATTATTAAATAGAAATTCTTGTTTTTCTTAAAAATTGTATTAAAATTCCATCGAGATCGTATGCTCCGTGAGGAGGTCTGCATCTCACCCTACTGATGGATGTGTGATAACTTGCACCATCCGATTCGGATTCCCCAAAAGTGGGTTGTAGAGAAATAATCATAAGGAATTTAAAATAACACAATTTAAAGAAATCCGGTTTTTAATAGTTTAAGGTTTTTTGATGAAAATTCGTATTTGTCCCAAAATATTGATCAAGAGAATCATTCTATGTCAAGATATGTGTATATGAGAGGTAGGTCATTACCTCTTGTGGTTTTCTAAAGGTAATAAAAAAATGATTAAAATATGTCATGAGTAAAGTTTATGGTATTTAAATGTAAAAGCTTAATTAAAATTGTTTTACATGGAGGTTTAAAGTGAAACTTGTTTCTAAATATCAGTTAATGATTATCAAACAATGTATTATGATATGGATGTGTGGTTCTTAAGAAAAATTGAAATTTTAAAAGTTTTAGAAATGAATATGGGTATAACTCCACTTACCGATATGATTTTGAAAACAGATCATTTTAAGATAGGATGAGAGGAAGAGAGATGGGACTAACGAGTTAAAATGAGAGAGGGGAGGTATAGGATGAGAAATGTAGTTTCGTGGAGTCGCGGGGTCGCCGGAATTGTCTCGAATCCTCGCCGAAATTCATTCTTGAGCTAATTCCACTTGTACTCTTCTAGGATTTAGAATAATTTGAGAATTTTGACAATAGATTTCAGAATGAAGAGAGGCTAGGGTATGGGGTTGAGTTTATAGTATGGAATTAGGGTTTTAGAATTGAAAGATTGAAATAAAATGCATTAAAAATTGGATTAATGCTGAATTTTAATTCTCTGGATAATTGCAGAGAAAACAAACAAAACAGGGGTAGTGGGGTAGACCAAAGGGTGTTGTGTGCAAAGCACGGGGGAGTTTTACCAATGAAGGCCCGTCGACGCCGGCCCCAGAGAGGATCTCGTTGGTCCACTGTAAGGGGTTGGGGCTAGGATTTGTGCCACGTGTCCATATCTGTTCATATAACATTTAGCACATGTTTGATTTTCTGTGAATTTTCATTTTACGTGTATTGCACGTGTTAATTTTTGGGCTTCCAAAAAAATTAAAAGAAAAATCATTAAAAATATATATGGCTGATGGGATTTGAGTACATGGGCTACGTCACAGCAGTGCAAAGGCTTTACTAGTGAGCTACAAGTTGTTTCTTGCTGTTCTTAAACAAAAACAACATTTAAAATATACTCAGGCTTGCAAATTCTATTCTGTATATTAACTTTAAAAAAAAATTGTACAATAAAAACAGATTCATTACATTCTACCCTTCTTATAACAATTTCGTCTTCGAAATTTATAATTATTTAAGGACTAATTTACAAACATGTAAGGGTATCTTGCACGCATATCATCTTCTCTTTCCCACATTAATTATCCTGGTAAATCTTTTCTCCACATCACTCGGACTAAGTTTACTTCCTTGTTCCGTAATGTCTTCACCTTTCTTTCTAGGATTTAAATGGGTTGTTGCTCACAGAATAGATCTGTCTGTACTGTGAGCTCGCTCACATATCTTCGAAGCTGGGATATGTGGAACACGTTGTGCACTCTTTCCAATGAGGGTGGTAGTGCCAAACGGTATGCCATTTCTCCGACCCGTTCGAATATGTCGAACGGTCCAATATATCTGGGACTGAACTTGCCCTTCTTTCCAAAGCGAATCACTCCATGGTTTGGAGAGATCTTTAAAAACACATGATCTCCCAGCTAGAACTCCAGATTTCGGCGCTTTGCATCAGCCTAGTGCTTTTGTATGTCTTGGGTTATGTGCATTCTTTCCCTAATCGTGCGAACTACGTCCATAGTTGCCACGATCATCTCTGGTCCAAGAAGTTCCTTATCTCCGACGTCGTCCCAACTTAATGGTGATCGACACTTCCTTCCATAGAGAGCTGCAAAGTATGACATTCCAATACTCGCTTGGTAGCTGTTGTTGTATGAAAACTCCACAAGATGTAGGTGATCTTCCCATGATCATCCGAAGTCTAACATACATGCTCTTAGCATATCTTCAAAGATTTGAATCGTTCGCTCAGACTGTCTATCTGTTTGTGGATGATAAGCTGTGCTGAAGTTCAAACTAGTTCCCAAGCTAGCTTGCAGACTCTGCCAAAACTGCGATCGGAATCTGGTGTCACGATCGGAGACAATGCGAACCAGTACTCCATGTAATCTCATGATCTCCTGCATGAGTTCATGGGTATCAGAGATAGTACACATTGAAAAGTTAAATCTTACTTAGATTCAGACTTACCTCCATGTACTTCTTTACTAGTGTCTCGGTAGATTGGCCAACGCGAAATGGGATGAAGTGAGCCGACTTTGTGAGTCGATTCACAATAACCTATACTGCGTCGTTACCTTTCGTGCTGTGAGGAAGAGCAGTCATGAAGTCTATGGTAATGTGCTGCCATTTACATTCCAGGATAGGTAACGGTTGAAGTAAACCAGCAGCCATGTGATGTTCAGCCTTTATTTGCTGACACACCAAACACTTGGCAACGCTTCTGGCTACTTCACGCTTCATTCCATGCCACCAGTAATGTTGCCGTAGATCTTTGTACATCTTTGTACCACCAGGATATACTGAGTATGGAGAGCTATGATCTTCTTTCATCAACTCTTCCCGAACAGGATCTTGTGGTACACACAATCTGCTTCTGTATCTCAAAGATCCGTCTTCGTGGATGATGAAGTCGGTTCGAAGTCCACTTCTACTTATTCTCGGATCTTTTGTAAGTTAGTATCACTTGCTTGAGCTGCTTTGATCTGATTGACAATAGTAGATTGAACTTGCAAGTTCATTAAATACGAAGCGTTGCCTGGCATAACCACTTCTATCTCCAACCCATGTAATTCTTATTGAAGCTTCCACTGAGCGGTGAGATTCATTGATAGAGGATGGCGACTAAGTGCATCAGGAGCTACATTCGCCTTCCCTGGATAATATTGTAGGTTGATGTCGAAATCCGCCATAAGTTCTAACCATCTTCTCTGTCGCATGTTCAACTCCTTCTGAGTAAATACATACTTTAGGCTTTTGTGGTCCGTGTATATATCTATTCGTTCTCCAAGAAGATAGTGGCGTCAAATCTTAAGTGCAAAAATAACGGCTGCCAACTCCAGATCATCCGTTGGATAATTGCGCTCTTGAACTTTCAGTTGTCTTGATGCATAAGCTACAACTTTTTCGTGCCGGTGTAGAACACATCCTAATCCTTTACTGGATGCATCGCAATGCATAACGAATCCTCCAGATTGGTCCGGTATTATGAGAATAGGTGCTGATGTTAATCTTGACTTTAGTTCTAAAAAAAATTCTTCACATGCTTCTGACCACACGAATGCTTCATCTTTGAGTGTGAGCTTGGTCAGGGATGCTGAAATCTTCAAAAAGCCTTCAATAAATTTTCGGTAGTATCCTGCTAAACCCAAGAAACTTCGAATTTCCTTCACTGTCTTTGGTGTCGGCCATTCGCTTACTGCTGATACTTTAACTGGATCTACGGAGATTCCTTCGCCTGAAACAATGTGCCCGAGAAATCCGACTTGATCTAGCCAAAATTCGCACTTGCTATACTTGGCATAGAGTTGATACTTTCGTAAAGTCTCTAGGACAATTCGTAAATGTTCAGCGTTTTCTTTCCGACTCTTTGAAAACACCAGGATGTCGTCGATGAATATAACAACAAGCTTGTCTAGGTACTCTCGAAAAACTTGGTTCATTAGATTCATGAATATGGCTGGTGCAGTGATCACTCCAAATGGCATCACGAGATATTCGTAATGACCATAACAAGTCCTGAATGTTGTCTTCAGAATATCAGACTCTTTTGACCTTCACCTGATGATAACCCGAACGAAGATCTAACTTGGAGAAAACGAAAAACCCACTTAGTTGATCGAACAGATCGTCGATGCGCGGTAGTGGATACTTGTTCTTTATTGTCACTTCGTTCAGAGCCCTATAATCAATACACATTCTGTATGAACCTTCTTTCTTCTTCAGAAGCAAAACTGGAGATCCCAAACTTGAAGTGCTGAGACGAATGCATCCTTTCTTCAGAAGTTCGTCCAATTGAGTACGGATCTCCTTCAATCCTTCTGAACTTAACCGATATGGTGCTTTGATCGCAGGTTATGTACCAGGTACTAAGTCAATACTGAATTCAAGAGCTCGATCGGGAGGCAAACCTGAGATGTCTTCAGGAAATACATTTTCGAACTCTCGAACTACCTCTTGCTTGTCTTCTTCTGCTTGTAATGTTGCAACCACTGCCTTCTTCAGTTTAGCTTTGTAAGTACTAAGCTCCAGGGTACGGTCTCCACTTTTGAAATAAAAGACCGGATGATCTGGAATCTCGAACACTACCCTCCTTTGACGACATTCGATGGTAGCGAAGAAAGTTCCTAGCCAATCCATACCCAAGACAACGTCGAAGTTCGGTATGTCTAGCACCTTGAAGTCGGCATAAAATTCTCTGCTGTAGACGACCACTGGACACAGGTCGTATCCCATAGTTGCTTTTAGAACGTCGTTCCATGAACTAACATTCCAGCTAGATACAAGCGGTTTAACTGGAATCGCATGAGTTCGAACGAACCGTTGCGACATAAAGCAATGCGATACTCCATTATCGAAGAGTGCTAGTGCAGATAGTGAGGCTACTAAGATTGTACCTAAGTAGTGTGGAATATGTTTAGGTATAGGAAAAGATATATATTGATGTATATAAAGATTGAAAAGGTTTTGGAAGAGTAGAAGTTACCAGTGATGACTTGGTCGGTGGCTTCAGCTTCTTCCACAGTCATTGTGAAAGCCTGACGCCTAGGTACATTTCTCTTTGATGGGGGAATTCCTCTGTCCGTTCCTCTGTCTTTGAGGTAGGTTCCTTCGTGCCTGATGGAACTGACGAGGAGGCTATGTAGAAGGTCCACGAGGAGGTGGAGCTGGGAGAGCAAGACGAGGTGCAGGCGCCTGAATAGCTGGCCGCTGCGGAAAGATGGGTGCTGGTCGAGGTGCAGGAGCTGGGATGAGACGATGTGGGCAATATCCAATAGAATGAGTGGATGCGCCACAAACTAAGCACAGGCGGTTAGCACGCCTGCAGTCCTTCGCCAGGTGTCCATTCCTTTTGCAGTAGAAGCAAAAGTCTGGACTGGGCAGGTTAAATGGTACTCCCAGTCTCCTGGGTACAAACGGTAGCCTGGAAGAGGCTCCTCCTACTATCTAAGTAGCAGGGCGCTTCATACCGGCAGATTGAGGTCGGCCCTTCTTCTTCACTACTGCATCATATCTTCAGGCAGCCTTCAGTGCAAGGTCGTGGGTTGGGAAATCCCTGTAGCTAATACAGCTTGGATCTCTGGGTCTAGGCCTTGCTGAAATCTTCGTGCTCTGATCTCTGCAGTCGGTATGAGATGTGCCGCAAACCTGTTACAGCCTTGTGTTAGAAGTGTAGTATGTGATATTAAGAAATTGAATATTTGTAACACCCTAGTTCATTTATACCAATTCCAGTTCTCGTATTTCCTTAATTGTGGTATTTTCCTGATTTATCGTGTTTTGGGTACGAATAGTATTTTACATTTTACATTGCATTCGACCCGACCCGCTTAATTGAATTTGTTTGATTCATATTAATGAATTATCATGACTTGTTACCTAGACATGTGCACTTTCATAAATACTGCATACTGGCATTTTATCTGGTATTACATCTTTTACCATATAACATTTTAAGTCACGTAAAATAATTTTAAATTACTTAACATGGCCTACACGATACCTCTAACCCCGTGGTAGAATCCGCACATCTTGTTCTCGTCCCGTTCAGTGAAACGGACGTATTTGGATGGCTACGCGCACGTACGTGCATCCATTCTTGGGGGTATGCATTTTCGTTACCCGAGCTTTCATTTTGAAATTTGGACGTCGCATATATTTTTCATATTTTAAATCTGAAATTTTAGACCTGACCCGGGCGTTTTTGGACTAAATTTGTATTTACCTGAAAATCAAATTTTATTTTATTTAATATCTTTAATTTTAATCGACAGTTTTAAATTTAATTAACAAACTAAATCTTTTTAGTTTAAAATCCTAACTATTTAACAACTCAGAATCTCTCTCCCTCTCTCTCTTTACTGTCAGCGACCCCACCTCTTTCCTTCTCTATCTTTCTCTCTGTCGCTGGCCCCCACCACTCGAGCCTCTCTCTCTTTTTCTCTTTCTTCTTCTCTTTCTCTCTCTCTCCCCTCACTGCTGTCTCTTTCTCTCTCTCCTCTTTCTCTCTCCTCTCTCACTCTCTTTCTCTCTCATCTCGCGGTTGCTGTGCATATCTCGATTGTGGTTACCTCCCCTCAGATCCCGTCACCTCCCTTAACAGCCCCTATATTTTTCTCTTCTTCTTCTTCCTATTTAACCCGAGCCTCTCCTCGTAAACCCATCACCGCTTTCACTTCATCGTCAAAACCAAAACCCTAAAGCTCACTGCCTCAACCCCCTCAACAGAGCTTCATCTCCTCCTCCACCATCTCCTTCAATCCCGAGCACCCAACTCAACCCAAGAAACCCATCTACACCTCACCGCCGACCACCTCCCATTGCCATCACCATCTCCTTCCTCTTCTCTCCCTATCTTCTCTGTTCACCAACCCTGCACCAACCCTGCACCAAGAAACCAACACCAAACCCTAGCTAACCCTAACCGGAACCCTAGCAACCAACCCTTTCGCCGGAGCTCCGTTCATCACCGTCGACACCACCACCTCTCTCTGCGAACCCAGTACACAAACTTCGGTGAGCTAATCCCTCTTCTCTTCTTCTTCTTCCCCTTCTTTCTTTCCTTCTTTCTTTCTTTCTTTTCTTTCTTTCTTTAAAAGTTTTGTTTCTCTGTTGTCGTAGTTCGCCAGAGCCGGGATCGTCGCCGACGACCCAGAGGAAGTGCATTGCTTGCATGATCACCCTCGTGCGTTATTTGGAACCATTTCGTGTGCCGTGCGTGCGTCGCGACTTTTCGCCGACGTGAGACGTTCCGTACACATCTGTTCTCGTTCCGTACACATCCGTTCTCGTTCCGTCTAGGCAAGTTAATCTTGCTACATGCTATATGACTCATTATATACCTATTTAAATAAATATCACATCTGTATTTTTAAATCATGCCCCCCATGTTTAGTTTTATCACTTTTCGATGTTCCGTTTGCATCCATTCATATCATTTCAGATCTAGGTCATGAAAACTTATCTTGTTACATACTATACTATCATTTACTGCATCAAATTGAATAGTTACATTTCATACTGCTTAGTTATATGTTCCGCACTTGTTAATTTATCATTTTACGATTATATGATGTCCGTTTGCATCCATATCATATAGAATACATATAGCGGCATTTACAGATCTCATTAATAACCTAATACTATTATTTTAATACCCCATGTTTAATAAAGTGCAATCTAATTAGTTTTAGAACTATTAAAGTTAACCCTAATCGATAGTTGTGCATCCATACCTTTTATTTGCATACCATTCATGTTATTTCATACCTCATTTTATACACCCATACTTGTTAGAGTTTGATTACGAGCACCCACTTGATACCCGTGCACTACTTGACATGACCTGCTACACTACTTGGCCTGACTTGACATCTGTGCACTACCTGACATGACCTGATGTATCACAGCTTGACATGTTACCTGATCTTGTTACTAATGCCGACAATCTTGACCTGTTGTCCCTATGGATATATCCCGTTGTCTATACAGACAAACCCGTACCTGCTTGATCCTGTGTTGGCATTAGCCCCATATTAATCAATACCTGACTTACACACATAACCTTGGGGGTATGGGCAAATCAAGATTGTAACTGAACGTAACTCAAAGGGCTATTACATCCTGTACCGTGGTCCCGTGGGGTATGAACGGGATATAGACTCACAGTCTATTATATATTGTACCGTGGTCCCGTGGGGAATGAACGGGGCATAAACCGATGGGTTACGATGAGGATTACATTAATTGATTTCAAATAACCTTAGAGTAGGTAACTCTATAGCACAGTTTAGATTACTCACTGCACTTCACCTGTTTATATCTTGTTCACTGATCTATATTCATATTACTGTTTACTTGTTCCTGATAACTTGTTCCTGTTTATACTTCATGCCTGCATATTTCATTAT
Source organism: Agapanthus africanus (assembly GCA_030015575.1). Taxonomy (NCBI): domain Eukaryota; kingdom Viridiplantae; phylum Streptophyta; class Magnoliopsida; order Asparagales; family Amaryllidaceae; genus Agapanthus; species Agapanthus africanus. Next base: position 190,654,989 of record JASDDO010000019.1, on the reverse strand, counting down.
ATCCTGCTTGATTAGAATTATTGATATTATGACGTACTGACGTCTGGGTTTTGCATGGCTCAGATCCATTATCCTTATCGCAGGCTGTCCAGGAGTATTTTGATCAACAGGCCGAGCAGTGAGGACCTGTTAGTATTTTAGTTTAGTTTTCTTTCAGAACTTTTCATTCCCTGATGTGAGCCCGTATTTTGGGACATACATTCCAGATTATTATTGTATTGGAGCTTTTGCTTCCGCATTATTTTATTTCATGACTCGTTTATTCTGGCTTATGGACATGTGTTAGATAGTTTATTAATATTCTTGATATCTCTACAGCCGTAATGTGACTGTGGAGGGATATTTCCTATCCACAGGTAGCATGGTTGGCTTTGTCACGTGCCTATCTTAGCGCATTCTGGGAAGCGGGGCGTGACAATATTTAAGACATATCTTACCTGCTAAGCATGGTGAACTCAGCATCATACCCATCCACAGATTTGCTCCACATAGAGTTTTGTTGCAGGTGAATGAATTGCTGCTCCATGTCAAAACAGGTAGTCTTGGGAAAATATTTCGCGTTGAACATATCGCGAAATGTCTTCCATTCGATCGGCTTGGTGAGTCGGCTTTCTTCCGCCTTCCACCATACTCTGGCGTTATCCGTGAGTTGCAGCTTCGCAACCCTCACCCAAGAAATATCTAGCACTTGTGCTGCTGCCAGATCGTCCTCAATCGACTGAGCCCATTCTTCCGCCTCCAGGGGGCTATCTTTCCCAGAAAAGTTCTTAGGATGCGATGCCCGGAATTGTTTGACTCCGAGTTCCTCAGTCTCAGGGCAGTGCAGTAGGATAGCAGTCTGCTGCTGCTGTCCCTCCAAGAGGCTTTTGATTGCCTCAAGCAATACCGTCTGCTCATTGATAGGAGCTGCTACGGTAGGTGTAAGTGGTAGAGGTGGTGGTAGTGGTGGGGTGTTGCCATTAACGTTCGTGGTTGTATTGTTGGAGGAATCCATAACCTTGAAAGAAAAATAGGGTTAGGATAGATTCAAGGCATTTAAAATGTAAAGAATGTTTTTAGTTGCTGATTCCTATAATTCTTGTGTTATATTGCTTAGATTTCCATGCAGAACTGACCCTACATGGGCCACCAACAAAACCTATCATGCCCCGCTTCCCAGTGTATGGGTAAGGAGACGTGGCGAAGCCGCGACGTATTTACTCAGAAGTAAACGCGTTAAGCATAAATAAGCAATATAAATGTAAAGCACAAGAATGATATCAGATGTAATAAAACAACAACTTTTTATTGATAACCATTCTTTACATACAACTGAAAAGTAAAGTACAATGAAAGAAAGCGATGCTTAAACAATGGCATTTAAATTGAAAGAAAAATAAGTATAAGTAGGAACTAGAACTCTGGCTCCTCAGTAAACTGCTCCAAATCGTCCTGGATGGGCTCGATCTCCTGAGAGTCGGGTCCTCCTGACAACATTCCAAAGAAAGAAGAGACATGAATGTCGTCATCAAACTAGCGCTCGGTAAGTCCCAAAAAATAGAATGTTATAGATAGGTAAAGCGAATAGAATAGGTAAAGTATGTGTTTGTTATACTAACGTAATTGTTTGTAGCTTGGTGCAGAATGTATCAGTGTATGCAAGAGGAGTCCAACTTGCTCCGTGGACTAAGGTAACATGTAAGTACAAGGCTCCGTCAAAACCCACGGGACAACAGCACAGGATGTTCATGTAGGTGTCTTTTAGAGACCATCATCATGCTACTTTTAACACATTCCGTACCAGTCTACCCCTTTAAAACCCCGTAGTGTATATTGTATTGTTTTGTAGATATAAGACTTGCCGAAACCATGATATAAATTGTTCATGTAAACGGTTCAGGATGTAAATGGATAGTCATGTAGTCAGGTCAAGATATATCCATGGTTCGGTCAAGTTAAGTCATGTTGTATACTTGATAAAATTCTGGTATTCATGTTTAGTCCAAGTATATATTGGATTCATATTGAATTGGAGTTATGTTTGGATTGTATTCAGGTTTAGATTGTATTTAGATTAGACTGAGACTCAGATTGAGTCAGACACTTAAACAGATTTGGATTTCTGAATTAGGTTTTGGAGTTATCGGTAACTGCTACACATGGAAGGCAGCATTTGTGTTTTTTTCCAAGACTATTACCATTGATAACCCCGTTTTAGTTTTCTACCTTAAATAGGCAAGCACCCACTTTCTCCGGCTCCCTGAGGTTCAAGAGAATTGGTCCCGCTTAAACCTAGATTTATTAGGGTCCTTGATGTAAATTTAATATAACTTGAGCGGGTTTTATGAAAAATATTTTAAATATACTTTTAAAATAAACCTCAAGTACTTATTTATATTCTTTAGAGTTGTCATGGATGTGAATTTTGGAGAATGGGGTATCTTAGTCAATATATATATATAGTTTAAATAGTTCAAGATATTTTAGTGTAAAGTTTGACTTGTATTGATTCTTTATGGTATTAGCATGAAACTTGTCATTCTTTATATTCTAGAAAACATGGAATTTTTATTATATATTAAAAATAGATGGTTTGATAATATTTATAAAATTATTAAAAATTAATTTTTATTATTAAATAGAAATTCTCGTTTTTCTTTAAAATTGTATTAAAATTCAATCGAAACCATATGTTCCGTGAGGAGCTTTGCATCTCGCCCTACTAGTCTAATGGATGTGCGATAACCCGCACCATCCGATTCGAATTCCACAAAAGTGGGTTGTAGAGGCACAATCGCAAGGAATTTAAAATAACACAATTTAAAGAAATCTGGTTTTTAATAATTTAAGGTATTTTGATGAAAATTCGTATTTGTCCCAAAATATTGATCAAGAGAATCGTGCTATGTCAAGATGTGTGTATGTGAGAGATAGGTCATTACCTCGTGAGATTTTCTAAAGGTAATAAAAAAATTATTAAAATATGTCATGTGTAAAGTTTATGGTATTTAAACGTAAAAGCTTAATTAAAATTGTTTTACATGGAGGTTTAAAGTGAAACTTGTTTCTAAATATCAGTTAATTATTATCAAGCAATGTATAATGATATGGATGAGTGGTTCTTAAGAAAAAATTAAATTTTAAAAGTTTTAGAAATAAATATCGGTATAACTCCACTTACCGACATGATTTTGAAAAGAGATCATTTTAAGATAGGAAGAGGAAGAGAGATGGGACTTACGAGTTAAAATGAGAGATGGGAGGTATAGGATGAGAAAGGTAGCTTCGTGGAGTCGCGGAGTCGCCAGAATTATCTCGAATCCTCCCCGGAAGTCATTCTTGAGCTAACTCCACTTGTACTCTTTTAGGACTTAGAAAAATTTGAGAATTTTGACAATAGATTTCAGAATGAAGTGAGGCTAGGGTCTGGGGTTGTATTTATAGTGTGGAATTAGGGTTTTGGAATTAAAAGATTGAATTAAAATGCATTAAAAATTGGATTAATGCTGAATTTTAATTCTCTGGATAATTGCAGAGAAAACAAACAGAACAGGGGTAGTGGGGTAGGCCAAGGGATGTTGTGTGCAAAACACGGGGGAGTTTTACCAATGAAAGCCCATCGGCGCTGGCTCCAGAGGGGATCTCGCCGGTCCACTGTAGGGTGTTGGGGCTTGGGTTTGTGTCATGTGTCCATGTCTGTTCATATAACATTTAGCACATGTTTGATTTTCTGTGACTTTTCATTTTACGTGTATTGAACGTGTAAACTTTTGGGGTTCCAAAAAATTTAAGAGAAAAATCATTAAAAATATATATGGCTGATGGGATTCGATCACATGAGCTACGTTACAGCAGTGCAAGAGTTTTACCAGTGAGCTACAAGTTGTTTCTTACTGTTCTTAAACAAAAACAACATTTAAAATATACTCAGGCTTGCAAACTTTATTATGTACATTAACTTTAAAAAAATTGTACAATAAAAACAGAGTCATTTCAATATGCTATACTTTTAGACGAAGAGACTGGACTGTACGACGATTGTCACTGATAGACTTTGCAGGATTCAGATGGGTTTGCTCGATGACCTTTTTTTGATCAATACTTGTGTAGCCGTTACGTATTGCTAGTACTTCTGACGTACTTGTGGGCTATGGATATGATCCTAACCTAATGCCAGCGTATTCTCGAGTCTTTAGAGTCCTACACAGAGGTTTCCCAGCACAGGCGAAATGATGTAGGACATATATAGGAATACGTGCAGAAGTTCTCTTAAACATGTATATTTGATACACGTATTTTAATCAGGTGTTTAATGATATTAGCCGATATATAAATGATATAACCGGATTATTAAATCAAGTGTTGATTTAATAATTAAATGTATATTTATATATTTATATATTTATATATTAACTAATATCATGCTCACTTTATTATATTTTTCTCTTTATTAATATTTATATTTGATATAAATGTTGTGTCATGTATGTTGATACATTTGAGATGGGTGTATGAGAGTTATATGGTTTAGATGAGAACATTCTTATACTTTTATTTATTTTAAAAAGGAACGAGTCAAGAAAAAATGGATGCTTGTAGAATGCTTGGGTGTTTTCTTTGATGACTCATTATTGATATGGTTTAGTTCTCATTTTTTATTTGAATCTCATCTTCTTGTTCTCATCTCAATCACTTCATCTCTCTCTTGAATTTTTGCTCAAGTGAGAAAGAAAGAACGAAAATAGAAGAATTAGTGAGCTAATTATTCTACATCTACTACTAATCATTCTTAGCAAGTTTAATTAGTGAGCTACTTCATTTTGATGAAATCGATTTGAAGCTAAAGTTTATGTTGAAGTTATCTCATGGTGGATAATTTTCAGTAAGGAGATCACCGAGCAAGATTGTTCCGGACTTCGTGGAGACTAGTCGGAGTCCAAGGAGAGGTGTCTAACACGCTACCAAGGTTTTAGTTCGCCAACTTCTTTTTTTTAGCTCAATAGTTTTGTATCAAGTTTAGTGTTTTGTTTTGATTCTTCGGTTGGGCTTGCTATTGCTCTCTAGATTTTTTAAATTACCATTTCCACCGCGTTTTAAAATCCTTTTAGGTGAGCCTAGTATCCCATCAAAATAAATGTAATATTTAAATAAATGTGCAAAATGTGAAATAAATGGGCAAAAAGCCAAGTGTTTGTAAAGCCTATGGCTCATGTGCAAAAAGAAATAAGTAAATGAGACATGATATGGGCAAAATACTATTTTGTAAAGCTCAATGGATTACGTGTAAATTTGTAAGCCTTTATAAAGCAACATTATGAAGAAATGAAAGATAATTCATTCCCCATAAAAAAATATTAGGGTTTGTGCCTTCATCTTCTCTCTCTCAAGTTCTACCTCTTCATTTCCAATTAAATCAAGAGCTTAGCTCTCTTTTTCTCAAAACTAAATAAAATTTCACCATAAACCCATTGAAGGAGAGTTCAACTCTCACATCAAATCCAAAAAGGGAAAATCCTTGCTATCTTCTTCTTCCTCCTTAAGATCCAATTTGAGAGAGCGAGGAGAAGGAAAACCCACCCCCAAGGCTCTATTAAGAGAAAAAAATGGATCCCTTTTCATCACCCAAAATCCAAATCATGGAGTTTTAAGAGAACTCATTTGGGTTTCTTCTCAAAACAGAAAGGAGGTAATCTTTTGGAGTTTAACTCCATAATAAAAATATTTGGAAGTTTAACTCTATTAAAATGCTTTTGGGTGTTTAACTCCAAAATAAAGCTTTTGGGAGTTTAACTCCAAAATAAAACCTTTGAGAGTTTAACTCCAAATTCGAGGGTTTAGCTTTCTCGGTCCACGCAACCCGAGCCTACGCCAGCGTCCTCGTGCGCGTACTGCACACCTTCGCGCCAGCTCGTTGTGCATGTGCCCCACATGTGTGAGCGCGCTCGGGCCGGACGCGCACGTGCCTCGCGCCCGCCCGCTGTCGGCGTGCACGCACGCCCGCTGCGCGCGTGCGTGCCCACTTCACCTCCATACTTGTTTTTGTTTAAAAAAATTAATTATAAAAAAATTTATGTTTATTGAAATCTTATTTTAAAGCCTTTTTTGTAAATATTCATAAATAAAAAAATGAAATGAAATGAGAACGCCTTTTTGCCTTGTTTTTCTTTTCAAAAATACACACATATCGCATACCGCATATTGAGTTCGCATGATATGTTTGACCTGTTAGTCGGAGATTCTCTCGCTCTAAAAGCGAGAGGTAATTAACGGCAGTTTAGTCCACGGCTGCCAGAGATTTGGATCCCCACAATCATTAAATCTCAGCCTGCCCCAGGCAGGGGGGATCTGTATATGCCTGACAAGCGTGCACATTTCTATCTCAATAGGGTAAGAAAAACACTCTACAGATTTTGGCACGCCCGGTGGGACCTATCTTTCCTCCGATATTTCGGGTTTAAACGATCATGCAAACTCAATCAACATACATATCGATGTCTATACCGAAATAATGCTCTTTCAAGCAGCTTTTATACAATCAATTCTCAACAATGTCTCCAAAAATGAACTCAGCTCTCAAGGCAACTCCTATCTCCTACATGATGAAGACGAACGCTCGAACAATTCTCCAGGAAAGTCTCAGGCGACAGTAGGAGGAACCACTGCTACCATTTGGCTCTATTTTATTTATCTCATCCAACACCATTCCTTCTCCTCAAGATCTGATGACGGATAAACCGGCCTTAAAAGATAAAAGGCCAAACATCGTGGTCGCGAAGGCACTTCAGCCTAAGCACCAAATCCGTTTCTGAAAAACTCTCCGTTACTCTAGCTGGGAGCAAGGCCATCAACACCAACAAAGTAACAAGGCGACTCGGGCAAGCTCCGGTGGTGCCCCTGACAACTGCTCTATCGGGTATCTTTTCTTACCTTCCCGTCAATCGACTCATGGTAGCTTCCCGGAAAATGAATGTCCGCCAAGTTTTCAAAATCGAGAAGCTAAGATAGAAAAGGCTCAGATACAGAGCCAAAAAATGGCTAGGGCTCCTGCTAGGCTGAATTTCATGAGGTTCCAAGAACAAGGTTACCCCGCAACAACAGCTGAATTGGCTGTAAAGCTCGCTGACTCTTTTGAACCGCTGAAATTGGTTCATAAGAATTCCATGACCATAAGAGTCAAGAAAACTATGATCTAGACCGTGCCACCCAAGGACACAGCCAGGCCAACAATCTTCAGTCGCCTGTCCTTTCTCGAAAAGGAAGGGCCATGACGACAGTCTGAAAGATCAGCTGCCAAAGATAAAAAGATGGTTGGATATGTGGTCCACGCTGTCTATATGGTGGGTACACACAGCAAGAGCAAGGATGGGGCCACAACATCTCAAATCCAATCTGGATTGAATATGGCTGCCACTTCCCAAGACCAGCCTTCTCTGGAAGATAATGAAAACCCTTCCAGTGAGGCTGATAAGCGGAGAGATCCATCGGTTCATAAGGAGTCGGGCTTGAAAATCGAAGACGGGCCAATCTTCTGTCCCAAGACCGCAGAACGGAAATTTCTCTAAGAGCTCCAGAAGCAGCTCAGAAACAAAAACAAAAATAAAGAGATGGCCAAGCTCTTGACGACTTGACAAACGTCGTCTTATAGCTCATGGCCAAAGTTGCCTTCAGCCGTCCAATCAAGCGCAGGGTTCTGCTCATGAACTTGGAAACGGTGTCCCAAAGCAGCCGATGTCTATTCCCTCAAATCCACATGCGGGCGAGCCGCATGAAAGTAAGCCACATTCTGCCCCAAGAAGTGCCTTGATTACCGATGACAACCGCCCACCAACGCAGGATCAGATCATGGATTTGATCACCAACAAAGTCAAAACATTGGTGGCCGAGGCCTAGACGCAGAAAAGGGTCGACAGCAATGGGAGACCATACCCTTCAAAATTCGAAAGGTTCGATGGGATGAGAAATGTGAACCGGCACATTGCCCAATTTAAAACATCATGCGTGAATACTGGAGGCAATGATGCGCTCCTTCTCCATTAGTTTGTCAATAGCTTGACCAATGTTGCTTTTGATTGGTTTGCAAGCATACCAGATGACTCGATCACGACGTTCGCTTAAATAGAATCCCTGTTCAAGTAAAGGTTCACGTGTGCCAACGATAAAATCACCATTACCGGCCATGTAAGGACCGAGCCAAAGAACAAAGAAAGCAACACGGATTTTATAGTCCGATGGCGCAATCTCTCTATCAAATGTGAACGGCTATTAGAACAAGACCAATCCGTCAGTCTTCTTATAGAAAATCTGAACAATTGGATGAAACCTTTCATGTGCACCGCAGGCCTCAAAAAATTTCAAGAGCTGACCAAGAAGGTCCAAATGTTGGAACGCTCAAAGCCCGAATCCACTTAGGATCTCCAATTCACAAACAGATCGAGACATCAGAGGGACGACAACCGAAAAGGTGAAAGTTCTAACAGCACCGATTCTCTCAACAAGAAGAAAGCGGGTGGAGCGAAGGCTAACAAGCCCTGAGAGGCAATTTTGGAGAAAAGGGGAAATAGGGTCTACTCTTTCAGAGGAGACAAGGTCCACAAAATATTAAAAGATGCTCTAAAGAATGGCCTGCGGCTACTAGAACCAAAAAGGCTACATGAAGCGAACAGGTCTGATCATCCTAATTATTGCCCATACCACCGAGTGTTGGGACACACTATTGAAGACTGTTGCATTTTTAATGATTGGGTTGAGAAACAATATACGGGGAGAGAAATCTCATTGTCCCCTGACGTGTTGACAAATGATCTGTTGGGTTACGCCAGCGCCCCGGCCATCAATCCGTGGCCAAATGCGGAACAAAAATTTAATAAACCGGCGCTAACGGAACTCGATTCCCCGGATCGACCATTAACCCTACACTAGTTATCTATAAAAGAGTTTAGAAAGGTTATACCGATTGATATGTGTCCTTCGGTCTTCAACCTTCATCCCAAGCTTCTCGTGGCTTCCTTGATCAAGTTTGATCTCCGGTCTCCCCTCATCGAAGACAATCCACCCGAGAGTATGTAGTCTGAGCTCCAACCTCAAATCCGAGGCAACTCAAGTACCTAGTTCGCTACACTAGATAGCCGAGATGAAGTAGAGAGTGTGTAGGATTAGATTGTCTCAATACACCCTACGTTTCTCAACACATGAGACATGTAAGGTGGAGGTAGAAGAAGATGCCAAGAAAGGAGAGTGTGAGGCTAAAGAAAAACAAGTGAAGAAAATCGGCTTGAGTGTTGTGTGATATTTGTTGTGAGCAAGCAACTAAAGAAAAGCATCTCAAGAAAAATATCTGCCTTGCTCACAATAATATCTCACTTGCTCAATACAAATATCTCACAATACTACAAAAACCCTGGCATGTCACTATGAATCACTCCATGACTCATCTCCATGAGTCACCAAGTGCACATGCTAGAATAATGTAAAAACAATGACTCACACTTTCCCACTCCAATAAACATTTAAACTAAATGTTTAATACAAAAAGGAAATGGCATCTTCAAAATTAATCTTGTAAGGAATTACAAGAATACCCATCATCCGTATATACAAACCCGCATACGTATTCCGAAAAAATACGAATACAACGAGACGAAAATAATCCAACAATATAATACTAGGATCCGGTTTAAACCAAAGCCTACAATTATTATCCGTCCGAGTCATGATCCGTGCACAAGTGCGCGTATATAATCGAACCATGCCGTAAAACCATATAGCCTCTACATCGTTTCGCTCGAAGCAGGGAAACCCTCTGTGTGGGACTCTAAAGACTCGTCAATACGCTGGCAATGGGTTTAACCACAAGCACGTCAGCGGCACTAGCTGTACGTAACGGCTACCCAGGTATTAAGCGAAAGGGAGGCCGACGAGTAAACTCATCCTGAAACACCTACTGAGCCTGACAGTGACAATATCCGTACAGTCCAGTCCGTCTGTCTATGAGTATCGCATATCGAGTCTAGGGGTGGATAAAGTCAGACCCCTAATAACTTAACATTTTAGTGTCGGTATGAAGCCCATCACCGCCTGAGAAACTACCGATCCTAGATCAGTAATTCCCGATTACCTTAGCCAAGGATTTCTGGTGATGGCCACCCATGCACAACGCGACATCAACCCCCAATACTGGGAGAGACGAATCCCCTGACGATCCGCTCACTGCCTCAATGTAACTCGGGACTGTATCCAACTAAAACCTGTTTGCACGACTCCTTTGAGCCGTGGTAGGGTAGTAATCAAAGCACAGTGGGAACTCACACAAGACAAATGACGATCTCAGGTCGATAGACTAACCTGTACACATGTCACCAGGGAACTGCTATCTAACAATAGGTATAATACCAACTAGCAGGTTCCCGGCGAGTCCGTCCGGTGTACTCATAACCCAATGAGCACCTGTATACATCTTAGGTGAACAAACTGACACCAATAGCTTGTGAGACCGGCCACCGCCCCTCGTCGGGGTCTCGATCAGTATACACTAGTCTACTCTGGAGTATCGATGCCCGGTCTCGAAACTCTCACGACTAGGGACATTTAAGGATGTGCTTATAGACCCCCAGCTCCCACGTATATGATCGCCATCATACTGCTGGTAGTCAAGCAAGAATGCTATGGGCTCTATCAATATGTAATAGTGATTTGTAAAGCCACCTAAAGCAAGTACTATATGATAAAGACAGACCAGATAACATACTATCATCTCGAGTAAGACAATTCTCCCCGTATAGGTCCTCCCTCAATCATTGCAATCATGTGCCTGCGATCCAATAATTGACTTGAGGGCACTATAGCCAACAATCTCCTACTTGCACTTAAAGCTAATTATTGCGGTGTCGTTTACTCACAGCCCGTGTGATACCGAACACCCAACTTCTCTACTAATCAGTTTCACAAATCTCTTTTATGAAAATATTGCGTTCAAGAAATAGCCTCACTGAGTAGATCCGCTCTAATGATTCTTTCTATGTCTCTCTTTATGTCAAGTTCGTGGAGAAAACCATCTCTCGAAATGAGCAATACATGTCTTAGAATATGTCTGGATATCTGATGGGACCCAGTTCACAAATGAACTCCAAATCCAGCAAACTTCTTAGACTGTATCGTCCACTGAATTTAATCAGTATCCTACACCATGCCTTCCTCGGTATCCGCTTGGACCACATATCCAAACTACTGCCCCTCAAAAGAGGGAAAACTATAACTCTGACCGTCACTCTGTCATCCAGGTCACCTTGGAAGCATGGAATGATATTCGTCTCCCGAAGGAGGCTGCCGTTACCACATCCCTAGAACATCCACTTATGTTCATAAACTGCTTCCGAACGTTTCTCCACGATTGGATCAATATATAAACTTATTGCAGCGAGTGCAAAAACAATATCTGGTGTGGTACTTGACATCTCATGATTAACTCAATTGCCTAAGCAAGTGATATGCCAATTATCCACATCCCTCTTCTCTTTAGTCTGTAAGACATCCTTTAGAGAGGGTGACTCCATCACCAGCAGATACACCACCATGCCAGGAGTCGTCCATTCTAAAACACCTTTAGAATAGTGTCAAAGTACCCAGTTTGGGAAACAACTGTGTGACAACCATAGATCTAGTAACTAGAATGCCGATATTATATCTATATCCTATGTAGAGAAACAACTGTGTGACAACCACAGTATAACCGATCGTAGTGTAGAAATTTCACTTCCTATAAAGTGCATGTCATCCAAATACCAGGACATCACACCCTACTACCTTCTTAACAGATCTATCTCTTATTCTGATGAAGTCAAAGCCTATGACTGTTACATCAAAAATAGATGATCTATCCCCGCTATACCTGCTTTAGTCTATAAATAAACGCAAGCTACTTGTCCACTATGCTTCCGCTGCTCCCACTAACTATAACAACCCTCTGGCAGAGTCATATACACGTGCACTTCTAAAGCTAGTTTAGAACGACGCTATACTCATCCTCATGCCGGGTCTCATAGTCTAGAACAGCAGTAATGGCAAGTCTGAGTAAACAAGAACCTCCATGTCACCGTCTTTGAGGATACCGAAGTACCTCTCAGGTGCCTAAGGTTACCCACCATATCTGCGGAGTGGCTAATGGAATGTCAAAACCGGTTGAATCATTAGGTTCTATTAAACTTTCAGTAATCGTTTGTGGTTCTGGAATCACTTCCAGTTCTACCATACTCCCACTACTGTTTTCTGAAAAAATCCATTTTGCTAAAACTGTGGCGAGTCAAGAACAATATCACTATTGATCTTCCAGATGGCAGAAAGTTAACCCTCGTCATAGCCCGGGATAACCCACAAACTGCCATTACAGAAACATGCCTTGAGTTATTCAGAGTTTGATTTTAAGCATAAGCCGGACAACTCCATATACCTTAACATCATTAAAATATGAACCATTCTATATACAATATAGAAACAGAGGCATTGTTTTAATTGGAACCAGATTCAAATTATGCAGCTGTCTCCAGTGCACGTCAACTAAATGGAGAGAGGCCGATTGGCAATACTCAACTAGGAGTGCATCCAGATATGAGCAACCTGAAAGAGAAGCAAGTTCTCAAAATCATTACTATCAACTGAATACCAAACACAAGTATCTACATTTTCGATCACCTTGAAAAACCCTGATACTTGCAACACATGGTTCTCTACTTTATTTTTGTACCTATAACTTCTCAAAACTTGGACCTTGTATTTCTACGAAATACTTATCTAAAACTGGAGAAGTCACAAGTAAACAAAATATAGTACGAGCACCAACCCCTTTGTCCTAATGGACACTGAACAACATACAATATTTTGTATAAGTCCCCTGAGTTGAATAACTCAAATCCTGTGCGTCGTAGGTTGAAAAATGTACTATAGTTAAGAAGAATTACACCGTTGTTTAATATTCCTTACCCAATCATCAACTAATATAGATAAATGTCATGGACATAATTTCAAAAAGTTATCTCTCACTTTATAAAATAAACGTATAGATATATAAGTTTGAAATTGGTGCATAATAATAGATATTCAAAACCAAATATTTGCCGTCAGGCAAAACCCCAGGTGATTTCCTCAAATATCATCAATTACAACGAATTCCGATATAATGAGGATATAATCACCTAATTCCCAATAACTTACTCCCACTCATCATCTGTAAAACCATACAGATGTGAGAATCAAACCTGGTAAATACATACCCTGGAGTAAGGATCTAATTAAGAAATCAGTTTTCAATTAACAACGCACAGTGAAACTGAAACATGAAAATGTTTCGAAGGGGTAGCTGGGTATTCCTAGTAATGCATCTTCCATTATCCAGATTCATGACTATAACCTTATATTTCCTTACCATCTCTCTAAATCCCTTTATTTATCTTTACTCATTACCTTCTGTACACCACTCTTAGGCTAAATGGTTTTCTTCCTTCCCTACCGTTCGGCACCAGCCTATGGTTTGGAAGAAGACTATCCAATAAGCGTAATAGGTGTACTCTCCTAATGCTAGGAGCCCTCGCAATCTGAGAGAAGGTAAAGATAAAAGACAACTGAATAATCCTATTCTATTTCTCCTGAACCAGAATCCATTCTCGAACTGGAACAAATTCCTTCGAGTTCGTATGTAACTATACAATAGATTATCCAATAAATGTGGATCTTCGTAGTGATACGGGATGTTCTGAAGAAATTCAAATGTGAAGTAGGAGTGGCAATGATATACGCGGTTCCGTCATGAATGATAGTAGTCGCAATTTACTTTGCCCTCTTTCTAATCTCTTTATTTGTCTTTACTTATTACCTTCTGTACACCACACTTAGGCTAATTGGTTTTTTCCTTCCCCACCTTTCGGCACTTGCCTATGGTTTGGAAGAATATTATCCAATAAGTGCAATAGGTGTATCCTCTCCTAATCCTATGAGCCCTCACAACCTGAGAGAAGGTAAAAGGAAAAGACAACTGAATAGTCCTATTCAATTTCTCCAGAACCGGAAACCATTCTCGAATCTGAAACAAGTTTCTTCGGGTTCGTATGTAACTATACGATGGTTATATCCAATAAATGTGGATCTTCGTGGTGATACGGAATGTTCCGGAGAAAAGCAAAGGGTAAAAGTAGGAGTGGCAATAAAGTATGCAACTCTGACAATCCAAAAGCCAATATGTTTTAAGAAGGTTCGGTTAACTTGGTTCATGAGTTTTAGTCTATAGTCGGGCTATGGTCGCTGCCAAAGAGAGAGAGAGAGAAAAGAAACACTCAGCGTGCACTCTAACCTAGATCAGAATGGTTAATCACTTTATCTAATCAGGATGTCTCCCACCGTATCCTCAAATTCTCCTCCAATCCCAAAAGAAGAATTGGTCGGGATCATATAAAATCACCCGAGGAGTAAACTAACTCATCAGTGGGAATCGGGATCCAACTATCATCGCATGATAACCTAATGGAATCCACTCAAGTTATCACACTCCAGAAGGTATGCGTATGCCTGGAAAGTTTCCTGTATGTTTGAAACTCCCGATGTGATTTTTACCCCGTGCTCTTATGACCTTGTCGAAGGCCAACTGTAACACCCGAGCCCATAATACTATTTCTATTGCTAGTTGAGTGTTTTATATTGCTCTTTCCAATTATCCTGATTGTTTGGTGCTTTTTGCAAAATTTTAACCGGTTAAGTCATTTTGGCACATAACAAATTTTAACACCTAAAATGAAATTAAAAATATCCATGATGGCCTACTCGTCGCCACTAGTCGCGTGGTAGCGTCCGCGTGTCGAGATTTCTTCCCGTTCGGCTAAACGGGCAAGTTTGGACGGCTACGTGCGCGTGCAAGTGTCCGACTTGGGGGCATGCATTTTAATCATTAAACACCTCTTTTCAAAATTTGGAACTCGCTTAAAATCCTACAATTTGAATTTGAAACATTTGGGCGCAACCCGGGCGCGATTTGGAAATGTTTCATTTAGCGCCGAAAATACCCATTTTAATTTAATATTATAAACTATATAATAATTCTGTTACTATTTTCTAACGTATCAATCCTTTTCAATCTTCTAAAATTTATCACGAGATTCCCCTCCAGCCTATCACGAGCGGCCAACTCGTCTCGTGGGCCCCCCTTTCAACCGTCTCTCTCTATCTCTCTCTCAAATCTCCTTCTCTCTCTATCTCTAATAATCCTCTCTCTCTCTCTCTTTCTCTATTATATATTTTTCCCCCAACTGTTCCTTTGTCCTCCTCGCACAGAGAACCCCCACGAGAAACCCTAACCCTAACCCTAACCTCGTCGTGACCTCGCCGCCGACCTCCCCGCGACCTCGCCGTCGCCGTCATCGCCTCCTCAGCCTAGCCACACCCTCCTACCTCCTTCCTCCGTCTCCTTCCGCGCCTGCACCCAACCCCGACGACATCACCCGGCCGCAGATCTCGCCGTCGACGCCGCCTCCCGTCACCAACGATGCCTGAGACTCCCTCTCTTCCTCCTCGTCCCGACCTCGTCGTCGCCTTCCTCCTCCCCTCGCCGGACCACAGAACCCAAAACCGCAACCCTACCACCCTCTGCAGTTCGCCGGAAAACGTGCCGTCGACCCTCGTCGACGTCACTCGCACCACCTCCTCTCCCCTGCGACCAGAACCCGGCCCTTACATCCCCTCATCGCACTGCACCACCACCTTTCCAGCGACCCAGGAACTTTCCAGCCTCCGCAGCCGCCGTCGCTGCCTCGCCGGCGTCCCAGCGCCGTCGAGCCCGCCGTGGTTGCCCCCTGGTGTCTCCCGGTAAGCGTCCCTTATCTTTCCTTTTGTGCGAAATCCCCCCCCCCCCCCCGCTGGTCGTTTGTTCACGTCTATCGCGTTTGCTAACTTCGTTGCTTTTGACTTTTGCCGGATTCCGACCGTGCCGTCGTTTGACCCGACGCTCCAGCGAAGTACCCTGGTCCGTGTGGTCCCGCTGTTCGCTGTTGGGACTCGATCCGTGGCCCGTGCACCCGTCCCGTGTTTTCTGCCGACTTTGCATCCGTGCTTTCCGGTTTGCGAAACCGTCGAGGCAAGATTTCTTGCTACATGCTACGTTAAACTAATTAAATGTTTGATTCACAAACTTGCTATATTAACTAGTATTGCTACTTATCTCATTGGATGAAATATGATGTATATTATAATACTGCCACCTAAATCGTATTTTGCCACCTAACCTTAATAACAACTACCTGCTAATCATTTTACTATTTAGAGGATAATAGTCGCACACTTATATCTTTTTTTCCTGCTGTTATTAATATTGCGCTACACTGTGATTATTGCACCCCAAGGGTGCTTGAACCTGTTAATAAGAGAATACAAAGCATCACTGTGTTTACATGGTATAATATTGTTATTTGCTGTTCCTGCTGTTGTTCCTTATTCGTTACTATACCTGTTATCAGCATACATTTGATTGCATTACGTATTGACCGATCTTGATACACCTGACACATGTACTGATACACCGGACATGACATCCTGTACATATCGACTCAACCTGTTGAAACGTGACCTGACCTGTTACCTGATTTCATGCCTAATGCCGACAAACCTGACCATTCCTGCTGTCTATCCAGACAGACCTACTTTTACCTGATTTTGTGTTGGCATTAGTCGTTGACTACTGAATACCTGACCTGACATACATAGCTTGGGGGTATGGGGAAATCAAAGGTGAAACCGACTTGTAACTCAACAGTTCGATACTTGTTCTGATCAGTCTTACGGGCTTGGCCAGCCCCGGAGTGGTGATGCTGACATCACTCGCCCATCTTGCTACCTTTTACTGCTTAGCGGTACGTCTCGGATTCAGCCCCGAGGACCTTGACCGTGGTCCCGGGCACGCACGGGATACTATTGAGTTACATCGACGATTCATCAATTGATTTCAAAGACTGTAGAGTAGAAACCTGATAGGACAGTTTAGTCACCACTGTACATTACCTTGCTCTGTTATTTCTTAGTACTGCTTTATTCATGTTCATACCTGCATTGCTTATTACCATGTTTATATTATATTATTCGGTTGACATGACGCGCTGACGTCTGGGTTTTGCATGGCCCAGATTCCTTACCACTATCGACGACCGAGCAGGAGTACTTCAGCCAGCAGGCTGAACTGTGAGTTCCTTAGGGTTTAGTTTATTTATTTTCATTCCATTTCCAGATGTGAGCCCGCATTATGGGACGTACTGTTTATTTATTGTATTGGATCATTTGCTTCCGCACTCATTATTTATTGATTCTTGTTATTATGGATTTGGACATGTCTTAGATTAATTTATTATTTTGTTCTTGATATCTCTACAACCGCAATGTGACTGTGGATGGATATTTCCTACCCACAGGTAGCATGGTTGGCTATGTCACGTACCCAATCTTGCGTACTCTGGGAAGCGGGACGTGACACCAACAAATCATAAGTCACATGTCAAGTTCTACCCATCATTGTCCAGATTAATTTGAACCCACCCGTACATACCCTTGATGAAGGCCAATAAATTAGTACAACTGTCCCAAACCAACACATCTATCTATATAACAGAAAAGTAACAAATAGCTACCATACACTATACCTTAACGAAGGACAACAAACATAGCATGAATACTAAGTGCTACCTGTCTAAAATGACGGAGGGATACGAATGGTTTTTGGCGAAAAACCTTTAACGTATAGCTTTACAAATATATAGTGGCGAAAACTTTTACTAAAAAGGTCACTTCCGGTGAAGAGATGTCGGTTCTTTCCTCGTGGAATGAGGTGCAGGATATTTCCAACTGAATATCTCGATGCAAAGTAAAAAAGTAATCGATTATAGCGAAGTTACCCTGACGCAAAGTTCTGCCCAAGAGGTCACTCCCGGTGAAGGGATCTCGGCTCTTTCCTCGTGGAATGAGGTGCTGGATATTCATAACCGAATACCGCTGTGCAAAACAAAAGAAAACGTCCTTGTAATAACAGCTTTTGAAAATTTGTTCCAACAACATCATTTAGGTTTTTTTCCTTGCATTGATCAGAATTAACGCAATCCCATCAATTAATCACACCAGAAAAGAACAAAAATATGATGTACGTATATGTCAACCGCATTCGCCACTGGGCCCCGTCATCACCCGTTAGGTTACTTAAGTAACGACAGAGCGGGGGCTGGACTAGCGCGGGTGCAAAACATATACAAAATCTACTAGTATATATATAACAATATACAATAATCATTCCAAGCATGATATATGCAACATCATATATAAGCAATAAGTATCACAGAACAATACTGATAATCTGTAAGTCCCGGGTTTTCTTTGAGCCGCAAGTGAAACCCGACGTTTCCCTGGTCGTGTGGATAGCCTGTGCAATGAAAACCTAGACCCCTACGAGCGCGGAAAGTTACCTACCAAAACCAAAAGTGAGGCAACCCCCTTCATCAAAGTGAATGGGCCACCCGGCACTTCACGGAATCTGGTAACTTGAGCACCCCTCCTTGGTTCAACCTGTACCCTCTACGAGTGCGGCGAACACCCCGCCAATTCTAGAGTGAAGCCCCCTCCGTCTCAACGCCATGAGATGCGGGCACGTTGCCCTCTAGTACTCGGCTATTCGTGCACTCCACCGCGGGGAAATCCTAGTACAAAAAAGAAAATATGTACAACGGTGACATCGACCTCAACCCAGTCATGCCCAAATAAATAATATACAAACAGGCAGTGACGGCAGTCCACATGTCAGACACTCGCCCCGTGATATTAAATGTACAAATAAAACTAAACTGTACTAACATTGCACCCAAGCTATCCACCACGACGATTCCGCCACAACCACAGCACAACACAGAACATCAACGTGAATATCGCGTTCGCAAACCTTTCTAAAAGACATATAGCAATTAGATAAGTTGTACCACTCTAATGACATTCACGGTCGCAGATAGTATTGTATGTACTGTAAACTTTTAAACAGTGTTAGCAATATCGACTTCGAAATACCCCGAATTGCCCCCAAACTAAAGGATAACACCATATCCAAACTGGGCAAAACAAACAATACTACTTAACCAATATTCCAGTGACTAGAGCAACACCAAAATTTTGAGTCCTTTGTCCACAGAAAAATCGGCCAGGCCGGTTTTTTGCCTGTTCTCACCGGGTCTGTAGTGGAGTTTGGGGCTCGTATTTGGTGTGTGTTCGAGTAGTCATACAGGCAGTCTTCTGCAATTATTTAAATATTTTTAGAAAACTAAAATAAAATTGACAGAAACTGGATTACTAGATGGTATTGTTTCAGAGTTGTTTCAGTTTCGATACTTTAATATCGTCTAAATCAACTAGTATGAGGTTAATGGGTTGGCTCTGATACCATGTTGTGTTACGCCAGCGTCCCGGCCATCAATCCGTGGCCAAATGTGGAACAAGAATTTAATAAACCGACGCAAACGGAACCCGATTCCCCGGATCGACCATTAACCCTACACTAGTTATCTATAAAGGAGTTTAGAAAGGTTATACCGAATGATCCGTGTTCTTCGGTCTTCAACCTTCATCCTAAGCTCCTCGTGGCTTCCTTGATCAAGTTTGATCTCCGGTCTCCCCTCATCGAAGATGATCCACCCGAGAGTATGTAGTCCGAGCTCCAACCTCAAATCCGATGCAACTCGAGTACCTAGTTCGCTACACTAGATAGCCGAGATGAAGTAGAGAGTGTGTAGGATTAGATTGTCTCAATACACCCTAGGTTTCTCAACACATGAGACATGTAGAGTGGAGGTAAAAGAAGATGCAAAGAGAGGAGAGTGTGAGGCTAAGGAAAAACAAGTGAAGAAAATGGGCTTGAGTGTTGTGTGATATTTGTTATGAGCAAGCAGCTAAAGAAAAACATCTCAAGAAAAATATCTGCCTTGCTCACAATAATATCTCACTTGCTCAATACAAATATCTCACAATAGTACAAAAACCCTAGCATGTCACTATGAATCACTCCATGACTCATCTCCATGAGTCACCAAGTGCACATGCTAGAATAATGTAAAAACAATGACTCACACTTTCCCACTCTAATAAACATTTAAACTAAATGTTTAATACAAAAAGGAAATGGCATCTTCAAAAGTAATCTTGTAAGGAATTACAAGAATACCCCTCATCCGTATATACATACCCGTATCCGTATTCTGAAAGAATACGAATACAAAAAGACGAAAATAATCCAACAATATAATACTAGGATCCGACTTAAACCAAAGCCCATTAGTATTATCCATCTGAGTCATGATCCATACACAAGTGCACGTATATGATCAAACCCTGCCGTAAAACCAAACAACCTCTATATCGTTTCTCCCGAAGCAGGGAAACTCTCTGTGTAGGACTCTAAAGACTCGCCAATACGCTGGCAGTGGGTTTAACCACAAGCACGTCAGCGGCACTAGCTGTACGTAACGGCTACACAGGTATTGAGCAAAATGGAGGCCGACAAGCAAACACATCTTGAAACCCCTACTGAGCCTGATAGTGACAATATCCGTACAGTCCGGTCCGTCCATCTATGAGTATCGCATATCGAGTCTAGAGGGTGGATAAAGTCAGACCCCTAATAACTTGACATTTCAGTGTCGGTATGAAACTCATCACCGCCTGAGAAACTACCGATCTTAGATCAGTAATTCCCGACTACCTTGGTCAAGGATTTCTGGTGATGGCCACCTGTGCACAACACGACATCAACCCCCAATACCGGGAAAGACGAATCCCCTGACAATCCGCTTACTACCTCCATGTGGCTCGAGACTGTACCCAACTAAAACCTGTTTGCATGACTCCTTTGAGCCGTGGTAGGGTAGTAATCAAAGTACAGTGTGAACTCACATGAGACAAATGACAATCTCAGGTCGATAGACTAACCTGTATACATGTCACCAGGAAACTGCTATCTAACAATAGGTATAATACCAACTGGCAGGTTCCCGGCGAGTCCGTCCGGTGTACTCATAACCCAATAAGCACCTGTATACATCTTAGGTGAACAAACTGACACCAATGGCTTGTGAGACCGGCCACCGCCCCTCGTCGGGGTCTCGATCAGTATACACTAGTCTACTCTAGAGTATCGATGCCCGGTCTCGAAACTCCCACAACTAGGGACATTTAAGGATGTGCTTATAGACCCCCAGCTCCCACGTATATGATCGCCATCATACTGCTGGTAGTCAAGCAAGAATGCTATGGGCTCTATCAACATGTAATAGTGATCTGTAAAGCCACCTAAAGCAAGTACATGAAGATAAAGACAAACCAGATAGCATACTATCATCTCGAGTAAGACTGTTCTACCAGTATAGGTCCTCCTTCAATCATTGCAATCACGTGCCTGCGATCCAATAATTGACTTGATGGCACTATAGCCAACATGATCAAGCAGTGACCGCCAATTTCATACAAACAGAGACCAAAGATCTTCAGGAATGTGCTGCTCTCAGTCGCCTGCCCTTCTTTGAAAGGAGCGGACCAAGGCTACAAGCCAAAAACCCAACGAGCAACATTACCGATGAAGAGGCAGTAGAAGGGTACACAACCTATACGATCTACATAGTGGAGCCTAGAAGAACAAGTCCCCCCACTCCTCATAATCATGACAATGACGTGGTTGTTGCTACGCAACACTGGCTCGGTCCAGATGATGAAGAGCCCGCTCAGGCCATTAAGCAAAAGGAGCCCGTGGTTCCTGCAGAATCGAGCTCAGGCGGTAAGGATAACCTGGTTATCATACCCGAAACTATAGAACAAGTTTTATTCCAATAGCTTCAAAAGCAGCTTCTGGACAGAGACGAGAAGTTGGCCAAGGTCCGTTCCGAAGTCGACGAGCTGGTAAATGTCGTGGCAAATCTCATGACCCAAGTCTCTCAATTGCGATTACAGCAAAATTAAAATTTGGTTCATGAGCCAGTGATTGATATCCAGAAACAACCAACCAATACTCTTTCCATCCCAAGAGCGGAACACCTTTACGAAAAATGGCCGCGATCAGTCTCTAGTTTCTCTGATACGTATACTGACCGGGGTAAGCGGACAACAAGCGAACTAAAGACCGATTGGCCTCGTAAGCCAGTATTAGGAAAGGCGCCGACTCTAATGGAGAGGAGGAAGAAAGTCTACTCCTTCGGGAGGGAGGAAGTCAGCAAAATATTCGAGAACATTTAGAACAACGGTTTGCATCTGCTTATCCTAAAGAGGCCACATGAAATGAATATGACCGACAATCCCATATACTGCTCATATCATAGGTAGCGAGTTATATCATCGAAGACTGCTATATTTTCAAAGATTTGGTGGAGAACCAATACAAGGTTGGGAAACCTTTACCATCCTTGGATGTACAGGCAAACCACCAAGTTGCAGTCATCAACTCAGCTCTGCCAAGATCAAAATTTGAGAAGCTTGGATAAGAAAACACCCATGACCTCTACGTCGTTAAATTAGAAACAGACGACCCTACGTTGTTAAACTAGGAGTGTAAAAAAGAGAAAATGTATAAACAAATAAACTAAAAGCCGAAATGATGAGGCAACTCGCAATAAAAATCAGCGAGTAAAAAAATTAAAATAAAACCAAAATGATGAGGCAAATAAATAACCGAAATGATAGGGCAATCGCGACCTTTGCGATAAGAAAACCTGAAATGATAGAGCAATCGTGGTAAAAAAATCCCCAACTGCGAATGACGAGTCGCTCCTGGTATCATTCTGGTGTTAATAATGCAGACGCCAACAAAATTTCAAATCTTTGAATATCCCAACAGTGAATGATGAGTCGCTCCTGGTACCATTCCAGTGTTAGCGATGCAAACGCCAACAAAATTCCAAATCGCCAAAATTATCCTATCCCTACGACCGGTCCCCAAACAGACTACCATATACAATCCACGGGCACAATAATCCCCATCACCCATGTCCCATCGCAATCACCAGCCCAACGTCCAGTCCCCAAATCAACTACCGTATACAATCCACGGGCTCAAATAACCTCCACACTTGCGCTTCACCTCCACACTTATTTTTTTTTTTTAAAATAATTATAAAAAAATACGTTTATTGAAATCTTATTTTAAAGTCTTTTTTGTAAATATTCATAAATAAAAAAATGAAATGAGCATGCCTTTTTACATTGTTTTTCTTTTCAAAAATACACACATATCGCATACTGCACATTGAGTTCGCATGATATATTTGACCTGTTAATCGGAGGTTCCCTCGCTCCCAAAGCGAAGGAATATTAACGACAGCTTAGTCCGCGGCTTCCGGAGATTTGAATTCTCACAATCATTAAACTCCAGCCTGCCACAGACAGGGGGAATCTGTATACGCTTGACAAGCGTGCGCATTCCTATCTCAATAGGGTGATGAAAAACACTCTACAAAGTCAAACTCCTTGATTGTCATATCAAAACAGATAATCCATCTCCGCTATTACTGTTTTAGTCTATAAATAGACATAAACAACTTGCACACCTTCCGCTGCTCCCACTGACTACGACAACCCTTTAACAGAGTTATATACGCGTGCACTTCTAAATTTCCATTTAGAAAAACATTACAGTTATCCACTTACCAGATCTCATAGTCATGAATAATAGTAGTAGCAAGTAAGGTCATCATCACCATGATGCAAATATCCCTGTCACCGTCTACGAGGAAACTGATATACCTCTCGGGTGGCTGAGGTCACCCACTAAATCTATGGAGCGGCTAATGGTTTATCGGTCCAATTGAATCTCTAGGTCCTACTAAATTTTCAATAACCGTTTGTGGTTCTGAAATTACTTCCAGCTCTACCATACTCCCACTAATTTCTTTTGCAAAGAATTCCTCTTATAAAAAGGTGGCGAGTCAAGAACAAACCAACTTTTGATCTTGAAAATGATAGAAGCTAAACCCTTGCGAAATATTGGGATAACTCACAAACTGTCATTACTGAAACATGCCTTGAGTATGTTCGGATTAATCCTTTAAACAAAAACCGTATAACTCTATATGTTAACATCCTCAAGATATGCAACCATTCTATATCTATATAGAATCAAATGCACTAATTTAGATAGAACTAGATTCAAATGTTATGCGGTTGGTTCCAGTGCATACCACCTAAATGGAAGAAGACCATACAACATTATTCATCAAGGAGTGCACCCACGGATGAGTTACCTATGAGAGAAGCAATAATTTCAAGATTACTATGACGGAATACCTAGTATAAATATATTCCTCTTTGATCATTTCGAAGAATCTTGATACTACCAATGTATGGTTCTCTACTTTATTCTTATACCCTATGAACTTTCAAAATCTTTGGACCTTATATTTCAATGAATGCATGTCTAAAAACCAGAGAACTCATAGGAAGAATAGAATAAAGTGAGAGTACCATCCCCTTGTCCTAAAAGACACTGGACAATATACATTATCATGTATAAGTCCCTATTGAGTTTATTACTGTTATTCAACGCACCTTACTTAATCCTCAACTGGTTAAGGTAAATATTTAAAACACAGTTTTCAAAGAACTATATCCCACTCTATAAAATAAAGATACGGAAATATCATTTTAAAAATTGGTGCATAATAACGATTATTCAAAACCAAATATTTGCCGTAAGGCAAAACCAGGTGATTTAATCCAATATCACCAATTCATACGAATTCCGATATTGAGGATCAATTACCCATTTCTCAATACTCTACTCCTTCTCAACATCTGTAACGACATACAGATGTGAGATCCCAATCCGGTATACACATACCCTGGAGTCAGAATTAATTGGGAAAAACAGTTTTCAATAAAAACTACACAGAAAAACAGAAACATAAATGTTTCAAGGGGTGGTCGGGTATTCCTAATAATGTCTTTTCCACTGCCCATATTCATGACACTAGTCATAATTTCTTTGACCTCACTTCAATCTTTTTATATGTTTCTATATCTTATCTTTTGTACACCATACATAAGCTAGTTGGTTTTCTTCCTTCTCTACCTTTCGGCACCTGCCTAAGATTTGGAAGAAGACTATCCAATAAGCATAACCGGTGTACTTTTCTAATACAAGAAGCTCAAAATTTGAGAGACGGTGAAGGAGGGGCGACAACAGAATTATCCAATTCAATTTCTCTAGAACCAGTGGTCGTCCTTGAACTGAAATAATTTTATTAAGTTCGTATATAACCATACGAGATGGCCATTCCAAGAAATATGAATTATCGTAGTGAAATGACGTGTTCTGGAGGGTAAAGTAGGAGTGACAAGGATATTTGCGAGTTTGTCATGAATCATGACAATCCAAAACCAGATGTAAAAAAAGTTCGGTTAACTTGGTTTACAGGTTTTAGTTTAAAATCAGTAACGGTCGCTGCCAAAGAGAGAGAGAGAGAGAGAAACACTCAGCGTGCACTCTATCAAAATCATATTGGTTAATTAATTTATCTAATCAGGATGGCTCCCACTGTTTTCTCAAATTCTCCTTCAAATCCTAAAAGGAGAACTAGCCAGAATCATATGAAAATCTTCGGGAAGTAATACCTACTAACAGTGGAAATCATGACCAAACTATCATCGCGAAATAACCTTGACGGAAGCCGACCAAAGTCACCACACTCCAGAAGCTATGTGCATACATGGCAAGTTTCTCTTGTATTTAAAACTCCCGATATGGTTTTTTTCCCCAAACTGCTTATGACCTTGACAGAGGTCAACATATCATAAGTCGCAAGTGAAGTTCAACCCGTGATTAATTTAGACACACTCGCACGAGCCCTTGACAGAGGTCAATATGACTGTGCGATTATCCTAGATAATTGCATCTCTATGCAGCAAGCATGCATCACCTAGCTACCATACACTATGCCTTGACAGAGGTCAACATACAAAACATGAATATTAGGTGATACATGTAAGAAATGACGGAGGGCTGCGGCTGGTTTTTGGAAAAAAAAATCTTTAACCTAATGAACTTGATATCGCTGAAGGAACTCAAGTGGCTTTTGAAAAGGAGTGATTTAGGCTCCACTTTAAAAACATTTGGTTTTGTAGAAAATGAATGGTTTTGAAGAAAACTGGGTAGTTTTAAAATTTGTTCTGACAACATCATTTAGGTTTATTTTCCTTGTATTAAATATATAATGCGATCCCATCATTTAAGTTTATAGATGCAACAGAAACAAACAAAATAGCATGCTTTATAAGTCATCCGTATTCGCCACGGGGTCCCGGGTCTTCACTGTAAGGTTACTTAACTTACAGCAGGGCAGGGACAGGGCTAGCGCGGATGCAAAACATATAGATGCATCTAATAATATATATAAATACATATATCATCATCGCAGGCATGTAATAAACATCACATGCATACGATAAACAACAAACAAAATGGAATAGCGGATAAGTTAGGAGACCCGTGTTTCGTTTGAACCGCAAATGAAAACCAACGTTCCTTAATCGCCTGGATAGCCTATACAACCTCGAACCAAGACCCCTACGAGCACGGCAAGATACCCGTCAATTCAAGAAATGGGGCAACCGTAACTTAGTAACATGAGTGGGCCACTCGGCACTTTCTAGAATCCGGTAACTTGAACGCTCCTCCACGGGTCGTTCCTATAATCCTTACAAGTGCGGCAAGCAACCCGTTAATTCTTGAGTGAGACAGCTCAAACTCATCACCATGAGACGACCATCTAACGCACTCTAGAACTCGACGACTCGAGCACTTCTCCCGGGTTTATCCTAGTACAGAAAAGAAAAATATACAATGGTGACATCGAAAGCATCCTGGTCGAGCCCCAATAAATAATATACATCAAGTGGCAACGATAACCACAATCCGGCCGCTTCTCCCGAATAAATAAATATACATTCAAAACTGTTCAATCAAATCACTCGATAGGCTATCCATCACGAAAATCCGGCAAAACCATCACAAGATATATATCCAAACCGATATCATAAGAAACGAGTGTGCAACCATATTTAATCGAACATATAGCAATTAGACAATGTTAATAGTACACAAACAAAAACGGATCATAAACGATGTTACAATTTTTACTGAAAACAGTCCTGAATTGTCCGTATGCAAAAACTACACAAATTGAAATCTGGGGAAAAAAGTGATATACCAAAAATCCGGTATCTACAACTCCAAGAAACTGACAAAATTTGGTGATCAACTGAGAAGTTTAGGCCGAAAATCTCGGCCTAGCCTCAGCCAAATTTTGTCTGTTTGTCCTCGAATTCTGTGCTAAGTTTTCTCTTTCAAACAGGAGTCCACTGATATTCTTCAAAAAAAATTCGGAGACTTTTTAAAAAAACGAAAAGAAACTTGGTTTTAGAAACTTGATCGGGTCAAGTTTTCGGTCTCGATACTAAAATATCGTATAACTCTAGTTAAAGTATTTGGCACGGCTCTGATACCATTGTTAGGTCCATAGTGCTCACGTCGCAAGACTCGTGGGCAAGACGGAAGTGAAAAAAAACTTTTATGCAAGCACTAGCGACCAAAACCCTAGAATTGATTCCAAACGCTAAATTGGGAAAAAAAAGCTTACTACACTAGGAGTTTAGGGGGCTAGCTATCTTTGTAGCGTGTCCGCCTAATCGTGGAAGACCCCTACACTGTTCCAAGGACTCTAGCTTGGCTCCGAAGTTGTCGGAAACAGGCTTGCAATCCGATCTTACTTGCCGAAGATGATCCACCCGAGAGAATCAGATAACAAACTTTAGCTTCACACCAACAAGTCTAAGTGAAGCAACTCACAACCTATGCTTACAAGGAATAGGTTGTGAGGGATGTAGTGGTGAAAATCAAGCTTTCTCTGTTTTCTAAATTTTCCTTTCTAAAAGATGGAAGCTCAACAAGAAGAAGAGAAGAGAGGAAGAAGATCATGTATCAAAACTTAACATATCTCTTTCCTTCTCTCTTGCTCTTATTCATGTTGTGTAAAGTGAGTGGAAGAATGACTCACCTCATAACTCGCTACATGAGTCATGAGCCCAAACACATCTTAAAGCTTCCAAATGAGAAAACTTCTCTATATGTACACATATGCACGCGCGCGCGCGCACACACACACTCATACACACATACATCCGTATATACAACAAATACATATACCCGTATTCGTATCAAAATACGAATACCCGTATTCGTAACGAGATAACAATTTTCGTATTCGTATTAAGATATAAATACATGTATTTATACAAATACCTGTATTCGTATAAATACCGTATTCGTATCAAAATACAAAAACCCAAAAGAAAGAAAATGAAAAATATAATAATAGCTCGCATATAGAATCTGGATATTTTTCAAACCCGCTAGTATAAACAAAATGTACGATTAAAGTACATGCAAAAGTACACGTATTTAATCGAACCCCCGTACGTATCAAAATACGCACATTATATCGTTTTGCCTGAACTGGGAAACCCTTTGTGTGGACTCTAAAGACTCGATAATACGCTGGCAGTAAATTTAACCATAAGCACGTCAGTGGCACTAGCTGTACGTAACGGTTGTTCATGTATTGAACGAAAGGAAGGTCAACAATTAAGCTTGTCTGTATCCCTACTGAGCCTATAAGTGATACTCTCCGTACAGTCTGGTCTCTTCTTCTAAGAGTGTTGCATACTGGGTCTAGGGGTGGATAACGTCAGACCCCTAATAACTCGATAAGTCGTGCCGATATCAAGCTCATCATCTACCGAGAAACTACTGGTCTATAAACAGTAAATCTCATCCACCCTGGTCAGGGATTTATGGTGATGGCCAATCGAATACAGTACGACATCAACTCCCTATACCAGGAGAGACGAATCACTGATAATCGCTCACTGCCTCCATATAGCTCGGGACTGTATTCAACTAAAACTCGTTTGCATGACTCAGTAGAGCCGTCGTATGGTAGTAATCTAAGTACACGGGAACTCACATGAGACAAATGACGATCTCAGGTCAACAGACTACATGTACTCATGTCACCAGAGAACTGCTATCTGACGATAGGTATAGTACCATCTAGAAGTTCTCGGCGAGTCTGTCCGGAGTACTCACCTCTAGTGAGCACTTGTATACAATTTTATGTGTCAAAACACCAATGGCTTGTGAGAACGGCCACAGGCCCTCGTCAGGGTCTAGAAACGTATACACTAGTCTAGTCCAGAATATCAATGCACAGTTTCGATACTCCCACAACTAAAGACATTTAAGGATGTGCTTATGTACTACCCAGCTCCTACGTATATGATCGCCACCATGATACTGGTAGTCAAGAAGAATCCTATGGGCTTTATCATTATGTATTAGCGACACGTAATAAAACGTATATACATACATGATAAAGACAAACCAGATAGCATACTATCATCTCGAGCAAGACTGTTCTAACCGTATAGGTCCTCCTTCAATTACTGTAATTGCTTACTTGCAATTACAATAATTGATGTCGTGCCTCGCTTCCCAAAATATAGAAATACGAGGGTAACTAGGCCAGCCATACTCCTACGGTCAAGGAATAATCCTACCATAGTCACATTTCGACTTCTAGCAGTACATGGTAAGTAGTAAATACGACATAAGTAATGAGAAATGCAGTCACTAATTTTATCATATCAATAAAACAACTAACCAAATAGAGTCAAAGAAAATGATAGCGCTGACGTCGCTGATTTAGATGTCTGCAATGTTCTCAAAGTAAGGTAGGTCCTGATCTGGGCTACGTCCACTTCTCACTCTGAGCATGCATACTCAGGTCATCATGGCGACACAAAATAACAATATAATAATACATAGTATGATACAGTAACAATAAGTATGAACTAGGAATTATAAAATAGTAACACGAAGACATGAAACAATACGAACATGTGGGTAATATAACATATGTGTCATGACCAAGTATCATAAGTATGACAATTCTATTCTAATGCATTTGTTTGTTTGTAGTTTAATATTGAAGGTATGTGTGTATACAAGAGTAGTCCGATATAAACGCCACGGACCAACGGCACGTTTAGTATAAGGCCCCATAAACCCCACGGAACAGCGGCACACGGGATTCATGTTAAGTGATTTTTAAATGGATTCTCGCGCCATGACATGCATTCATTACCCAACTATCTCTTATTCCAGATTACAGTATGTGTTCAAGTACCATATTGGGTGCGAATAAGTACGTATCAATTTCACTGCCCAATCACGATTCCACTCATATCACCTTTCGCTAATAATCACTTTCACTGACGTACTTGTCATCCCTAATCGATATCACTTATCACTCGATAATGCACTATAGATACTAGGATGTCAATATAAATGATTGCTAATCACTGAGGGTGCAACAGTCGTGCAATATGATAGAAAAGCAGTAAAATAGAATACGAGTAAAATATGGGCAGCCAGTGTCATTCATATTGGGAAATTCATAGTAATTCATATGTGCATAATCAGGTGAAACGATATAAAAGTCATAAAAATTAGACTCAATTATTTATATAGTAAAATTTGTTTCATACCAATCAGGGTTCTGTTTAGGGAGATACAGTTGTTTTAAAACGGACGTTCACTGCTGGAATTCCAGTTTCTGAACTGGAAGTCCAACTTCAAACGCATCTTTCCAATAGTTATGTTTGGATTTGGCATCACTACAGTTCAATGAAATATAGATTTATCATTTGAGATTCTAAATCAACCGACAGATCGGTAATAGCTATTGTATACAGGGAGTTACAATCTGTTTAGTGTCACTACGTATAAATTGTTACTGCAGTAATCAGCCAGACACATAGACAATATAAATTGTGTTAAAAATATCAAACTGTGATGGAATATGGTGAAACTAGTGTTCTATGAAAGTTAACTCAATTTTATACGCATCGATATAAGACTCCGCACATTTTCATGTTTGAACAGGGAGATATAGGCGTTTAAAAATAGGTATTAGCAAAGATTACTGCTCTGGACTGCAGACCTATCTCACATCAGTTTGTGTTGTCGAAACAAAACAATTTTCAGTAACCATTTTCATATATTCATAGATTATCCAGTCTTCTTCATAACGAGCCTAAGCACGCCACGATACGATTTTTTACGATTTACTACGAATTTAATACGGCGATTTATGCAGTAATTCCAGATTCCGTGTCGGTTATCGAGGGTATCATTTCATAGTGTAAACGTCAATAATTAGCATCCAAATTTCTATACGATATTCATAATAAGTAAAGGAGTTTATTAATCACAAGTTCCACCATTTTAAAATAGGTTTTCTCTTAGGGTTCCATATCGAACACCTAAGCTTTGCATACGATTATTGATCGAAATGTCGATTTCTTTTACTTGATCGACACGAAAATTAATTTATGAAAATCTAATTATTGTCACCATAGAAATAGTAACCATTAGATGGGTTTCAAACACTAAATTAACGGCAATGGTTTGCGCGAAAAGACTCGATTATACTATCTCGATATAGATACACACACACACACACACACACACACACACACACACACACACACACATAATTTTATATATCATGGTATATATATGTAACGATTATATTAGCATGATAAACAAGTGGAAGGGTTTTCCACTTGCCTGCCAAGGGTTCAACGATGGTACGACAACGGCGCGGGCACAGCAACGACACGACGCAACTAGGGCTTAGGCTCAAGCTCGGTTCAGTGTGATGCTACTTGGCTCGAGGGATGAGGGCTTGGCTCGGTCTTGGAAGGAGAGTGAAGTGCTCGGGTATTGCGGTGTGATGGAGACAAGGCAATGCTGACAACGATGATGATTGTAACGTCTCTGAAATCACTGTACAGAAATTTCTTGTTATTATACAGAAAAGGGTATTACAGCATGTGTAAGAGTTAAAAGTTATTTTTGTTAAATAAAAGGAAGAAGCAACTTTGTAGCTCACTGGTAAAGCCTCTGCACTGTTGTGACATATCCTGTGTGTTCGATTCTCATCAGACACAATTATTTTTAGATTTTTCGTTTTAATTTTTCGGAAGCCCAAGAGTTGCATGTGCAATACACGGAGAAACGGAAAGTTTCAGAAAAATCAAACAGGCGCAATGAGGTGTACACACCTAACTTAACACGTGACACAAATCTCGAGACAGATCAACAAATCTTGACCGCTCGTTTTCATCATTTGGCCGCTGCTGACGGTTCGATGGAGCCCATTTTCCTCCGTGCTTTGCACACTTGTCCTTTCGACACCTCTTAACTTCCCTGCACTGTTTGGTTTTCCTGCAATCAAACAAAGATTCTTCAATTCACCATTTAACACCATTTAAATCCTTTTAATCCACGTTTTTAATTCACAAACCCTAATTCTTTACTATAAATACCACCCCATGCCCTAGCTCTTCACCATTCTGAAATTTCGAGCAAAAATTCTCTCAAACTCTCTAAATGCCAAGTGTAGTTAAGCCCCCAAAGTGGAGTAGCAAGCCAAACTCGACGACCGGAGCATCTCCAACGAAACCACGACCCTCGAGGGTTTCTTCCATCTCAAAACAACTTTTTAAAAAAATTGACAAAAGAGGAGTTATCTCTGATATAATATTCTTTTTAATATTCTTAATACATGTGATAGGCAAATTAAATCAAACTAACATGCTGCACAAATCTTAACCTCATTCACATCATTTAGTTTTTGGTTTAACAAAAATTTCATAGGAAACAAATATATAACGAACTTTTTCATTAAAATACCATGAACTTTAGTATAACACTTCTCGATAATTAGTTTAAATAC
Source organism: Agapanthus africanus (assembly GCA_030015575.1). Taxonomy (NCBI): domain Eukaryota; kingdom Viridiplantae; phylum Streptophyta; class Magnoliopsida; order Asparagales; family Amaryllidaceae; genus Agapanthus; species Agapanthus africanus. Next base: position 190,622,122 of record JASDDO010000019.1, on the reverse strand, counting down.
GTTTAGAAAAACTTCACTGGGTAACAACCAACACCACACGCACACTATGGTTCCATAGCACAGTATCCTAGATCTATGGTTATAGATTTTTACATTAAAATACCACACTTTTACAAAACGGGTTTCTTTTAATCGGTATTTTAAAATCCTTGGCAATTACGCCCCTACAACACTCGTTAAGAGACCCGCTAATGGATTGTGTGGATTATCGCACATTCTTGGGACAGTAGAGCGAGATGCAGAACTCCTCACGGAGTATTCGGTCTCGAAAGGAAATAAAAATACGGTTTTTAAGAAACACGACTTTTCTAAACAAAACTAATTTTTGGAAAACTATATAAAAATTATGAATCCGTATTTTCAATAAAAAAACAAATTAAGAAACTATATTTTTAAAGTGAAAAATTAGAATGTTCTAATAAAATACCGCCAAGTTTCCAAAAATAGTAGTTTTCACAAAATACTATAAACCTTTAAAAATACTAGGTTTTATCACCAAAACACCACAACAATTAAAATACATGTTCATGAAAACCCTAAATATTACAAATCACTCTCGATGTTATTTTTAAACAATATTAATATATATTTTTCATAAAAACCCCTCGAGATATGCAAACAATATTTTAAGAATTCTAGAATTAATATAGGCTTAAGCGGTATCATTTCTCTTGAGCCTCACGGAGCCGGAGAAAGTGAGTGCTTGCTTATTCAGGTTAGACAACTTAACGGAATTATCAATAGCAATTGTCTTGGGAAAAAACACAAATCCTGTCGTCCATATGCAGCAGTTGCCAATTTCTTCCGAGCATAAGATTTTTAACAATTTTCATCAATTCTATGAAAAAGACTTGAACTCGAATCCAAACTCGAACACAAACTCGAACTCTGGCCTAACTCGAATATGAACTCGAACCCAAACTACTCGGACTAGCTTGACTCAGACCAAGATTGCAATTGTCATGACTCGCATATTACTCGACTCACTCGAATACATTCTACACCTTTTGCAATATATGGTTTCGATTAAGACATGTTAATCAATCAATCAAATCAATTAAGTATATTAACCATTTATATATATTATAATCGGGATGCTTGGGATAGTTTCTTGTGTGAATCCAACGGAGTTTCAGGAGTCCCGTATTAATCTCTTTTTTATTTTACTCGAATATCAGTCGGGTTAACTCATTCACAGCCTAGAGCCCCGATACTAACACATGAAACGGGCCCGTGTTTCCTTGCTCCTGGGGCCCCACTCTTGAGCTCGTGAATACTTCTACGGCTGCGTTGACATTCACACTTGGAACTTAACATTAACCTAGTGATCATATAGAGACCTATAGAATATATTTACCTATGATCATATACTCTTACTCGTCATATATATTCTACACTTGTCATTTTCTTTACTCTTACTCATATTTGGGACTTATCGAGCGCTAGTTCGCTAATGGACATTCCACCCACTTTTCTTCTCTTGGAATGTTTTTCAGATACGGTCGAGACAGAGGAAGTTGAAACCACAGAGAAGAACTACAACCAGATCGCTACTCAGGGCTAGCTCAGCTTCACTTTTTTTCTTCAGTTTATGTATACCACTTGTTTAGGCATTTTCCTTATTATATTTACTTTCCAGCATAAACTCATGTATTTGTAAATATTGGAAGTTGAATTTACATAAAGATATTTGTTGAAAAATTTTACAATATCCATTTATTCTTGTATTGTGTATTATTGTTTCAATACGCTTAGTATATTTATTTAGGAAATGACCTTCTCTAGATAAATATGCCGCGGGCTTGCCACGTCACTGTTTCCGTCTACTGGAAAGCGGGGCGTGACAATGATGACGTAGAGGGGATTTCGGGCGACGAGGTTAGCGGCGGTGCTTAGGCGGTGAGAAATGACGATAACGAAGTTGTTGTTGGTAGCTTGTGGTGATGGTTCGGTAGAACTTAATGGGGTTCGTCGGCGATGAGTGGATCTAGAGGCGGTGGTTGCAGAAGTGCTCACGGTGGCACAGTGGGGTGGGGCTCGTCGGATATGGGTTGGCCGGGGCAGTTGCAGGCAGTGTAATGGGTTAAGGTGTTTGGGAGTTATTTGTGAAGGGATGAAGAAGAGGGTGATGGTGGAAGAGTAGGTGGTGGCTCGTAGGCGACGGTGAGGTGCAGCGGCGTTGATGGGTGTTGTTGAGATGGTGGTGGAGTGCCTCAAGTTCGTCGGCGGTGGTAGTGGGGGCTCGGGTGTGGAGGTTGGAAGGAGTGGACTACGATGGTTGACGAAGGAAGCAGCGGGGAGCTCGGTTGCATGGAGAGGGGAAGTCTTGACGGTGGTCTGGATGGCGGTCTCGACGGCGATGGCAGGGAGGGGCCAGCGGCAATGGTAAGGTGAGCTTGATGGTGGGTTATTAGAAGTTAAGGGATGAGCTAGAGAGAGTTTGGAGGAAAATAGAATGAGAGAGAGAGAGAAGGATATAAAGAAAGAGAGTGTGGAGGTCAGGATCTCCTTCAGATATTGTCCTTCGTCGATCTGTCGCGAGCGTTGATGAATGGCTGAGATTGGGTTTGAGGGTTGCCTCCTAGAGCGTGTGGATCTCAGCGGGCTTGATTTGGAGTGAAGCCGTGCTACCTGCAAAGAAGTCCCAGGGTGGTTGTGCCACCGTAGACCCTCCGACGATCAAGTTAGCCGAGGTATTTGAGCAGAGTAGCAGCCTATTTGAGTAAAATTGCGTTACCAGAGTCGTATGAAAGAGGGGTTTATATAGCGGTCGCCATGGGCTAGCTGGTGTGAGATCTTCGCCGCCCGTTACGCTCCTGGCATTACGCCTGCGTGAATGGCAGGATCCCCCATTAATGACGAGATAAGCTCGTTGATGGGGGAATGCAACGGTGTGGAACACGGGATCGTGGGGCGGCGGATATCTCGCGTCTGGAGATATTCGTGGAGCCGTGGCGGAGGCGTCAGTGATCTACGTTTTAGGTCGCTCGATAGAACCGAAGAGGGAGGTCGAGCTAGTTTGGTTCTGTGATAGCTCGGAGGCGAAGGGCCGAGGTGCTCGGCGTGTGGGAAGGCTCGGAGACGATCCAATGGTCATTTACACGGCGAGCATAGGAATGTTCAGGGAATCATCGGAGGTCGGGTCCAGACAACGGGACGATAGCCCGGGGGACGCCTCCAATGTGTGGTGCTTGCCCTGTTTCAGTGTGCCTCGGGACACGTCATCTGCCACATGTCATGATCTGGGGAGTTCCCAATTATGAGCATCATCATTAGCCCCCCACTCTCATCCCGACCTATTTATGGGTCGGGTCGAGAGTGGTCTGATCGTTCCCTCGGGCTCAAGTCGTAGTTAAGGACCTCGTCAACGCGGATTTCCAAGGTAGTTAGGCTTATTTCGATGACGTCAGCGCATCAGAGAGGAGATCATACATTAAAGAGGGAGCGCCAATTCGATCGTACGTTCGTTAAGGTGCAGGCCACGTGTCCGACGCCGATTGGAGGACGTGACGGGTCGTCACTGTCTTCTACGCTCGAAAGGACGTCTCCAATAATTGCGCGATACGTGGAGCGTCGACGGATGGTGAGCGCGAAGCGTCGTTTTGGCGTGAAACGATCTGAGCCATTAGATGCGTTTGCCAAAGTAAATAGGGGTGGGACCCCCCAGGGTCTACACTTTCGCCATCATTTCCCTGTCACTGCGAGAGATAGCTCGGTGCTCTTTCCTTCAGATCGGATCTCTCGCGCTCTTTCCTCAGAGGACTCCTTCTTTGAATCAGGTTAGATGTCTTCCTCTGAGGAGTCTATTAAGATGGTTAGGGTAGAGTCTAGGGAGTCTTCATCTGCTACCTCCTCTGCCCCATCCGAGTCAGACTCCCCTCGTAAGGTTAGGGTTACCCGCACCGTTCGTGTTCAGGCGACGGGAAGGATGCCCAAAGTGCGCATCGGGAACGCTCACGATGTGCCCTCCCTCCTAAGGAATGTGGACGAGCTCACTACAATCCGGGCTCATTTCCATATTCCCCCTAGATATTCGCTTCATTTGGCTAGGGAGGACGAGAGGGCGGATCAGGTGCAGGGCAAGGAGATTGCCTTGTACTTAGATGCATTCTGGACTGGAATGCGTCTGCCCTTTCCCCCCGAAATATGTGGGGCGCTACGTTGCTTCTAACTAGCCCCGGGCCAGCTAGTGCCGAACTCATGGAGAATTCTCCTCGGATTCCTAGTCCGGTTGAGGCTTGAAGAAATCCCCTTCAGCTTGACCCTTCTCCTTTCCTTCCTTTGATATAAAAATCATCCCGGCACCCGTAAGGACGAGTCAAGCTGGGTGTACATTTCCTTCAAAAAGCGCAAGGGAGGGGCGGCCGGGTCGGGGGTAGTTGTAGTTCCTTCTTCCATTCACGAATGGAAAGAGAAGTTCGTATTCGTCGGGCCACCCGAGGGTGAGGATTGGCCTGTACCTGTACAGTGGAACAGGGCCGACTGACCGCTGGTGAAGCGGTCGTCCTCTGCCGAGGCGAAGGCGGTGTCCATGTGGGAGCCGATCCAATGGGCCGATGTTTTGCTGTCCGAGCAGGCCCTTAGCTGGGCCGAGCTCAGCCCCGCTCGATTCGTGGGTAAGTTAGGACCTTGGACGATCAATTTAGACTTGAATATATTTTCTTTTGCTCTTTCCCGGGTCACTAACTCCTTTATGTATTTTTCTCTTTGCAGAGCAAATGGACCAATCTAAATTCCTGGATGCCATAGCCGTTAAGAAGAGGAAGATCGAAGGCGCTAGCTCGTTACGCCTTGGCTCGAACCCGGCCCCGAAGGCAGCAGCACCGGCTAGGACTTCCTCCACGCCCCGAGCTTCGGAAATCAGCAGCGGGGAGAGCCACAAGTACGCTCGGGAACCGGAGCCCCGGGCGAGGGAGGTGGAGGATGAGGTCGACCCCCGAGGTCCCCCTCAAGAGCTACAAGAGGACGGTGTCTCGATCTTCGTCCTCCCCGATCTTCGTGCAGGAGGGGAACGTCTGCTTCAAGATCCCCTCGGGACTTTCTGTCGCCGATAGATTGCTTTCGGAGATGGAACGATCGGCCGGGGGGAAAATTCCCCAGGGGACCCTCAAGGCCCAAGTTGCCGCCATTGCTCAGGAGGCTGTACAGGTAAGTATCTGCTTTCCGTTGAGGTTTTCGTCAAGCGTTTTTTCCTCGGATCGTATGATTTTTAACCCCTTCTTTTATCTTCCTCAGCTCCTCCAGCACTACGCCCTCATCGCCAACATGGAGCACGAGGAGATTGCTCCGGCGATGCAGAAGGCGGGCGAGTCTTCTTCACGGGAGGACGATATGCGGTAGGCGAAGGAGAGGATTGCAGCCCTCGAAACCCGAGTGGCCGCCGAGGTGGTAGTGAACTCCAAATGCAAGAAGTCTATTCGCCTTCTGAAGGAATCCAACAAGGCCATCCAAGCTAAGTTGGAGGAGGCCAAGGTGCTAAACTCCACGATGAAGAAGTCGCTTAACGCCTGCAAGAGGGAAACCGATGCGGCGAAGGAAGCGGTGAAGATCGCCGACCTCCGGGTAGTGAGGTCGGTGGAAAAGTACAAGACGTCGGAACAGTTCTATGCCGACCTTGCAGACGCCTTGGCCATCGTTTGGCACCAGGCCCTCGACGCTGTCAAAGCGTTGATGCCGGGGTTTGCCGATGGTGAGCTTCGGCTCGAGTGCCCCCTCTCCGAGGATGAGCCGTAGGGGGATGCCGCCGGAAGTGCCGCCGGGGGAGAGGCCGCCGGTGGGAGTGCTGGAGATAAGGCTCCCGACGGGAGTGCCGACCCAAAGGCAGTCATCCCAACTCTCAGCGCCGAAGCTCCTGGTGGGAGCACCGACCCTAAAGCCGTCACCCCGGCTCGGCGCAGAGCAGGTCGAGATCCTCCCTGGTCCCAAGGCCTGAGCCTTCCTGCCTTCTTCTTTTTTTTTGAATTTTGTAAGCCTTCGGGCAATTTTTGTAAGGCTGAGGAGCCTATAGTACCTTGTAAAGACTTTCAGATCGTGAATAAAGCTGCTTTTAGTTTTTCTTCGCAGCAATGTTTTCTTGTGCTCGTTGACGTGAGCCTGTTAGTGTTTTCCTCGTCCCAAGAGTCAAGCCGTAGGTCGATGACCAGTCTCTTAGATGTCGATCGCCTGTCGAGTGTAAGCCAGTTAATCGCTAAGTGCAGGAAGGTCGGTCCCCTCCCGCCCCCGGAGTCGAGGCGGCGATCGTTTACTTAAGATACGTCGGTTGGCTCCTCCGAGTAGAAAAGTATAGATTGGCCTATTCCTTTGAATTGGACCGGCGACCACTTCTCTTAGAGTAAGTTAGACAATAGCCAAATTTGAATTAGTCGGCGTTTGCCAAGGTTGACATTGCTCGGTGGCCTCTTGGTGAGGGCTTTCGATCCTTGGCGTGGATGGGTAGGAACTACCTGCCAGGGATGGGCCGAGCAGGGAATCTGCTCGGTGGCCTCTTGATGTGGGCTTTCGATCCTTGGCATGGATGGGTAGGAGCTACCCGCTAAGGATGAACCAAGCAGGGAAGCTTCTCGGTGGCTTCTTGATGAGGGCTTTCGATCCTTGGCATGGATGGGTAGGAGCTACATGCCAGGGATTGACCGAGCAAGGAAGCTGCTCGGTGGCCTCTTGATGATGGCTTCGATCCTTAGCATAGACGGGTAGGAGATACACGCTAAGGATGGACCGAGCAGGGAAGCTGCTCGGTGGCCTCTTGATGAGGGCTTCGATCCTTAGCAAAGACGGGTAGGAGCTACCCGCTAAGGATGGACCGAGCAAGGAAGCTGGTCGGTGGCCTCTTGATGAGGGTTTTCGATCCTTGGCATGGATGGGTAGGAGTTACCCGCCAGGGATTAACCGAGCAGGGAAGCTGCTCAGTGGCCTCTTGATGAGGGCTTCGATCCTTAGCATAGACGGGTAGGAGCTACCCGCTAAGGATGAACCGAGCAGGGAAGCTGCTCGGTGGCCTCTTGATGAAAGCTTTCGATCCTTGGCATGGATGGATAGGAGCTACCCGCCAGGGATGGGCCGAGCAGGGAAGCTGCTCGATGGCCTCTTGATGAGGGCTTCGATCCTTAGCATAGACGGGTAGGAGCTACCCGCTAAGGATGGTCCGAGCAGGGAAGCTGCTCGGTGGCCTCTTGATGAGGGCTTTCATACTTGGCATCGGTGGGTAGGAGCTACCCGCCAGGGATGGGCCGAGCAGGGAAGCTGCTCGATGGCCTGTTGATGAGGGCTTCATTGGTGTCTGTCGGTCTCCTTTGACCCGCAAAACCTAGGGAAGAGAGACCGTCGCAGGCAATATGTGACAGAAACGCATGGGGAGGCGTACTGCTCCGTAATGTGCGCCGTTCTAACTTGTGTTTTGCCATTTGAGCGCATGGACACCACGTGACGGCTCTGCGTAGGGAGCTTTGAAAAGATCCCATGAATTGCGCTGCTGCGCGCGTAAATTTGGGCCCTTAAGGATTCCGTTGGGGTTATAAATAGCGAAGGCATGTTGGTTTCTTTTAGCCTTTCGTTTCTGAAAATGGCCGAACGTCCGTGTGTGCTTATCAACGAGATGATTTCCCGGGACGATGTGTACCTCTACAATCTCGACCGGTCCGAACAGACGTACGAGGCGGTGCAAGACCGCGTGGAGGCCAATTTTGGATGTCTGCTTCCCCGGCGATCCCCACTCCTCCAAGTGCTCATTTATGCGATCTGGAGGAGGTCCCCGGGTCTGCACAATGCCTTGTCTTCGCAGCTGAGAGATGAGGCGATCGAGAAGTTGCACTCGCTTTACCACCTCAGCCTGATCTCGAAGAGCAGGCGGGATAGATCGGCGGGCCTTCTTCTGGAGTGTTTCCAGAAGAGGCCGATTGCTGATTTTTGTCCAGTGGGTGACGCTTTAGAGGTGGCCAAGGAAGCTAGGGCTCGGCTGACGGAGATTTCGTCGGAGTATCATCAACAATGCTTCCTCTATCCCCGGCCCCCTTTATTGTAATAATAATTTTTTATAAGGCTGGGAAGCCCATAATAACTTTAATGAATAAGGTTCCTTTTTTGCGACGTGTTTTTGTCTCCTTTTTGTTCTCTTTGTGCTTTTGTGTATGTTCACGAAGTGAAATCAGTGCCCTTTGATCCGAGGAAGAGGGAAATATATTGAATAGGTTTCTTTTAATTCAAAAGGTTTAAAAAAGAAATTTACATCGCTTGGGCAAAAAAGAAACACATATTCATAGATACAAATTTCGAATTCACTTGTACAATTTGAGTTTTTCGGCATTGTAAGGTCGCGGAAACTTACGACCCGCCGCGTCTTGTAAGCGATAAGCCCCACCTGGCAATACCTCGGAGATGAGGAATGGGCCGTCCCACTTCGGGGAAAACTTGTGCATCTTGTCTTGGTCTACGAACTCGTTCCGCCTTAGGACCAGATCTCCAGTCTTGAAGGTGCGATGCTTGACTCGTACATTATAGTAGCGAGCAGTTTGCTGTTGGTAAGCGGCGGCTTTGATCTGTGCCCGGTCCCACTTCTCTAGCAAGATGTCCAAATTAGTTCGGAGCGTCAAGGTATTAGCTTCGTCATCGAAGTGCTCGACTCTGTAACTGGGCAGTTCGATCTCTGCAGGGACCATCGTCTCGGTGCCGTAGCAGAAACTGAAGGGGGTCTCTTTAATGGGGGTCTTCTTTGATGTGCGTAGGGCCTATAAAACCAGGGTAGTTCGTCGACCTAACTGCCCTGCCTTCCTTCCAGACGAGTTCGAAGTCCTCAAATGACGTCTCGGTTAGCGACCTCGGCATGCCCGTTGCATTGAGGATGCGCAACCGAAACAAACTTCATGAGTACGTGGTATTCGTTGCAGAATCCCTTGACTTTGTCATTTTCGAAGTTCGTCCCATGGTCGGTAACGATACACCTCGGGATCTCGAACCGGGATATTATGTTGTTCTGCAGGAATTTGATGGTCATGGTGGCGTCCGGTTTTCTGATAGGGATGGCCTGGATCCACTTCGTAAAGTAGTCCACCGCGATGAGGATGTATTTGTGCCCGCCCGTACCAGTTGGGAGTTGGCCTACCATGTCCATTCCCTACTGGGCAAACGGCCATGAGGATGTCAGGGCCGTTAGCTCGGTAGCCGGAAGGCGAGGTATACTGCCATGGAGTTGACAGCTCTTGCATCTCCTGATGAGCTTCTGAGCATCCTGATGAATGGTCGGCCAATAGTACCCTTGGAGCAGCGTTTTCTGGACTAAGGTGCGGGCCCTTTGATGAGCTCCACTGACCCCTTCGTGTATCTCATGCAGGACGTAGTCGGCTTCGTGGAGGTCGACGCGCTGAAGCAGAGGCTGCATGAAGGACTTCTTGTAGAGGTTTCCATTGCTCCAGACGAAATGGTGAGCTTTGGCTCGAAGGCGGCGTGCTTCCCCTCGATCTGCTGGGAGTGTACCCTCCTTTAAGAACTCTACGAGCGGCTTCCTCCAATCCCGGCCTTCCTCCTGGGCAGCGTAAACTTGAAGTGATGTCTTCCTGTCTTGCACGCTGGGCCGTGGCAAGACCTCGAAGAGGATATTCCTCTTATTGTTAGCCGTATAGGAGGAGGCTAGCTTGCTCAGAGCGTCGGCCTGGGCGTTTAGGTGCCACGGAATCTGCTTCACTTGAACTTCGTCGAAGTCTTTTCGTAGTCTTTTTACCTCAGCTAAATATTTCACCATCAGAGGCTCCCGAGCCTCGAATCGGCCGGTCACTTGGCCTACGACCAGGGAGGAGTCACTGTGGATTCGAATCGTCTTTAGCCCCATTCCGAAGGCGATTCGTAGTCCAGCTAGTAAGGCCTCGTACTCCGCGGCATTATTTGAAGCTTTGAATCCGAGATTTAAAGAGTACTCTATCTCTGCCTCGTTCAGGCCTCGAATTATGAGCCCGGCACCACTCCCATCCTCAGTAGAGGATCCATCGACGTAAAGGCCCCAATCAGGGACATAGTCGGGCCCTTCCTCGATCGAGGGTTGAGACCCAGGGACCGGCGCCTACACCGTCTCTTTGTTGGGGATAGTATATTCGATAACAAAGTCTGCTAGGACTTGTACTTTGATAGCTTGTCTCGGACGGTATTTAATGTCGATTTGAGATAACTCCCACCTCCATTTCTCCAAACGACCAAATGACTCGGGGGAGGCGAGAATAGCCCCTAAAGGACGCTCGGTGAGGACGAGGATGGTGTGTGCCTGGAAGTAGTGTCGTAGTTTTCTTGAGGCCACGATAAGCGCCAAGACAATCTTTTCTATGGCCGGGTACCTTGTTTCCGCGTCTTTAAATACGTGGTTTACGTAGTAGACCGTCTTCTGGACTCCTTCAACTTCTCGGACGAGCACCGAGCCCGCAGCCTGATCGGACACCGCTAGATACAGTGATAGCTCGTCTCCTTCAACTAGTCGGGTGAGCAGTGGGGGAGTTGCCAGGAGCACTTTCAGTTGCTCGAAAGCGATCTGACACTCTTCTGACCATTCGAACCTTGGGATCTTTCTCAGGGCTTTGAAGAATGGGAGGCACTTTTCTCCGGACCTCGACATGAAGCGACTTAGAGCGGTCACTCTCCCCATGAGTCGCATGATTTCGACGTTGCTCTTCGGTGCGGCCATATTGAGGATGACGCTGATCTTCTCCGGGTTAGCCTCGATTCCTCGGTGGGTAACCATGAGCCCAAGGAATTTTCCACTAGTGACCCCGAACGCGCACTTGGCGGGATTCAGCTTCATTTTGTATTTGCGGAGGATGTCGAAAGTCTCGCCAAGATCTTTGGCGTGCTCGTCCGACGAGGTCGACTTGACGAGCATGTCTTCGATGTAAACCTCCATGTTCCTCCTAATCTGTGGTTTGAACATCCTATTGACCAAGCACTGGTATGTAGCTCCGGCGTTTTTGAGGCCGAAGGGCATCACTTTAGAGCAGTATACCCCCAGGTCCGTTGTGAATGTGGTAAGATCTTCGTCTGCCGGATTCATACGGATCTGGTTGTGGCCGAAGAAAGCATCCATGAAGCTGAGCAATTCGTGGTCTGCCGAGCTGTCGACAAGCCGATCTATCCGAGGGGGGGATAGTTGTCTTTCGGGCAGGCCTTGTTGAGATCTGTGAAGTCGACGCATATGCGCCACTTCCCGCTTGCCTTTTTAACCATGGCCATATTCGCCAGCCATTCTGAGTAGGCCACGTTTCGAATGAAGTTGGCTGCAAGCAACCTGTCGACTTCGTCCTCGATCGCCTTTTGTTTGATCGGAGCGAAGCTTCATTTCTTCTGCCTGACAGGTCGACCCCGAGCTTATGTGAGATTACTTTAGGGTTGATCCCGGGCATGTCGGTGAGCGCCCAAGCGAACACGTCCGAGTTTTCTCGGAGAAAATGGATCAAGTCTTCGCACCGGGTTCCCGTTAAGAGTGACCCGATCTGGACAGTTCGTTCATTGTCCCCATCGACGAGGGGGGCCTCCGTTAGCGCCTCCACCGGGGCACCTCGGATTTCTCTTTGCTCGTCACGGGTATCCAAGGACCCCTGGAAATCGCTTGCGCTTTCAAGGCCGTCGCTTCGCTCATCAGAGGTGGACGTCGCTGTGAAGAAAATCTTTGCGATTTGCTGGTTCTCGTGGGCCCGGCCTATTCCCCTTTGCTCCAGTGGAAACTTGATCGCGATGTGGTAGGTCAAGATTTGGGCCCAAAGGGAGTTTGGCGTCGGGCGTCCCAGGAGGATATTGTAGGACGATGGAATTCTAGCGACAATGAACTCTACTGGTACGGTTCTCGTACAGCTCGCCTCCCCGATGTAGAGGAGGGTAACCACTCCCTCTATTGGGATGGAGTGGTTAGTAAACCCCGACAGAATGTGGGCGGTTGACCTCATGTCCAACAGGCCGAGCCCCATACGCAGGAAGCAGTCATAGAAAAGGATGTTCGCCGAGCTTCCCGATTCGACCAGTGTCCTTTGAACCTCGTAGAGGTGGACCCATGCTGTAATCACGAGGGGGTCGTTGTGAGGCAAGGATATTCCATGGAGGTCTTCGTCTGTAAAGGTGATGGGCTCGACAGCTTTGCTTTTCTTCCGGGGTTGGCTACTAGTTCCCTCGACCGATAGGAGGCGTCGAATCTCGCCGGCTCCAGGCGTACCCCCCGACGATACGACCATGATTTGGCCGACCGTCAATTCGCCAGGAGGGAGATGGTTCTCGTACTCCCGGTCTTCCTGTCGCTTTTCCCGCAGGTACTTTGCCGAGTGCCCTGAGCGAATCAACTCCTCGATGTAGTCACGGAGTTGTTTACAGTTCTCGGTGGGGTTTCCCTGCGACCTGTGGAAGGCGCAGTACGGGCCTCAAGTCCGTTTGGCCGCCCTGTTGATGACCGGAGGGAGCTTGAAGAATCGCTCGCCCTTCGCCTCTTCCAACAGCTCAATTTAAAAGATGTTGAGCGAAGTATACTCCTGGAACTTCGGGAAGTATAGCTTTGGCCGGTCAACCTTCTTCTTCTCTTCTCTACCCCTCTTCTTTTGGTCGGCTTGGTCACCCCAAGGTAGGTTCGCGTTCACCTCGGACTCGAGTTGGATTTCCCGCTCGATCCAAGCCTTTACCTCGGCCATGGTCTTAGGTTGCGCTAATGCAAAGGAGCGGAGCCACTCCTTGTGCCTAAGACCTGACCTTAGAGCCGTGATGATAACCTCGTCCCAGTGCTCAGGAACCTCAAGAAGAGCGTTGTAGAAGCGAGTGACGTATCCTTTAAAAGATTCCTTGTCCCCGCTCTTTATAGTGAAGAGGTAATCGACGGTCCGCTTCTGTCGTCTGTTCCCAACGAAATGCCCGAGGAACTGGGCGGCCAGCTCATCAAAAGTAGAGATGGAGCGTAGCTTGAGTCCTCGGAACCAGTCTCGTCCAGCCCAGATGAGAGTGGCGGGGAACGCTCGGCATTGGGCGGCGTCAGAGTTGTCCAGGAAGCTCATGCCCGCCGTGAACGCGTCCAGGTGGTCTTTCGGGTCGAACTTTCCATCAAAGAGGGCTACTTTTGGAGGTTTATTCCTGGACGAGACGCGTACAGCGAGAAGCTCTTCAATGAAGGGCTTCATAAGCCAGTCGGCAGCATACCTGGCCTCGTCGTTTGAAAGACGACCCTCCCGATGTATACCCTCGATTTTCTTTTCGAGGGCGTCGAGACAGTCGTAGTACCCCGAGGATTCGGCGTATTCGGAGTTATGGCCCCTCCCGCTGGCGACCTGCGCTTGGCTGCGACTCCGGTTCTATTCTATAAGGTTCCTCAGGTCCCCTGGCGAGGTTGTTCGTGAGTTATCGCGGTGAGCGCCGTCCGCGCTACCCCATCGAGGGAGAGGGTGCCGGCCATGCCTGGGAGTAGGCGAGCTGACCGACACCTCCTTGGGGGGGGACAGGAGCGCATGAGCCTCAGGGCAGGGCGTTCTTTCACGAGACTTCGGCGTGGAGCTGTGAGGCGCCTAGCGGGTCATTGAATTGGTCGCCGCAGGGGACCTGTGGCCCCCTAAGATAGCGAGACGCTGCTCGGTGGTGCCAGCATAGGAAGTGTCATCACCCCCTCTACGGAGGGCGTGATCCCAAGGTGGGGGAACGGCCACCTGGGGTGCTTGTCCCGCTGTTTGGACGCGGACAAGGGCATCCATGATGGACGTGAGCCTGTCGATCCGTGCAAACATGGCGTGAACGGCGTTAGGGGGAGGAGAGGATCCGTCCGCGTCTCCGTTGTGGGGAGGGCGGCGGCTTATGCTTGGATCGTCGCAGTTATCACTCGCCATGAGTACGAGATCGGAAGATCAACTTTTAATGAGTGGAATTTTCGAGCTTCCCACAGACGGCGCCAACTGATGGAGGTCAGGATCTCCTTCAAATGTTATCCTCCGTCGATCTGTCGCGAGCGTTGATGAACGGTTGAGATTGAGTTTGAGGGTTTCCTCCTGGAGCATATGGATCTCAGTGGGCTTGATTTGGAGTGAAACCAAGCTACCTGCAAAGAAGTCCCGGGGTGGTTGTGCCGCCGTGGACCCTCCGACGATCAAGTTAGTCGAGGTATTTGAGCAGAGTAGCGGTCTATTGGAGTAAAATTGCGTTACCTGAGTCGTCTGAAAGAGGGGTTTATATAGCAGTCGCCATGGGCTAGCTGGCGCGAGATCCTCGCCGGCCCTTACACCCCTGTCGTTAAGCCTATGTGAATGGAGGGATCCCCCATTAATAACGAGATACGCTCGTTAATGGGGGAATGTGACGGCGTGAAACGCTGGATCGTGGGGAGGCGGATATCTCGTGTCTGGCGAGATTCGCAGAGCCATGGCAGAGACACCAGTGATCTGCGTTTTAGGTCGCTCGATAGAACCGAAGAATCCTAGCTCGGCGAGAGGCCTGAGAAAAGGCGGGAGGCCGAGCTAGTTCAGTTCTGTGATAGCTCGGAGGCGAAGGGCCGAGGATCTCGGCGTGTGGGAGGGCTCGGAGACGAGCCAATGGTAATTTACACGGCGAGCATAGGAATGTTCAGGGAATCCTCAGAGGTCGGGTCCAGACAGCAGGACGATAGCCCGGGGGACGCCTCCAATGTGTGGTGATTGCTCTGTTTCCGTGTGTCTCGGGACACGTCATCTGCCACGTGTCATGATCTGAGGAGTTCCCAATTATGATCATCATCAAAGAGGATTTAGAAATTAAAGGGATTAAGAGTGGGATTTAATTGCGCTAATGGAAGATTTTCATTTTAGATTTGCAATGAAACTTGAGTGGTGAATTTTGAAAGAAAGAATTTTTAAGGAGAAGAAGAAAGAAATTACAGCAGTGAAAGAAAAGAAGAAGAGAGAGTGGGGTCGGCTACATGGGTTGGGTTTTTGTGTTTGGGTTTGGGTTTGGGTCAGGGAGTTGGGCCAAGAGAGAGAGTGGGATTGGGTTGTACATATTAGGGTTTAAAAGGTTAGTTAATAGGAAAATTATGGAATTAAAATTAGGATAAATATAGGAAAAATAATAGGAAAAACAATTATTTAAGAACACAAATAAGTACAAACGGAACTTGGCTTTTAATTTGGGAAATATAGAGAAATTATTTGGGACAAACTAGAAAAGAAATATTAATTAAAATACGAGAAAAACGTATACAGGAAAACTAGTTATTACAATTGTCTTGAGGGTATTATATCCAACAACTCATACTCTGTAGACATCGGAAAAGGCTCGAGATTAAAATCGTCAACCGCTACTTCAATACGAGTTCTTATTCCCAGTAATCAACCTTCATACGGTTTTACTATCAACAGCTATCACATATGCAATTTCTACTTTTGGATTCTTTCGATAAGCACCTTTCTACAGTCTATCACGCCATACCTCTGTTAGACATTCGGGAAACACGACATGCCTCTGTTCAATACCCGAAAAGCACGCTTGATGCCTCTGCTTGGTTCCTAGTCATCGAATACACTTGACGCCTCTATTCGGCTCCCGATACCTCTGCTCGGTCTGTATACGAGTACGTGATGGCTCTACTCGGTTTGTATACAAGTACACACTATATTGCCGTTGCAGTCATATTTGCTCGGTTTCACATGAGCCCCGTATTACAACCGGCTCTGCTCGGTTTGTATACGAATACGCACTACATTGCCTCGGTTCGGTTTCAAACGAACACGTAGTTTAGCAACGACGAACAACAAGTATCTGCAGCAAGCTCTCGAAGTCCCGGATCAACAAAAGTACGCCTTAAGCGAGCCCGTGCACACACAAATATTTTCAAATACCTTCAAGAGACCCGGCCTTCTCAGCGACCGGTCCACCAAGACCCGCCTCTCAATAGTCGGTCAACCAAAACATGCCCCCCCTACAAGGCCGGCCAACCCGGACTCGCCCTCCCAAGGCGCCAGTCAACAGGAAACCAGACTCCCCAAGGGGCCGGTCAACCAAATCCGGACATTTTGGTCCCTTTGGGACCAAAATATGTACAAACATATTTTGTTCAAATTGTATGGTATAAAATATTTTACAAATACCCCCCTATCATAGTTTTGGAGGGATTAGTTATGAAGTTTAAATTTAAAAAATTAAACTTCCATACCATTTTAATTACCATTTTATCATCCCCTTAGTCTATAAAGACTAAAAGGATGATGGATTCCTCTCGTTTCACACACAATTTCAACACAATTTTTCACTCTAGAGAAAAAAAGGAGAGGCTTGTATCCATACACTCATTCTAATACTTGAAATAAAGAAGAATTTCACTTCATTTCTTGGCTTGGTTTTCTTCATCCTTTGAAAAAAAAAAAGATAAGGTTGTCGGAATTATTCCCGACAATCCAACACCCTTCATTTATTTATTCTTGCAATCTTTTAATTGATTTTTGTTATATGATCAATGGAATGCCATCAATGAAGGAACCTAAGTTTTCTTTACTGATCAACATTCTTTAAAACGTCGTATTTATTTATATTTTATATGTTCTTTTCTTAATTGTGAGTAATCTATCTAAATGTAATTAACAAAGTAAATATGTAAACATCATTTACATATTACTTTAGAAGTGCGCAGCCTAAACCTTTATCTTTATTTCAAAATCCGAGAATACGGATTTATGGAATTTTACTAAAAGCCCTACACTATTATAGAGATTGGTTAATTATTCTATAAAAGTCCTAATCTATTATAGAGATTGGCTAAGTATTTATAATATATTTTGTCTCTGGCATGACTTGATCGATTCAATACTGAATAAAAAGTACCATATTTGTGGTTCTATATTTTTCAGGTATTGGATTAATCACACTCATCCCGTATCATGTGTGTTTAAAATAGAATGATGTTAAGGTCTTGTATTGTTTGGATCATTACGGAATAAGAGAATGCTATTCTCTCTACTTGGCGTAATGGCTCAAGCACATTCAAACTGTACAAATAAAACACGACTAACGCGTTGAACATGGCGAACAGCCGGTTCGCCGTCGTACATACTCCTATGAGCACATGTATATAATTTTTGATGTCAAACACCAATGGTTATGAGATCAACCATCGTCTTGTATGAGGTTAAGAAACGTTTACACTATTCTAAACTGGAATACTGATACTTAGTCTCGATACTCTTATGACTAAGGACATTTAAGAATGTGCTTATGGACTACCCATGCTCCACTAGTATGATCCATATCATCATTCTGGTAGTCAAGTAAAGATCTTATGGGTTTTATCTCATTTATTAGCAATACGCGATAGCGAGTAAAACGTAAATACATGAAAGATAAAGACAAAGCAGATAGCATATTATCATCTCAAATAAGACTGTTCTCCGAATAGGTTGTCATTCAATTAGTAATTATTATTCTGCAATTACAATAGTTGTCTTGAGGGCATCTGTATCCAACACTTTGTATCATTCATGTCGTGATGGTATTATTAATGTTTTGATAGTATTCATGTTTTTATTTAGTATTATTCATGTTGTGATGGTATTCACCCTTCGATGTGTGATATTTGTTTTATTATCAGTTGTGTGGTTCCACACTTCGAGATGAGGTTTTGTACACCCGGGTGTGGTTTGTATTGCTTTTTGGTAGAGATTACTATAGATTTATGGATATATATCAATATATAAAAAGGAGATGAAATCTGTTTTATTTTAAAGACTTTAAATCTAATACATTTCTCGTGATTATTTTGTATTTATGTTCATTTAAACCTGGGACATCTCAGGTTTAAGTTGAGTTAAACTTAGGATGTCCCCAGGTTTAATACAACATAAACTCGGGGCTTGATCTCCCAGGTTTATGCAGCTGGGACTTGGAGTCCCAATTTCCTAAGACTTCAAGTCCCAGGTTTAAGCAAAAGGCCTGGAACACTAAGTATCGGCTGGTAGGTAAGAAATATTGTAAAGAAAAACGCTAACTCGATTAGCGTTTTCCGTAAAAAGAAAATGCTAACTTGGTTAGTGTTTTCCTTTATAAGAAAACGCTAACTATATTAACGTTTTCTTTTATCATATGTCAACCCGAGACTTAGTGTCAAGCGTCTGGAGCACCAAATCTCAGGCTGAAGCCAAGACATATGGTAAAAGAAAACGCTAATCCATCCGTGAGTTCTCGTCTTACGTGACGTACGGAAGTCTACTCTCGGAAATAGTTTAGGGACAGTTTTATTTTAGGATTTATTAGAAAAGAAGGGTTATTTTAGGGGAAAATGCAAATACAAAGAGGGCTTAAAGAGAGTTTGGGGGTCCTCTTCATTTAGAACTGTTTCTCTTTTGGCCAACCTTCTTCTTCACTCCACTCCCTTCACCTAAAACATTCCTTCCCATAATGCCCCTGCCTCTCGTTTCCTCCTCCCATTCACTCTGAAACCTCTCTCTCTCCCCTCTCACTCTCTCTCTCTCTCATCACTAAGTCCATTGTTGAAGGGATGAGCAAACAGGAGGACACCAACTTCCTCAAGATACAGGTACCTCTTTTTCTTTGTTTCTCTGTTTTCATTAATTTTGATGAATTTTTCTTTTCCTTGTAAACTCATGTGCATGGAGTCACTTTCCTCACATAACAAGCTACCAATTTTTTTCTTCTCATTCGGTATTTATTTTTGTTGTTATGGGGTTGGTGTTGGACAACTAGCAGACATGTGTTCTTAAAGTGAACATTCACTGTGATGGATGCAAGCAGGAAGTGAAGAAGCTGCTACAGAAAATTGATGGTATGTTTGTCATCTTCATAATGTTCATACTTCCAATTATTTTGGGTCTCTGAAAAATGATTCATGTTTGCAACATATAATAAAAACTGAAGCTTAGAAAGAAATGACAACTGTTGAATATTTTTGGTTCAGGGGTGTACACAACAAGCATAGATTCAGAGCAGGGGAAGGTGACTGTTTCAGGCAATGTTGATCCTGCCACCCTCATCAAAAAACTCTCCAAATCTGGCAAGCATGCTGACCTCCTTGCTCCCAAACCCAACAACAACAATCATCCCCAGTTTCACAATCAAAAGCAGCAAGCTGCTGCTAATGGTGGCAAGAATCAACAACAGAAGGATAATGGCAAGCCCCAAAACCAAAAGGGTGGTGGAGGAAAAGACCAAAAGGGTCAGCTGCCTACACTGTCACCAAATCAGCAGCAGCAGCTTCAACAGCTGCAGCAGATGCAGCAGATGAAAGGTATGAAGCTGCCCCAGTTCAAAGATTTGAAATTCCCTTTCCAAGAAGACCCCAAATCGGTCAAGTTTGCTCTCCCGCCTGAAGACGAGGGAAGCGATTTCGACGACTTTGATGATTTTGATGAGGATGAAGACGACGATGGTTTGGAGGACATCGATTGCTTCGACGCCGACTTCGATGATGATGATTTCAAGACCTTGAAGATCAACAACAACAAGCCTGTCAATAACGGGAACGGAAATGGGATGAAAGGCGGTGCCAATGCCAAGAAAGTTGAGATCCCTGTCCAAAGCAAAGGAAACAGCAATGATCCTAAGAATGCCAAAACGGGGGGCGGCGGCGGCAAGAATGGCAATGGTGGCAAGAATGGTGGTGGTGGTGGTGGTGGTGGGCCCCAAGATGGAAAAAATATCAATAATAACCCGACTGCCCCTAATGGCAATGGTGGGAACAATAATAAGAACAACAAGAATGGTAATGGTGTTCCAGGGCATAATGCAATGAAGCATCCAAATCCAAACCCTAACATGATAGGTCAAAATTTCATGGGCCCGCCACCTATGGGGAATATTCCGGCGGCAGTCCAGGGCCTTCCGGCTGGGGCAATGCCGCCGCCGGGGTATTTTCAGGGGCAGATGGCGATGGCTCCGCCGCCAAATGTGATGGCTGCAGTAAATCCTTATCAGCAGCAGCAGTACATGCAAGCAATGATGCAGCAGCAGCAGCAGCAGCAGCAGCAGCAGCGGATGATGTTGATGAATGGTCAGGAACGAGCAATGTATCAGCAGCAGCAGCAGCCGATGATGATGGGGATGGGGTACCCTCGGCCTCCGCCTCAGGCTATGTACATGCCACAACAGAATGAACCATACACACACTTCTTCAGTGATGAGAACACCAACAGCTGCTCTATCATGTGAGAGTGGTGGCTAATGTGGAGATGAGAGATTTGGATTAAATATTGATTTATCCTTTTGAATTGAAAGATGAGGTTTTGTTTTGTTGGATTGATGTTGAAGTCCCTAATGAAGGTATAGATCAATTAATTATATATCATATAATGTATATGTTGAGTTATGGTTAGGTGCTCTTGTGCTTTTGTATAAGCAGATCAATCTTTATTAAGATTTGAAAGCAAGGGACAAGGATAAATTTCATCTCTGTGTCAACGTGTTCTACGATTTGAGATATTAATAATAGTAATAATGATGGAAATTTCAATTTTATAAGCAAGAAACTAGATTAGAATGATTTTTTCTTCTAGTGTTGTGTTGTGTCTAATATCTTTCATATCATGATAAGGTTTTAGTGCTAAGTTATCATGCTAGGATGTGGATTGTTTCTGGTTTCTTGAAGATGAAACCATGTATTTGCGTTGAAAGTGACAGGTCAATGTCCATGGCTCATGATAGGAAGGAACCTCATGAGAAAATAATTTAGCCATTCCAATGAGCTTTGTTGCTCAAATGAGTTCAAAAGCATCCAACTTGCTCCCTCTCTTTCTCACACGTCAATTGTTATTACCAGCTTTTTTTTTTTACGGTGTCTTTCAAGTATGGGGAAATACGACGAATCAACGCAAACGAGCATGTAAAATCATACTCAAACATAAGAAACGATGGCCGCAAGCCGACCAACCGAACCATTGGTTCAAGGAGTGTCATCTATTATGAAATCTTGAATGATTAGAGACGATTCAGTGATGATCCCACCAAGGCGCCATAGTCATTAGCCGTTAATAACGGCATTTTAAATCTTAATTATCAAAAAAAGATTATCAGGTTTTTCATAATTCACACATCAAGATGTGTTTTTACCGCACATCATTCAACCTTTTGATCTCTTATATATCACATGTGTCTTCGATGAGATTGTTCCCCAATCTTCCATACTTCATATATGAATGTGAAACTCTTGCACGAAATTTCAAAACAAGAAATTCTTAGACCTAAAAATGTATAAATTAAGATGCCTAGGGTTAACCCAGAAAGTTAATTACCCATTTAATTTCAAGAAGGCCATACCATAGAGACCACCCACCCGATCTATGAAACGCCAAGACAAACCTTTACCATTAGTTTGGATGTGATTTTTTTGGGATAGATCTGATAACCTCTCCAAGTGAGAAAGAAAAGTTATACCGTAGAAGCTATGTACATTCGTTTTGGTGCAATGCCTATGCAGCTTATGGGTATAATAAAGGAGGACTCCTGGCTGGTCGTTGGTCATCATTCCATGCAAAGAGAAAGTGAGACACAAACTGAGGAATCACATGGCCCATCTCCTCCATCTCCTTTGGGATTAGAGAATGCATTTACCATATGCTCTCCCGTTATTTATTTATTAGTGTTTTGCACGCGTGTACAAATCGAAAGTCATAGGCAAAGCTATGGAAAAAAATTAGAATGGAAAAAAGAAATATTTGTGGGTACTCTGTATATTGTTCAAATTCATGATTATCGTTTTATGAGTAATAAATGCATTTGTGAGAGAGCAAGGGAGAGAGGAAGGAGGCCAATGGTAACAATTGTTCTCTTTTAGCATTTCAATAAAAATGGTAAAAAGATAATAACAACTGCTTCAGAGTATGAGGTGGCATTGTGTGAATTTAGAGTTTGCCAAAAAAAATTCCCCTTTTTCTATTTACTTGATAGAAAAAGAAAGAGACTTCTCGGTTTAACCCCGCATGTTTTGGTTATAATCGCCGAGATTTATGTATGAATTTTGATATTTACAGAAGAAGCTATGTATTTTGAGATTTAGGGCCTGTTTGGTTGTAGGATTTAAAAATTTGGATTCCAAAATAAGTACGGTTGAAAATTTCTGGATTTGGTAATTTGTTGTTTGGTTGGTTTTGGATTCC
The DNA here is from genome assembly GCA_030015575.1 of Agapanthus africanus. NCBI lineage: Eukaryota > Viridiplantae > Streptophyta > Magnoliopsida > Asparagales > Amaryllidaceae > Agapanthus > Agapanthus africanus. Next base: position 190,600,070 of record JASDDO010000019.1, on the reverse strand, counting down.
TAGTATTGGATTTGTAGATCCTTGTAATTTTTGTTTGATTGGTGAAAAGAAAGTGGGTTTTGGATTTGAGGATTTTAGAGAGAGAGATAGATAGAGAGAGGATTATTAAATAAATAAAGTACCATGGGTCCCATCTAAAGGTACAATGAATATTGCCTAATCCTTAAAAAGTTTTAGGATTCAAGAATCAATGTTTTGTGGTGGGTCCCCCATAAAAAACAAAGGAATCCTGAAAATTCAACTCCACCAACCAAACGCAAAATTATGAAATCTTATGATTAAACGATCCAAATCCCAAATAATCCTACAGCAAACAGGCTCTTACAGAAGAAGCCATGTAGATCAGGTAAACAAACCATCACATCAATTAGCACCTTTTCTTTTCTTTTATTTTCTCTCTCCCCCCAATAAATAAAGAAAAGAGAGACAAATGAAGATGCTGCAATATATTTTGGGAACTGAGCTACGAAGGCAGGCAGGGGAGAGAAGAAGAAGACGAAGAAGGATGAAGAACTCCTCTTCCTCTTCTTTCACATTACGCCCTGTCACCCTCTACCTTTGTTTTCCTCCCCTTTTTTCTTTTTCCTACTAAATTATTATTTTGTGCTTTGCTACTCCCCAAAATCTTTGACTAAATTTGTACTGGGGCCATAATGAAAACAGCTTACGCCGAAATAAACTCAATCAAAGCACAAGTGATTTGATTTAATTATGGCTCTAAGCTAGATGTCCTTTAAAGCTAATCTATACATTCTTGTATGATAATTACTTAGGAGCATAAGGAACACGAAATAGCTCTGTTCTCTGGCTCGCTCTAGCAATCCTAATCATGGTACACTATTTGACAAGCATAGATATAAGATAGATGGATGGATTGACTGGTTTTATTTCAGTTAAAGATGTGTCGCACACATTAAGTAATACATACTCTACAACACCCCCTGGTATGCTATCAAATATCGATCAATCACATCCAAATTAAGCTTCTATTTTGCCCAGGTCATCTTCTTAGGGGCTGTTTGGTTGCTGGATTATGGAATTTGGATTCCAAAAATAGTACGGCTGAAATTTCTGGATTTGGTAATCTGTTGTTTGGTTGGTTTTGGATTTGTAGATCCTTGTAATCTTTGTTTGGTTGTTGGAAAAAAATAGGATTTGGATTTGAGGATTTTAGAGAGAGATAGAGAGAGAGAGGATTGTTAAATAAATAAAGTGCATGGGCCCCATCTAAAAGTACAATGAATAGTACTAAATCCTTAAGAATCCTTGAAAATTTTTAGGATTCATGAATCCTTCTCTTATGGTGGGCCCCCCATATGAATAGTCCCTTAAGGGCCTGTTTGGTTGCAGGATTATGGGTTTGGATTTGGATTTTGGATTGTGGAATCCTAAGATTCCACAATTTTGTGTTTGGTTGCAAAATTAGGATTTCTAGTGCAGGATTATGAAATTTGGATTCCAAAAATAGTACGGTTGAAATTTCTGGATTTGGTAATTTGTTGTTTGGTTGGTTTTGGATTTGTAGATCTGGATTTTTAGATCCTTGTAATCTTTGTTTGGTGGTTGGAAAAAAAATAGGATTTGGATTTGAGGATTTTAGAGAGAGATAGAGAGAGAGAGAGGATTGTTAAATAAATAAAGTGCATGGGCCCCATCTAAAAGTACAATGAATAGTGCCAAATCCTTGAGAATCCTTGAAAATTTTTAGGATTCATGAATCCTTCTTTTGTGGTGGGCCCCCCATATAAAACAAAGGAATCCTAGAAATCCTAATCCTGCAACCAAACACAAAATTGTGGAATCTTAGGATTCCACAATCCAAAATCCAAATCCAAACCCATAATCCTGCAACCAAACAGCCCCTAAACATTAAGATTACAACTATTATTCAAGGAGTAAAACTAAAGCACACATCATCTCATGATCATATTTGAGTTCCAAAGTGGTCCACTATCAAATCAAATCAAATCGGGTACGGGGGGGACCTTGGGGGCCAACTATACACCAACCAATGAATGAATAAGACCACTCGTAATATTTTGTTGTTGCTGTAAACCATAAATAATAAAATAAAATAAGCAAGGATTAAAAAGTACTGGGAAGCATGCAAATGCAGCTTCTTTGACCCTTCACTTTGCAACTTTGCTTTCATTTCATTTCATGTATAAATGTGCTCTAGTACGGGTACTATTTGCAGAGGTCTTGGCAAAATCAAAAACTTTTTTTAAAAAAATAAGAAAAAGAAACAGAAATCCCGTGATCTTCGGCCAAATTAGCTGTGCTTTACCCGTACTTGGGCGTTACAAAACAAAGTCGTAACAGAATCCCCCAAAGAGCAACTCTCCCAGATTTCTATGGGAAACCCCCCACTTGCCCTAGGCTCTTTCTTGCTTGCTACCACATATCTCATGTCGACAAACAATCACAAGATGACTGTTGGCATCCCACAACAAATATCTAACTCTCAAGGGGATTAACAATTTGATTTTATTCTTCACAATGGTTTTGAAGAACGTGTGGTAAGAATAATCAAGATGTGGTTCCCTCACCATCGTTGCTACCGAAATAATTAACCAGATCAAATATAGGAAACAAGATTTGCAATGACACTAAACCACAGTGGCCTCTCATAATATGGGCAGATGAGACCCCGAAAGCTGACTGCAAAAAGGCAAAAAAGCCAACGGGTCAACTTGACGATTCCAGATTAATATGAAACCAAGCATGAACATATTGCACCATTATTCCAATCAACATAAATCTTTGTAGACAGGTTTATTTACGAGCCACCAGACTTGTTACAATTCACTAGATAACAACTTTATAATAAGGATCTATATCCTTTATAAATCTTGTCCGGTGCCTAGCCACAAGAGGAAGCTTGAAAATCTGAAAGGTGCTCATTTAAAACTACTACTAACTTCTATTGTTAAGAAAATCCAATTTTGCATCTTCTAAACTTCCCCTGCAAGTCATCTAGAACAGAAAGTCGCAAGATGCATAAAGAGACCATTCCATCGTATCGCGAATGACTTGGGAAGGGGTAAGTGGACATTTTGATCGGTGTAAAGTTACATGCTTGTGAAAGATATTTAGCTAAATATGACAGAGGGGAGTAAGAAAAGGAAAATCAGAACGCAATAGACAATGGACCTTAATAAGAATATAAAATTATACAGAAAAATTATTAGTAGCATAAGATATCAAAAACTGTACTGCTTTGTTAGTTTTTCTGTCATACCCAATCTCCTCGACCACTGGGATGTGAAGGCCAGCCAATTCTATGATAAGCCTTATGACCGCGCGCACAAAATATACAGCTGAACCGAAAACTCAGTATCTCGTCCTTGAAGGACTCCTTGAACGATGAGCATGAGGTGATCTGCCAAACCACAGGAAGAAAAAAAATAGCAGGTCAGCAAGGATTTAAACCTGCTTTATAAATCTGTGCGATCAAGATAATTATATTTTACAGATGGTTTCTGAAAATAACCAATATCTATAATATTAGAAAATATGGATAGGCCTATCAATGCCTAAGATATTCCAGGTTTCTACTTCCTTTCCTATTTTCCACAAGTTTTGAGAATCTGGATAGATAGAAAAAATTTCAACTCGAGTAACAGCAACAACAAGAGATGGTGCACATACATCAATATTGATGAGATGGAGAACATTTGAATTAAGCCATAAAGAAATTTAAGAATCGTAGAAAAGAATTATACTATGAAATAAGTAGGAAAAAATACTAGTACAACTATGCTCATATCGGTAGGATTTGGAAACAAATTCTATCAACTTTTTAACCATTGGATTTACTTTGGGATGTGTGCCAACAATTATAAAGAAAATTTCTTAATTATTTAAACATTGCCATAATTGTTTGTACGCATCCTAAAATGGATCCAAAGGTCAAAAGTGGGTAGGATTTGTATTCTGAATCCTACCGATTATATCCTATTCTCTCATAAAAAAATGAAGAAAGATAACCTTCTCATGTTTATGCGATTAAGAGGTCCATTGCAAAAGGGCCCAGTCAACATGGATGGTTTGTGTGAGTAGTTCGGCTCCATCCAGTGCATTAATTGCAGCTTGTGCTTTCCAAGTTCTCATATTCAATCAGTGCATAACCCTGAATCATGAACAAACTTATATCATGACATATTTGCTTCAGCTAAAGGAAGATTGTAATTTTTTTTGTACATGAACGCAAGAATACCAGCTGATAAGTCAAAAAAAGATGACAAATTAACCTCGATTCTCATAATTTCATATGTAAACAGATAAATAATTTTTTCACAGGAAAAATGGTTTTCCTCTGCTGCCAAAAATTCCAAGTGTTTTTAAGTTTCGCCCTTGGCTTATAGTGAGCCTCTGAAACAAATGAAAGTTCTAAAATACAAAAAGGATAGCTAGATTCATTTTCAACAAAAGTCTATCCTACACTAGTAGAATTTCAGATGTTCACTTTGTTGAGTCTAAATTCAAGTGGTCATTGGTGTTCATGGTACAATTACACCTAGGTTCTCCTGTTCTCCTTTCATCATCAGGCTAGAAAATACAATCATACATGTGATTGAAATTACGTATGTTGCTCCTAACTCAACACAAGTGCCGCTAAAGCAACAAAGGTAAATGCTTCACTCTACATTGCAAGTTTGCAACATCAAAAGGCCTAAAATAACAACTACTTTGGATTGGCAATGGAAACCATTTCAATTGTACGTAGGTAATCACTGACCCCCAAAAAAGAGGAATTAATTTTATTGGAATAATAAAAGGCTAAATTGCATGAAATATCCTCAACTTATGCCCGTTTGCTGGAAATGCCCGAGATACTAAAACATACGGATAGCGGTCTTAGCATCAGACTAAGGAAGAAGGAAGGGCAATTTCATTGAGATCAAGGCTACGCCCAACTTTAACTTCATTACTACAGTAATACTAAGTGAGTTTATTCACATTGCTCAATACCTCCTCCATTTCTTTTCACCGGTCCTTTTCTACTTTTGCACACTTATCATGAAGAGTATAACTACTCTATTATTTAAAATGTCATTAATGAGAAATTCCTAATTTAACCCTACAATAAGCTTCATTTATTCACCTAGATTTGGAACTTCACATATAAAGTGCAGTGATTTTTGAAGCACGGGAGTAAAACATGCTTCTTGATATTCCAACAGGAGTTATAATTTAGAAGAAAGAAAGAAAGAAAAAAGTTAAAAAGGACCAGTAAGAAGAAACGGAGGGACTATTTACTTTAAAAATATTTATTTTCCTCTTTCTTCTTATTAGATTTTGTCAACACATTCTTTTCCAATTTCACTAGCAACCCCCATCTTTTCCTCTTCCCCAACATTTGTAAATCTCAAAAGAGAACTCACCTCTTGATTCCAATGTAGCAAGATGAACTTTGAGAATTTCGATAGAGATTGCACTCCAAATATTTAATTCCAGCTTCAAATTTATTTAGGTGGAAATAATTCACATCGATTTAGTGCAAAGAAAATTGAGAGAAAGGAGAAATTTTGAGGAGAAAATTGATTTTTCGGAGATGAAACCATGTTGGGAGAATTTTACCCACATTTAATTCGATGAAGGGCATTTTAGGATCATGATAAACAGAACCTAACGGAGTAAAGGTTTGGTGGGAACAAAGTATAAGTTTTAGAAAGTTATGCATATTTCCTGTTATTTGGTCAAAGTTAGAGGTATCTGTTGCAATTTAGGCTAAGAATGACTATATTGAAAAAAATTAGTCTTAGCATGTGATATCAACTTCATATTGGTAAAATAAGTACCAAGAGATTCGGAACATTCTACCCAAGGTTGCATACAGATAGGAGTATGATTTTTTGATCCAGTCAGACACAATAACAACAAAAACAAGGCTTTGTCCCAAATTTTTGAGGACATCTATAGCCATTTCTTCTGTTAAATGGTCGGATACTGATATATATTTAAATATATTCTGGATATGAATACGAACACAAATACAGTTGAGGCAAAATAATCTGGATATATGAATTCAAATATGAATACAGAGGTCCACAGACAAATACAAGAAAATATACTATTACTACATTATTAGGATATCGGATGCGAATGGATTTCCGTAGACAAATAAATGAAAATATATGATTTTAAATTTTATTTTAGTTAAAAAATAGTTTTTAAACTATACATTCTTTACTCATTTTATATGCTATGCATTTATTAGAATATTTTGACATTATTTCATCATGTTTGTTTCAAAATATGCAAAATAAAGTTGTAATATTTACAGTATATTTGTCATATTTATTTATTCATATAATATTCATTTGCATGCATAGTTGTCTTTATCAAATATTATAAATAGTCATTAAATAAGTATTCATAAAATATATCAATTATATACATACTAATATTCCACATTCATATTTGTTTTATATAAAATGAAAATCCTTTTATATTCGTATCTGATTCATATTTATATATTTCTCTGCAATATTGCTTTGTGTCTATCTGATTTTCTCAAATATGAATATGATTTTTTGTTACTGACATATTTTGTATTCGTATCAATATTTTTTTATTACAGAACTAATTTGTATTCATATGCGTCACTAGATAACAAATATTGTTATGGTAATACTTATGTGGACTTCATTCTTTCTTCGTTATACAATTTTTAAAGGTTCAACTATATCCATGTGTAAACTTGTCAAACTGAATATTTGTAGTTTATAATTATCAACAATATTTCAAAATAAAATTATGACATATTATATGTATACGAGCCACGGCAACAACAATAATAATATAATTACACAATCCAATAAATAATAATATTACAAATATTTACTTTGTTCAAAATTGTAAAAGATATCTTAAAGATTTCCTATATAATCTAACACCATTCCAGAAATCATATTAAAATAAAAAGGCCCACTTTCCATTTATTGTAGTCCAAAAATCTAAAATCTGCCATGATCTGCCAAAATAAAGTATCAATGATTGTTGGCCTTATATGATGAAATATTTCCCCTGCTATAATTTTTGTTTAAGCATTTCATCCAAGTATATCTACTAATACTACTTCTAAGGTTAAAGGGGTGACCAGGTGTTAGCCCCGAGTCATTAGAAAATACACTTTCAGAAATTGAAAATTCATGTTAGTCCTAAGTATTTAAAATTGGAATTTGCTTAATAGTGTTAGTCGAAATCAATATTTTATATTTTAGAAATCATTGTAGGGTTCCTAGGCACCCTAGTGAGGTCTCACAAGGTATCGAACATGCCATTTTCAAAAAATCTAGGTGCCAAGAGACCCGACTACGGATCGTTTGCTAGAAAACTAGGCGAAAAAGCTAACTAGTTAACACTTAACTAATGGGATATCGGAAATACAACCTTTGTAGATCCGGTGCTCCACCTCCATAGCTCCGCAACGAAGTCCTCTCCGCTGTCCAAAAAGAATCCGGGCTCTAACGTCGACTTCATCGGAGAATAAGCGAGCTAGGTCGTCGATGTCCATGCCGAAGATGATCTACGTCGAGGCATCGCTAAATCAAGCTCCGACTTCACCAAGTCAAGAAACTTGTGAAGAAAACACACTCTACTACTTGGCAAGAGGTAGAGGATGAAGAAATAGGAAGTGGGTAGACTTTAGAATTGGATTTCTCACTCATTTGCATCAATCACCATTGATGGAGGAAAGTCTCTTCATGAAGAGGAAGAAGAGGAAGAAGATGATAAATATTATGATAAGAATTAAAGAATAAATAAAAATCCATTCTTATCATAATTCTCACCATGGTTAGGTGTAGAGAATTAACTTGAGTTAATTGAATTGGTTAGGGTTAAGCATGAGACAAAATGGTGACTAAGTCAAAAGTTCATGAAGCTTCATGAAAGAAAACAAAAGAAAGCCACCATTCTATTTTATGCAATTTATTTTCCAAAAATAAAAACAAATGAATAAATGAATAATCAAATAAAAACCCTAACCATTTCTTTAACCAAGGTTTAATTCTTTACACAAACCCTAATTTGCATGTATCATCAAATATGATACAAACAAGTGCACAAAATCATATGCGCACAACCGAGCGAGAAAATCCATTTAAAGTGAACCGATACTAGTTAATGCAAAGTAATATATCAAATATATAATTATGCATTAAATCATTAAATCAACACTTGATTTAACGATCCGGTCATGACGCACATAACCGACTGGTATCATTAGTAACATCTTATCGAATCAACACTTGATCCGATAACCGGCTATATCGCATATAACCGATCAATGTCACATCGCGAGAATCGAATACAGTATCACATACTGGTATCATTCTCGGTCCCGCACATATCTCATATGCGCTCCTATTTCGTTTCGCTTGAGCCAGGAAACCTCTGTGTAGGACTCTAAAGACTCGTCAATATGCCGGCAGCAGGTGATGATCATATCAAACACCCACAAGCCGCAAGCGGTCTGCTAAACGTAACGGCCACCCGGGTATTGAGCGATCTGAAGATCGACGAGCAAGCCCGCTCACACTCCAGTGAATCCAACCAGTAACACTACCGTACAGTCCGGTCTGATCGTCTGATATGTCGCATATCTCGCCTAGGGGTGGTAAACGTCAGACCCCAATAGCTCGATAAGTCGTGTCGATATGAGGTCTATAACTGTTCGAGAAACTACTGGTAACACTTACCAGTAAATCTCAGCAACCCTGGCCAGGGATTTCCTGTTATAGCCAATCGAACACAGCGCAACATCAACTCCCTATACCGGGAGAGACGAATCCCCTCCTATCGCTCATTGCCTCCATGTGACTCGGGACTGTACCCAAAAACCACCGTTTTGCACGCCCTCTTGGACGTAGTAAGATGGAAATCAAAGCACAGTGGGAACCACACAAGACTCTATGACGATCTCGAGTCAACAGACTACTCTGTACCAGTGTCACCACAGAACTGCCATCTGACGTGAGGTATAATACCATCTGGGAGTTCTCGGCGAGTCCGTCCAGTGTACCCAGTCTCTACTGAGCACCCGTATATCATCTCTGATGTCAAACACCAATGGATATGGGATCATCCATCGCCCATCTGTATGGGTCGAGAAGGCATACGCTAGTCTACTCTGGTATATCGATGCCTCGTCTCGATACACCCTCGACTAGGGACTTTGAAGGATGTACTTATGGACTACCTGTCCCCACTAGTATGATCTGCATCATAATCCAGGTAGTCAAGTACTCATCCTATGGGCTTTACCAACATGTAACAGAGAGACTATCAGTGTACACGTTAAGGTAAAGTTCAACCAGATAGCATACTATCATGTCGAGCAAGAAAGTCCTCCCTATATATGTCCCAGCATCCACTACAATGTACATCCTATGTACAGTAATGGCCTCTAGGACATACATATAACTAACAATCTCCCACTTGCACTAGGGCCATCTGATAGTAGTGGTTGTAGTATCTCATACTCAACCATCCCATAAAAGTCTCTCTCTGGGAACAGGCCTTTGCGAGTGGATCCGCTGTGTTGTCCTCTGAGTCTACTCTCCTTACCTCGATCCCCTGGAGATCAACCATCTCCATGATCAGGTGATACTGCCTTAGAATATGTCTGGATCACTGATGGGACCGGCGTTCCTTGGCATAAGCCACAACTCCATTGTCTCACAATGGTAGGAACGTAGTTCATCTCATGAACCATTATACACCCAAACAGCCTCTTTGGTAGCATCTTAAGTAGCGATATATCCTGCCTTTATCGTCTAGTATGCCACGGTATCTAGCTTGGAACTCTTCCAACATACCGTCCCTTTACTAAGGGTCAAGACAATGCCTGTGACTGACATTCAGTCGTCTTTATCACCCTGGAACCCTTTCAGTGATTCTCCTCAGGATCGATTGATACCATCTCACTACAACTAGTGAGAATCCTAACATCCAATTAAATCTATCTCATAGATCCAAAATCCAGGATTTAGTAGGTATCACTTTGATCCTATATGGAGAATCCTAGTGATAAGCGGAGATTGACCGAGCGTAGCATAAGAAACTCCTTCCCCATCAAGAGTATGTCATCCACGTACTCTACGAGGATCGTCACCATACTCCCTACTACCTTCTTGTTTATACAAGGTTCATCTACCATTTTGATGATGTCAACTTCTTTGACTATTACATCAAAACAGACGTTCCAATTCCGCGATGCCTGCTTTATCATATAAAACATCTTGCACACGTTTCCGCTGCTCCCACTGTCTACGAGGCCCTCTGGCTGTGTACTTATAGACGCTCTCTTCCAAATCATTATTTAGAAAAGCAGTCAAGACACCCAACCACCAGAGATCGTAGTCATGGTATGCAGCCGTGGTAAGTAGGATCTGGATGGACTTAAGCATAGCTACTGGAAAAGGTTTCGTCATTATCCACGCCTGGTCAATGAAGAAAACCTTTAACAAGTCTAGCTTTGAAAGTCTCAACTTTTCCATCTACACCAAGTAATCTTCTCAAGATATACTTGCTCCTGATGGGGATTTAACCCTTCAGATATAGCAACTAAAGTCCATACTTTGTTGGTGTATAAGGATTCCATCTCAGATCGCTAAACATCCAGCCATTCTTACAGAATCTTACTCTCGATGGCCTGCTCGAAGCTAGTTGGGTCATCATCTCATGATGCAATCCTCGCTCCCACTGTCATAGAGAAACCGAAGTATCTCTCAGGTGGGTGAGGAACCCTACTAGATCGGCGGAGAGGCTGAGGTTCGTTGGAATCTACTGAATCCTTTGGTTCTTTCAAATCATCAGCTGCAGTTTTGTATAGCTGGAACATTTCTAGTTCTACATTACAGACTTTGCCTCGAGCTTGTCCGGATTTCGCTTTTTAGACATAGGCCGGACAACCCCAAATCTTAACTAACTTAAGAAATGGGTTCTTCCCATTCCATATCATATATGAAGCGGTAGGCAACTGATTTGATTAGAACCCTATTCAATAGGTATGCAGCTTCTCAAGTGCATAACACCCAAAAGGAAATAGATAGCTCAGTATTACTCATCATAGAGCACACCTTATCACATAGGGTGTAATTGCTCCACCCCGATATACCATCGTGCTATGGTGTATGCGGAGGAGTAATGCTGAGAGAGAATCTCATTCTCCTTTAGAAAAGTCCAGGAATTCCATGCACAAGTATTCTCCTCCCTGATCTCATCATAGGACATAATACTTATACCCGTATATTGGTTCTCTACTTCTCGCTTATATTCTGTGAATATCTCAAAAGGCTCGCACTCATGTTTCAACAGGAACATATGTCTGAATCTTGAGAGATTATCAGAGAATGTAATGAAGTACAAAGAACCAGTCCTGGCATGTGTAGACAGGGGACCTCACATACATCAACATGTATCATCCCAAGAGTTTACCAACTCTTTCTCTGTTTCCAATAAACAGAGCTGTGGTCATCTTATCTTTGTGACATGACTGGCGAGTTTCATAAGATGTAAATTCAAACTGATTTAAATATGCATCTACATGTAACTTCAGCTAGTCGGGTCGCATTGATATGACCTAGTCTACAATGCCTCAAGAAGGATTCGTTCATTTCTGAACTCTTCCTCTTGTGTGTGTTCTGTATACTAAAGAACTGTAGTTTGATTTAGAACGTCAATACTTTTAGATAACGTGCCTGAACCGATCAACTTTTGATATAGGAAATGTTCAAAACATTATCCAACTATACAAAATTTTATCATTTCTTTACTAATAAAGAGATAGATATGATTTTGTATATCAGGTTCGGTATCTAATAACATTTGTTCAGAATCAATGTATTGGTAATACAGGGTGACAGTGACCAACAGACTTGGCTGCAACTCTTGCCCCGTTTTCTGCCTCATGAAACTTATCACCCGTTCTCAGTTCTCTACCTTTCTGTAGCCCTATGTAACAGATTACATATCTGGGATCCTGATCTGGTATCACATACCCAGGACGTAGAGAATACAGAGAAACAGTTCTTTGTAACGAACACACCCGAAGATGATGCATCATATGCACTCTCTTCGTTTGGGCGGCACGGGAAATCTGGTAATCCCCAATTTCCTGCTCTGTCTTATAACAATTATAAGTTGGAGCGGGACCAACGTTCCCCAGCTCAGTATAACAAGCGGGTTCGGTCAATAATCCGTATTATTATCTTGATTAAGGCGTGATACGGTCGCTACCTGGAGAGAGAGAGAAGAAAACACTCAGCGTGCGCTCTTGCAAGAATAGATTGGTTATTATTTTATCTAATCAGGATGGCTCCCACTGCTTTTTATCAAATCTTCCTTCAAACCCTAAAAGGAAAGACTAGCCGGGATTAATTACACACTACAAGTTCGCCAATCTTTCAGCCAGGCCAGTGTCGGTACTTTGAGGGAGGTCCCCCGTGCTTTCGCACGAACCTAATTACTGTAAACCTCGTTTTCCCAGAGGCGTAACCCCGTTGACACCTTTCTAGACACCTACTTGATCGGCTAATTGTAATGTATAAAACTCTCCCAGGAGTAACTCTTACTCGCAGCGGGTATCGGGATCCAACTATCTCATAGAAGGTATGCAATCTCATTGCAAATTTCAACACTTGAAATTCCCGATAATATTTTACCCCTAGCACCCTATGACCTTGACGGAGGTCAACAAACCATAGGCTACTAGTCAAGTTCAACCCGTCATTTCTTGATCGAATTAAACCCACCCGCACGACCCTTGACGGAGGTCAACAAGGCCGCACGACTACCCTAACTCAATCGGCATCATATGCATAAGCAGATAAATACTGGTTAGCTACCGCACACTGCGCCTTGACGGAGGCCAACAAACGCAGCACGAATACTAAACAGGATTTATCTGAAATGACGGAGGGCTACGACAGGTTTTTCTGAAAACCTATTGCGTAATGAACTTGATATCGTTGTAGAATCAAATGATTTTAAAATGGAGTGCTTTTGAGGCTTTTCTACTTTTGCTAAAGGAGTCACTCACGGTGAAGGGATCGTCGGTCCTTTCCTCGTCGAATGAGGTGCGGGATATATCACATATATCACTGTGCAAAGCAAAAACACTTAAAAGCAATCAAAAGACAAACCGAGTGTGTAGCATCTGCCAGTTATTGCTAAAGGAGTCACTCCCGGTGAAGGGATCTCGGTCCTTTCCTTATCGAATAAGGTGCAGGATATATCATATATACCGCTGTACAAAGCAAAAACTGTAGCTACCTGTTTTAATTTTGAAATTCGATTCTACAACATCTTAGGTTTCTTTTATTTCATTAATCACATTAATGAAGTCCCATCATTTAAATACCTAAACATCACAGATAAATACGACGTACACTTATGCCATCCGCATTCGCCTCGATGTCCCCTCGTGCACCGTTAGATTAGGTAACTAAGGGCAGAGCGGGGCAGGGCTAGCACGGGTGTAAAACATAAATAACGTCTATATAATATATCATATATACTATATACTGTATCTATCACAGAACATCACATGATCACATCACAGATATCGCAGCAGAAGAATCATATGAAATATTGGATATACTAGGACGTCCGTGTTTTCAATACGAGCCAGTATAAAACACGGATTCCACGGTCATGATGAATAGCCAAACCCACACCCCTAGACCCCTATGAGAGCGGCAAGCAACCCTACCAATTCTGGAGTTAGGAGACCCGGACTCGACTCCTCGAGTTGGTCTCCCACTGGACTCCAGAACCCGGTTACTTGTGCCCTCCTCCTTGGGTCTATCCTAGTGCGGAAAAGTAAATAATATACAAAAGGTGACAACTTCCGCAATCTGGAAGTGCCCCAATAAAAGAATATTACATACAAGTTTTTACATGAATGAAAATGAAAAACACTCATCTCACATAAAAAAAACCCGGCTATTCAAACACGACGATCCAATATAACATATCCAGCAACACATAACATCACATGTCATCAACGTAAGTAAATATGTCCATCCCAATTGTCGTTGACATATAGCAACGAAACCGGCGATATCACATATTACACTTACGGTCACAGAAAAGAAAGTGTAAAACTACAACAGTTGGAATCCGCAATCACTTCAGACATCGCATGCCTGACCAAATGAATTACTTAGACATCCCATGCCTAACAATTATAAACCCCGCATTTTAGTCTCAAAATCGAAAACTCTTTTCAATATCAAGTCGGGTAATTCAACAAGATTCCCGACATCCTGATCGAATGCTCGTCGCAAACTTTAGTAGGCGGCCGCACCCCCGACGCCGTCGACGAAGTGCACCAAGGCGGAACACCGCTGCCGCGAGCACCCGAACGGATGCTTTCGGCAATGGGGTTCTCCTACAGTCACTTGGTCGGGGCTATGGAGTGAGGCTGTCTATTAAGTTTACCCGGCGAGTATCCGCGTACGCTACGTGATTGCGACGGACTTTTGATCACATCAAAATTCCGTAGCAACCGATCAAGTGAGACTAAACTGCTATGTTTATAATATTCATTCAGTTATCTCATAACTACTTGTGAATTCCAATTATTGTATCACATTCCGGATAAACAGAAAATGTTAAACTTTCCGATTGAACATTCGAACACCCAAGTTTTCCCAATACAGATCAACACATGAAATAAGTCTAAAAACATTCAGTTCGTGCCTCAGTACCAACGGTCCAGCCGTAGAAGGGTCAAGCCAACGCCTCACATGTGGCACGCCGTACTGCCCCAAACCCGAAGGTTCAAAGGGCAGTTCAAGACGGTCACATAATCGAGTTAAGATTTGTTGTCTTCTAGAGGGTCCATCGAGTTACTTGCACTACTTAGAACGTCTTTAAACTACGGAAAAATCCAACACTTGAAAATTTCCCGACAGGGAAAAAATTGGGTATTTATATCCGGTCGAACTTTTTAACATATTCTAAAATTTATCCGGAAAGCCACACAGACAAAATTTGATACTCCGATCAAAACACCGAATCCCCAAAACAACTCCAGAAAATTCAACTCTTGAATAATATTTAAAAATACCCAGGAAAACCAGCAATATCAATTAGGAGTTACTATGTAACATTGACTGAAGAATGAGTCCGTACGGCCGCGGATCCGCCGCACGAGCCATGCTCGTGCCGCGGAACCGCGGCAGTTTGATGGAATTACGCACTCGTATTGCACATTTACTCTTAAAATAACCTGCTGATATTTCTGCATATTTTTAATACTGAAAAATCCCTGTTTTTGAAAATTGGACAGAGAGCATGGGTGTGTTAGGATTTCGGGTTCGTTCGGACTTCAAACTCCGTCTAGACTTCGCCTAAGGCTCTAGCTAGGCTCTGATACCACTGTAGGGTTCCTAGGCACCCTAGTGAGGTCTCACAAGGCATCGAACATGCCATTTTCAAAAATCTAGATGCCGAGAGACCCGACTACGGATCGTTTGCTAGAAAACTAGGCGAAAAAGCTAACTAGTTAACACTTAACTAATGGGATATCGGAAATACAACCTTTGTAGATCCGGTGCTCCACCTCCATAGCTCCGCAACGAAGTCCTCTCCGCTGTCCAAAAAGAATCCGGGCTCTAGCGTCGACTTCATCGGAGAATAAGCGAGCTAGGTCGTCGATGTCCATGCCGAAGATGATCTACGTCGAGGCATCGCTAAATCAAGCTCCGACTTCACCAAGTCAAGAAACTTGTGAAGAAAACACACTCTACTGCTTGGCAAGAGGTAGAGGATGAAGAAATAGGAAGTGGGTAGACTTTAGAATTGGATTTCTCACTCATTTGCATCAATCACCATTGATGGAGGAAAGTCTCTTCATGAAGAAGAAGAAGAGGAAGAAGATGATAAATATTATGATAAGAATTAAAGAATAAATAAAAATCCATTCTTATCATAATTCTCACCATGGTTAGGTGTAGAGAATTAACTTGAGTTAATTGAATTGGTTAGGGTTAAGCATGAGACAAAATGGTGACTAAGTCAAAAGTTCATGAAGCTTCATGAAAGAAAACAAAAGAAAGCCACCATTCTATTTTATGCAATTTATTTTCCAAAAATAAAAACAAATGAATAAATGAATAATCAAATAAAAACCCTAACCATTTCTTTAACCAAGGTTTAATTCTTTACACAAACCCTAATTTGCATGTATCATCGAATATGATACAAACAAGTGCACAAAATCATATGCGCACAACCGAGCGAGAAAATCCATTTAAAGTGAACCGATACTAGTTAATGCAAAGTAATATATCAAATATATAATTATGCATTAAATCATTAAATCAACACTTGATTTAACGATCCGGTCATGACGCACATAACCGACTGGTATCATTAGTAACATCTTATCGAATCAACACTTAATCCGATAACCCGGCTATATCGCATATAACCGATCAATGTCACATCGCGAGAATCGAATACAGTATCACATACTGGTATCATTCTCGGTCCCGCACATATCTCATATGCGCTCCTATTTCGTTTCGCTTGAGCCAGGAAACCTCTGTGTAGGACTCTAAAGACTCGTCAATACGCCGGCAGCAGGTGATGATCATATCAAACACCCACAAGCCGCAAGCGGTCTGCTAAACGTAACGGCCACCCGGGTATTGAGCGATCTGAAGATCGACGAGCAAGCCCGCTCACACTCCAGTGAATCCAACCAGTAACACTACCGTACAGTCCGGTCTGATCGTCTGATATGTCGCATATCTCGCCTAGGGGTGGTAAACGTCAGACCCCAATAGCTCGATAAGTCGTGTCGATATGAGGTCTATAACTGTTCGAGAAACTACTGGTAACACTTACCAGTAAATCTCAGCAACCCTGGCCAGGGATTTCCTGTTATAGCCAATCGAACACAGCGCAACATCAACTCCCTATACCGGGAGAGACGAATCCCTTCCTATCGCTCATTGCCTCCATGTGACTCGGGACTGTACCCAAAAACCACCGTTTTGCACGCCCTCTTGGACGTGGTAAGATGGAAATCAAAGCACAGTGGGAACCACACAAGACTCTATGACGATCTCGGGTCAACAGACTACTCTGTACCAGTGTCACCAGAGAACTGCCATATGACGTGAGGTATAATACCATCTGGGAGTTCTCGGCGAGTCCGTCCAGTGTACCCAGTCTCTACTGAGCACCCGTATATCATCTCTGATGTCAAACACCAATGGATATGGGATCATCCATCACCCATCTGTATGGGTCGAGAAGGCATACGCTAGTCTACTCTGGTATATCGATGCCCCGTCTCGATACACCCTCGACTAGGGACTTTGAAGGATGTACTTATGGACTACCTGTCCCCACTAGTATGATCTGCATTATAGTCCAGGTAGTCAAGTACTCATCCTAAGGGCTTTACCAACATGTAACAGAGAGACTATCAGTGTACACGTTAAGGTAAAGTTCAACCAGATAGCATACTATCATGTCGAGCAAGAAAGTCCTCCCTATATATGTCCCAGCATCCACTACAATGTACATCCTATGTACAGTAATGGCCTCTAGGGCATACATATAACTAACAATCATCATTCAACTTATAGTATAAAAATAAGAAAACCAATCAATTTCAAAATCATCAGGTACTCATAGGTTTTGTAAAATGCCAGAGTATACATAATAAATTAAAAAATAAACCAACCGTTTCACCAGGCACTGCCGCCACCGACTGCCACCTCCATTAATCGACCGGTGACCGCCGCCGGTCCCTCCTTGTTGTCGCCGCTACTAACCATCCTTGTCGCTGGCCAACCGTCGCCTTCGCCGTTGGCCGCCGGGTGACTTCGCCATTACCAGTCATTTGTCATGGTTGATAGGCATCTTTCGAAACTCCGTTGATTGAATACTGGCTAACGTCCATTTCTCTAAGTGTATGTGTTGTCTTAAATTACATAAGAATTTTGAAATCAAATGACTTGCATTTTGAATAGCCTTGAATTTTGTCAAAATGACACTCATTTCATTTAAAAATTCTAGATTCCAAAATTACTTGGGACTAACACCACTAAGAGATAATATGTTGCGCTCTTGAGAGTGGTCCCTTCTCTTTATTAGCTGCAATCATAAGGACATTATTCGTCGTGTAAAGCCGCTAAATGCCATGGCCCATGCTTGGTGCCTGCAAATAGCTACGTCACCTCAACATGCATGTAACTATGCTACTTACTAATGTAACCAACACCACTACCACCACGACCCAAAAAAGGGGTTCTCTCATCGTAATGGCACACGGTCTGCCGAAGGGTCTGCCCTAACTGCGAGAAAAACCCACCTCCTAGGTTCTCTCTATAAGAGATTGAGGCCTATCCTTGATATTCTAGAATAGGAGGTGAGCAAAGGCATTAGAAACTTGATACTTGTCCCGACGAAGATGCAGCTTGCCCAAGATTTAACATTGCGAATATTATGCAACTTAGCCAAGGTTTGAATTTGTAGATAGGGCTGTATATCTACATACCTATGCCAACCCTTGCCCTTGATTACCACGACTTACGAATATTGGGTGTGTGCCTACAATAACCTAAATGATAAGGCCGAAGACTACATGCTGAATGAATTCAAAGTTGCCTGGCCCAATTGTCTCATTGAAGGCGATTCCGGCCTAGTCAGAGATGAACTAAGGGTTCACCACCGAATCTTTTATTTCATTGGGTAATTTGAGAAATACATGCATCACAGTTCCGGTTGTACCAACTAAGAGCAAAACAACATGCACATATGTTTATTTAACGAAACAGCCAATTACCAATAAAATGTACTGGGTACAAAATGTCTAAAGTCAACAGCCATTCAGATGCCATGCAAAAAGATGTATTGGCAGGTGTCGGATAGCACTAAAATTTCCTTGATGGACGGTACAGAAAAAAAGCATCGAGAAGAAACCGCAAGTGTATCACTCACCTTGACAAATCCCGCACGGCGGTCAAGATTTAGATGTAGATTTTTAACCTGACCATATTCAGAAAAGGCATTGTGGAGATCATCATCTTGTGCTTCTTCATGCAATCCAGTGACCAACACGATCCATCCCTCTATTGCTGTAACGAATACAAGTACAAGAACACAATTTTATGACTTTATGAGACAAGTTTGCGTGCACATGCAATGAAACAGAAACCAGATGATAGATTCATGGCACTTAATAGGGTTTATAATCAATATCCAAACTTTTCAAACAAAACCCTAGGAATTGAAATTGAGAGCTTAAGAAGTAATGTCGATGCATACATCGAAGGGGGCCGGGCCAGCCAGCTTCGGAAGAGAGGGAGTCGAAGGTGGCGGAGGCGAGGCGGCGGCGGCGGCGATCCGCCTCGGTCTCAGTCTCACGAAAGCCCCTGCCTTTCGTTCTCTTGAACGCGCCGGCGCCGGCGGTGATGGTGGATCTGAGCTTAGGGATGAATTCATCGGCGGTGTCCTCGTCCATAGGATCATCGTACTCGGGCTCGAAGTCGACCGCGTCGATCTTCACTACGCTTGTCGCCATTGCTAGGGTTTTTGAGGCGAGGGTTCAAAAGGGAGGGAGGGAGGTTTTCGTGATGCTTGCTGCTTAAATAGCATGGGCTATGGGCCTTTAATAGCCTACGCTATCTATCTGGGCCCTTGCTATGGGCCCTTTAGAAACTGCTCTATCTATCTGTATTTTTATTGATCGTGATATGGATATTGGTGCGGTTAATCATCCATAGCCCAAAGTTTTCCTATTAAAGACCCCCTTGTAAAGATTATGAATAATCCTAGCCGACGACTTTGTATTTGCATCCCTGCATGCGACTTTTAACAAAATAATAGTAATTTTCATTCCAACATGTCTATCCAAATCTGTATTCACATTTGCCACCACCCACCAGTTATGGATATGGTAAAACCTATAACTGTTTCCCAAATATAATTTTTAAATCTAAATATGACAAGTAAAAATAGTAACATTTGACTTTAATCATATGCAGCATCACATGGGAAAAAAAGAAGGGAAAAAGGCGCGCGCACACACACCCCAAATCCCCCATAATCATTTCCTACATGTATCTGTCTATGATTTTAGTAAACCCCGAAAGAAAATTTCATTTCTGATAATTATTTGCAACAACATTACCAACGATTACCGGATACGAATATGGCTACACTTATATCCACTATGTATCCGATCCTTTTACATCCCAACCCGCCTAACATTCACCTTAAACAAAAAAAATAAGTAGATTGATATATGCAAATTTCAAACAACATATGAGATAAAATTATTTAAAACAATAACATTTAATTCTGCAGGAACCTTCATGCCTTACATACCTAATCATAAGAGAAAGAAAATGCAACCATAGAACTAATATGCTGCCTAAAAACAGCCTAGTATCCCCCCACCCCCACCCCACTAAAAAAATGAAAAAAATCCAGATACATTATACAAAATGCATACATAATAATTTTGCTAGTTGTTTTATGAAACCTTTGGATTCTTTTTGCAGCATCGACCTAATAAATTTTGGCAACATTTTCTTATATCTAGCACCAATTTTGGCAACATTTTCTTATATCTAGCACCTGTAGAGACGATCTCAATAACGACGACTAATTATGCATTAGACTCGAATCAGATATAAAAAAGACCAAACAGTCAAATAAACTATAATAAACTACATCTAATAATAATATGCCGTATTCATGGGCTTCCAGCTAATAACAACAATTTCTTACGAGCATGCGTTCTTGTCCCAGCGCACAGCAGATCGAATTAGCATATTAATCAACATGTATGACAGATTGTATTAGTATATACAAATATAATAATTACAGTTTTTTGAAGCATAGCTCAGTTAGTCATAGCGCTTCCTTCCATGGAAAGTGTGCGGGAATCGATCCAGAAAAGGAAGGTGTGCTCACAATCCTATGCTTTCAGGGCAAATCCATAGGGCCTGGATGCACTTGTGTGTCATGTGAGCTCAAAAAACAGAAGAAGAAAAGACTGATAATTTTATTCCATCTTATCAAAAGGGGGACAAAAAAGAAAAAGGAAATAGCAAACTAACGTGCCTGAGATCCAAAATGTGTTTTTTTAACAACAAAACAACCTTAACTAGGAACATGGATGCACTAATAGAGTGTGCCATGCGCAGCTTCTAAAATACAAGGTAATTAGGTACCGTGCATCTGAAGGGGGTCAAATTAAGTCTGCTGCAGATGATGACACTTTCACTAAAACAATAAAGCTCGTGCTGCAACTTGCACTTGTTAATGACCCAGGCCATCATCATCTATACAAGGAATTTGCATTGCATGCCCCTTGTACACAAACCAACTCCAATGGCATCATGGTCAGTAGTATTGCATTGCCTTCTCCTTCTCCTTCTCTCTTGCCTCCTCTTCCTCAACAACCTCTCTCCCTCTGCAGCAAAACCCCATGCCCTCGTCCTTCCAGTCAAAAAAGACGCCGCCACTCTCCAATATGTGACCCGCATCAATCTCGGATCCCCTTCCACTCTCCTCAACTTTGTCGTCGACCTCGGCGGCCGCACCCTCTGGCTCAACTGTGACTCTAACCCCTCCTCGTCCTACCAATCCTTGCATTGCAACACCCCGCAATGCGGCTACATGCCGTCGCCCTTCGCCTGTGTCGACAATTCTTCGTCCTGCACTGTTTTCGTGGAGAACCCTTACGAAAACATCATGGGCAGCCTTTCTCTAGAGACCGCATCGTTTGTCACGACCGATGGGTCTTGCACTGGGCCCACAGCTTCCGATAATGATTTCATTTTCGCTTGTGGTTCGGCTTCCCTGCTGAAAGGGCTTGCTTGTGGGGTTAGTGGCATGGCCGGTTTTGGTCGCAACCGAGTCGGCATGCCGATTCAGCTGGCGGTGGCGTTCGGGCTGCAGCCAAAGTTTGCTTTGTGTTTATCTTCGTCCACATCATACGATGGCGTAATTTTCGTCGGGGACGGGGCCGTATAAGTTTCTTCCCAATGTGGATGCAACACAGGATTTGATGTATACTTCGCTATTTGTCAACCAAGTTAGCACTGCAGGTGACAAGAACTACTTTACCTACAAGTTTAAGCTTATATTTTTATTGTAAGTTCAACAATACACATCAATTAAATATTAAGACATGAATAACTCGAACAGACATGATAAACAGGTGTTTAAAACAGGCTAAATTTCACAAAAATCCCATAAAAGTTTCAGCAAATCTCCAGATTAATACTCTTAATAGTTTTTCTGAAGAAATAAATACCCTAAACTTAGCAAATTGAAAATAAATACCTTAATCCGTTTCTCATACAATAACAAAGAATTCTGTAAATGCATCAAACGCTTTCGTCGAAAACGGCATAAGGTATTAAAATGGAAGTCCAAGGTATTTACATGCAATTTAATAAGTTCGAGTATTTATTTAGTGAAAAAAAGGTTAGATAATTTATCTGAAAAATGCTGAATGCTAAAGTAATTTTGTGAAATGAACCTACAAGATACAATAAGATTTGAGAAACAAGATTTCCTGATATTTGGCACTCTGATACACCATGTGCACATTAGCCAAAAGCTAAGATGCTAGAATGTGGATTAAGAATGTATATTAAGCTAATTTAGCTCTCAACATGCAGGAGGGTACGTATCAGGAGAGAAATCAGTAGAGTACTTCATCGGTATCACGTCAATCAATATAAACAGGAAAGCGGTGCCTGTGAACAAGACATTGCTATCCATCGATGAACATGGTAATGGTGGGACGAAAATCAGTACAATCACTCCCTACACTACATTGGAAACATCCATCTACAGGTCAGTGACCGGCGCATTTGTGACTGCTTTGAAGAAAACCAAAAGGGTTGCACCTGTCGGTAAGTTTAAAGTGTGCTATGATGAAAAGGATATAGGAAGCACGAGAGTGGGGCCTGCGTTTCCCCGGATCGATTTGGTGATGCAAAACAAGAGCGTTGTTTGGAGTTTGTTTGGTGCAAATTCGATGGTGGAGGCGAAGGAAGGGGTGTTGTGCCTTGTGTTCGTTGACGGAGGTCAGGAGCCAAGAACAGCTATCGTGATTGGTGGCTATCAGCTAGAAGATAATTTAGTGCAGTTTGATCTCAAGAACCAGAGGTTGGGATTTACTTCTTCTATGCTGTTTAGCCAGACCACTTGCGCCAACTTTAACTTCAATGCCCAATCTTAGTTACGAGCAATCTATTTATTACCAGCATGGAACAATGTATTTGGGTTTACTAATCTAACTGTTTGTCACTTCTTTTATCATCATGCTTTTACAACCAACCAAAATTCAAATTGGCAACCTCCCCAGCCCAACAAGAATCATATTAGACAAATTTCATCTCTAATTTTATCCAGCATTAGTTATAAGGAAGATGGCTTGCCTAATTGCTTTCCTAGTATAAAACAAATTAAAGTTTCGAAACAAAGACGGTTCTTTTCTTGATTAGTGAAATAGATTCCTTTCTTAATTAGGGGTTCTCCAGTTAGAACAAATGAAATCAAAACACATGATATTCAATCAACACAAGCATGTAACAAAACCCTAGGAATTAAACGAAATTGAAGTAAATAACGACAAGAAATAAAGAAAGAAAGGGGAAAAAGGCCCACCACCATCAGAAGCGGAGGAATCGAAGGTGGAGGAGGCGAGATGAGGTGGCAGTTGCGGCGGCGGCGGCGGCGGTCGCCGTAGCTCAGCATTTTCGCGCCCTCTCATTCTCATTTTTCAGATGCTGGGAAATTTTGGGGCTTTGGCAAGTGCCTCTTTATGAGAGCTGTAAATGGGCCGGTCGGGTTTATATCTAATTGTCGGGCCAAGTAATGGAATGTGATATTGCAGGAAACCCCCTATCTTTAGATCGATTACCAGAAAGCCCTGTCTGATTCAAAATTTTGCAGCCCGCCTCTTTGGTTGTAGTTAGGCTTGTAGGAGCTCGGTTATTTTTTTCTGTTTCTCTTCCCAAAATATCCTTCACTCAACCCACTTTGATTACTCATATTTTTGCAAATCGAAATGGATCTTGATTAGCTGGGACGAGAAGAGATAAAACTAAGGAAATGTATGATCCAAATTATTGATCTTACAAAGGAGTTTTATTATTTATTTTTATGTATTACCTGACTTTTTCATTAGCTTTTTTCCTCCATTTTTCTTCTCAGTTTTTTTTTAATAAAAAGGTTAAGGAAAGAAACTCAGAACTCGGTTTCGATAGATGTTGCGTTCAATATGGTTGGGCTTACATTTCTGAGCCTGTGAGCATGGGTACTGCCACTTAAACCTCAAGAGGTCTCATTCCTGCTAGACCCCATTTTGTAAGGGGCCAACCAAGGCTGCGGTCCCTCGGTTTCCAAAGCCATGACTAACAACTTTTAACTTTTAAATAGTTCCATGTGTAGAAGCCATGACTAACAACTTTTAACTTTTAGATAGTTTCCTGTGTAGAAGATGTGCAGGAAAAAGGGAAAAAAAGGTTCAATATTTTATATAAGAGGTTAATGGAGCTAAAGTATACCTTAACCAAGATACTTAAGGTATGTAAGAGGAGTAAGGGAGGCCCATCGAACTAAAAAAAATATATTACTTAAAAATAATGGGGTCCATCATCTATCTTACTCTCATATTCCTCACGTAACTTAGCTAAGATATACCTTAGCACCATTTTTCCCCTTTAATAAATTTAAAAAAACATTAAAAGGAAAACGATTTAGAAATTTTTTAAAAGATTTTTGATAAATAATAGCAATATTTTGAAAATTTGTTACAGTCATTCTAAATGGTTTGAGTATGTCAATGAAATTTCCTAATATTATTTCTTTTCAAGGTTATGAGAAATTATTTCTCTGTGTAATGCAACTTAGTAAGTTGAATAACTTTTTTTAAAAAGAAGATTTAAGGAGGCTATATATAACCTTTTCTTTACCCAAAACGAAGGCTTTTCTTTACCCAAAACGAAGGCAAGTGCCCCGCGTTTCATTAAACGAAAATTTTATCGAAACTTGTCACGGCTAAACCGCATAAAAATACCTCCAACTACCACGCTTTTAGCCATAAATAAGTAAATTAGAGAAAACTCCCTCGATGTTTGCATTTGGCAAATTGCCACCCTACGGCGGTAAAATTATTTAACCGTTATATCTCTCAATTATCCTACCCATTAACTTTACACGGTAATTTTACCCCCAATTTAAAGCGCTAATGTTCTCAATTGAAGGATTGAATATTTTTCTTGTAGAATTTTGATGATCCCATCTAAATCAAGGCTCATGATCTTGATTTGTTAATTGATATTTTAAGTTATGGCTTGGTTTTTCTTATTGTTAACTATGTGATTAGGATTTTTTATTCTTTCAATATGATTAGGGTTTGTTTATAGTTTGAAATATTGTTTGGGTGCTAGAAATTTCATATAATTAGGGATTTGAAGAAGAAAAAGGAGAAGAAGAGAAAGAAGAGTGCAAAACTCATAATTGGAAAGCACCCAACCCTTTCATATGATTAGAAAATTTAAAACGTCCACAATTGCAAATTATTCCAAGATAGTTGTTCATCACAGAAAACTATAGTTTAATACCGCTCATTCATTATCTATTTTGTTATATATCGGTGCTATTAACCAGTGTTTGCTCGGTAATTACAGATTACAGGTATTCGTGATAAAATACTGGAAACATATTCAAAATCACGGATATAACATTTGGAAGCCGACACTGCAAATAGAACAGGAAACCGACCGATATCCAAAGAGCTTTTTGCAATAAACAAGTGTGCACATAATTTTTGGTCCAACACAATACATGTGTGACACTAGCTCTTTGGCACTAGGACCATGGTGGGGCTGTCCATAGCACACAAGACATGATGAAGTGGGCACATGGGGGGACATGAGTTTTAATACTAAAAGTTTTGATGTGATGTGTGGCATCTTGTTCCCTCCAAATCTCTGCATACAAACCAGCTTATTTTAGACCAACCAAACAGCATCAGAATGATGTTGGAGTTGACACTAACCCACCACATCAATATGAGCCTTGGAGCTCGGATTTAGACCGGCCACTACCCAATGAAAACCGAGCAGGCCGGCCCTCTGGCTCCAATAGCCCCCAGTTTTCCATTGTCCCTTCCTTGCTGCCACGTCACCTAATTTTTATTGTTTGCTTATTTTTCTTTGGTGTCTATAAAAGCAGACCAGTGAGCAAGAGAAGGGGTCTCTCATATGCACATATTATACCTCATTCTGTTAGTTTCTTTTATTTTTGGTTTAACTTGAGAGTGAGTCAACTATCACTTAGTTTCTTCTTCTTCTTCCCTCTTAATGATTTGTCTTGAGAGCTTCATTAAGGAGGTTGAACAAGTAACCAAAATCTTGTATCTCTTTCTTCAAGTGTTAATAAATTGTTGTTTCGTTTATACTTGCTTATTTTCCTTACTTGTTTTTCTTTTTATCATGCTTAACTAATCTTTCTTTGGTTGTGGTATTGGTGAGGAAGTGAGATGAAAGGTTTTGCCTCCTCCACCTCTTGTGATTGTTTCATGTGCTTTAACTTGTATCTCTTTCTTCAAGCGTTAATAAATTGGTGTTTCTTTTATACTTGCTTATTTTCCTTACTTGCTTTTCTTTATCATGCTTAACTAATTCTTTCTTTGGTTGTGGTATTGGTGAGGAAGTGAGATGAAAGGTTTTGCCTCCTCCACTTCTTGTGATTGTTTAAACATGCTTTAATGTGATTATAAACTTAGTATTGTAACTTGGAAGGGTTGATATGGTATGTTGATTCCATGCTTACTTTGTAACCTCATCACATACCATATTCTCCCCACAAACCCCATCTTGCAAGCCTAAGATTAGAATCAATTTGGTGTTAAGTTTGCTAAGTTTGGATGTGCTATTTTGTGATTAAATGACTTAACAAATCTTTCAGTTTCATATACCATATACTATCACAAACTCTTAGCACACGTAACACCAAAATCATTTGCTCTCACTCACTACTTTGTGTTTTTATTGTTATGGTATGCTTGCTAACCCTTGTGTTTAGTGTTGATACCCCAAGCTCGGACATACAAACGGTAAGTGATCAAAACGGATTCGTTTCGTGCTTTGCGGAGAATATCGGAAACTTGATGATTCGTGCTTCGCAACTGCTTTGACGATTCATGCTTCGTGCCAGGATCGACGCAAAAATGGACAACTCATGATCAAGAGAGCGTCGAAGGAATCATCGTGATTCGATCTTTCAAACCAAAGCCACGACCATTCTTTCTTAACTTGTTTCCTTGTTTTCGTATTTTTTCTATTTTTTTGTGACAACCTAATAATTCGTTAATTTGTTGAACCTTAAAAGACAAAACCTAATACACAATTTCCTGTGAATCGACCCGTGCTTGCCAGCTTGCTACAATGCGCCGTGCACTTGCGGTTATAAATTTTAAAACGAGAACGATCTCGCGTGCGCAGTATTTCTTAAAAACAATCTCTATTTCAAAATATACACGTTTGCGCGCGCGGGTGAATTCCACCAAGTTTTTGGCGCCGTTGCCGGGGAGTTGGTAGTTATTAGGAATTGTTATTTCTGGTTCGTACTAACTCACTAATTTTGTAACTCAAATTTTTTCAAAACTAACAATACGACATTTTTTTCATAATTGTTCTCTGTCCTTCAGACCTGTTAACACCCTGAAATTTATTTGAAAAATCAAATTATACCATAAGAGCACTTAGCTAGCCTAGAGAACCCAGCAAAAATTCTTGCACCTAACTCTTAGAAAAAACCGGCAACACACCCTTGAGATCCGAGCTCGCCGGCCGTTTTATTTGGTTTTGGGTTTTTCCTTTTTCGGTGATCTCTAGTGAAGTGTTTGTGCTCTAGTGATATTGTTTGATTTTTATAATTCTTAGTATGCAGGAATTGGGGCATATATATCGTTTTTTGACACTAAATATCGCATTTTCCGACATTTCAGGTTTTTAAGGAATTACGACCAGCGATCGTGCGGAGCGAGCCTCAAATTCAATTTCAAGACGTCAGTGAAATACAGTGCCAAAAATCCGGGTAGTTTGACCCGTGCAAGCGAACAATCAAAGGCTCAGATCACTTTCAAAGTGGTTTTCTTAAACCAAATCACATTGGTACGTATTCCTAACACATTCCTCTTGGATCCGACGCATTCCACTATTCCTATCTTCTGCAGGATTCTTCGCACAAGCTTGCCACCAAATTGCACAGAGAACTAACCGTATTTTTTGCAGCGCTTAAATTTAAACGAAAAAGAATTGCTTAAATTGCTTAATTTCTTGAATTCTTTTATTGATTGCACATTTGCATCTTAATACGGATTTAAGGGTAAAAAGACCAAACAAGATACGATAAAAGATTTCATTACCTTTTCTCCATAGCCTACAAATCACAAAACCGCATTCTTGCATACCCACAGTAATTTAAAATCAATTAGAACTTTGACTTTAAGGACTTCACGCTCATTAGGAGAAATTGACTGTGTTTAGAACACCGCTTAACGGTATATCGTTCACGGGATATCTAGGCACGTATTCAAGAGAAAGGGTTATCTAATTAAGGAATTTCGCGAAAGCGTTGGAAAACCTCCCCTTCTCTCTTGCACTTATCTGGCTTCATGATCCGTATATCTTGAGCCCGTTTCTCAACGCGGTTTTATTTTGACAATCAGGTTTTTGAGCAAGTCTAGTTGATTAGCATACCGTAAACTGCTAGGGGTGTGATATTCTTTATGATTGTGATATTTGTGAATTCTTGTTAATATGGGTGATACTAAATTTACTTCAATTTCTTACGATTCTTATTCTTTTGTTTATACTCATTCCCAATTCTTTTGTTCAAACTGTCACGATTCTTCCTACATTCATGAAAACTGTCCTTTTCTAGGGGGTGACCAACCGTCCCAGAGTTTTGCTAACGGTCACCCACCTAACACTCTTGAACCCAGTCCCACTTCAATCAGAGACCTAATAATTCAGGATTTAGAGAAAGAGGTCGACAAATTGACTGTTTTAGCATCACCACCGTCACAACCCTTCTTACCTGAAACAACTGATACATCCTTAGGGAATGATGCTGAGATAGATGCTAGGTTGATCGCTTTAGAAAAATGTATTGAAGTGATGATTGCGGTCGAGAATCAAACAGCTGCAACGCTAGCCCTGTGTATACAGCAGTCTGAGCGACTGTTTCACGCTCAAGCTCAATCTTTGGCTAGAATTGAAGAGCATGTAGTTGTGATTCTAAAGAGTAAACACGGTCAATTAGAACCGTATAGTGTTGATATCCGTTATCTCGGAAGTCACCCAAGTAAGATAAATGATAAATTGAATTTTGATGATTTCATAGATGATGATACGATTGAATTGACTGAGTGTTAGCAGGACACACAAGAAAAACTTACGACTGATTTTTGCATTCCAATTTTAGAGGAGGAATCTTGTGATTTTGACGGGTATGGTTTGGATGGATTGTCAGAAGAGATCAATGATCAGGAACCCACAATTTTTGTATCACCTTGTGATATTGTTTCGGAAGAAATATTAGTGTGGGAACCTATCTTTTTGGATGACATATACCTACCCATTTGTAAATGTGATGAGGAAGAAATTGTATTGGGAAAGTTAGAAAATCATAGTGATAAGAATAGGATTGTAAAAAATCATAGGGAGGAAAACAGCTTTGAAAAATATTCTTTCATATCGAGTTTTGAGGAAATTTTTGCGGATGAACTTGATATTCTTGGTGAGTTGGAGTCAGGATCAATTTGGGAACATCCTAAAAACCTTTCTTTTGCTGAATTTTTTGCGGATGAACTCCAGTTTTTACACGAACTTGATTTTGGAACTCAACACGTGCCCTTTGAACATTCAATTTATTCAGAAAACAATTTTTTGACCTCTTCAAAACTTCATCTTCATCTTCAACGTCTTTTGATCCCTACTTTTACACGCCCATGCCCTTCACTAACAACTAACATATACCTTTTCTTTTTCTTTTTCTTTTGTATATACATATTCTTTTACCAGCCATTACACTATATAGACAAAATCTTTAAATGACAGGTATTAATTTCTGGACTAACCCAATCTTTTAATATGTATATGCTGTAATTAGTCTTAGGTTTTTTTCTTTTTCTTTGAATAAAATTCTCACCCTGATGTCTAAGTCTAGCTACCGGAGACGGGGGCAACGATGAGGACATCGTAAAACTCAGGTTTGGGGGTGAGCACTGCGTTTATTTTTGCTGCATCATGTGTATATTGTGCATTGCATACCTATTAAAAAACCCATAAAAATTAAAAAAAAATTTACAAAAACATAAAAACTTTGTCGTCAAGTTAGCTAGTAGGGTAACTTAGATTGTTATTCCGAAAATTTAGTTGATATATTAGAAGTAACTAAATCTTAGGCTTAGGGATTGAAAACCCTAAAAATAACCCTCATTCTGTTTAACCTTGGTTATTATATGTCCTTACAGTTTTTTTTTTTGAGAAATAGGTAATCTTAAGTTCAGTTCTTTAGTTAAGTCGAGATGAAGGGAGAGTATTGAAACTTTACTGAAAAATAAGTCTGAAAAATAGTTTCTATTCTTGAGTCCAAATTTAGAAAATATATACCCTACAAACTGCACATACACGCACCTTGAAACTTGGGATAGTAGAGAATACCTAGAAATACTCTTACCTGAAAACCTAGTATGAAAGAAAAAATGGTATTTAAAACTAACCACCATAAGAGTATCATTGAAAAATATATCCGGTCTTGAAAAGAAAAAAAAATAAAGTCAAGACCTGAAAACTGCTATTTGCGCTTTAAGCTCATACATTCAGTAATCGGCTGTTAGTACCTCAAGAAGCATTAATAATCGCATGAAAGATGTGTGAGCATAACCGTCCATCCATTAATGAAAAGAAATAGTATTTAGTATTAAGGCAAGGGTACTATAGCTTGAATTGAATTCTTAAGTGTAGGGTAAAAATTTACACACACGTAGGGGTATACAATCGATATTTGGATGAAAGATAGGGATGAAGAATAAGACTTATGTTTTCTGTAATGATGATAAAAATCTCTGATTGGAGACCGCACTTTAGAAGGAAATCCCAGGAGATACCGAGATCTTTCTAAACTGTAAAAACGTATAGGATCTGGGGTTGAATAAATAGGAGATGTGAAATATAAGGGTTGAATATTTCCAACTTAGAATGATAGAATTTCTAACTTAGATACTAAACTGTAAGAGTAGAATCGACATTAACTTATGAAACTAGCTTGACGGGATTTTGTTGGTGTAATCCGCTAAAAACCCTCAGGAGACAACACTCCCCCTACTAGGGACACCTAGAGATTTAACGGCTTGTTGCACATACTCAGTGCAATTGCGTTCCCTGCGAAAGTGAGATTAGGAATTTTTGTTTTGCTCGGGACGAGCAAAAGATAAGTTTAGGGGTATTTGTTCATCACAGAAAACTATAGTTTAATACCGCTCATTCATTATCTATTTTGTTATATATCGGTACTATTAACCAGTGTCTGCTCAGTAATTACAGATTACAGGTATTTGTGATAAAATATTGGAAATATATTTAAAATCACGGATATAATATTTGGGAGCCGACACTGCAAACAGAACAGAAAACCGACCGATATCCAAAGAGCTTTTGCAATAAACAAGTGTGCACATAATTTTTGGTCCAACACAATACATGTGTGACACTAGCTCTTTGGCGTTAGGACCATGGTGGGGCTGCCCATGGCACACAAGACATGATGAAGTGGGCACATAGGGGGACATGAGTTTTAATGCTCAAAGTTTTGATATGATGTGTTGCATCTTGTTCCCTCCAAATCTCTGCAAACAAATCAGGTTATTTTAGACCAACCAAACAGCACCAGAATGATATTGGAGTTGACACTAACCCACCACATCAATACGAGCTTCGGAGCTCAGATTTAGATCGGCCACTACCCCATGAAAACCGAGCAGGCCGGCCCCTTGGCTCCAATAGCCCCCAGTTTTCCACTGTCCCTCCCTTCCTTCCACGTCACCTAATTTTTATTGTTTGTTTATTTTTCTTTCGTGCCTATAAAAGCAGACCAGTGAGCAAGGGAAGGGGTCTCTCATATGCACATAATATATCTCATTTTGTTAGTTTCTTTTATTTTTGGTTTAGCTTGAGAGTGAGTGGGCTATCACTTGGTTTCTTTTTCTTTTTCCTCTTGAAGCTTTGTCTTGAGAGCTTCATTAAGGAGGTTGAACAAGTAACCAAAATCTTGCATCTCTTTCTTCAAGTGTTAATAAATTATTGTTTCTTTTATACTTGCTTATTTTTCTTACTTGCTTTTCTTTTTATCATGCTTAACTAATCTTTCTTTGGTTGTGGTATTGGTGAGGAAGTGAGATGAAAGCCTTTGCCTCCTTCACTTCTTGCGATTGTTTAAACATACTTTAATGTGATCATAAACTTAGTATTGTAACTTGGAAGGGTTGATATGGTATGTTGATTCCATGATTACTTTGTAAGCTCATCACATACCATATTCTTCCCACAAATCTCATCTTGCAAGCCTAAGCTTAGAATCAATTTGGTGTTAAGTTTGCTAAGCTTGGATGTGGTATTTTATGATTAAATGACTTGACAAATCTTTCAGTTTCATATACCATATATCATCACAAACTCTTAGCACACGTAACACCAAAATCATTTGCTCTCACTCACTACTTTGTGTTTTTATTGTTATGGTATGCTTGTTAACCCTTGTGTTTAGTGTTGATACCCCAAGCTCGGACATACAAACGGTAAGTAATCAAAACGGATTCGTTTCGTGCTTTGCGGAGAATATCGACAACTTGATGATTCGTGCTTCGCAACCGCTTTGACGATTCATGCTTCGTGCCAGGATCGACGCAAGAACGGACAACTCATGATCAAGAGAGCGTCGAAAGAATCGTCGCGATTCAATCTTCCGAACCAAAACCACGACCATTCTTTCTTAACTTGTTTCCTTGTTTCTTTGTTTTCGTATTCTTTCTATTTTTTTGTGACAACCTAACAATTCGTTAATTTGTTGAACCTTAAAAGACAAAACCTAATACATAATTCCCTGTGGATCGACCCGTGCTTGCCGGCTTGCTACAACGCGTCATGCACTTGCGGTTATAAATTTTAAAACGAGAACGATCTCGCGTGCGCAATATTTCTTAAAAACAATCTCTATTTTAAAATATACGCGTTTGCGCACGCGTATGAATTCCCAACAATAGTGGTGGTTTGAAGAAGGAGAAGGAGAAGACGACGACATGATTTTTACTCCATATCTATAAAAAAAGGAAAAAGTAGAAAGAATAAAGGAGAGAAGTTTTTAAAAGTATCAAGGGTAAAATAGGGAGATCAATCCTTGTTGATGACATGGCAACTGAAGTTAATGTTTGCAAACAACCAATTACGTCATGGTATATATCTGCAGTCGGGGGAGATAATTGGAGGTAGTTTTCTCTAATAAAATTAGATTAAGATAGTTATGGTAAAAAATCATGATAGTTGAGGATATTTTTATGCAGTTTAGCCTACAGTCACACAAAGAAAAAAGGCAAAACAAGTTCTCCAATTTCAAGATTTGTGTTTTTGTCTATTACCGCATACGTAAGAAAAATATGAAGAAAAGTTCTAATTGCCAACACTTGAGTTCAAGTCATAATAGAGAATATGCTTATACAATCTTCTTTCTTTATAAAGAAAATAAGTATACGATCTTCTTTCTTTATAGAGAAAATAAGCATAGACCAGACACAAGGGGTACCAGCTTGAAATCCTACCACAATTTACCTAAGAGACAAATACCACGGGCTCACTTGTTTGACACTAGAATCTAGGTGTTCTGGGTCCCACACTTTTGTCTCTTGGGTAGGTTATGGTAGGAATTCAAGACAGGTAAGTAAATTATCACTCGGAGGAGGTGAGGCACCCATTTGAGCGGGAGCCACCCCTCGTAGCCTTTTTATTTTTATTTTTTGCATGCTTTCACAGGTAACGAGCATTGGGAGCTCCCTAGGCCCCGTAAACTCTTGTTTGTATGTGCTCTCTGGAAGTGCGAGTAACAGCCATGTTCTCCTCCGAAACACAGGGACGCGACCGCGTAGATTCGTCTTGCCTGAATTTGGGGGCAGATACTAATTGGTGCTATCCGTCCACCTCTCCGAAGATACCAAGTTGATTTATGATACCATATATCGAAGGTTTAAACGGATGCGGCCGATATAACAGACTTCGTCAGATTCCCCCTTGTTGAAGGGGTTTTTGATTGTGGGGACGCTCTTCCCTGTAGGTGCAAGCCCCTATAGTTAATTATGCTACCGCATCGCGGTAACCACTTTCTCCTTCTCCAGATGGTCACTTCGTGTCGTATTTGTTTGTTTTGTTTTTGGTTTCCCGTGGATTGTATACGAAGACTAATTTATGTTGTCGTCCATAGGGTGTGGATTAGTCCAAATCCGTAGTTTCTTAGATTTAGGTTTGGGGTTGGGTTTAAGGATACGTTAGTCTCATTTGAGACTAAGATCAACTTAAACGTATGTTAAGGATAGGTTAGTCTAATTTCAGACTAAGATCAACTTAACGGGATCGTTTAGATCCAACAAAAGAGCATTCGGGCTCTATTGTTTAGTTTAGGGACATTGCGGTCGATTACCAGTTTAAGGACATGGTGGTCCAATGTTAGTTTAAGGACATCTCGGTCCAAGGTTAAGGACATTATAGTCCATGGGCTTAAGGACCCCACAGTCCGTAGTTTAAAGACGTCATAGTCTATAAAGTTTAAGGACATCATAGTCCATGAGTTTAAGGACCCCACAGTCCATAGAATGAGTGGTTATCGGAACCCATCACCTCTCTGAAGACGTTAAAGGATTACAACGACAAATATCAAAGGAGTGAAGAGATGTACCCTTGAACCAAAGTTAATTAGGAAATCTGTAGTCCAATTTGGAACTAAGATCAATTAATTAGATTATGAGCACATTGGCTTAGTTAAATCTGAATTGAGGACTTATGGCCAACTTGGGCTAAGTCCAATTAAGTTTGAAATGTTAGCCCTTTGTTGGACTGTTGAACATTTGTCTGGGTTCAACCTCCCCATATCCAGCAATGCTAAACAGGGGTCTGGGGGCTCTGACAACATTTAGTCTTTGGCTGAGCACTAACCATTCATTATAGCTCTGGATTTTAAGGTTCATTTGAAGGGGAGATTTGCCTCTGGGAAAACTTAGCCAATTTGGGCTAAGCTTGGTTTTTAAAATAGTGTTAAACACTAGAGGATATTTGGCGATCACGCGCTCCCACGTGATGTGCTGAAAATAGTATTAAACACTAAGGACAAAGCGCTGAAAGTAGTGTTAAACAATAAAATTGAATTGGTCACGTGGGGTCACGTGAGGCATTTGGAGATGGGGCCAGACTTCCTTTATTTTGTTCTCAGAATATTCAGGTAAGTGTTAAACACTTTATCTTAACGGCCATCATGTGTGGACACGTGATGTGTACCCATGCATTGATTATTAGAGTGTTTATTAGGGGTCACGTGAGGGCGCCCAAAATCAGTACTGCTTTTGACTTTGTTCCCTTTATTTTGAGGGTCACGTGGGAGCACGTGAGGCATTGCCTCTGGGCTAATTCCTTCTTATTTTGAGGAGTCCATTAAAGGGTCACGTGGGGGCACGTGAGCATGCTTTATTCATTTTTTTTTGTTCGTTGGGATGAAGGGTCACGTGTTACCACGTGATCCTGTTGGATACTTGATCTTTACGTGCATGGAGAGCTTTAAGTCTCTTGTTTTAAGAATTAAATTCTTTTATAGGGTTAAACCCTAGTTCTGTTTAGAGGAATTAAATTCTTATGTATTTGGAAGAATTAAATTCTTATGTAGGGTTAAACCCTAGTTTCATTTGGAGGAATTAAATTCCTATGAATTTGGGGGAATTAAATTCCCTAAACTCAATTCTCCTTCTAATTTTTGGATCTGCATGGCAGAATCTCCCCAATGAGAATTAAATTCTCAACTTGTGGGGAGATCTGCTTCTACAGATTTTCTACCAAAGAAAGAACTAAGTTGTTTTCAGAAGAGTTAAACTCTTAAATTGAGAATTAAATTCTCTTTTTTGTTTTATGGAGCTTAGATCTCTTTCCCTTTCTCACCTAGGCTTTCTTTTTCTGAAGAGATCTTCTTTTCTCTCTTGAGAATTAAATTCTCCTCTCTATTTTTTCTCTGTTATTGTATATCTAAAAAAAATTCTAAGGATCCTTCTTTTCTCTTCTTGGCTCCTATTTATAGGAGAAAGAAAAGAATCAATCTGTTTAGTCAATTTTTCATTGAAAGATTTTGGTTGTTTTTGTAACCAACATGATCTTTTAGATCACTCAGTGAATTTTTATTCACCATTGGAATTTTAATCCAAAAGATATTATGTTTGTTATTCTTAGTGAATTTCAGGGAAATCTTTCCTTGTATAGAATCTTTCTATAAATTGGTGATTTTTAATTACCATTGGATTTTTAATCCAACGGTGCTCCACTTTACAGAGCATAATCTTTTTTTTTGTTTGGAAAGATTTAGAGAAATATTTTCCAATTAGGGTTCTCGATTCCTTCTTAATTAGAATTTAATTCTATTAGTTCAGAAAGCTTTAAAAGCCTATCACATGTTGGCACGTGATCCCATTGTTTGATCATTTAAATAGAATTTAATTCTATTAATTAAAGAGCTTAGGAACCCATCACGTGTTGACACGTGACCCCCCTTGATCAACATTTTAACCACAATTTAATTCTGCTGTTTTAAAGAATTAAGGAATCATCACGTGTCAGCACGTGACCCTCGGTCACGTGTGCGCACGTGATGTCCTATTGGGGTTTTTCCTTAGTTTTTATTATATCTTTTAATCCCTTTCAGTAGGTTTAAAAGCCCATCACGTATGGGCACGTGACTCCTGTTGATGAGAATTCAATTCTATTATAACAGAGTCCCCAGTAAACCATCACGTGTCAGCACGTGACCCTTGGTCACGTGTGAGCACGTGATGTCCCATTGGGGTTTCTTTCCCGAAATTTTATGAGGGAACAAACCCCAGAAGGGGATGAATAGGGTTTTACAAATTTCATCTCTAACTTTTTAACGAGAGCAATATGTTTGAGCGGTTCAAGCACAGTGAAAATAATAATAATGATAATGAATTTAACACATATATATAATTGCAATAAAGATAGAGTAAAGAGACGAGAAATGCAAACCCAAACACGACGATTTTAGAGTGGTTTGACGCCCTTTGTCTAGTCCACTACCTAAAGGCTCCCTGCCTGTAGTACTTTTCCCAATTACTATAATCCTCTTTTAACCAAGCGGAGAAACCCTTACAAACACCTCGTTTACCGGGTAGTGAAACATCGTTACAATATTTCGATTCTTCTTTTTAACAGACGAGAGATAATGAAGCACGTACAAATCTTCTATAGGGTATAGAAAGTGATGAGCTTGAGAGGTTCTTTTAAGATGAATTGAGCAAGTGAGGTTCTTCTTTTTCTCTTCTGATATGAAAGTGAAGTGTGTTTCTTTTTAAGAAAAGCCAATAGCATTTATAAATGAACTTGTACAGAAGGTGAAAATATATTTGAAAATAATTTTGTTCAAAACATTAGATGAAATCCTAATTAGATATAACAGCTATATTATTTAAAAACCTTCCAAAATATCAAGAGATGAAAAGATATTCTTATGGTTATTTAACCCTTGATGTTTATAATAAAACATAGGACAAAAAGATAATAAAATAAACATGTCCCTTAGACTGCTTTCTTACCATATATATAACCAACGGTTAGTTATTTTTCAAATTAGTCAACACTAGTAATAATATTAGTAATAAACTAATATAAGCCTTTTGGAAAATCATATGAAAAATAATTTATAACTAATAATTATTTTCTCAACATATATAATATGAAAATTCAAGTGTTTGTTTTCTCAAGCTCTTTAAATTCTAACCGATGGAGGTTGGGATCTTCCTCAGATATTGTCCTCCGTCGATCTTGTGTCCAACGAGATTGAAAAGCTGTGATTTGAAGAGAGCGTGCGGATCTCAATGGGTGGTTGATTGATGTTGACGCCGAACTACCTACAAAAAAAGTCCCGGGGTGGAAAGCCGCCGTAGGACCCTCCGACGCTTAAGTAAGTACCGGAAAATATTTAGCAGAGTAGCGGCATATTGGAATGAGTTCGAGTTACCTGAATCGTTTGGAAGAGGGGTTTATATAAGGGTCGCCTTGTAGAGTGTTTTTCGTCACCCCATTGAGATACAAATGCACGCGCTTGTCAGGCATGTACAGATTCCCCCTGCCTGGGGCAGGCTGGGGTTTTATTGATTATGGGATTCAAATTTCCGGCAGCCGCGGACTAAACTGCCGTTAATTACTCCTCGCTTTTGAAGCGAGAGAATCTCCGATTGATGGGTCAAACTGGTCATGCGAAATCAATGTGATGTGTTGGTATTTTTTTTGAAATTAACAATAGGAACGTGTTCATTTTTTTTTATTTATTATATTTATGAAAAATGATTTTTTTAAAAATTATTCAAAGAAACATTTTTTAAAAATTATTTTATTTATTTTCTTTTTTTAAAAAGGAAGGGGGAGCCCCCTCCCACTCACGTGAGAAGGACCCCTTTACGTGAAGAGGGAGTAGTAGCTCCCACTTAGTTGGAGCCTACCTCTCACGTGAGGAAGGGAAAGCTCCCACTCCCCCCATGTGAGGGGGAGGCTCCTTTCACGTGGGGAAGGGAACCCCCTCAGTGGGGGAGGCAGAGATTGCCCGTGGGTTTGGAGTTAAACTCCAAAGGACTTTATTTTAATGGAGATAAACTCCAAAAGATTTTTTTATAATGGAGTTAAACTCCAAAATATTTTAAATGGAGTTAAACTCCTAAATTTTTTTTTATTGTGGAGCTAAATTCCAAAAGATTTTAAATGGACTTAAACTCCTAAAACAATTTATATTGTGGAGTTCAACTCCAAAAGAATTTTTATTATGGAGTTAAATTTTAAAAGATTTTAAATGGAGTTAAACCCCTAAAATAATTTTTATTGTGGATTTAAACCCCAAAAGAATTTTTATTATGGAGTTAAATTCCAAAAGATTTTAAATGGAGTTAAACTCCCAAAAGGATTTTTATTATGGAGTTAAACTCCAAAAGAATTTTTATTATGGAGTTAAACTCCAAAAGATTTCCTCCTTTCTTTTTTTGAGAAGAAACCCAAATAGGTTTCCTTGAAACTCTAAGATTTAGATCTTGGGTGATGAAAAGAGACCATTTTTCTTCTTTTGATGAAGTCTTGGGAGGTGCGTTTCCCTTCTTCTCCCTCTCTCAAATTGGATCTTGAGAAGGGAAAAGAAAGTAGCGAAAATCTTCTTTTTTTTTGGATTGGATATGAGAGTTAAACTCTTCTTCAATGGGTTTATGATGAAACTTTATTTAGTTTTGAGAAAAAGAGAGCTAAGCTCTTGATTTAATTGGAAGATGAAAAGGAAGAGGAAGAACTAGAGAGTGAGGATGGAGACTCAAACCCTAAAAATTTGATGGGGAATAAAAAGTTGTTGTATTTCATCATAATGTTACCTTATATAGGCTTACAAGTTTATATATAGCCCCTTGGATTTTACAAAATGGCATTTTGCCCATCCCATACCCATGTGCTTATTTCTTTTTTGCACATGAGCCATGAGCTTTACAAAAATTTGGCTTTTTGCCCATATATTTTACATTCAAGCATGAAAATTATATCAAACTTATTTATTACGTAATTTTCTTCTTGGCATGGGGGAGGCCGGCCGCTTCATGTTCGGACTTGACTTGGGTATGGGCCCACTTGGCCTGAGCTTAGGCCCAGTTGGTTTGGAGTTGACTTTGACTTTGATTTGGTCAACCGGAGTATAATTTTTTACCCCAACAAAGTGCCCCCATCAATAAATGCACATCGCGTATATGGGTTGTGTGCATGAAATTGATAGATTTTGTTCCGTGGAAATTTGACTTCAAGATAGAGCATCATTCCGGGAGGAGCATCCTTCCGGGAGCATAATTTCGGGGGTCGGAGTATCATTCCGATGTGTGGAGCATAGTTCTAGAGGATCAGAGCATCATACCGATGTGCGGGGCATAACTCTGATGTGCGGAGCATAATTCCGGGGTCAGAGCTTCATTCCAAGGAGCATAATTTTTGAGTCGGAGAATCATTCCGAGAAGCATAATTATAGGGTCGGATCATCATTCCGAAGTGCAGAGCATAATTCCAATGTGTGGAGCATAATTCCAGGATCGGAGTATCATTCCAAAGAGCATAATTCTTGGGTCTGATAGTGATATATGCCCCAGATGCCATTATTGTATAGTACTGGTTTGTATATTACATTTTAGAAGTTTGGGATATACAAATATATAATAACAGTCTTGCTCAAAATGGTAGTATACTACTTAGTTTGATTCTACCTCAACATGTGTATATGTTTCTTTTAGCATATCGCTAATACATATTGGTAGAGCTCTTAGTATCTTTGCTTGACTATCAACGTTGTGATGGCAGTCACACTAGTGGAGGCTGGGTAGTTTATAAGCACATCTTTATACATGTCCCTAGTCATAGGATTATCGAGATGGGACATCGATACTCCAGAGTAGACTTGTGTATACGCTTCTCATCCCAGCAGGGGACATGGTCTGTCCCACAACCATTGGTATGTCTTACCGGAGATAGTATATAGGTGCTCATTGGGTTATGAGTTACACTGGACGGACTCGTTGGGAACTGCTGGTTGGTATTATACCTATCGTCAGGTAGCAGTTCCCGGGTAGCATGAGTACAGGTTAGTCCGTTGACTTGACATCACTATTCGTCTCGAGTGTGTTCCCATTGTACTTTGATTACTACCCTATCAAGGCTCAAAGGAGTCATGCAAACAGGTAGTAGTTATGTGCAGTCCCGAAGCACTTGAAGGCAGTAGCGGTTAGATAAGATTCGTCCCTCCCGGTATTGAGGGTTGATATCGCGCTGTGTTCGGAAAGCCATTACACAAAGTTCCTGGCCAGGGCAAGCGAGATTTATTGGTAGGTACTCCAGTAGTTTGTCAGGGTGTATTGGGCTCTATCCCGGCACGACTTATTACGCTATTAGGGGTCTGACAGTTACCATCCCCCTAGGCCTGATATGCGAGTATGTTAGACGAACAGACCGGATTGTACGGAGATTATCACAGATAAGCTCAGTAGGAGTTTGGATGAGTTTGCTCATCGGCCTTCTTATAGACAGATACCTGGATAGCCGTTACGTGCAGGTAGTACCGCTGACGGACTTGTGGTTAAACCCACTGCTAGCGTACTGTCGAGTCTTTAGAGTCCCACACAGAGGGTTTCCCTATTTCGGGCGAAACGATGTAGAGGCCGTATGGTTTTACGGTAGGGTTCCGATCATATACGTATACTGGCTGCATGGATGTTGTTTGGACGGATAATACTAGTGGGGTTTGGTTTAAACCGGATTCTAGTATTATATTATTCGATTAAAATTATCTCATTATATTTGTATTTTTAGGAATATGAATACGGGTATGTATATACGGTGAGTGCATTCTTGTAATTTCACAAGACATGCTTCTAGAAGGGGACATCTCATTATTTGGATTTATCTATTTTGAGAAATAGATTAATGAGGTGGAAAATGGAGATATTTGTAGCATGGTAAAGTATGGCTCATTTGCATTTGTTTATTAGTTTGGACTCACTATTCAAGCATGATATTTTCAATTGGAAAATATTGCATGCTTGAGTGAGTTGAGTGAGGGAGCCATTCTTCACTTGCCTTGACTTAGATCATTTGCTCATTTTGTTTCTCTCTCCATTTTTTCTCTCCTTCTTCCTCAAGACCCTAATCCTTCATACGAGTTGTGAACCATAGGGTCAAGTGAGATTAAATACTCCATTAGATACTCTACATCTTCTAAGCTATCAAGCTTAGCGAACTAGGTACCTTAGTTATCTCGGTTTAGAAGTTAGAGCTTGAAGTATAGACTCTCGGGTGGATCATCTTCGACACGAGGAGGCTGACGATCAAGCGCGATCTGGATTTTCGAGAAGATTAAAGAGAGGAGGAGAAGAAGACCCGAAGGATTAGAATCAAGGAGGTTTAAATACTAACATAGTAGTTAGAACCTTCTAGTAGAATATAGCTAGTTAAGGTTTCTGTAAAGATCCTAGAGTTAAAGTCGGTGTTGAGAAAAAAGATAAATTGTTTTTTTGTAAATTCCGCCTCCCCACAAACCCGCGGGGTGAGCGACATCGACTAACAGGGTCGTAGCATCATTCCGAGAAGCATAATTCCAGGGTCGGAGCATCATTCTTAAGTGCGGAGCATAATTCCAATGTGTGGAGCATAATTCTGGGATCGGAGCATCATTCCGAGGAGTATAATTTCAGGATCGGAGAATCATTCCGAAGAGCAGAGCATAATTCCAGAGGGAGGATATATTCTGAGACGAAATATAGTTTCGACAAAAGGTTCCGGGACGAAACATAATTCCGACGCGGGACAAGTGTATCCTGAAACGAAATATAATTCCGACGCAGGGTTCCGGGATGAAACATAATTTCTACACGGGACAGGTGTATCCTGAGACGAAACGTAATTCCGGCACAGGGCAGAAATTCTGACCGAAATATAGTTCCGATGCAGAGATTGATTCCCATGCGAAACATAATTCCGACAGGGAAGGCAAATACTCCGAGGCGAAGCATAATTTCAATACGAGGTACATTCTGAGATGAAACATGATTCCGACGAGGAGGTCGCTGGTTGACTTGTTGATTTGATTTGATTTGGGAGTTTCCTATCCGTCTAGCGGGGATTTTAAGCCTGATTTGGGTTTTTGCTTGGCGTCAACATCGCTACACTGGAATATGGTACCAGGAGCGAATCATCATTTGCCGTGGAGAACATAGGATCTGGGTTGGCATCAACATCGCTACACTGGAACATGGTATCAGGAGCGAATTATCATTTGCTATGAGAACATAGGATTTGGGTTAGCATCAGCATTGCTATACTGGAATATGGTATCATGAGCGAATCATCATTTGCCATGAGAGAATTTGAGGATTTTGGTTTTGATTTGGCATCAGCATTGCTATGCTAGAATATAGTATCAGGAGCGAATCATCATTTTCCATGATAGGATTTCCCTCATTTCCAGTTTAACGACTTGGGGTCATCTATTCCCAGTTTAACGACTTAGGGGTCTATTGGATCGAAAGTTTGGAATTTTAAGGTTAGGGTCGGCATCAGCGTTGCTAATACTAAAGCACAGGTACCATGAGCAATTCATCATTTGCCTTTGCCCCTTGAAGAGCGGTGGTTTAGGAGACAGGTTTAGGTCCCTATCATCTAAGAATTTTCAATTTTATGTGCCGTAAGGGTCCCATAAAAGCATTTTCTCCCCACGAATCGAAAGGATCTTGTAGGTGTATTTTCTCCTTAGGAGTCGTGGGGACCCCCAAGTGTGGTTTTCCTTTATGAGTCGTAAGGATCCCATGAAGGTCTTTTCTTACTAGTCGAGAGGATCTCATAAGTTTTGTTCTCCTCATGTATCATGAGGACGCATGAGTGGGTCTTCCCAAATGGAGCATAATTCCGATGGCGGAGACCGGCCTCGGGGCTCGTGATTGTCATGGGGCATGAGTGTGATGAGGATTATTTGAACCCGTGGATTGTATACGGTAGTCAATTTGGGGACTGGCCGTAGGGCTGGGGGAATTTCAAATTTTGTTGGCGTCTGCATCGCTAACTCTGGAATGGTACCAGGAGCAACTCATCATTTGCCTTTTGGGAATTTGGGGATTTGGACTGGAATATGGTACCAGGAGTGACTCATCATTCGCCGTT
Source organism: Agapanthus africanus (assembly GCA_030015575.1). Classification (NCBI taxonomy): domain Eukaryota; kingdom Viridiplantae; phylum Streptophyta; class Magnoliopsida; order Asparagales; family Amaryllidaceae; genus Agapanthus; species Agapanthus africanus. Next base: position 190,556,025 of record JASDDO010000019.1, on the reverse strand, counting down.
TTGGGAATTTGGGGTATTTATTTGTATACAATTTTTTTTAACCGCAATTGCTCTATCATTTTAGCTTTTTTTTATCGCGATGGTCGCGATTGTCCTATCATTTCAGCTATTTATTCGTGGTTGCACTATCATTTCGGCTATATTATTATTTTTATTTTAATTGCTGATTTTTATTGTGAGCTGTCCCATCATTTCGGCCCCCATTTTTTTACACTCCCAGTTTAACAACTTAGGGGTCGACGGTTCCCAGTTTAACAACGTGGTGGTCAACCGTTCCCATTTTAACGACGTGGTGGTCAAGGGTGTCTTCTTATCTAAGCTTCTTGAACTTTGATCTTGGCGAGGCTGAGTTGTAACAACCTTAAACTTTCTATACAAATTTTTTCCAAAATACAGAAAGGAACACCCAACCCCGAGCACAAGTTATAAATTTGATTTTCTTTTGAACAGCAAGAAAGCACCTGTAACTCATTGGTAAAATCTTGCACTGCTGTGACGTAGCCCCTGAGATTGAATCCCTCCAGCCACATATATTTTTAATTGATTTTTCTTTTAATCTTTTAGAAGCCCAAAAGTTTGCACGTGCACTACACGTAAAATAAAAAGTCGCACAGAAATCAAACATGTACACAGAGATAAACCAAACGACTAAGACACATGGCCAAAATCCCACACACCCATCACCGGATTTAGGCCGGTGAGTTTCATACCTACGTCCGGCACTGCCGAGCCCCCCGTAGCGGGTGCTTCCCAAATTTTAACTCCATACCCGTTGGCCTCTCCTCGTAACCCATGTACTGTTTGTTTTTATTAAAAATAAACAGAGAATTAAAAATAGGCATTAATCTACATTTAAATTCCATTCTTCATTACCCTAAACCCTAATTTTCCCTATAAATATCATACCACATTTCACCCCTCCTCACTCAGAATTTTATTACAAACACTCTCTAAAAATTCCAACTTCCAAGTTGTACAAGTGGAGTTAACAAGAGACGAAGTTCCGGCGACGTTCCAAGAAGAATCCGGCGATGAAACGACGCCCCGACGGTTCTAAAGTCTTTTCCCACATCCCCTCTATCTTTGTAGCCAGTAAGTTCCCATTCCCATCCTCCATCTCTATTCTAAAACTTCTCTTTTTCAAAACTCATCGGAAGCGGAGTTATTCCGGCTTCCGATTCTCTTTTCTTTAAAAATATAATTTATCTTAATAACAAACCTACAAAATTTTAATAGATTGTTTAGTAATCATTAGAAAACACATTAGAACAAGTTTTATCTCAAAAGAATCCATTATGCAACTTTTATTGCATTTTTACAGTAAAATACCATATACTATACTTTCAACACAATTCAACATATTTCCTTATATTATCTTTAGATAACTCACGAGGTAATGACCTATCTCATCACAACACACATCTTTGACACAGCATGATGAATTCTAGAACTCTAGTTTATGGGAAAATACGAGATTACGATAAATACCTTGAACATTCAAAACCGTTTTCTTTAAATAGTGTGTTAATTAAATTCCTTGCAATTGCGCATCTACAACCCATTTTGGGGAACCCCAATTGGGATGGTGCGGGTTATCGCACATACTCGGGCATAGTAGAGCGAGATGCAGACCTCCTAACGGAGCATTCGATCTCGATGGAATTTTTGATGCAATCTTTAAGAAAATGAGATTTATACAAAATAAACAAAATTTATTTTTATTAAATATATATAATTATAACTATTATCAAAATATCTATTTTAAATATAATATATGAATATTCCAAGTTTTCTAAAGCAAAAGAATCACAAGTTCATGAAACTACCATTAGAATTCAATACTATTCCAAGTTTACATTAAAATACCATATACAATGAAAACTGGGTTCTACTGACTAGAAAATTTCACTTTTATAAAATATAAATCTATAAAAACCCTAAAGACGATAATTAAATACTTGAGGTGTATTTTGAAAATATATCAAAACTATTTTTATATAAAACCCCCTCAAGTTATACTAAATTACAAAAAGGACCCTAGTAAATATAGGTTAAAGTGGGACCAGTTCTCTTGAGCCTCGGGGAGTTGGAGAATATCGGTGCTTGCCTATCTAAGGTAGATAATCTAATAACGGTGTTACCAACACGGTAATTGTCTTGGAAAAAACACAAATCCTCCCGTCCATGTGTAGCAGTTACCGATAATACTAAAATCAATCAGGACTTCAATTCTTTTTAAGAGTCCGACTTAGTTCGAGTCATGGTCAAATCTGATTATAATTTGACTTGAATTCAATTCAAGTATAACTGCAATACAACATGAATCCATGAACTCCAGAATACAATCCATATCAATATGAACATGACCGAACCGAACCACGGATATACTCAGATTATATGACTATCCATTTATATCCATTCCGTTTACTGATATTATGGTTTCAGCAAGTCTTTCATTTACTACAAGACAACACAATACAATCAGTACAATCAATACAATAAACATTACGGGTTTATAAAGAGGTAGACTGGTACGGAACTTGTTAAAGGGGCACGAGGTGGTCACTAAAAGGCGTAATTACATCCTTGCCGTTGTTCCGTAGTATTTTCGACGGAGTCTTGTGCTACGGGTTACCAAAGTCCACGGTGTAACTTGGACTCCTCTTGTATACACTGCCATATTCTGTACCAAGGTATAACAATTATGTTAGTATAACAAATATAATATTATCTACTTCACCTATTTAACTCTCTATCTATTCTTATCTTTCTTTTTTTGGACTTACCGAGCGATTGTTCGCTGACGACATCCCTATTTCTCTTCTTCTTTGGAATGTTGTCAGGAGGACTCGACTATGAAGAGTTCGAGATCAGCCAGGAGCACTTGGAGCGGACCCCTAAGCAGTATATTGAAAACCCCTAGCTATAGTCACTTGTATATATTTTCTTTTCAGTTCATGCCATTATTTAGGCATTGCTTTCTATTCATGTATTTACATTTCCAGTTGTACCTGTAAAAGAATGTTTAATAAATAAAGTTGATGTTCATTGCATTCATGTCTCTTGTGTACATTTTACTTTATATTGCTTAGATACGCTTAGCGTGTTTACTTCTGAGTAGATACGTAGCGTGTCCCGTCGCGTCCCCTTGCCCGTACTTCGGGAAGCGGGACGTGACAGGTTTTGTTGGCAGCCCATGCAGGTCAGTTCTGCATGGAACCCTACCATGCAGGTCTGTGCTGCATGGAATCCTACCATGCAGGTCAGTTCTGCATGGACATACATGTCAATTCTGCATGAAGTCCTAAGCAATATAACACAAGAATCAGCAACTAAAAATATTCTTTACATTTCATATCCCTTGAATCTTACAATTTCATATAATTAGAATCTATCTTAACCCTATTTTTTTAAGGTTATGGATTCTCCAAACAACACCAGCACCAACTTCAACAACACATCACCACTGTCATCAAACATTTCTTGAATATGTTACACTTTACTTCTACAAATTTCGAGGACGGATTTTTTATAAGGAGGGTAGAATGTAACAACCATAAACTTTCTGTATAAATTTTTTCCAAAATACAGAAAGGAACACCTGACCCTGAGCACAAGTTATAAATTTGATTTTCTTTTGAACAGCAAGAAAGCACTTGTAGCTCATTGGTAAAGCCTTGCATTACTGTGACGTAACCCCTGTGATCGAATCCCCCCAACCACATATAATTTTAATTGATTATTCTTTTAATTTTGTAGAAGCCCAAAAGTTTGCACGTGCACTACACGTAAAATGAAAAGTCGTACAGAAATCAAACATGTGCACAGAGATAAACTAAACGACTAGGACACATGGCCAAAATCCCACACACCCATCACCGGATTTGGGCCGGCGAGTATCATGCCTACGGCCGACACCGCCGAGCCCCCCGTAGTGGGTGCTCCCCAAATTTTTACTCCACACCCCTTGGACTCCCCCCTTAACCCCTGTACCGTTTTTTTTTATTAAAAATAAACAGAGAATTAAAAATGGGCATTAATCCACATTTAAATTCCATTCTTCATTACCCTAAACCCTAATTTTTCCTATAAATACCACACCACATTTCACCCCTCGTCACTCAGAATTTCATTACAAACACTCTCTAAAAATTCCAAGTTCCAAGTTGTACAAGTGGAGTTAGCAAGAGACGAAGTTCCGGCAATGTTCCAAGAAGAATCCGGCGACGAAACGACGTCCCGACGGTTCCAAAGTCTTTCCCCACCTCCCCTCTATCTTTGTAGCCAGTAAGGTCCCATTCTCATCCTCCATCTCTATTCTAAAACTTCTCTTTTTCAAAACTCGTCGGAAGCGGAGTTATTCCGGCTTCTGATTCTCTTTTCTTTAAAAATATAATTTTTCTTAATAACAAACATACAAATTTCTAATAGATTGTTTAATAATCATTAGCAAACATATTAGAACAAGTTTCATCTCAAAAGAATCAAATTATTTAAATAGTATATGGTATTTTACAGTAAAATACCATATACTATAATTTCAACAAAATTCAACATATTTCCTTGTATTACCTTTAGATAACTCACGAGATAATGACCTATTTCATCACAACACGCATTTTTGACATAGCATGATGAATTCTAGAACTCTAGTTTATGGGAAAATACGAGATTACGAATAAATACCTTGAACATTCAAAACCGTTTTCTTTAAAAAGAGTGTTAACTAAATTCCTTGCAATTGCGCCTCTACAATCCATTTTGGGGAACCCCGATCGGGATGGTGCGGGTTATCGCACATCCTCGGACCTAGTAGAGCGAGATACAGACCTCCTAACGGAGCATTCGATCTCGATGGAATTTTTGATGCAATCTTTAAGAAAATGAGATTTCTATAAAATAAACAAAATTTATTTTTATTAAATATATATAATTATAACTATTATCAAAATATCTATTTTAAATATAATATATGAATATTCCATATTTTCTAAAGCAAAAGAATCACAAGTTCATGAAACTACCATTACAATTCAATACTATTCCAAGTTTACATTAAAATACCATATACAATGAAAACTGGGTTCTACTCACTAGAAAATTTCACTTTTATAAAATATACATCTATGGAAACCCTAAAGACGATAATTAAATACTTGAGATGTATTTTTAAAATATATCAAAACTATTTTTATATAAAACCCTCTCAAGTTATACTAAATTACAAAAAAGACCCTAGTAAACATAGGTTAAAGGGGGACCAGTTCTCTTGAGCCTCGGAGAGCCGGAGAATATGGGTGCTTGCCTATCTAAGGTAGATAATCTAATAACGATGTTATCAACACGGTAATCGTCTTTGAAAAGGACACAAATCCTGCCGTCCATGTGGAGCAGTTACCGATAACATTAAAAACAATCAGGACTTCAATTCTTTTTAAGATTCTGACTCAGTTCGAGTCATGGTCGATTTGAATTCAATTCTGATTATAATCTGATTTGAATTCAATTCAAGTATAACTGCAATACAATATGAATCCATGAACTCCAGAATACAATCCATATCAATATGAACATGACCGAACCGAACCATGGATATACTCAGATTACATGACTATCCATTTATATCCATTCTGTTTACTGATATCATGGTTTCGGCAAATCTTTCATTTACTATAAGACAATACAATACAATCAGTACAATCAATACAATAAACATTACGGGGTTTATAAACGGATAGACTGGTACGGAACATGTTATAGGGGCACGAGGTGGTCACTAAAAGACGTAATTACATCTATACCGTTGTTCCGTGATATTTTCGACCGAACCTTGTACTACTGGTTACCAAAGTCCACGGTGTAAGTTGGACTCCTCTTGTATACACTAGCATATTCTGTACCAAGATACAACAATTATATTAGTATAACAAATATAACATTATCTACTTCACCTATTTAACTCTCTATCTATTCTTCTCCTTCTTTCTTCTGGACTTACTGAGCGATTGTTCGCTGATGACATTCCTATTTGTCTTCTTCTTTGGAATGTTGTCAGGAGGACTCGACTCTGAAGAGTTCGAGATCAGCCAGGAGCATTTGGAGCGGACCCCTGAGCAGTACACTGAAGACTCCGAGCTATAGTCACTTATACATATTTTCTTTTCAGTTCATGCCATTATTTAGGCATTACTTTCTATTCATGTATTTACATTTTCAGTTGTACCTGTAAAAGAATGTTTAATAAATAAAGTTGATGTTCATTACATTCATGTCTCTTGTGTACATTTTACTTTATATTGCTTAGATACGCTTAGCATGTTTACTTCTGAGTAAATACGTAGCGTGTCCCGTCGCGTCCGCTTGCCTGTACTTCGGAAAGCGGGACGTGACAGGTTTTGTTGGCGGGCCATGCAGGCCAGTTCTGCATGGAACCCTACCATGCAGGTCTGTGCTGCATGGAACCCTACCATTCATGTCAGTTTTGCATGTACATGCAGGTCAATTCTGCATGAAGTCCTAAGCAATATAACACAAGAATCAGCAACTAAAATCATTCTTTACATTTAATATCCCTTGAATCTTACAATTTCATATATTTTGATTCTATCCTAACCCTATTTTTTTCCTAAGGTTATGGATTCTCCAAACAACATCAGCACTAACTTCAACAACACACCACCACTATCATCAAACTTTTATTGAATCTGTTACACTTTCTTTCTACAAATTTCGAGGACGAAATTTTTATAAGGAGGGTGGAATGTAACAACCATAAACTTTCTGTACAAATTTTTTCCAAAATACAGAAAGGAACACCTGACCCTGAGCACAAGTTATAAATTTGATTTTCTTTTGAACAGCAAGAAAGCACTTGTAGCTTATTGGTAAAGCCTTGCATTACTGTGACGTAGCCCTGTGATCCAATCGCCCCAGCCACACATATTTTTAATTGATTTTTCTTTTAATCTTTTAGAAGCCCAAAAGTTTGCACGTGCACTACACGTAAAATGAAAAGTCGCACATAAATCAAATATGTGCATAGGGATAAACCAAACGACTAGGACACGTGGCCAAAATCCCACACACCCATCACCGGATTTGGGCCGGCGAGTTTCATGCCTACGGCCGGCACCGCCGGGCCCCCCGTAGGGGGTGCTCCCCAAATTTTTACTCCACACCCTTTGGCCTCCCCCCTTAACCCCTGTACCGTTTGTTTTTATTAAAAATAAACAGAGAATTAAAAATGGGCATTAATCCACATTTAAATTCCATTCTTCATTACCCTAAATCCTAATTTTTCCTATAAATACCACACCACATTTCACCCCTCGTCACTCAGAATTTCATTACAAACACTCTCTAAAAATTCCAAGTTTCAAGTTGTACAAGTGGAGTTAGCAAGAGACGAAGTTCCGGCGATATTCCAAGAAGAATCCAGCGACGAAACGACGCTCTGACGGTTCCAAAGTCTTTCCCCACCTCCCCTCTATCTTTGTAGCCAGTAAGTTCCCATTCTCATCCTCCATCTCTATTCTAAAACTTCTCTTTTTCAAAACTCGTCGGAAGCAGAGTTATTCCGGCTTCCGATTCTCTTTTCTTTAAAAATATAATTTTTCTTAATAAAAAACATACAAATTTTTAATCGATTGTTTAGTAATCATTAGCAAACACATTAGAACAAGTTTCATCTCAAAACAATCCATTATGCAACTTTTATCGCATTTTTACGGTAAAATACCATATACTATACTTTCAACACAATTCAAAATATTTTCTTGTATTACCTTTAGATAACTCACGAGGTAATGACCTATCTCATCACAACAAGCATCTTTGACATAGCACGATGAATTCTAGAACTCTAGTTTATGGGAAAATACGAGATTACGAATAAATACCTTGAATATTCAAAACCGTTTTCTTTAAAAAGCGTGTTAATTAAATTCCTTGCAATTGCGCCTCTACAACCCATTTTGGGGAACCCCGATCGAGATGGTGCGGGTTATCGCACATCCTTGAGCCTAGTAGAGCGACATGCAGACCTCCTAACGGAGCATTCGATCTCGATGGAATTTTTGATGCAATCTTTAAGAAAATGAGATTTCTATAAAATAAACAAAATTTATTTTTATTAAATATAGATAATTATAACTATTATAAAAATATCTATTTTAAATATAATATATGAATATTCCATGTTTTCTAAAACAAAAGAATCACAAGTTCATGAAACTACCATTACAATTCAATACTATTCCAAGTTTATATTAAAATACCATATACAATGCAAACTGGGTTCTACTCACTAGAAAATTTCACTTTTATAAAATATACATCTATGGAAACCCTAAAGACGATAATTAAATACTTGAGATGTATTTTGAAAATATATCAAAACTATTTTTATATAAAACCCCCTCAAGTTATACTAAATTACAAAAAGGACCCTAGTAAACATAGGTTAAAGGGGGACCGGTTCTCTTGAGCCTCGGGGAGACAGAGAATATGGGTGCTTGCCTATCTAAGGTAGATAATCTAATAACGGTGTTATCAACACGGTAATTGTCTTGAAAAACGACACCAATCCTGCCGTCCATGTGCAGCAGTTACCGATAACACTAAACACAATCAGGACTTCAATTCTTTTTAAGAGTCTGACTCAGTTCGAGTCATGGTCAAATCTGATTATAATCCGATTTGAATTCAATTCAAGTATAACTGCAATACAATATGAATCCATGAACTCCAGAATACAATCCATATCAATATGAACATGACCGAACCGAACCATGGATATACTCAGATTACATGACTATCCATTTATATCCATTCTGTTTACTGATATCATGGTTTCGGCAAATCTTTCATTTACTATAAGACAATACAATACAATCAGTACAATCAATACAATAAACATTACGGGGTTTATAAACGGATAGACTGGTACGGAACATGTTATAGGGGCACGAGGTGGTCACTAAAAGACGTAATTACATCTATACCGTTGTTCCGTGATATTTTCGACCGAACCTTGTACTACTGGTTACCAAAGTCCACGGTGTAAGTTGGACTCCTCTTGTATACACTAGCATATTCTGTACCAAGATACAACAATTATATTAGTATAACAAATATAACATTATCTACTTCACCTATTTAACTCTCTATCTATTCTTCTCCTTCTTTCTTCTGGACTTACTGAGCGATTGTTCGCTGATGACATTCCTATTTGTCTTCTTCTTTGGAATGTTGTCAGGAGGACTCGACTCTGAAGAGTTCGAGATCAGCCAGGAGCATTTGGAGCGGACCCCTGAGCAGTACACTGAAGACTCCGAGCTATAGTCACTTATACATATTTTCTTTTCAGTTCATGCCATTATTTAGGCATTATTTTCTATTCATGTATTTACATTTTCAGTTGTACCTGTAAAAGAATGTTTAATAAATAAAGTTGATGTTCATTACATTCATGTCTCTTGTGTACATTTTACTTTATATTGCTTAGATACGCTTAGCATGTTTACTTCTGAGTAAATACGTAGCGTGTCCCGTCGCGTCCGCTTGCCTGTACTTCGGAAAGCGGGACGTGACAGGTTTTGTTGGCGGGCCATGCAGGCCAGTTCTGCATGGAACCCTACCATGCAGGTCTGTGCTGCATGGAACCCTATCATTCATGTCAGTTTTGCATGTACATGCAGGTCAATTCTGCATGAAGTCCTAAGCAATATAACACAAGAATCAGCAACTAAAATCATTCTTTACATTTAATATCCCTTGAATCTTACAATTTCATATATTTTGATTCTATCCTAACCCTATTTTTTTTCCTAAGGTTATGGATTCTCCAAACAACATCAGCACTAACTTCAACAACACACCACCACTATCATCAAACTTTTATTGAATCTGTTACACTTTCTTTCTACAAATTTCGAGGACGAAATTTTTATAAGGAGGGTGGAATGTAACAACCATAAACTTTCTGTACAAATTTTTTCCAAAATACAGAAAGGAACACCTGACCCTGAGCACAAGTTATAAATTTGATTTTCTTTTGAACAGCAAGAAAGCACTTGTAGCTTATTGGTAAAGCCTTGCATTGCTGTGACGTAGCCCTGTGATCCAATCGCCCCAGCCGCACATATTTTTAATTGATTTTTCTTTTAATCTTTTAGAAGCCCAAAAGTTTGCACGTGCACTACACGTAAAATGAAAAGTCGCACATAAATCAAATATGTGCATAGGGATAAACCAAACGACTAGGACACGTGGCCAAAATCCCACACACCCATCACCGGATTTGGGCCGGCAAGTTTCATGCCTACGGCCGGCACCGCCGGGCCCCCCGTAGGGGGTGCTCCCCAAATTTTTACTCCACACCCCTTGGCCTCCCCCCTTAACCCCTGTACCGTTTGTTTTTATTAAAAATAAACAGAGAATTAAAAATGGGCATTAATCCACATTTAAATTCCATTCTTCATTACCCTAAATCCTAATTTTTCCTATAAATACCACACCACATTTCACCCCTCGTCACTCAGAATTTCATTACAAACACTCTCTAAAAATTCCAAGTTTCAAGTTGTACAAGTGGAGTTAGCAAGAGACGAAGTTCCGGCGATATTCCAAGAAGAATCCAGCGACGAAACGACGCTCTGACGGTTCCAAAGTCTTTCCCCACCTCCCCTCTATCTTTGTAGCCAGTAAGTTCCTATTCTCATCCTCCATCTCTATTCTAAAACTTCTCTTTTTCAAAACTCGTCGGAAGCAGAGTTATTCCGGCTTCCGATTCTCTTTTCTTTAAAAATATAATTTTTCTTAATAAAAAACATACAAATTTTTAATCGATTGTTTAGTAATCATTAGCAAACACATTAGAACAAGTTTCATCTCAAAACAATTCATTATGCAACTTTTATCGCATTTTTACGGTAAAATACCATATACTATACTTTCAACACAATTCAAAATATTTTCTTGTATTATCTTTAGATAACTCACGAGGTAATGACCTATCTCATCACAACACGCATCTTTGACATAGCACGATGAATTCTAGAACTCTAGTTTATGGGAAAATACGAGATTACGAATAAATACCTTGAATATTCAAAACCGTTTTCTTTAAAATGCGTGTTAATTAAATTCCTTGCAATTGCGCCTCTACAACCCATTTTGGGGAACCCCGATCGAGATGGTGCGGGTTATCGTACATCCTTGAGCCTAGTAGAGCGAGATGCAGACCTCCTAACGGAGCATTCGATCTCGATGGAATTTTTGATGCAATCTTTAAGAAAATGAGATTTCTATAAAATAAACAAAATTTATTTTTATTAAATATAGATAATTATAACTATTATAAAAATATCTATTTTAAATATAATATATGAATATTCCATTTTTTCTAAAACAAAAGAATCACAAGTTCATGAAACTACCATTACAATTCAATACTATTCCAAGTTTATATTAAAATACCATATACAATGCAAACTGGGTTCTACTCACTAGAAAATTTCACTTTTATAAAATATACATCTATGGAAACCCTAAAGACGATAATTAAATACTTGAGATGTATTTTGAAAATATTTCAAAACTATTTTTATATAAAACCCCCTCAAGTTATACTAAATTACAAAAAGGACCCTAGTAAACATAGGTTAAAGGGGGACCGGTTCTCTTGAGCCTCGGGGAGACGGAGAATATGGGTGCTTGCCTATCTAAGGTAGATAATCTAATAACGGTGTTATCAACACGGTAATTGTCTTGAAAAACGACACCAATCCTGCCGTCCATGTGCAGCAGTTACCGATAACACTAAACACAATCAGGACTTCAATTCTTTTTAAGAGTCTGACTCAGTTCGAGTCATGGTCAAATCTGATTATAATCCGATTTGAATTCAATTCAAGTATAACTGCAATACAATATGAATCCATGAACTCCAGAATACAATCCATATCAATATGAACATGACCGAACCGAACCATGGATATACTCAGATTACATGACTATCCATTTATATCCATTCTGTTTACTGGTATCATGGTTTCGGAAAATCTTTCATTTACTATAAGACAATACAATACAATCAGTACAATCAATACAATAAACATTACGGGGTTTATAAACGGATAGACTGGTACGGAACATGTTATAGGGGCACGAGGTGGTCACTAAAAGACGTAATTACATCTATACCGTTGTTCCGTGATATTTTCGACCGAACCTTGTACTACGGGTTACCAAAGTCCACGGTGTAAGTTGGACTCCTCTTGTATACACTAGCATATTCTGTACCAAGATACAACAATTATATTAGTATAACAAATATAACATTATCTACTTCACCTATTTAACTCTCTATCTATTCTTCTCCTTCTTTCTTCTGGACTTACTGAGCGATTGTTCGCTGATGACATTCCTATTTGTCTTCTTCTTTGGAATGTTTTCAGGAGGACTCGACTCTGAAGAGTTCGAGATCAGCCAGGAGCATTTGGAGCGGACCCCTGAGCAGTACACTGAAGACTCCGAGCTATAGTCACTTATACATATTTTCTTTTCAGTTCATGCCATTATTTAGGCATTACTTTCTATTCATGTATTTACATTTTCAGTTGTACCTGTAAAAGAATGTTTAATAAATAAAGTTGATGTTCATTACATTCATGTCTCTTGTGTACATTTTACTTTATATTGCTTAGATACGCTTAGCGTGTTTACCTCTGAGTAAATACGTAGCGTGTCCCGTCGCGTCCGCTTGCCTGTACTTCGAAAAGCGGGACGTGACAGGTTTTGTTGGCAGGCCATGCAGGCCAGTTCTGCATGGAACCCTACCATGCAGGTCTGTGCTGCATGGAACCCTACTATTCATGTCAGTTTTGCATGTACATGCAGGTCAATTCTGCATGAAGTCCTAAGCAATATAACACAAGAATCAGCAACTAAAATCATTCTTTACATTTAATATCCCTTGAATCTTACAATTTCATATATTTTGATTCTATCCTAACCCTATTTTTTTCCTAAGGTTATGGATTCTCCAAACAACATCAGCACTAACTTCAACAACACACCACCACTATCATCAAACTTTTATTGAATCTGTTACACTTTCTTTCTACAAATTTCGAGGACGAAATTTTTATAAGGAGGGTGGAATGTAACAACCATAAACTTTCTGTACAAATTTTTTCCAAAATACAGAAAGGAACACCTGACCCTGAGCACAAGTTATAAATTTGATTTTCTTTTGAACATCAAGAAAGCACTTGTAGCTTATTGGTAAAGCCTTGCATTGCTGTGACGTAGCCCTGTGATCCAATCGCCCCAGCCACACATATTTTTAATTGATTTTTCTTTTAATCTTTTAGAAGCCCAAAAGTTTGCACGTGCACTACACGTAAAATGAAAAGTCGCACATAAATCAAATATATGCATAGGGATAAACCAAACGACTAGGACACGTGGCCAAAATCCCACACACCCATCACCGGATTTGGGCCGGCGAGTTTCATGCCTACGGCCGGCACCGCCGGGCCCCCCGTAGGGGGTGCTCCCCAAATTTTTACTCCACACCCCTTGGCCTCCCCCCTTAACCCCTGTACCGTTTGTTTTTATTAAAAATAAACAGAGAATTAAAAATGGGCATTAATCCACATTTAAATTCCATTCTTCATTACCCTAAATCCTAATTTTTCCTATAAATACCACACCACATTTCACCCCTCGTCACTCAGAATTTCATTACAAACACTCTCTAAAAATTCCAAGTTTCAAGTTGTACAAGTGGAGTTAGCAAGAGACGAAGTTCCGGCGATATTCCAAGAAGAATCCAGCGACGAAACGATGCTCTGACGGTTCCAAAGTCTTTCCCCACCTCCCGTCTATCTTTGTAGCCAGTAAGTTCCCATTCTCATCCTCCATCTCTATTCTAAAACTTCTCTTTTTCAAAACTCGTCGGAAGCAGAGTTATTCCGGCTTCCGATTCTCTTTTCTTTAAAAATATAATTTTTCTTAATAAAAAACATACAAATTTTTAATCGATTGTTTAGTAATCATTAGCAAACACATTAGAACAAGTTTCATCTCAAAACAATCCATTATGCAACTTTTATCGCATTTTTACGGTAAAATACCATATACTATACTTTCAACACAATTCAAAATATTTTCTTGTATTACCTTTAGATAACTCACGAGGTAATGACCTATCTCATCACAACAAGCATCTTTGACATAGCACGATGAATTCTAGAACTCTAGTTTATGGGAAAATACGAGATTACGAATAAATACCTTGAATATTCAAAACCGTTTTCTTTAAAAAGCGTGTTAATTAAATTCCTTGCAATTGCGCCTCTACAACCCATTTTGGGGAACCCCGATCGAGATGGTGCGGGTTATCGCACATCCTTGAGCCTAGTAGAGCGAGATGCAGACCTCCTAACGGAGCATTCGATCTCGATGGAATTTTTGATGCAATCTTTAAGAAAATGAGATTTCTATAAAATAAACAAAATTTATTTTTATTAAATATAGATAATTATAACTATTATAAAAATATCTATTTTAAATATAATATATGAATATTCCATGTTTTCGAAAACAAAAGAATCACAAGTTCATGAAACTACCATTACAATTCAATACTATTCCAAGTTTATATTAAAATACCATATACAATGCAAACTGGGTTCTACTCACTAGAAAATTTCACTTTTATAAAATATACATCTATGGAAACCCTAAAGACGATAATTAAATACTTGAGATGTATTTTGAAAATATATCAAAACTATTTTTATATAAAACCCCCTCAAGTTATACTAAATTACAAAAAGGACCCTAGTAAACATAGGTTAAAGGGGGACCGGTTCTCTTGAGCCTCGGGGAGACGGAGAATATGGGTGCTTGCCTATCTAAGGTAGATAATCTAATAACGATGTTATCAACACGGTAATCGTCTTTGAAAAGGACACAAATCCTGCCGTCCATATGGAGCAGTTACCGATAACATTAAAAACAATCAGGACTTCAATTCTTTTTAAGATTCTGACTCAGTTCGAGTCATGGTCAAATCTGATTATAATCCGATTTGAATTCAATTCAAGTATAACTGCAATACAATATGAATCCATGAACTCCAGAATACAATCCATATCAATATGAACATGACCGAACCGAACCATGGATATACTCAGATTACATGACTATCCATTTATATCCATTCTGTTTACTGATATCATGGTTTCGGCAAATCTTTCATTTACTATAAGACAATACAATACAATCAGTACAATCAATACAATAAACATTACGGGGTTTATAAACGGATAGACTGGTACGGAACATGTTATAGGGGCACGAGGTGGTCACTAAAAGACGTAATTACATCTATACCGTTGTTCCGTGATATTTTCGACCGAACCTTGTACTACGGGTTACCAAAGTCCACGGTGTAAGTTGGACTCCTCTTGTATACACTAGCATATTCTGTACCAAGATACAACAATTATATTAGTATAACAAATATAACATTATCTACTTCACCTATTTAACTCTCTATCTATTCTTCTCCTTCTTTCTTTGGGACTTACCGAACGATTGTACGCTGACGACATTCCTATTTCCCTTCTTTTTTGGAATGTTGTCAGGAGGACTCGACTCTAAAGAGTTCGAGATCAGCCAGGAGCACTTGGAGCGGACCCCCGAGCAGTACACTGAAGACCCCGAGCTATAGTCACTTATACATATTTTCTTTTCAGCTCATGCCATTGTTTAGGCATTGCTTTCTATTCATGAATTTACATTTCCAGTTGTACCTGTAAAAGAATGTTTAATAAATAAAGTTGATGTTCATTACATTCATATCTCTTGTGTACATTTTACTTTATATTGCTTAGATACGCTTAGCGTGTTTACCTCTGAGTAAATACGTAGCGTGTCCCGTCGCGTTCCCTTGCCCCTACTTCAGGAAGCGTGGCGTGACAGGTTTTGTTGGCGTCCCATGCATGCCAGTTCTGCATGGAACCCTACCATGCAGGTCTGTGCTGCATGGAACCTTACCATGCAGGTCAGTTTTGCATGGACATGCAGGTCAATTCTGCATGAAGTCCTAAGTAATATAACACAGGAATCAGCAACTAAAATTATTCTTTACATTTCATATCCCTTGAATCTTACAATTTCATATACTTTGAATCTTTCATAACCCTATTTTTCTTTCAAGGTTATGGATTCTCCTAACAACGCCAGCACCAACTTCAACAACACACCACCACTGTCATCAATCTTTTCTTGAATCTGTTACACTTTTTTTTCTACAAATTTCGAGGACGAAATTTTTATAAGGAGGGTAGAATGTAACAACCATAAACTTTCTGTACAAATTTTTTACAAAATACAGAAAGGAACACCTGAGCCTGAGCACAAGTTATAAATTTGATTTGCTTTTAAACAGCAAGAAAGCACTTGTAGCTCATTGGTAAAGCCTTGCACTGCTGTGACGTAGCCCCTGTGATCGAATTCCCCAAACCACATATATTTTTAATTGATTTTTTAATCTTTTAGAATCCCAAAAGTTTGCACGTGCATTACACGTAAAATGAAAAGTCACACAGAAATCAAATATGTGCACTGAGATAGACTAAACGACTAGGACATGTGGCCAAAATCCCACACACCCATCACCAGATTTGGGCCGGCGAGTTTCATGCCTACGGCCGGCACCGCCGGACCCCCCGTAGGGGGTGCTTCCCAAATTTTAACTCCACACCCCTTGTCCTTCCCCCTTAACCCCCGTACAGTTTTTTTATTAAAAATAAATAGAGAATTAAAAATGGGCATTAATCCACATTTTAATTCCATTCTTCATTATCCTAAACCCTAATTTTCCCTATAAATACTACACCACATTTCACCCCTCCTCACTCAGAATTTCATTACAAAAACTCTCTAAAAAATCCAAGTTGTACAAGTGGAGTTAACAAGAGACGAAATTCCGGCGACGTTCCAAGAAGAATTCGGCGACGAAACGACGCCCCGACGGTTCCAAAGTCTTTCCCTACCTCCCCTCTATCCTTGTATCCAGTAAGTTCCCATTCCCCTCCTATTCTAAAACTTCTCCTTTTCAAAACTCGTCGAAAGCGGAGTTATTCCTGCTTCCGATTTTCTTTTCTTTAAAAATATAATTTTTCTTAATAACAAACCTACAAAATTTTAATAGATTGTTTAGTAATCATTAGCAAACACATTAGAACAAGTTTCATCTAAAAAGAATCCATTATGCAACTTTTATCGTATTTTATGGTAAAATACCATATACTATACTTTCAACACAGTTCAACATATTCTTATATTACCTTTAGATAACTCACGAGGTAATGACCTACATCATCACAACACACAACTTTAACATAGCACGATGAATTCTAAAACTCTAGTTTATGGGAAAATACGAGATTACGAATAAATATCTTGAACATTCAAAACCGTTTTCTATAAAAAGTATGTTAATTAAATTCCTTGCAATTGCGCCTCTATAACCCATTTTAGGGAACCCCGATCGGGATGGTGCGGGTTATCGCACATTCTCGGGTTTAGTAGAGCGAGATGCAGACCTTCTAACAGAGTATTCGATCTCGATGGAATTTTTGATACAATCTTTATGAAAATGAGAATTCTATAAAATAAACAAAATTTATTTTTATTAATTATATATAATCATTACTATTATCAAAATATCTATTTTAAATATAATATATAAATATTCCATGTTTTCTAAAGTAAAAGAATCACAAGTTCATGAAACTACCATTACAATTCAATACTATTCCAAGTTTATATTAAAATACCATATACAATGAAAACTGGGTTCTACTCACTAGAAAATTTCACTTTTATAAAATATACATCTATGAAAACCCTAAAGATGATAATTAAATACTTGAGGCGTATTTTGAAAATATATTAAAACTATTTTTACATAAAACCCCCTCAAGTTATATTAAATTACAAAAAGGACCCTAGTAAACATAGGTTAAAGGGGGACCGGTTCTCTTCAGCCTCGGGGAGCCGGGGAATATGGGTGCTTGCCTATCTAAGGTAGATAATCTAATAACGGTGTTATCAACACGGTAATTTTCTTGGAAAATGACACAAATTCTGCCGTCCATGTGCAGCAGTTACCGATAACACTAAAAACAATCAGGACTTCAATTCTTGTTAAGAGTCTGACTCAGTTCGAGTCATGGTCAAATCTGATTATAATCTGACTTGAATTCAATTCAAGTATAACTGCAATACAACATGAATCCATGAACTCCAGAATACAATCCATATCAATATGAACATGACTGAACCGAACCATGGATATACTCTGATTATATGACTATCCATTTATATCCATTCTGTATACTGATATCATAGTTTCAGCAAGTCTTCCATTTACTACAAGACAATACAATACAATTAGTACAATCAATACAATAAACATTATGGGGTTTATAAAGGGGTAGACTGATACAGAACATGTTAAAGGTGGCACGAGGTGATCACTAAAAGACGTAATTACATCCATACCGTTGTTCCCTGGTATTTTCGACGGAGTCTTATACTACGGGTTACCAAAGTCCACGGTGTAAGTTGGACTCCTCTCGTATATACTGGCATATTCTGTACCAAGCTACAATAATTATGTTAATATAACAAATATAATATTATCTACCTCACTTATTCTACTCTCTGTCTATTCTTCTCCTTCTTTCTTTGGGACTTACCGAGCGATTGTTCGCTGATGACTTTTCTATTTCTCTTCTTCTTTGGATTGTTGTTAGGAGGACCCAACTCCGAAGAGTTCGAGATCAGCCAGGAGCACTTAGAGCAGACCCCTGAGCAGTATACTGAAGACCCCGAGCTATAGTCACTTATACATATTTTCTTTTCAGCTCATGCCATTGTTTAGGCATTGCTTTCTATTCATGTATTTACATTTCCAGTTGTACCTGTAAAAGAATGTTTAATAAATAAATTTGATGTTCATTACATTCATATCTCTTGTGTACATTTTACTTTATATTGCTTAGATACGCTTAGCGTGTTTGCTTCTGAGTAAATACGTAGCGGTCCCCATCGTGTCCCCCTGCTCGTACTTCCGGAAGCGGGGCGTGACAGGTTTTGTTGGCGGCCCATGCAGGTCAGTGCTGTATGAAGCCCTACCATGCAGGTCAGTTCTGCATGGACATGCAGGTCAATTCTGCATGAAGTCCTAAGCAATATAACACAAGAATTAGCAACTAAATACATTCTTTACATTTCATATCCCTTGAATCTTACAATTTCATATAGTTTGAATCTATCCTAACCCTATTTTTCTTTCAAGATTATGGATTCTCCAAACAACACCATCACCAACTTTAACAACACACCACCACAGTCATCAAACTTTTCTTGAATATGTTACACTTTTCTTCTATAAATTTCGAGGACGAAATTTTTATAAGGAGGGTAGAATGTAATAACCATAAACTTTCTGTACAAATTTTTTCCAAAATACGGAAATGAACTCCTGAGCCTGAGCACAAGTTATAAATTTGATTTGCTTTTGAACAGCAAGAAAGCACTTGTAGCTTATTTGTAAATCCTTGTACTGCTGTGACGTAGCCCCTGTGATCGAATCCCCCCAGCCACATATATTTTTAATTGATTTTTCTTTTAATATTTTAGAAGCCCAAAAGTTTGCACGTGCACTACAAGTAAAATGTAAAGTCACACAGAAATCAAACATGTGCACTGAGATAGACCAAACGACTAGGACACGTGGCCAAAATCCCACACACTCTACACCGGATTTGGGCCGGCGAGTTTCATGCCTACGGCCTGCACCGCCGGGCCCCCCGTAGGGGATGTTCCCCAAATTTTAACTCCACACCCCTTGGCCTCCCCTTTTAACCCCTGTACTGTTTGTTTTTATTAAAAATAAATAGAGAATTAAAAATGGGCATTAATCCACATTTTAATTCCATTCTTCATTACCCTAAACCCTAATTTTCCCTATAAATACCATACCACATTACACCCCTCCTCCCTCAGAATTTTTTTACAAAAACTCTCAAAAAATTCCAAATTCCAAGTTGTACAAGTGGAGTTCGCAAGAGACGAAGTTCCGGTGACATTCCAAGAAGAATCCGGCGACGAAAAAACGCCCCGACGGTTCCAAAGTCTTTCCCTACCTCCCCTCTATCTTTGTAGCCGGTAAGTTCCCATTCCCTTCCTTCATCTCTATTCTAAAACTTCTGTCACGTCCCGCTTCCCGGTATACGGGCATGTGACGCGACTGGGCCCGCTACGTATTTACTCAGAAGTAAATACGCTACGCGTATCTAAGCAATATAAAGTAATGTACACAAGAAAAATGATGACAATAGATGTAATTGAGCATCAACTTTTATTTATTAACAATTCTTTACAAGTACAACTGGAAATGTAAATACATGAATAGAAAGCAATGCCTAAACAATGGCATGAACTGAAATGAAAAGTATGTACAAGTATCTAAAGCTCGAGATCAAATGCTAACTGCTCCAAGTCTTCGGTACTGGGCTCGATCTCCAATGAGTCCGATCCACCTGACAACATTCCAAAGAAAGAAGAAAAGAAATGTCATCAGCGAACAATCGCTCGGTAAGTCCCAAAGATGGGTTGAGATAAAATAGACAGAAAGAGAGTATAACTAGTAATGTTTGATTATAATGTTAACGCAGGCATAAACAGAGACAAGGATAATCTTTTTAAAGTTTCTCAAAGAAAGGCCATGTAAAAGTAAAAATATCCAAGAACGATCACTAGTTTGAAACTAAGGAAGGCAGGGTGCTCACATTTAACGGAAGGAATCAATCCTTTTCCGTAAAGAATTCTTCTAATAACCCCGAACCTAATCTTCGTAAAAAAGTGCGTAGCTTGGTACAGAATATGCCAGTGTATACGAGAGGAGTCCCACTATTCCGGAAACTAAGGTATACGGATCACAAGGAACCGTTCAGCCACGGTACAATGGCAATGGATATTTAGGTTAGGTGTATTATGGTTACAGTCTCGTGCCACTTCTAACACATTCCGTACCAATCTACCCCTTTAAAATCCCGTAATGTCTTTTTATTGATTGTGTTGTTTTGTTATATAGATGGTGCTTGCCGAAACCATGATATCAGTAAACGGAATGGATATAAATGGATAGTCATGTAAACGGAGTATATCCATGGTTCGGTTCGGTCAATATAGATTGATATAGATTGAATAGACGGATTCATATTGAATTGTAGTTTATAATTGAAACATATTCAAGTCAGATTGATTAGATTGAGACTCAGTCTGAGTCAGTCACTTTGAAAAGAAATTGAAGTCCTGAATTAGTTTTGATGTTATCGATAACTGCTGCACATGGATGACAGGATTTGTGTCTTTTTCCAAGACAATTACCGTATTGATAACACCGTTGTTAGATTGTCTATCTTAGATAGGCAAGCACCCACTTTCTCCGGCTCCCCGAGACTCAAGAGAACCGGTCCCGCTTAAACCTATATTTACTAGGGTCCTTATTGTAATTTAGTATAACTTAAGGGGATTTATGTAAAAATAGTTTCGGAATAAATTCAAAATACACCTCAAGTATTTAATTGTCGTCCTTAGGGTTTTCATAGATGTATCTTTTATAAAAGTGAAATTTTCTAGCGAGTAGAAGCTAGTTTCTATTGTATATGGCATTTTATTGAAATATTGGAATTTGTATTGAATTGTAATGGTAGTTTCCTGTAATGGTGATTCCTTTGATTTAGAAAACATGGAATATTTGTATAATATATTTAAAATAGATCTTTTGATAATATCCATATATATATTTATATATTTAATAAAAATAAATTTTATTTATTTTGTAGAAATCTTATTTTCTTAAAAATTGTATTAAAAATTCCATCGAGATCGAATGCTCCTTGCGGAGGTCTGCATCTCGCTCTACTAGGCCCGAAGACGTGTGATAACCCTCACCATCCCGATCGGGATTCCCCAAAATGGGTTGTAGAGGCGTAATTGTAAGGAATTGATTAAAACTCTTTTTAAAGAAAATGGTTTTGTAAATTTAGGGTATTTATTCGTAAAAGCGTATTCTCCCATAATCTAGAATTCCAAAGTTCATCATGCTATGTCCAATATATGTGTTGTGATGAGATAGGTCATTACCTCGTGAGTTTTCTAAAGGTAATACGGTTAAATTGAATATTTACAAGTTGTATGTAAGCTGATGGTATTTTACTGTAAAGATGAAATAGAAATTGCAACATGAATTATTTTGAGATAAAACTTGTTCTAATATATTTATTTATGTTTGTTAAACATTATATGAGAATATGGTATTTTATGGTTTAAAAAAATTAGAATTTTCAAAGAAAAATGAATCGGAAGTCGGATTAACTCCGCTTCCGACGAGTTTTGAAAAAAGAGGAGTTTTAGGATGAAAAAGAGAAGGGGAGAGAGGACTTGACTTACAAGCTATTAAGATAGAGAGAAGGGGGAAGCTTAGGAAAGCATCGGGGCGTCGTTTCGTCACCGGAAACTCCTCAAAATGTCGTCGGAATCTTGCCCTTTGCTAACTCCACTTGCACAACTTGGGACTTGGAAATTTTATAGAGTTTTGGCAGGAAATTTCTGAGTGAGGAGGTGTAAAATGGAATGTGATATTTATAGTAAAAATTAGGGTTTAGAGGGTTAAAGAATGCATTAAAAATATGCATTAAAAATTGGATTTAAGGGTGATTTAATATTATCTGGATGAATGCAGAGTAAACAAATAATATGGGGTTAGTGGGGTAGGCGAAGAGGTGCTAGGGTGAAAAAATAGGGACCATCCTTTACGGACGGCCCGGCGGTGCCGGCCCCAACACAAATCTCGCCGGCCATTTCCCGGTGGTGGGTGCTTGGGATTTAGCCATGTGTCTCTGTCGCTTCATATACCTCAGTGCACATGTTTGTTTATTCTGTAACTCTTCATTTTACGTGTAGTGCACGTGTAAACCCTTGGGCTTCTAAAAGATTAAAAACAAGTTAATATAAAGATAATGTGGCTGGGGGGATTCGATCACAGGGGCTACGTCACAGCAGTACAAGGCTTTACCAATGAGCTACAAGTGCTTTCTTGTTGTTCAAAAGCAATTCAAATATTTATAGTGTACACAGGATTGCAAATACTTTATTTATACATTAACTTTTAAATAAATTTTCTGTACATTGAAATTGGAGTTGTCACAACTTCTCTTTTTCAAAACTTGTCGGAAGCGGAGTTCTTCCGGCTTCTGATTCTCTTTTCTTTAAAAATCTAATTTTTCTTAATAACAAACCTACAAATTTTAATAGATTGTTTAGTAATTATTAGCAAACACATTAGAACAAGTTTCATCTCAAAAGAATCCATTATCCAACTTTTATCGTATTTTTACGGTAAAATACCATATACTATATTTTCAACACAATTCAATATATTTCCTTGTATTACCTTTAGACAACTCACGAGGTAATGACCTACCTCATCACAACACACATCTTTGACATAGTATGATGAATTCTAGAACTCTAGTTTATGGGAAAATACGAGATTACGAATAAATACCTTGAACATTCAAAACCGTTTTCTTTAAAAAGTGTGTTAATTAAATTCCTTGCAAATGCGCCTCTAAAACCCATTTTGGGGAACCCCGATCGGGATGGTGCGGATTATCGCACATTCTCGGGCTTACTAGAGCAAGATGCAGACCTCCTAACGGAGCATTCGATCTTGATGGAATTTTTGATGCAATCTTTAAGAAAATGAGATTTCTACAAAATAAACAAAATTTATTTTTATTAAATATATATAATTATAACTATTATCAAAATATCTATTTTAAATATAATATATGAATATTCCATATTCTCTAAAGCAAAAGAATCACAAGTTCATGAAACTATCATTACAATTCAATACTATTCCAAGTTTACATTAAAATACCATATACAATGAAAACTAGGTTCTACTCACTTGAAAATTTCACTTTTATAAAATATACATCTATGAAAACCCTAAAGACGATAATTAAATACTTGAGGTGTATTTTGAAAATATATCAAAACTATTTTTTCATAAAACCCCCTCAAGTTATACTAAATTACAATAAAGACCCTAGTAAACATAGGTTAAAACGGGACCGGTTCTCTTGAGCCTCTGGGAGCTGGAGAATATGGGTGCTTGCCTATCTAAGGTAGATAATCTAATAACGGTGTTATCAACACGGTAATTGTCTTGGAAAAAACACAAATCCTATCGTCCATGTGTAATAGTTACCGATAACACTAAAAACAATTAGGACTTCAATTCTGTTTAAAAGTCTGACTCAGTTCGAGTGATGGACAAATCTGATTATAATCTGACTTAAATTCAATTCAAGTATAACTGCAATACAATATGAATCCATGAACTCCAGAATATAATCCATATCAATATGAACATGACCGAACCGAACCATGGATATACTTTGATTACATGACTATCCATTTATATCCATTATGTTTACTGATATCATGGTTTCGGCAAGTCTTCCATTTATTACAAGACAATACAATACAATCAGTACAATCAATACAATAAACATTACGGTGTTTATAAAAGGGTAGATTGGTACGGAACATGTTAAAGGTGGCACGAGGTGGTCACTAAAAGACGTAATTACATCCATGCCGTTGTTCCATAATATTTTCGACGGAGCCTTCTACTATGGGTTACCAAAGTCCACGGTGTAAGTTGGACTCCTCTCGTATACACTCGCATATTCTGTACCAAGCTACAACAATTACGTTAGTATAACAAATATAAAATTATTTACTTCACTTATTCTACTCTCTGTCTATTCTTCTCCTTCTTTCTTTGGGACTTACCGAGCGATTGTTCGCTGACAACATTTCTATTTCTCTTCTTCTTTGGAATGTTGTTAGGAGGACCCGACTCTGAAGAGTTCGAGATCAGCCAGGAGCACTTGGAGCAGACCCATGAGCAGTACACTGAGGACCCCAAGCTATAGTCATTTGTACATATTTTCTTTTCAGTTCATGCCATTGTTTAGGCATTGCTTTCTATTCATGTATTTACATTTCCAGTTGTACCTGTAAAAGAATGTTTAATAAATAAAGTTGTTGTTCATTACATTCATGTCTCTTGTGTACATTTTACTTTATATTGCTTAGATACGCTTAGCGTGTTTACTTCTGAGTAAATATGTAACGGGTCCCGTCGCGTCCCTTTGCCCGTACTTCGGGAAGCGGGCGTGACATGAGTTGATGACCGTAACTTGGTTATTTGCCGATATATCCGAGAATGGTAGGTTTTTCCCAACCTTGTATTGGTTTTCTTCCCAATGTTTGAAAACATAGCAGTCTTCAATGGTATGACTGACCATTCTATGATATGGACGGTATATGGGATTTCGGTCATGTTCATTTTATGCGGCCTCTTTGAAATAGGCAGTTACAGACCATTGTTCAAGGCATCCTCGAATATTTTGCGGACTTTGTCCCTTCTGAAGGAGTATACTTTCTTCTTTCTCTCCATAGAGTCGGTGCCTTTCCTGATGCTGGTCCCAGAGGCTGATCGGTCTTTGGTTCGCCTGTTGTTCACTTACCCCGTTTAGTGTACGTATTGAAGGGATTGAAGAATGATCGCGGCCGTTTTTCGCAAAGGTGTTCCGCTCTTGGTTGGAAGGAGTATCGGTTGGCTGTTTCAGGATATCAATCCTTGGCTCATGAACCAAATTTTGATTTTGCTGTAATTACAATCAGACGACTTGGGTCGTGAGATCTACCATGACGTTTGCCAGCTTGTCTACTTTGGAATGGACATTGGATAACTTCTCGTCCCTGTCCTGAAGCTGCTTTTGAAGCTATTGGAATAACACTTTCTCTATAGTTCCGGGTATGATAACCGGGTCATCCTTACTGCCTGAGCTCGATTCCGCAGAAATCATAAGCTCCTTTGGCTTAAAGGCCTGATCGGGTTCTTCATCATCTAGACCGAGCTGGTGTTGGGTAGCAACAACCACGTCATTGCCATAGGTATGAGGCGCAGGAGGACTTGTTCTTTTGGGCTCCACCAAGTAGACTGTATGGGTAGTGTACCCATCTACCGCTTCTTCATTAGTAATGTTGCTCGTTGGGATTTTGGCTTATTGCCTTAGTCCGCTCCTTTCAGAGAAAGGTAGACGGCTGAGAGTAGTAAGTTCCCGAAGAGCTTCGGTTTCTGTTTGTATGAAATTGGTGGTCGCGGCTTGATAGTTTGCTAACACGCCTTTAGACAATTCTATCTATCTTGCCTTATATTGTTTTTCGACCCAATCTTTAAAGACAAAGCAGTCCTCAATAGCATGACCTATCACTCTGTGATAGGGGCAGTATTTAGGGTCGTCGGTCATATTCGCTTCTTGCGGTCTTTTTGATTCTGGCAATTATAGGCCGTTTCTTAGGGTGTCCTTGAATATTTTGTGGACTTTGTCCCTTCTGAAGGAATAGAATCTATCCAGCTTTTCTTTTAGGGCGATTCCCCTCCCCCTCCCAACAATGGCTTCCGAGGTTGGTTGACATTGGGCCCGCTCATCCCTCACTTATTTCGGTTAGCCGAAGTGTTAAAAGATTCGGTATCATCGGAATTTCCACCTTTGCGGTTATCATCCTTTCGGTTTCTCTAGGATTTATTGCTATTTTGAGAATCTGAGGAAGATTCCTGCTTTAAGCGCTCCAACATTTGAACTTTCTTAGTCAGTTCTTGGAATGTCTTGAGACCTGCGGTGCATAAAAAAGGATTCATCCAGGTACCGAGATTTCCAATTAGGAGATTGACGGATTGGTCTTGTTCCAACGGTGGCTCACATCTGACGGAGAGATTGCGCCATGGGGTTATAAAATCCGTGTCGCTTTCATTGTTCTTTGGCTTGGTTCTTACGAGGTCGGCAATGGTGATCTTATCGCTGACATTCATGAACCTTTGTTGAAACAGAGATTCCATTTGGACGAAAGTAGTAACGGAGCCATCCGGTATGCTCACATACTAGTTGAAAGCGACATTGGTTAAGCTATTAATTAACTGGCGGAGGAGAAGCGCGTCATTGCCCCTAGTATTCCCGCATGAGGCTTTAAAGTGGGCGATGTGCTGATTCACATTTCCCGTCCCATCGAATCTTCCGAACTTGTGGATGACATAGCCACCAGGAAACTCTACCAGATCATATCGAGCAGGATATGGTCTTCCACTACTGCGGATATCTTTTTGCGCTTCGGCTTCGGCTACTAATGTTTTGACTTTGTTGGCGATCAAATTCATGATTTGATCTTGCGTTAGCGGATTGCTGTCATCGGTAGTCAAAACATT
This sequence comes from Agapanthus africanus, assembly GCA_030015575.1. Taxonomy (NCBI): domain Eukaryota; kingdom Viridiplantae; phylum Streptophyta; class Magnoliopsida; order Asparagales; family Amaryllidaceae; genus Agapanthus; species Agapanthus africanus. Next base: position 190,528,583 of record JASDDO010000019.1, on the reverse strand, counting down.
TCCCGAGATAGGATGCGGACGACTTTCATGCGGCTCGCCAACCTTTGGATTTGAGGAAATAGATGTCGGTTGCCTCGGGACACCGTTTCCCAGTTTATGAGCAGAGCCCTGCGCTTGATTGGAAGGCTGAGAGGCAACTTGGGTTGTGAGCTGTAAGACGACGTTTGTCAAGTCGTCAATTTTGGAGTAAAGTTTGGCCATCTCCTTGTCTTTACTTCTGAGCTATTTTCGGAGCTCTTGAAGTAGCTTCTGTTCTGCTGTCCTGGGGCGGAAATTCGGCTCCTCCTCACTGTCCGAACTAGATTCCACGTGGACTAAGGGGTCCTTCTACTTATCAGCCTCATCGAGGGAGTTTTCATCATCCTGAGGAGGAGGCTGTTCTTGGAAAGGGGCAACCACATTCAAACCAGGTTGGGCTTGGGATGTGGTGGCCCCATCCTTGCTTTTGCTGCGAAGGTTGTCACTGGGACGCGTACCCACCATATAGACCGTGTAGATAATATATTCAGCCATCTTTTCATCACTGGCAGCTGATTTCACGGACCGTTGTCGCGGTTCTTCTGCTTCGGGAAAAGACAATCGATTGAAAACGATCTGCCTGGCGGGGTTCTCGGGTGGCGCCGGTACAACTTTTCTGGCCTTGCCTTGCGGCTCTCGCACGGCACAAAGTGCTTGGTAGACCTCTAAAGAGGGGGTATCACGCCTTTTGTGCTGGGACTTGGACACATCCCTTTGTAGCACAGTTCGAATTGCGGTCCTCTTGATTTTGGCAGACATCGTATTCTTTAGAACCCACTTTAAGGATTCGAAAGAATTGCGGATTTTCACGGCTGGCACAACTGTGGTCTCGGAGCAATCCAGGCTTTGGAACTTCACAAAATTCAACTAGGATGGAGCCCTGGCCCTTTTGTTGGCTCTATATCTGAGCCCCTTCTGCCTCAGCTTCTCTGTTTTGAGCGTCGGCAGGCTTTTGCTCTTCGAGAAGCTGCCGTAGGCTGAGTGATGGGGAGGCTTGAGAAGACATCTGCTCGCGTGTCCGTCGAAGGCATCGCCTGATCTTGCCCGCAACGTCTGGCGACTTCTTTTGTTCCGACAGCTTTACCCCTAGCTGGGGCTATAGAGAGCCATTCGAACACCGACTTGCGTTTGGGTTGGGGCGCCCTCAAGACCACCACATTTGGCCTCCTGGCCCTTAAGGTCGGTTTAGCGACTTGGTTTGCCGGGATTTCCACCAGATGAGCACTTCCGGTGGGGTAGATGATGACGGAACCAAATTAGTGTGGGGGCTCCTCCGACTGCCTCATGAGACTTGCCAGGAGGATCACATGTGCATTTGTCTTGACCACGTAGGTCACCGGAGTGGCCTAAAAAATGAAGCTCGTCTTGGGAGACATGGTTGCTGACTTCAAGATTGCAATCGAAAGTTGTTAACTTGCAAATAGAAGCATGATTTCAGTACAGGCGATCGATGTATATGTTGATTGAGTTTGCATGAATATTTAACCCGAAATATAGAGGAGAGAAATGGTCCCACCGGGCATGCCAGAATCTGTAGAGTGTTTTTCGTCACCTCATTGAGATAGAAATGCGCACACTTGTCAGGCATGTACAGATTCCCCCTGCCTGAGACAGGCTGGGGTTTTATTAATTGTGGGGATCCAAATCACAGGCAGCCGCGGACTAAATTACCGTTAATTACCTGTCACTTTTGGAGCGAAAGAACTTCCGATTGACGGATAAAACTGGTCATGCGAAATCAATGTGATATGTTGGTGTTTTTTTTGAAATTAACAATAGGGACGTATTCATTTTTATTTATTTATTCTATTTGTGAAAATAATTTTTTTAAAAATTATTCAAAGAAACATTTTTTTTAAAATTATTTTATTTATTATTTTATTTTATTTATTCTATTTTATTTTTAAAAAAAGGAAGGGGAAGTCCCCTTCCCACTCACGTGAGAGGGAGGAAGGGCTCCCACTACCCCCCTCACATGAGGGGTAATGGGAGCTCCCCCCCTCTCACGTGAGAGGGAGCAGGGGCTCCTACTTAGTGGGAGCCCCCCCTTATATGAGGGGGGAAGCTCCCACCCTCTCCACTTGAGGATGCAGGGGCTCCCACTAAGTGGGAGCCCCCTTCACGTGGGGAAGGAAACCCCCTCAGCGGGGGAGGCAGAGGTTGTCCATGGGTTTGGAGTTAAACTCCAAAAAACTTTTTTTTAATGGAGTTAAATTTCAAAAGATTTTAAATGGGGTTAAACTCCCAAAAGGATTTTTATTGTGGAGTTCAACTCCAAAAGAATTTTTATTATGGAATTAAACTCCAAAATATTTTAAATGGAGTTAAACTCCTAAAAGGATTTTTATTGTAGAGTTCAACTCCAAAAGAATTTTTATTATGGAGTTAAACTCCAAAAGATTTTAAATGGAGTTAAACTCCCAAAAGGATTTTTATTGTGGAGTTAAACTCCAAAGGAACTTTTATTATGGAGTTAAAATCCAAAAGATTTCTTCCTTTTTCTTTTTGAGAAGAAACCCAAATGGGTTCCCTTGAAACTCCAAAATTTAGATCTTGGGTGATGAATAGAGACCCTATTTTCTTCTCTTGATGGAGCCTTGAGAGGTAGGTTTCCCTTCTTCTATCTCTCTCAAATTGGATCTTGAGAAGGGAGAAGAAGGTAGCGAAAATCTTCTCTCTCTTTTTTGGATTGGATATGAGAGTTAAACTCTCCTTCAATGGGTTTATGGTGAAACTTTATTTTGTTTTGAGAAAAAGAGAGCTAAATTCTTGATTTAATTGGAAAATGAAGAGGAAGAGGAAGAACATGAGAGAGTGAGGATGGAGGCACAAACCTTAGAAATTTGATGGGGAATAAAAAGTTGTTGTATTTCATCATAATGTTACCTTATATAGACTTACAAGTTTACACATAGCCCCTTGGGTTTTACAAAATGGCATTTTGCCCATCCCATACCTATGTGCTTATTTCTTTTTTGCACATGAGCCATGGGCTTTACAAAAATTTGGCTTTTTACCCATTTATTTTACATTCATGCAAGAAAATTACCTCAAACTTATTTATTACGTAATTTTCTTCTTGGCATGAGGAAGGCATGCCCCTTCATGTTCGGGCTTGACTTGGACATGGTCCCACTTGGCCTGGGTTTGGGCCCATTTTGTTTGGGGTTGATTTTGACTTTGACTTTATCAACCGGGGTGTAACTTTTGACCCCAACATGCTTGAGGACGAGCTGATGCGAGATTCTCGCCACCAGTTTCGCGCATGCGTAACGCTCGCATTGATGGCGAGATACGCTCATTAATGGCAAGATATGCTAGTGTGTATGCGGGACGTGGAGCGACAGAGATCTCGTCATGGCGAGATACACGGAGCCGTTACGAGGATACTCGTGCTCTATGCTCCCAGCCAAACATGGACGCTGAGGAATCTCAGCTATAAGATAGCTCAGAGATGAGCAAGAAAACTGAGGAAGCTCAGATCTATGATTTCGTGGAGACAAGCTATTGGCTGATGGTTAGGCGAAGAAGGAACGTACTCAGGAGAGGCCCCCAAAGGCCGGATGCTATCTTAGAGGCGAGGCGCCAAGGAATGTCCCCCTTTCACGGTACTTATCTCAGCTCCGTAGACTTCAAGTAACTAGTTGATGCACGTGGGAGACTTGCCATCTGCCACATGCCTTGATCTGGGGAATCCCTACTTGTGAGCACCATCATTATCCCCCCACACTCGTTCCGACCTATTTATGGGTCGGGTCAAGGGTGGATTGTTCGGCCTTCTATCTTCGGCCCTTTGCCGAGGGATCTACGCCGTGGATCGTCCTGGAACTTCTTGGCCATATAGTGATCCTCGAGCACTTTAATCTTTGAGCGTATCTTCTAATGACGTCAGCAGATCACTGATGGGATGACGTCATTAAGGCGACGTCGTTTCTTTTGGCCGGATCGTTGTGGCGCTAAGTTGGTCGTTGATTTTGTGCCATGTGGTTGCATCCGAATGGCGGAGGTGAGACGTCGCTTCAGCCGATCAAATCCGTGTGAAGGGAAGGTGTTTAATAGTCGGCTGCCGCGTAGCACCACATGGATCATTGGGCACGATGCGTCGTTTTGGCGGGAGAGGTTCTGGGCCATAGGATCGCCTTCACTGAGGGTATAAATAGGGACGGTCTGCCCCTAGGAAACACCTTTTCTCACTTGCTCTTCTGCTATCTTTGGATTGCTCGGCACTCCCGCTTTTAGGTCGGTTTTGTTGTTCAAAGACCTCCTTCAGCCCTTCCCTCCTTTGAATCAGGTCAGATGTTTTCCTCTGATCTTTTAGTTGATGTAGTTAGGGTAGAGTCTGACGATGAGGCCTCATTCTCTGAAGCCCAGTCTAGTGGGTCTTCTTCGTCTTTCTCGGTTTCTGATAGCCAAAGAAGCTCTTCTTCTGCCGTGTTGGGTTCTCCTTTAAGGGGTCGCGATCCCCTTATTCCCTAACGTCGAGGGGCCAAGAAAGCTCCTAAGGTGCGCATCGAGAACACTCGTGACGCTGCCTCGGTGCTGAACAGGTTGGGCGAGCTTTCCGACATACAGGCTCGCTTCTACATTCCTTCTGGCTACATGCTTTATTTGGCCAGTGAGGTTGAACGGGCAGACCAGGTACAAGGTAATAAAATTGCACTGTACTTGGAAGCGTTCCGAGCAGGGACGCGTTTTCCCTTTTCGCCTGAAATCTGTGCAGTCCTTCATTATTTTCAACTCGCTTTAGGCCAGCTAGCACCGAATTCGTAAAGGATTCTCCTCGGATTTCTGGTCCGGCTCAAAATCGATTGCATCCCCTTTAATATATGGCTCCTCTTGGCATTTCTCTGCTACAAAAACCATCCAGGCACCCGCAAGGACGAGCCGAGTTGGGTATATTTTTCTTTTAAGAAGCACAACGGTAGGACGGCCGGGTCAGGGGTAGTGGTCGTCCCTTCTTCCATCTATGAGTGGAAGGAGAAGTTTATCTTCGTCGGTCCTCCGAAGGGAGAGGACTAGCCGGTGCCTACCGAGTGGCATAAAGTGGATTGCTCGAAGGCTAAGTTGTCGAAAGCCCCGGAAGCGAAGGTCGTCTCCCTGTGGCAGCCTATATAGCGTGTCTACGTCTTGCTTTTTGAGCAGACCCTGAGCTAGGCGGGACTCAGTCCCATGCGTTTCTTAGGTAAGTTAGGTTCCAGCCGCCCAGTTTAGACTTAACATATTTTGTTGTTTTCGTTACTAACCCTTTCTTGTTCCTCCTCACAGAGTCCATGGACCGGTCAGAGATTATGGCCGCCATGGTCGCCAATGCACGGGGCATGAAAGGCGACAACAAAAGCTCATCCAAGCCCGCGCCAAGCGGGGCGCTTCATCAGGGGCCTTTTGCAAAGACCGCCATCCCTTCGCCAATCCCCGAGGAGCGGAAGGGTAGCGGGCAGAAACAAGCCCGGGAACAGATTCTCCAAGTGAGGTCGGAGGCGTCTTCTTCCACCGAGTCTTCGGCTAAGAGGCTCAAGAAGACGATTTCCTGACCGTCGTCGGCCGGGGTACATGTTCAAGACGGTGACTTCCGCCTCGAGGTGTCGTCTGGACTATCTATGGCCAATAGCCTCTTGGCGGACATGGAGAAAGCGACAGGGACCAAAGTACCTCGGGGCACCATGAAAGCCCAGATCGCCACGATAGCCCAGGATTCCGTCCAGGTTAGTAAGCTCTCTGTAATTTCTTTCCAAGTAATCTTTCCCCTATTCGTCCCTTGATGGATAATGTTTGCTTCCTTCTGTAGGTTCTCCATTACCGCACCCTCTTGGCTGCCATAAAGGCCGAAGAGGTTGCTCCGGCGATAAAAAAAGGCGGGGAGACCTCTTCGCACGAGGAAGAAATCCTCGCCAAGCTGAAGGAGGCCGAGGACAACGTCGCCTCCTTCGAGTCTCGTTTGGTCTCATAGGAGCTGAAGGCCGTAGGCTGACCGAGTCCAACTGGGTTTTGACTGAGTCCAACCGGGCCCTCCAGGCTTAGACCGACGAATTCAACGAGCTCTTTAATATGATGATGAAGAAGAAGGACTCAACCAAGAAGGATGCCCAGACGGCCAATGAAATGATGAAAAAGACCGAGGAGAGTGCGGAAAAGGCTGTGGAAGACTATAAAATGTCCGACCAGTTCTACCTCGATCTCGCCGACTCTGTGGATATTGGGTGGCATAATATCCTTGACGCCGTTAAGGAGATAGTGCCCGGGGTCGACGACCAAGAGCTCCGCGCGAGGTACCACCTCCCCGAGGAAGAGCCAAAGGGCAAAGGCGCCAGGCAGACGGGCAGCGATGAGACCTTAGACGAGAAGATGACTTGAAGCCACCACTCTCCCCCTTTTTTGTTTTCCTTTGTAAGCCTTCGGGCCATTTTGTAAGGATGAGGAGCTCATAATACATTGTATATCAATTTTGAAATTAATGAAGTATTTTTGCTCGTCTGTAATGTGTCTGATCTGAAAATTTTCATTTTATTTTTCCAAGTGTAGATAGATCGGTGTCCTCTCTTCATCCTCGAGATGAGGTAATGTGGGTTGAGCGAACACTAAGCAAATTCAGGATAAACTTTCCAAGTCTATATAGCCCGGTATCCCTTTGGAAACTCTGGAAACTTTGTAAAGCTCGGTATTATAACTTCTAGATAGATCTGTGTCCCCTCTTCACCCCGGAGACGAGGTAATGCGAGTGGAATGAGAGTTGGACCAGCCGTTGATTATAGACGAGTATTTCTTTACTTGGGTTACGCAAGAGTCTGTCTAGTTCATGTAAGTCGATGTACAACACCCCAGTACTTGTGGGGAGGCGGAATTTTCAAAAACGAACTTGTTTAGTGAACAAACATCGACTAACCGCTTGAATCGAAGCTAAACGATAACTAACTACAAACATAGAGTTTCTATGCTACTATGTTTAGGGATTATACCTAATGAATCGTGTCCTTCGTCTTTGCGAACTCCACCTCCTCCTCGGCCTTCTCGAAGTAGTAGACGATCCACCCGAGAGCTTTACTCCAAGCTTAGCCTCTAAACTTGAGGCAACTAACCTTCTTTAAGTGCTAATCAAAGAAGCTAGGTGATATAGAGTGAGGGTTATGGTTTAATTAGTCTAACTAATCCTTGTACTCAACACATGAGAGGGGAGGATTAGGGTTTGAAGAGGGAGAGCTTGAGGAGAGAGAAGGTGAAGATAATAGTGAAGTGAGAAGAATGAGTTATCATAATATATATCAAGCATTTCTTTTTATCAAGAAAAGAAAAGAAATCATTTTACAACCATGCTTGATAAATATCTTGTGGTGATTCATCTCCATGAGTCATTAAGCAATTATGAAGCATTAATGACATGGATGAATCATCCATATGACTCACTAATCGCATTCAATGTATATGCCACCTAAACCTCCTTAGTCACCATCTTCTAGAAGCTTCTCGCGCAATTACGAGAACGCCCCTCCTTTCCGCAAAAATACGGAAAAACTTTAGACTGTATAAATCCAATAACCGGATACCAGTAACTGGCTTAAACCAAAGCCGACTGGTAAAAACTGTCCGAAAGTCGTACGTGCGTAAACACACGTATGCGTCCGAACCCTTGTCGTAAAACCATACGACCTCTATATCGTTTCGCCTGGAGTAGGGAAACTCTCTGTGTGGGACTCTAGAGACTCGACTACTACGCTGGCAGTGGGTTTAACCACAGACCGCAAGCGGCACTAGCTGTACGTGACGGTCCCCAGGTAGATGTCGATAAGAAGGCCGATGAGGAAACCCATCCGAACTCCTACTGAGTCTGATATGACAATCTCCATACAGTCCGGTCCGTTCGTCTAAGACTATCGCATATCGGGCCTAGGGGGCGGCAAGCGTCAGTCCCCTAATAGCGGTATAAGTCGTGTCGGAGCGAAGCCCATTACACCCTGAGAAACTACTGGAACCTACCAGCAAATCTCGCTTGCCCTGGCCAGGGACTTTGCGTAATGGCTCTCTGACACAGCGCGATATCAACCCCCAATACCGGGAGAGACGAATCCTGTCTAACCGCCACTGCCTCCAAGTGCTCGGGACTGCACCCAACTGCTACCTGTTTGCACGACTCCTTTGAGCCGTGGTAGGGTAGCAATCTAAGAACAGTGGGACACACTCGAGGCGAAGTAGCAGTGTCAAGTCTGCGGACTATGCTGTACTCATGTCACCTGGGAACTGTTCACTGACGACTGGTATAAAACCAACCAACAGTTCCCTGTGAGTCCTGTCCGGTGTACCCGTAACCTAACGAGCACCTGTATACTATCTCCAGTACGACGTACTGACGGCTATGGGACAGACCATCTCCCCAACTGGGATGAGAAGAGTACACACTAGTCTACTCCGGAGTATCGATGCTCTGTCTCGATAATCCAACGACTAGGGACCTGAATAAGGATGTGCTTGTAGACTACCCAGCCCCCACTAGTGTGACTGCCATCACAACGCTGGTAGTCAAGCAAGATCCTAAGAGCTCTATCAATACGTACACTCACATATTAAGATAGAAAAACCAAGTAGCATACTACCATGTTTAGCAAGACTGTTATATACATGTGAATATCCCAAGCTTCCATTAAGTAATATACAAACTAGTATGATACAGTAATGGCCTTCTAGGGCATAAACACTAACAGTTCAAGCATGTGTGCCGGGTAGGACTCTACCTGACGGCCTCCCGGGAGGTCTTAGGACTCACAGGTTAGGCCGAGCAGGAATCTACTCGTTGTGAATTGGCCGGGCAGGAAACTTCCCAGCGGCCTCGTGAGAGCGCTTCAGATTCATAGTTCGGGTCGAGCAGGAATCTGCTCGCCAAGTGTGCCTCGGGGACAAGCAGGAATCTACGCGCATGAAGATTTAGGATTCATAGCTTAGGTCGAGCAGGAATCCACTTGCTGTGAATTGGTCAGGTAGGAAGCCGCCCAGTGGCCTCATGAGAGGGCTTCAAATCTATAGTTTGGGCCGAGCAGGAATATGCTCGCTATGGATGGGTATGCCTCGGGGACGAGCAAGAATCTACTTACACAAGGGCTTGGGATCCACAGTTTAGGTCGAGCTGGAATCCACTCGTTGTGGATTGGCCGGGCAGGAAGCTGCCCAGTGGCCTCATGAGAGGGCTTCAGATCTATAGAAGGTCAGATCGCTGTGACATAGACATTTGCGCTTCCCCGATTCACGGGGCCACATGGTGTCTGGTAGGTATCCTGGAATCCATGCGTATCTTCTGGTGGCATTATTCAATCTGTCCAGATCCGCATGAAAGGGATGCAGCAAATGACCGAAAGCCGCATGGCGATGCTTCATCAGTTAGATACGATGCTCCGTAATTCATGACTTGGCGGGGGAGAATTTCGACCGTAAGGGAATTTTTGCTGAAGTTATAAATAGTGTAGTCTCAACCTCCTTTTAAGCACTTCCACTCATTTACTTTTAGTTGTCTTACACTTGCTTGGCTCCTCCCTTGTTCTCCTTTCGACTTTCGTAATCGATTCATTTTCCGATGGCCGACAACACGTACAACATTAGAGAGATTGTCTCTCACGACGACGTCTATTATTACGACCAAGACCGCTATGTTGACACATACGAGGCTGCGATAGGTCGGCTACAACACTATTATGGGCAATTGCTTCCACGCCGATCTTCTCTCCTGCGTATGCTTGTCCATGCAATCTAGAGGTCCTCTCCCGGCCTTTTTAGGGTGTTGTCTCAACAGGCACTGGACGAAGCCGTCGATAAGATGTGCACGGCCCATGAGTTGGGCCTAATCTCGAAGAGCAGATGAAATTTCTCGATAGATCTCCTGCGCTAATTTTTCCAACGGAGATTGATCATAACTTCATGTGCGACGGTAGGAGTCTCCGACGACACCATAGCTGCTCGGGTCCATGGACATAGGCAGAGAGAGTGATGAGATGCTACATGGGATCGGCTGGCGGACCTTTGCTTTGAGTACCATGACCAATGTATTAAAGAGCCTCTTCCTCCTTTGTTGTAATTATTAAGCGACAAAATAGTGTTTTCTTTTGCAAGCCTCCGGGCACTTATGTAAGGCCGAGGAGCCGAGAATATCTTTTATTAATGAATTTTTCTTTGCTCAAAATGTCAGAATATTAAAAAAATTTATTTCTGTTTTCCAAATATAAGTAGATTGGTCCCCTCTTTCACCCCGGAGTCAAGGTAAGATTAGCGAAGTGATACTTAGGTTGGCTACCTATAGGTGCACCCGTATTTTATTTACCTGAGTAAAGGGCTGGCCTGGGATACTTTCCTTGTCTTCGAGTCGGGCTGGAAACAACATATAGGCTCGTGAGAGGGCTTCAGACCCTCAGTTTAGGTAGGGCAGGAAACTACCCGTTGTGAATGGGCACGATGGGCAGGAGACTGCCCGCCAGTCTTGCATGGTGTCTTAGTTCGGAATTGAGAAAAACAGTCCGGATTGCAGAGAAGCAAGAATCTTTATTATTAAAGGGAGTATAAGTTTAACAATACAATTTATGCTTTTATGCATTATATGGCCATGGAAGGATACGTCCTAAGGAATCTTGGAGTCAGTACACTCCTCCGGGTAATACCTCGGTCATAAGAAAGGGGTCGTCCCACTTCGGGGAGAACTTGTGCAGCTTCCCTTGGTCCTCGAATTCGTTGCGTCGGAGGACTAAGTCTCCTGATTTGAACGCTCAATGTTTGAACCGAGCATTGTAGTATCGGGCGGTCTACTACTGGTATGCGGCCATCCTTATTTTTGTCCGGTCTCTCTTCTCCAGCAGAATATCCAGGTTGTTTCGAAGGGCCAAGACGTTGGCTTCATCATCGAAGTGTTCGACCCGGTAACTGGGTAGGCCGATTTCCGCAGGGACCATTTCCTAGGTGCCATAACAGAGACTGAACGGGGTCTCTCTCATGGGTGTCTTCCTTGACGTTCGCAATGCTTAGAGTACCCGGGACAGTTCTTTGACCCATCCGCCTTGCCTTCCTTCCAGGCGAGCTCTGAGCCCCTGGATGACACCTCGGTTTACTACCTCATCCTGCCCGTTGCACTGGGGATGAGCGACCATATAGAACTTTGTTAGCATGTGGTAATCAAATCAGAACTCTCTGATTTTGTCATTCTCAAAGCTGGTTCCATGGTCGGTGATTATGCACCTCGAAATTCCAAACCGTACAATTATATTGTTCTGCAGGAACTTCACTGTAGAGGCAAAATCTGGTTTTCTGATCGGTGTGGCTTCAACCCATTTTGTAAAGTAGTCTATGGCGACGGGGATATGCATGTGCCCCCTATTCCTGTAGGGAGCTGGCCGATCATGTCCATTCCCCATTGGGCGAATGGATAAGGGGAGCTCAGCGGCGTTAGCTCCATGGCTGGCAGCCGAGGAACGTTGCCAAATAGTTGACATGCCTTGCATCTCCATACGAGTTTCTCTGCATCGACGTGGATCGTCGACCAATAATAACCCTGCAGTAGCGTCTTTTGAATCAGATTGCGGGCCCCCTGATGTATGTCGCTGACTCTTTCGTGTATCTCTTGGAGAACGTACGCAACTTCGTCGGAATCGACACATCTGAGAAAAGGTTGGGTATACGACTTTTTAATAAGTTGTCTTTGCTCCACATGAAGTTACGAGCTTTCATGCGGAGCATGCGTACTATTGTTCGATCCTCATGGAGCGTTCCATCCTTGAGGAATTCCACTATGGGTTTTCTCTAATCCGAGGTATCTCCCTGAGTAGCGTAGACCCTGTGTATCACTTATGTATTTTTGACTCTGGGTCGCTATAGGACTTCGAAGAGGATGCTCTTCCTGTGGTTGGCCGAATAGGAGGAGGTGAGCTTGTTCAAGGAGTCAACTTCGACGCTCATACTTCGAGGAACCTGCTCCACATGGACTTAGTCGAAACTTTTCCTTAGCTTTTTCACCTCGGCAAGATATTTCATCATGAGGGGTTCTCGGGCTTTGAATCGTTCGGTCACTTGCCCGACGACGAACGCGGAATCGATGCAGGCTCTGATCTTCTTTATCCCCACCCCGAGGTGATTCGTAGACCGACTAATAAGGCTTCATACTCTATGGCGTTGTTCGAGGCCTTGAAGCTGAACCGCGAAGAATACTCAATCTCAGCTTTGTTGGGGCCGCGGATGACCAGTCCGGCACCACTTCCTTCCTCCGTGGAGGAACCGTCCATATAAAGTACCTAGTCTGGAATCATACCGAGCATTTCTTCGACCGAGCTTTGTGAGCCTGGATCCCGTGCCGACGTTTCTTCTCTGTTGAGAATGGTGGTGCATTCGACCACAAAGTCGGCTAGGGCTTGGGCTTTGATAGCTTGGCTTGGTCGGTATTGGTTGTCGAATTGCGACAACTCCCATCTCCATTTCTTCAAGCAACCTGATGACTCAGGGGAACCGAGAATGTTCTCCAGAGGCCGGTCGGTGAGGACGATTATCGTATGAGCCTGGAAATAGTGCCGAAGCTTCCTGGAGGCGACGATGAGCGCCAAGACTATCTTTTTGATGGCAGGATACCTTGTCTTCGTGTCCTTGAAAATGTGGCTGACATAGTAAACCGGCCTCTATATTCTCTCGAATTCTTTGATGAGTACAAAGCTAGCTGCTTGGCCGGAGACGGCCAGGTACAGCAGTAACTCGTCTCCTTCGGCTGGTTGGGTGAGTAGTGGTGGCATCTACAAATATGCCTTGAGCTGCTCGAAGGCGGCTTGGCACTCCTCAGACCACTCAAACCCTGGGATCTTCCTCAAAGTTTTGAAGAATGGTAGGCACTTCTCCCTGGATCTGGACATGAAACGACTTAGAGCAGCCACTCTGCCGATGAGTTGCATGATTTCTATGTTGTTCTTGGGCATAGTCATGTCAATTATGGCTTTGATCTTCTCTGGATTTACTTTGATTCCTCGATGGATGTCCATGAACCTGAGGAACTTTCCGCCTATGACGTCGAAAGCACAGTTAGCCAGATTTAGCTTCATCTTTTACTTTCGTAGGACCTCGAATGTTTTGCCAATGTCCGTGGTATGCCCGACCGACCGGGTGGACTTCACAAGCATGTCATCGACGTAGATTTCCATGTTCCGCCCAATCTGATGTTTGAACAGCTTGTTGACCAGCCGTTGATAAGTTGCCCCAGAATTTTTTAGGCTAAAAGGAATTACTTTGTAACAATAGACCCCTCAATCAGTGGTGAAAGCGGTGAGCTTTTCGTTGGCCAGGTCCATCCGAATTTGATTATAACCGAAGAATGTGTCCATAAAGCTCAGCAGTTCGTGATCGGCCGAACTATCTACCGGCTGATCTATTTGAGGAAGCAGATGGTTGTCTTTCGGACAAGCCTTGTTCAGATCGGTAAAGTCGACGCACATGCACCACTTCCCATTTCCCTTTCATGACCATGACTATATTGGCTAGCCAAGTTGAGTAGTCCAGGTTTCTGATGAAGTCTGCCGCAAGCAGTCAGTCCATTTCCTCCTCAATCGCCTTTTGCTTGACAGGCGCGAAGCTCTTTTTCTTTTTTTGGACCGGCTGGGCTTTTGAATCAACTCCGAGTTTATAGGAGATCACCTTAGGGTCAATCCCCGACATGTCCGCGGGAGTCTAAGTGAACGCGTCGGAGGAACTGGATAAGATTGTCCCGGGTTTCCCCGATCAAGAGGGAGCCGATCTGGATGGTTCGAATGTTGTTTCCCTCTTTAATGGGAACTTCGGACAGGGCTTCTACCGGGGAACCCCGGATCTCCTTCTTGTCATCACGGGTATCCAGCGACTCCCGAGTCAACAAGAATTCTCCTGACTTCGTACCTATTTACCCGGGCCACGATCACTAGGGGATCATTGTGCGAAACCGATATGCCATGCAGGTCCTCGTCGGTGAAGGTGATGTGAGTAACCTTCTTGTACTTCTTAGAGGGGGATCATCTAAGGTTATGATCAGCCAGATACGACGGGTGTCTTCATTGCTCAGAGTCGAGCTAACGGAGATAGCCATGATCTATCCGACTGTCAACTCTTCGGTTGGAGATTGGTCTGCTTGCTCTCTATCTACTTGACGTTTGTCTCGCAGGTACTTTAACAAGTGACTGGAACGGATCAGCTCCTCGATGTAATCGCGCAGCTGTTTGCAGTTCTAGGTCGGGTGTCCCTGTGACCGATGAAAGGCATAATATGGGCCGCAGAGTTGCTTGCTCGACCTTTGTATCATCGGTGGCAGTTTGAAGAATCTCTCACTCTTCGCCTCCTCTAGTAGCTCAGCCTGCGAGACATTTAGAGGAGTGTACTCATGAAATCTCGGAGAATAGAGTTTCAAATGATCAGTCTTCTTCTTCTCTTCCCGGTCCCTTTTCTTTCGGTATGTCCGGTCTCTACGTGGAAGATTAGCATTCACCTCAGACTCGAGTTGGATTTTTCGTTCGGTCCAGACTTTTACCTCGGCCATGGTCTTAAGTTGCGCCAATTCAAAAGAGCGGATTCACATTTTGTGTCTAAGACCGGATCTTAAGGCGATGATGACCATCTCGTCCCGTTGCTCAGGTACTTCTAGAAGAGCATTATAGAACCGGGTGATAAAGCCCTTGAAAGATTCTCTGTCCTCACTCTTGATGGTGAACAGGTAGTCGAACGATCTCTTTTGCCGTCGGTTCCGACAAAATGACTAAGGAACTGAGTATCCAACTCGCCGAAAGTTAAGATTGAGCACGGAGTCAGACCGTGGAACCAATCTCGTCCGGCCCGAATGAAAGTGGTGGGGAATGCTCGGCACTGAGCCGCGTCTGAGTTATCTTGAAAGCTCATGCCCGCAGTGAATGCGTTTAAGTAGTCTTTCGGGTCAGACTTCCCGTTGAAGAGAGCTACTTTAGACGGCTTGTTCTAGGAAGAGACTCGCTCCTTTAGTAACAGCTCAGTGAAGGGCTTCGTGAGAAAGTCTGTCACGCCCCGCTTCCTAAGATACGTAGACTACAGCACGTGACAGAGCCAACCATGCTACCTTTGGCTAGTAATCATCCCTCCACAGTCACATTACGGCTGTCTATAGGATATCAAGAACAGTAAAATATAAAATCTAGCCAGTACATGTCCATTTGCCACAGTAAATAGAATCAAGAAAATGCATAAGAGGAAACGAATCAAATCAAATAAACAACATTTGAAACTTGTCCCAATATGGGCTCACATCAAGGAAATAAAACTGCGGAAATAAACTAAACTAAATATCTCTAAATACACGATCGATTCCTCATCGCTCGGTTTGATGGTCAAAGTACTCTCGATCTGCCTGCGACAAAGGTAAAGGAACTGGGCCATGCAAAACCCAGACGTCAGTGCGTCATAATATCAAAATAACAGTGATAACCAGGATATAACGATATAAGCAATCATGAATATAAATGAATAACACAGATATGAAACGGTGAGGTATGTGCATGTATGTGATGTGTGATGTGTAACCTAAAACTGTGCTTCTAGATTATCTATTCTAAAAGTCTTTACAATCAATTAATGTAGTCCTCATCGTAATCCAACAGTATATATCCCGTTCATTCCTCACGGGACCACGGTAACAATATTTATTCTGCAACGTCCAGAAACACGACAAACAAGTAATTATTCCGTAACGCCCGGAAAAACGGCAAACAAGTAATGATTATTCCGTAACGTCCGGAAAAAAGGCAAACAAGTAATTATTCCGTAACGCCCGGAAAAACGGCAAACAAGTGATAATATGCTCTTGAGTTACGTTTCGGTTATATTCTTGATTTTCCCCAGGTTTGTGTTCAAGTCAGGTATTGCCAATATAGATCTAATGCCAACATAGGATCAAGTATATACAGTTCTTGTCTATGCAGACAACAAGTCACGTCCGTCAGGACAACACGTCAATATTGTTGGCATTAGTAACAAGATCCAAGTAACAAGTCAAGTTGTGTGTCGTGAACATGTCATGTAATGCATATGTATCAAATAGATACCCAAATATGAAACTGTAAGCAATATCGAAACACGACTAACCAAACTAATACCAGGATGCATATGTATCTATCTGTAATAACCTTTATACATTCATGATGCAAACTAAATAACATGTTGTACTGATGCAGTAGTATAATGATATCATGATGTTCTGGCATGTAACTAGATATGCGATTATCAGTACGGATATGAACGGATACTGTAAAACTGTAAATCGGTAATAGTTGCTGAATAATAAAACACATGTACTATTTTTATTCATATAGATATCGATATAGTAACATAGCATGTTGCAAGTTAAACTTGCCTGATCGGATCTCACGTCGGGGTAGGTACGTCACGTTCGACGTCGGATAAACGTCGTGATGCAACTACGCATGCAGGACTGGACCTGGCTGATTAGTGACGTGACGTGATAACTAGGCTGGACAACGACGATGGCTGGGTCATCCGGATCGTCGGCGACACATGCGACTTCGGCGATACAATCAAAAACCGATCAAGAAAACAAGAAAGCAAGAAAAGAAATGGAAAGAAAGAAAGAAAAGAAGAAGAAGAATGGGGTTGCTCAGCTCTGGGTTCTGGGGTCAGAGAATAGAGGAGAAGGCGACGACGATGATGGGCTGTCGTCGACGGTGAGGGCAGAGATTTCTTAGGTTGCTGTTCGGGGTTCTGTTGTAGCCGATGGTGGTGGTGGTGGTTTATGGTGTCGGGGGTAGGAGAGAGGGGTGAGGAGGTGATGGCGATGACGATGACGAGGTGGTGGGGTCTTCAGCGATGGGTAACGGCGGGGTTGCTGCAGGGGTCGTGGGTTGCAGAGATGGGTGTGCAGGGTTGGCGTCGTGGGTTGTCGAGGGTAGCAGGGATCTTGTCGGGGAACGAAGGAGAGGAAGAGGAGGTGGTTACGAGGGCGAGGAGACTAGGGGGATGAGGTCAAGGTGATCGGTGTGTGGTCGTAAGGCTAAGGTTCTGGTTTGGGTTCGTCGGGGTTGCAGGGTTCTCGAGGATGGAGAGAAGGAAATGGAGGTTGTGATGAGGTCGGGGTGAGGTGATCGGCGGCGAGGTGAGGAGGAGCGGGATAGGGTTGCAGGCGCGGGGTTCTTGGGTTGGCTGTGGGTTTCTCGTCGCGAAAGGGGAAGGAGAAAGAGAGGAAAGAGATGAGGGGTTGTTAGGTTTATAATAATATAATTATATTGGAGAGAGAGAGAGAGGGGATAGAGGGAGATGCCGAGAGAGAGAGAGAGAGAATAGGATTTAGTTAAATATATATTATATATATTATTCGTATTTATATAACTGTTAGTATAGGTTTTAAGTTTTTTAAAATATTATAATATATTTTCTTGGATTCTACAGCTAATATCAAAATACTTCGAAAAATACTCGGGTCTCTTCTAAAAATCTAGTTTTAAAATATGGAGAATATATGTACAAGCTAAAACCATAATACGATGTCCGGTTAATAAAAATGCATACCCCAAGTACGGATCTATGTAAATACACGTAGCGATCCCAACGAGTCTGTTTTAGCAAACTGAACATGAACATGATGTATGGATGCACACATATGATATGGGGTATGATAACATGCCATGCTAGATATTAAAAATATTATCTGTCTATTATCTATATTATTAAAAAGATATGCAGATACTAAATATATCATACATGTATATAGAACCTAAATGTGCATGGATCCTCTGTACTAGTAAATATATGACATAATCTTGAACCATGATGGGTTTCAAGCATGCGGGTCAGGTCGGATACTAACCACAGTTACCAAATGCACTATCCGCACCCAAAAATAATAATAAACAAGAAATTGTCGCAAGATCTGAAATGCCCCAAATAAAATATCGTATAATAGCACTAGGGTGTTACATTATACCCAACTACAAAAGAATTTCCAGGAACAAGAAAAGACAAGAAAACATGAATCTAAGAAAAGAGGTGTGGAAACTTTTGTCGGATCTCGTCTTCACGTTCCCAAGTAGATTCTCCGTGCAAACGATTTCCCCATGAAATAAGAACTAGAAGGATAACTTTGTTCTTGAGGACCTTGTCTCGTCGATCCACTATCGCCATTGGTCGTTCTTCATATGTTAAGTCCTCCCTTACTGTCAGCTCCGAGTGATCTAGGACGTGCGTCTTATCTTGAACATACTTGCGGAGTTGAGATACATGAAACACATCATTAACACTCGTCAAGGATGGTGGTAAAGCCAATCGATAAGCTACCTCTCCAACACGCTTGATAATATCGAAAGGCCCCACAAATCGAGAACTAAGCTTGTCTCGACTACCAAAATGGATCACTCCTCTAGTCGGTGATATCTTCAAGAATACAAAATCACCAACTGTGAATTCCAGAGATCTTCATCCTGTATCGGCCCAACTCTTCTGTCGATCTTGTGCTGCCTTCATATGATTTCGGATCATGTTGACTTTCTCCACTGTTTGCACAATAAGATCCAGTCCCAATAATCTTCTTTCTCCAATATCGTCCCAACAGACGGGCGAGTGACACTTACAACCATACAGTTCTTCGAATGGAGCCATCTGTATAGTCGCCTGAAAACTGTTATTATAAGAAAACTCCACCAAGTGCAAATGATCTTCCCATGGACTCTTGAAGTTTAACATGCATGCTCTCAACATATTTTCAAGAGTTTGGATCGTTCTTTCTGACTGGTCATTTTTCTGAGAATGATAGGCTGTACTAAACTTCAAGCGAGTGCCCAAACTCTCCTATAGACTCATCCAAAAGTGCAATAAAAATCGGGTATTACGATCGAAAATGATGCTCACAGGTACTCTATGCAATCTCACAATCTTCTGCATGTACCGTTCTGCTAAAGCTTTCATTGACTGACCAACTCGAAATGGTATAAAATGAACTGCCTTGGTCAATCGATCAACAATCACCCAAACTGCATTATTGCCCTTTGGACTCCGTAGTAAAACTGTCACGAAATCCATGGTTATATATTCCCACTTCCATTGAGGAATCGGAAGTGGTTGCAACAAACCAGCTACCCTTTGACGTTCAGCCTTGACTTGCTGACACACTAAGAACATCGATACGTAGTGAGCAATCTCCCATTTCATGCCTTCCCACCAGAAATGTTGTCGTAGATATCGGTATATCTTTATGCCTCCCGGATGTACGGAATACACGGAATTATGAGCATCCTTCATGAATTCTTCACGAACATCTCCTTTCGGCACACATAAACGACTCCTATATCGTAACGAACTATCTTCATGAATTAACAGATCCGTTTGAAGTCCCACTTCTACTTGTTCTCTAAACTTCTGCAATCTTGAATCGTGCGACCGCGTTGCTTTAATATTATCGATCAAGGATGACTATACTTGCAATTGCATCAACTGTCCCGAAGAATTTGTTAGTACAATCTCCAACTCGAATCTCTGAAAATCAGTTATAATCTCCTTCTGTGCGGTCAACATCCGTATTGCTGGCAACCGACTTAGAGCATTCAACACTACATTAACTTTCCCCGGATAGTATTTTAGATCAAGATCATAATAAGCCATCAGCTTCAACCATCTACGCTGTCTCATGTTGAGCTCTTTCTATGTGAACACATACTTTAGACGTTTGTGATCGGTAAATACTTCTACCCTTTCGTCCAATAAATAGTGTCTCCAAATCTTCAAAGCGAAAATCACTGCTGCTTGCTCCAAATCATGAGTTGGGTAGTTCTTCTCGCGAGTCTTCAATTATCTCGACGCGTAAGCTATAACCTTCCCATTCTGCATTAGAACACATCCCAAGCCTTTTCTAGATGCGTCGCTGTGAATAACCGACCCTCCAGAACCGTCTAACACTGTCAGAATAGGAGCAGTGGTCAATCTTTGCTTCAACGCTTCAAAAACTGACGCACATTTCTCCGTCCATACGAACGGTACCTCTTTTCGTGTTAGCTTGGTCAATGGTTCTGCTATTCGAGCGAAGTTCTCCACAAACCTTCTATAATATCCGGCAAGCCCTAGAAAACTTCTGATCTCTGCTACGTTCTTTGGAATTGGCAAATCATGAATAGCTGCAATCTTTTCAGGGTTAATGGCAATTCCATATCCGGATACAACATGACCCAAGAACTTTACTTCTTTGAGCCAAAACTCGCACTTGCTCATCTTAGCATATAACCTTTTTTGCCTCAACGTTTGCAGTGCGATCCTCAAGTGTTCTGCATGCTCTTCTTTGCTTCTCGAATAGATCAGAATATCGTTAATAAACACCACTACGAACTGGTCCAGGTACGGTGAAAAGATTCGGTTCATCAAGTCTATAAATATTGCCGGTGCGTTTGTAACTCCAAACGGCATCGCTAAGTACTCGTAATGCCTATATCGAGTTCAGAACACTGTTTTGCAAATATCTTCTGATTTCACCCAAACTTGATGATATCTGGATCGCAAATCCAATTTCGAGAATACCCTCGCGCCACTGAGTTGATCGAATAATTCGCCGATGCAAAGGATCGGGTACTTATTCTTAATAGTTACCCGGTTTAATTCTCGATAATCGATGCACATCCTCCGCGTGCCATCTTTCTTCTTGACTGGAAGAACTGGAGGTCCCCAGGGTGAATTGCTGCTGCGAATCCAACATTTTTCTAGTAATTCAGCAACCTGTTTCTTTACTTCTTCTAGTTCTACCGGCGCCATTGGATAACAGGCCTTTGAAATCGGCGCTGCTCCAGGAATAAAGTCAATCGCGAACTCCACATCTCGTTTTGGCGGTAAACCCGAGATGCCTTTGAACACATCTATAAACTATCGAACTACTACTAGCGCTTCCTCCTTGTCTACTTCCATCGATGAAAGAACAACACTTGTCGGCCTAGCCCTAAATTCGAATGGTCCGACGGATCTTCTACCTCCTGAAAATATAAACTCCGGATGTCCGGGAATCTGGAAAATCACTTTTTTGCCCTACAATCGATGTGAGCATGGAAAGTGCCAAGAAAGTCCATTCCCAAGATAACATCATAGCTGCCAGTATCAATCACCAAGAAATCCGAGAATAGCTCTTGCCCGCAAACAGCAATCGAGCAATCCTTGCACTCACCACTATATATAATTTTCCCATTCCCAGTGTGTATGTCCTAGCAACTAGACAGGGTCGTATGTGGAATAGAGTGTGCACTAATAAACTTGGATGACATAATGCAATGGGATGCACCTGAATCGAATAATGCCAATACGGGAAAATTATAAACGAGTAGGATATCTGAAACAACTTCGTCTGAAGCCTCGGCCTCCTCGGCCGTCAAAGTGAAGGCCTATGCTTGATTAGCCCCTGAGTAACCTGCTTCTGCTGTGCTAGTATCACCCTTCAACTGAACTCTCGATAGACAAGCATGCATTCGATGATCAGTAGCTCCGCAAATCAGACACTGCCCAAGCCTCATCCGGCATTCCCTCCGGAAATGACCCGGTCGTTGGCAGTAGTCACAAAATAAACTCCTTCTCTGATTGGATACAACGAACTTATTCATAGGTACAATGCCTCACTTGTTCACTGGGATACCTCTGCATACAGGAGCTCGGTTTGGCGTAAACGCCGGCTTTCACACTATGACGGCTTGCTGTTACGTACTCTTCACTTTCACCGATAAACTCTGCTGCTCCCTGGCTGTCTTGAGAACTTGGGAGAAGGTGGTCAATCCCAAAGATATAATATATCTCTGAATCTCCATACCAAGCTACGTATAAACCCCGTGCCTTATCTGCATCGTTGGCAACCAAAGGCCCCGCAAATCGACTGAACCGAGTCCACTCAGCTGCATGTGCATCAACGGATCCGCCATTCTGTTTCAAGCTAATGAACTTCTCTTCCATCTCTTCTCGATTAGATTACGGAAAGAACTTTTCTAAGAAACTCCGTGAAAACGTTGCCTAACTGATCGGTTGGGCAGACGGGCTTCCTTTACGAGCCACCACTCGCGAGCATAATCCACCAATTGGATGCATACTATATCCATCATTTTCTCATCTGGAATATACACGGCAACAAGCATATTCTCCTTATCAACTAGCCACTGCCGATGGCAATGGCTCCTCTAATCCTATAAATGTGGACAGGCCGGGCCTTCTAAAGTCCGCCACGGTGCCCTCACGCTGTGCTGGCCAGAGTGGTTATGCAACTACGGACTGCTGGACTGTCCGCAGACCCTCGTAGAAAGCCTCGGCCTGTCGCTGATTAAGCTCAGTTTGCCGCTTCTGGTTTTCCAGCATACCACGTATAATTCCAAGCAATGCGGCGTCATAAACACGCTTCTGGTATGATCGCAAATCTGTATTCTCCATGATTCTGAAGCTAAGACGCGGAAGAGGATTTGAAACGGTATATAGGATTCAATAAACAAGATAACTATAGATTCAAAACTGACAAGATAGTAATGTGGCAGGACATATTCCTAATTCCAGGTTTCCTGGTTAGTGTATTGGGTTCAATACCTAACTACAAATGAACCAAACCCGATTAACCCTAAATCATATGGCTTTGATACCAAACAAACTTTGTCACGCCCTGCTTCCCAAGATACGTAGACTACGGCACGTGACAGAGCCAACCATGCTACCTTTGGCTAGTAATCATCCCTCCACAGTCACATTACGGCTGTCTATAGAATATTAAGAACAGTAAAATATAAAATCTAGCCAGTACATGTCCATTTGCCACAATAAATAGAATCAAGAAAATGCATAAGAGGAAACGAATCAAATCAAATAAACAACATTTGAAATTTGTCCCAATATGGACTCACATCAAGGAAATAAAACTGCGGAAATAAACTAAACTAAACATCTCTAAATACACGATCGATTCCTCATCACTCGGCTTGATGGTCAAAGTACTCTCGATCTGCCCGCGACAAAGGTAAAGGAACCGTGCCATGCAAAACCCAGACATCAGTGCGTCACAATATCAAAATAACAGTGATAACCAGGATATAACGATATAA
Organism: Agapanthus africanus; assembly: GCA_030015575.1. Lineage (NCBI taxonomy): Eukaryota > Viridiplantae > Streptophyta > Magnoliopsida > Asparagales > Amaryllidaceae > Agapanthus > Agapanthus africanus. The sequence continues at coordinate 190,505,532 of JASDDO010000019.1, read as the reverse complement.
GCAATCATGAATATAAATGAATAAAATAGATATGAAACAGTGAGGTATATGCATGTATGTGATGTGTTATGTGTAACCTAAAACTATGTTTTTACTCTTGCTTTTCCAAAAATAAATAGTTTTCCGCCACAAAACCCACCAAAGGGAGCTCGGATCTTCCATTAGATCTCAAAAGGGAGAGATTTTTAAATCTCACCCCCTCTTGTTCTCCAAGATCTAGACGACAGAAGAGGAGGAAGGAGACCTGATTGGTTTATCTTTTTAGTGCGTATGCGCTTTAAAATCAAGAATATACCGCAATCAATAACGGTGTCGCTTGGTAACTAGCCGATTGAGTACGGGTCGGTCCACAGGGAAAACGTGTTCTTTCTTTAAGTTCTTACGAGTTAAGTCCTATTTTTGGTAGGTTTTGATTTAAAAATCTAAGATTGAAATTAATTTGATTTAAAATCTTGCTAGGGTTAGGATTAGGTTAGTCTGGAAAAAGAATACTACTCACTGCTTTCTTTGCCCTACTTAAGAACATAGGTGTTAGGGTAATAGTCAACAAAGGGGATTAGCACAACTAGGAAGAAACGTAGTTTCTTCCTTTTGGTCCTTGTCCGTCCTTTCTTGGCTCTTAGCCCTAACCTCTATGTAAATCAACCACAATCGGTCTAACTAGGGAATCACCGCTATCTCGTAGGATAGGGTGCCATAGTGAGCGGTGTGTGGTTAATTTAAATAGAGTCCTAATTAATTAATTTATACGAGCAATGAAATGAATGAGAGAGATTTCCATCTCTCAAGCCTTCCCTATCCTAACCCTAACAAGTGAGGAATTACTCACTCATTAGGAAAGTTACGATAAAATTCATTTTTATAATTTTTTCTTTTTAATAAACTAATTAACTTGCAGATAAATAAAGACAGATAAAAAATTGCAGAAAAATAAATTTCAATTAAGAAGAATGCAAGATAAAATGAAAACACTTAATTTTATTGATGATCTCTTCAACGATTACAAGGAAAGAAAATTTTAATCTAGAAAAATAAAAAGAGGCCTGCCAAATTAGGCTTTAGGCTTTCCTATTTATAGATATGAGAAATCCTAGGTTTTACATATGATCCACATTTGAATTTACAGAACTGCCCTAAGAAAGCCGGGTCAAAGTATCGACACCCATCGACACGTGCACCGACACGTGCACTGCACGGCCACGGAACCGCGGCAGAATGCCATGTTTGGCTGCGGATCCGCGGCCAGATTGGGGAATCTCTGGCTCAACTTCTCAGGGTTGCTTCATGTTGCTATTTCCTTCTGTTTTCTTCACTTGGTTCCTCAGAATCTTTTCTACTTTCTTCCAGATTTCCACAGTACAGAATGTTGTGGAATTTTTGCCGTGAAGTTCTGAATCTTGTGCTACCCTTGTACTTTGTGCATTGAACTGTTCGCTGATCTTCGTTTGTTCCTTAAACTGGTAGGCGGCATCATACAGATTCATCTATTTGTTGGTCGTAGTCTCACGTTTGTAGTGTCTTTTCATGAATTTCACTGTATTGTTCTGAGAACCTGTAATCTGCAACTATTTAGTAGACATGGATCAAAAGCACCTATTTATTCATAATATGATTAAGAATGGGGAATATAATAATGCAAAATTCTGATATGAACAAATACCCCCAAACTTATCTTTTGCTCATCCCGAGCAAAACTATTTTTATTCTCGAATAATCCTAACCTCACTTTTGCAGGGAATCGCGATTGCACTGAGCTCGTGCAACAAGCCGTTAAACCTCTAGGTGTCCCTAGTAGGAGGAGTATTGTCTCCTGAGGGTTTTCAGCGGATACTACCCACAAAATCTGATCAATTTGGCCTGTTGACTTTCATTCTTCAATTTGGTGTTCTAGCAAGAAATTCTATTATCTTTAACTTAGAAATCATCAACCTGTATTTTTCACACTTACTTATCATTTAACTTAAGATTGTATATGTTCTGCAAATTTATTAAGCTTTCAGCATCTTTTGAATTTCCCTTCTAAGCTTTCATCTCAACTTAGGAATTTTTATCATCTCTACTGAAAATATAAGCCCTATCTTTCATTCCTATCTCTCATCCAAACCCCAATCATATACCTCTACGTATGCGTAATTATCACCCCTACACTTGGAAATTCAATTCAAGCTATCATACTCTTGTCCATCGTCCAAAGTACTTTTAGTTGGTGAATTTTAGATGAAATTGCTCACACATCCTTCATGCAACCGTTAATACTTCTTGAGGTACTAACGACTGATTACAAAATGTGTTCACGCATTTAAGCGTAATTTCTCGTCTTGTAATACATAAGGCTTTAGCAGTGACTCCCAAACCAGTTGGTCTAAGGCACTAGGTGATAAAGCACCATCGCTATATATATTTTTTATTTTACGCAGTCTTAAGTAATTACAAAACCAGTGTTCATTTTTTTTATATCTCTTTATTCATACTTATAATTTTATTTAATTTTATCTCATACTAAGGATTTTAGACAAGAGTATTTCAAGGTATCCTCTACTATCCCAAGTTTCAAGGTGCGTGTATGTGCGAGTTGTAGGGTATATATTTTCAGAATTTAGACTAAAGGTTCGGAATTATTTTTCAGACTTACACTTCAATAAAAATTTCAATACTCTTCCCTTATTTTGACTTAACCCAAGAACTGAACTCAAAATTTGCCTATTTCTAAATAAACTATAAGGACATATATTTTCTACCGTTAAATTTTAAGAAAGGTTATTTTAAAGGTTTTTAATTTACTAAGTTTAGGGTCTAGTTTTTCCTAGCTAGTTAACCTTCTTGTCAAACTTAAATCAAATATGGCCAAAATTGATTTTTTTTATTTTTATTTTTTCAATTTTTTATTTGATTTTACTTTTATAATTTTTTTTATTTTCATTATTTAATTTTTATAATTTTTTATAAAGATGCAATGCAGAATTAAACATGCAAAGAAAGAAAAAAAAGAAAAAATATGTACAAAAATTAAAATATGCAATGCAATGATAACTATTTACAAACCACTTCCACCCCCAAACTTATCAAAAGCAGTGCCCTCACTGCTCATGACCTCGCCGTTCCCTCGAACGTGAACGAGAACGTTCCTCTCTCGCTAGTAGGGTGGACACGCCGTGCTCTATTTCTGTCACACGGTGATCCAGGTTGGTCACCATCCCTACCAATCTATCTATCCCCCTAGTGGCTTTCCTAATTAAACGTGCATGTTCCGCAGGGGTAAGCTCTTCCTCGCTCGCGGTCGAGCTGGAGCTGGGTGTTCTGGCGGGTACATTCTCGGCCGGTTCAGTTCGCGACCATACATCATTTAAGCGGGTATAGGATGTGGATACACCCTCAATAAGAGGTCTAATGGGGATACCTCCATGCATGTAAAACTCAAATTCCTCCACAGGGAGGAAATAGCGACACAGTTGTGTCACTAACATAGGGCATAGGTAATTGGCAGCCCTTTTGCCCGCACCAATCGAATTAAGTAATACCGTGCACGTATCATATCTGGGGTTTCTAGTCATTAATGTGTGCACTATATAAAGGGATGGTATTAAAATGGTAGTATTGTGCAAACTACCAAAAATGTTATTTTGTGCCCAACGGCACATAGTCAGTACGTTTGCAAAGAGGGTTCTAGCTTGGATGCCCTTACGTGGCTCCCTCGAAAAGTCAGTACCCATCAAGGGTAGATAATCCTCGAATTAGAGGGGTTGGTCATGGGTAGGTAGTCTAGGTATTAAGGTGACTTCATGGTTGAAGTCCCTATCGATTATGATTTCTCTATCCCCCAAATCAGCCTAATATATCCGTGTTGAGCGAGGCATCCATCTTCCATGCACTCGAAAAATTGTATGATGAGATCTGAAAGAGCGAAGGAGTTTGGATGATTAAAAAGTAAGAAATTCCACCCTCGTCTTCGGATCTCTTCACCGAAGTAACTACCGTAGATTGTGTGTGCAAATATTTGTGAAAAGTCCCTCTCAAATTGTAGGGTTGGTGCCATTACAGAGAATGAAAGTTGCAGAATATTTCTAAAAAAAATTAACAGAAAGAACCAGAGAATGTAAACCTTCTCTGAAGATTTCAGAGGGCGACGACACCAGGAAGCGGCGGAAGCGCGGCCAGAAGCTACTTCTTGCGGCGAAAGGGTGACGGCTAGAGGCGATCTCTCTGCAGAAATGAAGCGGCGGCTAGGGTTTTGGGAGAGGAATGCTTTAGGGTTTGATAAAATCAGAGAGGGGTCCGGTTCTATTTATAGGGGGATGTTTTGGTTATTTGCAAAAATCCCCTCTTAAAAAGAGGAAATTATTTGTAAATAAAATTTTTATTTTATTATTTTTTATTAAAACTGGAAATATACAAAAATACCCCCAAAAATTGGAATATTTTTTTATTTTATAATTACAAGTGATACATACCCCTAAACTTATTTGAAACAGTGTTTTGGCTGGATAATCGAAATTTAGGGGTAGATGGAGGAAGATTAGTCAATGTAAATCGGCTCCTGCAAAAACAGGAGCTCCTCCGAAGGGTCCGCAGTGACGAACGGTTTAAGTCTATGTCCGTTCACTTTGAATAGTGAACCGTTCTCCGGATTTTCTAAATCGACCACACCGTGTGGATATACGGTGCGTACCAAAAATGGCCCTTTCCATCGAGATCTGAGCTTGCCGGGATGGAAATGTAACCGGGTGTCGTAAAGTAAAACCTGCTGACTAGGTTTGAAAGTTTTTCGCATAAGGTGTTTATCGTGGAACACCTTCGTTAGGTTTTTAACGATTACTGCGTTCTCGTAAGTTTCATCCCGAAGCTCGTTCAATTCGTTTAATTGCAGCTTTCTATGGCTGCCCGCATCTCCTAGAGATAAATTCAACTCTTTTATTGCCCAAAATGCTCAATGCTCAATTTCAACTGGAAGGTGGAAAGCCTTTCCATAAACAAGCCTATATGGAGACATGCCAAGATTGGTCTTATAGGCAGTTCGAAATGCCCAAAGGGCATCAATAAGTTTTAACGACCAATCTTTACGGTTTTTGGAAACCGTTTTCTCCAATATCTGTTTAATTTGCCGATTTGAAATCTCGGCTTTCCCACATGTTTGGGGATGATAGGGCGTTGATAGCTTGTGAGTAATAGAATATTTCCGCATTAAGGACTCGAAAGTCCTATTACAAAAATGAGATCCATTATCGCTGATAATTGCACGGGGGTGCCCAAAACGAGAGAAAATGTTTTCTTTGAGGAATCTAACGACAATCTTGTTGTCATTAGTCTGGCTGGGCACAGCCTCGACCCACTTAGAAACATAGTCAACAGCGAGGAGAATATACACGTTCCCAAAAGAATTGGGAAACGGTCCCATAAAATCTATTCCCCAAACATAAAAAATTTCAACAATCAATATTGGTTGGAGCGGTATTTCGTTTCTCCTAAATATTCGGCCCAAGTGTTTGCACCGGGAGCATGTCTTGCAGTAATCATGTGCGTCTTTAAAAAGTTGTGGCCAGTAGAAGCCATATTGCAAGATCTTTTCTGCTGTCTTTTTAAGGCCAAAATGCCCGCCACACGCTTGATCGTGGCAAAATGACAGCACGCTCTTAAACTCATTGTCGGGGACACACCGACGAATAATTTGGTCGGGACAGTATTTGAATAGATATGGTTCATCCCAGTAAAAATGTTTTACCTGGGATAGAAATTTGAGTCTGTCCTGATTCGACCATTCGTTTGGTATAAGTCCGGTGGCTAAATAATTTACAATATCTGCGAACCAAGGTTTGCATGACACGGTCAAGAGCTGCTCATCTGGAAAAACGTATTTTATAGGAATTTGAAGCGTAGGTGAAGAAGGGAGGCGTGAAAGATGGTCGGCGACTACGTTTTCGCATCCTTTTTTGTCTCTGATGACAAGGTCAAACTCTTGTAGTAAGAGAATCCAACGTATCAGCCGAGATTTAACGTCCTTCTTCGCAAAAATATGACGAAGAGCTGAGTGGTCAGTGTAAACAATGACTGGAGAGCCGATTAAATAGGGCTGAACTTTTCTAATGCAAACACAACAGCTAAGAATTCCTTCTCAGTTGTTGTGTAATTTAATTGGGCCTCGTTCAAGGTTCGGCTAGCATAATAAATTACATGCGGCATTTTATTGATGTGATGTCCAAGGGCAGAACCAAAGGCGAAATCAGATGCATCGCACATAATCTCAAATGGATGAGTCCAGTCAGGAGATGAAAGAATGGGAGCGGAAGTAAGTGAGTTTTTCAATGACTTGAATGCCTTCATATAGCTTGAGTCAAAATCAAAAGTGGTGTCCTTGGCCAACAAAAGAGTTAAGGGTCTAGCTATCTTGCTAAAATCCTTGATGAACCGTCTATAGAAACCGGCATGGCCAAGGAAGGCTCGAATGTCTCGGACGCATTTGGGAGGAGGAAGATTGGAAATGACTTCAATCTTAGCTTTATCTACCTCAATGCCATTTTGCGAGATGATATGTCCTAAGACAATACTTTCTCGTACCATAATGTGGCACTTCTCCCAATTTAAACTAAGGTTCTTATCCCTACACCGGGTAAGAACTGCGTCTAAATGTAGCAAACACTCATCAAAGGAGTCGTCGAAAATGGAGAAATTATCCATGAACATCTCCAAGAATTTTTCCACCATGTTTGAAAAAATACCCATCGTACACCGCTGGAAAGTAGCGGGTGCGTTGCATAACCCAAAGGGTATGCGGCGGTAAGAATGTACCGAAAGGAAAAGTGAATGTGGTCTTGTCTTGGTCCTTTTTGGCAATGGGAACTTGATTATAGCCGGAGTAGCCATCCAAAAAGCAGTAAAATTCATGCCCAGCCAATCGTTCTAGCATGTGGTCAATAAAAGGTAATGGAAAGTGGTCTTTCCGTGTCGCGGCGTTGAGTTTTCTATAATCGATGTATACTCGCCACCCAATTTGGGTGCGAGTAGGTATTAACTCATTCGCCTCATTAGTTATGACCGTTATGCCCGATTTCTTTGGGACAACATGAATGGGGCTAACCCACTGGCTATCAGAGATAGGGTAAATGATACCACTATCAAGACATTTTACAATCTCCTTTTTAACAGCCTCCTTCATGATTGGGTTGAGTCATCTCTGTGGATCCCTTGCTGGCTTGGCATCATCTATCATATGAATATGATGTTCAACTATTAGGGGACTAATCATATTGATGTCCGCCATAGTCCAGCCAAAACCTTGCCGATTGCTTTGTAAGACCGTTAAAAGGGCTTTCTCTTGCTCGGGGGCTAGAGAAGCCGAGACGATAACAGGAAGGGTCTCATTCTCACCTAAGTAAGCGTATTTAAGGTGAGACGGCAATAGCTTGAGTTGGAGTGTTGGAGGCGAAACAATTGAAGGTAAAATTGGTGAAATTGTCTCAAACTCAAAGAATTCCAACAGTGGTTCAAAGCGAGTGTAAGCAACCGAGTCGGATGGTTCAGTTAACTCATCCGAAAATTCAAAGGATTCAAACTCGGGTGGTGATTCTTCAAAATCGTTCGAGAAAGTGAAACATTCGTAATCATTATCGGGCGTGAAAGCAATGTCAGATTCGAGGAGGAACGCACTAGTGGCGTCAAAATGGCTGTGATCGAACAGAAATTTTTTGAGCTCACAGTCCTCCTTAGTGATCTCTTGGATCGAGCAAACATCAAGTATATTAGCATTAGGTTCGGAGGGCTGATTCCCCAACTGAAAGATGTTGAGCTCAGTTGTCATGTTTCCAAACGATAGGTTCATCGAACCATTTCGACAATTGATCACTGCATTAGAAGTTGCAAGGAATGGTCGACCGAGTATCACCGGAATTTGACTCCGGGGGTTAGCTACAGGCTGTGTGTCCATAACAATGAAATCAACGGGGAATATGAAGTCCCCTACTTTAATCAACACATCCTCTAACTCACCCCTAGGATGGGTGATGGATCGGTCGGCCATTTGGAGAGTACAATGTGTGGGTTTTAGCTCTCCAATGCCTAATTGCTCATATACTGAATAAAGAAGCAGATTAACACTGGCACCAAGATCTAAAAGTGCACGGTTGATGTTCTTATCCCCAATAGTTATTGAAATTGTAGGACAGCCAGGGTCCTTTCGTTTTTGAGGTAAAGGTTGGGTAAGAGCATCACTTACTGCACTAGCTAAGAAAACTTTCTTAGGTACCTATGATTTCCTCTTCTTGGTGCATAAGTCCTTCAAGATTTTAGCGTAAGAAGGGGCTTGTTGGATTGCATCCAAGAGATGTATGTTAATGCTAACCTGTTTAAATAACTCCACAATCTTCTCCATTTGTGGAGTTTGTTTATTGGATCTCAATCTGTTTGGAAATGGAATATTTTGAAAATTTGTTGAGTCCAATGTTTGTGGAGGAGATTGAGGAGTTGGAACGGATCCCAGTATTGGTGTTTTCGTGGAGTGAGATGTGGGTCCGTTCGGAGTAGTAGAAGAATTAGAGCCTTGTGAAGAATGGAGAACAGGCTCTGAAGATGAAGAAGATGAAGAAGAAGAAGAAGCGGCGGCCGGGGTGTCATCATTAGGGCCAACGTTGTTGTGCAACACCTTTCCAGATCTCAATGTAGTCACGGCACTCACATTATGGTTTTGTTGTTCATGAGCAACATGTGCATTTTGTGTGTGACCAGGATTTGGCAGTGGTTGAGATGGAAGCTTCCCCTTCTCGCGCTCGCTTAAAGCAGCATTCAGTTGTGCAATTTGGGCTTCATGGTTTTGATACTTTGCCCATGTGATGCAGTGTGTTGCACCAAATACTGAATGGAGGACTGGATGTTGGCTGAGGATTGAGTAGATTGTTTTAAAAACGCATCCAGAATTCGTTCTAGCGAAGAAACCTTATCGTTATTTGGCTGAACAAAATTGTTTTGAGGAAAAGAGTTGTTTGGTGCAAAATTGTTCATTTGATTTTGGTAAGGTTGGGGTTGGAAAGGTTGCTGATATTGAGTTTGTTGAGGAGCTTGTTGTTGTGGAGGAGGCCTTTGGAAATTGTTATTGCCTTGGAATTGTTGTTGATTTTGATTCCAAGCAAAATTGGGGTGGCTCCTCCAACCAGGATTATAAGTTGAAGAGTATGGATCATTTCTTTGTCTCTGGTGAAAGGTAGCATTGACTTGATCCTTGTAGGGTGTTTTTCGTCACCCCATTGAGATGGGAATACGCGCGCGCTTGTCAGGCGTATACTACAAATTCCCCCTGCCTAGGGTAGGCCGAGGTTTATTGATTGTGGGGATCCGAATTTTCGGCAGCCGCGGACTAAGCTGCCGTTAATTACCTCTCGCCTTTGGGGCGAGGGAACCTCCGATTAACGGGTTAAACTGGTCATGCGAACTCAATGTGCGGTGTACGTGTGTTTTGTTTTGGAGGGGGGTTTAAATATATCGGGAGCCATACGGAGTTTTTACGGGGGTCCCGCTACCCGGATAGCGGGCTGGGGGTCAAAGGGGCTAGCAGCCCCCTTACGGGGTGCGGGACAGCGCCTCGTTAGAAATTTTTTTCTAACAGGGACAGTGTCGTGGAGTATGTGTATGTGTACATATGTATACATAAGTATATATATATATATATATATATATGTATATATACAAGAGAAAAAAAAGAGGGGGAAAAGGTATCCAAAGGATGCGTGGGGGGAAGCATCTTGGGCGCTGTGCACCTAGGTGCTGTGTGCTCAGGCGCTAGAGTGCCACGTGTCGGCACGTGGGCGCTTTGCGCTTGAGCGCAAGCGCGTCACGTGTCGGCACGTGGGCGCTTTGCGCTTCAGCGCCTGACGCTCGAGCGCAAGTGCGCTACGTGTCGGCACGGGGGCGACTTGCACTTGAGCGCCTGACGCTCGAGCGCAAGCGTGCCACGTGTCGGCACGGGGGCGACTTGCGCCTGAGCGCAAGCACGCCACGTGTCGGCACCGGGGCGACTTGCGCTCGAGCGCTTGCGCTTGTGCGCACGTGTCGGCACCGGGGCGACTTGCGCTCGAGCGCTTGCGCTGGAGTGCAAGCGCGCCACGTGTCGGCACGTGGACGCTTTGTGTTAGTTATGTATATGCCCTAGAGGCCATTGTTGTACATATGATGTATATTATGATGGATGTTTGGATATATACAGAGAGGACTTTCTTGCTCGTCATGATAGTATGCTATTTGGTTTCACTTTATCTTAACATGTTGACTTATATTGGTTTACTGTCTTACTCTCACATGCTGATAAAGCCCTTAGGATCTGTACTCGACTACTGGGATTATGATGAGATCATACAAGTGGGGCCACGGTAGTCGATGAGTACATCCTATAAATGTTCCTAGTTGAGGGTATATCGAGACGGGGCATCGATACACCAGAGTAGACTAGCGTATACGCATCTTGACCCATATGATGGGCGATGGATGATCCCATATCCATCGGTGTTTGACATCAAGGATGGTGTACGGGTGCTCAGTGGAGACTGGGTACACTGGACGGACTCGCCGAGAACTCCCAGATGGTGATATACCACACGTCAGATGGCAGTTCTCCGGTGACACTGGTACAGGGTAGTCTGTAGACCCGAGATCGTCATAGAGTCTTGTGTGATTCCCACTGTGTTTTGATTTCCACCTTACCACGTCCAAGAGGGCGTGCAAAACAGTGGCTTTTGGGTACAGTCCCGAATCACATGGAGGCAATGAGCGATATGAGGGGATTCGTCTCTCCCGGTATAGGGAGTTGATGTTGTGTTGTGTTCGATTGGCTATAACTGGAAGTCCCTGGCCAGGGCTGATATAGAGATATACTGGTAAGTGTTACTAGTAGTTTCTCGACCTGTTATGAGCCTCACATCGACACGACTTATCGGTTACTGGGGTCTGACGTATACCACCCCTAGACTTGATATACGACATATCAAACGAACAGACCGGACTGTACGGGAGTGTTACTAATTGGATTCACAGGAGAACGGACAGGCTAGGTTGTTGATCTTCTGATCGCTCAATACCTGGGTGGCTGTTACGTTTAGCTGACCGCTTGCAGCTTGTGGGTGTTTGATATGATCATCACCTGCTACCGGCGTATTGACGATTCTTTAGAGTCCTACACAGAGGTTTCTTGGCTCAGGCAAAACGGAGTAGAGGCACATATATGATATGTGCAGGACCGAGGATAATGCGATATGAGATACCGTATTATATTCTCGCGATATTTAGATATGAATCGGGACATCGGATCAAGTGTTGATTCGATGAATCGGTACATGATATATTAGTCGGTTATATTCGATATAGCCGGATCGTCGGATCAAGTGTTGATTCGATGATTTAATGTATAATGATATATATGATATATTGTATTACATTATCTAATATTGGCTCGCTTTATTATTTCATTTTCTCACCGGATTAATACATTGATATATATGCGATATATGTTAATTGTATTATTTTCTTTTGTTGCAAATATATAATATATATGTGATATATATTATTGTGACATGATATGATTTATTATAAAACATGTTTAAGGATAATAAAAAGGGATTAGGGTTTGATTAGGGTTAGCTCCTTCTTGTTCATTCTAGAAGGATTCTATTTTGTCTTGGTTAAGATATTATGGTTGAAACTTATCCTTAACCTAACCAAACCCTAACTCTAGTTTATTCTCTACAATTTTAGCTTCTCATCCTTGACCATGGTTTAATAATCTATCATATATTCTTTACTACTATTCATTACAAAAGGATTATTTTTTTGATTCATCATCTTCTTCTCTCTTAGCTTTGAGAAAGCTTACTAGTTAATTCTCTTGTGATGATTTCTTGTGAGAAAGTGAATTAAAAAGAAAGCATAAATACTACTCCATCATTCTCATCTAATCTAGCCCATTAGATTAGGGTGTTCATCTCTTTAGAGTGAGAAAGCTTGGGTTATAGCAACTTCGACGTAGATCATCGGAGAATCGGAACACTTCAAGCTAGCATGGATCGTTCGAGTCGTGGAGCCTCTCTTGAGTCCGGGAGATCGTGGATTGCGGCGAAGAGACTTCTACTCGGAGCTTGTGAAGCGAAGGAGCGGACTACAAAGGTTGTAATCCCTCACACTTACCTTTAAAGATGTTATCTTGCATGCTAAACCCTAATAATCTAGCAAAGATCCCGTCTTTAGGTTGTTCGGCACATGTAAAATTTTATTCGGGCATGTTTGATGTTTTATGAACCTTCACTAGTATGCCTAGGAACCCTACAGTGGTATCAGAGCTACTAGGCATTAGATGTCGACCTATGGGGGTTCTCACTGTGTGACAGTGTGGCGAAACATAGGCTTTTACCCCCAGGGTGTCCCGAGACCGGAAGGTGTTCCGGCGGGTTGTAGTCCTCACGAGGGGGCATGCGTAAAAAGTAGCTGCTAAGGGACCCGTTGGTGCCACGGTGACCCCATTGGATGGGGTGGCTGCCTGACCTACAGTGGTATCAGAGCCTAGCTAGAGCATTAGGCGACGTGTTTACGAAGTTAAAACTCCGATCGAACCCGAACCGACGAAAATAAACCCCTCTCTGGATATTTTTCAAAAATGCAATTTTTTCTGAATTAAAAATTCCTGAAAAATACCTCTGACAAAAATAAGAATAACAGTGAAATACGAGCCATTGATCCGTACAAACGACCGCGGAATCGCGGCCGTAACCTGCTTGGGCCGCGGTTCCGCGGCAGTACTGCTTGATGGGACAGTTTTAATTTCACAGTAATTTTTGTTTTTGATTCTTATACAGTTTCTGGTATTTTTATTTTGTCTCAAGGGTTGAGTGTTCTGGGGTTTATTTTGTAATCGTAGATTCGATCGGAAAATTTAAATTCGTTATTATTTCCGGATATTTAGAAACTGTTAAAAAGTTCGAACGGATATCATTAACTCAATTTTTCCCGGCACGAAAAATATTCAAGTGCTGAATTTTTCTCGGGTTTAAATCTTTCGGAAAACCGTGCATGTGACGCGATGGACCCTCTAGAAGACAATAAACCTTAACTCGATTATGTGTCCGTCTTGAACTGCCTTTTGAACCTTCGGGTTTGGGGCAGTACGGCGTGCCACATGTGAGGCGTTGGCTTGACCCTTCTACGGCTGGACCGTTGCTACTGTGACGTATTCTGAAACTTTTGAACTCCGCTCAAGTGTTGAGCGATTTTGGAAATCTTGGGTATTTGATTATCTGTTCGAAAAGTTTAATACTGTCTATTTATCTGGAACGTGATACAATATGTGGAATTCATACAGTTAGGCATGAAATGCGAAATATGTGATATTTTGGATTTACGATGTCTAAAGAGATTGTGGATTCCAAATGTTGTAGTTTTACACTTTCTTTTCTGTGACCGTAAGTGCAATATGTGATATCGCCGGTTTCGTTGCTATATGTCAACGACAATTGGGATGCGCATATTTACTTACGTTGATGATATGAGATATTATGTGTTGATGAGATATGATGTGTAGGATTTTCGCGATTGAATAGCCGGGGGTTTTATGTGAGATGAGAGTTTTATATTTTCATTCATGTAAATTCAAATGTAATGTAATATTCTTTTATTTGGGGCACTTCCGGGTTGAGATTGATGCCACCAGTGTTGTATATTATTTACTTTTCCGCATTAGGATGGACCCAAGGAGGGGAGCACAGGTGACCGGGTTCTGGGGTTCAGTGGGAGGCCATCTCGAGGAGTCGAGACCGGGTCTCCTAAACTCCAGAATTGGTAGGGTCGCTTGCCGCTCTCGTAGGGGTCCAGGGTGTGGGCTTGGCTATTCATCGCGACTGTGGAATCCGTATTTTCTATTGTTGGCTAAATACTAAATTCGGACGTCCTAGTATATCCCACATTATATCTATGTTTCTGCTGCGATATCTGTGATGTGATCATTTGATATGTTGTGATGGATACAGTATATAGTATATATGATATATTATATAGACGTTACTTATGTTTTACACCCGCACTAGCCCTGCCCTGCTCTGTCGTTAGTTACCTAAGCTAACGGTGCACGAGGGGACATCGAGGCGAATGCGGATGGCATAAGTGTACGTCGTATTTATCTGTGATGCTTAGGAAGCATAAGCTGATGGGATTTTTTATTAATGAGATTAATAAAAAGAAAAGAAACCTAAAAGATGTTGTAGAATCAAAACTTTATAAAAAGGGTAGCTACAGTTTTGCTTTGCATAGTGGTATATATGATATACCCTGCACCTTATTCGATGAGGAAAGAGCCGAGATCCCTTCACCGGGAGTGACCTCTTTAGCAAAACTGGTAAATGCTACAAAACTCGGTTTGTCTTTTGATTGCTTTTAGAGTTTTGCTTTGCACAGTGATATATATGATATGTCCTGCACCTTATTCGATGAGGAAAGAGCCGAGATCCCTTCACCGGGAGTGACCTCTTTAGCAAAACTAATGAAAACCTAAAAAACACTCCATTTCAAAATTTCACATGATTCTACGACGATATCAAGTTTATTACGCTCATGGTTTTCTGAAAAACCTGCGTAGCCCTCCGTCATTTCAGATAAAGACTAGTTAGTATTCGTGCTACGTTTGTTGACTATGTTAAGGCGTAGTGTGCGGTAGCTAATTAGTACTTATCTGCTAAAACATGAGATGTGATTAGATTAGGGTAGTTGTACGACTTTGTTGACTATGTTAAGGGTCGTGCAGGTGGGTTTAATTCAATCGGGAAATGACGGGTTGAACTTGGCTAGCAATTATGATTTGTTGACTATGTTAAGGTCATAAATTGCTAGGGGCAAAATATTATCGGGAATTTCAAGTGTTGAAATTTGCAATGAGATTGCATACCTTCTATGAGATAGTTGGATCCCGATACCCACTGCGAGTAAGAGTTACTCCTGGGAGAGTTTTACACAGGACAATTAGTCGATCAAGTAGGTATCTCGAAAAGTGTTAACGGGGTTACGACTCTGGAAAAATGAGGTTTACTTTAATTAAGTCCGTGCGAAAGCACGGGGAACCTCCCTCAAGTACCGACACTGATCTGGCTGAAAGATTGACGAAATTGTAGGGTGTAATTAATCCCGGCTAATCTTACCTTTTAGGGTTTGAAGGTAGATTTGATAAAAACAGTGGGAGACATCCTGATTAGATAAGATAATAACCAATCTAATCTTGCAAGAGCATACGCTAAAGTGTTTTCTTCTCTCTCTCTCTCCAGTTAGCGACCATGTCAGGCCATAATCAAGATAATAATATGGATGATTGACTGAACCCGCTTATTATACTGAGCAGGGGAACGTTGGACCCGTTCTTTCTTATAAGAGTTATAAGACTGAACAGGGAATAGGGAAATATCTGGATTCTCAAGCCGTCCAGAAGAACATGCATGTTGATGCATCTTCTTCAGGTGTGTTAGTTATTGAAAACTGTTTCTCAGTTCACCCTACGTCCTGGGTATTAGATACCGGATCAGAATCCCACATATGTAAATTGTTACATGGGCTACGAAAAGGTAGAGAACTGGGAAAAGGTGATCATTCTGTTCAAGTAGGAAACAGTGCAAGTATTGCAGCCAAAGCAGTTGGCGAATATCACCTTGTATTGCCAAGTCGTAATACACTGATTCTAAATGAGTGCTATTATATACCGAACATGATGTGCAACATTATATCAGTCTCTTTATTAAGTAAAGAAGGATATAATTTTGTAGTAAAGGATAATGTTATGAACATATTCCTAAATCAAAAGTTGATTGCATCAGGCTCGTTACATAATGGCATATTCATTCTAAATCAGAATACAGTCCTCAATATACAAAACACACACAAGAGGAAAAGTTCAGAAATGAACGAATCCTTCTTGTGGCATTGTAGACTTGGTCATATCAATGCGACACGACTGGCTAAGTTACATAAGGATGGTTATTTGAATCCGTTCGAATTATCATATTATGATACTTGCCATTCATGTCTCAAAGGAAAAATGACCAAAGCTCCGTTTAGTGGACACGGAAAAAGAGTTACTGAACTCTTAGGACTGGTACATAGTGATGTATGCGGTCCCATATCTACGCATGCCAGGAACGGTTCTTCCTACTTCATTATATTCGCTGACGATCTCTCTAGATTCGGACATGTGTTCCTAATGAAACACAAGTCTGAAGCTTTTAAAAAATTTAGAGAATATAAGCACGAAGTAGAGATCAAACGGGTAAAAGTATTAAGATTCTTCGATCTGATCGAGGAGGTGAATACTTAAGCAATGAGTTCCTAGATTATTTAAAAGAGAATGGGATTCTCTCTCAGCTTACTCCTCCTTATACACCACAGCACAACGGTGTATCGGAACGGAGGAATCGCACCCTATGAGATATGGTGCGCTCTATGATGAACGAGGCTGAGTTGCCTATTTCCTTCTGGGGCTATGCGCTTGAGACAGCAGCATACCTATTGAATCAAGTTCCGTCTAATCTGTGCCTACCACACCATATGAGATATGGAGTGGGAAGAGAACATATTTTAAACGAGTTAAGATATGGGGTTGTCCGGCCTATGTCAAATGGCAAAATCTAGACAAACTCGAGGCACGGTCAGTTCTTTGCAAGTTTGTGGGATATCCTAAGAATTCCCAAGGATATTTTTTCTACCTCGCTGAAGAACAAAAAGTGTTTGTTTCTCAATGTGCCACCTTTTTGGAAAAGGAATTTCTTGTAAAAGAAATTAGTGGCAAAGAGGTGGAGCTGGAAGAGGTTCCAGAAACACAAATTGCAACTGAAGATTTAGTAGAACCAGAGGATTCAGTAGTACCCGACGAACCCCAGCCTCTCCGCCGATCTAGTAGGGTTTCTCGTCCACCTGAGAGATACTACGGTTTTCTCATTGATGGTGGAAGCGAGGATTGCATCATGGAAGATGATGACCCGACTAGTTTCGAGCAGGCCATCACGAGTGGTGACTCTGTGAAATGGCTGGATGCAATGCGATCTGAGATGGAATCCATGTACACCAATAAAGTATGGATTTTGGATAATGCTCCTGAAGGGGTAAAACCCATTGGGAGCAAGTGGATTTTTAAAAGGAAATTTGGTGTAGATGGAAAAGTTGAGACTTTCAAAGCTAGACTTGTAGCAAAGGGTTTTCGTCAACGACCAGGTGTGGATTATGACGAAACCTTTTCTCCAGTAGCTATGCTTAAGTCCATCCGGATCTTACTTGCCATTGCTGCATACCATGACTACGAAATCTAGCAAATGGATGTTAAGACCGCCTTTCTAAATGGTGATTTAGAAGAGTGCGTGTACATGACTCAGCCAGAGGGCTTCGTAGATAGTGGGAGCAGCGGAAAGGTGTGCAAACTGCTTAAATCCATTTATGGATTAAAGCAAGCATCGCGGAGTTGGAACATCTGTTTTGATATTGTAGTCAAAGAGTTTGACTTCATCAAAAATATAGATGAACCTTGTATCTATAAGAAGGTAACAGAGAGTAAGGTTGTCTTCCTCGTATTGTACGTGGATGACATACTCTTGATAGGAAATGATATTCCTATGCTGCAATCAGTCAAGCTCTTCTTATCACAAAGATTCTCAATGAAAGATCTAGGTGATGCCTCCTGCATATTGGGGATTAGGATCTATAGAGATAGATCCAAACGGATACTGGGATTGTCCCAATCCAGGTACATTGATACCATACTGAAGAGGTTTAGTATGGAAGAATCCAAGCGTGGGAACCAATCCACGATCTCTGGACTCACTCTCTCCAAAGAGATGTCTCCCAAGACTGATTTGGAGAGAGCTCGCATGTACGGGATACCCTATGCTTCGGCAGTAGGCTCTATCATGTATGCGATGCTATGTACCAGACCCGATGTAGCATACTCACTAAGTGTAGTGAGTCGGTATCAAGCAGATCCTGGAGAGAGTCACTGGACAGCTGTGAAGAACATTCTCAAGTACTTGCGAAGGACTAGAGACATGTTCTTGGTGTATGGTAACGGAGAACTCCGGGTGGAGTCCTTTACCGATTCCAGCTTCTAAAGTGATAAGGACGACTCTAAGTCGCACTCGGGATTTGTCTTTACCCTCAATGGAGGGGCGGTATGTTGGAAGAGTTCCAAACAGGATACCGTTGCAGACTCGACGATGGAGGCTGAATACATCGCTGCCAACGATGCTGCCAAAGAGGCTGTCTGGATGAAGAAGTTCATCACTGAACTTGGTGTGGTTCCATCCATTGAACATCCAATACCTCTGTATTGCGATAACAATGGAGCTGTGGCTTTGGCCAAGGAACCCAGATCCCATCAGAAGTCCAGACATATTCTGAGGCGGTATCACCTGATCAGGGAGATAGTTGATCGCCGGGAGATCGAGGTCAGGAGAGTAGATATGAAGGACAACACTGCGGATCCACTCACGAAGGCCATTCCCCAGATACAGTTAGAGAGATTATTCGGGATGCTAGGTATGAGATACTACAGCAGCTGGCCTTAGTGCAAGTGGGAGATTGTTAGTTATGTATATGCCCTAGAGGCCATTGTTGTACATATGATGTATATTATGATGGATACTTGGATATATACAGAGAGGACTTTCTTGCTCCTCATGATAGAATGCTATTTGGTTTCACTTTATCTTAACATGTTGACTTGTATTGGTTTACTGTCTTACTCTCACATGTTGATAAAGCCCTTAGGATCTGTACTCAACTACTGGGATTATGATGAGATCATACTAGTAGGGCCACGGTAGTCGATGAGTACATCCTATAAATGTTCCTGGTCGAGGGTATATCGAGACGGGGCATCGATACACCAGAGTAGACTAGCGTATACGCATCTTGACCCATATGATGGGCGATGGATGATCCCATATCCATCGGTGTTTGACATCAAGGATGGTGTACGGGTGCTTAGTGGAGACTGGGTACACTGGACGGACTCGCCGAGAACTCCCAGATGGTGATATACCACACGTCAGATGGCAGTTCTCCGGTGACACTGGTACAGGGTAGTCTGTAGACCCGAGATCGTCATAGAGTCTTGTGTGATTCCCACTGTGTTTTGATTTCCACCTTACCACGTTCAAGAGGGCGTGCAAAACAGTGGCTTTTGGGTACAGTCCCGAATCACATGGAGGCAATGAGCGATATGAGGGGATTCGTCTCTCCCGGTATAGGGAGTTGATGTTGTGCTGTGTTCGATTGGCTATAACTGGAAGTCCCTGGCCAGGGCTGATATAGAGATATACTGGTAAGTGTTACTAGTAGTTTCTCGACCTGTTATGAGCCTCACATCGACACGACTTATCGGTTACTGGGGTCTGACGTATACCACCCCTAGACTTGATATGCGACATATCAAACGAACAGACCGGACTGTACGGGAGTGTTACTAATTGGATTCACAGGAGAACGGACATGCTAGTTTGTTGATCTTCTGATCGCTCAATACCTGGGTGGCTGTTACGTTTAGCTGACCGCTTGCAGCTTGTGGGTGTTTGATATGATCATCACCTGCTACCGGCGTATTGACGATTCTTTAGAGTCCTACACAGAGGTTTCTTGGCACAGGCAAAACGGACTAGAGGTACATATATGATATGTGCAGGACCGAGGATAATGCGATATGAGATACCGTATTATATTCTCGCGATATTTAGATATGAATCGGGACATCGGATCAAGTGTTGATTCGATGAATCGGTACATGATATATTAGTCGGTTATATTCGATATAGCCGGATCGTCGGATCAAGTGTTGATTCGATGATTTAATGTATAATGATATATATGATATATTGTATTACATTAATATTGGCTCGTTTTATTATTTCATTTTCTCACCGGATTAATATATTGATATATATGCGATATATGTTAATTGTATTATTTTCTTTTGTTGCAAATATATAATATATATGTGATATATATTATTGTGATATGATATGATTTATTATAAAACATGTTTAAGGATAATAAAAAGGGATTAGGGTTTGATTAGGGTTAGCTCCTTCTTGTTCATTCTAGAAGGATTCTATTTTGTCTTGGTTAAGATATTATGGTTGAAACTTATCCTTAACCTAACCAAACCTTAACTCTAGTTTATTCTCTACAAGTTTTAGCCTCTCATCCTTAACCATGGTTTAATAATCTATCATATATTCTTTACTACTATTCATCACAAAAGGATTATTTTTTTGATTCATCATCTTCTTCTCTCTTAGCTTTGAGAAAGCTTACTAGTTAATTCTCTTGTGATGATTTCTTGTGAGAAAGTGAATTAAAAAGAAAGCATAAATACTACTCCATCATTCTCATCTAATCTAGCCCATTAGATTAGGGTGTTCATCTCTTTAGAGTGAGAAAGCTTGGGTTATAGCAATTTCGACGTAGATCATCGGAGAATCGGAACACTTCAAGCTAGCATGGATCGTTCGAGTCGTGGAGCCTCTCTTGAGTCCAGGAGATCGTGGATCGCGACGAAGAGACTTTACTCGGAGCTTGTGAACCGAAGGAGCGGACTACAAAGGTTGTAATCCCTCACACTTAGCTTTAAAGATGTTATCTTGCATGCTAAACCCTAATAATCTAGCAAAGATCCCGTCTTTGGATTGTTCGGCACATGTAAAATTTTATTCGGGCTTGTTTGATGCTTTATGAACCTTCACAAGTGTGCCTAGGAACCCTACACTTTGCGCTCGAGCGCAGGGCGCTGTAGTGCAAGCGCGCCATGTGTCGGCACGCGGGCGCTCTGCGCTTGAGCGCCGGCAAGAAAAAGAGGCTTTTAGCCTAAAAAAATTTCTCGGAAGAGAAATCAGAGAGGAGTTGGACTCCTGAATGTGTTTTTGGGGTTAATGGAAGGGGTTCTTTTTCTTCCTCCTTTGTTAGCTGGATCTTGAAGATCAAGAGATGTGAGATCTCAAAATCTCTCCTTTTTGAGATCTAGTGACAGATCCAAGTTCCCCTTTGTGGGTTTGGTGGTGAAAAACTATTTTGTTTTATAAAATGAAGAGTAAAACTCTTGATTTAATTCAAAGGAAAGAAGAAGATTTTTGGAACCTTGAAAAAGGAGAAAAGATCTCAGATCTAAATTTTTTTGGAGAGAGAAAAGTTGTTATATTTTATTCATCATCATTTTGCTTTATATAGGCTTACATATTTACATATAGCCCCCTTGGGCTCTACAAAATGGCATTTTGCCCTTCCCATGGCTCATGTGCCATTTCTTTTTTGCACATAAGCCATGGGCTTACAAAAATTTGGCTTTATGCCCATTTTGTTTACATTCATGCATAAAAAATTACATAAAAATTATTTATTACATGAGTTCATTTTGGCATGGAGGAGGCTGGCCGCGGGCTCGACTTGGGCATGGGCCCTCTTGACCTGGGCTTGGGCCCACCTGGCTTGGGGTTGACCTTGCCTTTGACTCGGTCAACTAGGATGCAAATTTTGACCCCAACAAAGTGCCCCCCATCAATGAATGCACACCGCACATTTGAGTTGTGTGCACGAAATTGATGGATCTTGAAGTTGGACTTCGAGGTGGAACATCATTCCAGGGGCGCTGCATCATCCTGGGAAGCATGATTCCCGGGGATCAGAGCATCATTTTGATTCGCGGATCATAATTCCAGGGTCGGAGTATCCTTCGGGGAGCATGATTCCCGGGGATCGGAGCATCATTCCGATTTGCGGAGCATAATCCCAAGGTCGGAGCATCATTCCGATTTGCGGAGCATAATTCCAATGATCGGAGCATCATTTCGATTTGCGGAGCATAATTCCAAGGTCGGAGCATCATTCCGAAGAGTCGAAGCATAATTTCGAAGAGTAGAGGCATGATTCCAAGGATCGGAGCATCATTCCGATGGGTGGAGCATGATTCCAGGGTTCGGAGCATCATTCCGAAGAGCGGAGCATGATTCCAGGGGATCGGAGCATCATTCCGATGAGCGGAGCATCATTCCAGGGATCGGAGCATCATTCCGATGGGCGGAGCATGATTCCAGGGTTTGGAGCATCATTCCGAAGAGCGGAGCATGATTCCAGGGGATCGGAGCATCATTTCGATGAGCGGAGCATGATTCCAGGGGATCGGAGCATCATTCCGAAGAGCGGAGCATGATTCCAGGATTCGGAGCGGAGCATGATTCCAGGATTCGGAGCATCATTCCGAAGAGCAGAGCATGATTCCAGGGATCGGAGCATCATTTCGATGAGCGGAGCATCATTCCAGAGATCGGAGCATCATTCCGATGGGCGGAGCATGATTCCAGGGTTCGGAGCATCATTCCGAAGAGCGGAGCATAATTCCAATGATCGGAGCATCATTCCGATTTGCGGAGCATAATTCCAAGGTCGGAGCATCATTCCGAAGAGCGGCAGACATTCTGACCGAAGCATGATTTCGATGCAGAGGTAGATTCCTTGGCGAAGTATAATTCCGACAAGGAAGGCAAATATTCCGAGGCGAAGCATTGATTTCGACACGGGGTACATTCTGAGACGGAGCATGATTCCGGCACAGAGCTTGTTAGCTGACTTGATTCTGAGACGAAACATAATTTCTACAGGGAAGGCAGGTACACCGAGGCGAAGCATCATTTCGACACGGGGTGCATTCTGAGACGAAGCATAATTCCGACGCAGAGCTTGCTGGTTGACTTGATTCCGAGGCGGAGCAAAATTCCAGCAGGGAAGGTAGATATCCCGAGGCGAAGCATGATTTCGACACGGGGTAAATTCTGGGACGGAGCATGATTCCGCCGTAGAGGTTGTTGGTTTGATTTGATTTTGGTTGACATCAGTATCGCTACACTGGAATATGGTACCAGGAGCGAATCATCATTTGCGTTTGCTTATTAGGAAACGATGGCTTAGGAGACAGGTTTTAGGTCCCTATCACCTAAGACTTTTCAATTTTGTGAGCCGTAAGGCTCTCACAAAGCATTTTCTCCCTACAGGTCGTAAGGATCCCGTAGGTGTATTTTCTCCTTAGGAGCCGTGAGGACCCCCAAGTGTGTTGCTCCTTTGTGAGTCGTAAGGATCTCACACGGGAATTTTCTCCTCACAAAATCGAGAGGACTCTACGAGTGCATTTCATCTCTTTTTCACGAGTTTGCGCCCTTTCGGGTTTTCACAAACTCGCCGACAGTCCTGCTGTTTTTACTCACGGAGCCCTTTCGGGTTTTCATCCGTGCCCATTTTGCTTGTGGACATACCTTTTTTTTTATTTGTTTTTATTATTTTTGGAGAGATTGGGATTGTTTTACGCCCGTGGATTGTATACGGTTTTGCAGAATGTATGATCCAGACCGTAGGGCCATAAAAATTCCAGGACTTTGTTGGCGTCTGCATCGCTGCACTGGAATATGGTACCAGGAGCGACTCATCATTCGCCACTAGGTATGGGATTTGGAATTTGGTTGGCGTCTGCATCGCTGCACTGGAATATGGTACCAGGAGTGACTCATCATTCGCCGTTGGGGTATGGGATTTGGAATTTGGTTGGCGTCTGTATCGCTGCACTGGAATATGGTACCAGGAGCGACTCATCATTCGCTGTTTTGGGATTTGAGTTTGGAATTTGGTTGGAGTCTGCATCGGTACACTGGAATATGGTACCAGGAGCGACTCATCATTCACCACTTCAGGGTTGGGGAGCGATGGCTTAGGAGACAGGTTTGGATCCCTATCGCCTAAGGCTTTTCAATTTTATGGGCCGTAAGGGTCCCATAAAGCATTTTCTCCCTACTGGTCGTAAGGATCCCGTAAGTGTATTTTCTCCTTGGGTGTCGTGAGGACCCCCAAGTGTGTTCTTTCTTTGTGATTCGTAAGGATCCCACAAAGGTTTGTTCTCCTCATGTATCGTGAGGACACATGAGTGGGTCTTCTCAATGGAGCATAATTCCGAAGGCGGAGACCAGCCGCGTAACTGCTGATTGTGGTGGGGCATGGGTATGACGAGAATTATTTGAGCCCGTGGATTGTATACGGCAACCAATTTGGGGACTGGCCGTAGGGCTGGAGAATTTTGAGAAATTGGATTTTGGTTGGCGTCTGCATCGCTGCACTGGAATATGGTACCAGGAGCGACTCATCATTCGCCGTTGTTTTGTTTTTTTTTTGGTGTTTTTGTTTTTGTTTTTGTTTTACCGCGATTGCTCTATCACTTCAGCTTTTCTTATCGCAAATATCGCGATTGCCCAATCATTTCGGCTTTTATTCGCGGTTGCTCCATCATTTCGGCTTTATTTTCATTTTTATTTTTATTTTTACTCGCTGATTTTTATTGCGGGTTGCCCCATCATTTCGGCTTTATTTCATCTTTATTTTACTCGCTGATTTTTATTGCGAGTTGCCCCATCATTTTGCTTTTCTTTATTTTTCTTTTATTTACACATTTTTTGTTTATCTACATATTATTTTTTTTTTTATTCCCAGTTTAACGACTTAGAGGTCGATTATTCCCAGTTTAATGACGTGGTGGTCGACTGTTTTCAGAGAAAGGCAGATGTCTGAGAGAATGAGTTTTACGAAGAACTTCGGTCTCCGTTTGTATGAAATTGGCGGTCGCAGTTGGACTGTTTGTTAACACGCCTTTAGACAGTTCTATCTCTCCTGCCTTGTATTGCTTTTCGACCCAATCTTTGAAGACGAAGCAGTCCTCAATGGCATGACCTATCACTCTGTGATAGGGGCAGTATTTGGGGTCGTCGGTTATATTCGCTTCATACGGTCTTTTTGACTCTGGCAGTTGTAGACCGTTCCTCAGGGCGTCTTTAAATATTTTATGGATTTTGTCCCTTCTGAAGGAATAGACCTTATCTAGCTTCTCTTTGAGAGGAGATTCTCCTCCCTCTCCGAACACTGGCTTCCGAGGCTGGTTGGCACTAGGCTCGCCCATCCCTAGCTTATTTCGGTTAGCCAAAGTGTTGAAAGATTCAGAATCGTCAGGATTTCCGCTTTTGTGATTATCGTCCTTTCGGTTTCTCCAGGACCTATTGTTATTTTGGGAATCCGAGGAGGACTCCTGTTTTGAGCGCTCCAGCATCTGAACTTTCCTGGTCAGCTCTTGGAATGTTTTGAGACCCGCGGTACATAGAAACGGGGCCATCCAGTTGTTGAGATTTTCGACAAGGAAACTGACAGATTGGTCTTGCTCTATCGGCGGTTCACATTTGACGGAGAGATTGCGCCATCGGGTTATAAAATCCGTGCTGCTTTCGTTGTTCATGGGCTTGGTCCTTACGAGCTCGGCAATGGTGATCTTATCGCTGACGCTCATGAACCTTTGTTGAAACAAAGATTCCGTTTGGACGAAAGTAGTAACGGAGCCATCCGGTATGCTCGCGTACCAGTCGAAAGCAAGATCGGTCAAGCTATTAACGAACTGGCGGAGGAGAAGCGCATCGTTGCCCCCAGTATTCCCGCATGAGGCTTTGAAGTGGGCGATGTGCTGATTCGCATTTCCTGTCCCATCGAATCTTCCGAATTTGGGGATGACATAGCCGCTAGGAAATTCTACCAGATCATATTGAGCGGTATATGGTCTCCCACTACTGCTAACATCTTTTTGTGCTTCAGCTTCGGCTACCAGTGTTTTGACTTTGCTGGCAACCAAATCCATGATTTGATCTTGAGTTAGCGGGCTACTGTCATCGGTAGCCAAGACATTTCCCGAGATAGGATGCGACTGATTTTCATGCGGTTCGCCCACTTTTGGATTTGAGGGAATAGGCGCTGGCTGCGTTGGGACACCGTTTCCCGGTTCACGAGCAGAGCCCTGCGCTTGATTGGGCGGCAGGGAGGCAAGTCGGGCCGTGAGCTGCAAGACGACGTTCGTCAATTTTGGAGTAAAGTTTGGCCATCTCCTTGTCTTTGCTTCTGAGCTGTTTTCGGAGCTCTTGGAGAAGTTGCTGCTCTGCATTCTTGGGACGGAAGATTGGCTGCTCTTCACTTTCCGAGCCCGACTCCTCATGGACCGAAGGGTCTTTCTGCCTATCATCCTCATCGAGAGGGTTTTCATCATCCATCAGAGGCGGCTGTTCTTTGGAAGCGGCGACCACATTCAAGCCAGATTGGATTTGAGATGTGGTGGCCCCATCTTTCCTCTTGCTGCGCGTGCCCACCATGTAGACAGTGTGGACCACATACCCAACCATCTCTTTATCTTTGGCAGCTGATTTCGCGGAACGGTCCGGGCTTTGGAAATTCATAAATTTTAACATGGACAGAGCCCTAGCCCTTTTTTTAGCTCTGTATCTGAGCCGCTTCTGCCTCAGCTTTTCTGCCTTGAGTGCTTGGCAGGCTTCTGCTCTTCGGGAAGCCGCCATAGGCTGAGTGATGGGGAGGCTTGAGAAGACACCCAATCGAGCAGTTGTCAGATGCGCCGCTGGAGATTGCTCAAGACGCGTTGTAACTTTGTTGGTGTTGATGGCCTTGCCCCCAGTTGGGGCCAAGGAAAGTCGTTCAGACACCAACTGCGTTTGGGTTGGGGCGCCCTCGAGATCACCACATTTGGTCTCCTGCCTTTCGAGACCGGTCTGTCTGTTGCTGGAGCTTGAGGAGCTGGAATGGCGTTAGCCGAGACAAACAGGATAGAGCCAAATGGTAGCGGTGGCTCTTCCCATTGTCGCCCGAGACTGGCCGGAAGGACCGTCCTGGAGTCTATCTTCATCGTGTAGGAGACGGGAGCTGAGTTCATCTTCGGAGACATTGTTGAAAGGTGATCGCTTGAAAATCCTGCAAGAAAGAGCATTATTTTAGTATAAATATAGATAAGTATATTGATTGGGTTCGCATGAACGTTTAACCCGAAATATGGGAGGAGGGATTGGTCCCACCGGGCGTGCCGGAATCTGTAGGATGTTTTTCATCACCCCATTGAGATGGGAATACGCGCGCGCTTGTCAGGCGTATACTACAGATTCCCCCTGCCTAGGGTAGGCCGAGGTTTATTGATTGTGGGGATCTGAATCTCCGGCAGCCGCGGACTAAGCTGCCGTTAATTACCCTTCGCCTTTCGGGCGAGGGAACCTCCGATTAACGGGTTAAACTGGTCATGCGAACTCAATGTGCGGTGTACGTGTGTTTTGTTTTAGAAGGGGGGTTTAAATATATCGGGAGCCACGCAGAGTTTTTACGGGGGTCCCGCTACCCGGATAGCGGGCTGGGGGTCAAGGGGGCTAGCAGCCCCCTTGCGGGGTGTGGGGCAGCGCCCCGTTAGAAATTTTTTTCTAACAGAGACAGTGTCGTGGAGTATGTGCATGTGTACATATGTATACATAAGTATATATATATATATGTGTATATATAAGAAAAAAAGAGAGGGGGAAAAGGCATCCAAAGGATGCGTGGGGGGCAGCACCTTGGGCGCTGTGCGCCTAGGTGCTGTGTGCTCAGGCGCTAGAGTGCCACGTGTCGGCACGTGGGCGCTCTGCGCTTGAGCGCTGGACGCTTGAGCGCACGCGCGCTACGTGTCGGAACTTGGGCGCTCTGCGCTTGAGCGCTGGGCGCTTGAGCGCAAGCGCGCTACGTGTCGGAACGTGGGCGCTTTGTGCTTCAGCGCCTAACGCACTAGCGCAAGTGCGCCACGTGTCGGCATGGGGGCGACTTGCGCTTGAACGCAAGCGCGCCACGTGTCGGCATGAGGGCGACTTGCGCCTGAGCGCTTGCGCTTGAGCGCAAGCGCGCCACGTGTCGGCACGTGGGCGCTTTGCGCTCGAGCGCAGGGCGCTGTAGTGCAAGCGCGCCACGTGTTGGCACGTGGGCGCTTTGCGCTCGAGCGCTTGAGCGCAAGCGCGCCATGTGTCGGCATGTGGGCGCTCTGCACTTGAGCACCGGCGAGAAAAAGAGGCTTTTAGCCTAAAAAAATTTCTCGGAAAAGAAATTAGAGAGGAGTTGGACTCCTGAGTGTGTTTTTGGGATTAATGGAAGGGGTTCTTCTTCTTCCTCCTCTGTTAGCTGGATCTTGAAGATCAAGAGATGTGAGATCTCAAAATCTCTCTTTTTTGAGATCTAGTGACAGATCCAAGTTCCCCTTTGTGGGTTTGGTGGTGAAAAACTATTTTGTTTTATAAAATGAAGAGTAATACTCTTGATTTAATTCAAAGGAAAGAAGAAGATTTTTGGAACCTTGAAGAAGGAGAAAAGATTTCAGATCTAAATTTTTTTGGAGAGAGAAAAGTTGTTATATTTTATTCATCATCATTTTGCCTTATATAGGATTACATATTTACATATAGCCCCCTTGGGCTCTACAAAATGGCATTTTGCCCATCCCATGGCTCATGTGCCATTTCTTTTTTGCACATAAGCCATGGGCTTACAAAAATTTGGCTTTATGCCCATTTTGTTTACATTCATGCATAAAAAATTACATAAAAATTATTTATTACATGAGTTCATTTTGGAATGTAGGAGGTTGGCCGCGGGCTCGACTTGGGCATGGGCCCTCTTGACCTGGGCTTGGGCCCACCTGGCTTGGGGTTAACCTTTACTTTGACTCGGTCAACAAGAGTGCAAATTTTGACCCCAACAATCTTGTCCTTGAGCAGGTGGGTTCTAAGGACACTCTTCGGTCAAATGGGACGGATCCGAACAAAAAGCGCATATAGTGCGTGGGGGTAAAGCGGGGGCAGGAGAAGGCGATGAGAATTTGCTCTCAATTGCTTCTAGTTTACGTGTAATTGTGGCCATTTCGGCTTTCATTGCAATTGACATGTCAAGTTGATGAACACCTGCCCTAGACGGACTGGATGAAGTAGATGAAGTGGACGAAGCGGTCTGTCTAGTGCTTTCCCACTGAAGCGTTTGTTCAGCAAGATCGTCGAGAAATTGCCAAACTTCCTCGTCAGATTTTGTAAGGAAGTGATCTTGACAGATGGTTTCCAGGAACTGCTTAGTTGCTGGGTTCAGTCCTTCATATAAAGTTTGGCAAAATTGCCATCTCTCGATACCGTAATGAGGGCACTGAACAAGAAGGTCCTTAAATCGTTCGAAACACTTCTAAAAAGGTTCGGAAGGAAGCTGGGAAAATTGATTAATTTCATTAAGAATTCTCGCGGTCTTTTGATCTGGGTAAAACTTTTTAAGAAAAGCCTTAACAAACTCTTCCCAACTTTTTATGGAATGCGATGTTGTACTATATAGTCACTTTTCAGTTAGGTCATATAAAGTGAAGGGAACGACTCGTAGCCTTATAGTATCATCGAAAAGTTGGGTTGTCTTCATCATTGCACAAACATTCTGGAATTTCTTAATGAAGATATACGCATTTTTGGATTTCAGCCCGTGAAATTTGGGCTACATGTTGATGAAGTGGGGCTTAATTTTGAAATTATCCCCATTAGCCGGCGGAAGTGAAAGATAAGTAGGAAGTGCAGTGCGGGTTGGATAGAAAAGATCCTGGAGCGCAATTCGCTAGGACGCTTCAACAGAAGGGTGTTGTGGGTTATTCACACCCAGTTGAGGTGGAATCAGTCCTGAGGTAGGTAAGGGGTCATTAGGATTGAATCCTGAAATCTCCTTAGAAGATGATGAATGCGAAGATGAAGGTAAAGAAGTGGAGGGAATTTCGACTTCGGAGTCGAACTCGTCGTCAGTAGCGACTAACGAGACACGGACTAAATGGGCACTAGTGTCCCTAGTCCAACCGGACATACACTAAAAGAGTTGTATTGTAGTCAAACGTAGAATGTGAGGGTAAGAAAATGTCAATGGAGAAAATATGGGTGAAAGTTGGGTGCAATGGATTTCTAGCGACAAATGGCAAGTTTTTGTAAAAAATTTGTTTTGTGGTTTTTTTATAAAGAGTTTTTTTTTTGCAAAAGATTTTATACGGAACTACGACACACTTTCAGGCAATCACAATTTAAACATGCACAATCAAGCCTAGAGCTAGGGTCTCCTAAATCAACTAGACTGCTCCTAACTGGTCCAAACAGACAAGTTGTGAGATATCCCTCAAATCGCCTCTTCACCGCCAATTGTGGCCAGGTAAGCACAAGTGAAGAAAGGAGGGATCCGCTCACGAATCACCGTGAGATGGGCCTTTTAAAGTTATCTTTCTCACTTGTCTAGCCTAGGCACCACAAAGTCAGGTTTAGATAAACGACTGATTGCCCACAACCTTCCTCTGTCCTAATGAGCGCGACAGTCCTTAATTGGCTGAGTCTAGATATTTTTTTAATTAACTTGAGGGTGATGCATATACTTTTTATGATTTCTGGGGTCTTAGGAAGGGTAATGAAATCCCCACCCAATCTGGATTGGTGTTATAGCCCCTTAAATTCCGTTTTAAATATGCAAAGCAATTAACACACAAAATCTAAAACACTTGCCAAAAATTTTTATTTTTATTTGCGGCGCGAAGAATCCTGCACAAAAATGATTTATTGGAGAGGGAGAAGAAGTTTTGCGCAAAGAACCCTGCAGGAAAATTTTTCAGTGGAGTACAGAGGGTAGAAGAGAGGATAAAATACTCACAGAGAAATTTTGGGAAGCTGACGTCACGGTTTGACCGCGGTTCCGCGGTCAAACGCCTGAATCCGTCGCGGTTCCGCGGCTGCTTAGTTGGTTTGGATCTCCAAAATTTTCCTGTTTGCTGTTATGGTTCTCCTCTGTCTATTCAGATCCCTTGTTTCTTGATTTGTTCACTGGGTTTGCTCCAGATCTGAATCAGTCCGTCTTCCGTTCCTGCACAATTCATACAAAAGCCGATCAAAAATAACAAGATGATTTTTTATCTTTTTGTTTTTCAGTTTTTATAAAAAAAAATTCAATTTCAATTAACCCGAAATTACAAAAAGAAAATAACTACCGTGATTCCCCGGCAACGGCGCCATTTGATTGATATGGAATTTTGGTGCGTATGCGTTTTAAAATCAAGAATATACCGCAATCAATAACGGTGTCGCTTGGTAGCTAGCCGGTTGAGTACGGGTCGGTCCATAGGGAAAACATGTTCTTTCTTTAAGTTCTTACGAGTTAAGTCTTATTTTTGGTAGGTTTTGATTTAAAAATCTAAGATTGAAATTAATTTGATTTAAAGTCTTGCAAGGGTTAGGATTAGGTTAGTTTAGAAAAAAAATTCAACTCACTGCTTTCTTTGCTTCCTTTTGGTCCTTGTCCGTCATTTCTTGGCTCTTAACCCTAAGTTCTATGTAAATCAACCACAACTGGTCTAACTAGGGAATCACCGCTATCTCGTAAGATAGGGTGCCATAGTGAGCGGTGTGTGGTTAATTTAAATAGAGTCCTAATTAATTAATTTATACGAGCAATGAAAGGAATAAGAGAGATTTCTATCTCTCAAGCCTTCCCTATCCTAATCCTAACAAGTGAGGAATTACTCACTCATTAGGAAAGTTATGATGAAATTCATTTTTATAATTTTTTCTTTTTAATAAACTAATTAACTTGCAGATAAATAAAGACAGATAAAAAATTACAGAAAAATAAATTTCAATTAAGAAGAATGCAAGATAAAATGAAAAACGCTTACTTTTATTGATGACCTCTTCAACGATTACAAGGAAAGAAAATTTTAATCTAGAAAAATAAAAAGAAGCCTGCTAAATTAGGCTTTAGGCTTTCCTATTTATATATAGGAGAAACTCTAGGTTTTATATCTGATCCATATTTGAATTTACAGAACTACCCTAAGAAAACTGGGTTAAAGCACCGACACCCACCGACACGTGCACTTCACGGCCGCAGAACCGCGGCAGAATACCATGTTTGGCCGCGGATCCACGGCCATATTGGGGGATCTCTGGCTCAACTTCTCAGGGTTGCTTCATGTTGCTATTTCCTTCTGTTTTCTTCACTTGGTTCCTCAGAATTTTTTCTACTTTCTTCCAGATTTCCACAGTGCAGAATGTTGTGGACTTTTTGCCGTGAAGTTCTGAATCTTGTGCTACCCTTGTACTTTGTGCATTGAACTGTTCGCTGATTTTCGTTTGTTCCTTAAACTGGTAGGCAGTATCATACAGATTCATCTATTTGTTGGTCATAGTCTCACGTTTGTAGCGTCTTTTAATGAATTTCACTGTATTATTCTGAGAACCTGTAACCTGCAACTATTTAGCAGACATGGATCAAAAGCACCTATTTATTCATAATATGATTAAGAATGGGGAATATAATAATGCAAAATTCTGATATGAACAAGACCCATCTCCAGAGATCCCATTTTGGGAAAGATCCAAGGTTCAGGGGAGAAGAAAGGGGTCCCCTTGAGTATTTACAAGGATTTCTTTGAGTTTAACTCCACAAATCAAAGTTTCCGGGAGTTTAACGCCATAAGAATAAATTGACAATAATAATACATCTTTTTTTAAGGAATTTAACTCCCAAAGGTTAATTGGAGTATAACTCCCAGTACGGGGGCTGAATCCCCCCCTTTTAGTACGAGGGCTGAGGCCCCCCTTGGCACGCAGGCGCCATCGCCCGCGTGCCGCGCATGTGGGGCGCCGGCGCCTTGCGCCCATCGCCCGCGTGCCGCGCACGTGGGGCGCCGGCGCCTTGCGCCCATCGCCCGCGTGCCGCGCACGTGGGGCGCTGACGACTTGCGCCCAGCGCCCGCATGCCGCGCACGAGGAGGCGCTGACGCCTTCTTCCACGCATCCTTTGGATGCCTTTCTTTATATATATATATATATATGTATGTATGTATGTATGTATACACACACACACACATACTCCACGACACTGTCCCTGTTAGAAAAAATTTCTAACGGGGTGCTGTCCCGCACTCCGCAAGGGGGCTGCTAGCCCTCTTGACCCCCAGCCCGCTATCCGGGTAGCGGGACCCCCGTAAAAACTCTGCGGGGCCCTTGATATATCCAAAACCCCTTCAAAATGCAACACTGCACATTGAGTTCGCATGACCTGTTTGACCCGCTAATCGGAGGTTCTCTCGCTCCAAAAGCGAGGGGTAATTAACAGCAGCTTAGTCCGCGGCTGCCGGAGATTCGGATCCCCACAATCAATAAACCCCAGCCTACCCTAAGCAGGGGGAATCTGTAATGCGCCTGACAAGTGTGCGCGCATTCCCATCTCAATAGGGTGACGAAAAACACCCTACAGATTCTGGCACGCCCTGTGGGACCTATCTCTCCTCCCATATTTCGGGTTAAACATTCACGCGAACTCAATCAATATACATATCGATTGCCTGTACTGAAATCATGCTACTTTGTGCAGGTTAACAAATTTCAAATTGCAATCTCCGGACGCAACAAAATGTCTCCAAGGATCAGCTCAGCTCTCGACACAGCTCCCATCTCCTACATGATGAAGATGGACGCCAGGACGGTCCTCTTGGCCAGTCTCGGGTAACAATGGGAGGAGCCGCCGCTACAATTTGGATCTATTCTGTTCGTGTCAGCTAACGCCACCCCAGCTCCTCAAGCTCTGGTAACAGACAAACCGGCCTCGAAAGGCAAGAGGCCAAATGTGGTGATCTCGAGGGCACCACTGCCCAAGCACAAATTCGTTTCCGAACGACTCTCCATTGTTCCAGCTTGGGGCAAGGCCATCAACACCAACAAAGCAATGAGGCATCTCGGGCAAGCTCCAGCGGTGCCCCTGACAACTGCTCAATTGGGTATCTTCTCTAAGCTCTCCGTTAATCGGCTCACAATGGCTTCCTGGATGACGGATGCTCGCCAAGCCTTCAAAATCGAGAAGCTAAGACAGAAAAGGCTCAGATACAGAGCCAATAAAAGGGCTAAGGTTTTGGCCATGTTAAAATTTATGAATTTCCAAAACCCGGACCGCTCTTCAAAATCAGCCGCCAAAGATAAAGAGATGGCTGGATATGTGGTCCACACCATCTACATGGCCAGACATAAAGAAACGAACCCTCCTATGCTTCATAGCCATGGCGATGATATGGTTGACGCTACCCAGCATTAGCTCGGTCTAAATGAGGAAGAGCCCGCTCAGGCCGATAAGCCAAAGAAGCCCGTAGTTCCTGCGGAATTGAGCTCAGGCAATAAGGATGATCCGGTTGTCATATCCGGAATTATAGAACAAGTATTATTCCGATGGCTTCAAAGGCAGCTTCAGGACAGGGATGAAAAGTTAGCCAAGGTCCAGTCTAAGGTTGACGAACTGGAAAATGTCGCGGCAGACCTCACCACCCAAATCGCCCGATTGCAATTACATCAGAATCAAATTTTGGTTCATGAGTTAAGGATTGATGCCCGGAGGCAGCCAACTGATACCCCTTTCAGCCTAAGAGCGGAGTGCCATCGTGAAAAACGGCCGCGATCAGCCTCCGGTCCCTCCGATACATACACCGAACGTCGTAAGCGGACATCAGGAGAACCTAATACCGACCAACTTCGAAAACCGGTGTTGGGAAGGGGAGGGGAATCGCCTCTGAAAGAGAAACTGGATAAGGTCTATTCCTTCAGAAGGGACAAAGTCCACAAGATATTCAAGGACGCCCTAAGAAACGGTCTACAACTTCCAGAATCAAAAAGACTGCAAGAAGCGAATATGACCGATGACCCCAAATATTGCCCCTATCACAGAGTGATAGGTCATGCCATTGAGCACTGTTTCGTCTTCATAGATTGGGTCGAAGAGCAATACAAGGTAGGAGAGATAGAACTGTCTAAAGGCGTGTTAGCAAACAGTCAAGCTGGGACTGCCAATTTTAAAGGAACGGAGACCGAAGTCCTTCAGGAACCTGTTTCTCTCAGACATCTGCCTTTCCATGAATGGAGCGGACTAAGGAAACAAGCTAAGAGCCAAGCGAGCAATATTGCCGATGAAGAAGAAATAGACGGGTACACAACCCATACGGTCTACATGATGGAGCTCAGAGGAACGAGTCCTCCTACGCCTTATAGTCATGATAATGATGCGGTTGTTGCCATTGAACACCGACTTGATCCAAATGATGAAGAGCCCGCTCAAACCCTTGAGCCAATAGAACCCGTGGTTCTTGCTGAATCAAGCTTAGGCGGTAGGGATGACCCCGTTGCCGTACCCGGAATTATAGAACAAGCATTATTCCAATGGCTTCAAAAGCAGCTTCAGGATAGGGACGAGAAGATGGCCAAGGTCCATTCCAAAGTCGACGCATTGGCGGACGTCGTGGCAGATCTCACGACCCAAGTCGTCCGACTACAATTACAGCAAAATAAAATTTTAGTTCATAAGACAGGGATTGATATCCGAAAGCAACCAACCGATACTCCCTCCAGCCCAAGAGCGGAGCGCCTTCGCGAAAAACGGCCGCGATCAGCTTCCAGTCTCTCCGATACGTACACTGAAGGGGCTAAGCGGGCAGCCGGCGAACCAAAGACTGATCGGCTTCAAGGACTAGCATCAGTAAGGGCACCTACTCTAATGGAGAGAAAGAAGAAGGTGTACTCTTTCAGGAGAGATGAGGTCCGCAATATATTCGAGGACGCCTTGAACAACGGTCTGCAATTGCCTATTCCAAAGAGGTCACATAAAGCAAACTTGATCGACAATCCACTGTATTGCCTATATCATAGAGTGGTAGGTCATACTATCGAAGACTGCTGCGTGTTTAAAGATTGGGCAGAGGACCAATACAAGCTTGGAAAAACCTCACGGTCCTCGAATGTATCGTCAAGCCACAGAGCTACGGTCATCAACGCAGCTCCGCCAAGATCAAAGTTCGAAGAGCTGGGATAAGCAAGCACATTCGACCTCTAAGTCGTTAAACTTGGAATGTAAAAAAAATGTGTGTAAATAAAAAAATATGAAAAAAAAAGGCGAATGATGAGTCGCTCCTGGTACCATATTCCAGTGCAGCGATGCAGACGCTAATCAAAATCCAATTTTCCAAAATTCCCCCAGCCCTACGGGTGGTCCCCAAATTGACGACCGAATATAATCCACGGGCTCAAATAATTCTCATCATACTCATGCCCCACCCTAATCACCAGTCACGCGGCTGGTCTTCGCCTTTGGAATTATGCTCCATTTGGGAAGACCCACTCATGTGTCCTCACGATACATGAGGAGAACAAACTTACGAGATCCTCACGACTCGTAAGAAAATATCTTCGTGGGATCCTTACGACTCATAAAGGAAAAAAACACTTGGGAGTCCCCACGACTCCTAAGGAGAAAGTACACCTACGAGATCCTTTCGACTCGTAGGGAGAATACTTTTATGAGACTCTTACGGCTTATAAAATTGAAAAGCCTTAGGTGATAGGGATCTAAACCTGTCTCCTAAACCATCACTCCCCCAACAGGCGAAGGCAAATGATGAATTGCTCCTGGCACCTGTGCTTCAGTGTTAGCAACGCTGATGCTGACCCCTACCCTAAAATTCCAAGCTTCCGATCCATAGACCCCTAAGTCTTTAAACTGGGAACAGATGACCTCTAAGTCGTTAAACTGGGAACAGATGACCCCTAAGTCGTTAAACTGGAAATGAGGGAGATCCCCTCACGGCGAATGATGAGCCGCTCCTAATACCATATTCCAGTGAAGCGATGCAGACGCCAACCAAACTCTGAATGTCCCAACGGCGAATGATGAGTCGCTCCTGATACTATATTCCAGTGCAGCGATGCAGACGCCAACCAAAATCCAAATTATCAAACGGCGAATGATGAGTCACTCCTGGTACTATATTCCAGTGCAGCGATGCAGACGCCAACAAAGTCCCGAAATTCTTCCGGCCCTACGGTCTAGATCATACATACTGCAAAACAGTATACAATCTACGGGCGTAAAACGATCCCAATCTCTGCCAAGTCCTACCGGAGAGACCACATCCAAAGTCCCACCAAAGTCTCACCAGCGATGAAGATCCCCCCCCAAAAAAGGTATGTCCACAAGCAAAATGGGCACGGATGAAAACCCGAAAGGGCTCTGTAAGTAAAAAACAGCAAGATTGCCGGCGAGTTTGTGAAAACCCGAAAGGGCGCAAACTCGTGAAAAAGAGATGAAATGCACTCGCAAAGTCCTCTCGACTTTGTAAGGAGAAAATTCCCGTGTGAGATCCTTACGACTCACAAAAGAAAAAACACACTTGGGGGTCCTCACGACTCCTAAGGAGAAAATGCACCTACGGGATCCTTACGACTCGTAGGGAGAAAATGCTTTTATGGGACTCTTACGGCCCATAAAATTGAAAAGCCTTAGGTGATAGGGATCTAAAGCTGTCTCGTAAACCATCGCTTCCCAACAGGGAGAGGCAAATGATGATTCGCTCCTGGTACCATATTCCAGTGTAGCGGTGCTGATGCCGACCCAAAAACCAATTCCCAAATCCTCCCGGGGCAAATGATGAGTTGCTCCTGGCATTATTCCAGTGCAGCAATGCAGATGCCGACCAAAACCAAAATCCCCTAATCCACTCATGGCAAATGATGATTCGCTACCGGTACCATATTCCAGTGTAGCGATGCTGATGTCAACACAAATCAAACCAACCAATTCCAACATCGACCTCTGCATCAAACAGCCGACACTCCGTAATGGGGAAACGTCAAGCAGACACTCCGTGACTACGGACACTTCGCCTCGGGGAAACGTCGACCAGCGACACTCTGTGACAGGGGCACGTCGACCAAATCACTACGGGCCAGGGAAACGTCTACCACCGACACTCTATCTTGGAGACACATCAAGCGTCGACCGTCCATGTTGTAAAAAGGGCAGTGCTGACTTTCTACAAAGCGGGAACCAAATCGCTCCGGGCCAGGAAAAAGTCTACCACGGACACTCCGTCTCGGAGACGTGTCAAGCGTCGACCGTCCAAGTCGTAAAAAGGGCAGTGCGGGCTTCCTACAATGCGGGAACCAAATTGCTCCGGGCCAGGAAAAAGTCTACCACGGACACTCCGTCTCGGAGACGCGTCAAGCGTCGACAGTCCATGTCGTAAAAAGGGCAGTGCAGGCTTCCTACAAAACGGGAACCAAATCGCTCCGGGCCAGGAAAAAGTTTACCACGGAAACTCCGTCTCGGAGACGCGTCAAGCATCGACCGTCCATGTCGTAAAAAGGGCAGTGCAGACTTCCCACAAATCGGGAACCAAATCGCTCCGGGCCAGGGAAAAGTCTACCACAGACACTCCATCTCGAAGACGCGTCGAGCGTCGACCGTACATGTCGTAAAAAGGGCAGTGCGGGCTTCCTACAAAGCGGGAACCAAATCGCTCCGGGCCAGGGAAAATTCTACCACGGACACTCCATCTCGGAGACGCGCCAGGCGTCGACTGTCCATGTCGTAAAAATGGCAGTGCAGGCTTCCCAAAAATCGGGAACCAAATCGCTCCAGGTCAGGGAAAAGTCTACCACGGACACTCCGTCTCGGAGACGCGTCAAGCGTCGACCGTCCATGTCGTAAAAAGGCAGTGCAGGCTTCCTACAAAGTGGGAACCAAATCGCTCCGGGCCAAGGAAAAGTCTACCACGGACAATCCGTCTCAGAGACGCGTCAAGCGTCAACCGTCCATGTCATAAAAAGGGCAGTGCGGGCTTTCTACAAAGCGGGAACCAAATCGCTCCAGGCCAGGGAAAAGTCTACCACGGATACTCCGTCTCAGAGACGCGTCAAGCGTCGACCGTCCATGTCGTAAAAAGGGCAGTGCAGGCTTCCTACAAAGCTGGAACCAAATTGCTCCGGGCCAGGGAAAATTCTACCACGGACACTCCGTCTCGGAGACGCGTCAAGCGTCGACCGTCTATATCGTAAAAAGGGCAGTGCAGGCTCCCTACAAAGCGGGAACCGAATCGCTCTGGGCCAGGGAAAAGTCTACCACGGACACTCCGTCTCGGAGACGCGTCAAGCGTCGACCGTCCATGTCGTAAAAAGGGCAGTGCAGGCTTCCAACAAAGCGGGAACCAAATCGCTTCGGGCCAGGGAAAAGTCTACCACGGACACTCCGTCTCGGAGACGCGTCAAGCGTCGACCGTCCATGTCGTAAAAATGGCAGCGCAGGCTTCCCACAAATCGGGAACCAAATCGCTCCGGGACAGGGAAAAGTCTACCACGGACACTATGTCACGGAGACGCGTCAAGCGTCGATCGTCCATGTTGTAAAAAGGGCAGTGCAGGCTTCCAACAAAGCGGGAACCAAATCGCTTTGGGCCAGGGAAAAGTCTACCACGGACACTCCGTCTCGGAGACGCGTCAAGCGTCGACCGTCCATGTCGTAAAAATGGCAGCGCAGGCTTCCCACAAATCGGGAACCAAATCGCTCCGGGACAGGGAAAAGTCTACCATGGACACTATGTCACGGAGACGCGTCAAGCATCGACCGTCCATGTCGTAAAAAGGGCAGTGCAGGCTTCCTACAAAGCATGAACCAAATAGCTCCGGGACAGGGAAAAGTCTACCACGGACACTCCGTCTCGGAGACGCGTCAAGTGTCGACCGTCCATGTCGTAAAAAGGGCAGTGCGGGCTTCCTACAAAGCGGGAACCAAATTGCTCCTGGCCAGGGAAAAGTCTACCATGGACACTCCGTCTCGGAGACGCGTCAAGCGTCGACCGTCCATGTCGTAAAAAGGGCAGTGCGGGCTTCCTACAAAGCGGGAAGCAAATCGCTCCAGGCCAGGGAAAAGTCTACCACGGACACTCCGTCTCGGAGACGCGTCTAGCGTCGACCGTCCATGTCGTAAAAAGGGCAGTGCAGGCTCCATACAAAGAGGGAACTAAATTGCTCTGGGCCAGGGAAAAGTCTACTACGGACACTCCGTCTCGGAGACGCGTCATACGTCGACCATTCATGTCGTAAAAAGGGCAGTGCAGGCTTCCCACAAATCGGGAACCAAATCGCTCCGGGCCAGGGAAAAGTCTACCACGGACACTTCGTCTCGAAGACGCGTCAAGCGTCGACCGTCCATGTCGTAAAAAGGGTAGTGCAGGCTTCCTACAAAGCGGGAACCAAATCGCTCCGGGATAGGGAAAAATCTAACACGAACACTCCGTCTCGGAGACGCGTCAAGCGTCGACCGTCCATGTCGTAAAAAGGGCAGTGCGGGCTTCCTACAAAGTGGGAACCAAATCGCTCCGGGTCAGGGAAAAGTCTACCACGGACACTCCGTCTCGGAGATGCGTCCAGCGTCGACCGTCCATGTCATAAAAAGGGCAGTGCAGGATTCCTACAAAGCGGGAACCAAATCGCTCCGGGCCAGGGAAAAGTCTACCACGGACACTCCATCTCGGAGACGCGTCAAGCGTCGACCGTCCATGTCGTAAAAATGGCAGTGCAGGCTTCCCACAAATCGGGAACCAAATCGCTCTGGGACAGGGAAAAGTCTACCATGGACACTCTGTCACGGAGACGTGTCAAGCGTCGACCGTCCATGTCGTAAAAAGGGTAGTGCAGGCTTCCTACAAAGCAGGAACCAAATTGCTCCGGGCCAGGGAAAAGTCTACCACGGACACTCCGTCTCGGAGACGCGTCAAGCGTCGACGGTCCATGTTGTAAAAAGGGCAGTGCGGGCTTCCTACAAAGCGGGAACCAAATCGCTCCGTACCAGGGAAAAGTCTACCACGGACACTCCGTCTCGGAGGCGCGTCAAGCGTCGATCGTCCATGTCGTAAAAAGGGCAGTGCGGGGTTCCTACAAAGCGGGAACGAAATCGCTCCAGGCCAGGGAAAAGTCTACCACGGACACTCCGTCTCGGAGACGCGTCAAGCGTCGACCGTCCATGTCGTAAAAAGGGCAGTACAGGTTTCCTACAAAGCAGGAACCAAATTGCTCCGGGCCAGGGAAAAGTCTACTACGGACACTCCGTCTCGGAGACGCGTCATACGTCGACCATTCATGTTGTAAAAAGGGCAGTGCAGGTTTCCCGCAAATCGGGAACCAAATCGCTCCGGGCCAGGGAAAAGTCTATCACGGACACTTCGTCTCGGAGGCACGTCAAGCGTCGACCGTCCATGTCATAAAAAGGGTAGTAGGGGCTTCCTACAAAGCGGGAACCAAATCGCTCCGGGCCAGGGAAAAATCTAACACGGACACTCCATCTCGGAGACGCGTCAAGCGTCGACCGTCCATGTCGTAAAAAGAGCAGTGCGGGCTTCCTACAAAGCGGGAACCAAATCGCTCCGGGCCAGGGAAAAGTCTACCACGGACACTCCGTTTCGGAGACGCGTCTAGCGTCGACCATCCATGTCGTAAAAAGGGCTGTGCGGGCTTCTTACAAAGCGGGAACCAAATCGCTGTGGGCCAGGGAAAAGTCTACCACGGACACTCCGTTTCGGAGAAGCGTCAAGCGTTGACCGTCCATGTCGTAAAAAGGGCAGTGCAGGCCTCCCACAAATCGGGAACCAAATCACTCCGTGTCGGGGAAACGTCTACCAGGGACACTCCATCTAGGAGACGCGTCAAGCGTTGACCGTCTATATCGTAAAAAGGGCAATGACGACTTCCCAAAAGTGGGAAAAATCAAGTCGCCTCCACGTGAAAGAAAATCCATCAATTTCATGCACACGTCCCATATGTGCGATGTGCATTCATTGATGGGGGCACTTTGTTGGGGTCGAAAATTGCACCCCGGTTGATCAAGTCAATGTCAAGGTCAACCCCCAAGCCAGGTGGGCCCAAGCCCAAATCAAGTGGGCTCATGCCCGAGTCGAGCCTGAACATGAATCGGCCGGCCTCTCCCATGCCAAAATAATAATTATGTAATAAATAATTTTGATGTAATTTTTTATGCATGAATGTAAGCAAAATGGGCAAAATGCCATTTTGTAAAGCCCAAGGGGCTATATGTAAATGTGTAAGCCTATATAAGGCAATATGATAATGAAATAAAGGATACAATTCATTCTCCCCTCAAAATTTAGGGTTTTTGTGGTTCCTTCTCCTTCCTTAAGGTTCTAAAGCTTCTTCAATTAAATCAAGAGTTTTACTCCTCCTTTTCCAAAAATAAACAGTTTTCCGCCACAA
The DNA here is from genome assembly GCA_030015575.1 of Agapanthus africanus. Taxonomy (NCBI): domain Eukaryota; kingdom Viridiplantae; phylum Streptophyta; class Magnoliopsida; order Asparagales; family Amaryllidaceae; genus Agapanthus; species Agapanthus africanus. The sequence continues at coordinate 190,463,566 of JASDDO010000019.1, read as the reverse complement.
AACCCACCAAAGGGAGCTCGGATCTTCCATTAGATCTCAAAAAAAGAAGATTTTTAAATCTCACCCCCCTCTTGTTCTCCAAGATCCGGCCGACAGAAGAGGAGGAAAGAGACCCATCTCCAGAGATCCCATTTTGGGAAAGATCCAAGGCTCAGGGGAGAAGAAATGGGTCTCCTTGAGCATTTATAAAGATTTCTTGGAGTTTAACTCCACAAATCAAAGTTTCTGGGAGTTTAACTCCATAGAAATAAATTGACAATATTAATACATCCTTTTTTAAGGAGTTTAACTCCCAAAGGTCAATTGGAGTACAACTCCCAGTACGGGAGGCTGAGCCCCCCTTTTACTTTCCGTTGGCGCCATGTGCCCATCGCCCGTGTGCCACGCATGTGGGGCGCTGGGTCCATGCACCCATCGCCCGCATGCCGCTCACGTGGGGCGCTGGCGCCTTGCGCCCAGCGCGCGGCATGCGGGCAATAGCGCCTTGCGCCCAGCGCTCGCTTGCCGCCCACGTAGGGCGCTGGCGACTTGCGCCCAGCGCCCGCGTGCCGCGCACGAGGAAGCGCTGGTGCCTTCTCCCATACATCCTTCGGATGCCTTTCTTTATATATATATATATATGTATGTATGTATGTATGTACACACACACACACACATACTCCACAACACTGTCCCCGTTAGAAAAAATTTCTAACGGGGCGCTGCCCCGCACCCCGTAAGGGGGCTGCTACCCCCCTTGACTCCCAGCCCGCTATCCAGCTAGCGGGACCCTGGTAAAAACTCTGCGGGCCCCCTGATATATCTAAAACCCCTTCAAAACGCAACACTGAACATTAAGTTCGCATGACCTGTTTGATCCATTAATCGGAGATTCTTTCGCTCCAAAAGCGAGGGGTAATTAACGACAGCTTATTCCGAGGCTGCCGGAGATTCGGATCCCCACAATCAATAAACCCCAGCCTACCCTAGGCAGGGGAATCTGTAATGCGCCTGACAAGCGCGCGCGCATTCCCATCTCAATAGGGTGACGAAAAACACCCTACACGGTTAATAAAAATGTATACCCCCAAGTACGGATCTACATAAATACACGTAGTGATCCCAACGAGTCTGTTTTAGCAACCTGGACATGAACATGATGTATGGATACACACATATGATATAGGGTATGATAACATGCCATGCCAGATATTAAAAATATTAGCCGGGTATTATTTGTATTATTTAAAAGATATGCAGATACTAAATATATCATACATGTATATAGAACCTAGAAGTGCACGGATCCTCTGTACTAGTAAATATATGACGTAATCTTGAACCATGATGGGTTTCAAGCATACGGGTCAGGTCAGATACTAACCACAGTTACCGAATACACTATCTTCACCCAAAAACAATAATAAACAAGAAGTTGTCTCAATATCTGAAATGCCCCAAATAAAATATCGTATAATAGCACTAGGGTGTTACAGAGTTCATAGAGTACTTTGCCGATCCGCCGGGTGAACAGTTGACGAGCCACATGTTATCGATCTTCTTCTCGAGGACCTCGATTCATTGTTGGTGCCCCGAGGATTCTCCTTAATCGGAGTGCCTGTTGTCTCTGCTTCGAGGTTAGGCGATGGAGCGGCTTCGGCTTCGCTCTATCACATTCCTCAGATCCTCGGGAAGAAGCCTTCGTGGCTCTCTCCGGCGTGCGCCATATGCATGTCCTCGGTGATTATGGTGATGTCGGTTTTCCCTGGAATCAGGCGACCTGACTGACGTCGCCTCGGAGGGCGAGAAAGTGCGGCGAGCGTTGAAGCGACAGTTCAGTTGGTCCCGAGACCTCGGCGTTGGACTGTTTGGTGCATAACGAGTCATGAAATCATTCCTCGTATAGGGGTCGTGATCACCGGAATCGGCACGCCGATGTTCCGTAGTGTCAGGATTGGCATGAGCGAGGCCGAGGACCTGAGCGCGTCCATTTGTCGCCTCGTGCATGTCACCGTTCTGGGGAGCAGGGGGCGGCGGTTTGCTAGGCGTGGCTGGCAGTTTGACCTCGGGCGAGCGCGTCCGCCATCGCTACCAGTCGGTTGATCCGTGCCATAAACTCTTCGACGATGTTAGGAGGAGGAGCGGAACCGCCCCCACCTCCATTGCGGAGGACGGGATAGCTCATGCTAGGATCTTTGTTGCGATGATCGCTGGCCATCGAATCGAATGTAGAAGATCAACTTTTTGGTGGAAAAAGTTTCTGGGTTCCCACAGACAGCGCCAACTGATGGAGGTCGGAATCTCCCTCAGATGTTGTCCTTCGTCGATCTTGTGGCCAGCAGGGTTGAAGGGCTGTGATTTGGAGAGAAAGTGTGGATCTTAATGGATGGTTGATTGATGTTGACGCCGAGCTACCTGCAAAAGAAGTCTCGTGGTGGGAAGTCACCGTAGGACCCTCCGACGCTCAAGTAAATACCGGGGAATATTTAGCAGAGCAGCGGCGTATTAGAATGAGTTTGAGTTACCTGAATTGTCTGGAGGAGGGGTTTATATCGGGGCCGCTTGAGGGCGAACTGATGCGAAATTTTCGCCGTCCATTTCACCTATGCATAACGCCCGCATTGATGGCGAAATACGTTCATTAATGGCGAGATATGCTACCGTAGGATGCGGGACATGGAGCGGCGGGGATCTCGTCGTGGCAAGATACACGGAGCCGTTATGAAGACGCCCGTGCTCTATGCTCCTGGCCAAGTAAGGACGCTGAAGAATCTCAGTTATAGGATAACTCGGAGACAAGCATGGAAGTTGAGAAAGCTCGGCTCTATGATTGCTCGGAGACGAGCAATTGGCTGATGGTTAGACGAAGAGGAAATGTACTCAGGAGAGCCCCCCAAAGGTCGGATGTTATCTTGGAGGCGAGGTGCCGAGGAATGTCCCCTTTGCACAGTACTTATCTCAGCTCCGTAAGACTTCAAGTAGCTAATTTGGTGCACGTGGGAGACTTGCCATCTGTCACGTGCCTTGATTTGGGGAATCCCTGCTTGTGAGCACCATCACTAACCCTTTTACATTATTATAGCCCTTAAATAAAAATGAATATAAAAACAAAACCTGTCGAGTCAATCACTGGTTCTTGTTGTTTGTTGCCTTCGAACTTGATCTTGAAAATTATAAATTAGTGAAGTCCAACTATTGACCTCCAGCCTCCTATAGATTTGACGATATGAGTTCCGTCCTCCGTCCTCCGTCCTCCATCTAATATTCCATATTATATAAATCCTGCAAAATGGTTTGCTTGTATATGGAACCGTATGTTTGCCAATAATAAAAAATAACCACGATGAGTCTAACATGCTCTCTTCAATCTTTGTGTTGTATGGATGCCCTAAAAACTTTAATCTATAGTAAAAAAAATAAAAATTGATGTTGCTCTCTTCAATCTTTGTGTTGCAGCGATAAATGTTTTTTCGTTTATTCATTACAAAATAGGAGAACAGATATTATTTTCAATTTGTTTAATATTTTAATCATCTTTTTGCTATTTGTATATAAGATATATTTTCCAAACTTTCATCAAATTGTCTTAAACAATGTTGAAAGTAACTATAGCATTAGGCGAAGCTTTTAGTTTTTTAAAATCACAAAGAATTATTACGGATTATTATTATTTAATTAATATAATTTTATTTATTAATACTAAGTCACACATATATATCAATTAGTTTTATAAATAAATAAAAGATTTTCATTTTTAAAAAAATGCAAAACCTAATAGCAATTAACCTAACAAATTCCTGATTCTATTTTACAAGTTTACAGTCATGCTCGAGTATTTAAAGTCAACGAGTGGAATTGGTTTTTATCTTCGGGTTATGGAGAATTGAAGAATGGGGGATGCTTTACATAAATTTTAGATTTACTTCATCGATTGAAGTTTAAATCCAGTTTAATAATAAAAATCTCTATATAAAATCTTATTTACAAATAGTGTATGCTACGGTGTTACTATTAATGCGTAGCGCAACATGAGTTATTTGTAGAAATAGTATAAAATAGTGTAAGTTACTTCGTATTTAAGTTATTTTGTTAAATACGTAGTAAATAGGTTAAGTTATGCTACATAGCGCATAATAACGAGCATAAGGAGTTTTTTCAACCTCTTTACTTGCATCAAATTTTCATTTGTATCATATTCAATTTACGTACACAGAACCTTAATTTTGTAGGTTTGAGTGAAAATTTGAAAGATTAAGTTTGACTAATATAAGCCATAAGGTTTAGCAATAAAAAAATAGAATGAAATTAAAAATTATAATATATCTATATCTATATCTATATATATATATATATATAACCTTAGCATTAACTAAGAATATTCTCTTTATTTACATCAACTGTGAAGGGGGGTTTATGGAAATTGAAAGTTCCACTGCCAAAATATTTCTTTGGGAAATACGTGAGACAAGCATTGCCAGGAAAAGTGAACTTGGAGCATTGTTTGTTATATCCAGATGCAGAAGTATCTACCCTTCATGCATTTTTTGGGTGCGATTTCAACCGAAATATAGAAAAAGACCGCTGCCGAATGGTTGTCCAAAAATATAACTACTCAAATTTGGTCGTGTTAACGACACCCGGATTAATTCATTATGATGCAATGGGAAAATCTGATGGATTTATGTCGAGATGACAATTCAAGTGATCGGTTGATGCAACAACCGTGTTTTAATTTATGATGGCGATGGAAAGTATGCAGAGACTTTGCCTCTAATCAAGAAGCTTGGGAGCTTGATGCTCTAAGCCCATTAATTTACCATGAGGGGCTTTAAAAGACCGAGAATGATTGCAAATTGTAGAGAAAAGAAAAAATAGAATGTTGATCATGCCGTTGAATGGAAAGCTCCGCATGACGGAACAACTAGCGAATTCGATGGATATTTTTCAAAGACGAAGGTCAGGATGCGTTGGTAACGGTGATTCACAAGAAGAGTCTATCTTAAACATATACTTTGGATGCTATTGGATAGAGAACAAAAGTTGAAACAAACATTTCTTGAAGGGCCATGTTGGTTGTTTAAAACATGAATGCAAGGAAGGTGATATTTACAAGGGATACAAAAAAGGCTGATATTGATCAAGAAGAATTAGAGAAGAAGATTAATGTTGCCGATAAAAAATTAACTCTCAAGGGATTTTTTTCCTACAAATTGTCATCTGGCAAACTTATATGTAACTGGACGGCTCATGAAATAGCAAAACACATCCTATAACAACACATTGTTGAACTCATTGGAAGACGTCATTTAATTGGTTGAGTAATGTATGTAATAATAATGCTGTTTTCAGTGATAGATAATAAACAATCTTCATTCATGCTTTAAAAAAGAATATACGAATGAGATAGACGCATTTTTAAGAAAGAAAGAAAGAAAGAGGGTTGAAAGAAGAGGAAATTCTTTGGTGTTCCCACCAAAGAATCTTGTGAGAGAGAGAGAGAGAGCGCAAAATATTGAGAAGCATCAAAGTATAACCCCGAAAAAAAAGCCATAGTGTTTTATATATATATAAAATTTGGAGAGTGAAAAATGCAATGATTTTTTTTGGGCAATCATGTCACTAATAATAGGACTAGTTTTTTGGGCAATCATGTCACTAATAATAGGACAAGTGAATGATTTCTCAATTTAAGGTAATCATGGTCAATGAGTTTAGCATTAAATATTTTTGGATTAATTTGCAACAACTTAAACGGTTGTAAAGGGCATACACACATTCATGTTTAAAGAAGGAAATTTAAAGGGGCTACAAAAGATAAAGGGATTGTATTGAGAGACGTAATACATGGTAAAAGCATGCAATTACCAATGAGACGAGTCTTCTTGTATGACACTATTACCCAGATATTATGAGTTTTGCCATTTTATCACTTGGATGGACCATAAGTATAATTCAAAATGGATAAGTGAAGTATTCTTCCATTGAGGCCCTACTTGGGTACGAAGTGAGGATAACTCGAATTTGTTTTTAAATGAAGGCAGAGGGAATGCAAACTCTAGTTTGTAAGGTCTTACCTTCGCTTAAAAATTAAACTTTGATAAAGTGTTTGGTATTGTAGCCATCTAAACTCCAAAATATTGTTTTTGAGTTATCTAAGGTAAATTCCATAATAAACCCTCAATGTTCGTCGTTCCTACGGTTTAACACCTCATATTTATTTTGTAGCACTTTAAAACTTCAAAGCTCGAAATTGCAGTCCGACACCTTAACGGTGTTAACAACAAAGAGGGAAAGACATAAAAAAAATCATGGTGCCCCCCACTCCCCACCCCCCCCCAAAAAAAGAAAAAGAAAAAAAATCATGGTGAAACCCTATATCCCAGATAGAATGAGCAACTGAAGACAAGATTGGAGATGATGCTAAAGGCTTATAAATAATCAATCAATTTATTTCGATATTTAATAACAGACTAAGATTTATGGGTTGTTTTTGGAGAACGAAAAAAATACTAGATCTTAAAATTGTGATGTTTCTTCTTTTTCTTTATTCAGGGTTCTTATATCTTAGACATATAAAAGCTTAATACTGTAAATTTTGATTTTTATCTTGGGTTTTTTTATGTTCTCTTTTTGATGCATGTGGGAATTGTCTTCTTTTTATATTTGGGGTTTTACTATTTATGAAGTGATCATAGAATCATTGAATCATGGATAGAGGTTGGAACTTGTAATTCATCATATGAAGCACGTATGGAAAAGATGGGATGAATGAGGAGAAAGAAGAAATATTAGGATGCAAGGTAGAGGTTGAAAAAAAAAGGAATGGTTAGGGAAAGATATGTCCTAAAACACACGCTAGCAGTGCCATGAGAATCCTTTTTGCTGTATTCTAATATCCAGACATCGAAAGATACTTAAAGTGAAAACAACAAAGCCGTATTAAACTGCTGCAAAATCAATTATAGGATATTAAAATGCTGAATAGATGAAATATCGAGGGATTATTAAGCAATTTACCCTTATCTAAACTTCAAAAAAGGTATTTTCTTCACAAATTTTGAAGTTTACAAACTTTGGTTGTACTGGAGTTTTGTAAACTCTGATTATCTCAACTTTGGAGTTTTATAGACTCCAAAATCCATGCCAATCAACATATAGTTAGAATTCCGTTAAGTTCAGATAACTCTACGAAACTCCGTTTAAGTCCATTTGGGGCCTAAAAGTGGACAGTGAAAGTATTTTTATATGAGTAATACTGTAACATTTCACAAAATTTAAAATATTTATTTTGGATTTATTCGATTTTAAAATGGATTTTTAATAATAAGATAACAATTATCGTACTAAGTTTTTCCTTAAAATGTGAGAGGGCAAGTTCATTTGGATTTTAATTTAAATTCTTTATTTGGAGAAAGAGATGGGAATATGATAGATAGGATATACTCTCTTCCCAACATATCTAAATATCCTAACATATTATCTTACATAATATGTTTTGTTCTCTCTCCTCATCTCATTATCTTCTCTACACTTAAAAATATCTTTATTCTACAAAAATATCTCTATCCTCACAACACTCTTCCAAAAACCTAGCTCCCCTTCACAAACAACAATGGATCTTGCCATTTTTCTAACCTAGATTAATAATAACATCAAGCTTAGCCTTTACATCTTCCAAGACCTTCTCATAGACATCCCTTGAGCTTGGATCCTTTCTTCTCCATCCAAAAGTGGTAAAAATCCTATTTTTATTTAAGTTTATTGTGTTTTGTCATGTTATCTTTGGGTTTATTGGTTAAAATTTCTCTTTTGATGGATTAAGTGGTAGAATGGTTGAGTTTTGTGATGATTCACTTGAAGCAGTGAGGTTTGAAATGGTTGAGTTTTGCAATAAGATCTTCTCATACACCTAAGTTTTGGTTTCCGTGATTTCCGGAGGGTAGTTCAATATTGATAGCACGCGTTAGAATACGACAGTCGTACACCCTAGTTTATGTGCGCTAGAATTTTAGTAACGTTTGCGTTTTGATTCTTATGTATGTGTTATTGATGCAATATATAGGATCGGTGGCGGAGACGTTCGACGCGGTGAAGAGGGGAAAAGCATTCGCTGGTTTCGATTAGTGCGGATCACTTTTGGTGAGTAGAATAATATCTAAGAGTGGGAAATCAGACGGATGGTGTATAGCACTCCCGACTACCAGAAATTTTGTATAAAACTTCGTGTCACTATTCTAAACACTACTCGCAACACTCGATGAACTACTATACTACTAATATACATTGGGTACCATGGCATCCTTAATGTATAAATATATATGTGTGCTAGAATTGCCATATTGGTACACTTGCTAAACTTGCTATGTTCCATATTCCGATTGCCATGATATAAGAACACACTCGATAGAACACTGCATCACTACCAACGATTGCCATATTGCACAATCATAAATATATATACTCCACTACACATCGTTAATACTGCCATGACACTTAGAAACTGTCGTGCTATTAGTAAGTACTAATTGCTGCTTACCATATTTTCGTTATGCGTTATATATGGTTGATCTTGTGAGATTCCGGTACTTATTGCCGATGATATATATCAGTGGTATGGGACACTGATATGTATATATGTCATGCCACGCTTCCCAGAAAACGGTAAAGGCACGTGACAAGACCCGTAACGTATTTACTATGAGAAGGTCATTTCCTTTAATAAATACGTTAAGCGTAAGAAAGCAATATAACAATATGTAAGAATTAACAAGAGTAATTAACATTTAACAACTTTATTTACATTCATTTTTATAGTCTGGATACAAGATAACTGAAATAAAAGTGCAAATGCGAAAAGTGCCTAAACGATGGCATACTAAAACTAAAAGCCGACAAAAAAGAACTCGTGGTCTGGCTGAGTGGTAAGCTACTCGAAATCCTCATGATTAGGCTCGATCTCTTCAGAATCATGTCCACCCGACGAACATTCCAAGAAAAAGAAACAGAAAGGAATGTCGTCAGCGAACTAGCGTCGGTAAGTCCCCAAAGAAAAAGTACTGATGACTGAAGGCATGTAAAATGAACATAAAACCAAGTAGTGATGAATAGGTAAGAGTGTATGTAAACGTATCTTAAGCATGATATGCATATGTATAAGTTTAAATATTCTAACGTGGTTCTTTGTAGTTTGATAAGGAAGATAAGCGTGTATATGAGAGTGGTCCGTCAAACCCACGAATCCACAGCACAAGAGAGTTCAAGGCCCTGTGAAACCCATGGGATAACGGCACAAGAATATTCAAGAGGTGTCTTTTAGTTAACTCTCGTGTCATGTCAAACATTCCTTACCAACCTACCCTTTATCTTCAGGTGTTTTATTTTATATTTCAAGTTTGCTGGTCTTGACCGATTCTATGAATATAAGAAGTACAAGTTCAGGTTCAGATTATGTTCAAGTATTCATGTCAAGTTCATGTCATGTCATATTCATGGTTTGGGTCACGTCAAGTCCAGTTCAAATGTTCAAGTTCAAAATCGGGTTCGAGTTTCGGTTTGAATTCGAGTTTAAGTTCGATTGGAATTCAAGTCAAGATCGAATTCGAGTTCAGGTTTTAGATATATCTTATTAAAAGATTTAGCTTTTGAAATTCTTAAGTTTGAGAATAATCGGGCAACCGCTACACATGGACGACATAGTATTTATGTCTTTTTTAAAGACGATTGTCATTGATAATTTCTTTATTGTTATCGAGATGATACGGATTTTATAGTCTCTAGTTTTTTTGTGTGTTTTCTTCGCTGATTTAGATAATTTTTGAGCACATAAAATTTTGAATATCTCGATATTTTTCTGTAGTTGCGTAGATCTCCGAATTATTCCCAAATTTGATATATAATTAGGCAGGTTGATTTTTGATTCTGATTTGATTTGGTTTCTCCAATTGATTTGTTGTTGTGATAATTGATTCACCTCTATTTGTTGTAAGCTTTGCTGATTTGCAATAATATTACAAAATTTGTTCCAAATTTGCAAATTATCTTTTGATAATCCTGAATAACTCCTTTAAGTGTCCATTTTACGCACGCAATTCTCATTTTAGCATAATTTTCCGTCTTATTGCATCCAAACCATGTTATCTGTAATAATTCACAAAAGATACCTGAAACAACATAATATATGACAATAAAATGATAAACGAGTTAGAAAAATATGCAATAAATTATATCTATCAAATATCCCCACACTTATCTTTTGCTAGTCTTCGAACAAATATAGGGTTTCAAACTCTAAACTAAACTAAACTACAATTTACTAAATCCTACTCCCATTCCTATAAAAGAAAATAAAGGAAACAAAGATAAGAAAATGAAAACTATATATAAAGATAAGAATAGATAAGAAAAATACGAAAAACAAGAGTTTAATTCTCACTGGATTTTCAGTCGTCATGAACTATGCCTTAATAAATTTTGATTTATATCGAAAATTACTTGCTCACCATTCTTCCAATCTTTCCTACCTATCTTGCATCCAAACATGATCATATATCCCCACGTGTGTGTAAAATCATCCCTACACTCGGAGAATTCAATTGAAGCTATCACACTCTTGCCCTTAGCTCCTTATTACCTTTTAATTCAGCGGATCAAATTGATGGATTTATTCCCACAATTTTCATGCAACCGTTAATATTTCGTGAGGCACCAACCGATTACCCAATGTGATCACTTTTAGGGCATAAATAGAAGTATCCTAATCTTGCAACACTTAAGGCACAACAAATGATCCCAAATCAGTTGGTTTAAGTCACAAGGTGATGAAGCACCCCCGCTGAAATTTTTTATGCTATCTTCATAATTGCAAGACAGTGTTCATTTTTTTTTTCCGTACTAGGGCATTATAGAAAAGATCATGACATGTCTCTTCTACTATTCCAAGCTTCAAGATATGTGCATATGCGTATAGTATGATATCAACGTTCAAATGTTTGAACTCAAAAATAGGCTCCACTTATATCTTCTCAAATCTAGTAACTCTTTCATGATACTAGTCTTTTGGGAATGAACTCATGAAAACGTATTACTATATCCATTTAACCATATCTTTTTCTTAAAATCTCTTTCTCTCTTTTATATACATTTTTCACTTTTTCATTTTTATTTTCAAAATTTTCTATTTTTTCCAAAAGAAAACTTAAAATTAAAATAAAATTTTTGTACAAAACCAAACCACCCCCACACTTAAATTAAACAATGTTCTCATTGTGTTAGAGTACATACCTTATTACACCTGTATAATTATGCTTACCTTTATTGAAATCTTTTTGCTTTCAAATTCTCAATACCTACAAAAGAAGATGTGAGTGTGTATTTTGGCATCTAAACTAATTTGGGTTTATGGGGGTTAATTTTGGGGACCCATTTCAAATTGGTATATAAAGATATATTTCTGTTCAACTCATAAGAATATGCAAAGTGACCATGTACACCACAATATTGATAAGTGTGATTAGATATAACCATGGGACTAGATTTATATTTAGAATAGTAGTTAACAAATTTAGATGAAGAGGGTTTATGAATTTTCGAAGTTTTAATATCAACATCTCCTTTATTTAAAAATTTCTTTCCTTTGCTTGGTAAAGGATCAATCGTTTCCTTTCTTCTTGAAAACTTAGCAAAACAAACTGTTAAATCAGTATTTTGTTTTTTGAGTGAATCAATTTCCTTGATCAACTTTCAAGAGAAATACAAGACAATTTTAAAGAATCAATTTCACCTTTAAAGATGAAACCAAATTTTCATGATCATTTCTCAAAACATCACATGACAAAATCAAATTTTAATTTTTAATTTTTAAAGTATCAATAGTTTTTTTTTATTGAACATTAACTTTTGAAAGAAATTCAATTTTTTCCTTCTCTAATTTATCAATTTGTGTCAGAAAATCATTTTTCTCTTTTTCTAATCTATCAATCAAAATATCATTTCTCAAAACTTCTTGTGAGCTCATCAAAGATTTTAAACCATCAATTTCATTGGCAAAAATTTCAATCAAACTATCATTTTCTTCCTTCAAAGAATTTCGAGACAAAATCAAATTCTCTTTTTCGTTTTTCAAACATTCATTCAATGAAACCAATTCCTTTTTCTCCTTTTCTATCAACAAAATTTTATTTTTAAGAAAACTATTTTGAGAGATCACCATATTAAGTTCATCATGAAAATTAGGAGAAGCATCAAAAAGATCATGTGTACAATCAAATGAAGAATCACTGTTCTTAAAATCAAATGAAGAATCATTATCATCATTTGTTTTCTCATTAGACAATTGAAATAAAGCATTGATGTCACATGGTAAGTCATAAGAATTACTGGGTTGACTTCCTAGATTGAAAATATTTAGAACAATTGTCATGTTTCCAAATGAAATTTTTATTGAATCATTCCGACGGTTAATCAAAACGTTAGCGGCAGCTAGGAATGGTCGTCCTAAGATTACAGGAATTTGATTTTTAGGGTTAGAGACTGGTTGTGTTTTTAGAACAATAAAATCCATAGGGAATATAAATTCACCTATTTTGATTAACACATCCTTAATCTCTCCCTTTGGCTTTTAAATGGAACGATTTGCTAACTGTAAAGTGACTTTTGTGGGTTCATACTAATCTATCCTTAGCTGTTCATTGTAGAGTGTTTCTCGTCACCCTATTGAGATAGAAATGCATGTTGTCAGGCATATTACAGATTCCTCCTGCCAGGGGTAGGCTGGGGTTTAATGATTGTGGGGATCCGAATCTCTGATAGCCGCAGACTAAGCTGCCGTTAATTACTCATCGCTTTTAGAGCGAGAGAACCTCCGATTAATAAGTCAAACAGATCATGCGAACTCAATATGCAATATGTGCGTGTTGTGTTTAGGAATAAACTAACTGGAGAGATAATGAGTGTATATATGTCAAGTGTGCACATGGCAAGGTGCGCATGTAATAAGTGTGTACCTGCCAGAACGCGCACCTAGAAAGGTGCGCACCTAACAAGGGGCGCATATGACAAGTGCGCACCTGCCGAGACGCGCACCTAGCAAGATGTGAGGGAGTGAAGGGAGCCAAAGGGTCCCGAATGGGCCAAAAGGTCCAGTAAGATGCGTACTTAGGGATGCATGCACCTAACGAGGTACGCACCTGGACCGGTGCACACTTGGCTCGATGTGCACCCAACGGGGTGCGCACCTAGCACGATGCAAGTAGGGTCAAAACCCAATGAAACAACAGTCAAAAACACAAAGATTTTGACTTTTAAAGATCAAAAGGAACTCTTTTTTCCTTTTTCGAAGCCTCCTAACGTGTGCACTTAAAAAACAAAGGAAGAGAGAAAGAAAGACTTGTGTACTAAAGAGTAGCTCAAAACTCAAGATTTTGTTTTTGGGGAATCAAGATTAAAATCCGTTATCAAATCATCATAGGGGACTTTTATAGGCTTACATCTTTTATATTTAGCCTCATAGCTTGTACAAAGATTGGCTTATTGCAAAACAAAAATTACATTTAGTTTTTCTTTCTCTTTTCTTTTCTTTAGCCGACCCCCTCTTCATGCTTAGACTTGACTTGGGCCCGGGTTTGGTTTAGGCACACTTGGCTTTTGATTTTAATTTTGGCTATGACTTTAAGCTTGATTTTGGTTTTTGAGGTTGGCAACGGGATGCAAATTTTGACCCCAACAAAATGCCCCCATCAATAAATGCACACCCATGTAGGGTTGTGTGCATGAAATTGATGGATCTTGTTTTATATGGAGATTGGTTTGGTTTGGTTTGATTCCCTTTTGACAACGTGGAGGTCGATACTGCCCTTTTAGCGACATGGACGATCGATACTGCCCTTTTTACGACTTGGACGGTCAATATTGCCTTTAGTTTGGTTTTTTTTGACGACGTGGAGGTCAATGCTGCCTTTTAGCGAAATGGACGGTCGATACTGCCCTTTTTACGACTTGTACGGTCGGCGCTACCATTTTTGCGACTTGGACGGTCGGTGCTTGATTTGGTTTGGTTCCATTTTGACGACGTGGAGGTCGATATTGCCCTTTTAGAGACATGGACGGTCGATACTGCCCTTTTTACTACTTGGACGGTCCGAGCTGCCATTTTTGCGACTTGGACGGTCGGAGTTGCCATTTTTGTGACTTGGACGATCGGCACTTGATTTAGTTTGGTTCCCTTTTGACGACGTGGAGGTCGATGCTGCCCTTTTAGCGACATGGACGGTCGATGCTGCCCTTTTTGCGACTTGGACGGTCGGTGTTTGATTTGACTTACTCCTCTTCTTGCGGTGTCAGGGATTGGATTTTACTTGCTCAGCTTTTCGCGGTGTCGGGATTGAAGTCGACTTGCTTTGCTTTTCGCGGTTTCAGGATTAGATTTGATTTGCTCTGCTTCTTGCGATGTCGAGATTGAAATTGACTTCCTCCGCTTTCTATGGTGTCGGGATTGATTTGTTTCCAAGATGGAGTTTGATTCCACCGAGAAGGTCGTTGGTTGACTTGCTTCCAAGGTGGAGCTTGATTCTGCCGAGGAGGTCGTTAGTGTTGAATCGGTTGATCTGATTGGTTTTGGAGTTCTTGTTCATTCTGCAGGACCTTTTGAGCTTGGAACCATTGTCGGTGGGACTTTGATTTGATTTATTTGATTTCTGTCTTATTTGGCAGGACTTTTGAATTTGAGGGGAATTTGGATTTTGTTTAACATCGGCATCGCTATACTGGAATAGCGCTAGGAGCGACTCATCATTTGCCCTGAGAAGACTTGAGATTTGGGCTTTGGGTAGGCATCAGCACCGCTAACACTGAAACATAGCGCCAGAAGCGACTCATCACTTGCCTTTGGGAAAATGTGTGGTTTGAGTTTTGGGTCGGTATCAGCACCGCTAACACTGAAGCGTAGTGCCAGGAGTGACTCATTATCCGCCGTTACCCGTTGGGAAGCGATGGCTTAGGAGACGGGTTTAAATCCCTATCACCTATGACTTTTCAATTTTATAAGTCGTAAGGGTCTCATAAATATCTGTTCTCCCTACGAGTCGAGAGGATCTCACAGGTGTATATTCCTTTTAGGAATCATGGGGATTCCTAAGTGTGTTGCTCTTTTGTGAGTCGTAAGAATCTCATGCGAGGATATTCTCCTCACAAGGTCGAGAGGACTTTGCGAGTGTATTTTCGTCTCCTTTTCACGAGTTTGCGCCCTTTAGGATTTTCTCAAACTCGCCAGCAGTCCTGCTGTTTTTACTTATGGGGCCCTTTTGGGTTTTCATCCATGTTCGTTTGCTTGTGGATATACAGTTTTTTTCCTTTTTTTTCTTCATCGCTGGTGAGACTTCAGATGTAGTCTCGCTAGTGGGACTTGAGAGAGATAGGGGTCGTTTATACCCGTGGATTGTATACGGTTTTACAGGATGTATGATCCAGACCGTAGGATTGGTTTACTCAATTTTTTTGCGACTTGGAGCATTCATGCGTAATATTTCTTGAGATATCGGCCATTGATGGGTGGCATTGGCCTTTCTCCCTCGGCATTTATCAGCTGGTAGGATCCTCCATCAAACACTTTCTCGATGACGTATGGTCCTTTCCAGTTTGGCTCAAATTTTTCCTTGGCATATCGATTGAGGATGATCGGTCTTTTGAGAACCAACACCAATTCGCCTTTTTTAAAAGCGCGGAGACGGGTTATCTTATCATAGGCCCATAACATTTGGGTTCGGTACAGCTCCAGATTTTACTGTACCGCGGGTCTCTTTTCTTCGAGGGCGTCAAGTTCTTCGAGCCGAAGGAGAATGTTTTCCTCCTCCATTAAATCGTGCTGGACGGCCATCCTTAGGCTTGGAACTTCAACTTCGAGAAGGAGGATTGTCTCCACTCCGAAGAGTAGTGAGTATGGAGTGGACTGAGTTGGATTACGGTGCATTGTACGATATGCCCACAACGCCTCGTGATGTTTGAGATTCCAATTTCTCTTGTTGGTTGAAGTGTTTTTCCTCAGGAGTTTACATAGAGTTTTATTGAAAGGTTCGGCTAGCCCATTAGCTCTTGGATTATAGATAGAGGAATATCTCCAGCCTATCTTGTGCTGAGTAGCGAACCTTAAGACTTTAAAGCTCTTGAAAGAAGGCCCATTGTCAGAAATGATTCTTCTAGGTGTACCGAAGCGGTATAGAATATTATGCCAGAAGAATGTCAGAATATCTTCTAACTTGAATTATTTTAGCGGGACAGGTTCAGCCCATCTGGAGAAGTAGTCAGTTACGAACGATGGAGGATCAATTGGACCAGCTATGTCGGTACCTCAAACTTCGAAAGTCCATGATGCCACCGTATGATGTAGCGAGTTGGGATGCTTGTGGATGAAGTCCCCGTGAATTTAGCAAAGATGACACTTTTTCGCATGCTCTTCGCAATTCCTTATCATGGTAGGCCAATAATACCAAGTTGTTTGATTTGAAGCCGTATTTTGGGGTCATATTGGTTAGCTCCACAGACGCCTGAGTGAATTTCTTTCATGACTTTTTGGGTTTCGGCCAACGACAGACACCAGAGCCAAAGCTGGTCGTACGATCTACGGTATAGCGTGTCATTTACAAACACATATCGAAGAGCTCTTTTCTTCAGCTGAACCTTCACAGATTTTCCTTTGGACGGCTTGTCGTATCGAAGGTACTCTATGAAGGGCTCTCTCCAATCGGGCTCATCTTGAATGATCAGAACTTTTTCGGTAGGATTACTCTTTTGTTCCGTGCTTTCCTCTTCTCATAAAGAGACCGGAGGCAGAATTTGCCGGTTTCTGACCGTGACCAAAATTTCATCCATGTCGGGATCAGCCAGCTCTTTGGCAAGGCGAACGAGTACGTCGGATTTTCCGCTCAACGCCCTATGAACTCTTATTAGTTCAATGTGAGCGAACTATTTCATGAGTTCCACTACCCGACTTCTGTATCATGCTAAGTCGGTCTTATATATCTTGTAGTCGCCGCTTACTTGGTTGACTATAAGCTGGGAATCACCGTAGACCCTCAGCCGAAGGATTTCCATTTCTATGGCGAGCTCCAGACCAGCTATTAGAGCTTCATACTCAGCATCGTTGTTTGTGCTAGACTTTGTGAGAGCGAAAGAACGTCGTAAGGTTCCCATCGATGACGTGATGAACACTAATCCTATCCCTGCTTTTACTTCCGGAATGCTTGATTTGCTGGAGGTCCTTATTGACGAGGCTCCATCAAAGTAGAGCTCCCAATATGGCTCGTTATCTTTGAGATGCAGCACCTGTTCGTCGGGTAACTCGCAATTGAGCGGTGACCTTTCAGGTATGGGATGAGCAGCGAGAAAGTCGGCGAGGGCTTATCCTTTTACTGCTTTATGAGGAATATAGACTATGTCGAACAGAAGCAGCATGGCAACCCATCTTGCCTTTCTGCCGGCTAGGCTTACTTTGGTTATTAAGTATTTAAGCGGGTCGACCTTATAGATCAGCGTAGCCCGATGAGCGAGCAGATAGTGCTTCGGGTTCTTCACAGCGAACATCAGGGCCAGGCATTACTTTTTGTAAGTGTATATGTGCTCTTTGCCGTGACAACTACGGCTATGCGGAATCACAAACTTTAAAAACTTGAGCACAATACACAAAAATCCCAGGATACAACCCCAAACACTAAACTAAACAAACCCTAATTAGAGTTTTAGCTACTAGGTTGGGATTACAACCATTGTAAACGGTCCTTCAGGTCTTGAAAGGTGGACTCCACAAGCTCCTTGGGTTGATGGAACGAGCTCTTGAATCCGATCATCCGCATCAAAGATGATTCACATGAGGATGTCGATTCAAGCGATAGATTCTTCTGAAGCAACTAAAAATCAAGTCTTGCTAAAACAAGATACTTAGAGTGGTGTAGTTTGTGAACAGGATGCTCTCTTTTAATCCTCAAGAACTCAAGAGAGAAAAATGAGGAAGAAAAAGAAGAGGTGGCAACTCAAGAAAAATATCAAGAGTGTGATAAAAATCAACCATCCAAATCCTACACTACACTCTCATTCTTATTTCTTCTCATACAAAACAAAAGAGTGGGTGTGTGGGTTGTGGCTCACTAGTGTGAGTCACAAGCCCACACATCACTAGAAGATGTGAGAATGAATGGGATTGTGAGAGAGGCCACCTCATCAAGTATACATATACATACACATATATAAATATAAATGCATGTATATAAACAAGTATACTCTAACCCGTATAAATATGTATACCGTATTTCTACCAAAATATGAATAACGTATTTATACCAAAAATACAAAATACGTGTATTCATATTTAGAAAGAAATTCATGTATTTGTATCAAAGCACAAATACCCGTATTTATACAAATACATGTATTCGTATAAATATTATATTCGTGTTAAAATACAAATACCCAAAAGAGAGCAATATAATATTAGCTTCAAAACTGGCTGTCTTTCAAATCTGCTAAGCATGTGTATAAATACATGTGCTCAATCGAACACCCGTGCGTAAAACCATACGCAAACTACACCGTTTCGCCTGAACTGGAAAACCCTCTATGTGGGACTCTAAAGACTCGACAATACACTAGCAGTGGGTTTAACCACAAGTACGTCAGCAGCAGTAGATGTACGTAATGGCTACCCAGGTATCTGTCGAAGGGAAGATCGACACGATAACTCGTCCGAAAACCGTACTGAACCTATAGGTGACATTCTCTGTACAGTCTGGTATGTTCGTCTAAGAGTATCACATATCGAGCCTAGGGGATGGTAAACGTCAGACCCCTAATAGTGCAATAAGTCGTGTCGGCGTGGAACCCATTACACCCTGAGAAACTACTGGTGTAACTACCAGTAAATTTCACTTACCCTGACCAGGGACTTTATGTATTGGCCAACCATACACAGCGTGACATCAACTCCAATACCGGGAGAGACGAATCCCTTCTAACCCCTATTGCCTTCAAGTGCTTCGGGACTGCACATAACTACTACATGTTTGCACGACTCATTTGAGCCGTGGTAGGATAGTAATCTAAGTACAGTGGGAACACACTCGAGACGAATGGTGATGTCAAGTCAATGGACTAACCTGTACTCATGTCATCGGGGAACTGCTAACTGCTGATAGGTATAATACCAACCAGCAGTTCCCAGTGAGTCCGTCCAGTATAACTCATAACCCAATAAGCACATGTATATTATCTTTGGTACCGTATATCAATGGCTGCGGGACAGGCCACCTCCCCTAACAGGAATAAGTAGCGTATACCCCAGTCTACTCTAGAGTATTGATGTCCGGTCTCGATAATTCTATGACTAGGGACAAGTTTATAGATGTGCTTATAGACTACACACCCTCCACTAGTGTGACTGCCATCACAACGCTGGTACTCAAGCAAAGATCCTAAGGGCTCTATCAACATGTATTAGCGATATGTTAAAAGAAACATATACACATGTTAAGATAGACTCAAATCAGATAGCATACTATCATGTTGAGCAAGACTGTTATTATATCTGTGAATATCCCAAGCTTCCAAAATGTAATATATAATCCAGTGCTATACAATAATGGCCTCTAGGGTATATATCACTAACACTTTTGGATCGGGGAATAGTTTTATTCCACCCCAATTAAAGTTCGAATGAGATAGTAAAGAGTATTTTCTTTTCCTTCCTCATTATTTTGGGCAAGGAGCACACTGAGTAACTCATCTACCGCGACAGTATAGAGAATCAGCGGTTTATTTGAAATAGGAGTAGCAAGTACTGGAGGGTGCAGCAGATACTGTTTAATGTTCTCGAATGCATCTTGGCATTCGTCATCCCATACAAAAGGAGCTCCTTTCTTCATAAGCTTTGAGAAGGGACTGCATCTTTATGATAGGTTCGAGATGATCCTTCGTATATAAGCGAGCTTGCCTTGAAAGGATCTTAGCTACGTCAGACTCTTTGGAGGAGGCACCTCTATGATGGCCTTTATCTTTGATGGGTCAACTTCGATCGCCTGATGTCGGACTATGAAGCCCAAGAATTTTCCCGATGACACGCCAAAAGTGCACTTTAGAGGATTCACTTTCATATTGTGTTCTCTAAGTCTAGTGAAAACGGTCCTGAGATCTTGAATGTGATCGGCCTAGGTTATTGTCTTAACGACCAAATCATCAACATAACATTCGAAGACTTTATGGATTAAGTCATCAAAGACCTTGGTCATTACCCTTTAATATGCGGCGCCTACCTTCTTCAATCCAAATGGTATCACCTTGTAACAGTATATGCCGATCGGGGTTCGAAATGCTGTGTGTTTCTCATCTTCGGGCGACATATTGATCTGATTATATCCAGATGAGCCATCCATGAAGGTGAATAGCTCGTAATTTGAGGTATCATCAACCATCATTTTCAAAACCGGAAGTGGGAAATCTTCTTCAGGGCATGCCTTGTTGAGGTCCCTGAAATCGCTGCAAACTCAGATTTGCCCATTCTTCTTTTTCACTGGGATGATACACGCGATCCAGTATGCATCTTTCTCTTCTCTGATGAAGCCAGCATCTATAAGTTATTTTTCTCGATGATCTTTTCTTCTAGCTCCCTTCTCATTTTCGAGGAGCTTGTTTGACTGGCATGGCATCAAGAGAAATGGCCAGCTTATGCATGGCCATTTCAGGAGAGAGGCCAGGCATCTTATTTACCGCCGAAAATTGGACTAGGACGCGGAGAACGTCTAGCCTAAATTTTGGGGCATATGCTATTTGAAACATATCCATCCACCTCTCCAAAGATACCAAATTGATTTATGGCACCGTATATCGGAGATTTGAATAGATGTGATCGATATAGCAGACTTATCGGCTTCCCCCTCATATGTGAGGGTTTTTTGATTATGGGGATGCTCTTCCCTGCAGGCGCAAGCCCTGCAGTTAATTACGTTATTGCGTTGCGATAACCACTTTCACCTGCTCCAGGCAGATCACTTCGTGTCGTGTCATATTTTGTTTATTTTAGGGTTGCTCGTGGATTGTATACGGAGACTAGTTTAAGTTGTCGCCTGTAGAGCACGGATTAGTCTAAATCCGTATATTAAATTTGGGTTTGAACCTAGGTCATATGTTCTTTTGGTTCAGGAGATATTTTATTTTATTTAAGAACCGTTAATCTAGTTTTAGATTAAGATCGATTTAAATATATGAGCATATGGGCTCAACTTATTTTAACTAAGGATACGTTAGTCTTATATAAGACTAAGATCAACATAGAAACATGGTTAAGGATTATTAAATTTTGTTAAGATCCATTAACAGAGGTGAGCATATGGGCTCGGTTATGGTGAGCAATACGGGCTCAAGGAGTATTAAGTTTTAGGGGTGATAGCTTATATTGAGGCTCAATCACCTATATTGAGGCTCAGTCCTGAGCTTTTTCATCATCTAGCAGTGCTAAACACTTATTCTGTTTTGCTTTCTGGCGCTCATGTGGGTGTCACATGAGGCGTTCAGGTTTGGGTGTTGCCCTATCAGTGCTAAGCACTTGGTCACTGTGGATACTTATCATATGTTGGCATTCACATGGATATCATGTGAGTCGCTGAGTCCTTGGAAATTGCTATATCAGTGCTAAGCACTTTATACAACACTCATGTGGGTATCACGTGAGGTGCTCCACCTTGACATTTTTTAAACGCTCACGTGGGTATCACATGAGGTACCGGATCTTTGCTTATGGGCACTCACGTGTATGGCACGTGAGATGCTGTCTTCATGGGCTTTCTGAATATCACGTGAGGCGCTGAGTCCTTAGAGATTTAATCTCTATTTATTTTTTGAAGAGAAGTTAAACTTCTATTGATGGTGTTTTGGCTATTAATGATCGCCAAGATCTTTGTTTTGAAGATCTGGGATCGAATTTTTGAGAACTAAATTCTTTTGTTTCTTTTTTGTAAGAACTAAGTTTTTTGAAGGATTAAACCCTGTTTTTAGTGGAATTAAATTCCTGGAATGTAACTTCCATCTTTTTTTGTGTTTTTTTTATGTTTAGTTTTCCCCTAGATCTTGAATCTGAAGAACAAGATCTTCCCGATGAGAATTAAATTATTAACTTATGGGAGATTTGTCTTGTGGATCTCAGATCCAGAGGAAAAACTAAGTTCTTTATAAAAGGTTAAACACTTGTATCTCTATATATGAGAGGCAAAGGAGAAGCTTCGATCTCTGCTTTTTTCTTTACCTAGGATTTGAGAGGAATGAGAAGATCTTCTTCAGAAAGAGAATTAAATTCTATGTCGTGGCTTCTATCACTTTTTTGCAGAACGTTATAGAGGGTTTTCTCTATCTGAGACTTAAAAGTTTCGGATCCTTCATATAGGTGAAGAAAAGCTGTTGATTAGTTGAGAGAGTTTTTTATTTAAGAGATCTCGATTTGATTTCATAATCAAGTGGTGATTTTTAATCACCATTGGATCTTAGATCCAAGGCTCTCTGTTTAACAGAATATATTTTTCTTGTTTTTAACAAGATTAGGGAAATATTTTCCCATATAGAATTTAATTCTATCTCTTGATTCAAACGGTGATTTTTAATCAGTATTAAATTTTTAATCCAAGGGTTCTCTATTTAACAGAGCATATATTTCTTATTTAGAAAGACCATGGAGATATTTTCCCATATAGAATTTAATTCTATTTTTTGATGATTTTTTTTATCATCATTGGATCTTTGATCTAACGGCTCTCTATTTAACAGAGAATATTGTTCTTATTTAAATAGATCAGGGAGATATTGTTCCCTAATAGAATTTAATTCTATCATTGGATTTTTGATCCAATGGCTCTCTGTTTAACATAGAATATCTTTCTTGTTTAAGGAAATATTTTCCATGTAGAATTTAATTCTATCCGAAACAAAACTACTTCAACTTGGGCGCTGAAATACACGTGCTATACACGTGGCGTAACCAAAGAATTTAATTCTTACTGAAATAGGTACCTACATGTTTTACACACCGGCGCTTATGTGCCTAACATGTGAGGCACTGCCTTAGGTTTAATCCTATCAGAGACAGGCGTCCACGTGCTTTGTACACCGACGCTCACGCGCCCAGAACGTAAGGCGTTGCCTTAGGATTTAATCCTATCAGAGATAGGCGTCTATATGCTTTGCACGCCGACGCTTACGTACCCAGAACGTAGGACGCTGCCTTATTTTTCATGAGGGAACAAATGCCCCCACCGTTGTTTTTACGTGGCTTGCATGTGAGTGCAACGGTGTCCAGCCTTTTAGCCGTCCGATCCGTCTTGGGATACGGGGAATCTGAACTGACCCCATCATTTTATAAATAGGGCATTAAGCCCTAGGCGACAGCTGCGCCTCCATTTTTTCTTCTTGCTTGAGGATTTTATTCTCTATTAGAGCTTAGCTCTGTCATGAAGCTTAGTTCTTCATTTTTCCATAAATCTGCATTGTAGACTTACTCTACTAAAATTTTCTTGGTAAGAGCCTTCTTCAACAGAGCTTAGCTCTTTCATTTGGAACATTGTTCTTCAGACACATTGAAAGATTAACTCCATTTTGGTCACAGAGCTTGGCTCTATATTCCTCTTGGAGATTTCTTGAAATTTTAGACTTCATTTGTTGCCATAGAACTTAGTTCTAATTTTTGATTTTAGATCATACTTCCTTTGGGGATTTCATTTATTATGATTTAATAGAGCTTTGCTCTGATGATCTTTAATGTGAGATTTCCTGTTTTATGGATTTTTAGAGCTTAATTCCCCTTCATTTTGTTTCTGTAGAGTATGTCTCTAATCTCGTTTATTTTTCCTTTTAGGGAAATTTTGGTATTTTATACCATTTTATAAAACAGAGCTCAGCTCTGAAAAGTTTTATTATTAAAAAACAGCCTTTGAGAATCTTTTTAGATTTGTTTACTGGGCACATGTTCCAATCATTAATGAGCCGCCTTTTTGATTCTGTGGGGTCTACTAGCTTTTGGATTTAGTGATTCTAACATTTCTTGTTAATTTTCCACCTGGTTTCTTTTCAAGTACCATAGCTTCGATTTCCTACTTTCCTTGTGTTTGTTCGGAAAGTGCTTTTGCTGATGCACCTACTGATCATGAAGTCCTCGCTCTGATTCGGGACTACGATCCAGAACAGAAATCCCTTCATTTATATAATGGTTTAAGCATGGCAGCTGACACCACCCAGCCGGGTGTGGAGTCTGTAAACTTCCCCTCCATTATTTTACATCATGGATCGAGATGCATGTGCTGGGTGCTTTCGGTAAGCATAAAAGACCCAAGTTTTATGAAAGATATAACTTCCAGCGGGTCACGAAATTGGTCGACACTTCTTCTCCAGATCCGACACAATGGGTGGTTTGGCAATTGCTCTTGTGTTCATGCCTTATGGAGGAAAGCATGACTTTCATCGATAGGGTTCTGACTACTAGCCAAGAACCTTCGAGAGTGGTCCAGCCGTTGCATGACGTGCTTAAGGATACGGTTTCCGTTTTGAAGGCTAAGGAAGTTGCGCATTTGTACTCCATCCGGCCTGGATTTTTGGTATATAGACAAAATGCTTCTGTGTTTTTCATGCGGTATAACCCACATCGCTTTATCTAGCAATTAGGCTACGACCAGGATGCACCCCTTGAGGCCTTTCTCGTCAATCTCATTGCTTCAGAGGAGACCATTCATAATGTTGTCCACCATTTCATGCGGTTGAACACGAGATCTCGTTTCTTGATAGCCGAACTGGATCATATTCCGAATGCCTTATCTACTTATACCACCTGGTATCAACATACGACTGGTGTTATTAATAAGGAAGAAAGGAGGATGCTTCTCAATCACAAGGATTCTGTCCCAGCCAGCAGTCTTGCGGTCCTGCTGAAATGGCGAACAGTCGTCCACCCTTCCTTAAGGGAGAGCAATGCGGTGGTGCCTCCGCATGATTTTCCGATGGTATCGATGCTTAAACCAAGGCCCTATGTGAGCACCCGCGGTGGCGTGACGGTTGCAGCGTCTCCTGAGTCGGATATTGGCTTGGAAATCGGAACACGCCGTCTGAAAATACCTGTGAAAAGAAAGCACTTATCGTCAAGTGCTGCTCTCGGCTCCCAGAAGAAGAAAACGTTTGTTTTAAGCTGACATCATGTTTGGTCAGGAGGCTAAGGCATGTCTGAGTACGGAACCAATGCTAATCTTTTTCTTCCCGAGACCTCCATTAACAAAAACGCAGCGACCAATCTTCAAGCATCCCTTAAAGCTTCCAAACGATTAGCTCGTAAGAAAGCGACGCTTGCTGCTCTTGCGGCGTCCGGTATATCTCGTTTACACTCTTTGCATATTCTAGAGTGAAATGATATTGTGCTTTATTTTTAACACTTTATTTTCTCAACAGGCATCTCTGCTGAGGAGGCTCTCCAAGCATCGATTAGGATGTATGAGGAGGAAGAAAGGCTTCATGCTTCTATGGGCCTTGGTATGACTTGTTTTACGCGCTTTAGAACATCTAATTTATTTCGTCCATACCTTGAGTCTTTTCCTTTATTCTCTTATAGGAAGCTCGGCGGCTAGCACTGTTTCGAGCGGGGCGCAATCCTTAGGTATTCATATAGAGGATATTCCTCCATCAACAACCGCTACAGAATCTTCGGAGCCGCCAATTGTTGCTCAGGCCTCCTTCGCACCACTATGAGAAGCGTTATTGAAGCAACCGATGACAGGTGTTGCAACAATTTTTGAGGCTGGCTCTGATTCGGATGAGGATCATCCTTTATCGGTTGTCCTGGAGAGATCTCTGCGTACGGTTAAAGTGGAGGAGAAGCGTCAGAGGCATGCAGAAAGGGAGCATAATGCCAACTTGGCCGGAGGTGCTATCTTGAGTGAGATGCGAACTCCTGATGCTTCTATGGAAGATGTCCCTCCTGCTTTATCGACCGCTTATAGGCGAATTGCCCGAGCAGCTCGTGAGGAAGCGGAGCGCCTTGCTCAGCGGGAAGCAGGACATGATGCCTTGATTAAACCTGGTAAGATTTACTTATATTTTGGGTTTCCTCATATAACGATTTATTCGAATTTTAACATCCCTTTTGTATGATGACATCTAATACAGTAGGGACAAGCTTGGATGCTGAGGCAACAAATGAGGCGGCGGCATCTGGAGATTCTGAGATGGAGGATCACAACCCAGAGTTTAATATTGCTCTAATCGCCACTCCTTCCCCCAGTGGATCTCAGGCATTTGCGGGCGATGCTAGCAAGGTGACGGCCTTTGTCGATTCAAGAAATGAAGGTGTAGATCTTGAATCTGTCTCCTCCGTAGCAATGAAGACTGATGAAACTACCGAGGCTAGTAATGTTCTGAATACAGCCATGGTTTCTACCTTTCCAGCTTTCATGGGATCCATGGGTACATTGCGTGGTATTATTCTTATATTCATTTTTTAATTTTCGTTAGACATGTTTTCTAACATTTTCTTCACTTTCGGTACAGGCATGATAACCATTATACCGACCGTAATATCCCTGAATCTTGGAAATCTATAAGTTGAGGAACCCCCTTCAGCTGGCACTATGATCGTCGCTGCTCCACCTATTTCCTTCACGCTCTCGCGCATCTTTCTGAGCTTAGCGATGGAAGGTAAATTTCCCTTCGATTTTTTATCATTTCTTCGTTTCCGTGTTGACCTTACTCCTTATGTTAATTGCTTGGTGTATACTGTCACAATCTTATAGGAGCACTCTTTAACCAGTTGTGTCAAGAATTAACCACACATTTTTCATTCCAACTGGGGCATGTTCCTCCTTCCGGCGTTGGTTAGT
The DNA here is from genome assembly GCA_030015575.1 of Agapanthus africanus. Classification (NCBI taxonomy): domain Eukaryota; kingdom Viridiplantae; phylum Streptophyta; class Magnoliopsida; order Asparagales; family Amaryllidaceae; genus Agapanthus; species Agapanthus africanus. Next base: position 190,436,714 of record JASDDO010000019.1, on the reverse strand, counting down.
ATATTTTTCATTTCTCACTCCAACTTTCTACAAGTAACCCTCTTATGATAAGAATTTTCTTGTACTGATTGCAGTCTTACGGCTTGAAAGAGGAGATGAGGAAATAGCTGAGCCCTTTACGCTCCCTGATCTACTGCTTCCGGCTATTGGTAGGTTTGAATCTTATGCATCATTTCCCATGGATCTGACCCATCTTTATGTATGTCCTGTTTTGTAACAGCTCCGCTGGTTTCGGCTCCTTTTGAATCTCGCATACCTATGCCCGTGGGACCCTTCGGTAAACGACAATCTTCTAAAGGCATGGAGAACAGTAGGCACATACTGAGCGAGTTTATCGAAGACCTTGTTATCAAAGTCATCACTTTTACTAGGGACTATGTAGATGAAGTCAACTCTATGCTGGCTACCCCTATGACCTTTCATAATGAACATTTCGTCCGCGTTTGGGTTAGCTATTGCAGGAAGATTGAAGCTTGCCTCCATGAGATTGAGCGTAAGCGTCTCACTCCCGAGGCTTTATTTTCAAGGGCCTAATTGACCGCACAAATTGAACAGTGCGCCACCTTCATTCAATGTAACGGGCTGAAGTTAGCCAGGAAGCAAGAGGAATATGTGATGGTTTCAAGAGAATCAGGACAGTTATGAGCTCAGATAGAAGCTAACACCTTATGGGTCTAAGCCATTTTCCAGAATCTTCAGCGCTGCGTATTCAGAAGGATGGCGTTGAAAAGGGATCTTGACCCTATGGAGCAGAGAACGCGGGGCCGTGAGGTTGCTAAGTAGGAGCTTTCTGAGAAGCCCAATTCATGTCTGCAACAACAAACCCAAACCGAAGCACTGCTTGTCGCACTAGTGGTGCGCGAAAATGAACTCTAGCAAGAGAATGGGCGCATCACCGTCTTGTTGAAAACCCTACCCTCTTAGTAGTTATCATTATACTTCTTTTTTCTTTATAGATTGTATCTTTTAACCATTTTGATTTGTGAATAAAAGATATTTTATTTTCATATTTGCACCTCTCTGTCTCTTGATTGTCCTGATTTGACGCGAATTAGTTTATTTACTCATTTTGGAGTGTTTAGTTTACCATTCCCTTAGGTTTATAAGCAAACTCACCCTAACGTTAAATATAGATAAACCCCCTTTTTTATGATAGGGGTCCATTAGGTTTATGGTTCTAGGTTATGTCCATCATACCGTCACGTTGGCTGATATATTCTTGATATGCAATCCCTTGAGTTGCGGATCGTGTAGCCACGCGTCTGTCGTGTCTCTGATCCCTTCTGAGGCTGGACAAGACGTTTTCAAGTAATCCTTCTTAGGTTAGAATATCCATATTACCATTGGAAGATCAAGCGTTAGGTATTGCCGTGATGCTTTACTTAAGATTAAACTTGATTTGAAACCCCGATAATTCATAACCGCACCATTCTAGGGTGGGATGACATCGAATGGTCTTTAGGCTTGCTATCAAGACCCGAAGCTAAGCACATGCCGTCACCTCGCTTTCGCTTTGGTATCGCGCCGATTCTTCGCTGAAGTAGGGTAGACATCTAAATGACCTCTATGTTGTACATATCGCCATCGAGATCTGAAGCTAGGAATATGCCATTGCTCTGATTTTATATGACAGTTGTGCCCACACCCTATTAGAATGAGGAAGAACGTCTAGATAGTCTCTAGGCTATAGATGTACCGTCAAGACTTTGGTTCTTCTTCTGACGAAGCATGGTGGGAAAATATAGTTCCCTTTCTTTTATTTATACCCATGGATTGTATACAAGAGTCGTTATGAACCTACTTGTAGGGCAGAATTTTTTTATTTTATTATTATTATCTTTTATATTTCTGCGATACTCTATCTTTTCATCCTTTTATATCGTGAAAGTCGCGGTTGTCCAATCATTTCAGTTATTTTATTAACGGTGCCCAATCATTTCGGTTATTTTTAGTTTTACTTACTCATCAATTTTGCTATGAGTTGGAGACTTAGGATCTGATGCCAGCTTCAGCATCAGTATCGCTACAACTGAAATATTGCCAAGAGCGACCCATCATATGCCATTGCCAATTTCGACCAAATTGTGGCTTAGGTAACAGGTTTAGATCCCTGCTAGGCTTTTTCGACTTTACGAGCCGTAAGGGTCTCATAAAGGTATTTCTCCCTATGGGTCGTGAGGATCTCATAGGTTTATTTTCTCCTTAGGAGTCGTGGGGACTCCTAAATGTATATTACTCTTATAAGTCATAAGGATCTTACAGGAATATTTTCTCCTTACCAGTTGAGGGGACTTGCAAGTGTCGTTCACCTTGTCAAGCAATATTTCTTGTTTTTGGTGTGATTTAATCGAGAATATATTTATTTACGCCCGTGAATTGTATATAAGGGTTGACATTGGACCACTTGTAGGGCATAAATTTATGGGGTCTTGATACCTTAAGAACATGTTTAGATCCCTGTGACTTAAGGCTTTTTGCATCCGGTAAGCCGTGAGGATCTTACAGAGGATATATTCACCTTACGAGTCGTGAGAATCTTGCAAGTGTATTTTCTCCTTAGGGATCGTATGGATTCCTAAGTGTGTTGCTCTTTTGTGAGTCGTAAGGATCTCACGCAGGTGTTTTCTCCTTACAAAGTCGTGAGGACTTTGCAAGCACATCTTTTCCTTTCTTTTAATAATTTCGCGCCTGTTCCCGCCAAAATTTTGCCTCAAAATATTGGATATGTATGCCCTAAAGGTCATTATTGTATATGGATACATGTGGATGCTTGGATATATGTATGTACAGGGCAATCTTGTTCGATATGATAGTATGCTATCTGGTTTGTTTTTATCTTAACATGTGCATATGTTTTACTTGTTATTACGTATCATTTATACATGTTGATAAAACCCGTAGGATCATGGCTTGACTACCTGCGTTGTGATGGCGATCATACTTATGGGAGCTGGGTAGTCGATAAGCACATCCTTAAAGTGTCCCTAGTCCTGAGAGTATCGAGATTGGACAACAATATTCCGAAGTAGACTAGTGTATATGTTTCTAGACCCCTACGAGGGGCGATGGTTGGTCTCACAGCTATTGATCTTTCACACCTAAGATCATATACAGGTGCTCACTGGGGGTGAGTACACTGGACGGACTCGCCGAGAACTTCTAAATGGTACTATACCTATCGTCAGATAGCAGTTCTCAGGTGGCATGAGTACAGGTTAGTCTTCAGACCTGAGATCGTCATTTGTCTCGTGTGAGTTCCCACTGTACTTTGATTACTATCCTACCACGGCTCTACTGAGACGTGCAAACAGGTTTTAGTTGGGTACAGTCCCGAGCCACATGGAGGCAGTGAGCGATTGTTGGGGATTCGTCTCTCCCGGTATAGGGAGTCGATATCGCATTGTTTTCGATTGGCCAGCACCATAATACCTTGGCCAAGACAGTTGGGATTTACTGATAGGTAGATCAGTAGTTTTCCAGATTGGTCCTGAGCCACATCAGCACGAATTATCGGGTTATTAGGGTCTGACGTTTACCACCCCTAGACCCGGTATGCGATACTCTCAGACGAAGAGATCAGACTGTACAGAGATTGTCACGGATAGGCTCAGTATGGATTCGGATGTAAAATGAGGTGTAAAGGTAGACACCTCATTTTAGATTTGTCCATTTAACTTTAAATGGAAAATGAGGTGTAAAGGTAGTGAGGAGAGTATGGTGAGAACTATGTTTCAATAGTGTTGACAAATGAATATTCAATTCATTTGTGCAAACTATTCAAGCATGGTTGGGGTTTAATATTGGAAAAATGATTTTACAAAACCATGGTTGAGTTTTTCTCTCTCATTAGATTTTTCATTCGCACCATTTGGTTTCACTCTCCTCACTAGCTTTCTTGAGCTCCTCCTCCTTCATCTTCAATCTTCTCTCTACAATCTCATGTGTTGAGAATCAAGAGAGGAGGTGAGATAGATACACACTTAGAACCTTTCACTATATCCTAGACAATTTAGATTAGCAATCTAAAGTATCTAGTTGCTCTACTGGACTCTTAGTATGGAGCTAGAGCCATGGACTCCATCCCTCGGGTGGATCATCTACGACGGAGGCAGACCGACGATCAAGCTTGATCCAGGATATCTTAAAGACGAAGGAAAGGTGATCAAGTTCGTTCAAGGAGATCCGTAGGAGCAAACGAAGAGGATAGAAGACCGAAGGACACAGATCTTTTGGTGAGACACTTTTATCATAGTAGTTAGATCTTTCTTAGTTTGCTAATTTAGGTTTATGGTAGATTCTTGGACGGGTTTTTCTAGCGCCGGTTTTTCAAACTCTAAATTTTTTTTCCGCAACGGCCACGGTAGATGGTCAGGGCGTTAGGAAATCCCAATATGGTATCAGAGCCACCCTATGAATCTTAACTAGCTAGTTTAGACAAATTTAAAATATCGATCGATGAAAATTTTCAAAACCGTAATTCCATTTTGTGCTTGCTGTCGATTTTAAAAATTGTGCAAAATTTTTTTTAGAGTAACTTAAAAATGCATGAAGGCAATTTTAGAAGGCCTGAAGAAATTTGGGCACATAAGCCTTACTTACGGCCGTGAAACCGCCGCATAACATGCTTGTTGGCGGCGGTTCCGCGGTCGAAATGGGGCCCTTGTGTACCAAATTTCTTCTGGCATTCTATCATATGGAAATGTGATTTTTGGGATGTATGATTTTGGCCCAGATTTATTTGAGTACTGGTTAGCACTTGGGGCCAATACGGAAAAATTTTAGTCGATCGAAATTTTAAATTAGTGTTTATCAGTGCATGTGTTAGTATCTGCGACCGTGAATATCATTGAGCGGTATAACCCGACTAATTACTATATGTTCTATTAGACGGGTTTACGAACATGATATTCACGTTGATATTCTGTATTGTGCTGATATTGTGGATGGATTGTCGTGGTTGATAGCCTATGGTGCAATGGTAGTAGTATAGTTCAGATTTATTTGTTTATTCGTTATTGCAGAGCGAGCGTACGACATGTGAACAGCAGTTTCTGCCGGATTGTATATTATTTTATTGTGGCACGGCCGGGTTAAGTTTGATGTCACCATTGTATATATATTTTTCTTTTCTATACTAGGATTATCCCACAGTGGAGTGCTCGATTAGCTAGGTTCTAGAGGGCAACGGGCCCGCATCTCATGGCGTTGAGACGGAGGGGGTCTTACTCTAGAATTGACGGGCTATTCGCCGCACTCGTAGGGAGTATAGGTTGACTCAAGGAGGTGTGCTCAAGTTACCGGATTCCGTGAAGTATTCATTTCTGGGATTGGCGGGTAACTAGCCGCGCTCGTAGGGGTCCACGTTTTCGTTGCACGGGCTATCCACACGACCAGGAATGTCGGGTCTCATTTGCGGCTCAAATAAAACTCGAGACTTCAAGATTATCCACCATTTTGTGTTGCTTCTTATTGTTCTGTGATGTTGCTTATATCATGTCTGGGACGAATGTTATATATATATTTATATATACTAGTAGAAGTTGTATATGTTTTGCACCCACACTAGTCCAGCCCCCGCTCTGCCGTTAGTTAAGTAACCTAACGGTGCAAGAAGGGGCCCCATGGCGAATGCAGATAGCATATACGTACATTGTATTTTCGTTCTTTTCTGATGTGATAGGAATTAATCGATGGGACCGCATTAATTTTGATTAATGCAAGATACGAAACCTAAAAGATATTATTGGAACAAATTTTGAAAAACTATAGTTATATTCTTTCGCTTTGCATAGTGATATTCGTTCAGGAATATCCAGCACCTCATTCTAGGAGGCAAGAGCCTAGATCCCTTCATGGAGAGTGACCTCTTAAGCTAAAGTTTATACTGTAGATTACTCGGTTTTCTTCAAAACCACAAGTTTTCAAAAGCGGAGCCTAAACCACTCCTTTTCAAAACTGCTTGGTTTCTTCAACGGTATCAAGTTCATTACGTTAAAGGGTTTTCGCCAAAAACAAGCCGTAGCCCTTCGTCATTTTCTATAAGTAATATTTAGTATTTGTGCTGCGTTTTTTGACTCTGTTAAGGTGTAGTGTACGGTAGCAAAGTACCGCTTATTTGTAGCATAAGATGCGATTGGTAAGGACAGTCGTGTAACCTTATTGACTGTGTCAAGGGTTATACAGGTGGGTTTAATACAATCAAGATAATGACGGGTTGAACTTGACTAGGACGTTTTGATTTGTTGACTGTGTCAAGATCACTAAGGTCCTAGGGGTGAAAACCACATAGAGAGTTTCAAATATACAGGAAACATGCTAGCGTTGCATACCTTCTGGAGTGTGGTGACTAGAGTGGCTTCCATCTAGTCTATCAAGCAATGATGGTTGGATCTCGATCCCACTGACGAGTAGGATTACTCTTAGGAGATATTTTTCACTTCACAATTAGCTGATCTATTAGGTGTCTAGAAAGGTGTTAACGGGGCTACGCCTATGCGGAAACGGGATTTATTTTAATTAGGTCCGTGCAAGAGCACGGGGAACCTCCTTCGGAGTACCAATACCGACCTGGCTGAACGGTTGGCGAACTTGTAAGGTGTTAATGATCCCATCTAGTTCTCCTTTTAAGGTTTGAAGAAGAATTTAAGGAAACAGTCGGAGCCATCCTGATTAGATAAATTAATAACCAATCTAATCTTGCAAGAGCGCACGCTAAGTGTTTCTTTTCTCTCTCTCCAGGTAGCAACCAATTCATGCTTTAATCAAGATAATAAAATGTATCGCTTGACCGATCCGAATTCTTATTCGGGGCTGGGGAACGTCGGTTTGGCTCTAACTTGTGACAGCAGTCATGAGAATGAGCAAAGAAAAGAGGTTTGCATGAATTCCTTGATGACCCCAACGAAGAAGAAGCATACTATTGTGTCTCTTTCTGGTGTTCTTATTATTGAGAACTGTTTTCGGTCAGTTCTATCTCCTGGGTACTAGATACCGGATCAGAATCTCATATCTGTAATTTATTGCAGCGACTGAGAAAAAGTAGGATTGTTGGACTTGGTGATATGTCCCTCAGAGTAGGGAACATAGCATAAGTTGATACTTCTGCTGTCGGTGAATATCACCTAGCGTTGCCAAATGGCAATACTATAATTTTGAACAATTGCTACTATGTACCTTCTATGGTTTGCAATATCATATCAGTTTCTTTACTTGATAAAGATGGATACAATTTTGTTCTAAATAGAAATATCATGAACATTTACCTTGATAAGGTATTGGTTGCAGAAGGTACACTGTGTAATGGTATCTATGTTCTAAATCAAAACACAGTTTTCAATGTACAAAACACACGCAAGAGGAAGAGTTCAGAAGTGAATGAATCCTACTTGTGGCATTGTAGACTTGATCATATCGGAGAGATGGCCAAACTTCATCTTATGAAACTAGTCAGTCTTGTCTCAAAGGAAAGATGACCAAATTTTCGTTCACCGGACATGGAGAAAGAGCAACAGAGCTCTTGGGACTCATACACAGTATGTATGTGGTCTAATATCTATACATGCAAGGGATGGGTTCTCGTACTTCATCACATTCACTGACGATCTCTCTAGGTTCAGATATGTGTATCTTTTGAAACGCAAATCTGAAACTTTTGAGAAATTCAAATAATACAGTAACAAAGTAGAGAACCAAACTGGCAAAAGTATCAATATCCTCCGATCTGATAGAGGAGGGGAGTACTTAAGCACGGAATTCCTTGAATAGCTAAAAGAGAATGGAATTCTCTCTCTGCTTACTCCTCCGTATACACTACAAAACAACGGTGTATCGGAGCGGAGGAATCGTACCCTATTGGATATAGTTTGCTCTATGATGATTAGTGCTGAGTTTCCTCTTTCATTCTGGGGATATGCGCTTCAAATAGCGGCACATCTTTTGAATCATGTTCCATCCAAATCTGTGCCTAAAACTCCATATGAAATATGGAGTGGTAAGAGTTTGTATCTTAAACGTGTTAAGATTTGGGGTTTCCCTGCTTATGTCAAAAAGAAGAACCCAGACAAACTCGAGGCACGATCAGTTTTGTGTAAGTTTGTGGGATACCCAAAGAATTCTAATAGATATCTATTCTACTATGTAGAGGAACAAATGATTATTGTTTCTCCGAATGCCATATTTTTGGAAAAAGAATTTCTTGCAAAAATAATTAGTGACAACAAGGTAAAACTGGATGAAGTTCCAGAAACACAAACTATAACTGAAGATTTAGTGGAACCGCTAGATTTAGTAGTACCCGACGAACCTCAGCCACTCCGTAGATCTAGTAGGATTTCTCATCCGTCCGAGAGATACTACGGTTTTCTCATAGACGGGGATTGAGAGGATTGCATCTTGGAAGAAGATGATCCTACTAGTTTTAAGCAGGCCATTATCAGTAGGGACTCTAATAAATGACTGGATGCTATGCGATCCGAAATGGAGTCCATGTATACCAATAAAGTGTGGATCTTGGATATTGCTCCACCTGGGGTAAAACCCATTGGATGCAAATGGATCCACAAAAGGAAGTTTGGTATAGATGGACAGGTGGAAAGGTATAAGGCTAGACTTGTTGCAAAAGGTTTTCATCAAAGACCAGGTGTGGACTATGACGAAACCTTTTCTCCAGTGGTTATACTCAAATCCATTCGAATCCTACTTGCCATTGCTACCTTTAATGACTATGAAATCTGGCAGATGGACGTAAAAACGGCTTTTCTAAACGGAAATTTGGAAGAGTGCGTTTATATGGATCAGCCGGAGGGTTTTGTAGACAATGGGAGCAGTGGGACGGTGTGCAAGTTGCTTAAATCCATTTATTGATTAATGCAGGTATCGTGGAACTGGAACATCTGTTTTGATGAAACGGTCAAGGAATTTGACTTCATCAAGAACGAGGATGAGCCTTGTATATATAAGAAGATTGTAGGACGAACTGTCGTATCCTAGTCTTGTACGTAGATGACATTGTTTTGATAGGAAATGATATTCCTATGCTACAATTGGTCAAGCTGTTCTTCTCACAAAGGTTCTCCATGAAAGACCTGGGTGATGCCTCGTACATTCGCGGGATTAAGATCTACAGAGATAGATCCAGGAGATTATTGGGACTTTCACAGTCCAGGTACATAGAGACTGTACTAAAGAGATTTAGTATGGAAGATTCCAAGCGCGGTAACATACCCGCATTGTACGGAATCACCCTCTCCAAAGAGATGTCTCCCAAGACTGATGGGGAGAGGGTTCGCATGAGCACTATACCCTATGCTTCGGCGGTAGGATCTATAATGTATCCGATACTATGTACCAGACCAGATATAGCTTACGCGCTTAGCATGGTGAGCCGGTATCAGTCAAATCCAGGAGAGAACCACTATACAGCAATGAAGAACATTCTTAAGTACCTGAGAAGGACTAAAGAACTGTTCCCGGTATTCGGTAATGGGGACCTCTATGTGGAGTCCTTTACCGACTCGAGCTTCTAGAGTGATAAAGATAACATCAAGTATGTCTCAGATTTTGTGTTTACCCTCAACGGAGGGGCGGTCTGTTGGAAGAGCTCCAAACAGGAAACCGTCGTAGACTCGACGATGGAAACTGAATACATTGCTGCCAACGATGCATCAAAGGAAGCGATCTGGATTAAGAAGTTCATTACTGAATTTCAGGTGGTTCCATCCATTGTTAATCCAATACCTTTGTATTGCGACAACAATGGAGCTATGGTTTTAGCGAAGGAACCACGATTCCATCAGAAATCCAAATACATCTTGAGGCGGTATCACCTGATTAGGGAGATTGTTGATCACCACGAGATCGAGGTGCTGAGAGTGGACACAAAAGACAACACGGCGGATCCATTCACCAAGGCCCTTCTTCAAGAACAGTTCGAGAGACTGTTTGAGATGTTGGGTATGCGATATACCAACAACTGGCCCTAGTGCAGACATTGGGTACTCGATACGCCAATATATGGCCTTAGTGCAAGTGGGAGATGGTTGGATATGTATGCCCTAGAGACCATTATTGTATATGTATACATGTGGATGCTCGGACATATGTATGTACAGGGCAATCTTGCTCGATATGATAGTATGCTATCTGGTTTGTTTTTATCTTAACATGCGCATATGTTTTACTTTTTATTACGTATAATTTATACATGTTGATAAAGCCCATAGGATCATTGCTTGACTACTTGCATTGTGATGGCGATCATACTTATGGGAGCTGGGTAGTCGATAAGCACATCCTTAAAGTGTCCATAGTCCTGGGAGTGTTAAGACTGGGCATCGATATTTCGGAGTAGACTAGTGTATATGTTTCTAGACCCTGACGAGGGGCGATGGTTGGTCCCACAGCTATTGGTCCTTCGCACCTAAGATCCTATACAGGTGCTCACTGGGGGTGAGTACACTAGACGGACTCGCCGAGAACTTCTAGATTGTACTATACCTATCGTCAGATAGCAGTTCTCAGGTGGCATGAGTACATGTTAGTCTTCAGACCTGAGATCGTCATTTGTCTTGTGTGAGTTCCCACTGTACTTTGATTACTATCCTACCACGGTTCTATTGAGTCATGCTAACAGGTTTTAGTTGGGTACAGTACCGAGCCACATGGAGGCAGTGAGCGATTATTGGGGATTAGTTTCTCCCGGTATAGGGAGTCGATATCGCACTGTGTTCGATTGGCCAGCACCATAAGAACTTGGCCAAGAAAGTTGGGATTTACTGATAGGTAGATTAGTAGTTTCCCGGATTGGTCCTGAGCCACATCAACACGAATTATCGGGTTATTAGAGTCTGACGTTTACCACCTCCTAGACCCGGTATGCGATACTCTCAGACGAAAAGACCGGACTGTACGGAGATTGTCACAGATAGGCTCAGTAGGGATTCGGATGAGTTTGCTCATCGGCCTTCTTTTTCGACAGGTATCCGGGTAGCCGTTACGTATAACTAGTGCCGCTGACGTACTTATGGTTCTGGATTTATCCAGTAACTCACTGCCGGCGTACTGTCGAGTCTTTAGAATCCCACAGAGAGGGTTTCTCTGGTTCAGACGAAATGATGTAGTAGCCATATTGGATACGTGCAGGGTTTCGATCGAATGATTGTAGCAGTTACCCGGACTTTTGATCGGACGGTTAATAATACTAGCCGGCTCGGGATTGAGCCGGATTATTAAATCATGTATTGATTTAATAATTTACATATATATATATTTCGATATGTATATTTTAGTATTATGTTTTTTGTGTTATTTTATCTTTTTGGGTATTCGTATTTAGATACGAATATGGGTATGTATATACAGTATAGTGTAATCCGTATTTATACGGAAAATATTCTAGAAGGTGGACACCTCATTTTAGATTTATCCATTTATTTTTAAATGGAAAATGAGGTGTAAAGATAGTGAGGGTAGTATGATGAGAATCAAGCTTCAATAGTGTTGACAAATGAATATTCAATTCATTTGTGCAAACTATTCAAGTATGGTTGGGTTTTAATATTGGAAAAATGATTTTACAAAACTATGGTTGAGTTTTTCTCTCTCGTTAGATTTTCATTCTCACCATTTGGTTTCACTCTCCTCACTGGCTTTCTTGAGCTCCTTCTCCTTCATCTTCAACCTTCTCTCTACAATCTCATGTATTGAGAATCAAGAGAGGAGTTGAGATAGATACACACTTAGAACCTTTCACTATATTCTAAACACTTTAGATTAGTAATCTAAATTCTCTAGTTGCTCTACTAGACTCTTAGTGTGGAGCTAGAGCCATGGACTAAATCTCTCGGGTGGATCATCTTCGACGGAGGAAAACCGACAATCAAGCTCGATCCAGGATATCTCAAGGAGCAAGAAAAGGCGATCAAGTTCGTTCAAGAAGATCCGTAGGAGCAACCGAAGAGGATAGAAGACCGAAGAACACAGATGTTTTGGTGAGACATTCTATCATAATAGTTAGATCTCAACTTTGTTTGCTAGTTTAGGATTATGGTAGATTCTTGGACGGGTTTTTCTACCCCCAGTTTTTCAAACTCCAAAAAATTTTGTTCCGCAACGGCCACGGTAGATGGTCAGGGCGCTAGGAAATCCCAACATGGTATCAGATCCACCCTATAAACCTTAACTAGTTAGTTTAGACAAGTTTAAAATATCGATCGACGAAATTTGTCAAAATCGCAATTCCAATTTTGTGCCTGCTGTCGATTTTAAAAATTGTGCAAAAAATTATTTAGAGTATCTTAAAAATGCGTGCAGGCGATTTTAGAAGGCCCGAAGAAATTTAGGCACATAAGCCTTACATACAGCCGCGAAACCGCCGTAAAACATGCTTGTTGGCGGCGGTTCCGCAATCGAAATAGAGTCGTTGTGCCCCAAATTTCTTCTGGCACTCTATTATATGGAAATATGATTTTTGGGATGTATGATTTTGGCCCAGATTTGTTTGAGTACTGGTTAGCACTTGGGGCCAATACGGAAATGTTTTAGTCGATCGAAATTTTAAATAAGTGTTTATCAGTGCATGTATTAGTATCTACGACCGTGAATATCATTGAGCGGTATAACCCAACTAATTGCTATATGTTCTTTTAGACGGGTTTGCGAACATGATATTCACGTTGATGTTCTGTATTGTTTGGATTGTCGTGGTAGATAGCCTATGGTGCAATGGTAGTAGTACAATTCAGATTTATTTGTGTATTCGTTATTGTGGGGCTAGCGTACGACATGTGGACAGCCTTTTCTGCCGGATTGTATATTATTTTATTGGGGCACAACCGGGTTGAGGTCGATGTCACCATTGTACATATATTTTTCTTTTCTGTACTAGGATTACCCCGCGGTGGAGTGCTCGAATAACCGGGTTTTAAAGGGCGACGGGCCCGCATCTCATGGCGTTGAGACGGAGGGGGCCTTACTCTAGAATTGGCAGGTTATTTTCCGCACTCGTAGGGGGTATAGGTTGACCCACGGAGGGGTGCTCAAGTTAACGGATTCTCTGAAGTGCTGGGTGGCCCATTCACTTTGTTGATTGAGGTTGCCTCAGTTATGAGATTGGCGGATAATTTGCCGCGCTCATAGGGGTCTACGTTTTCATTACACGAGCTATCCACACGAGCGGGAACGTCAGGTCTCATTTGCGGCTCAAATGAAACCCGAGGCTCCAAGATTATCCACCATTCTGTTTTGCTTGTTGTTGTTCTGTGATGTTGCTCATATCATGTCTAGGACGAATGTTATATACACACACACACACATACACACACACACACTAGTAGATGTTGTATATGTTTTACACCTGCACTAGTCCAGCCCCCGCTCTTCCGTTAGTTAAGTAACCTAACGGTGCATGACGAGGCCCCGTGGCGAATGCGGATGGCATATACGTACATTGTATTTTCGTTCTTTTCTGGTGTGATAGGAATTAATTGATGGGACCGCATTAATTTTGATTAATGCAAGATAAGCAACCTAAAAGATATTTTTGGAACAAATTTTGAAAAACTATAGTCATATTCTTTCGCTTTGCATAGTGGTATTCGGTCAGGAATATCCAGCACCTCATTTTGGGAGGCAAGAGCCTAGATCCCTTTGCGGGGATTGACCTCTTGAGCAAAAATTTATACTGTAGATTACTCGGTTTTCTTCAAAACCACAAGTTTTCAAAAGCGGAGCCTAAATCACTCCTTTTCAAAACTACTTAGTTCCTTCAACGATATCAAGTTCATTACGTTAAAGGTTTTCGCCAAAAACCAGCCGTAGCCCTCCGTCATTTCCTATAAGTAATACTTAGTATTCATATTGTGTTTGTTGACTGTGTCAAGGCGTACTATACAGTAGCTGAGTACTGCTTATTTATAGCGTAAGATGCGATTGGTAAGGACAGTCGTGTAACCTTGTTCACTGTGTCAAGGGTTATACGGGTGGATTTAATGCAATCAAGATAATGAGAGGTTGAACTTGACTAAGACTTTTTGATTTGTTGACTGTGTCAAGGTCACTAAGGTCCTAGGGGAAAAAACCACATCGGGAGTTTCAAACATACAGGAAACTTGCTAGCGTTGCATATTTTCTGTAGTGTGGTGATTAGAGTGGCTTCCATCTAGTCTATCAAGCAATGATTATTGGATCCCGATCTTACTAATGGGTAGGATTACTCTTGGGAGATATTTTTCACTTCACAATTAGCTGACCTATTAGGTGTATAGAATGGTGTTAACGGGGCTACGCCTCTGCGGAAATGATGTTTATTTTAATTAGGTCCATGCGAGAGCACGGAGAACCACCCTCGGAGTACCAACACCGACCTGGCTTAACGGTTGGCAAACTTCTATGGTGTTAATGATCCTATCTAGTTCTTATTTTAAGGTTTGAAGGAGAATTCGAGAAAACAGTGGGAGCCATTCTGATTAGATAAATTAATAATCAATCTAATCTTGCAAGAGTGCCCATTAAGTGTTTCTTTTCTCTCTCTCCAGGTAGCAACCAATTCATTCCTTAATCAAGATAATAAAATGTATCGCTTGACCGATCCAAATTCTTATTCGGGACTAGGGAACGTCGGTTTGGCTCTAACTTATGACACCAGTCTTGAGAATGAGCAAAGGAAAGAGGATTGCATGAATTTTTGATGACCTCAACGAAGAAGAAGCATACTATTGCGTCTTCTTCAGGTGTTCCTGTTATTGAGAACTGTTTTTCGGTCATTCCTATCTCCTTGGTACTAGATACCGGATTAGGATCTCATATCTGTAATTTATTGTAGGGACTGAGAAAAAGTAGGATGGTTGGACCTGGTGATATATCCTTCAAAGTAGGGAACAGAGCATAAGTTGATGCTGCTGTCGTCGGTGAATATCACCCAACGTTGCCAAATGGCAATACTATGATTTTGAACAATTGCTACTATATACCTTCTATGATTTGCAACATCATATCAGTTTCTATACTTGATAAAAATGGTTATAATTTTGTTCTAGATAGAAATATCATGAATATTTACCTTGATAAGATATTGGTTGCAGAAGGTACACTGTGTAATGGTATCTATATTCTAAATCAAAACACAGTTTTCAAAGTACAAAACACATGCAAGAGGAAGAGTTCAGAAGTGAACGGATCCTACTTGTGGCATTGTAGACTTGGTCATATCGAAGAGAAAAGACTAAGTAAGTTGCATAAAGATAGATATTTGAATACGTTCAAATTTTCATCTTATGTAACTTGTTAGTCTTGTCTCAAAGGAAAGATAACCAAATCTTCGTTCACCGGACACGGAGAAAGAGCAACAGAGCTCTTGGGACTCATACACAGTGATGTATGTGGTCTAATGTCTATACATGCAAGGGGTGGGTTCTCATACTTCATCACATGACGATTTCTCTAGGTTTGGACATGTGTATCTTTTAAAACACAAATCTGAAACTTTTGAGAAATTCAAAGAATACAGTAACGAAGTAGAGAACCGGACTGGCAAAAGTATCAAGATCCTCCGATCTGATAGAAGAGGGGAGTACTTAAGCACGGAATTCCTTGAATACCTAAAAGAGAATGGAATTCTCTCTCAGCTTACTCCTCCGTATACACCACAAAACAACGGTGTATCAGAGCGGAGGAATCGTACTATATTGGATATGGTTCGCTCCATGATGAGTAGTGCTGAGTTGCCTCTTTTATTCTGGGGATATGCGTTTCAAACAGCGGCACATCTTTTGAATCATGTTCCATCCAAATCCGTGCCTAAAACTCCATATGAAATATAGAGTGGTAAGAGTTTGTATCTTAAATGTATTAAGATTTGGGGTTTCTCTCCTTATGTCAAAAAACAGAACCCAGACAAACTCGAGGCATGATCAGTTTTGTGTAAGTTTGTAGGATACCCAAAGAATTCTAATGGATATCTATTCTACCACGTAGAGGAACAAAGGATTATTTTTTCTCGGAACGCCACATTTTTGGAAAAAGAATTTCTTGCAAAAAATATTAGTGATAGCATGGTAGAACTGGATGAAGTTCCAGAAACACAAATTATAACTGAAGATTTGGTGGAACCGCTAGATTCAGTAGTACCCGACGAATCTCGGCCACTCCGCAGATCTAGTAGGATTTCTCATCCGCCCGAGAGATACTATGGTTTTCTCATAGACGGGGATCGAGAGGATTGCATCTTGGAAGAAGATGATCCTACTAGTTTCAAGCAGGCTATTATCAGTAGAGACTCTGATAAATGGCTGGATACTATACGATCCGAAATGGAGTCTATGTACACCAATAAAGTGTGGACCTTGGATATTGTTCCACCTGGGGTAAAACCCGTTGGATGCAAATGGATGTACAAAGGGAAGTTTGGTGTAGATGGAAAGGTGGAAACCTATAAGGCTAGACTTGTTGCAAAAGGTTTTCGTCAAAGACCAGGTGTGGACTATGACGAAACCTTTTCTCCAGTGGCTATGCTCAAATCTTCGAATCATACTTACCATTGCTACCTTCCATGATTATGAAATCTGGAAGATGGACGTAAAAACGATTTTTCTAAACAGAAGTTTGGAAGAGTGCATTTATATGGATTAGCTGGCGGATTTTGTGGACAGTGGGAGCAGCGGGAAGGCGTGCAAGTTTCTTAAATCCATTTATGGATTAAAGCAGGTATCGTGGAGCTGGAACATCTGTTTTGATGAAATGGTAAAGGAATTTGACTTTATCAAGAACGAGGACGAGCCTTGTATATATAAGAAGATTGTAGGACGGACTGTCGTATTCCTAGTCTTGTAAGTGGACGACATTCTTTTGATAGGAAATGATATTTCTATGCTACAATCGGTCAAGCTGTTCTTGTCACAAATGTTCTCCATGAAAGACCTGGGTGATGCCTCGTACATTCTGGGGATTAAGATCTACAGAGATAGATCCAGGAGATTATTGGGACTTTCACAGTCCAGATACATAGGGACTCTACTAAAGAGATTTAGTATGGAAAATTCCAAGCGCGGTAATATACCCGCATTGCACGGAATCATCCTCTCCAAAGAGATATCTCCCAAGACTGATGAGGAGAGGGTTCGCATGAGCACTATACCCTACGCTTCGGCGGTAAGATCTATAATGTATGTGACGCTATGTACCAGACCAGATGTAGCTTACGCGCTTAGCGTGATGAGCTGGTATCAGTCAAACCCAGAAGAGAACCATCGGACAGCAGTGAAGAACATTCTTAAGTACCTGATAATGACTAAAGAACTGTTCCTGGTATTCGGTAATGGTGACCTCCAGGTGGAGTCCTTTACCAACTCGAGCTTCCAGAGTGACAAGGATGACAACAAGTCTGTCTTGGATTTTGTGGTTACTCTCAACGGAGGGGTGGTCTGTTAGAAAAGCTCCAAACAGGACACCGTCGCAGACTCAACGATGGAGACTGAATAAATTGCTACCAACGATGCCGCAAAGGAAGCGGTCTGGATTAAGAAGTTCATTACTGAACTTCAGGTGGTTCCATCCATTATTTACCCAATACCTTTGTATTGCAACAATAATGAATCAGCTGAGCCCATTTGCTTATTACTGAACTTCAAGTAGTACTTAGGCTATTCATATATGATCTAATGATCAGCTGAGCCTGTTTGCTCATTTGTTCCTAAGTCAATTTTAGTCTCAAATAAGACTAACGACCCTTAAATAAACCCCAAATTTTATATGAACCGATGGACTTCACAAATGTGAGAAATGCGACCTAAGTTCATTCCCGTTGGCAAACCAAGCTACCAACACGGATCCTGTCAAGTAAATGCTTGACCTAAAATATCTTAGTTGATCTTAGTCTTCAATAAGACTAACGACCCTTAGATAAAGCCCAACTTTTATATGAACCGATAGACCCCACAAATGTGAGAAATGCGTCCTAAGTTCATTCTTGTAACGACTCTAAAATCTTGTACGGAAATTTTATTGTTAATATACGAGAAATGAGTTTTACAGCCCGAGCTTGAGTTATAAGTTACGTTTGTTAAATAACAACAAGAAACAAATTGTAGCTTATTGGTAAAGCCTTGCACAGATGTGACGTAGCCTGTGTGTTCGATTCCCATAAGACACATTATTTTTTCTGAATTTTTTTAAACTTTTGGAAGCCCAAAAGATTGCACATGCAATACACAGGAAATGAAAAGTTCAGAAAAATCAAACATGTGGAAAATGGAGTAAACAGGGATTTAATCAGCTAGCGCGAATCTTAATGCCAAATAGCACAAAACAACCAGCGGATTGGGGCTTGAGGCCGGCGGGGACGGGTAAATGGTGGCCAAATGGTCCCGTGTTCTGCACACTTGTCTCTTCACCTACCCCTAACTCCTCTGCACAGTTTGATTTCCCTGCAATCAAACAGAGACCTTTCAATTCATAATTTATCACAATTTTAATGCTTTTAATCCACACTTTTAATTCTCAAACCCTAATTCTTCACTATAAATACCACCCAACACTTTGGCTCAGCACCATTCTGAAAATTCTATCCAAAACTCTCTAAAAAAGTTCCTAATGCAAGTGAAGTAAAGAGGAGTTAGCAAGCAAGTTGGTTCCGGAAAAAACCAAAGCCTATTCCGGAGCTCCCACGACGTCACAAAGCTCATCCTCCCTTCTTCAACCTCTCCTTGAAATTTCTAAACCGTAGGTTCCTCCCAAACTCTCTTCCTCTTCATTAAAATTCAATCCTAAATCTTATATCGGTAAGTGAAGTTACTACCAATATTTTTTTTCTAAACCCTAGAAACAACTCCTTCTCGTTTATTCTTTGATCAGCCAAGTTTTTACACAATACTTGTAACCTTAAATATAAATATTTAGAATTAATTTTAACCTAGAATCTCATGTAAAACAACCATATTTGAACTTTTACATTAAAATACCCTGAACTTTATAAACACCTCTTTTAGTTTTTGTTAAAACAATAGTTTTAGGAAAAACTTCACGAGGTAACGACCTACCCCACTCGCACACTTGGATCCATAGCACGATGGCTCTTTTGTATGAATATTTGTTACGAAAAAACTTTACAATAAAATACCACCTACTTTAAAAACCGGATTTCTTTTAAAGCGGTATTTCACATCCTTTGCGATTACGCATCTACAACCCTCTTTTGAGGACCCGCTAATGGATGGTGCGGATTATCGCACATCATTGAGCTAGTAGAGCGAGATGCAGACCTCCTCACGGAGCATTCGATCTCGAAAGAATTTAAATACAGTTTTTTAAGAAATACGAATTTTTTAAATAAAATAAAATTATTTTTTAAAAATTAAAATTATATAAAATTATAAATCCATATTTTCAAATTATAATAAATCTATATCTTTCAAAAAATGAAAATATTAATAAATGACAATAAAATACCATCAAGATACCAAAAAGACAAGTTTTTCAATAAAATAGCATGAACTTTCCAAGCTATGTAATTGTCACTAAAATATCACAATACTTAAAATCCATGCTCATGAAAACCCTAAGTAATACTAATCACTCTCGAGGTTTACTTTTAATCTATATCAATATATTTTTTATAAAATCCTCTCGAGATATATAAAACAATATTTAAGGACTTTAGTAAATATAGGTTTAAGCGGGATCAATTCTCTTGAGCTTTAGGGAGCCGGAGAAAGTGAGTGCTTTCCTATTTAAGGTAGACAACTTAACGGAGTTATCAACGGTAATTGTCTTGGAAAAAGACATAAATCCTGTCGTCCATGTGCAGCAGTTACCGATGACTCCCGAACCTAATTCAAGAGCTAAATCTTTTTACAAGTGTCTGATTCAGTCTGAGTCCAATTCAAACCTGAATCCACAATCAAACCCGAATACTTGATCATGAACATAAATACTTGAAATCAAACATTAATATTAAACATGTATACTTGACTTAACTTGACTTGACCGAACCATGGTTATAACTTGACTTGACTACCTGAATACTTGATTACATCCTAAACATGAATACTTGAATATTTTGTATCCATGGTTTCGGCAAGTCTGATAATTATAATCTATACAATACATTACGTGGGGATAAAGAGGTAAATTGGTACGGAACATATATCGTGGCACGAGAGGTCACTTAAAAGACACCTACATGAATTCTTGTGCCGTTGTCCCGTGGGTTATGACGGGGCCTTGTACTACATGTTACCATAGTCCATGGGTTAAGATGGACTCCTCTCATATACATGAATACCGTCTGGATCAAGCTACAAACAACCACGTTAGAATAACCATCATATATCAGTAATCAATCATACATAATTCATTTCATATGTTGTCTTCTCTTTCTTCTTTAGGGACTTACCGAGCGCTTGTTCGCCGACGACATTCCTTTCTATCTCTTTCTTTGGAATGTTCGTCAGGAGGACATGACTCTTAGGAGATCGAGTCTAACCAGGAGGACTTAGACCAGCTTGCGGCACAGCCTGGCTTCTAGTTCCTTATACTTACTTTCCTGTATGCCATTGTTTAGGCACTGCTTATTATCATTGTATCTTTTCATTGTCAAACAGTTGTATGTAAAGATGAATGTAAATAAAGTTGCTGTTTTATTTTAATACTCTTGTCATTCTTGTACATTTTATATATTGCTTAATTACGCTTAACGTATTTATTTCTTAGTAAATACGTTGCGGCCTGCCACGTCATCGTTTCTATCAACTGGGAAGCGGGGCGTGACAATTCCCGTTGGTAAACCAAGCTACCAATGTGGACCCCGTCAAGAAAATACTTGACCCAAATCATAAAAGTTTATGTACGGATTTGGACTAATCTGTGCCCAATGAACGACGACATAAACTAGTCTCCGTATAAAATCCACGGGCAACCAAAATAAACCAAACATAACACGACACGAAGTGAACTACAGGAGCAGGAGAAAGTGGTTATTGTAACGCGATAACGTAATTAACTATAGGGGTTTGTGCCTGCAGGGAAGAGTGTGGGGTTTTTTGCCTGCAGGGAAGAGCGTCCCCACAATCAAAAACCCCTCACAAATGAGGGGGAATCTGATAAAGTCTGCTATATCGGTCGCATCTATCTAAATCTCTGATATACGGTGCTATAAATCAACTTAGTATCTTCGGAGAGGTGGATGGATATGTCCAAATAGCATCTGCCCCCCAAATTCAGGCTAGACATCCCAACGTCTCAGTCCGGTCTTCGACGGTAAACAGATTCTGGCACGCCTGGTGGGATCTCTTCCTCTTTCCGCTCCATACTTCGTGTGTCGTGTTTTTTTGTAATCAAATAATCGCGGTATATATATGTTTATAGTTTCCCTTGGGTGATCGGATGCTGAAGCTGGCGTTTTGTCTCTATGAAGAATGACGTTTGCTTCTACTCACAGTAACTCAGGCTCTTTCGCATCTGGTGGAGTCAAGTATGGGCCACTTGCAGCTTCAAATATCTGCAATCCGGCTCTTCAGGAAATGAAAGGGCTCTTCTTTGGGTCGATGCTCCCACCTCCTACCCTCTGTACCTCAACATCGAAAGAGGAAGCCTAAAAGAAGTCTGTCTTCCACAGGCCAACTCCTCAAGCTTCAGTTCTGCCGACAGCAACAGTCTTCATACGACTGGCACCCGCTGAGGACTTAGGTCAATACTGGGGGCAGAATGTTCAAGCTCTCAAAGAAAAAAAGGGGGCAGGCTCAACAAAATCCCGAGTCTAATCAAATTCCGACAATAAGAAACGGTCCTCGTCGATATCGGCGTCATACAAAATGAGCTGGGGGCAGTTCTCTGTCAACGTTGACTCCACCTGCTTCAACTCTGATGATAAATGCTGCTGTTCCAACCGGGAACAGTTTCGAACTACTGTGAAGGTCCAGAAATTTTTTTCCCACCACAGTACTGAAGAAATCTCCGCAACTTATGAGGATCCAACAAGAGCAGAAAACAGTTCGTTCCCCAAAAGAACTTTCTTCATCCATATATAAGGTGTGAAAGAAGATGAAGAACTCATTCATCGTTCGTGGCTCTTCCCCTGAACGTCAACCAAATTTGACAAATCCTCTTTCAAATATAAGGGGACTTATCCCAAGGCGGTTCCTTCTCTGCCGGTTCCTCCTAAAACCGCTTCTCAAAAAAAAAAGAGGCCAGATAAAGATCAAACGCCCGAGGCAAACTCTCAGAGTCAAGATTCCAAACGCCCTAAGTCTGGGGGCATAGTAGTTCACACAACCTATATAGTGAGCTTCGAAGATGAAGGTCGAGTCTCTACTAGTCACGGACTGCATACTCGGTCCCAGACAAAAACTCAGCAGCAACATGAAAAGCTGCAGGAGATGCTTGCTGAGGCGGCTGCACTTACTAGTCCATCGCTTAAGGCATATCCCGAAGATGCGCATGAAGAAAAGACGGGGAAGGAATCGGATATTGATTTCCTGAAGCGCGCTATCAAAAAGAGAGATGCAGAAGCTGCAAAGATGTCCGTTAAAATGAACCGGATGGCCCTTCTAGTCCAGAATATAGCTGGAATGATAGTCCATTCAGAACCACTAGTAGATGAACCGCCGGTCGTTACTCTTAAAGACAAAGGTGACTTCAAATCTTCCGCAAGGCTCATCAACGGCTAAGAAGGAAATGATCCCAAAAGCAAAACTGGACGAATATATCACTCAGCAAATCAAAGCTCTTTACGTCAGTGAAGCTGCAAATAGATCAATCAAGGTTGGTCGACCGTATCCGGTGTGCTATGATCAAATACAGTACCCGACATATTACATACTTCCGGCGTTCTAAATGTACAAAGGAACCGAGAATTCTCACCAGTATATTGCGCATTTTAAATCCATGTGCGGCAACACTGGAGGAAATGATATACTGCTCCTCCGACAGTTTGTCAGCAGTCTGACAAGCATCACCTTCGAATGACATGAGGAACTCCCAAATGATTCCGTGAAGACCTTCGACGAGATGGATAAGATCTTTTATCAAAGATTCGCTAGTGCAGATAAACGCACTACCGTGGCGGCGTTGGTCAACGAAATGGTTGGACCGAATGTGACTTGGGTTCAATATATTACCCGATAGGGAAATCTCTGGTCAAAATGCGAGCACCACATAGACGAAGCTCCGATCGTGGGAATGTTCATAGCCACTTTTGACCCAAATTCAAAGGTGTTCCTATATATGGCCCTCTTCAAGCCAACGACCTTCTAAGAGCCCATTGATAAAATGGCTCGATTGGATCAGATGGGTCAAGGCCCTTCCTCTTCCGATGAAGATGTATAAAAAGAAAAGGCAAGGTGGTGTTTGTCGCTAACGTTCAACAAAGAATGTGCAGCTCTGAAGCAACTTGTCGCCAAAATAGCAACAACACGGGTTCTATCCTTAGAAAGATTGGGGCGCGAATACTCGCTCCCTCGGGATATATGTATGGGGAATATTGTTCACTGACAGAAGAATCTTTATATGAGATTGTCCTTTCTTCAAATAACAGAAATGATATTAAAGGGCCTACAAGCGGGTCATGCAATCAAGTGAAATATTCCGCTTGAACCAAAAAATCATGAAAGGGATGTGAAATCCATATCCTACTCTGAATCAAACGATGAGGAGATAAGCCTCCAAGTCAAGTTCATTCTTCCAAGGAAGAAGAAAACTCAGCAGAAGGACTCATTCCTTCTTATATGAAGAAGATGCTCTGTTAGTGTCAGAAAACGACATAGACGAGCAGGAGGCAGATGCCGTGTAAAGTGCCCGGTATTTCCCGCAAAACAACCCAATTGCTACGATGGTAAAGTGAAGCAGTCCAAGAAGGTGAAGATGACTTAAGGAGTGAAGTGTCCATACAAACAAAGGACAAGTAGCAGCACCTAAGCAAACCAGCGTTGGAAGGGATGAGTTATGTAACTCCCCGACCGAATGATAAATTTAGGACCGAAACGTCCTTAAACTAATATTCATCCCAAATATAGGAATAATGGACCGAAATGTCCTAAACTAGTGTATCATCCCAAACATGGTGATAATGGACCGAAATGTCTCTAAACTAGTACATCGCCCTAAACACGGCGATAGTGGACTGAAATGTCCCTAAACTAATAATGGACTGAGAAGTCCTTAAACTAATAATGGACCACTACGTTCTTAAACTGGCTTTGGACCGAGATGTATTTAAACTAAAATTTCGTCCCCAAATACGGGAATGTTGGACCACTGCATCCCTAAACTAGTAACGGACCGAAATGTCTTTAATCTAATATGTTTGGCCCTATGGTGGATCCCCATATTGATTGCCGTATACAATCCACAGGCATAAACATTTCATACTTCTCCCACGTCTTACATGATGCGGTCCTTCGAATAAAATCGGGGTCTACAACTGATGGTGCGTTATCTTACGGGCCGCCTAAAAAAGTATGTCCATAAGCGAAATAGGCATGGATGAAAATTCGAAAGAGCGCTGTGAGCAAAAACAATAGGGCTACCGGCGAGCTTATGAAAACCCAAAAGGGCACATACTCGTTAAAAGAAAGGAAAAGATGCACTTGCAAAGTCCTCATGATTTTGTAAGGTGAAAACTCCTGCGTGAGATCCTTATGACTTAAAAGGGAGCAACACACTTAGAAATCCACACGATTCCTAAGGAGAAAATACACTTACGAGATCCTCACGAATCGTAAGGAGAAATACCCTCTATAAGACCCTCACGGCTTATAGAATTCAAAAGTCTTAAGTTACAGGGATCTGAACCTATTCTTAAACCACCAAAACCCCACAATTTTATGCCCTACAAGTAACTCGATATCGACACTTATATACAATCCACGGGTACGAACAAAATATGTTCCAACCGAGTTCCACCAATGGCGAGAAATATCCCCATATAGTGAACGACACTTGTAAATCCTCTTGACTTAAAAGGAGAAAATACTCTTGCAATATCCTAACGACTTACAAGAGAGAACACACTTAGAAATACCCATGACTTATAGGGAGAAATACCTTTATGAGACCCTTATTGTTCATAAAGTCAAAAATTCTCAGTCGACATGATCCTAACCCTGTTTGCTAAGCCACTTTTGTCCAAATCAACAAAGGCAAATGATGATTCGCTCCTGGCAACATTCCAGTTGTAGCGATACTGATGCCAAAATTGATATCAGATTCTAAATTCTTAACTCACAATAAAAAGTAGCGAGTAAAAAAATAACATAACTGAAATGATTGGGCACCATGAAAAATAGCCGAAATGATTGGGCAATTGCGACTTTCGCGATATAAAAGCTGAAAAGATAGAGTATCGCGGAAATATATATATATATATATATATATATATATATATATAATAAAATAAAAAAATATGCCCTGCAAGTAGGTCCATACTGACTCTTGTATACAATCCATGGGCACAAATGAAAGAGAGGGGAACCATATTTTCCCACCATACTTCGTCAAAAAAAGAATCGAGTCTTGATAGAACATCTACAGCCTATAGACTAATTCGACATCTCTCTTACTCTAGTAGAGTGCAGATGTGGTGTCAACAAAGCTCTAAGGATCCGAATCAAAGCAGAGTAATGGCAAAACCCTAGTTCAATTCGATGTCTCTCTTACTCCAGCATGGTGCGGACGCGACATCAAAAAGGACCCAAGGGTCAAATAAAAGTGGAGAGATAGCAAAATCCTAACTCCAGATTTTAATGGCAACATGTAAAACCTAGAGATCATATCCACATTCTTCTCATTCCGACAGGGTGCATATGTGGCGTCAACAAGAACCCAAGGGTCAAATAAAAGTGGAGTGCTGGAAAAATTCTAGCTCCAAATCTTGATGGCAACATCTACAGTTTAGAGATCATATCCACATTCTTTTCATTCTAGTAGGGTGCAGATGAGACGTCAATAAAGACCCAAGGGTCAAATAAAAGAGGAGTGATGGCAAAATCCTAGCTCCAGACCTTGGTGGCGATACATACAGCATAGAGGTCATGTAGATGTCTACCCAACTTCAGCGAAGAATTGGCACAACATCATCAAAAAGTAAACGAAGTGACGAAATATTCCTAATTTCGGGTCTTGACGGCAATACATACTGAGCCTAAAGACCATTGGAGATTATCACATCCTAGAAGGGTGCGGTTATGACTCATTGGGGCTTCAAATTAAGCCTAACCTCAAATAAAAAGTGCCATGGCAATACCTAACGCTTAATCTTCCGACAGTAATACGGATATTCAAACCTATAGAAAATTACTTGAAGACGACTTGTCCATCCTTAGATGGGATCAGAGACACAATAATCGCGGGGCTACTCGAGCAGCAACCTAAGGGACTGCATATCGAGAAATACATCAGCCAACGCGACGGTACGATGGACTAAACCTAGTACCACAAACCTAACAAACCCCTATCAATAAAAGGGGTTATCTAAATTTCACGTTAGGATACACCTACAAGATCCTCTCGACTCATAGGGAAAAACATCTTTATAAGACCCTCGAAACTTATAAAGGTGAAAAGCCTTAGGCAACGGGGATATCAATCTGTTTTCTAAGCACCGTTGCCCTACAAGTAGGTCCAAACTTACTCTTGTATACTATCTACGGGCCACATTCTCCAAAGTCACATACCTACGAGGAGAAGAAGCCACTTATGGGTCCTCTCGATTCGTAAGGGGACAATTCTCTTGTAAGATCCTTACGACTCTCAAGAGAAAAACACTTAGAAGTCCTCACGACTTCTAAGGAGAAAATACACCTATGAGATCCTCTTGACTCGTACGGAGAACAATATTTATGAGACCCTCATGACTCATAAAGTTGAAAAGCTTTAGGCGAAAGATCTAAACCTGTTTCCTAAGCTATCGCTGCCCTATAAGGAGGTCAAAACTGACTCTTGTATACTATCCACGGGCCACAATCGTCAAAATTGCATGCTAATGAAGTGAAGAAATCACTTATGGGTTCTCACGACTCGTAAGGAAAAAATACCCGAGTGAGATCCTTACGACTCACGAAGGCGATGGATACTTTGGACTCTTCATGATTTCTAGGGAGAATATACACCTATGAGATACTCACGACTTATAGGGAGAAAAACCTTATTGAGATCCTTACAGCTCATGAAGATGGACAAAGAATTATACGACAGAGACTTAAACCTGTTTCCTGAGCCATCAATTCTATGGCGACGCATAATTTTGCACTACTTAACCCACGTACATATCTACATGGGCAAAATAGTGGGGGCATTTGTTCTCGCCAAAATTTTTGCTCAAAACTTGTTACTTTTATAAAAAAAAAAAGAGGGCAGCACCCCATGTGCAAAGTATGAGAGCACTCACATGCAAAGCATGCAAGTACCTGCTGTAGATAGGATTAAATCCTATAGCAGCGCGCACGTGTTAAACATGTGACCACTCACATGCAAAGCATGTGAGTACCGGCTTCAGATAGGATTAAATCCTATGATAGCTCCCACGTGTTAGAAACGTGAGCACCCACGTGTTAAACATGTGAGTTCCTTTGTCGCATTCTTTTGATAGCGCTCACATGCAAAGCACGTGAGCGCCGCTGCCATATATGTATATGGCAGCACTCACGTACTAGCTCGTGAGCGCCGCAATTTAAAATCCTCTTATCTGATAGAATTAAATTCTATATGATAGAATTAAATTCTATTTGGGAAATATTTTTCCTGATCTTTCTAATATGGAAAGATATTCTCTAATAGAGAATCTTGGAATCCAATGGTGATAAAATCACCAATTAAAACCATTTGATAGAATTAAATTCTATTTGGAAAATATTTTCCCTGATATTTCTAATATGGAAAGATCTTTCTCTAATAGAGAATTTTGGATTTAAAATCCAATGGTAATAAAATATCACCAATGTCACGCCTCGCTTCCCAGTATACGGGTGGAGGACGCGACGAGGCCACTACGTATTTACTGTGAAGTAAATACGCTAAGTGTATCTAAGCAATATAAAAGTAAAATCATAAGAAACAAGATATAATAAAACAACAATTTTATTTATTCACATTCTTTCTGTACAATACATGGGAAGTAAATACAACTAAAATAAAGCAATGCCTAAACAATGGCAGAAATGAAAAGTACTGAAATGGAAAGTGTACAATGAACTAGAGCTCGGGGTCTTCACTGAATTGGTCCAATTCTTCACTCGTGGGCTCGATCTCTGACGTGTCCAGATCACCTGACGACATTCAAAGAAGAAAGAAAGAGAATGTCGTCAGTGAACAGATCGCTCGGTAAGTCCCAAAGATAAGGGATAAGCAAAATAGACAGAATAAGAAGGTAGCTTTTAAAGTTGTAGTATATTGTTATAATATTGTGTTAACGTTGTTGTTTGTAGCTTGGTACAGAAGGATGCCAGTGTATACGATAGGGGTCTCTATATGCTAGAGATCAGGGCAAACAGAATATAGAGTACAAGGCTCCGTTAGAAAGCCCGGAACACCGGCAATTGGATACGGTTAGGTGTCTTAAATCTTGCAGTCTCGTGCCACTTTTAACACCTTCCGTACCAGTCTACTCCTAAAACCCCGTGTTATCTTGATTGTATTGTTGTATTGTATTGTAACTTGAATTGTTTTGTAATATAGATTGTATAATTGGATGACTTGCCGAAACCATGATATCAGTAAACGGATGTAACTGTATAATCATGTAAATGGATGTAACTGGAGAATCATTTAAATGGATGTATATCTATGGTTCGGTTCAGTCAAGTTGTATAGATTGATAAATGGATTCATGGATTCGTGTTGAATTGTAATATTGTAGATTGTAGGTTGTACTTGAATTATATTCAAGTCAGATTATAAAGAGACTCAATCCGAGTCAGACAATTAGAAAATTAAATTGAAGTCCTGATTGTTTTGATGTTATCGGTAACCGCTGCACATGGGCGGTAGGATTTGTGTCTTTTTCAAAGACGATTACCGTATTGATAACACCGTTGTTAATTGTCTACCTTAAATAGGCAAGCACCCATTTCTCCGGCTTCCTGAGACTCAAGAGATTGGTCCCGCTTTTACCTATATTTACTAGGGTCCTTAAGGTAATTTATAGAACTTGAGGAGCTTTTATGTAAAAATACTTTTGTATACTTTTTAAAATACTCCCCAAGTATTTAGTTATCGTCTTTAGAGTTGTAATAAATGTGGATTTTATACATATTTCATTTCTATTGAGAATAACCTAATTTTCATAATATATGGTATTAAAGTGTAATATTAAACTTGTATGGATTTCATGGTATTTTAATGTAAACTGATTCTTGTGATTTTTGAAAAGAGTTGTAATATTTATATTCTTACAAAATAGATCTTTTAATGTTACATATATATATATATATAATTTTAATATATATATTATAATTCTAAAAATCTCATTTTCTTAAGATGTCGTATTTTAAATCTTTCGAGACCGAATGCTCCTTGCGGAGGTCTGCATCTCGCACTACTAAGCCCGAGGATGTGCGATAATCCGCACCATCCCGAACGGGTTCTCCAAATGGGTTGTAGCGGTGCTTTGCAAAGATTTGTATAAATACTAAATTGTTTGGAAAATGGTTTTATTAGTAATGGTATTTATTTGTAAAGATATCGTTTTCCCATATTCTATGTTCCCGGGGGTATTGTGCTATGTTGCATATGAGTGTGTGAGGAGGTATGTCATTACCTCGTGATCTACTTAAAGGTATAGCAAAGTTTTGATGGTTTAAATGTAGAAATGAAACTATGTGGTATTTTAATGAAAAAAATACGGTAAGATGGAAATAGCAATTACTTTTGATATGGAACTTGTTCGATATGATTAGTTGGTGTTTAATAGTCAACATGTAGTGGTTGTAGCATGATTGTATTAAAAAAAGAGTTAGGTTTTACAAAGAACTGAATCGGAAATCGGATTTGTTCCGATTCCGTCGGGTTTTGAAATTTCGTATTTTAGAATAAGAATAGAGAAGAGGGAATTGGGACTTATAGGTTTAGGACAACTAGGAGAGGGAGAAGGATCGGGAGGAGTCACCGGTGCGTCGTTTCGTCGCCGGGAGCTCCTAGAGTCGTCGTCGGAATTTCCGCCGGAGCTTCGCCTTTCGCTCACTTCGATTGCATACAAGGGTTTCTAGTAATTTCTTGAGAGTTGGTTCAGAGTTTTGGGGTGAGGGGGTAGTGTATAGGGTTGGTATTTATAGGGTTAGGGTAGATGAAGGGTTTTAAATAAAAAATATAAAAATACATTAAAATTCATTAAAAATAGAGTAAATGGGGTATTAAGAGGTCTCTAGAAGTGGTCTGCACATTTAAAGTATTTATGGGGGGTCAAGAAGTTGAAAGGCCATATCTTTCATGAAGGGGACTCGGCCGTCCGGCCGAGTCAGGCTGGCGGCGCCGGCCGTTCCGCCGGCCGACTCGGCCTAGTCGGGCCGAGTCGAGGGGTCAGAAGGTGGGGGGTCTTTAGGTGAACACACTGGTATATTTAGTTTTTCATGTGTAGTGGAAATTTTGGAATTTATCACGTGTTGACTGTTGGACTTCTAAATTTTTTAAAACAAAATAATATTAAAAATAATGTGGGGCATGAGATTTGAACTCTGGTGGCTTAGTTCAGCAGTGCAAGGTATTACCAATGAGCTACAAGCTCCTTCTTATAATTATGGAGCTATTTAATTATTTAAAGTAGTCACAGAAAATGTAAATACCCCAAGTATACATTAATTTTAAAGCAAATTTTTGTACACTAAAAATGGAGTTGTTACATTCTTTTAATTTGAAATTAAAAAGCAAAATAATTACTTATATCTTGTGCTCAAGCTAATATACCCCTTTATGGATTTTGAAAAAATATTTGAAAAAATTTGTATAGGAAAATTAGGGTTGTTACAACAAATTAAAACCATATCATAGAATTAAATTCTATATGATAGAATTAAATTCTTTGTTAGGAAAATATTTTCTAAATCTTGTTAAACAAACAGGATATTCATACGATAGAATTAAATTCTATGCGGGAAATATTTCCCTGATCTTTTTAAAATAAGAAAGATCTTCTCTGTTAAACTGAGGATCCTTGGATCAAAAATCTAATGATGATTATAAAATCATCACCTGATCATCTGATAGAATTAAATTCTATCTTAGGAAAATATTTTCCTAATCTTGTTAAATAAATAAAAATAATCTTCTCTATAAAACAGAGAGCTCTTGAATTAAAATCCAGCGGTGAATAAAATTCACCGGTTTATCTTTAAAACCATTTCGATTGATTAAGAAATCAATCATGATCTCTCAATGAGAGATTTCATTTAACAGATTGATTTTTCTATTCTCCTATAAATAGAAGCAAAGATGTTAAATCTAAAAGAGAGGAGACCCCTTATACGCTTCTGTAAGAAAAAATATAGAAGTCTCTCAAAAGGTTCCACAAAATAACAAAGAATTTAATTCTCAATAAAGAAAAAAGATCGTCTTCCTCCGCTAAACCCTAGATAAAGAAAATACAGAGATCAAAACATATCCTTTACCTATATAAGGGTTTAATCCTTTAAAAGAACTTAGTTCTTTCTCTGGATCGAGATCCACAAGACAAATTTTCCACAAGTTGAGAATTTAATTCTCATCGGGAAGATCTTGCTCTTGAGAATCAAAGATTCAAGAAAGAATAAGGTTGAAAAGTATATGAAAGAAAGAAGATGGAGTCCATAATACTCCAGGAACTTAGTTCCCTCGTAAATCAAGAGCTTAGTTCTTAAAGAAATTGATCCTAAATCCTCAAAATGGTGATCTTGGTGACCGATAATGCTCAAAATATCATTGACAAAGAATCTGATCCCAGATCCTCAAAATTATGATCTTGGTGATCGTTAATGGTCAAAATACCATTAACAGAGATTTAACCTCTTTGAAAATATCAACAGAGATTAAATCTCTAAGAAGACAGCGTCTCACGTGAAATACACGTGAGCACCAAAACTCAGCGCCCCACGTGAGCACCAAAGCTGAGCGCCCCACGTGAAACACACTTGAGCGCCAGAAAAGACTAGTGCTTAGCACTATTTCAGCGCCTCACGTGAAACACATGTGAGCGCTACATATCTGAGTGCTTAGCTGTCACGCTCCACTTCCCGGTGTACGGGGAGAGGATGCGGCGAGGTCCACTACGTATTTACTCAGAAGTAAACACACTAAGCGTATCTAAGCAATATAATAAAGTACACAAGAAGAGATGTAAAAGAACATCAACTTTTATTTATTAAATATTATTTTATCGGTACAACTAGAAATGTAAATACAATGATGGAAAGCAATGCCTAAACAATGGCATGAACTGAAAATAAATTATGTACAAGTAAAGTCAATACTCAGGGTCTTCTATGAGCTGCTCCAAGTGCTCCTAGCTGGTCTCGAACTCCTCGGAGTCGGGTCCTCCTGACAACATTCCAAAGAAAGAAGAGAAATAGGAATGTCGTCAGCGAACAATCGCTCAGTAAGTCCCAAAAAAAGAAAGAGAGAATAGACAAAGAATAGAACAGGTGAAATAGATAATGTTATATTTGTTATACTGACGTAATTGTTGTTGCTTGGTACAGAATATGCCAGTGTATACGAGAGGAGTACAACTTACACCATGGACTTT
This sequence comes from Agapanthus africanus, assembly GCA_030015575.1. Taxonomy (NCBI): domain Eukaryota; kingdom Viridiplantae; phylum Streptophyta; class Magnoliopsida; order Asparagales; family Amaryllidaceae; genus Agapanthus; species Agapanthus africanus. Next base: position 190,404,022 of record JASDDO010000019.1, on the reverse strand, counting down.
GGTAACCCGTAGTACAAGGCTCCATCGATAATACCACGGAACAACGGCATGGATGTAATTACGTCTTTTAATGACCACCTCGTGCCACCTTTAACATATTCCATACTAGTTTACCCCTTTATAAACCACGTAATGTTTATTGTATTGATTGTACTGATTGTATTGTATTGTTTTGTAGTAAATGGAAGACTTGCCGAAACTATGATATCAGTAAACGGAATGGATATAAATGGATATTCAAGTAATCAGAGTATATCCATGGTTCGGTTCGGTCATGTTCATATTGATATGGATTGTATTCTGGTATTCGTGGATTCATGTTGTATTGTAGTTATACTTGAATTGAATTCAAGTCAGATTGTATTCAGATTTGACCATGACTCGAACTTAGTCAAACTTTTAAACAGAATTGAAGTCCTAATTGTTTTGGAGTTATCGGTAACTGCTGCACATGGACGACAGGATTTGTGTATTTTTCCAAGACAATTACCATGTGGATAACACCGTTTTTAGGTTGTCTACATAGATAGGCAAGCACCCATATTCTCCGGTTCCGTGAGGCTCAAGAGAACTAGTCCCGCTTAAACCTATGTTTACTAGGGTCCTTATTATAAATTAATATAACTTGAGGGGGTTTTATGTAAAAATAGTTTTGATATATTTTCAAAATACACCTCAAGTATTTAATTATCGTCTTTAGCGTTTTCATAGATGTATATAAAAATAAATTTTTCTAGTGAGTAGAACCTAGATTTCATTGTATGTGGTATTTTAATGTAAATATGGAATGGTAGTGAATTGTAAACCTAGTTTCATGAACTTGTGATTATTTTGCTTTAGAAAATATGGAATATTCATATATTATATTTAAAATAGAAATTTTGATAATAGTTATATATATATATAATAAAATTAAAGTTTATTTACTTTGTAGAAATCTCATTTTCTTAAAAATTGCATCAAAATTCCATCGAGATCGAATGCTCCTTGCGGAGATCTGCATCTCGCTCTACTAGGCTCGAAGATGTGTGATAACCTGCACCATCCCGATCAGGGTTCCCCAAAATGGGTTGTAGAGACGTATTTGCACGGAATTAAATAACACACTTTTTAAAAAAAAAACGATTTTTGAATGTTCAAGGTATTTATTCGTAATCTTGTATTTTCGCATAAACTAGAGTCCCAAAATTCATCGTTCTATGTCAAACATGTGTGTTGTGATGAGGTAGGTCATTACCTCATGATTTATCTAAAGGTAATTTGGTTAAATTGAACAATTATAAGTTGTATGTAACATGATGGTATTTTACTGTAAAAGTGAAATAAAAATTGAAACATGAATTATTTTGAGATAAAACTTGTTCTAATATGTTTATTTATATTTTTTGATCATTATGATAGAATATGATATTTTATTATTTAAGAAAAATGGAGTTTTTTTTAAAGAAAAACGAATCGGAAGTCAGAATAACTCCGCTTCCGACGAGTTTTGAAAAAAGAGAAGTTTTAGAATAGAGATGAAGGAGGGAATGGGGACTTATTGGCTATAAAGAAAGAGGGGAGAAGGAGGAAGATCTCGGAACCGCCGGGGCGTCGTTTCGTCGCCGGAATCTCCCCGAAACGTCGTCGGAACTTCGCCTCTTGCTAACACCACTTGTACAACTTGGGACTTGGAAATTTTAGAGAGTTTTTGTAATGAAATTCTGAATGAGAATGGGTGAAATGTAGTGTGGTATTTATAGGAAAAATTAGGATTTAGGGTAATGAAGAATAGAATTAAAATTTGCATTAAAAATGAATTAAAGAGAGGAATTATCACTCTCTGGATGTTTTTAGAGTAAACAAACAATATGGGGGTAGTGGGGTAGGTGAAGGGGTGTAGGGTTAAAAAAATGAAGACCATCCCCTACGGGAGGCCCGGCGGTACCGGTCTCCAAGCCAATCTCGCCGGCCAAAAACCGGTGAGGGATGGTGGGATCTTCGCCACGTGTTGGTGTCATTTGGTATAACTCAATAAACGTATTTGTTTAATCTGTGACTTTTCATTATACGTGTAGTGCACGTGCAAACCTTTAGGCTTCTAAAAGATTAAAAGAAAATCAATTAAAAAAATATATGTGACTGGGGGATTCGATCAAAGGGGCTATGTCACAGAAGTGCAAGGCTTTACCAATGAGCTACAGGTGCTTTCTTGCTAATTAAAAGCAAATCAAATTTATAACTTATGCTTAGGCTTAGGTACTCTTTTCTGTATTTTGAAAAAAAATATGTATAGAAAGTTTAGGGTTGTTACATTCTACCCTCCTTATAAAAATTTCGTCCTCGAAATTTGTAGAAGGAAAGTGTAACAGATTCAAGAAAAGTTTGATAACAGTGGTGGTGTGTTGTTGAAGTTGGTGCTGATATTGTTTAAAGAATACATAATCTTGAAAGAAAAATAGGGTTAGGATAGATTCAAAGTATATTAAATTGTAAGATTTAAAGAATATGAACTATAAAGAATGTTTTTAGTTGCTGATTCTTGTATTATATATTGCTTAGGACTTCATGCAGAACTGACCTGCATGTCCATGCAGAACTGACCTGCATGTCCATGCAGAACTGACCTGCATGGTAGGCTTCCATGCAGCACTGACCTGCATGGGCCGCCAACAAAACTGTCACGCCCCACTTCCCGGTGTATGGGAGGGGACGCGGTGAGGTCCGCTACGTATTTAATCAGAAATAAACACGCTAAGCGTATCTAAGCAATATAATAAAATACACAAAAAGAGATGTAAAAGAACATCAACTTTTATTTATTAAACATTTTTTTACAGGTACAACTGGAAATGTAAATACAAGGATATAAAGCAATTTCTAAACAATGGCATGAACTGAAAAGAAAATATGTACAAGTAAAGTCAATTCTCAGGGTCTTCTGTGAACTGCTCCAAGTGCTCTTGGCTGGTCTCGAACTCCTCGGAGTCGGGTCCTCCTGACAACATTTCAAAGAAAAAAGAGAAATAGGAATGTCATCAGCGAACAATCGCTCGGTAAGTCCGAAATAAAGAAGGAGAGAATAGACAGAGAATAAAACATGCGAAGTAGATAATATTATATTTGTTATATTAACGTAATTGATATAGCTTGGTACAGAATATGCCAGTGTATACGAGAGGAGTCCGACTTATACCGTGGACTTTGGTAACCCGTACTACAAGGCTCCGTCTATAATACCACGGAACAACGGCATAGATGTAATTACGTCTTTTAGCGACCACATCGTGTCACCTTTACCATGTTCTGTACCAGTCTACCCCTTTATAAACCCCGTAATGTTTATTGTAGTGATTGTACTGATTGTATTGTATTGTCTTGTAGTAAATGGAAGACTTGCCGAAACCATGATATCAGTAAATGGAATGGATATAAATTGATAGTCATGTAATCAGAGTATATCCATGGTTCGGTCCGGTCATGTTCATGTTGATATGGATTGTATTCTGGTATTCGTGGATTCATATTGTATTGTAGTTATACTTGAATTGAATTCAAATCAGATTGTATTCAGATTCGACCATGACTCGAACTGAGTCAAAATTTTAAACAGAATTGAAGTCTTGATTGTTTTGGAGTTATCGTTAACTGTTGTACATAGACGGCAGGATTTGTGTCTTTTTCCAAAATAATTACCATGTTGATAACACCGTTTTTAGGTTGTATACGTTAGATAGGCAAGCACCCACATTCTCCGGCTCCCTGAGGCTCAAAAGAACTGGTCCCGTTTAAACCTATATTTACTAGGGTCCTTAATGTAAATTAATATAACTTGAGAGGGTTTTATGTAAAACTAGTTTTGATATATTTTCAAAATACATTTCAAGTATTTAATTATCGTCTTTAGGGTTTTCATAGATGTATATTTTATAAAAATGAAATTTTCTAGTGAGTAGAACCTAGATTTCATTGTATGTGGTATTTTAATTTAAACTTAGAATGGTATTGAATTGTAAAGCTAGTTTCATGAACTTGTGATTGTTTTGCTTTAGAAAATATTGAATATCCATATATTATATTTAAAATAGATATTTCGATAATAGTTATATATATATATAATAAAAATAAAGTTTATTTATTTTGCAGAAATCTCATTTTCTTCAAAATTGCAACAAAATTCCATCGAGATCGAATGCTCCTTGCGGAGGTCTGCATCTCGCTCTACTAGGCCCGAGGATGTGCGATAACCCGCACCATCCCGATCGGGGTTTCCCAAAATGGGTTGTAGAGGCGTATTTGCACGGAATTAAATAACATACTTTTTAAATAAAACGGTTTTTGAATGTTCAAGGCATTTATTCGTAATCTCGTATTTTCCCATAAACTAGAGTCCCAAAATTCATCGTGCTATACCAAACATGTGTGTTGTGATGAGGTAGGTCATTTCCTCATGAGTTATCTAAAGGTAATATGGTTAAATTGATCAATTATAAGTTGTATGTAACATGATAGTATTTTACTGTAAAACTGAAATAAAAATTGCAACATGAATTATTTTGAGATAAAACTTATTCTAATGTATTTATTTATGTTTGTTGATCATTATGAGAGAATATGGTATTTTATTATTTAAGAAAAATGGAGTTTTTTTTTAAAGAAAAACGAATTGGAAGTCGGAATAACTCCGCTTCCGACGAGTTTTAAAAAAAGAGAAGTTTTAGAATAGAGATGGAGGAGGGAATGAGGACTTACTGGCTATAAAGAAAGAGGGGAGAAGGAGGAAGATCTCGGAATCGTCGGGGGGGCCGTTTCGTCGTCGGAACCTCCCCGAAACGTCGTCGGAACTTCGCCTCTTGCTAACTCCACTTGTACAACTTGGGACTTGGAAATTTTAGAAAGTTTTTATATTTAAATTCTAAATGAGGAGGGGTGAAATGTGGTGTGGTATTTATAGGGAAAATTAGGGTTTATGGTAATGAAAAATAGAATTAAAATTTGCATTAAAAATGAATTAAAGAGAGGAATTATCACTCTCTGGATGTTTTTAGAGTAAACAAACAATATGGGGGTGGTGGGGTAGGCGAAGGGGTGTGGGGTTAAAAAAATGAAGACCATCCCCTACGGAGGGCCCAGCGGTGCCGGTCTCTAAGCCAATCTCGCCGGCCAAAAACCGGTGAGGGATGGTGGGATCTTCGCTACGTGTTGGTGTCGTTTGGTATAACTCAGTGCACGCATTTGTTTAATTTGTGACTTTTCATTTTACGTGTAGTGCACGTGCAAACTTTTAGGCTTCTAAAAGATTAAAAGAAAATCAATTAAAAAAATATATGTGGCTGGGGGATTCAATCACAGGGGCTATGTCACAGAAGTGCAAGGCTTTACCAATGAGCTACAGGTCTTTCTTACTGTTCAAAACCAAATCAAATTTATAAGTTGTGCTCAGGCTTAGGTACTTCTTTCTGTATTTTGAAAAAAAATTCTATACAGAAAGTTTACGGTTATTACATTTTACCCTCCTTATAAAAATTTCGTCCTTGAACATCTTCAGAGAGGTGGACCCGTCCCAACAACCAATAACTCCGTCTCCCCAAACATGGCGATAATCGAACAAGACATCCCTAAACTAGCGCGTTCCCCCAAACATGGGAATGTTGGACCAAAATGTTCCTAAACTAAACTTCGTCCCAAACCTGGAAATGCTGGACCAAAATGTCCCTAAACTAATATTCGTCCCAAACATGCGAATGATGGCCGAAATGTCCTTAAACTAATATTCGCCCCAAACACGACAATAATGGATCACGACGTCCTTAAACTAATATGTTTTACCCTGCGGACTGTCTCCATACTAACTACCGTATACTATCCATGGGTTATTCATATATGATCTAATGATTAGCTAAGCCCATATGCTCATTTGTTTCTAAGTCGATCTTAGTCTCAAATAAGACTAACAAGCCTTAGATAAAACCCAAGTTTCATATAAACCGATGGACCTCACAAATGTGGGAAATGCGTCTTAAGTTCATTCCCATTGGCAAACCAAACTACCAATGTGGACCCTGTCAAGTAAATGCTTGGCCCAAAACATCTAAGTTCATATTAGTTTCAAAAAAGACTAACGACCCTTAGATAAAGCCCAACTTTCATATGAGTCGATAGACCTCACAAAAGGGAGAAATGCGTCCTAAGTTCATTCCCATTGGCAAACCAAGCTACCAACATGGACCCCATCAAGACAATTCTTGACCCAAATCATAAAAGTTTATTTACAGATTTGGACTAATCCGTGCCCTACGGACGACGGCATAAACTAATCTCCATGTACAAGCCACGGGCAATCAAAATAAACCAAATATAACACGACACGAAGTGAACTACCAGAGCATGAGAAAGTGGTTATTGCAACATGATAACTTAATTAACTGCAGGGAAGAGCGTCCCCACAATCAAAAACCCCTCACAAATGAGGGGGAATCTGATAAAATCTGCTATATCGGTCGCATCTATCCAAAACTCCAATATACGGTTCCATAAATCAACTTGGTATCTTCGGAGAGGTGGATAGATATGTCCAAATAGTATCTGCCCCCAAATTCAGATTAGATATCCCAACGTCTCAGTTCGGTCTTCGGCGGTAAACAGCGCCCTTTCGGGTTTTCACAAGATCGCCAATAGTCCTGCTGTTTTTACCCACGGCGTCCTTTCGGGTTTTCATTCGTGCCCATTTCTCTTATGGACATATCTTTTTTTAGGCAGCCCGTAAGGTAATGCACTAACAGCTGTGGATCACGACATTCTTCGTAGGACCGCATGATATGTGACCTGGAAAGGATATGGATTGTTTTTGCCCGTGGATTGTATACGGTGATCATATGACCCATACCGTAGGGCAATATGCTAGTTTAAGTATATCGCAGTCTATTATTAGTTTAGGGACATTTCGGTCCATTGAAGACATGGAGAACATGGATCGTTTGTGCCCTTGGATTATGTATGGCTGGTCATATTACCCATACCGTAGGGAAATATGCTAGTTTAAGGATATCACGGCCCAAAATTCCCGTGTTTAGGAAGAAATGACAGTTTAAGGATATTTCGGTCCGTTACCAGTTTAAGTACGTAGTGATCCATCATTAGTTTAAGGACGTTTCGGTCCAACATTAGTTTATGGACGTTTCGGTCCAACATTCTCATGTTTGGGACGAATATCATTTGGCACCACTTTCAGAGTTTTGAATCAGGAAGATAGCGAGCAGACACAAGCGTCATCATCTATTATTAACCTAAATCGCGATTCTTCAGGCGTAGTACTTTTTGAGGAATCGACCGTTTATCGGCCGGAATGGCTTTTCACCATGCATGTCCATGAGCAGATAACCTCCACCTTGATAGACCTTATTTATGATGTACGGGCCTTCATAATTGGCTAGAACTTCCACCGCTTTGCACGATCAGGAATCATAGGTTTTTTGATTTTGGCGAAATGTTCTCGGCCTGGTTAGTCTTTCATATGACCGTGTTATTCTTGCTTTATAAGCTTCCAGATTTTGCTGAGCCACAAGGCGGATTTCGTCGAGAGCATCGAGTTTTTCAAACCTAAGATGAGCATTTTCTTCATCCGTTAGCTCATATTGAATTGCCACCCATAATGAGGGGAGTTCTATCTCGAGTAGGAGTACTTTTTCAGCACCGAACACCAATGCATATGGTGTTGTATTTGTGGCCGTCTTAAACGTTGTTCGATATGCCCAAAGATTTTCATGCAGCCTCTCGTGCCAGTCATTTTTGTTTTTGAACACCGTCATTTGTATAATCTTGGTCAAGATCTTGTTAAATGCTTTAGCTAGACCATTGGCCCGAGAATTATAGACTGAGGAGTATCTCCAGTCTATCTTGTGCTGCTGTGCGAAGGGACTTATTATATGGCTTCTATAGGTAAGTCCATTTTCCGTCTTCACCTCCCTTAGCGGCACTGTTTTAGCCCACTTAGAGAAGTAATCGGATGTTTCCAGTATAAACTGATGTCTTCTGGATGACGTTGGTTTGATAGGACCGATTATATCCGTTCCCTACATCTCGAACGGCCAACGGGCCACTGTCGGATATAGCGGATTTGGATTTTGATGTATGAAGTCCTTTTGCACGAGTGACACTGCTTCACATATTCGAGGCGGTCCTGAATCATCGTGGGCCAGTAATATCCCATCCTTTTTATCTTCAGCTTCATTTTTGGTCCTGCTTGATAAGAGCCGCAAAGTCCATCATGTACTTCTTGGACGACTTTCTTTGCGTCTTTCGGCCCTAGGCATATTAACAATATAAAGTTGAAGGATCTCTTATATAGATTATCATTGACGAAGGCGAACGATAGAGCTCATTTCATGAGCTGATGTCTAGATTACGCATCTTCAGGTGTGCTTTGGGACTTGAAGTAGCTTATGAAGACTTCTCTCCAGTCGTCGACCTCTTGCTCGTTCTCTATTTGGAGAACTTCACGTTCGGTCATTTCTTCTTCTTTGGATAATTCTATCAAGGCTTCCGAGGGTATATCTGATGGCGCTAAGATCTTGCGGTTTTGAACAATGATCCTTACATCATCGAGGTCTTCATCGGCCAATTCTTTAGCCAACTTGGCTAAAACATCCGCATTGCTGTTTTCTTGTCGCGGTACGCTTTTCATGGTACAGGAAAGGATTTGGGTCAACAACTGCTGCACTCTTTTGCCATACATTATTAGTTCTGGCTTGCATGTCTTGTAGTCACCATTTACTTGGCTGACAATCAGCTGAGAATCTCTATATATGTGAAGGTCCTTGATCCTTTATCGATAGCGATCTCAAGACCGGCTATCAAAACTTCATATCCCGCTTCATTATTGGTCCCATGTTCTGTCAAGGAAAGGCCGTAACACAATATTCCTCCTTGTAGGGTCATGAAGACAAGACCCATCCCGGCTTTGATTATGGGAGTGTTTCTCTTTCACCGCTTCATAGAAGTTGCTCCATCGAAATAGAGTTCCCATCGAGACTCATTTTCTTCTTTCTCCTCTTCGACTGCGTGTTCATCCAGAAGCTTGCAGTATAGGGAAGAATCGGATGGTATCGGATGTTCCATAAGGAAGTCGGTGATGGCTTGTCACTACTTTGAGGAGCCGATATGTTGCCAAGGATTCCATCAATAGTAAGGCCCATTTGGTAAACCTTCCTGTCAGTATAGCCTTTGACATCAAATACATAAGAGGATCCACCTTTGATATGAAATGGACCTCATGCGTCAAGACGTAGTGTCTAAGCTTCATTATTGCGAAGATCAGCACCAGGTAGTGCTTTTCGATGGAGGAGTAGTTGCTTTCTGCACCCAGGAGAACTCGATTTAGATAGTATAGAGCTCTTTCCTTTCCTTGATCATTCTTATGTGCCCATAGTGCACCTAGAGAACCTTCAAGGGCCATCGTATATAGGATAAGAGTCTTTCCTTTAACCGGAGTGGCCAATATCGGTGGATTTTGCAGGTATTGTTTGATTTTGTCCATTGCATTTTGGCATTTCTGATCCTAGACGAACGAGGTCCCTTTCTTCATTAGATGGCTATAGGGACGACATTTTTCGGAGAGGTTGGTTATGAACCGTCGGATATATGCAAGCTTTCCTTGGAGAGATCGCAGTGTTTGAGAGTTCTTGGCGAGGGTATTTCCATAATCGCCTTGATTTTTTAAGGATCAATTTCGATACCTCGGTGACGGATGATGAAGCCTAGGAATTTGCTTGAGGAGACTCCAAACGCGCGCTTTAGAGGGTTCACCTTCAGATTATACTTCCGAAAATGCTCGAAAACAATCTTTAGATGTTCCCAATGTTCCTCATGAGATTTGCTCTTGACCACAAGGTCATCGATATAGCATTCGACGATCCGATGTATGAGGTCATCGAATATCTTTGTCATGGCCCTCTAGTATGTAGCTTCGGCGTTTTTCAAACCGAAGGGCATCACTTTGTATCAGAATACGCCTAACGGAGTCCAAAAGGCGGTATGCTTTTGGTCTTCAGGATCCATTTTTATTTGGTTGTATCATGAAGATCCATCCATGAAGGAGAAGACCTTGTAGGTGGATATGTTATCGATCATCAGCTCGGTAACGGGTACTGGAAAGTCATCCTTCGGGCATGCCTCATTGAGTTCCTGAAAGTCCACGCAAATGTGAACTGTCCCATTTTTCTTCATTACCGGAACGATGTTAGCGATCCAGTCGGGATGTTGAACTTCTTGGATGAAGCCAGAGTCGATTAATTTCTTGACTTCGGCGTTGATACTCATCTCAAGTTCGAGATGCATCCTTCTTGGCGCCTATGTGACTGACTTTATGTCTGGCGATATGGCCAACTTGTGTACCGCTATTTCTGGATCTAAACCCTGCATTTCGGAGTAGTTCCAACCGGAGCAGTCTTTGTACTGCATTTTAATGTGGGTACCTGTTTTTCGGACAGCAGCTTACTGACACACGTCGGCCTCGAATCATCCTATGTTCCCAAGTTGATTTTAGTTAGGTTGTCCGCTATGATATGCATCCCATCCTCCTGCTCTTTTGGTGCTGGTGGAAATTCTAAGATCTCTTCGTCATCGTCTTCGTTTGTGAAGCATCCGAAAAGGTCAATCATATTCGCGTCCTCCCTCTCTTGAGAGTGTTATCATATGATAGGTATGAGTCCGCTTCCATTTTCATGATCAAGCTGGTCACAACCTAATGGTATAGGTCTTCTTTGGCTCATGCTTTTGCGGCAGGCTTATCCTCAAGCTATCGGATAACATGAACTTACCTTATTGATATTGGTCCTCTACGCAGTCTTGAACGTGAAATAGTCTTCAAGGGGGTGACCTACTGCTTGGTGATAGGAGCAATAATCTGAATGATGGACTTCATTTATCTATTCAGAATGCCGAGACTTCGGAAGCGTCATTATTTGGTGCTTTATGACAAAACTGAAGATCTTTTCATTCTTGGCTCGAGAGAACGAGTATTTTCGACCCATCTTCTTTATGAGGGACGAGCTGAGAGTGAACTTTCCCCACTTAGAAGGCATCCTGGACTTTCTTTGTTGCCTTTGAACGTTGCTCGCGATTGCTGCTCATTCCCGTCTCCGTTTCGGGATTTTCCTTTTTCATGGGAGTATACAGCGGGCTGTAGAAGGAGAGTATCATGATCTACTTCTTCCACAAATTACTGACTGAGACGCTGCGTCCTGGCCTTTTCATATATGGCCATTTCACGACTGTGGTTGTCTCGGCTAGCTTGACAAGCTTCTTTTATTATCTTGTCAATTTGCTCTTCGAGTGACGGGCTTAAAAGACTTTTCTCTTGTTCCGCAACATGGCTGCTTGGAGAAGTAATTTCCTCTCCATTCGAGCTGTTATGACGTGGCAGCTGTAGATTCGTTCCCGCTTCTTAGATTGAACATATCTCAGCCTAGTTGTTTCCATCTTCCTATTAGGCTTCTTTCATTGAGTTCCAGGAATATTCCAAATCTTTTTGTAGAATTGGGCTTACCGAACCGTTTATTCAAGAGGTACGCCTTGGCGTTTTAACAGCTTCTTTAATCCCTCCGCATAATATCTTGGCATACGGATATGCTGGAACCTGTCAAGAGTGGGGTTGGCACCATGCCAGACTTCTTTTTCCACCTTAGTCTCCATAGATTTAATAGAGGATCTCATTTTCATCTCTTCGTCTTGGAGGCACGTAGAAAGTTTCCAGTTCCTGCATGCTGTATGTATTGAGCGCGTCAAGTTTCCTGTAGTGTCAAGGCGGAGTTATCATAATATATAGACTCCGATCCGCTTTGGCAAGAGTTTTTGTTGATGGGCGAATGGAGAACACTACGTTTGTATCATCTTCGGATTCGCTGCCAAAGACCAGGATAGTGGTCAATGGTCCGGGCTTACTGTTTTCCCTCTGAGGTTGTCCCGAGTAGACTATTTGTTCGTCTTCCTCGGTATCACTTTCGAAGACCAGGATGGAGGCCACGGACTTTTGTTATTCTCCGGCTTATGGCACCTTTCAGTGTCTTCGAAATCCGGCTTAAAGTACTTTGCATCTTTATTCTTTCGCACTTCATTCACCAAGAAAGGATTGAGCTCTCCTATAACGGTGTACTTTAAGCCATCTTTGAAATACTTCATAAACTGATTTTGTGTAGAAAGGATGACGTTGTACTCATGTAGCCAAGGTCTGCCGAGTAGTGCGTTATAACAGGTCTTGGCGTTAATGATATGGAATTTGATGTCAGTGACGAGCAGCCCGAAGTGGAGCATCAATATTACGGACCCAAGCGTCCATGACGACTGTGAGTCGAACCCCGAGATGGTTATTTTGTCTCAGGTAAGGTGCTGAACATTCATAGATATTTCCTTTAGTACTCTCAAGTTAAGAAAATTGACGGAGGATCCATTGTTGATAATGATTTTTCTTATCTTGACGTCGTGGCAGTACCCGGTGACATATAGCGATCGATTATGTTCGTATGTACCAAGGAGTAGATCTTCATCACTGAATGTGATGTCAATCGTGTGTACCTCTTCCAGTTCATTTTTCATCTTCTCTTCTGCGAGGAAGGCTTAAAACTAATTAGGCTCTTACAGGGCTTTGATCAAGGAGTCTCATGCCTTTTTGGACAAGAGCAAAGCATCCAATATACTTAATTTTGAGGGCATTTTCCTCAGCTACACAAGGACATTATAATTCGCCTTAGTTTTCTTAGGCAGGTCTTTCGTGGCGAGCTCTTTGGCCACCTCTTTATCAAGGGCAATCTCGTAGGGCATTTCCCCCTTCTTTTTATCCTTTTATTCGAACCCCTATTTGCAAGTCCATGATTCTTTTCAGGCAGCATGCGGTTGCGCAACTGAATGTTCTCGCAGTCCTTTTCCTCTTCTTCTTTTTTCAAGGCGGAACTTTCAATGAGAAGGTTGAGGGGCATTCCATCCTCAGAATCGCTCACGAACATGAGAACCCGAGGTTTCCCCCCTTCTGAACTGGCACCAGCCATATGACAGCCGCCAGTTGCTTCGATGTGCACTGCTGTCTTACCGTTTTCATTTTGACGAGCGCGAGCTTCACGCTTCTCTTTCTTGAAGTGTTTCCTGTGGGCAACATATCTTTTCCACCACTTATTGAAGGCGTTGCATTCCTTGATGGAATGAATGATCCTTCAGTGGTATGTGCAGTATTTTGGATGTCCCTCTCCACCGTCGAAATATGGGACCTCAGGAGTGTACATCATGAGAGGTGGTAGCCTTATCCTCAGTGATAAAGCTTTGGCAAACTGCTTCCCATGTTTGATCCTCCTCTTATTTGCTACAGCCATGTTTTGGTTTGGTTGGAGAGCTTTATGATCCGTCCTCGCCTCAGCATCTTTATTCAAACGCTGTCGTTTGGCCTTTTCATATATCGTCGTTTCGCGTTTTTGGTCGTCTTTACTCTTTTGGAAGGCTTCATTCAGCAGCCTTTCAATCGAGTCTTCTTCTGGCAGTTTCGGAGTTTAGCGCCAATTCTACCCCCGGTTCATCCACGTCGCTTTCTGATGCTAGAGGAGCTTCTTCATCATATAGTGATGAACGGGAGATTATGTGGCAGCTTCCTACATGCTTTTCCGTTTCTTCTGATGAGTTATTTTCCTTATCATCATCACTGTATTCGTCCTCATGAATATACTTGAGGAATTCTTCAAGTGTGACCGGCATTCGCACTTTCTGATTGTATTTTTCCAGCGCATCTGTAACGACCCTGAATTTTCTGTACAAAATTTTCTTTTAAAAATACAGAAAGGAGTTTGCAAGCCTGAGTATACTTTAAATGTTGTTTTTGTTTTAGAACAGCAAGAAATCACTTGTAGCTCATTGGTAAACCTTGCACTGCTGTGACGTAGCCCTTGTGTTTGAATCCCATCAGCCATATATATTTTTACTGATTTTTCTTTTAAATTTTTGGAAGCCCGAAAGTTTACACGTGCAATACACGTAAAATGAAAAGTCACAGAAAATCAAACATATGCTAAATGTTATATGAACCGACATGGACACGTGGCATCGATCCAGAGCCCTACCCCCTACACTTGGCCGGCGAGATGGCCCTCCAGATCGGTGCCCCTGGGCCTCCTCATAGGTAATGCCCCAAACTTTGCACACTAATCATTTGGCCTACCCCCACTACCCAGTACTGTTTGATTTCTCTGTAAATTAACAGAGAGATTAAAATCACCCATTAATCCAAACTTTAATACATTTTAATTCTCTCTTCAATTCTCAAAACCCTAATTTTACCCTATAAATACAACCCCATACTCTAGCCCTCTTCATTCTGAAATCCCTTGTTAAAAAAATTCTCATAAATTTCCAAGTTAAAGAAGAGTACAAGTGGAGTTAGCCCAAGGTCACTTTCTGGCGAGAATTCAAGATGTTTTCGGCAACCCCGCGACTCCACGAAACCATCAACTTCTTCCTCTACCTCCCCTCTCTTGTTTTAACTTGTAAGTCCCCTCTCTTGTTTTAACTTGTAAGTCCCCTCTCTTCTCCTCTCTTCCTAATTTAAAAAGTTCTCTTTTCAAAACTCGTCGGAAGTGGAGTTATTCCGATATCCAATTCTAAACTTGTTAAAATCACAATCTTTCTTAATAACCAATCATCCATATCATTATATCTTGCTTAATAATCATGAAACAAACATTGAGAACCGGTTTCATCTTAACATACCATGTTATGTAATCTATTTGCATTTTTCGCTTAAATACCACAAACTTTACATATGACATCTTTTAAGTATTTAGCTTAGCATACCTTTAGAAAGCCTCACGAGGTAATGACCTACCTCCCACATACACACATCTTGACATAGCACAATTCGCTTGAAACCAATATCTTGCGGCAAAATACGACTTTTCAAATAAATACCTTAAATTATTAAAAACCGTATTTTTTAAAATTGTGTGATTACATTCCTTACGATTATGCCACTACAACCCATTTTGGGGAACCCGATCGGGATGGTGTGGGTTTTCACACATCCTCGGGACCAGTAGAGCGAGATGCAGACCTTCTCACAGAGCATACGATCTCTCGATGGAATTTTTATACAATTTTTAAGAAAAACGAGAATTTCTATTTTATAATAAAGAGTTATCTTTCAATAAATATATACATATTATCAAAACACATATTTTTAAGATATTATTAAATTCTACATTTTCTAAACAAAAAAAAAGAATAACAAGTTCCATGAAAATACCATCAAGAATCCATACAAGTCAACTTTATACTAAAATACCATGAACTATTCAAGTTAGGTATTTATACACTAGAATACCTCACTTATAAAAAAATTACATCCATGAAAACCCTAAATACGATAAATAAATACTTGAGGTTTATTTTGAAAGTATACTAAAAATATTTTTCATAAAACTCCCTCAAGTTACATTAAATTTACATTAAGGACCCTACTAAATATAGGTTTAAGCGGGACCAATTCTCTTGAGCCTCAGGGAGCCAGAGAAAGTGGATGCTTGCCTATTTAAGGTAGAAAACTAAAACTGGGTTATCAATGGTAATTGTCTTGGAAAAAGACATAAATCCTGCCGTCCATGTGCAGCAGTTACCGATAACACCAAAATCTAATTCAGGAATCCAAATCTGTTTAAGTGTCTGACTCAATCTGAGTCTTAGTCTAATCTGTTTACAATCCAAACATGAATCCAAACTTAACTCCAATACAACATGAATCCAATATATACTTGAACTTGAACATGAATACCATAATTATATCAAACATGCAACATGACTTGAATTGACCGAACCATGGATATATCTTGACTTGACTACATGACTATCCGTTTACATCCTGAACCGTTTACATGAACAACTTATATTATGGTTTCGGCAAGTCTTATACTACAACTCATTACAATCAATACAATATACATTACAGGGTTTTAAAGGGGTAGACTGGTACGTAATGTGTTAAAGGTGGCACGAGATGGTTACTAAAAAACGTAGATAAACATCCATTGCCGTTGTTCCGTGGGTATTGACGGAGCCTTGTACTACGGGTTATCATAGTCCACGGGGCAAGTTGAACTCCTTTCGTATACACTGATATATTCTGTACCAAGCTACAAACAACCACGTTAGTATAACAAACATAAATATGTACAATTACTAGTTTTATTCTCTCTACTTGATCTATTCTACTATTTCTTTTGGGACTTATCGAGCGCTAGTTCGCTGGCGACATTCTTTTCTCTTCTTTCTTTGGGATGTTGTCAGGAAGACCCGACCTTTAGGAGATCGAGCTCAGCCAGGCCGATTTGGAGCAGTTTACAGAGGAGCCAGAGTTCTAGTTCCTACTTGTACTTACTTTTCTTTCAGTTCATATGCCATTGTTTAGGCATCACTTTCTTTCATTGTACTTTACTTTTCAGTTGTATGTAAAGTATGAATATCAATAAAAAGTTGTTGTTTCATTACATCTCTTGTCATTCTTGTGTTTTACGTTTATATTGCGTATTTACGCTTAACGTGTTTACTTCTGAGTAAATACGTCGCGGCCTCGCCACGTCTACTTCCCCATATATTGGGAAGCGGGGCGTGACAGTATCTATATATTTCTGGAGGTCTATGTGCTTGTCGACATATTCAGCAGGCCACACATGCTTTTTAGTCTTCTTCTTTTTTTTAGAAGACTTTGAAGGCTTGACTTGGGGGCTTTACCCTTTGTCAGCAATTTTTGGCGTGGGACGCGATTTCAGCATCCTTTCTATGATCTCGGGTTTGAGTGGGCTTTTCCATTTGATCGCCGGAGATGCTTGTAAATCTTTCAGCATTCTTTTGATTTTTGCTGAAAGAAATACTTCCCATGGAGCTTATTCCACGAGCGAGCATGATGACCCCTGCGCTTCCACTTTCTTGGGAGCGTGCTTTTGGGGTGGATCTATTCTCCAATTATCTAACAGTGCGAATTTTCCCTGCTGGTATTGGTCCTTGACCCAGTTTTTGAAGACGCGGCAGTCCTCAATTAGACGTTCCAACCTTTCTTTGCATGAACAGCTGGACGTGTCTTATCGCGAAGGAACGAATAAGCACGTTCCAACCATTCTTCTAAGGACGGGTGCATACATGTGCTGTTTTGGCGAACAGGTGTTTTCGGGCCGCCCGATTGTTGCTGCACCTTGGCGACAAAGGCTGCTTTTCCTTTTCCCTTATTATTCAAGAGGTCCTTGCTTGAGGAGGAAGGGCCATGACCCATCTGATCCATCTATGCTAACTTATCAATCAGCGTCTGGAATGTGGTGGGCTTGAAGAAGGTCATGAATTGGGACACGTTCAATTGAGGATCAATGGTACTAATGAACATTCCCACAACCGAAGACTTCTCAATGCGCTGTTCGCATTTAGACTACAGATCCAGCCATCGGTTCGCATACTGGACCTACGTTTCCCCTGGCTTGACCCTGGCATTGATCGGCGCTTTGATTGGAGTGTGTTCACTTGCACTGGCAAACCTTTGCATGAACAGCTGCTCCATTTCAGAGAAAGTTTTTACGGAGTCATTTGGGAGCTCCGAGTACCATTCGAAAGCTGTCTCTGATAAGCTTTCGACGAATTGGCGAAGCAGAAGTTTGTTGTCGCCTCCGGTATTGCTGCACAGAGTTCTGAATTGTGCGACGTGCTGATGGGGATTACTCG
The DNA here is from genome assembly GCA_030015575.1 of Agapanthus africanus. Taxonomy (NCBI): domain Eukaryota; kingdom Viridiplantae; phylum Streptophyta; class Magnoliopsida; order Asparagales; family Amaryllidaceae; genus Agapanthus; species Agapanthus africanus. The sequence goes on along the minus strand of JASDDO010000019.1, from coordinate 190,386,313 downwards.
TTCCTTTAAATACGGGGAACTTCAGGATCGTATATCCTGGTGGGTACTTTATCTGGTTGTACCAGGATGGATATGGTCGTCCGGTTTTGACAAGTTGGTTGGTGGCTTCATTGACCTGGTGAGCTCTAATTTGCTGAGCGATATAATTATCTAGTTCTGCATTGGTGATCGTCTCCTCCTTGGTCGTTGATAGGGCCTAGGGAGGATTCGATGTTTCCCCTCTGTCATCTTCGATAATCACTGGAGGATCTTCAACCTGTGATTCTGGCTGGATCATCATCCCTACTATATCATGGAACAGAAAAGCCATCTGCTTTATGTTAGCAGCCTGCTCCGCAACTTTCTTATCTTTCTTTTCCAGCACCCATCGTAAGAACTCTGTATTGGTTTCTTGCTCCTGACGCTGCTCTGTTTCTTTGTCCGTACTTTCTTTAGGTCCGGTAAGTGTCACCATCTTAGCAAGCATATCATGGAGCTTATGCTTTTGCTCCTGAGCTTTCGTCAACAACCGGGTATACGGTCTGTGACTCACAGAAGCACGACTCTCCTCTTTACCATTGGTCATATAGAACGTATGTATGGTTATGCCCTCAGACTTGTGGCATTTAGAGCTCTCACCTTTCGGTTTTTCCTCTGGCGATAGAATTTTTTCCGGCCTTACTCTTTTATGAGTGGTTGGAGCAGGAGGAGCCACTATGACAAGCACCTCTTTATGAGAAGTTCCCTGCTGTATGGCTGAAAAGAAATCATTTTCTCGACGGACTATGGATTTTCTCGATCGACGAGAATATCTTTCATCGAGCACTGAGTCTTGGACTTTACGCTGACGGTGTGGATTTATGAGGAGAGCCGCTGATAATACTACTCCGGCTTTGTCTGCACTGTAGCTTCTGCAGGCGGAGGTGATCTTTTCGGTACCGTCGTCGGAGAGTTTTTGCGCACCTCCTAAGCGGGTCGAAACTGTTCCCAGTTGGAACAACAGCATCAATATCCACCAAAGGAGCTGGCGGGGTAAGCCCAGAAGGAGAGTTGCCCCCAGCCTGTCTCAATTGGCGCCAGTGGCGACGTCGAGCATGCCTGATAGTAGGAACCGCCTCAGCATTAGAGGCGTCTTCATCGTGCCCCCGGCGTTGCTGGGAAGCTTCGCCTGGTGTCATCTTATGGAAGACGAGCGTTCTTGGCGGAGCTAGAGCAGAGTTGGTCAATCTGTCGAAGACCGACTGTCTTGGAGGTGAAGCACTTTCACTGGCTTTACGCATGGCCGAAGCAGGGAGGGCTAATCGTTTTGGGGAAACCCCTTTTGGAATCATGGGCTTCTTTACGAACCCCTTCGAGTTCTTCTTCAGCCTATTGAAGACTGAGACTTCAGAGTTGGACGGCTTGCTGATAGGAGCCATCACAGTAGCTAGCCGATTAAAGACCGACTTTCGGGAAGCTTTTTCTTAGGGCATTGAGGAGCCAAAGCTCACGGGCGGAAGCATGGTCCCAAAGAATAGCCCTGTAGTGGCTTGAGTGACATGGCCTACCGGCATCGAGAAGATGGAGACCGCGTTAGGCCAATACATCGCTCCTCCGGCCGGGATAGAGAGGGAGTTGTTGTTGCAGGAAGTGCCATGGGAGGTCATTGATTCTGCACAGAAATGAAATAACAAGTTTTAGTATCTCGAATCTGAAAGTGTGTCTTAGCACCTCTACTGGGTTTCCACATGTATCAAGTATGCAATTTTAAAAAATCTAGAGGTCTAAACTACACTAATCTAGAATCGAACTAGAGAATTAGGGTTTCCTAGGCATGTAAACAAGTTTTACACCAAGTGAATAGAGAATACAACCTTTGTAAAATCGGTCCTTCACTTCTAAAGCTCAAAATAGTAGTCCCTTAGCTCCAAGTAGTGGTCCCTAAAACTCTTCTTGGCTCAACTTGATGAAAGGAACAAGCTTTCTAATGGATCTTCGATGCCGAAGATGACCCACCTTGAAGTCTCTCTAACTCAAGCTACCTCTTTACTAATATAGAATTAGTGAAGCAAACAACCTAATCTTACGGGCTAGATGAGAGTAGGTTGATGAAGTAGGAATTTTGCTCACTTTAGAAAAAAATTTCTCCTTTTCTTTTCCAACTCAAGAAAACCTAGAAAGGATGAAGATGAACTTGGGTGAAGAAAATATCTCAAGTGATGAGTGTGAGCATTAACCATAGGCTAGTGATATTATTGGGGTGAGAAAATATTTAGAGTAAGACAAAAGGAGAGATGAGTCATGGCTTCTACATACTTCTACAAGCATCTTGAGCCATGCTCATTTATCCACTTATTTTCTTTACTCTTAATAAATAATTACCCCAATTATCATTAGGTCATAGTGTGAGTCTCATACTCCCATATTCATTGTATCATCTACCATGACACAATAGTATTATATATATATCATTATATATATATCATTATATATATAACAAGAGAAGAAAATCATTAGTGAGCTTATATTAGTTAATATATAAAAATATATATCAAACTATTAAATCAGCACTTGATTCAATAATCCGGTCATATCATATATAACCGACTAATATCACTTATATGTATATCACATTATTAAATCAACACTTGATTCAATAATCCGGTTATATCACATATAACCGTCTAATATTCAATACTAGTTAATAATATATATATATTAAATTATTAAATCAACACTTGATTTAATAATCCGACTAATATTAAATACGCAAATATATATCAAATATATATTAACAATATATACATATACCATTGAATCAACACTTGATTCAATAGTCCAGTCATATCTCATATAACCAGACTGATATCAAATATCGCGAGATTAAAATATGGTATCACATACTCGTATTTAATCAAGCTCCGCGCATATCACCATATGTGCCCTACTTTGTTTCGCTTGAGCTATGAAACCTCTGTGTGGGACTTTAAAGACTCATCAATACGCCAGCAGTAGGTAATGATCACATCAGCCACCCACAAGCCATCAATGGTACTAGCTGGACGTAACGGCTATCCAGGTATTAAGCAAATAGAAGATCAACAAGAAAGCTTGTCCAAACTCCTGCAAAGCCTATAAGCAACACTTACCGTACAATCCGGTCTCTTCGTCTGATATGTCGCATATCAAGTCCAGGGGTGGAATCGTCAGACCCAGTAACTTGATAAGTCATGCCGATGTGTGGCCTATAACCGTTCGAGAAACTACTGATTACACTTACCGGTAAATCACATCAGCCCTGGCCAGGAAATTGCTGTATAGCCATTCGAGCATAGCGTAACATCAACTCCGTATTCCGGGATAGACAAAACCCCTCCTATCGCTCATTGCCTCCATGTGATTCGGGACTGTACCCAAAATCCACCTGTTTGGACGACTCCTTTGAGCCGTGGTAGGGAGGAAATCAAAGCACAGTAGGAACCACACAAGTCTCTATGACAATCTTGGGTCTAAAGAATAACCTGTACAAGTGTCACCAGAGAACTGCTATTTGACGATAAGTATGGTACCATTTAGGAGTTCTCGGCGAGTCTTGTTCGGTGTACCCATTCTCTAATGAGCACCTGTGTACAATCTTTGATGTCAAACACCAATGGTTGTGGGATCAACCATCGCCCCATACAGGCTCAAGAAACGTACACACTAGTCTACTCTGGAATATCGATACCCTGTCTCGATATTCTCTCGACTAGGAACTATTAAAGGATATGCTTGCGGAATACATAATCCCCACCAGTATGATCTGCATCATAGTCCTGGTAATCAAGCTAACATCCTAAGGGCTTTATCAACATGTATGAGAGAGAGTATAATAATACAAGTGTACATGTTAAGATAAAGAGCAAGCAGATAGCATAATATCATGTCGAGCAAGAAATTCCTCTCTATATATGTCCAAGCATCCATTATATCATACAATAATGGCCTCTAGGGCATACATATTCCTAACAGAATCCAAGGAAAACCATGAATATAGTGAACTATGATTTTGTTCGCGAAACACGACACATAAAGTGTGGAGTGGAATGAGGAAGAGGTCCCACCGGGCGTGCCAGAATCTGTTTACCATCAAGAACTAGACTGAGACGCGGATGACGTCTAGCCTGAAATTGGGGGCAGATACTATTTGGAAAATATCCATCCACTTCTCCGAAGATACCAAGTTGATTTATGGCACCGTATATTGGAGGTTTGGATAGACGCGACCGATGTAGCAGATTTATTAGCTTCTCCCTCATATGTGAGGGGTTTTTGATTATGTGGACGCTTTTCCCTGCAGGCGCAAACCCCTGCAGTTCATTATGTTGTCGTATTGCGACAACCAATTCACCTGCTGCAGGCAAATCACTTCGTGTCGTGTCATATTTTGTTTATTTTGGGATTGCTCATGGATTGTATATGGAGACTAGTTTATGTCATCGTCCGTAGGACGCAGATTAGTCCAAATCCGTATATTAAATTTGCGTTTGAACCTAAGTCATATGTTCCATTGGTTCAGGGGATATTTTATTTTATTTAAGAACCATTGATTTGGTTTTAGATAAAGATCGACTTAAATATATGAGCATAAGGGCTAAATTTATTTTAACTAAGGATTCATTAGTCTAATATAAGAATAAGATCAACTAAGAAATATGGTTAAGGATCATTAAATTTTGTTAAGATCCATTAACAAAGGTGAGCATATGGACTCGGTTACGGTGAGTAATATGGTCTCAAGGAGTATTAAGTTTCGGGGGGGCTCAGCTTATATTGAGGCTCAGTCCTGAGCTTTTTCATCATCTAGTAGTGCTAAGCACTTATTCTGTTTTGCTTTCTAGTTATTATGTGGGTTTCATGTGAGGCACTTAGGTTTGGGCGTTGCCCTATCAGTGCTAAGCACTTGGTCACTATAGATACTTATCATATGTTGGCGCTCACATGGATATCACGTGAGGCACTGAGTCCTTAGAAATTGTCATATCAATGCTAAGCACTTTATACAGCGCTTACGTGGGTATCATGTGAGGTGCTCACGCTTGACATTTTTTAAACGCTTACGTGGGTATCACGTTAGGTGCCAGATCTTTGCTTATGGGCGCTCACTTATGTGGCGCGTGAGGCGCTATCTTCATAGGCCTTCTGTACGCTCACGTGAGTGTCACGTGAGGCACTAACTTCATGGAATCTTTTGGGCATTCACGTAAATATCACGTGAGATACTGAGTCCTTAGAGATTTAATATCTGTTTATTTTTTGAAGAGAAGTTAAACTTCTATTGATGGTGTTTTAGCCATTAATGATCACCAAGATCTCTGTTTTGAAGATCTAGGATTGGATTTTTGAGAACTAAGTTCTTCTGTTTCTTTTTTTGTGAGAACTAAGTTCTTTGAAGGGATAAAACCTGTTTTTAGAGAAATTAAATTCTTGTAATATAACTTCCATCTTTTTTTATGTTTCTTTTTTCTTATGTTTAGTTTTCCCCTATATCTTGAGTCTGAAGAATAAGATATTCCCGATGAGAATTAAATTCTTAAATTATAAGAGATTTGTCTTGTGGATCTGAGATCCAGAGAAAGAATTATGTTTTTTATAAAGGGTTAAACCCTTATATCTCTATATATGAGAGCAAAAGAGATGCTTTGATCTCTATTTTTTTCTTTACCTAGGGTTTGAAAGGAACGAGAAGATTTTCTTTAGAAAGAGAATTAAATTCCCGGTCGTAGCTTCTATCTCTTTGTTGCAGAAATTTATAGAGGGTTTTCTCTGTCTGAGACTTAAAGTCTCGGGTCCTTTATATAGGTGAGGAAAAGTTGCTGATTAGTTGAGAGAATCCTTTATTTAAAATATCTCGACTTAATTTCATAATAAAGTGGTGATTTTTAATCACCGTTGGATCTTAAATCCAAGAGTCTCTGTTTAAACTAATATATTTTTCTTGTCTTTAACAGGATTAGGTAAATATTTCCCCATATAGAATTTAATTACATCACTTGATTCAAACGATGATTTTTAATTACCATTAAATTTTTAATCCAAGGTTTCTCAGTTTAACAGAGCATATCTTTCTTATTTAGAAAGATCAGGGAGATATTTTCCAATATAGAATTTAATTCTATCTTTTGATGATTTTTTAACATCTTTGGATCTTTGATCCAACGACTCTCTGTTTAACAGAGAATATTGTTCTTATTTAAATAGATCATAGAGATATTTTTCACTAATAGAATTTAATTTTATCATTGGATCTTTGATGCAACGGCTCTATGTTTAACAGAGAATATCTTTCTTGTTTAGGGAAATATTTTCCTATGTAGAATTTAATTCTATCCGAAGCAAAACTGCTTCAACTTGGGTGCTGACGCTCACGTGCTATGCACGTGGCGTGGCCAAAGAATTTAATTCTTACTGAAATAGGTACCCACGTGTTTTGCATGCTGGCGCTCACGTGCCTAACACGTGAAGCGCTGCTCTAGGATTTAATCCTATCAGAGACAAGCGTCCACGTGCTTTGGATGCCGACGCTCGCATGCCCTGAACGTGAGGCGCTGCCTTAGGATTTAATCCTATTAGAGACAGGCGTCCTCGTGCTTTGCACGCCGACGCTCATGTGCCCAGAACGTAAGGCGCTGCTTTATTTTTTATGAGGGAACGCATCTCTTTATATGTCCATGTGAAGCAGTTGACCAATTCATGCAGTGGGGCAATTATCTTCTCTTTCATTCTCTCTGACAAGAATGAGATGATGTAGGTCGGCTTTGGATTATCGGGAGTTCCCAAATTAATCTCGGTTAGCTCGTCGGAAGTTGCTTGTCCGTCATCTTCAAACTCTTGAGGGGATTCTTCTAGCTTGGCTAGCTCGTCGTAATCATTTTATTTCCCGCTGGCTTCACCAACATGGATCATGATGAATGCCCTGATGTCAGGTTGAATGAAACCTATGACCTATCTATTTGAGATTCATCTATCAATGAGTGCTCGGACCTGAGGCGAATGCCACAACCCCTCATAAAATTTCACTTCAGAGTCTGTTTGATATAACCGACATCCGCACTTTTTAAAATATTCCCGCATCTCAGGTGCATAATATCTGGGATTGAGGACGGCTTTTATGCCTCTCTCATAGGGAAGGCATGTGACAGACAAATTTTCTGGGTACACAACAGGATTTGACCCATAAAATAAGATGTCCTTCTATCCACTTTTTCTTTCGGGAACGTAGAAAGTTTTCAGCTAGTCCACGGTGGAAACTGACAACGCAACGAGCTCTTTGCACATCTGCTCTGGCACACTTGTGATGACTAAGGGCGCTTCTATAAGTTTGAATGTTTCTTTTAACTTCGCTTTTTACATGAATGCCCGGTCTGCACAGCTGTTGCAAGACGGATCCTCTTCCTCCGACTCTTCAGTGTCGCTGCCTAAACAAGGGTGAATTTTGCTGTCGGATGGGCCTTCGATATCAGACTCATTTGTATCGCTACCAAGATGAGAGCGGCTTTTATGAAAGGACGGACTTCCAGCGTCAGAATCATCGGTGTCACTGCCGAAATGTGGGCTCACTTTTGGGTTTTTACTTTTGAAGGTGACAGCCAGCTTGGATTTGCTTTTGAGTTTCGAAGCCATTCTGTCTTTAGTCATTTGTGGCTCAGTATTTTGGGGGTTCACAAAGTACCAAGAGTCTTCATATCGGACTTCATGTACACCGACCGGCTGTACATCTCCATCAATGTGTCTTTCTTCGCCATTTTTGGTATACATCATGTACTGATGGAGTATTGACGGAACAATGCCGTAATCATGAAGCCATGGCCGTCCCAAGAGAATTTTATAAGACATGTTGGCGTCGACCACGTATATCTTGGCTTTGGTTTGTAGGTCCCTGAACCTGGTCGGCAGAGCTATGGATCGCAGAACTTGCCGGCTATTTTGATTGAAGCCTTTAATGACAATTCTTTCCCTTAACAGGTGTCAGACGTACATTGACAAACTCTTCAAAGTCCTCAAGTTTATGATGTTCACTGAGGACCCTGGATCAATCAATATGCAATTAATCCGATCTCCGTCGCTGTACCAGGTCACGCAAAGCGGCCAGTTATGCTCAGCTGTTCCTAATAGCAGGCCTTCGTCCTTAAACGTGACCGCGGCTGCATGCAGAATGTATTAGGCTTCTTTTATATTAATTTCTGCGAAGCGAGCCTGGTACCGCTCAGGGTTTTGTAAAGTGTGAATGAGAACATCTATAAACTCCTTGGATAGGCCAAGGCATCATAGATGCTCAGAAGAGACGGAAGCTTCCGGAGATGAGCCAAGACATTATAGTCCACTGGGAAGGACTCGAGTCTTCATGAGCCAGCTCTCCACCATCTTCTTCATTAGTGACTTTTTTTTCCTTCCCTTTTGGGGCATTGCCTTGATTTGGCGGTAGGGCCTTACTACTTCTGAGCTGGATTTGATTGTCCTTTGTGCCAAGCTTCTCGTCCTCTTCTGGAAAATAAAGCTCTTCCTCAGAGTCGCTGCCAAAGTCGATGGCGCAGCAGGTCACAATAGGGACCTCACCATCAGAGTCTTCTAACTTTTCCAGAATTTCAGCTGCTTCCACGGGGAAGAACTCCTTCAATTGAATTAGAGTCCTTTCCTTTTGCTCGTAGTCTTCAAGAGAACCGATATACTTTTGAATGGCCGGTTTCCTCGCAGACTCCTTTTCTCGTTGAGCTGCATTTTCCCTTTCTTCTTCTTAAGCTCTTTAGACTTTAATCCTGATCAAGCCAAATTGGTAGCTGGAACGGTATGCTCCTTCTTCCTGGGCTTCTTCTGAAACAGCTTTAACATTTTCTTCATCATCATAGATATATGCATGCCCCATGGAGGTTGCGGCGAGTCGGATTCAATTTTTGGGGTAGAGGATTCAGCTGTTTGCTCCCAGAAAGCTTTATCTTCTGTCTGTTTAAATTTGGTGGTCACAACTTGATTGTTCACCAACACCGTTTTAGATAGTTCAATCTCTCCAGTCTTCTATTGCTTTTCGAACCAGCATTTCAAAATATAGCAATTTTCGATCACATGGCTCACTACTCGGTGGTATGGGTAATACAAAGGTTGTCGGTCATCTTTGCTTAATGAGGCCTCTTCGACTGGGGCATTTGTAGACCGTTGTTCAAAACATCTTTGAATATCTTGCAGACTTTGTCTCTCCTGAAAGAGTAGACCTTGTTCTTTTTCTCCTTCAGGGAAGTCCTTTCTCCTCCCAGCATTGGATTTCGAAACCGGTTTGTTTTTGATTCACATGCCTTTCACTTGTCTTCATTGTCATACGCATTGAAGACATTGGTATTGCTGGAATTCCCACTTCTACGGTTGTCGTCTCTCTTGCTCTTCCAAGACTTGTCACTCTGAGAGTCCGGGGTAGACTCTTACTTCGAACGTTCCAACATTTAGAATTTCTTGGTCAGCTCCTGAAACGTTTTGAGGCCCGCAGTACATAGGAATGGGACCATCCTAATGCTAAGGTTCCGATGAGGAGGCTGACGGATTGGTCCTGCTCTAACGACATCTCGCAATTGACGGTGAGGTTGCGCTATCGGGCGATAAAGTCCGTATTGCTTTCGTTCTTTCCCGGCTCGGTTCTTACAAGGCCAGCAATGGAAATTTTATCGCTGTCACTCATAAATCTTTGCCAAAACAGAGACTCCATCTGGACGAAAGTAGTGACAGAGCCATCCGGTATGCTTGCGTACCAGTCAAAAGCGACACCGGTTAGGCTGTTAGCGAACTGATAGAGGAGGAGCGCATCATTGCCCCCTGTATTTCCGCACGACGCTTTAAAATGAGCAATATGTTGATTCACGTTTCTCATCTCGTCGAATCTTCTGAACTTAAGGATGACATAGGGAACTCGATCAAGTCGTACTGTGCAGGATACGGCCGCCCACTACAGCCAATATCCTTTTGCGCCTCAGCTTCAGCCTCTAATGTTTTAACTTTGCTGGTGACCAAGTCCATTATCCGATCTTGTGTTAACGGAATGGTGACATCCGGGCTAAGGCAACCCCAGAAGCGGAATGTGGTCGGCTTTCAAGTGGCTCGCCTACACTTGGACCCAAAGGGACATGCATTGGTTGCTTCGGGTCATTATCACCTGACTCATGAGTTGAAACTTGCGTTTGATTGGAGGGCGTCCAAGAAATTTGTGCCATGAGATGCATCACGACATTCTTTAAGTCGTCGATTTTGGAGTAAAACTTGGCCATCTCTTTATCTTTACTCCTGAGCTGTTTTCGGAGCTCTTGACGTAGCTCTCACTCTGCGGTCCTGGGATGGAAAGTCGGCTCTTCCTCACTGTCTGAGCATGACTCTACATGGACTGAGGGGTCTTCTATCTATCGGCCTCATTGAAAGGGTTTCATTGTCTAGCAAAGGCGGTTGATCTTAGGAAGCGGCAACCACATTCATACCAAATTGGTTTTGGGATGTGGCAGACCCATCCTTTCTTTTGATGCAAAGGTTGTTGCTGGGACGCGTGCCCGCCATATAGATCGTGAGGATAACACATCCGGCCATCTTTTCACCACCGGCAGCTAACTTCGTGGACTATTTTCGTGGTCTTTCTGCTTCAGTAAAGGATAATCGACTGAAGATGGTTGGCTCGATCGGTCTCTTGAGTAGCGCTAGCGCTTCTTTTCTGGTTTTGCCCCATGGTATACTTCTGAAGAGAGAGTGTCATGCCTTTTGTGCTAGGGCTTGGACACCTCCCTTTGTAGCACAATTTGAAATGTGGCCTTGTTAATCTTGGAAGACATCGCTTTCATTTGGACCCGCTTTAAGGATTCGAATGAATTGTGGATTATCACAACTGACACGGCTGTGGTCGCAGGGCAATCCTGTTCTCGGAACCTCACAAAATTCAACTTGGCTGGAGCCCTGGCCCTCTTGTTGGCTCTATATCTGAGCCGCTTCTGTCTCAACTTTTCTGTTTTAAGCACTTGGCAGGCTTCAGCTCTTCGGGAAGCCGCCATAGGCAAGGTGATGGAGAGCTTTAGAGATACGCATGATCGTGGATTTTTCGGACGCATCTCCTGAGTTTGTCCACGAAATAATGATGCCTTTTGTTCCGAAAGTCCTTTCCCGAGCTAGAGCACTAGAGAGTCGTTCGGACACCGTCTTACGCAAAGATTGTGGTGCCTTAGCAATCACAACGTTCGGCCTCTTACCCCTTACGACCGGCTTGGCCACCTGGTTTGCCGGGATTTCTGCCAGATGAGTGCTTCCGGCAGGGTAGATGATGACAGAACCAAATTGGAAGGGCGGTTCCTCCCACTGCCGACTAATGCTTGTGGGGAGAATCACGCGAGCATTGATCTTGACCACGTACGAGATCAGGGTTGCGTCGGAAGCTGAATTCATCTTGGAAGACATCGTCGCTAGTTGTTGAAAATTGATTGCTGCATGAAAAAGCATTATTTCAGTACAAACATCGATATGTATGTTAAATGGGTTCGCATGAATGCTTGACCTGAGATATGAGAGGAGAGAAAGGCACTATCAGGCATGCCAGAATCCATAGAGTGTTTTTCGTCACCCTATTGAGATAGAAATACGCGTCGCTTGTCAGGCATATTACGGATTTCCCCTGCCTGGGGTAGGCTGGAGTTTAATGATTATGGGGATCCGAATCTCTGGCAGCCGTGGAATAAGCTGTCTTTAATTACCCATCACTTTTGGAGCGAAGGAACCTCCGATTAACAAGTTAAATAGATCATGCGGACTCAACATTCAATATGTGCGTGTTGTGCTTAGAAACAAACTTAGAGTGCTTCGAGCATATCAGGGACCTCGCAGAGTTTTTACGAGGGTCCTGCATAGCGGGCTGGAGGTCCCGGATAGTGGGCTGGGGGTCAAGAGGGTAAGTGTCCCCCTTGCGGAGTGCGGGGCAGCGTACCGTAAGATATTTTTTTCCAACGGGAGAGATGATGAGTGTATATATGTCAAGTGCGCACATGGCAAAGTGTGCACGTGATAAGTGCGCACCTTCCAGAACGTGCACCTAACAAGGTGTGCACCTATCAAGGGGCGCACATGACAAGTGCGCATCTGCCGAGACGCGCACCTAGTAAGGTACAAGGGAGTGAAGTGGCCAAAGGATCCCGAATGGGCCAAAAGGTCCAGTAAGGTGAGCATTTAGGGAAGTGTGCACCTAGCGAGGTGCGCACCTGGGTCGGTGTGCACTTGGCTTGATGTGCATCCAACAGGGTGCGCACCTAGCCAAATTGGCACTTAACACGATGCGCCCTTAGTATAGTGCAAGTAGGGTCGAAACCCAATGAAGCAACAGTCCAAAAATACAAAGATTTTGACTTTTGAAAATCAAAAGGAGCTTTTTTTCCCCTTTTCAAAGCCTCCTGACGTGCGCACTTAAAAAAAAAAGGAAGAGAGAAAGAGAGACTTGCACACTGAAAAGTAGCTCAAAACTTAAAATTTTGTTTTTGGAGAATCAAGATTAAGATCCGTTATCAAATTATCATGAGGGCCTTTTATAGGCTTACAACTTTTACATTTAGTCCCATAGCTTGTACAAAAATTGGCTTATTGCAAAACAAAAAATAACATTGAGTTTTTCTTTGTCTTTTCATTTCTTTAGCCGGCCCCCCTTCATGCATGGGCTTGACTTGGGCTCGAGTTTGGGCTTGGGCCCACTTATATCATGCCCCACTTCCCAAAAGACGGTAATAGGTACGTGACGAGGCTCACGACGTATTTATTTCGAGAAGGTCATTTCCCGGGATAAATACGCTAAACGTAATTGAGCGATATAAAATGACAAGAAATTAAGATGAGATTTAAATTTCAACAACTTTATTTACATTCAACTTGATACATTTACAATACATGAGTTCAACTGAAAGAAAATACAAGAAAAGAAATGACTAAATAGGCGGCATAAGAAAATGATAACTAATCTAGGCCTGAGTCATGATCTGATCGTGCTCCTCCTCTGTGGTGTCCACCTCCTCAGTCTCCACAGTATCTGACGAACATTCCAAGAAATAAAGGTGGATGAAATGCATGTCAGCGAACTTTCGCTCGGTAAGTCCCCAAGAAAAAGAGTATGAAGTATAAAAATATAATGACAAAGAAAATGGATATCATGAAGCAATGGACTATGAGATATGGTGTTTAAACATGTCATTTAATATAAGCATGGCAATTCTATTTAACATGTAGTTCTATATATCATGGCAAAATAATATGAGCATAGTATAGCATGGCCGTGTAGTGTAGATATAGTGCACATGAAGTGTATGTAAGTGTCCTAAAAAGGTCTCTATATGGGTAAACTATTTTAACGTAAGTTCAAGAGTGAATGTCAACCAATTTCAAAAGTGTTCTCGAACCCAATAGGCTGTAATTCAGGGGTAAGGAACCACGGGCCCGAATCAAGTGTTAGTAATGAGACTTCAACCTAGTATTGAAGTATTCCAAATTCAACAGGCTATAATCCAGAAGTAAGAAAACATGAGCCCTCATGATAGCTTGCTTGTGTTAGTAGACATGGATTCATGATCTAGGGGGACTCCTGAGATTTTGTTGGATTCTCACTTGAACTACCCTAACACCCCGTGTATTATAGGTTATAGTTAAAATTACCAGTCTTGCTCGAATTCATGAATACATCAAGTTGCAAGATTGAGTTCATGTCAATGTTAAGTATTCGTGTCAAGTGTTCATGTATTCATGTCAAGGTGTATTAATGGTTCGAGACTAGTCAGTTTCAATAGCAGCTATTGTGTTTTGGTATTCATGTTAAATTCATGTCAAGTCATAATATTCTAGTATTCAAGTTTTAGGATATTCAAGTCCAAGTGTTCTGGTTCATGATCAAGGGTTCAAGTTTATGTTAACGTTTGGATCCTGGTTGACTTTGTATTCAGGTTAGAGTAAATATCTTATAAAAGAATTTAGCTCTTGAATTTCTTATGTTCGGGAGTAATCGGGCAACTGTTGCACATGGACGGCAGGATTTGTGTATTTTTCGAAAACAATTTTCATTGATAACTCCGTTAAACTTGTCTAATATAAATAGGCAAGCACTCACTTTCTCTGGCTCCCCGGGGCTCAAGAGAAATGATACCGCTTAAACCTATATTAATGTAGAGTCCTTAAATATTTGGTATAGATTATTTACATTGTATTTATATTGTTTACATTTCTCGAGTGGGTTTTGTGAAAAATATGTTAATATTGTTTAAAAATAAGGCTCGAGAGTGATTTATAATATTTAGAATTTTTAGGAATATGTATTTTAATTATTGTGGTGTTTTAGTGATAAAACCTAGCTTTTGAAAGTTTATGGTATTTTTATGAAAACTACTACTTTTGGAAACTTGTTGGTATTTTATTAAAATTTCAATCTTCCTTTTAAAAATATATTTTCACAAGTTGTTTTTATTGAAAATATGGATTGGTAGTTTTATATAAATTTTTCAAACTTTGTTTTGTTTAGAAAAGATCGTATTTCTTAAAAAACCGTATTTTTATTTCCTTTCGAGACCGAATTCTCCATGAAGAGCTCTGTATCTCACTCTACTATCCCAAAAACGTGCGATAACCCGCACCATCCATAGATAGGTACCCCTAAAAGGGTTGTAGACGCGCAATTGCAAAGGATCTAAAAATAGCGATAAAACATTTTATAAAAGTGATAGTGTTTTAATGTAAGTTGTTTTTTTTAAATAAAACTTAACCAAAATATCATGCTATGAAACCATATTGTTGTGAGTGGGGTAGGTCGTTACCCCGTGCATTTCTATAGGTATATATTCTAGATATCGAAAAAGGTAGTTTTTAAAGTTCATGGTATTTATTCGTTATTTGTAATCTACAGGTTATTCAACATAATAAACATCATATAAAGAAAATTGTGAGACATGGATAGAGTTGTAAATTCGTATTTTCTTGATATCATGGCATGAAATTTATGATGAACATGTCGAATTATAATGATTATATTAGTTTTATTTTATTTTATTAAACTTATTTATAATACTGTATTCTTTCGCGTCGATATATGAGGAGAAGAAAAAAGAGAAAGAAGTACAGCGGGAGTTACCGTAGTTATAGGTGATGCGGAGTGACGACATGTAAAAATAGAAGTGAGTATACAAGAGGGAAAAAAAAGAGGATGAGAGGACTTACAATTGCGCGTTCGTACTCGTACGAACGAGAATGAATGTAGAGGCCTCGATTTGTAGAACCGAGACCGTAAATGCGACTAGGGGGCGAGCTCGATCTACAGACGTCACTTGAGCGAGTTGTGGAGCAACGGAGAGAGATGAAGGATCTTGAGGGAACGACAATGCGAGAGGGAAGAAACGTGCTCAAATCTTTGAGAGAACATGAGTGCTTGAGAATTTTAAGAGAGAAAATAGATTTGAAAGAGTGGTATGCCTAAGGGAAGAACTAGGACTGGTCTAGGTATTTATAAAAGAAAAAATGAAAGTGTGTGAATTTAAAGAATTGAATTAAAAGAATTGAAACAGTGTTAATGAGGGAATTGAAGAGTCTCTAGCTAAAATCAGAGAAATCAAATAAGAAAATAGAGTAAAGGGGAGCTGAAGGGGTGCAAGGGTAAAAAATGGAGGAGTTTGGGGCTATCCCATTCGCCGGTAGCGGTTTTTGAGCAAAAACCGGCAATCAAAAATGAGGCAACTGTCTCGTGGTTTGTGCAGTGCTTTCATTTGAGTATTTATGTCTCGTTTTTATTGTTTGATTTATTTGCAGCTGTTCGTTTCTCCGTGTAATGCACGTACAACTCTTGGGCTTCCGAAAAATTAAAAAAAATATTAAAAAATAATTGGAACTGATGGGATTCGAACTTGCATGCTATGGGACAGCAGTGTAGAGTCTTAACCAGTGAGCTACAAAGAGTTTCTTGTACATAAGTTATCAAAAACAACTTATAATTCGAAACCAGGACAGAAATACACTTTTTTATTAACATTGGATCAATAAAAGTGTATAGGTCTTTTAGGGTCGTTACAACTTGGCGTTTGATTTTAATTTTGGCTCTAATTTTGAGCTTGATTTTGAGTTTTGATTTTGGCAACGAGGTGCAAATTTTGACCCCAACATTCATAAACCGAAAAAGGAAGAAGATTTGCACTAGCGCCTAGGTCAAGTAAAACTCTATTAATGACCTTACCTCCGATAATGCATGAAATTGTATGACAAGCAGGATCCTTATATTTTATGGGTAATACATTACGTAGGACGTCACTCATATTACCGGCTAGAAAAACATTTTTAGGCACATGTGTTTGCCTCTTTTTAATACAACGGCCTTTAAGAAATTTAGCATAGGATGGAATTTAGTCAATTGCATCTAGTAGAGAGATGTTGACCTTGACTTATTTAAACATCTCCATCATTTTCGCTAGTTTAGAATCATACTTCTTGGCCTTTAAACACCTTGTATATGGTGCTCTAGGCTCAAGAGTGTTATTAATAGAAGAAGGATGGGATGTAGAAGCGGGGGTAGAAGTGGATGTCAGTTGTGCAAGTGGATTGGGAGTCTGTTGCTCCTCATCAGCCGGGATCTCAACAGAATTATTGGGCATCATAACCAGGTTACCAACCTGTTTTCCTAGTCTCAACATGGTTATAGTATTCATTTGAGCGGGATTTGTAATAGATTGACTAGGTAAGGTGTCTTGCTCACATCCTCCTAATGCTGCAACTAGCTAGCCAATTTGCTTTTCAATATTTTCCAGCTGCTTTTCAACCTTATTAAATCTAGTATTCTCATCCTTATACCCTTATTGTGTGTTGGGTTGGGTTAGGTTGGGTGAAGGACATTGTCTTGTGTTTTGGAATTGTTGGCTAGTATTGTGTTGATTCCATTGTAAATTACGGTGGTTACTCCATTCTTGGTTATAAACCTGAGAATTAGTATTATTATTATTATTATTTTGATATGCAGCAATGGAGGTCTTTTGCCCTTGATGAAAGCTTAGAATGGGATATTCTTCAGAAAGGTAGAAAGAGACTTGACAGTTTAGGCAAGGATAGGGTTTGCTAACATGTTGGACGGGGACGGTTGTAGTTGATAGTTTTTTATTGATTTTTTTATTGCTGCTAACTCGGATTGCATCCCTATAGTAGCTTCAACTGCGTGTAACCCTCCCTTAGATGTGGTCGAACCTCTCTCACTGGTACTCTTCCATTGCATCGTTTTATCAGAAAATTCTTCTGGAAAGTTCCATGCGTCATCTTCTTTTTCATCATAAAGTCAGTTTCACACATCGACGCTATCATAAGTTTAGACTTCATACCATCATCCATTATTAGGCATAATTCCTACTTAGCTATATTGTGATGTGGGCATTTAATGAGAAGGTCTTTAAATCGTTCAAAATATTTCCAAAAAGATTCCCTCTGTTTTTGTGAAAATATCCTAATTTCATTTCTGAATTTTGCGGTTTTAAAATGCGGGTAGAATTTTTTAAGGAAGACTTTAGCAAACTCCTCCCAAGTGCGAATAGTGTTGGCTGGCACTCTGTAAAGCCAATATTTAGTTTTATCAGTGATGGAAAATTGTATCAGTCTAAGTTTTATAGTTTCTTGATTTAACTGCTTCAATGAACAATTGGCACAAATTTCAAATCCCCTTATAAAGACATAGGCGTCTTTCAATTCTAGACCATGAAACTTAGAAAGTGAGTTTATGAAAACAGGTTTTATTTCATAGTCACCGGCTGCTAACGGTAAGACTATGCAAGATGGCAGTGATGTGCGTCCAGGATAGTATCTATCCTGTAGGGTAGGTGTAGCGGGAACGAGCTCAGCCATTGGATCTTCTGAATCGAGACGAGTCAAACGGTTTGTTTCTTCTTGACCCCACGCATGCATACACCAAAGGAGAAGAATATAAAGTGATATTCTTCTTAGTTTTTTTTATTTTTTATTTTTTTAAAATACAAAAACTAAGATGACTAGGGATTCTAAAAATCATAATTAAAGATGCGCAAACAACCTAGATCTATGGTTACCTAGGTTAAGTTACTAGACCCCCTCCTAACTGCCAAGAGACAAATTGTAGGATAAATCCTTTAACAGTTTTTTAACAATCTTGAAGGCATATCAGTGCCAGTTAAGTGGGAGGGTTCCGCTATACGAATCACCGAAATAGCTAGTCTTAATTAAATAACCACAACTAGGGGATGAAGTCTAGATTACATACAATTTTCTCTTGTCCTATTAAGTGTGATATGTCCTTAGGGTCTCGAGTCTAGATATTTTTTAAATTACTGTAGGTCAATGCAGATGCTCAGTTTTGATTTGTAGGGCCTAGGAAGGGTGATGAAATCCCCATCTAATCTGAATTTGGGTTGTTACGCCTTAGAATCTTTTTCAAATATGCGATACAATTTAAAACAATCTAAAATCTAAACAAATTTTTTATAGCGCAAAGAATCTTGCAAAAATCTGTTAGTTGGAATCAAATCGAGATTTTGGGAAGAACGAGACCTTACCTAGATTTTCCCCATTTTTGTCTTGATCTTCTCTTCCAGTAAGTTCGTCTCGATTCCTGAAATAAAAAATAGAGAATTCGCAGAATCAAATGCACTAAAAGAAATCTAATTTAACCTAAATAGGAAACTAAAACTTGAATTTAAAAGTAATTAAACTACACCTTCCTGGCAACAGATCCAAAAACTTGATGAGGATTTTATAATCTCCAGTTTTTTTTATGTGTTTTCTTCGCTGATTTAGAAGATTTTTAAGTACATAAAATCATGAATACCTCGCTATCCTTCTGTAATTGCGTGGATCTCCGAATTGTTCCCAAATTTGGTATATAATTAGACAGGATGATTTGTTGATTTTATTTTGATTTGGTTTCTCCAACTGATTTGTTTTGATTTATAGGAGAGGAGAAATCAAGGTTTGTTTGATTTGTTTTGATCTCATTCTGATTTTAAATTGATTTAAAAGATTTAATTGATTTATATCAATCAAAGGAGACATGTGCACCATTAGATTTTTTATCCAGAGATCTGTTTGTTAAGGTATTTTAACCAACATAATATTTTCTTCTAATTATAGATTTAATTGCTTATTAACAAGATTTATTCCTTTTTAATAAGCGCCTGTTTCATAAGGTGTGCATGTGCACTTATTAAATTGATTTAAGATGCATACGCGCAGTTGGATCTTTGATCCCAAATTTATTTAGTTTGTTGTTATTATGACTGTTTATGATCAAGTACGCAATGCGCACGTGCGTTGCACGTGCCGCATGTCTCAAGAATATGACTTTACCACTTAAGCATATGTGCACTTAGCATATCCGCATGTGCTTTGCACGTGCATATGGCAAGCATATGCGTATGTGCTTTGCACGAGCACATCGCACTTAACGATTTTGGCCAAGTTCGAGTGGCAATGATGCGCACATGTGCAGTGCACGTATCATATATTAACTTTCATATGCACACATATATAAGTGTGTATACGTTCAGAGTGATTTCTCCATCATATGCGCACTTGATTTGGAGATGGACTAGAGCCATATGTGCACCTATTGATTTATTAATAGGTGTGCACTTATGCCTTCGTATGTTTTCAAGTGGGCAATTAGGTGTCAAGCTGTGATCCATTGAATTTGTCTCAAGATTCGTGGGAATATGAACCATCTTTTTAGACTCTATAAATAGGTGTCATTTTCTTCATTTCCTTTTAGAGTTATACTCTTTCTGAAGCCTTTGCTTTTTGTTAAAAGCCTTTGTTTCTTTATTAACTTGGTAAGTGTGCATGCGCACCTCTGCCTTTACGCACTTGATTTATCTTAAGCTTGCGCACCTTTTGGATTGTGCACTTGACTTAACATTAGCTTGCGCACTCTTTGAGTTGCGCACTTGATTTAATTTTCTTTAACTTCAAGCATGTCACTTAAGATTGGTTTGATCAACCAATTTTATCTTTTAACTTCGAAGTTAGATATTCATACTTCACCCTTTTAGCGGATTGACGCCTTTCCGGTTTTCTTTTCTTTTAGGTAATATGGCTAACTGTCTGTATTGGATCAGGGTGATTGTTTCCCATACTAACATCCGCTTTTACGAGCCGTCTTTTACTGACGCTTAATGTGAAGACGTGCTTCATCGTTATGAGGCTCATGATGGGTGAAAGCTTCATCGACACACCATTCTGCTCCAGCTAATATTTCAATCCATCCATAATGCCATTACTAGGGTTATGGACCCAATACCCCTCCCTGCTCTTGACTAAACCGTAGATAAGGTGCATTCAGTTTTTCTGATAGGGTTTGTAACGACTCTGAAATCCCTGTACAGAATTATTTGTTTAAATGTATAGAAAAGGGTATTTGTATACGTTCTTTTTGTTCAATAAATCAAGAAGCAACTTGTAACCCACCGGTAAAGCCTCTACACTGCTGTGATATAGCCTGTGCATTCGATTCCCATTAGTCACAATTATTTTTAAAGATTTTTCTTTTTAATTTTTCGGAAGCCCAAGAGTTGCACGTGTAATTCACGGAGAAACGAAAATTTTCAGAAAAATCAAACAAGCCCAAAGAGGAGTAAACACACACCTAGACACATGGCACGAATCTCGAAGAAAACCAACCAAATCCGACCGCCCATTCCTTCCTTATGGCCGCCGCCGAAGGTCTCGATGCCTCCAAAAGCCTCCGTGCTTTGCACACTCGTCCCTTCAACTCCCCCCAACTCCCCTGCACTGTTTGATTTTCCTGCAATCAAACAGAGACTCTTTAATTATCTAATTAACACCATTAAATCCATTTTAATTCATTTTGTTTCACACCCTCTCTCATTTTTACCCTATAAATACTACCCCATGCCCTATCTCTCCCCCATTCTGAAATTTCTATCAAATTTCTCCCAAAATTTTCTAAGTGCAAGTGGAGTCAAGTGGAGTTAGCAACCAAGTTCTCTTTCGTTGAAGATCGGAGTCAATCCCGGAGCTACGGCGACGCCACGGAGCCCCCTATCTCTTCCTTACTCTTTTCTTGATGTTAAAGCAGTAAGTCCCTTCCCCCTCTCCTTCTTTTCAACTAAAATCGCATTCTTAAAACATATCGGTAAAGTGGAGTTAGAACCGATATTGCTTTCTTTTCAAATCTTTTCACCCACTTTATAAGAAAAATAGGTTAAACTAATATTGTTAAACCACTCTTAACATTATATATATCATTTAGCATGTAGTTTAACAAAAAAATTCAGGTGAAACAATCATATAACAAACTTTTCATTAAAATACCATGAACTTTCGTATAACCCCTTTTTCGATAACTAGTTTACCTACCTTTAGGAAAACTCCACGGGGTAACGACCTACCCTACGCGCACACTAATGCTTCATAGCACGAGCTTCTAAACATATGGCTAATTTAAATAATATGTTTTACATTAAAATACCATATTTTTCAAAACCGGTTTCTTTTAATCAATATTTTTAAATTCTTGGCAATTATGCCTTTACAACTCTTGTTAGGGGATCTGTTAATAGATGATGCGGATTATCGCATATCTTTGGGATAGTAGAGTGAGATGCAGAACTCCTCACGGAGTATTCGGTCTCGATAGGAAAAAAATACGGTTTTTAAGAAATACGACTTTTCTAAACAAAACTAAACTTTGGAAAATTATATAGAACTATGAATCCGTATTTTCAATAAAAATATATTATGAAACTATAATTTTAAAATGAAAGATTAGAATTTTTAATAAAATACCATCAAGTTTCCAAAAGAGCTAGTTTTCTTTAAAATACCATAAACTTTTAAAAGCTAGGTTTTTATCACTAAAATACCATAACAATTAAAATACATGTTCATGAAAACCCTAAATATTACAAATCACTCTCGAGGTTTATTTTTAAACTATATTAAAGTATTTTTCATAAAACCCCCTCAAGATATGCAAACCATATTTTAAGGACTCTAGATTAATATAGATTTAAGTGGTATCATTTCTCTTGAGCCCCAGGGAGCTGGAGAAAGTGAATGCTTGCCTATTCAAATTAGACAACTTAACGAGATTATTAATGGTAATTGTCTTGGAAAAAGACACAAATCCTTCCGTCCATGTACATCAGTTGTCGATTACTCCCGAACTTAAGAATTTTCAAGAACTAAATCTTTTCATAAGATTCTGACTTCAACCCGAATCCAAACTCAAACCAGAATCCAAAATCAAATACGAACTTGAATACTTGATCATGAACCTAAACACTCGAATTCAAATATCAAACTCAAACTTTAATACTTGACTCGACTTAACCGAATCATGGTTATAACTTGACATGAACTTGATATGAATACCTGAACACATGATTACATTTTGAACATGAACCTGTATATTTTTATATCCATGGATTCAGCCAAGACCTGTAATCTTAATCTATATAATACAATACGCTGGGATAAAGGGGTAGATTGGTACGAAATGTATATCGTGGCACGAGAGGTCACTTTAAAAGACACCTACATGAATTCACGTGCCGTTGTCCCGTGGGTTATGATAGGACCTTACATTACATGTTACCATAGTCCACGGGGTAAGATGGACTCCTCTCGTATACATGAATACCTTTTTTTTATCAAACTACAAATAACCACGTTAGAATAACTATTTTATATCGGTAAATAAACATGCTTAGATACTCTCTTATATAACCGTGCATGTTCACTTTTATTTGTTTTTCTTCACTTTATATACTATCTTCTTTAACTTCTTTGGGGACTTACTGAGCTCTAGTTTGCTGAAAACATTCCTCTATATTCTTTCTTTGGAATGTTCGTCAGGAGGACCAGATTCAGAGGAGATAGAGCCGAGCCCGAAAGACTTGGACCAGTTTGCTACTCATTCAGACTACCAGCTTCTTCCTGCCTGTACTTACTTTCATTATACCATTGTTTAGGTATTTGCATTATCATTGTATTTTTTATTTCCAGACAGTTGTATGTAAAGTTGAATGTAAATAAAATTGTTGTTTCATTTTATTACTCTTATTATTCTTGCACATTGTTATATTGCTTACTTACGCTTAATGTTTTTTTTATAGTAAATACGTTGCGGGCTTTCCACGTCACTGTTTCCGTTTACTGGGAAGCGAGGCGTAACATGGTTTATCTCCAAAAGGTTGAGAGACCGCGCAACCACCCTTCTGCAAGCAATCTTCCAACACCGGGCGATCTTGTCCATATATGATAAAGACGAACAGATGTGCACAACGATGGAGGATAAGGCCTTTGAGTCTTTGTCAGAGTCCGTTTATGACTTCACTCATCCTTATAACTCGGTCAACCTATTGCCGCTCTGAACTTTTGGGTGATGTGACAGCCTTCGCTTTTATTTATCTTTTACTTTTCAGTACTTGTTCTTAGTCAGTAGTTTGTAGTCCACCCTTTCTAACGTTTGAATGAAAAATATCTATTCTTTTGTATTCGCACTCCTTTTGTTTTTGTGCTGAAGTGGATTTGCTTTTATTATAGGAGTCCGTCGTTAGCATATGTGCATATGTCATGCATTAGCTTTCATGTGCGCACGTATATAGGTGTGCAAGTCAATCGAGTCATTTTTCATCATGTGCGCACTTGACATTTGATATGCACTTAAACAGGTACGAAAAAATTCCCCCCACCGACTGTGCGCACATTTCTTTCATGTGTGCGCAGCGGTGTAAAGCTGCCCACTGTTCAATCTATCTCGGGACTTCGCAGGATGCCGAACCGTCGCAGTTAAGTAGGAAGTCGGACTGTCGGGCAATCGAACTGTCGCGGTCCTCTTATAAGTAAGGCCTGAGCCCCGGTCGTTCTTGCACCCCTGAAGCTTTAGCCTCTGACCAAAGAATTTCATTCTTTGCCCTTGTTTGATGAGTGAGCATGCGCAGCTCTGCCTTCGGCCTGATTTGCACATATGTGAAGCCTTTGTTTCACTTAACTAAGTGCGCACTCTTATGTGTTGTGTACTTAACTTCTCAAGCGCACCTCTTTGTTGTGCACTGGTCTTTTAGCGTAATCAACTTAAGATGTCCATTTGTACTTTAATGCGCACCCCTTTGAGCTGAGCGTTTTATACTTTGAAAATCTTTATATTTTCATTAAGTAAGCCCTTTGAGTCTTGATCTTCTGATAGGTCAACTCTCACCCGATGGGGTCTCTCGGCTCAAAAACTAGGGATTCTACCTCGTAAACTTACCGTCTTTCCTTTTTCTATTGTAACCATGCGTTTTACTTTTCTTTGTAGGTCATATGTCTAGCGGCTCCTCCGTCGACTCCACTTTCCCTAGAATGATTCCCATAAGAGGAATTGTCAACTATTCTCGCATTCGCGCACGTCATCCTGGCTTCAGCAATACGGATTGTGAGGACATACTTCGATAAATGGAGCAGCATGCCGAGGCTATAATCCCTGTCGACTCCTTTCTGATCGCCGTCATTTTCATCAGGATCCCGGATAGCTTTCCTACCGATCCTATGTTCGTACCTATCGTAGCACATGATGCTGTTGAAGATGAGGTGCACTGCATTTTCAAGATGGGGCTGATCTCTGACAAGTTGCGACTTCGTTCACTTCAGTAGCTTCACTGCATCTTCCAGTAGCGAAATATTATTTATTCTTGTGATCGAATGGAAAATATCGGTGGGGATCCTGACGCACTCCGTCGCGAGCTGATGCACTAAGAGATGGTAGGGGAAGCTACTCACAAGTTTAAGGATTTTGAATTTTAATTCATTAACCCTTGCCATACAATGCTTGTACCCCCTTGAATGAATAAATAAAATTTGTCTTTATTCTCTTTTGCAATCGTTTTGTATTGTATTTCTGTAACTTGCAACTTTCTTTGCTTGTGCCATAATTGTTTGGCTTAGCCTATTTACTTTACTCGTCCCAGAGCGTTCAGTTTCCCCTTCCCTTAGGCATGTGGGTAAACTCAGTATAACGTCAAACATACATAATCTCTAGTAGCGTAGAAGTTCGTTAGGTTTGTGGTACTGGGTTAAAGTCTATCGTACCGTCGCGTTGGCTGATATTTCCTCGACGTGCAATCCCTTAGGTTACGGTTCGAGTAGCCACACGTTTGTCGTATCTTTGATCCCTTTCTGAAGCTGGACACGATATCTCCAAGTAGTCTTATTAGGTTGGGATATCCATACTACTATCGGAAGATCTAACATTAGGTATTTCCATGGCACTTTTCTTGAGATTAGGCTCAATTTGGAGGCCCAAGGAGTTATGACCGTACCCTTCTGAGGTGGGATGACATCCAATTGGTCTTTAGGCTTTGTATGTATTTCCGTCAAGACCCAGTTATCTATTTGACGGAGCATAGGAAAACACATCGCTCCTTTTCATTCATGAACTGTTTATAGGACTCGAGACTCGAACTACCTGCAGGGCAGAAAAAAAATCTTTTTTTATCATTTTTTTATTCTCCGCGATACTGTATCATTTCAGTTTTTTCATATAGAAAAAGTCGCGATTGCCTAATCATTTCGGTTATTTATTCGTCGTGCCCAATCATTTCAGCTATTTTTTATTTTTCATACTCATCAGTTTTGTTGTGAGTCAAAACTTAGGATCTGATAGCTTATCCGGCATCAGTATTACTACGACTGGAATATTGCCGGAGCAACTCATCATACGCCATTGCCTATTTCGGCCAATGGTGGCTTAGTTAACAGGCTTAGATCCCTGCCAATTAAGGCTTTTTGACTTTACGAGCCATAAGGGTCTTATAAAGGTATTTCTCCTTATGAGTCATGAGGATCTCATGGGTGTATTTTCTCCTTAGAAGTCATGAGGACTCCTAAGTGGGGTTTTCTCTTGTAAGTCGTAAGGATTTTAAAAGAGTATTTTCTTATTGTAAGTTGGGAGGACTTACAAGTGTCGTTCACCATGTCAAGGAGTATCTCTTGACTTTGGTGGGACTTGGTCGGGAACATATTTATTTACTCCCGTGAATTGTATACAAGAGTCGATAATAGACCACTTATAGGGCATGAATTTGTAAGGTTATGATGGTTTAAGAACAGGTTTAGATCCATGTAACTTAAGGCTTTTTAATTCCATAAGCCGTAAGGGTCTTATAGAAGGTATATTCTCCTTACGAGTCGTGAGAATCTCGTGAGTGTATTTTCTCCTTAAGAATCGTATGGATTCTTAAGTGTGTTGCTGCTTATAAGTCGTAAGGATCTCACGCATGTGTTTTCTTCTTACAAAGTCAAGAAGACTTTGCAAGTGCATATTTTCTTTCTTTCAACGAATTTGCGCCCTTTCAGGTTTTCACAAGCTCGCTGGTAGCCCTGCTGTTTTTACTCACGGCGTCCTTTCTGTAGGGTTCGTAGGCACTCTTGTGAAGGTTCATAAAGCATCAAACATGCCCGTGTAAAATTTTAGATGTGCCGAACAACCCAAAGCCGGGATCTTTGCTAGATTATTAGGGTTTAACATGCAAGATAACATTTTTACTACTAAGTGTGAAGGATTACAACCTTTGTAGTCCGCTCCTTCGCTTCACAAGCTCCGAGTAGAAGTCTCTTTGCCGCGATCCACGATCTCCCGGACTCAAGAGAGGCTCCACGACTCGAACGATCCATGAAAGCTTGTCGTATTCCTTTTCTCCGATGATCTACGTCGAAGTTGCAATAGCTCAAGCTCTCTCACTCTAATGAGGTGAACACCCTAATCTAATGGGCTAGATTAGATGAGGATGATGAAGTAGTATTTGTGCTTTCTTTTTATATCATTTTCTCACAAAAACTCATCACAAAAGAAATCACAAGTGGGCTCTCTCTCAAACTCAAGAGAGAAGAAGATGAAGAATAAAATGAGAATAATCCTTTTATGATGAATAGTAGATAAGAATATATGATTGATATGGAACCATGGTAAAGGATGATAGGTTTAACCTTTGTAGAGAATAAACTAGAGCTAGGGTTTGGTTAGGTTAAGTATGAGTCAAGAATAAGTATCAACCATAATATCTTAACCAAGACAAAAAGAAAATCCTTCTAGAATAATCAAGAAGGAGCTAACCCTAATCAAACCCTAATCTCTTTTTATCATCCTTAAACATGTTTCATAATAAATCATATCATGTCACAATAATATATATCACATATATATTATATATTTGCAACAAAAGAAAATAATACAATTAACATATATCACATATATATCAATGTATTAATCCGGTGAGAAAATGAAATAATAAAGCGAGCTAATATTAGATAATGTAATACAATATACCATATATATCATTATACATTAAATCATCGAATCAACACTTGATCCGACAATCCGGCTATAGCGAATATAACCGACTAATATATCATGTACCGATTCATCGAATCAACACTTGATCCGATATCCCGGTTCATATCTAAATATCGTGAGAATATAGTACGGTATCACATATCGCATTATCCTCGGTCATGCACATATCACATATGTGTCTCTATTCCGTTTTTCCTGAGCCAAGAAACCTCTGTGTAGGACTCTAAAGAATCGTCAATACGCCGGTTGCAGGTGATGATCATATCAAACACCCACAAGCTGCAAGCGGTCAGCTAAACGTAACAGCCACCCAGGTATTGAGCGATCAGAAGATCAACAAGCTATCCTGTCCGTTCTCCTGTGAATCCAATCAGTAACACTCCCGTACAGTCCGGTCTGTTCGTCTGATATGTCGCATATCAAGTCTAGGGGTGGTATACGTCAGACCCCAGTAACCGATAAGTCGTGTCGATGTGAGGCTCATAACAGGTCGAGAAACTACTGGTAACACTTACCAGTATATCTCTATATCAGCCCTTGCCAGGGACTTCCAGTTATAGCCAATCGAACACAGCACAACATCAACTCCCTATACCGGGAGAGACGAATCCCCTCCTATCGCTCATTGCATCCATGTGATTCGGGACTGTACCCAAAAGCCACCGTTTTACACGCCCTCTTGGACGTGGTAAGGTGGAAATCAAAGTATAGTGGGAATCACACAAGACTCTATGACGATCTCGGGTCTACAGACTACTCTGTACCAGTGTCACCGGAGAACTGCTATCTGACGTGTGGTATATCACCATCTGGGAGTTCTCGGCGAGTCCGTCCAGTGTACCCAGTCTCCACTGAGCACCCGTACACCATCCTTGATGTCAAACACCGATGGATATGGGATCATCCATCGCCTATCATATGGGTCAAGATGCGTATACGCTAGTCTACACTGGTGTATCGATGCCCCGTCTCGATATACCCTCGACTAGGAACATTTATAGGATGTACTCATCGACTACCGTGGCCCCACTAGTATGATCTCATCATAATCCCAGTAGTCGAGTATAGATCCTAACGGCTTTATCAACATGTGAGAGAAAGACAGTAAACCAATACAAGTCAACATGTTAAGATAAAGTGAAACCAAATAGCATACTATCATGACGAGCAAGAAAGTCCTCTCTATATATATCCAAGCATCCATCATAATATACATTATATGTACAACAATGGCCTCTAGGGCATATACATAACTAACAATCTCCCACTTGCACTAAGGCTAGCTGCTGTAGCATCTCATACCTAGCATCCCGAATAATCTCTTAAAGTGTATCTGGGGAATGGCCTTCATGAGTGGATCCGCTGTGTTGTCCTTCGTATCTACTCTCCTGACCTCGATCTCCCGGCGATCAACTATCTCCCTGATCAGGTGATACCACCTCAGAATATGTCTGGACTTCTGATGGGGTCTGGGTTCCTTGGCCAAAGCCACAGCTCTATTGTTATCGCAATACAGAGGTATTGGATGCTCAATGGATGGAACCACACCAAGTTCACTAATGAACTTCTTCATCCAGACAGCCTCTTTGGCAGCATCGTTGGCAGCGATGTATTCAGCCTCCAACGTCGAGTCTGCAACGGTATCCTGTTTGGAACTTTTCCAACATACCGCCCCTCCATTGAGGGTAAAGACAAATCCCGAGTGCGACTTAGAGTCGTCCTTATCACTTTGGAAGCTGGAATCGGTAAAGGACTCCACTCGGAGTTCTCCATTACCATACACCAAGAACATGTCTCTAGTCCTTCGCAAGTACTTGAGAATGTTCTTCACAGCTGTCCAGTGACTCTCTCCAGGATCTGCTTGATACCGACTCACTACACTTAGTGAGTATGCTACATCGGGTCTGGTACATAGCATCACATACATGATAGAGCCTACTGCCGAAGCATAGGGTATCCCTTACATGCGTGCTCTCTCCAAATCAGTCTTGGGAGACATCTCTTTGGAGAGAGTGAGTCCAGAGATCATGGGTTGGTTCCCACGCTTAGATTCTTCCATACTAAACCTCTTTAGTATGGTGTCAATGTACCTGGATTGGGACAATCCCAGTATCCTTTTGGATCTATCTCTATAGATCCTAATCCCTAATATGCAGGAGGCATCACCTAGATCTTTCATTGAGAATCTTTGTGATAAGAAGAGCTTGACTGATTGCAGCATAGGAATATCATTCCCTATCAAGAGTATGTCATCCACGTATAATACGAGGAAGACAACCTTACTCTCTGCTACCTTTTTATAGATACAAGGTTCATCTATATTTTTGATAAAGTCAAACTCTTTGACTACAACATCAAAACAGATGTTCCAACTCCGCGATACTTGCTTTAACCCATAAATGGATTTAAGCAGTCTGCACACCTTTCCGCTGCTCCCACTATCTACGAAGCCCTTTGGCTGAGTCATGTACACGCACTCTTCTAAATCACCATTTAGAAAGGCGGTCTTAACATCCATTTGCCAGATTTCGTAGTCATGGTATGCAGCAATGGCAAGTAAGATCTGGATGGACTTAAGCATAGCCACTGGAGAAAAGGTTTCGTCATAATCCACACCTGGTCGTTGACGAAATCCCTTTGCTACAAGTCTAGCTTTGAAAGTCTCAACTTTTCCATCTACACCAAATTTCTTTTTAAAAATCCACTTGCTCCTAATGGGTTTTACCCCTTCAGGAGCATTTTCCAAAATCCATACTTTATTGGTGTACATGGATTCCATCTCAGATCGCATTGCATCCAGCCATTTCACAGAGTCACCACTCGTGATGGCCTGCTCGAAACTAGTCGGGTCATCATCTTCCATGATGCAATCCTCGCTTCCACCATCAATGAGAAAACCGTAGTATCTCTCAGGTGGACGAGAAACCCTACTAGAACGGCGGAGAGGCTGGGGTTCGTCGGGTACTACTGAATCTTCTGGTTTCAACAAATCATCAGTTGTAATTTGTGGTGCTGGAACCTCTTCCAGCTCTACCTCTTTGCCAGTAATTTCTTTTGCAAGAAATTCATTTTCCAAAAATGTGGCATGTTGAGCAACAAACACTTTTTGTTCCTCAGCGTGGTAGAAAAAATATCCTTGAGAATTCTTTAGATATCCCACAAATTTGCAAAGAACTGATCGTGCCTTGAGTTTGTCCGGATTTTGCCTTTTGACATAGGCCGGACAACCCCATATTTTAACTCGTTTAAAATATGGTCTCTTCCCACTCCATATCTCATATGGTGTGGTAGGTATTGATTTAGAAGGAACTAGATTCAATATGTATATGGCTGTCTCAAGCGCATACCCCCAGAAGGAAATAGGTAACTCAGCTTCGCTCATCATAGAGCGCACCATATCTAATAGGGTCCGATTCCTCCGTTCCGATACACCGTTGTGCTGTGGTGTATAAGGAGTAAGCTGAGAGAGAATCCCATTCTCTTTTAGATAATTCAGAAAACCATTGCTCAAGTATTCTCCTCCTCGATCAGATCGAAGGATCTTAATACTTTTGCCCGTTTGGTTCTCTACTTCGTGCTTATATTCTCTGAATTTCTTAAAAGCTTCAGATTTGTGTTTCAACAGGAACACATGCCCGTATCTAGAGAGATCGTCAGTGAATGTAATGAAGTAGGAAGAACCGTTCCTGGCGTGTGTAGACATGGGACCGCATACATCACTATATACCAGTCCTAAGAGTTCCGTAACTCTTTCTCCGTGTCCACTAAACGGAGCTTTGGTCATTTTTCCTTTGAGACATGAATGGCAAGTATCATAAGATGAAAATTCGAATGAATTCAAATATCCATTTTTATGTAACTTAGCTAGCCGTGTCTCATTGATATGGCCAAGTCTACAATGCCACAAGAAGGATTCGTTCATTTCTGAACTTTTCCTCTTGTGTGTGTTTTGTATATTGAGGACTGTATTTTGATTTAGAATGAATATGCCATTATGTAACGAGCCTGATGCAATCAACTTTTGATCTAGAAATATGTTCATAACATTATCCTTTACTACAAAATTATATCCTTCTTTACTTAATAAAGAAACTGATATAATGTTGCACATCATGTTCGGTATATAATAACACTCATTTAGAATCAGTGTATTACGACTTGGTAATACTAGGTGATATTCGCCAACTGCTTTGGCTGCAATACTTGCACCGTTCCCTACTTGAACGGAATGATCACCTTTTCCCAGTTCTCTACCTTTACGTAGCCCATGTAACAATTTACATATGTGGGATCCTGATCCGGTATATAATACCCAGGACGTAGGGTGAACTGAGAAACAGTTCTCAATAACTAACACACCTAAAGAAGATGCATCAACATGTA
Source organism: Agapanthus africanus (assembly GCA_030015575.1). Lineage (NCBI taxonomy): Eukaryota > Viridiplantae > Streptophyta > Magnoliopsida > Asparagales > Amaryllidaceae > Agapanthus > Agapanthus africanus. Next base: position 190,354,614 of record JASDDO010000019.1, on the reverse strand, counting down.
TGTCCTTTTGGGCGGCTTGAGATTCTAGATATTCTCCTATTCCCTGTTCAATCTTATAACTCTTATAAGAAAGAACGGGTCCAACGTTCCCCTGCTCAGTATAATAAGCGGGTTCAGTCAATACATCCATATTATTATCTTGATTATGGCCTGACATGGTCGCTACCTGGAGAGAGAGAGAAGAAAACACTTTAGCGTATGCTCTTGCAAGATTAGATTGGTTATTATCTTATCTAATCAGGATGTCTCCCACTTTTTTTATCAAATCTACCTTCAAACCCTAAAAGGTAAGATTAGCCGGAATTAATTACACCCTACAATTTCGTCAATCTTTCAGCCAGATCAGTGTCGGTACTTGAGGGAGGTTCCCCGTGCTTTCGCACGGACCTAATTAAAGTAAACTTCGTTTTCCCAGAGGCGTAACCCCGTTAACACTTTTCTAGACACCTACTTGATCGGCTAATTGTCCTGTGTAAAACTCTCCCAGGAGTAACACTTACTCGCAGTGGGTATCGGGATCCAACTATCTCATAGAAGGTATGCAATCTCATTGCAAATTTCAACACTTGAAATTCCCGATAATATTTTGCCTTTAGCGATCTATGACCTTGACTAAGTCAACAAACCATAAATCGCAAGTCAAGTTCAACCCATACATTTCCCGATTGAATTAAACCCATCCGTACGACCCTTGACTGAGTCAACAAGACCGTGCGAATACCCTAATCCAATCACATCTCATGTTTTAGCAGATAAACACTACTTAGCTACCGTACACTACGCCTTGACTAAGTCAACAAACATAGCACGAATACTAAATAATGTCTATCTGAAATGACGGAGGGCTACGCAGGTTTTTCAGAAAACCATGAGCGTAATGAACTTGATATCGTCGTAGAATCATGTGAAATTTTGAAATGGAGTGTTTTTTAGGCTTTCATTAGTTTTGCTAAAGAGGTCACTCCCGGTGAAGGGATCTCGGCTCTTTCCTCATCGAATAAGGTGCAGGACATATCATATATATCACTGTGCAAAGCAAAACTCAAAAAGCAATCAAAAGAAAAACCGGGTTTTGTAGCATCTGCCAGTTTCGCTAAAGAGGTCACTCCCGGTGAAGGGATCTCGGCTCTTTCCTCATCGAATAAGGTGCAGGGTATATCATATATACCGCTATGCAAAGCAAAACTGTAGCTACCCTTTTTATAAAGTTTTGATTCCACAACATCTTTTAGGTTTCTTTTCTTTTTATTAATCTCATTAATAAAAAAAACCCATCAGCTTATGCTTCCTAAGCATCACAGAAGAAACGAAAGCAGTAATATTTATATATCAGCATATATATATATATATATATATAGTATAAGCATTCGTCTCAGGCAGTAATATGATCTCATCACAGAACATTGCAGCAGAAGAACATATATGAAATATTGGATATACTAGGACGTCCGTGTTTTCAATACGAGCCGGTATAAAACACGGATTCCACGGTCGCGATGAATAGCCAAACCCACATCCCAAGACCCCTACGAGAGCGGAAAGTAACACTGCCAATTCTAGGGTTAGGAGACCCGGTCTCGAATCCTCGAGATGGCCTCCCACTGGACCCTAGAACCCGGTTACTTGTGCTTCCCTCCTTGGGTCTACCTAATGCGGAAAAGTAAATAATATACAATGGTGACATCAACCTCATCCCGGAAGTGCCCTAATAAAAGAATATTACATACAATTGAATTTTACATGAATGAAAATAAAAACCCTCATTTCATATAAAACCCCCGGCTATTCATAACACGACGATCCAATATAACATATCACAGCAACACATTATATCACATATCATCAACGTAAGTAAGTATGCATACACCGATCGTCGTTGTCGTATAGCAACGAAAACCGGCAATACAACTACATACTACACTTACGGTCACAGAAAAGAAATTGTAAAACTACAATATTTGGAATCCATAATCACTTTAGACATCGTAAATCCGAAATATCACATACTTCGCATTTCATGCCTAACTCTATGAATTCCACATATTGTATCACATTCCAGATAAATAGACAGTATTAAACTTTCCGATCAAATGATCAAATACCCAAAATTTTCCAAATTGCTCAACACTTGAGCGGAGTTCAAAAGTTCCAGAATACGTCATAGTAGCAACGGTCCAGCCGTAGAAAGGTCAAGCCAACGCCTCACATGTGGCACGCCGTACTGTCCCAAACCCGATGGTTCAAAAGGCAGTTCAACACGGCCACATAATCGAGTTAAGATTTGTTGTCTTCTAGAGGGTCCATCGAGTCACATGCACGGTTTTCCGAAAGATTTAAACCCGAGAAAAATTCAACACTTGAATATTTTTCGTGCCGGGAAAAATTGAGTTAATGATATCCGTTCGAACATTTTAACAGTTTCTAAATATCCGGAAATTATAACGAATTTAAATATTCCGATCGAATCTACGATTAGAAAATAAACCCCAGAATACTCAACACTTGAGTCAAAATAAAAATACCAGAAACTGTATAAATATTAAAAAAGAATTACTGTGAAATAAAAATTGTCACATCAAACAGTAATGCCGCGGAACCGCGGCCCAAGCAGGGTACGGCCGCGATTCCGCGGTCATTTGTACGGATCAATTCCTCGTATTTCACTGTTATTCTTATTTTTGTCTGCTCTATTTTTAAGGTATTTTTAATTCAGAAAAAATCGCATTTTTGAAAAATATCCAGAGAGGGGTTCATTTTTGTCGGTTCGGATTCGATCGGAGTTTTAACTTCGTAAACACATCGCCTAATGCTCTAGCTAGGCTCTGATACTACTGTAGGGTTCCTAGGCACTCTTGTGAAGGTTCATAAAGCATCAAACATGCCCGTGTAAAATTTTAGATGTGCCGAACAACCCAAAGCCGGGATCTTTGCTAGATTATTAGGGTTTAACATGCAAGATAACATTTTTACTACTAAGTGTGAAGGATTACAACCTTTGTAGTCCGCTCCTTCGCTTCACAAGCTCCGAGTAGAAGTCCCTTCGCCACGATCCACGATCTCCCGGACTCAAGAGAGGCTCCACGACTCGAACTATCCATGAAAGCTTGTCGTATTCCTTTTCTCCGATGATCTACGTCGAAGTTGCAATAGCTCAAGCTCTCTCACTCTAATGAGGTGAACACCCTAATCTAATGGGCTAGATTAGATGAGGATGATGAAGTAGTATTTATGCTTTCTTTTTATATCATTTTCTCACAAAAACTCTTCACAAAAGAAATCACAAGTGAGCTCTCTCTCAAACTCAAGAGAGAAGAAGATGAAGAATAAAATGAGAATAATCCTTTTGTGATGAATAGTAGATAAGAATATATGATTGATATGGAACCATGGTCAAGGATGATAGGTTTAACCTTTGTAGAGAATAAGCTAGAGCTAGGGTTAGGTTAGGTTAAGTATGAGTCAAGGATAAGTATCAACCATAATATTTTAACCAAGACAAAAAGAAAATCCTTCTAGAATAATCAAGAAGGAGCTAACCCTAATCAAACCCTAATCTCTTTTTATCATCCTTAAACATGTTTCATAATAAATCATATCATGTCACAATAATATATATCACATATATATTATATATTTGCAATAAAAGAAAATAATACAATTAACATATATTGCATATATATCAATGTATTAATCCGGTGAGAAAATGAAATAATAAAGCGAGCCAATATTAGATAATGTAATACAATATATCATATATATCATTATACATTAAATCATCGAATCAACACTTGATCCGACGATCCGGCTATATCGAATATAACTGACTAATATATCATGTACCGATTCATTGAATCAACACTTGATCCGATGTCCCGGTTCATATCTAAATATCGCGAGAATATAGTACGGTATCACATATCGCATTATCCTCGGTCCTGCACATATCACATATGTGTCTCTACTCCGTTTTGCCTGAGCCAAGAAACCTCTGTATAGGACTCTAAAGAATCGTCAATACGCCGGTAGCAGGTGATGATCATATCAAACACCCACAAGCTGCAAGCGGTCAGCTAAACGTAACAGCCACCCAGGTATTAAGCGATCAGAAGATCAACAAGCTATCTTGTCCATTCTCCTGTGAATCCAATCAGTAACACTCCCGTATAGTCCGGTCTGTTCGTCTGATATGTCGCATATCAAGTCTAGGGGTGGTATACGTCAGACCCCAGTAACCGATAAGTCGTGTCGATGCGAGGCTCATAACAGGTCGAAAAACTACTGGTAACACTTACCAGTATATCTCTATATCAGCCTTGGCCAAGGACTTCCAGTTATAGCCAATCGAACACAGTACAACATCAACTCCCTATACCGGGAGAGACGAATCCCCTCCTATCGCTCATTGCCTCCATGTGATTCGGGACTGTACCCAAAAGCCACCGTTTTGCACGCCCTCTTGGACGTAGTAAGGTGGAAATCAAAGTACAGTGGGAATCACACAAGACTCTATGACGATCTCGGGTCTACAGACTACTCTGTACCAGTGTCACCGGAGAACTGCCATCTGACGTGTGGTATATCACCATCTGGGAGTTCTCGGCGAGTCCGTCCAGTGTACCCAGTCTCCACTGAGCACCCGTACACCATCCTTGATGTCAAACACCGATGGATATGGGATCATCCATCGCCCATCATATGGGTCAAGATGCGTATACGCTAGTCTACACTGGTGTATCGATGCCCCGTCTCGATATACCCTCCACTAGGAATATTTATAGGATGTACTCATCGACTACCGTGGCCCCACTAGTATGATCTCATCATAATCCCAGTAGTCGAGTACAGATCCTAAGGGCTTTATCAACATGTGAGAGAAAGACAGTAAACCAATACAAGTCAGCATGTTAAGATAAAGTGAAACCAAATAGCATACTATCATGACGAGCAAGAAAGTCCTCTCTGTATATATCCAAAGAAAAGAAGAAACTCTAGGTTAGAAGGAACAAAACACAGAGAACATCTTACTTCTTCTTCGTCTCCATAAGAGTTTAACTCTTCCAAAAGAACTTAGTTCTTCCTTTGGTTGGGTTCTGCAGAATTAGATCTCCCCACAAGTTGAGAATTTAATTCTCATCAGGGAGGTTCTGTTATGTAGATTCAAATTTAGGGGAAAGAACTAAGTTCAAAGAATTTAATTCTTACAAGAAAATATAGGAATCTAATTCCTCTAGTAAAACTAGGGTTTAACCCTATATAAGAATTTAATTCTTATAAAACAATGGGCTTGAAAATCTCAAAACTCAAGATCTCCATGCTCGTAGAAAGATTAGCACCCTGCATGATAACGGCATATCACGTTCTCCCACGTGAGTACCCTTGATAAACAAAAGAGAACAAGTGAGAGCAGGTCACGTGCCTTACGTGACCCCTCCCCAATATGTGCATAGCACTTCCAAAATAAAAAGGGAATAAACCCAAGATAGTTCTCATTTTGGAGGCGCCTCACGCGATCCCACTGACCCCCAGTAAGTGCTTAGCAGTTCCAAAAGAAAAGGGGAATAAACCCAAGATAGTTCTCATTTTGGGGGAGCCTCACGTGATCACATGTGACCCCCAGTAAGTGCTTAGCACTTCCAAAAGAAAAAGAGAATAAACCCAAGATAGTTCCCATTTCGGGGGCGCCTCATGTGATCCCACGTGAACCCCAATAAGGCTTAGCATTTATGAAAGGAACAAGGGAATAACGCCAAAGAAGCAGTGCCAACTTTTAAGCGCCTCACGTGCCACACGTGAGCGCCCTAGATTTCAGTGTTTAACACTGTTTTAAGGCCACACGTGGAGGCACGTGAGCGCTGAGCATACATTATTGTTTAACACTATAAGGAACCAACTTCAACCACAAATCAGTTAAGTTCCTCCTGAGATTAAATCTCCAAGCAAACCGAGCCTCTATGCTCAGAACTGATAACCCCTCAATTTGGAATCTGGTTCAAGGGTACATCTCTCCAAACCTCTGATACATGTCGTTGTAATCCTTCAATGTCTTTGTTCACCGCCGAAAACGGGAGACGAAACTGCATAGGTCGTCTTGCCTGAATTTGGGGGCAGACACTATTTGGTTTTATCCGTCCATATCTCTGAAGATGCCAAGTTGCTTTATGGCACCGTGTATCGGAGGTTTAGACGGATGCGGCCGTTGTAGCAGACTTCGTTAGATTCCCCCTCGTTTGAGGGGTTTTTGATTGTGGGGACGCTTTTCCTTGCAGGCACAACCCCCTGCAGTTAATTACGCTACCGCATCGCGGTAACAACTTTCTCCTTCTCCAGATGGTCACTTCGTGTCGTGTGTGTTTGTTTTCTTTTTTGGTTGCCCGTGGATTGTATACGGAGACTAATTTATGTTGTCGCCCGTAGGGCATGGATTAGTCCAAATCCGTATTTTCTTAGATTTGAGTTTGGTTTGGGTTTAAGGATCGTTAATCTCATTTGAGACTAAGATCAACTTAAACGTTTGTTTAAGATACATTAGTCTAATTTTAGACTAAGATCTACTTAACAGGATCATTTAGATCCAACAAAAGAGCATTTGGACTCTATTGTTTTAGTTTAGGGACATTGCGGTCCATAAGTTTAAGGACATCATAGTCCGTGGCAGTTTAAAGACGTCATAGTCTATAACATTTAAAGACATTATAGTCTATGAGTTTAAAGACCTCACAGTCCATAAAGTTTAAGGACATTATAGTCCATGAGTTTAAGGACCCCATAGTTTGTAAAGTTTAAGGACATCATTATCCAGTTTAAAGACGTCATGGTCTGTGTGGTTTTGGTTCAACCGTTTGAGGATGCACCAAAAGTTATTGGTTATTGGGACTCTCCATCACCCTGAAGACGTTGAAGAATTACAACGACATATATCAGAGGTATGAAGAGATGTACCCTTGAACCAATGTTGGTTGGGAGATCTGTAGTCAAGTTTGGGACTAAGATCAGTTAAAAAGATTTATGAGCGTATGGACTCAATTGATCTAAATTAGGGATCTGTGGCCAACTTGGGCTCGGCCCACTCAGTTAAAATGTTGGACATTTAATTAGGCTCAGTCCTTTTTCATTTAACAATACTGAGCATTGGTTTTGGGTTCTGACAACCTTTTTGTCTTTTATTGAGTGTTGAATACTCATTATGGCTCTGGGGCTTTATTTGAAGAATAATTTATGTTCCTTCAGCGCACACGTGAGGAGCATGTGGTACGCTTGGCGCTGAGCGCCAGATTTAGAGCACTAAGGCGCTTCCTATAGGATAGCGCACACGAGAGGAGCACGTGGCACGCTTGGTGCTGAGCGCCAGACTTAGAGCGCTAAGGCGCTTCTTATGAAATAGCGCACACGTGAGGAGCACGTGGTGCACTTGGCGCTGAGCGCCAACCCTGGAGTGCTGGGCGCTTTCTTTAAAATAGCGCTTGGAGTACTGGGCGTTGAGTGCCAGACTTTAAGCGCTGAGGCGCTTCTTTGAATTGGAGCGCTGCGGCACTATGCACCAGACTTGGAGCGCTAAGACGCTTCTTTAAATTGGAACGCTAAGGCTCAGCGGCGTTGTGCGCCAGACTTGGAGCCCTGAAGCACTTCTAATTGGAGCACTAAGGCTCTCTTTAGGCAACTTTGATCAGTTCTGCGCTCTCAGAATTAAATTCTCGTTCATAGGAGACTTTGTCTCATAGATCTTAGAACTACGTTCTTATTTTAATAAAAGATTTTACAATCACTTTTTGTTCTTGTGAAAGACTTCGTCTTTATTTTATAGATCTATGATCTGAAGAGAATTAAGTTCTTCCCCCTCACTTTTTATGATGAGCTACTATGATCCCTTTTTTGAAAGACCTCGGTCCTAAAGATCTATAATCTAGAAAACGAAATAGGTTCTTCTTCTCTTTATGAGATGATTTTATCTCTCTGTTTTATTTACCTTGAAGAAATTCTTTTTCTTCCAAGAGCTTGCTCTTCTCTTTGAAATTTCTCAAAGTTTAAAGGGCGGTGTAGGTGCACGGCGGCGCCCCGGCCGTCAATCCGACGCCGGAAACGCGGAAACGAAAAACTTTACGAAACTTGCAAACCGGCACCACAGCGCACTAAATCCCGGATCGGGCCATTAACCTACCTACTAGAAAACTAAAAGATGGGTAAAGAGATATACCAAGCGATCCGTGTCCTTCGGTCTTCTCGTCGTCATCCCGATCTCCCGCGGAATCTCCGTTCGTCACCTCCTCATCGAAAAGGGCACCACGTAGCCGATTTCTTTTACGGGCTCCCACCTCTGAACCGAGGCAACTCGGGCGCGAAGTTGGCAAGCCGACGTGTCCAAGGGTGCTGTAGGTGTAGTGTAGTAGCTTGTCTCTTTGGGGTTTATGAAGTTGCCATTGAAGATGATGGAGGTGGAGAATGAAAGAAGTTTTGGAAGAAGAATGGTGCTTTCATTTTTCTAGCAAGGGATAAGAAATGAGATAATCAAATTTCCCACACCCTCTCTCTCCCTCTCTCTCCCTCAAAGTGGCCGGCCCTTCTCCATGGGGGAAAAAGAATGAATCAAAAAACAAGAGGAGAAAAGGAATCAATATGTGTAGAAAATGGTCACACCAATTTCTAATCTCATCATATCACAAACCATCACATTTAATGCAAAGGAAGAGACCAAAAAAGAATCTCATGATGAAAGAACTATCATGAAGCCACAAAATGCAAGAAAACCCCTCCACAAATGTTATTTGCACACTTGCAAATAACCCCCTCCATCACAAAAGTCCGGCCGTGAAGGAACAAAGGAAAACCGGCCGGAACGGAATGCAAACTGGCAACTTCAGAAAACTGATCCCGTAATAAATTACAGGAAAACCCCGCTACTGCATATACATGCCTGCATTTGTATTCCCACTGAATACAAATGCAAAGAGACAAAACTACACTGTCTAATACGAGGATCCGGCTTAAACCAAAGCCCGCTAGTAAAATCCGTCCGATCACGATCCGTGCAATACCGCACGTATCTGATCGAACCCTGCCATATATCCATACGGCCTCTACAGCGTTTCGCCCGAAACTTGAGTAACTGTCTGTGTGGGGGACTCTAAAGACTCGTCAATACTATGGCTGTGGATTTAACCACTAGCACGTCAGAGGTATTAGCCATACGTGACGGGCCACCAGCTATTGACCAAAAGGGATGTCTATGAGCGAACTCATACTGACACCCTACTGAGCCTGTCAGTGACAATATCCGTACAGTCCGGTCCGTTCGTCTATGAGTATCGCATGGCGGGCCTAGGGAGTTGGTAAATATCAGACACCCAAAAGCGGTACAAGTCATGTCGGAGTGTAGCTTAGAACACCCTGAGATACTACTGGAATACCTACCAGTAAATCTCCTGCCTCGGCCGAGGGCTTTTTGTAATGGCTCTCCTAGACACAGCGCGACCTCACTCCCAATACCGGGAGAGACGAACCAATGCAGATCCGCTCACTGCCTCCATGTGGCTCGGGATTGTACCCAACTAAAACCTGTTTGCACGTCTCCTTTGAGCGTGGTAGGGTAGTAATCTAAGTACAGTGGGAACTCACACGAGACAAATGACGATCTCAGGTTGATGAACTAACCTGTACACATGTCACCAGGGAACTGGTATCTGACATCTGGTATAATCCCAACTAGCAGGTTCCCGGCGAGTCTTGCCCGGTGTACTCATAACCCAATGAGCACCTGTATACATCTTAGGTGAACCAACTGACACCAGTGGCTTGTGAGACCGGCCACCGCCCCTCGTCGGGGTCTTGACTGTATACACTAGTCTACTCTGGAGAATCCATGCCCTGTCTCGAAACTCCCACGACTAGGGACCTTTTAAGGATGTGCTTATAGACTCCAGCTCCCACGTATATGATCGCCCTCATACTGCTGGTAGTCAAGCAAGAATTCTAGGGGCTCTATCAACGTGCAATAGTGACCTGTAAGGTCACCTAAAACAGTACACGATGATAAAGATAAACCAGATAGCATACTATCATCTCGAGTAAGACTGTCCTACCGGCATAGGTCCTCCCTCAATCATTGCAATCACGTGCCTGTGATCCAATAAATGACTCTGAGGGCACTATATCCAACAATCTCCCACTTGCATTCAAGGCTAATTATTGCGATGTCGCATACTCACAGCCCGTGTGATACCGAACACCCAACTCCTCTACTAGTCAGTTTCACAAAGCTCGTTTGTGAAACTATTGCGTTCAAGGAATAGCCTCAGTGAGTGGATCTGCTATGATGTTTCTTTCTATGTCTCTCTATATCTCAAGTTCGCGGAGAAAGTCATTTCCCGAAATGAGCAATACCTGTCTTAGAATGTCTGGATGTCTAATGGGACCTAGTTCATGAATGAACTCCAAATCCAAACTTCTTAGACTGTATCGTCAACTGAACTTAATCAGTATCCTGCGACCACCTGTCCAATATACTGCCCCTCGTCATAGGGAAAACTATGACTCTTATGACCACCCTGTCGTCCAGGTCACCTTGGAAGCCTAGAATGATAACCGTCTCCTAAAGGAGGCTGCCGTTATCAAATCCCTAGAACACGCACTTATGTCCTAAAACTGCTTCCGATCGTTTCTCCAGGATTGGATTAATATCAACTTATTGCATCTACTGCAAGAACAATATCTGGTGTGGTACTTGACATCTCATGATTGACTCAATTGCCTAAACAAGTGATCTGCCAATCATGCACATCCCTCTCTACTTTAGTCTATAAGACACCTTTAGAGAGGGTGACTCCATCACCTGCAGGTACACTACCGTGCCAGGAGTCGTCCATTCTAAATACTCATAGAATGCTGTCTAAGTACCCAGATTGGGAAACCACCCAAATCTAGATCTAAAACCATAGATCTAGTAACCAGAATGTCTGATATAATATCCAAGCCTGATGTGGAGAAACTACTGTGTATGTCGTCCAAATACCAGAACAACACACCCTACTACCTTCTTAACAGATCACTCCCCTGTTCTGATGAAGTCAAACCTATGACTGTCACATCAGAAATAGATGATCTATCTCCGCTATATCTGCTTTAGTCTATAAATAGACATAAGCTACCTGTCCACTATGCTTCCGCTGCTCCCACTGACTACGACAACCCTCTGGCAGAGTCATATAGACGTACACTTCTAAATCCAGTTTAGAACGACGTTATATTCATCCTCCTGCCGGGTCTCACAGAATGGAACAACAGCAATGGCAAGTCTGGGTAAACAAGAACCTCCCTGTCACCGTCCTTGAGGCTACCGGAGTACCTCTCGGGTGCCTGAGGTTACCCACCGTATCTGCGGAGTGGCCAATGGAATGTCAAACCAGATTGAATCTTTAGGTTCATATCAAATTTTCAGTAATCGTTTGCGGTTCTGGAATCACTTCCAGTTCTACCATACTCCCACTACTGTTTTCTGAAAAAATCCATTTCTTTTAAAATTGTGGTGAGTCAAGAACAATATCACTATTGATCTTCCAGATGGTAGAAAGTCAACCCTCATCATAGCCTGGGTCAACCCACAAACAAGTATTACAGAAACGTGCCTTGAGTTATCCAGATTCTGGTTTTTAGCATAAGCCAGACAATTCCCCGTACCTTAACATCGTCAAGATACGAACTGTTCTATATCCAATATAGAAACAGAGGCACTGATTTAATTGAACCAGATTCAAATCATGCAGCTGTCTCCAGTGCATGTCAACTAAATGGAAGGAGGCCGATCAGCGTTACTCAACTCAGGAATGCTTCCAATTATGAGTAACCTGAAAGAGAAGCAAGTTCTCATTACTATTAACTGAATATCATACACAAGTATCTACATCTTCGATCACCTTGAAGAATCCCGATACTTGCAATACCTGGTTCTCTACTCTATTCTTATACCTATAACTTCTCAAAAATTTAGACCTTGCATTTCTACGAAACACTTGTCTAAGAACTAGAGAAGTCATAAGTAAACCGAATGTAGTACGAGGACCAACCCCTCTGTCCTAATGGATACTGGACAACATACAATACTCTGTATAAGTCTCTTGAGTCTAATGACTCAAACTCTGTGTGTTGTAGGTTGAAAACTGTACTATGGTTATGAAGAATTACACCGCTGTTCAATACTCCTTACTTAACCATCCACTGATATAGGTAAATGCCATAGACATAATTTCAAAAAGGTATATCTCACTCTATAAAAATAGACGTACAGATATATCAATTTGAAATTGGTGCATAACAACGGATATTCAAAACCAAATATTTGCCGTCCGGCAAACAACCCAGGTGACTTCCTCAAATATCACCAATTACAACGATTTCGATATAATGAGGATGATCACCTAATTCCCAATAACTTACTCCCACTCATCATCTGTAAAACCATACAGATGTGAGAATCATACTTGGTAAATACATACCCTGGAGCAAGTGTCCAATTGGGAAATCAATTTTCTATTAACAGTACACAGTAAAACTGAAACATTAAAATGTTTCGATGGGGTATTCAGGTATTCCTAATAATGCCTCTTCCATTATCCAGATTCACAACTGTAACCGTATATTTCTTTGCCACATCTCCACATCCCTTCATATGTCTTTAGTCATTACCTTCTGTACACCCCTTTAGGCCAAATGGTATTCTTCCTTCCCTACAGTTCGGCACCAGCCTATGGTTTGGAAGAAGACTATCCAATAAGCATAATGGGTGTACTGTCCTAATCCTAGGAGCACTCGCAATGCGAGAGAAGGTGAAGATAAAATACAACCGAATAAACCTTATTCCTATTTCTCCTGAACCAGAATCCATCCCCGAACTGGAACAAGTTCCTTTCGAGTTCGTATATAACCATACGATGGAGTATCCAATAAACTGTGGATCTTCGTAGTGATACGGAGTGTCCTGGAGAAATACATAGGTGAAGTGGGAGTGGTAACGAAATACTTGGTTTGGTCGTGAATATCAGTCGCAATTTACTTTGCCCTCCTTCTAATCCCTTTCTTTGTCTTAACTTAATACCTTCTGTACACCGTTTAAGCCAATTGGTTTTCTTCATTCCCTACCGGTCGGCACCTGCCTATGGTTCGGAAGAAGACTATCCAATTTGCATAATAGGTGTACTGTCCTAATCCAAGGAACACTCGTAACCTGAGAGAAGGTAAAAGGAAAAGACAACTGAATAGTCCTATTCATTTTCTCCAGAACCAGAAACCATCCTCGAATAAATTCTTTCGAGTTCGTATATAACCATACGATGGTTTTGTCCAATGGAAGTGGACGTTCGTAGTAATACGGGGTGTCCTGGAGAAAAGGATAAAAGTAGGAGTGGCAATGAGGTATGCAACTCTGACAATCCAAAAGCCAATCATATAAGAAGGTTCGGTCAACTTGGTCACTGAGTCATAGTCTAAGGTCGGGTCAATGGTCGCTGCCAAAGAGAGAGAGAAAAGAAACATTCAGCCTGCACTCTAACCTAGATCAGAATGGTTATCACTTTATCTAATCAGGAAACCTCCTACTGTACCGTCAAATTCTTCCACAAACCTGAAAGAAGAATTAGTCGGGATCACCCGAGGAGTAAACCAACTCATCAGTAGGAATCGGGATCCAACTATCATCGCATGATAACGTGACGGACTCTGCTCACATTATCACACTCCAGAAGGTATGCGCATATCTGGCAAGTTTCAGTTTCTTTAGAAACTCCCGATGTGATTTTTGCCCCATGCTCTTATGACCTTGACTAAGGCCAACAAATCATAAGTCACATGTCAAGTTCTACCCGTCATTGTCCAGGTTGATTTGAACCCACCCGTACAAGCCCTTGACTAGGGCCAACAAGGCTATACGACTGTCCCAAACCAACGCATCTATCTATGCTGCATATGAACACCCAATAGCTACCAAACACTGTGCCTTGACTATGGCCAACAAACACAGCTTGAATACTATTGACTATCCATATGAAACGACAGAGGGCTACGAATGGTTTCTGGCGAAAACCTTTAACGTAATGAACTTGATATCGTTGAAGGAACGGATAGCTTTATAAAAATATAGTAACGAAAACCTTTGCTAAAGAGGTCACTCCCGGTGAAGGGATCTCGGCTCTTTCCCCGTAGAATGAGGTGCAGGATATTCCAACTGAATACCACGATGCAAAGCAAAAGTAATCGGCTATAGTGAAGTTATTGCCCTGACGCAAACTTCTGTCCAAGGGGTCACTCCCGGTGAAGGGATCTCGGCCCTTGCCTCGTCGACTGAGGAGCAGGATATTCCAACTGAATACCACTGTGCAAAACAAAAGAGAACGCCCTTGCAATAACAGCTTTTTGAAAAATGTTCCAACAACATCGGAATAGGTTTGTTTATCTTGCATTGATCCGAATCAACGCAGTCCCATCAATTGATCACACCACAATGAACGAAAATAATGATGTACGTATATGCCATCCGCATTCGCCACTGGGTCCCGTCATCACCCGTTAGGTTACTTAACTAACGACAGAGCGGGGACTGGACTAGCGCGGATGCAAAACATATACAACATCTACTAGTATATATATCAATATATAATATTCGCTCAAGGCGTGAAAAAAATGCAACATCACAGAAATGTAATCGGCATCACAGAACAATACAGATATCTGCGATCCCCGGGTTTCATAGAGCCGCTACAGAAACCCGACGTTCCCTTGGTCGTGTGGATAGCCTGTGCAATGAGATTCTAGACCCCTACGGGCGCGGGAAGTTACCCGCCAAGACCTGAAGCGAGGCAGCCCCCTTCAGCAACGTGAATGGACCACCCAGCACTTCACGGAATCCGATAACTTGGGCACCCCTCCTGGGTCAACCTATACCCCCTACGAGTGCGGCGAATAGCCTGCCAATTCTAGAGTGAAGCCCCCTCCGTCTCAATGCCATGAGATGCGGTCCCGTTGCCCTCTAGAACCCGGCTACCCGTGCACCCCACCTTGGGGTAATCCTAGTACAGAAAGTAAAATATACACAACGGGTACATCGACCTCGACCCGGTCGTGCCCCAAAAGAATAATATACAAACAGGCAGTGACGGCAGTCCACATGTCGGACGCTCGCCCCGCAATATCAAATGTACATATAAAACAAAACTGTACTACCACTGCAACCAGGCTATCCCCCACGATCAATCCGCAACATCACAGCACAACACAGAACATCAACGTGAATGTCACATTCGCAAATCCGTCTAAAAGGGTTATAGCAGTTAGACAGGATTTACCGATCAAATGACATTCACGGTCGCAGATATAATGTAAATACTGTGAACTAACATGTTTAAAATTTTCGATCGATCAAATATACCCAAATGGGCCCCAAGCACTACTGTAGCACTCACAGAAAATCTGGGCCCAAAAAGAATGTTCCAAAAACTCCATTTCACAGGCTAAGACCCACTGAAAAAAATTGGTGCAACAAGGACTTATTATGGCCGCAGAACCGCGGCCAATGCATGGGTTTGGCCGCGGTTCCGCGGTGGAACAGTGGATTCATGTCACCAAATTTTTGCAGAAGTCTTAGAATTCCCTGCATGTTATTCTGCAACAACCTGAAAAATTTTTAGAGCCCAAAAAAATTTCGACAGAAACTCATGCAATGGAAATCGGGTTTTCGGAAATTTGTTCGATCGAACTTGTAAACACATTAGAGCAAGCTAGACTAGATTAATGGCGTGGCTCTGATACCAATGTAAGTGCACGGCGGCGCCCCGGCCGTCAATTCGACGCCGGAAACGCGGAAACGAAAAACTTTGCGAAACTTGCAAACCGGCACCACCGCGCACTAAATCCCGGATCGGGCAATTAACCTAGCTACTAGCAAACTAAAAGATGGATAGAGAGATTTACCAAGCGATCCGTGTCCTTCGGTCTTCTCGTCGTCGTCCCGATCTCCCGCGGAATCTCCGTTCGTCACCTCCTCATCGAAAAGGGCACCGCGTAGCCGATTTCTTTTACGGGCTCCCACCTCTGAACCGAGGCAACTCGGGCGCGAAGTTGGCAAGCCGACGCGTCCAAGGGTGCTGTAGGTGTAGTGTAGTAGCTTGTCTCTTTGGGGTTTATGAAGTTGCCATTGAAGATGATGGAGGTGGAGAATGAAAGAAGTTTTGGAAGAAGAATGGTGCTTTCATTTTTCTAGCAAGGGATAAGAAATGAGATAATCAAATTTCCCACACCCTCTCTCTCCCTCTCTCTCCCTCAAAGTGGCCGGCCCTTCTCCATGGGGGAAATAGAATGAATCAAAAAACAAGAGGAGAAAAGGAATCAATATGTGTAGAAAATGGTCACACCAATTTCTAATCTCATCATATCACAAACCATCACATTTAATGCAAAGGAAGAGACCAAAAAAGAATCTCATGATGAAAGAACTATCATGAAGCCACAAAATGCAAGAAAACCCTTCCACAAATGTTATTTGCACACTTGCAATAACCCCCTCCATCACAAAAGTCCGGCCGTGAAGGAACAAAGGAAAACCGGCCGGAACGGAATGCAAACTGGCAACTTCAGAAAACTGATCCCGTAATAAATTATAGGAAAACCCCGCTACTGCATATACATGCCCGCATTTGTATTCCCACTGAATACAAATGCAAAGAGACAAAACTACACTGTCTAATACTAGGATCCGGCTTAAACCAAAGCCTACTAGTAAAATCCGTCTGATCACGATCCGTGCAATACCGCACGTATCTGATCGAACCCTGCGATATCTCCATACGGCCTCTACAGCGTTTCGCCCGAAACTTGAGTAACTGTCTGTGTGGGGGACTCTAAAGACTCGTCAATACTATGGCTGTGGATTTAACCACTAGCACGTCAGAGGTATTAGCCTTACGTGACGGGCCACCAGCTATTGACCAAAAGGGACGTCTGTGAGCGAACTCATACTGACACCCTACTGAGCCTGTCAGTGACAATATCCGTACAATCCGGTCCGTTCGTCTATGAACATCGCATGGCGGGCCTAGGGGGTTGGTAAAAGTCAGACCCCCAAAAGTGGTACTAGTCGTGTCGGAGTGTAGCCCAGAACACCCTGAGATACTACTGGAATACCTACCAGTAAATCTCCTGCCTCGGCCGAGGGCTTTGTGTAATGGCTCTCCTAAACACAGCGCGACCTCACCCCCAATACCGGGAGAGACGAACCCCTGCAGATCCGCTCACTGCCTCCATGTGGCTCGGGACTGTACCCAACTAAAACCTATTTGCACGTCTCCTTTGAGAGTGGTAGGGTAGTAATCTAAGTACTGTGGGAACTCACACGAGACAAATGACGATCTCAGGTCGATGAACTAACCTGTACACATGTCACCAGGGAACTGCTATCTGACATCTGGTATAATCCCAACTAGCAGGTTCCCGACGAGTCCTGTCCGGTGTACTCATAACCCAATAAGCACCTGTATACATCTTAGGTGAACCAACTGACACCAGTGGCTTATGAGACCGGCCACCGCCCCTCGTCGGGGTCTCGACTGTATACACTAGTCTACTCTGGAGAATCGATGCCCTGTCTCGAAACTCCCACGACTAGGGACCTTTTAAGGATGTGCTTATAGACTCCAGCTCCCACGTATATGATCGCCCTCATACTGCTGGTAGTCAAGCAAGAATCCTAGGGGCCCTATCAACGTGCAATAGTGACCTGTAAGGTCACCTAAAACAGTACACGATAATAAAGATAAACCAGATAGCATACTATCATCTCGAGTAAGACTGTCCTACCGGCATAGGTCCTCCCTCAATCATTGCAATCACGTGCCTATGATCCAATAATTGATTCTGATGGCACTATATCCAATAGGGGGTTCCTCTATGCAAGACTTGAAGTCTTCGGTCCTTTATATAGGGGAGGCTGATCTGTCGAATTAGTTGAAGAAATCTTTTCTCTAATTGATTTGGGAATATTTCCCACTGTTGGATTTTTGATCCAAGGGCTTCTGTTTTACAGAAAGCAATCTTCTTGTTTTTAATATGGGAAAATCTTTTCCCATACAAAACTTATTCTGTATCTTGGTGATTTTTAATCACCATTGGATCTTTGATCCAACGGTGCTCTAATTTCAGAGGTAATCTGATGATTTTTAGTCATCTTTGTTGGATCTTTGATCCAAAGGTGGGGAACATTTAGTTCCAGCGCTAGCGCTCTCGTGCTTTGCACGTGAGCGCTGCATCAGAGTCTTTGACTCTTGGTGCTAGTGCACTTGGCGCTAGCGCTCTCATGCTTTGCACGTGAGCGCTGCCTCAGAGTCTTTAACTCTTAGCGCTGGCACACATGGTGCTAGCGCTCTCGTGCTTTGCACGTGAGCGCTGCCTCACAATCTTTGACTCTTAGCGCTGGCGCACTTGGCGCTGGCGCTCTCGTGCTTTGCACGTGAGCGCTGCATCAGAGTCTTTGACTCTTGGTGCTAGCGCACTTAGCGCTAGCGCTCTCATGTTTTGCGCGTGAGTGCTGCATCAGAGTCTTTGACTCTTAGCGCTGGCGCATCTAGCGCTGCCTCAGAGTCTTTGACTCTCAGCGCTGGCGCTCTTGGCGCGAGCGCTCTCGTGCTTTACATATGTGCGGTGCCTCATTTCAAATTTCAAACTTTGAACAGAGTTTTGCTCTGATTAGGAAAAACAAATGCCCCCCACCGTTGTGCTCACGTGGCCCACACGTGAGTGCGGCGGCGGCAGACTTTCCACCGTTTGACTATTCTTGAAAGTCGGATCGACTTCCAACGCCTATAAATAGAACCTTTGGCCCTTTAAGATGTCTGCTTGTTCATCTTCTTGAATTGTTCTTGTTTCTTGAGAATTTAATTCTCTTTCAGAGCCCAGCTTTCTCCCTTAAGAAATTTCTCAGAGCAAAAACTCTGTCCAAATTCGGTAAGAATTAAACTTATTAACAGAGCTTTGCTCTTCTCAGATCATAGATCTTCAAGATATAATCTTTTTTATGGTGATTTTAACTCATGAACTGAAATACTGTTCATCTTCCATGAAGAACTTTTAGAGTTTGTTCATAGATCTTGAAGATCTTGGAGATTTTATTCTGTAAAGCCTTACTTTTTTTTAAGTTTTTGATGAATGATTTCATCGTTTTCACAGAGCATGGCTCTTAAAATTTTTAAGGAATTTTATTCCTCTCATGATTAGAGTTAATAGATGTCACTCTGTTGCAGAGCGCGGCTCTCAAGGGAATTTTACTCCTTGGCCCGAGGGGCCCTCATTAAATCCTTTTAGGATTTCCTCATTAATGAGTGACCGTCTCATCAATGAGGAGCCGTCATCTAGATTGTGTGGGTCCCCCTTGGTCCCTTTCTACTGCATTGCAGTGTGGCACGAATTTAAAATACCAAGTGCCAGAACTTAAAATGTAGCATTGACGACTAATTTTTTTTGTTCTTTTTCTCGCAGGTACTATGTCTTTCGACATTTCTTTTTCGTTCGTCCGTTCGGAAAGCGGATTCCCTGAAGCGCCTGTGGACAGGGAAGTCTTCGCGTTGATCAAACATCACGATTCGGAGCAAAAGAATCTTCATTTATGGGGAACATGGTACAGTCAGATCATCAGGGGTCGGAGGAGCTTTTCTTGCGCGGCACCTTTGGAGCCTATCTCGGCGATCCCTTATGCTGACGCACCTCCGGTGAACTACGTCGTGGAGGAGGTCAACTGGACCTCGGAGGGTTGCCTTCAACCCTCTATGGCCGCGATACCTGTACAGCCGCCGCCGGCTTTGGATACTCTGGGACGGCGTATATGTCAGGGAGAATCGCGCCCGTGGGGACAGCCGTACATGATAGGCCTAACTCCTCGCCATCCAGCTGGGTATTTACAGTGGGCCCGCTACATTTTGTCGGCCAAGAAGTCGCAGATGCTGAAGCTCGGGTTGTATCCCGCGATTTACGCTTCTCTCTTTCAATATTCCGTGCCTCCTGCATGGTGGGTCAAGGCTTTTCTGGAGCAATGGAATATTCCGACCCACACCTTCCTTCTGTCGGATCGAGAATTCTCAGTATCTTTGGAGGAGTTTGCAGAAATCTCTGGCTTACCTGTTAGGGAAGAACACTACGAGGAGTTACTTCCTCCGGACGAGCACATCTTTGCCACCAAATCAGTGGTAATGGGTCTTACCCCAGAGAACGCCATTCAACACCAATTCCCGAGCTTGATTAAGGTATTGAATATATACGAAAGTCTATTTCTGGAGTCCGGAGGGCATGGAGTTATCTACGCAGACTTCATCGCTCGCTTTCTTCGTCCGGAATCCTTATCGAAGCAAGATGCGTTGTTCGCCAAGCTTGACAACCCGTTTGGTTTTGGTTTGGATAACCAACCGACGGCGGAGGCGGATTTAAAAAGTTTCTTTATTCCAACTACTCCTGTTGTTCCCTTCACGGAGCTTGCTGCTCCAGACGTCGATGAAGAGACGTTCATGCTGGGGTTCATTGGCCTATGGCTAAACTGGTTCGTGCTTCCAATGCACCCTCGTTATATGAGGTCATCATTCTTTTACCCAGCCCATCGTATGGTTGCGGGAATGCAAGTAGTTATCGGGATTGATGGATTGGCACACCTGTACCATGGTCTCATCTTAGCAGCGGATACCACTCAGCCAGGGGTACAGCCCGTCACTTTCTCGCTGCGTTATTTTTTGTCATGGATTGAGCTGCACGTACTTAGCGCTTTTGGTGTCCATAAATGACCTCATTTCTATGACAGTTACAACTTCCCTCGGATTATGCGCCTAGTTGACGCGTCCGTTGTAAATCTGTCACAGCGGGAGGCTAGGGGTGTGCTCCTTCATCCGTGTATGGTTGGAGATGGCATGGCCATTATCGATAAGGTTTTAACCATCGGAAAAGAATCCGCAAAAACGGTGCAGACTCTGCGCGATACTTTTAAAGATGGGGCCTCTACCTTGAAAGCTCGGGAGATTATTCATTTATACTCTATCAGGCCGGACTTTCTCGTGTTTAGGCAGAATAATTCGGCGTTGTTTATAAGGTACAACCTGCACCGTTTCGCCCAGCAATCAAGCTATAATTAAGGTGTCCCGCTCGAAGCCTTCTTAGCTGAGCCTACTGCCACAGAAGAAGGTATTCGTAACGCATTACACCATTTTATGTGGTTGAATACCGGCTCCAATTTCTTTATCAGTGAGCCGAGTTGCATTCCGCGAATCTTGAACGCACATGTGGTGTGGTATCAATATTTGATGGGCGCCGTTATTAAGGAAGAAAAGTGATTATTGCTTGATCGCAAGGGCACCGCCCTCGCTGGTAATCCAGCCGTTCCCTTGAAGCGACGAACCATCGTCCATCCTCCCTTGAGAGAAGCTGATGCTGCTGTGGTACCACGTGTTATGCCTGAGCTGCCCCAACCCCGCATACCTGTAGAAGCGGTAGCTGTGGCGTCTCCCGAGTTTGGCGTGGGCGCGGAGATTGGGACTCGCCACCCGAAATTGCCCGCCAAGCGCAAGCTCGTGTTATCGGCTGCCGGCACTCGCTCGCAGAAGAAAAAGAAGTCGATACTTTCTGCGGACGTTGTATTTGGCCAGGAGCCTCATGCTCCTTACAGCGAGGGCCTAAGTGAGTACGGGACCAACGAGGGTTTATTTATGGCGCCGGATGATGTTCATATCAGATTTTTGCATTTTCATACCGCCCAATTTTTATCACATTGCATATCGGTAGATACTCTTGAGTCGTGTTTGCTAGTCAATTGCAGGATACAGGTTCTCGGTTCTAAAACGGTGAAATTCATGAAAAACACGACAAAATCCGGGTTCCTGCCAACCACAGATAAAACACGGTCTCCGCTCTTCATCCGTATGTTGCCAGATACCAGTTTAGGAAGACAAAATGTCAAATCAATGTCACCTTCATGCACAAGGCTCAATAGCAACAACAAGTTCCAAGAAATCTACGCGGAGCTCGAGGCAATCATGCCAAATCTTGACAAAAAGTCCACCTTTCCCTCAACAGAAATTCTGGAAAATTCGTGAAGAAATTATGAGAAAATACAGATACCAGAATAAAGGGCACAGAGAACCAGGGAACCACAGAAAATTGGTGGGCCCAACTCAACCAGAAGGCCGCGGATCCGCGGCCAAAGGGGGGTATAGGCCGCGGATCCGCGGCCGTACTGGCGCCGTTGGAAGTCAAACTTCAGGGGTAGAATTGTCTTTTCATGTGTGTTCTGGTGGTTGCCCTAGGTTTTCATTTCTTGGCCTATAAATAGCCCAGAACTTTGTGAAGGAAGGGGTCCATTCTTGTATTTTCTTTTTGCTAGGTTTTAGATTACATGTTCTTCTTCTTCTCATCTCTTCTCCATTAAACTTGAGTGAGCTTTGTGAGTGAAGAATGGTGAATAAAGAAGATCATTTTATTATCATGCCTGTCTTACTTTTGCTATAATTGTTGTAATTTTAATTCGTTAAGTAGTTGTTGTTATTTTCTTGTTGTTTCTTTCTTCTCTCTTTTTCGTTATCCTTAATACGACAATGATGCTTACGCTCGATCCTCGCCAAGGTGAGGTCGCAAATAGCTAGTCGTATTCTTCTAATCTCCTTCTTTCTATCTTCCTCTTTTGTTTTGTTTTATTTTTCCGAATCATGAAGTGTGAGTAGTTTATACTTGTTAGGGTAGGATAAGGGAAGTTTGAGAGAAGGAAATCTCTCTCACTCTTTCCTTGCCCAACAGCTTAAATCGAATCCCGTTAATTGAACCACAATCCGCTCCTTACGGCACCCTATCCTACATGATAGCGGTGATCCCGTAGTGAGACCGGTTGTGGTTGAATTAACCGGAGGTTATGGCTAAGAGCCAAGAACGGACGGACAAGCACCAAAAGGAAGGACTTATGCGTTGGAAAGCCTAGCTTATACTCGCAAGTTCCTTCCTAGTCGTGCTAATCCCCGTTGTTGCCGATTACCGTAACACCGATATTAAGAGGGGCAACGAAAGATGTGGAGACTCCTAACTCAAACTAACCTAATCCTAACCCTAACAAGCTCTCTTTAAAACATCAACTTAACACTTAGATAACCACAACAAAATCTGAAAAACCGGACTTAACTCGTTAAAGCACATTGAAAAAGACTCCCATCTCCCTGCGGACGACCCGTACTCAACCGGCTAGCTACAAGCGAAACCGTCTTGATTGCGGTATTTAAACTAAAACTTGAACACGCAAAATCGCTAACAATCAAATGGCGCCGTTGCCGGGGAGACGGTAGTTTATTTCCTTGTGTAATTTCGGGTTAACTTGTAAATTTAACCGAAAAAAAAGAAAAATATACTTTGTAAAAGAAACCATCTTGTTATTCTTGATTAGTTTTTGTGCAAGTGTGCAGGAAAATACAAAGTTCGAGTTCAGTGGACGAGACGGTGAAAATACGGAGTTCAAGTACAGTGCCAAAGACATGGGAAGATAGACCCACATTTCGCGGCTACACCGCGACGGACAAAACGAAGCACGATACTGTCAAGATCTGGAGCAGGTACAGTGAGCAAGTAAAAATTCAGTACATCCAGACAAGAAGAGGAGACCCAGAACAGCACCTGATCCAAAATTGAAGGCCCATCTCACCCTTACTACCGCGGATCCGCGGCAATAGAGGGCTTAGGCCGCGGATCCGCGGCCAGTTGGTGGCCTCAGGCTTCCAAATTCTCTCTGTAAGTTTGTCTTCTCCTCCCCACTCCTCTGAACTCCACTGAATTGTGTTTTCTGCAGCCTTCTTTGCACAAATTCTTCTCCCCCTTCCAATAAACTGTTCTTGTGCAGGATTCTTTGCGCCGCAAAATAAAAATTGTTTGCAGTTGATTTGTTACTGCTTTGCATTTCTTTAATACGGACTTAAGGGGCTTGAAACCAATCCAGATTGGGTGGGGATTTCATCACCCTTCCCAGGACCCCAAAAATCACTAAAGCATATGCATTGTCCATTGTAAATTAAAAAATACTAGACTTCAGCCCTAAGGACTTCGCGCTCATTAGGAGAAGATAAACCGTGTTTAGAACCTCGCTTAACGGTATATTGTTTACGGGGTGTCTAGGAAAGTGTTAAAGGCGCAACCGCCGAAAGAGAAAGGGTTATTTAATTAAGGAACTTCGCGAAAGCGTTGGACAACCTCCCCTTATCTCTGCACTTACCTGGCCTCGTGATCAGTGTATTTTTAAGCCCGTTTCTCGGCACTGTTTAACTTCGACAATCAAGTTCAGAAGCAGGTCTAGTAGACCTAGGTTACCCTAGATCTAGGTGTGATTGTGCATATCTTGTTTGTGATTGCTTAAGCCGTATATCCGTACATATTTCAGTAAAAATCTTTCTAAAAAAGAAAAAAAAAGAAAAAAATCAAAAACTTTTATAAAAACTTACCCTTTTGTCGCCAAATCCATTTTTCACCCACCACCCATCACCTTTCTTCATTGACGTTTTCTTACCTTCACCTTCTCCGCTTTGACTATACTAAACTCGTTTAGTGTATGTCCGCTTGGACTCGGGACACTAGCGCCCGTCTAGTCCGCGTTACGTTAGTCGCTACCGACTACGCAATCGACTCCGAAGTCGATACTCCGTCCACTCCTTTTTCACCCCTTCCTTTGCCGACCAACTCCGACGTTGACCGGAATTCTGTTCATACATCTTCACCTTCACCTTCACCAACCTCTTCTTCCGCGATGTCGGGATTTAATCCGAACATCTCTTTGACCACCGCTGGATTGGCTCCACCTCCTACGGAGACCAATCTCCCACCACCTCCACCTGTTGTAGCGCCGCAGCGAATCGCGCTCCAGGATCGTTTCTATCCCACCCGTTCTGCACTTCCCACCTGCCTTTCTCTTCCTCCGGCCAATGGGGACAACTTTGAAATTAAGCCCCATTTCATCAACATGCTTCCACGTTTTCATGGGCTTGAATCTGAAGATGCCTATATCTTCATCAACAAATTTCAAAACGTCTGTGCCATGATGAAAACCACCCAGCTGTCGGACGATGCTATACGTCTACGGGTCATTCCGTTCACTTTATGCGATCTCGCTGAAAAATGGCTGTATAGCACCGCTTCCCACTCAATCACCAGCTGGGACGAGTTTGTTAAAGCGTTTCTGAAAAAATTTTATCCGAATCATAAAACCGTAAGGATTCGAAATGAAATCAACCAATTCTCCCAGCTTCCTTCTGAACCCTTCTGGAAGTGCTTTGACCGGTACAAAGACCTTCTTGTTCAGTGTCCTCACCACGGTATAGAGAAATGGCAACTCTGCCAAACCTTATACGAGGGACTGAACCCAGCAATGAAGCAGTTGCTGGAAACCATCTGTCAGGGCCACTTCCTATCGAAATCTGACGAGGAAGCGTGGCAGTTCTTTGACGACCTTGCGGAGCAAACGCTACAGTGGGAGAGCACCAGACCGACGTCTTCTTCTTCTACCTTCACTTCTACCGGTCAGTCTAGGGTAGGAATCCACCAACTTGACGTCTCTATTGCGATGAAAGCTGAAATGGCTGCTATAACAAGAAAGCTTGAAGCAATAGAAAGCAAATGCTCTGCTCCTGCTCCTGCCCCTGTTCTCCCCCTCCGAACCATTTGCGCTTGTTGTTCCGATCCTTCCCACTTGACCGAAGAGTGTCCTTACAATCCACCCTCGCAATGACAGGATCAGGTTAATGCTGCCTTCCAGCAAAGACCGAGGAATGATCCATACTCTTCCACCTACAATCCCGGTTGGAGGAACCACCCCAATTTCGCCTGGAATCAGAATCAGAATCAATTCCAAGGCAACAATTTCCAAAGGGCCCCTCCGCCGCAACAACAAGCGCAACAACAAACTCAGTATCAGCAGCCTTTCCAACCCCAACCTTTCCAAAATCAGACGAACAACTTTGCACCCAACAATTCTTTCCCACCAAACAACTTTATTCCGTCAAACAACAATAAGGTTTCCTCGCTCGAACAAAGTCTGGAGGCGTTTGTTAAACAATCGACTCAATCCACCGCCAACATCCAGTCTTCCATTCAATCCTTAGTGCAACACACTGCCGCACACGGGCAAAGCATCAAGACCATCGAGGCCCAGATTGCACAGCTGAACGCGGCCTTAAGCGAGCGAGAAAAGGGGAAGCTCCCGTCCCAGCCACTTCCAAATCCCGGTCACCCACATAATGCACATGTTGCTCTTGAACAACAAAACCATAATGTGAGTGCCTGACCACACTGAGATCGGGGAGGATGCTGCAAAACAACATTGGCAAACGGATCAACGATGACACCCCGGCCGCTGCTTCTTCTTCTTCTTCTTCTTCGTCTTCTGAGCCTATTCTCCGTTCTTCATAAGGCTCCCCTCCCTCTTCTTCTGCTCTGAACGGACCCACTTCTCACTCCACGAAGACACCTATTCTGGGATCCGTTCCAACTCCACAATCTCCTCCTCCAGCATTAGACTCAACCAATTTTCAAAATGTTCCATTTCCAAACCGGTTGAGGTCTAATAAACAAAATCCTCAAATGGAGAAGATTCTGGAGTTATTTAAGCAGGTTAACATTAACATTCCTCTTTTAGATGCTGTCCAACAAGTCCCGTCCTACGCGAAAATCTTAAAGGACTTGTGCACGAAAAAGAGGAAGTCTCAGGTACCCAAGAAAGTTTTCTTGGCTAGTGCTGTGAGTGATGCCCTTACCCAATCTTTACCACAAAAACGGAAGGACCCTGGCTGTCCTACGATTTCAATTACTATTGGGGATAAGAACATCAACCGCGCACTATTAGATCTTGGTGCCAGTGTTAACCTGCTTCCGTATTCAGTATACGAGCAATTAGGCGTCGGAGAGTTGAAACCCACACACTGCACTCTCCAAATGGTCGACCGATCGATCACCCATCCTAGGGGTGAGCTAGAGGATGTGTTAATCAAAGTCGGGGACTTCATATTCCCCGTTGACTTCATTGTATTAGATACACAGCCTGTAGCTAACCCCCGGAATCAAATTCTGGTGATACTCGGTCGCCCATTTCTCGCAACCTCAAATGCTGTGATCAATTGTCGCAATGGTTCGATGAACCTCTCTTTTGGAAATATGACGATTGAACTCAACATTTTTAGGTTGGGGAATCAGCCCGCCGAACCTAATGCTCATATACTGGATGTCTGCTCGATCCAGGAGATCACCCCAGAAGAGTGTGAATTCGAGGAGTTTCTGTTTGATTACGATAATCTTGACGCCACTAGTGCGTTTCTCTTCGAACCTGCTGCTGTTTCTGCGCCCGACAACGACTACGACTGTTTCACGTTCTCGAACGATCTTAGCTGTGCACAACCCGAGTTTGAATCCTTCGACTTTCCGGATGAGTTACCTGAACCATCCAACTCGGTTGCCTACACTCGCTTTGAACCTTTGCTGGAGTCCTTTGAGTTCGAGACCTTTGCACCAATCTTGCCTTCCATCGTTTCACCTCCAACGCTCGAACTCAAGCCTTTGCCGTCTCACCTTAAGTACGCTTACTTAGGTGAGAACGAGACCCTCCCTGTCATCATCTCGGCTTCTCTAGCTCCCGAGCAAGAGAAAGCCCTTCTCGCGGTCTTGTACAGCAACAGGCAAGCTTTTGGCTGGTCCATGGCGGACATCAAGGGGATTAGTCCCCTGATCGTTGAGCATCACATTCATCTGATGGATGATGCCAAACCAGCCCGGGATCCACAAAGACGTCTCAATCCAGTCATGAAAGAGGCTGTGAAGAAGGAGATCGTAAAATGTCTAGATAGTGGTATCATTTACCCTATCTCTGATAGCCAGTGGGTTATCCCCATTCATGTTGTCCCCAAGAAGTCGGGCATCACGGTCATAACCAACGAGGCAAACGAGTTAATCCCTACTCGCACCCAAACTGGGTGGCGAGTTTGCATTGATTACAGAAAACTCAACGCCGCAACGCGGAAAGACCACTTTCCGCTACCTTTCATTGACCAGATGCTTGAACGATTGGCCGGACACGAGTACTACTGCTTTCTTGATGGCTACTCTGGCTATAATCAAATTCCCATCGCCGAAAAAGACCAGGACAAGACCACTTTCACTTGTCCTTTCGGCACGTTTGCATATCGTCGCATGCCCTTTGGGTTATGCAATGCGCCCGCTACCTTCCAGCGGTGTATGATGGGAATTTTCTCAGACATGGTGGAAAAATTTCTGGAGATTTTCATGGATGACTTCTCCATCTTCGGCGATTCCTTCGATGAGTGTTTGCTGCATCTTGACGCTGTCCTTACCCGATGTAAGGACAAGAATCTCACTTTGAACAGGGAGAAATGCCACTTCATGGTGCGCGAAGGTATTGTCTTAGGACATATCATCTCGCAAAATGGCATAGAGGTTGACAAAGCAAAGATTGAGGTCATTTCCAATCTGCCTCCTCCCCGATGCGTCAGAGATATTCGAGCCTTCCTTGGCCATGCCGGTTTTTATAGACGGTTTATCAAGGACTTTAGCAAGATTGCTAGGCCCTTGACTCTTTTGCTGGCTAAGGATACGCCTTTCGCCTTCAACTCGAGCTGTGTGACTGCCTTCGAGTCATTGAAACGCTCACTCACTTCTGCTCCCGTTCTTTCCTCACCTGACTGGACGCACCCATTCGAGATTATGTGCGATGCATCCGACTTTGCCATCGGTGCTGTCCTTGGACAACACATCAACAAGATGCCGCACGTAATCTATTATGCGAGCCGAACCCTGAACGACGCCCAACTCAACTATACAACAACTGAGAATGAATTCTTAGCTGTTGTATTTGCTTTAGAAAAGTTCAGGCCCTACCTCATCGGCTCTCCAGTCATTGTCTACACTGACCATTCTGCTCTGCGCCATCTTTTTGCGAAGAAAGATGCAAAATCTCGGTTAATCCGTTGGATCCTCTTGCTTCAAGAGTTTGACCTTGTCATTAAGGAAAAACGAGGATGTGAAAACGTGGTTGCCGACCATCTCTCACGACTTCCTTCTTCGCCTTCGCTTCCAATTCCGATCAACGACGTTTTCCCGGATGAACAGCTCTTGACAGTATCGTGCGAACCCTGGTTCGCAGATATTGTGAACTATTTGGCCACAGGATTACTCCCGACTGAATGGTCGAGTCAGGACAGACTTCGCTTCTTATCCCACGTAAAACACTTTTACTGGGACGAACCCTACTTGTTCAAGTACTGTCCCGACCAGATTATTCGTCGGTGTGTCCCTGACGAGGAATTCAAGAGTGTGCTGTCATTTTGCCACGATCAAGCGTGTGGCGAGCATTTTGGGCCCAGAAAGACAGCTGAGAAGATCTTGCAATGTGGTTTCTACTGGCCACAACTCTTCAAAGACACTCATGACTATTGCAAGACTTGCTCCCGGTGCCAACACATGGGCCGGATATCCCGGAGGAACGAGATGCCGCTCCAACCGATCTTGGTTGTGGAGATTTTCGATGTTTGGGGGATAGATTTCATGGGGCCGTTTCCCAGCTCTTTTGGGAACTTGTACATCCTTCTCGCTGTTGATTACGTCTCTAAATGGGTCGAGGCTGTGCCCAGCCGGACTAACGACAACAAGGTTGTCGTTAGGTTCCTTAAAGAAAACATTTTCTCCCGGTTTGGGCACCCCCGTGCGATCATTAGCGACAATGGAAGTCATTTCTGCAATAAAACTTTCGAGGCCTTGATGCGGAAATATTCCATTAATCATAAGCTTTCTACGCCCTACCACCCCCAAACCTGCGGGCAGGCCGAAGTTTTAAATCGGCAAATCAAGCAGATACTGGAGAAGACGGTTTCCAAGAACCGTAAGGATTGGTCGCTGAAACTCACTGATGCCCTTTGGGCATTTCGAACCGCTTATAAGACCGACCTTGGCATGTCTCCCTATCAGCTTGTGTACGGAAAAGCCTGCCACCTTCCTGTCGAAATATAGCATCGCGCATTTTGGGCGATAAAGGAGCTGAATCTGTCTCTCGAGGATGCGGGCAGCCATCGGAAGCTGCAGTTGAACGAACTGAACGAGCTTAGGGATGAGGCTTACGATAACGCGGTTGTCATTAAGAATCGAACGAAGGTGTTTCACGATAAACATCTTTTGCGCAAAACCTTCGTACCTGGTCAGCAGGTACTGCTTTACGACACCCGACTTCATTTCCATCCTGGAAAGCTCAGATCTCACTGGAAAGGGCCGTATTTTGTGCGGAATGTGTATCCGCAGGGCGCTGTGGATTTGGAGAATCCAAAGGACGGTTCATTTTTCAAAGTGAACGGACACCGATGCAAACCGTACCTTAGCGCCGAACCAACAGAGGAGCTCTTGTTCTTACAGGAGCCGGTTTACCCTGAATGATCTTCCTCTGCCTACCTCCAAACTTCGGTTATCCAGCCAAGAACAGTGGACACTGTTCCAAATAAGTTTGGGGGTATGTATAAACCATTTTGTATATATTTGTGTATATTCTTTTTCTTTTTCTTTTCTTTAAAAACAAAAACAAAAAAAAAATTTGTGTATCGCTAACCGACAATTTTGACCCTTCAAATGATCTCTTCATGCAATGACAGTGAGGACACTGTCCAGTTTAAGTTTGGGGGTACGCTCGGTACGCATTTCTTACCTTCGCATTCATATGTATATTTTGCATCTGCATATTTAAATCCATAAAATCCATAAAAATCTGAAAATTTTCTAAAAAAAATATAAAAACTTTTTTGTCAAGTTAGCTTGTGGAAGAACTCTGATTCAACATTTCGACGGTTTTTGTTTGAAAAAAATAGGAATAACTAAATCTTATGTTTAGATTTTGAAAACCTGAAAGATAACTCTCTTTTGAAGTTAACTATAGCTGATATACGTCTTTACATCACACTACACGTGTCGTGAGTTTTTGGGAATTAGATGACAAGTCTTTTATGTTGAAAAACTTTTAAACAGATAAATGATTTTCTGAGGATCAAATAGGTTTGTTCTGAAATAAGTAATATCAAGAATAGTTTATGAAATAAAGCGAATATGAAGGAATGTTATTGATGCCGTAATTGGAGCTAAGTCTGAAAAATAACCCATCTGAAACTTGATTGGAATGATTACACACCGAACCCACTAAACACGTCTTTTATCCAAAAAAAATAAATAATTGAACAGCCGGTTATATCTCCGTTCGTATCAAATCATCTGATTTTCACGCCAAACTGTCTTTTGTTTTTGGACCTAGGTAACTTGAGTAATTAAGTCCGCTGGGGTGTTTTTACACCTAATGCCCTAAAACCAACTGGTTTGGGTGCATTGGCCCAAAGCTCGCTAAGAAGCCTAGAAAGTCAAGTTTAAAACAAAGTCAAGCAAGTGTTCTCTCCGAGTTAAAATTCCTAACGGTTCTTTGTGTGAGAATAATCTTGATAAAAGACAGGCTTTTATAAAAAAAATTAGCGGAGATATGAAGGTTTTATTCTATGATAAAGACTATTGCACGTTCACAGAGGTGTGAATGAAATGAAAACAAGAAAAAGGTGGAGTGAAAAATACGACTTAGTTTCCTGTTAAGGAAGATAGAAATTCTGAAGTTGAAACCTTACTGGAAAACGAAACTTGAAAAATGCTTAACTCTTTATAAAACTTATGTGATCCTTTTAAAATTGTTATCTGGGCTTTATTGTGCGACATGATGACTTTAATCGATCCTTCTGGAACTTAACGACACTATTTGCACTGCACGTAAAGACATATAAAATCTGTAGTAAAATAAGAAGTGAGGTGTGAAAAATAAAGGTTCGATGGTCTAGATTTAGGATTATAGAATTGTTATTTTCTGAAACAAAACTTTAGGGTTTGAATCTTAGTTATTTTACAAAACCAACTTGACCGGATTTTGTGGGTAGTATCCGCTGAAAACCCTCAGGAGACAACACTCCTCCTACTAGGGACACCTAGAGGTTTAACGGCTTGTTGCACATGCTCAGTGCAATCGCGTTCCCTGCGAAAGTGAGGTTAGGAAATTTTTTGTGAATAAATGGGCTTTGCTCGGGACGAGCAAATGATAAGTTTGGGGGTATTTGTTCATATCAGATTTTTGCATTTTCATGCTGCCCAATTTTTATCACATTGCATATCGGTAGATACTCTTGAGCCATGTTTGCTAGTCAATTGCAGGATACAGGTTCTCGGTTCTAAAACGGTGAAATTCATGAAAAACACGACAAAATCCGGGTTCCTGCCAACCACAGATAAAACACGGTCTCCGCTCTTCATCCGTATGTTGCCAGATACCAGTTTAGGAAGACAAAATGTCAAATCAATGTCACCTTCATGCACAAGGCTAAATGGCAACAACAAGTTCCAAGAAATCTACGCGGAGCTCGAGGCAATCATGCCAAATCTTGACAAAAAGTCCACCTTTCCCTCAACAGAAATTCTGGAAAATTCGTGAAGAAATTATGAGAAAATACAGATACCAGAATAAAGGGCACAGAGAACCAGGGAACCACAGAAAATTGGTGGGCCCAACTCAACCAGAAGGCCGCGGATCCGCGGCCAAAGGGGGGTATAGGCCGCGGATCCGCGGCCGTACTGGCGCCGTTGGAAGTCAAACTTCAGGGGTAGAATTGTCTTTTCATGTGTGTTCTGGTGGTTGCCCTAGGTTTTCATTTCTTGGCCTATAAATAGCCCAGAACTTTGTGAAGGAAGGGGTCCATTCTTGTTTTTTTTTTTTGCTAGGTTTTAGATTACATGTTCTTCTTCTTCTCATCTCTTCTCCATTAAACTTGAGTGAGCTTTGTGAGTGAAGAATGGTGAATAAAGAAGATCATTTTATTATCATGCTTGTCTTACTTTTGCTATAATTGTTGTAATTTTAATTCGTTAAGTAGTTATTGTTATTTTCTTGTTGTTTCTTTCTTCTCTCTTTTTCGTTATCCTTAATACGACAATGATGCTTACGCTCGATCCTCGCCAAGGTGAGGTCGCAAATAGCTAGTCGTATTCTTCTAATCTCTTTCTTTCTATCTTCCTCTTTTGTTTTGTTTTATTTTTCCGAATCATGAAGTGTGAGTAGTTTATACTTGTTAGGGTAGGATAAGGGAAGTTTGAGAGAAGGAAATCTCTTTCACTCTTTCCTTGCCCAACAGCTTAAATCGACTCCCGTTAATTGAACCACAATCCGCTCCTTACGGCACCCTATCCTACATGATAGCGGTGATCCCGTAGTGAAACCGGTTGTGGTTGAATTAACCGGAGGTTATGGCTAAGAGCCAAGAACGGACGGACAAGCACCAAAAGGAAGGACTTATGCGTTGGAAAGCCTAGCTTATACTCGCAAGTTCCTTCCTAGTCGTGCTAATCCCCGTTGTTGCCGATTACCGTAACACCGATATTAAGAGGGGCAACGAAAGATGTGGAGACTCCTAACTCAAACTAACCTAATCCTAACCCTAACAAGCTCTCTTTAAAACATCAACTTAACACTTAGATAACCACAACAAAATCTGAAAAACCGGACTTAACTCGTTAAAGCACATTGAAAAAGACTCCCATCTCCCTGCGGACGACCCGTACTCAACCGGCTAGCTACAAGCGAAACCGTCTTGATTGCGGTATTTAAACTAAAACTTGAACACGCAGAATCGCTAACAATCAGATGACACCGATTTGAAGGCTGCTATCACGGTTTCAAAGAAGCTAGCTCGCGATGAAGCAGCATTAATCACCATCACACAATCAGGTATACTTTGATCGTATCTTTCCGCGGCTATTTTAATTATTATGCTTTGACTGACGCTTTCTTTCTCAATAGATATCTCCGCCGAAGAGGCTCTCGCAGCTTCCCTCAAGACTTTTGAAGAGGAAGAGAGGCTTCGCGCTTCCTTGGGCCTCGGTATATTTCGGCTCATTGTGCCTTCATTCTCTTTTTCTTCATCGGTAGTTTGACCCTTCTTTTTTCATCTTATTGTTAGTGTATATGCCCTAGGGGCCATTATTGTATCATACTAGCTTGTATATTACTTAATGGAAGCTTGGGATATTCACAGTTATATTAACAGTCTTGCTAAACATGGTAGTATGCTACTTGGTTTATATCTATCTTAATATGTGTGTACGTATTGATAGAGCCCTTAGGATCTTGCTTGACTACCAGCGTTGTGATGGCAGTCACACTAGTGGAGGCTGGGTGGTCTACAAACACATCCTTTTTCAGGTCCCTAGTCGTAGGATTATCGAGACAGGGCATCGATACTCCGAAGTAGACTAGTGTGTACGCTTCTCATCCCAGTTGGGGAGATGGTCTGTCCCACAGCCATCAGTACGTCATACTGGAGATAGTATACAGGTGCTCGTTGGGTTACGGGTACACCGGACAGGACTCGCAGGGAACTGTTGGCTGGTATTATACCCGTTGTCAGTTAACAGTTCCCAGGTGACATGAGTACAGCATAGTCCGCAGACTTGACACTGCTGCTTCGCCTCGAGTGTGTTCCCATTGTTCTTAGATTGCTACCCTACCACGGCTCAAAGGAGTCGTGCAAACAGGTAGCAGTTGGGTGCAGTCCCGAAGCACTTGGAGGCAGTGGCGGTTAGACAGGATTCGTCTCTCCCGGTATTGGGAGTTGATATCGCGCTGTGTCTGGAGAGCCATTACGCAAAGTCCCTGGCCAGGGCAAGCGAGATTTACTGGTAGGTTTTCCAGTAGTTTCTTAAGGTGTAATGGGCTTCGCTCCGACATGACTTATACTGCTTTTAGGGGACTGACGCTTGCCGCCCCCTAGGCCCGATATGCGATATCCTAGATGAATAGACCGGACTGTACGAAGATTGTCACATCAGGCTCAGTAGGAGTTCAGATGGGTTTTCTCATCGGCCTTCTTATCGACATCTACCTGGGGACCGTTACGTACAACTAGTACCGCTTACGGCCTATGGTTAAACCCACTGCCAGCGTAGTAGTCGAGTATTTAGAGTCCCACACAGAGAGTTTCCCTGCTTCGGGCGAAATGATATAGAGGTCGTATGGTTTTACGACAGGGTTCGGACGCATACGTGTTTTTACGCACGTACGATGTTCGGGAAATTTTTACTAGCGGGCTTTAGTTTAAGCCAGATTCTAGTATTGGATTATTGGATTTATACAGTCTCAGTATTTCCGTGTTTTCACGGATAGGAGGGGCGTTCTCGTAAATTGTCGAGAAGCTTCTAGAAGGTTGATAACAAGGAGAGCTTAGGTGTTATATGCATTAAATGGTTTTGTGACTCATGGAGATGATTCATCAAGAGAGTTAATGATGCATTAAATGTTTTTAATGACTCACTTGATGATTCATTATGTATTAAATGAAGCATGAAGATATTTGTACAAAGAGATATTTGTGCAAAATATCTTATGCTTCATATATATACACAAATGAGTTAATTCAATTTCATTATTATTATCACATTCTCTCTCCTCAAGCTCTCTCTCTCTTCAAACCCTAACCCTAACCTCTCATGTGTTGAGATCAAGGGTCAGCAAGACTAATTGATCCCTAATCCTATTCTATATCCTCTAGGTTGCTTTGATTAGCACTTTTAGTAACCTAGTTACCTCAAGTTAGAAGTCAAGCTTGGAGTAGTAGCTCTCGGGTGGATCTTCTATCACAAAGAGGAGGCCGACGCGGTGGTGGTCATCGAGAACAAGAAGGACTTGGTTCATTAGGTATAATCTTCTTTCATAGTAGCTAATCCCTCCTATGATGTTGTTATTTAGGGTTTGGCAAAGATCTGTAAGTTAGTCGATGTTAGTTTAAAGAAAAAGATCATTTTTCCTATTTCCGCCTCCCCGCAACTCGTGGGGTGTCTAACGTCGACTTACAGTGGTATCAGAGCCTCGCTAAACCATAACTAACTTGTTAGCAAAGTCGTTAGAAATTCGATCGCAAAACGAACCGGAAAAAACATCTTTTTCACCAAGTTTCTGTTGCTTTTAAAACGGGGTCTAAAAATTTTTCAGGGACCCTTAAAAATACAAGCAGGGAAATATAAGGTTACTGGAGAAATTTGGGGTCATAACTCGTCCAAACCGCCGCGGAACCGCGGCTGATCCAAAGCGATCCGCCGCAAATCCGCGGCCGAGTTGGGGCCGAGTCAGCCCAAAATTCCCTAGTAACTCTTCTGTGATGATTTTGTTCTTTCTGGAATGTTTTGTTTCTGCTCAAGTTTCAGGTGCACAGTGAAGTATTTGGAGTAGAATCATTTGCGTTTGCTTGATTGAAATTCTAAGATGTTTGGCTAATTTGATTATATATGTGATTTATTTAATGTGTTCGTAAACCTCCCCTAACTGCTAGTATGTCGGTTAGCAGGGGGTTGCACATTTCTGTCATGTTTTGTGTTTGTGAACTTGTTGGATTGTCGTGAATGGATAGCCGGGGATGTGAGACGAGCGTTTCTTTCATTCAAATGTAATTTGTAAATTGTTGTAATATTCTTTTGCGGGGCACTTCCGGGTTGAGGTTGTAGCCACCGTTGTATTATTTCATTTACTGATTTTTGCTCCTAGGTTAGACCCAAGGTGGGGTGCACAAACTACCGGGTACTTTGAAGTGTTTAGTGGCCTACTCATCTTGTTGAGGGAGACCGCTTCACTTCGGGTACTTGGCGAGTAGTTTGCCGTACCCGTAGGGGTCTAGGGTGGGGTTTTGGCTATTCATCGCGACTGTGTAATCCGTCTTTCTTTGCAGGCTCAAAAGGAATGTGGATTCGTAGAAAATCCAATATGTTCATCTGTGATCTGGAATGCCTATTATTGCGTCTGACGAATATACAACATCTATATATGATAGCTATTTGACGTCACTTATTTTTGCACCCGCGCTAGCCCAGCCCCCGCTCTGTCGTTAGTTAAGTAACCTAACGGGTGAATGACGGGACCCAATGGCGAATGCGGGTGGCATAAGAGGACGTTGTATTTTCGTTGTTTTCTGCAATGATAGGTTAATTGATGTGACGCATTATATTAATGCAAAGAAAATAAACCAAAGTTGAATCGTTGGAACAGTTTAAAAGAATCCATTCGGTTATTTTAAAACAGAGGATATTTTTTAAATTGCGGAGCTTTAACCACTCCTTTTAAAAGCTATCAGGTTCCTTCGATCATATCAAGTTCACTACGTTCACGGTTTCGCCAATCTGATGACATTTTGTTCATTTTGAGTGTAGGTGCAGTAAATGCGGAGATTATGCCATCTGAAGCACCTCGAGGCGCCGCCGGGACGGCTGTTGTTCCATTACCTTCTCCTAAGTCTTCTGGAGTGCTGGAAGGTATATGTTTGCGACTTATCGGTTTCATTGTAGGTAATATACTCTTTGTACTGCCATCGTATGTTACAACCGTGCAGGAGTTCTCTTTGATCATCTGTATCAAGTGCTGAACCCACATTTCTCCTTCCAGTCGGAAGTCACTTTGCCTGTTGGTGCCGGTGAGTATAATTTTTAATCGACGTCTTTTCCTTTCTTTGACGGACGACCCTGCCATTGTTAATTTTAAATTGATTGCAGCACTACAAATTGAAGGAGGGGACGAGAGAATCGTCGCACCACCAGTACTCCCAGCTTTACCACCTGTCGCAGTCGGTATAGTAGACCCTATTACTCGTGTATTTTCTTTATCTCTTGAACCGACATCTGATTATGATTCGTTTTGCAGTGATCGCACCGACTCCAGCTCCCTTCAAGTCTCGAATCTTAATGCCTGCAGGGCCCTTTTTCAGACGTCCATCCTCTAGAGGCGCTGCCACTAGCCTGCGCATGTTAAGTGAATTCATTGAGGATCTTGACACAGAAGCCCTCATATTTGCTGCAGATTTTGCTGCCGAGGTTAATCCTATGCTGGCGACGCTCGTGAACTTCCATGACGAAGGCATCGTCGAGTCTTGGGTTAATTACTGCAGAAAGATCGAGACCTGCCTGCATGAGATTGAGCTCAGGCGTCCTGCTCCGGAAGTGTTTGCTTTGAACTCCCAGCGGGCTGTGTGGGTTGAGCAGAGTGTTCTCTTCCTCCGCCATTTCGAACAAGAGGCGACCTTAAGGCGGAAGAAATGTGAGGAGGATTCAGGCAAATCCGCCCGGCTGCGCACCCAGGTTGACGCAAATGCTGCACAACTGAAAGCTATCTTTGAGGGCCTCCTACGATATACTTCTAACGGGCTAAGGCTGAGGCAGAAGCTCGATCTCATTGAGCGGGATGCGCAAAGTCGTGAGGCAGCTCAGCGGGAAATCGATGAAAATGTTTCATCCTGTTTGCAGCAACGGGCCCGAGTCGAAGCTGAGCTGGCCGCGGCGACTGCTCATGAAAAGGAGCTGAGAGGAGTGCGCAAACGGCTTGCTGATTTGCTAAAATCGCCTCCTTCTCAATAGTCGTCTTTGTATCGATTGT
Source organism: Agapanthus africanus (assembly GCA_030015575.1). Lineage (NCBI taxonomy): Eukaryota > Viridiplantae > Streptophyta > Magnoliopsida > Asparagales > Amaryllidaceae > Agapanthus > Agapanthus africanus. The sequence goes on along the minus strand of JASDDO010000019.1, from coordinate 190,316,120 downwards.
AATTTATGAATAACATGTATTCATTTCATTTTTATTTTATATGATATATCTCGTATTCAATTGAATTCATGAATAAAGGTCACATTTTTTTAATCTCTGACTATCGCTTTCTTTGCTTTGTTGTGTTGTTGGCATGTGATTTTAGCAAATGTAACTTGTGGATGATAGATAACAGTTCATCTTGAACTCTTTGTAGGGCAGCGATGGCTTAGGAGACAGGTTCAGATCTGCCGTCTAAGGCTTTCCAACTTTATGAGCCGTGAGGGTCTCATGAAGACTTTTCTCACTACGAGTCGAGAGGATCCCGTAGGTGTATTTTCTCCCTAGGAGTCGTGAGGACTCCTAAGTGTGTGTTTTCTCTTAAGATTCGTAAGGATCTCACAAGTGAATTTTTCCCGCTTACAAGTTGAGAGGACTCGTAAGCGGTTGTTTCCCCGCTCGTCGAGATTCGACTTTGGAGAGTGTGGCCCGTGAATAGTATGCAATAGACCATCTTGGACCGACTTGCAGGGCCCCAGTGCTTAAGAAACAGATCCTTATCCCCGTTGCCTAAGGCTTTGCCTTACGAGTCGAGACGAATCGAGAAGTTCTCGCAAGGGTTTCCTAACGTCACAGTTAACTCCTGCTAATAGAAGTCCGTTAGGGACTGTGGTACTAGGATATTTTTTACCCGTCGCACCATCGCATTGGCCGATATATTCCCCGATATACAATCTTGTTGTTCGGGTAGCCCCGCGACTGTCATGTATCCGATCCCTTCGGGGGCTGGACAAGACGTCTTCAAGTAATCTTCCAGGTAATATTACCGTCGAAAGAGCAAGCCTTAGGGTATTCCATGTCGCTTTTTACTTGAGGTTAGACTCAGTTTGGGAGCCCCGATGAGTCATGACCACTCCGCGCTGGTGTAGGATGATCACTGGTAGTCTTTTCAGGTCTCATTTGAGTTGCCGTCAAGACCCTGAAGCGGGGGATTTTCTTTAGCTTCGTTGGTTGACATTGTGCCTGCAATATTGCGTCGAATGTCGAGGTTGTCTCTGGGCTGTCTGTGAACCGTCGAGATTTGGAACTAGGGGACCTTGCCATGGCTCCGTTGTAGTCTTTAGACTATCTGTGAATCGTCGAGATTTGGAACTAAGGGACTTTTCCATGGCCCCGTTTGTTGATGTCGTATATTCCTACAAAGACACTGATTTCTCTGCGGCTCGACGCGAATCGAGATGCTTTAGTCAAGGACGCTGATTTCCCTGAATTGAGGTTTTTGCCAAGGACACTGATTTCCTCGGGGTTGAGACGAATCGAGAGATTCCTGCAAAGACACTGATTTCCTTGCGGGTTGACGCGAATCGAGATGCTCTCGTCAAGGACGCTGATTTCCCTAAATCGAGAGGTTTTGCCAAGGACAGTGATTTCCTTAGGGTTGGTTGACTTGTTTCCGAGACAGAGTCATTGGATGAAATATTTCCGAGATGGGGTCATTTGATGACATGTTTCCGCGACGGGGTCATTTGATGACGTGTTTCCACGAAGGGGTCATTGGATGATGCTTGGTTGTCTGTGAACCGTAGAGTCTTGGAACTGGGGACTTGCCCGTGGCTCCGATTGGTGATGTCGCATCCGTGTCTTGCTGGCATGAAGAGGAAAGCCGTTGCGAGTCTTCTGGGATGCAGATATTGCTGCTGAAACTTAACTCTTCCTTTTGACAGAGTTTGTTGGGGACATGTGGTTCCCTTTCGTTTATGCCCATGGATTGTATACAGGGTCAGTATGGACTTACCTGCAGGGCACAAATTTCATTTCATATAGATTTTTGTTTTCTTTCCGCGATGCTCTATCATTTCAGCTTTTTGTATCGCGAAAGTCGCGATTGCCCAATCATTCCGGCTATTTTTCGTGGTGCCCAATCATTTCGGCTGTTTTTTCTTTTTACTCGCTGCTTTTTATTGCGAGTTGCCCAATCATTTCGGCTATTTTTGTATGCATGTATTTTACTTGCTGATTTTGTTGCAAGTTGTGTAAGTCGATGTACAACATCCCACAACTTGCGGGGAGGCGGAAATATGAAAAACGATCTTGTTCTTTGCTTAAACATCGACTAACCGCATGAATCGAAGCTAAACGATAACTAACATCAAACATAGTTGTTAACAACTACTATGTAAAGGGATTATACCTAAAGAACCGTGTCCTTCGTCTTTACGAACTCCACCTCCTCCTCGGCCTTCTCGAAGTAGTAGACGATCCACCCGAGAGCTTTACTCCAAGCTTAGCCTCTAAACTTGAAGCAACTAACCTTCTTTAAGTGCTAATCAAAGAAGCTAGGTGATATAGAGTGAGGGTTATGGTTTAATTAGTCTAACTAATCCTTGTACTCAACACATGAGAAGGGAGGATTAGGGTTTGAAGAGGGAGAGCTTGAGGAGAGAGAAGGTGAAGATAATAATAAAGTGAGAAGAATGAGTTATCATAATATATATCAAGCATTTCTTTTTATCAAGAAAAGAAAAGAAATGAATTTAACAACCATGCTTGATAATATCTAGTGATGATTCACATCCATGAGTCATTAAGCATTTATGATGCATTAATGACATGGATGAATCATCCATATGACTCACTAATCACATTCATTGTATATGCCACCTAAACCTCCTTAGTCACCATCTTCTAGAAGCTTCTCGCGCAATTACGAGAATGCCCCTCCTTTCCGCAAAAATACAGAAAAACTTTAGACTGTATAAATCCAATAACCGGATACCAGTAACTGGCTTAAACCAAAGCCGACTGGTAAAAACTGTCCGAAAGTCGTACGTGCGTAAACACACGTATGCGTCCGAACCCTTGTCGTAAAACCATACGACCTCTATATCGTTTCGCCTGGAGTAGGGAAACTCTCTGTGTGGGACTCTAGAGACTCGACTACTACGCTGGCAGTGGGTTTAACCACAGACCGCAAGCGGCACTAGCTGTACGTAACGGTCCCCAGGTAGATGTCGATAAGAAGGCCGATGAGGAAACCCATCCGAACTCCTACTGAGTCTGATGTGACAATCTCCGTACAGTCCGGTCCGTTCGTCTAAGACTATCGCATATCGGGCCTAGGGGGCGGCAAGCGTCAGTCCCTTAATAGCGGAATAAGTCGTGTCGGAGCGAAGCCCATTACACCCTGAGAAACTACTGGAACCTACCAGCAAATCTCGCTTGCCCTGGCCAGGGACTTTGCGTAATGGCTCTCTGACACAGCGCGATATCAACCCCCAATACCGGGAGAGACGAATCCTGTCTAACCGCCACTGCCTCCAAGTGCTCGGGACTGCACCCAACTGCTACCTGTTTGCACGACTCCTTTAAGCCGTGGTAGGGTAGCAATCTAAGAACAGTGGGACACACTCGAGGCGAAGTAGCAGTGTCAAGTCTGCGGACTATGCTGTACTCATGTCACCTGGGAACTGTTCACTGACGACTGGTATAAAACCAACCAACAGTCCCCTGTTAGTCCTGTCCGGTGTACCCGTAACCTAACGAGCACCTGCATACTATCTCCAGTACGACGTACTGACGGCTGTGGGACAGACCATCTCCCCAACTGGGATGAGAAGCGTACACACTAGTCTACTCCGGAGTATCGATGCCCTGTCTCGATAATCCAATGACTAGGGACCTGAATAAGGATGTGCTTGTAGACTACCCAGCCCCCACTAGTGTGACTGCCATCACAACGCTGGTAGTCAAGCAAGATCCTAAGAGCTCTATCAATACGTATACTCATATATTAAGATAGAAAAACCAAGTAGCATATTACCATGTTTAGCAAGAATGTTATATACATGTGAATATCCCAAGCTTCCATTAAGTAATATACAAACTAGTATGATACAGTAATGGCCTTCTAGGGCATAAACACTAACAATCTCCCACTTGCACTAGGGCCATGTACTGGCGTATCGAAGACCGATGATCTCGAGTAGCCTCTCGAACTGAATCTGAGGTAGGGCCTTTGTGAATGGATCAGCAATGTTCTCTTCAGAAGCAACTCTCCGAACCTCGATCTCCTGACGATCAATGATCTCCCTGATCAGGTGATACCACCTTAAGATGTGTCTGGACTTCTGATGGAACCTTGGTTCCTTCGCTAAAGCTATAGCTCCGTTGTTGTCGCAATACAGAGGTATTGGATCAACTATGGTAGGAACCACCTGAAGTTCTGTTAGGAACTTCTTCATCCAGACTGCTTCTTTTGCGGCATCGCAAGCAGCTATATACTCCGCTTCCATCGTTGAGTCAGCAACGGTGTCCTGCTTGGAGCTCTTCCAGCACATCGCCCCTCCATTGAGGGTAAAGACATAACCCGACATGGACTTGGAATCGTCCTTATCACTCTGAAAGCCGGAATCAGCAAAGGCCTCTAACCTGAGGTCTTTTCCGCCGTAAACCAAGAACATCTCCTTAGTCCTTCTCAGGTACTTGAGAATGTTCTTTACTGCTATCCAGTGCTTCTCCCCTGGGTCTGACTGATACCGGCTTACCACGCTCAGTGCGTAAGCTACATCTGGTCTGGTGCACAATATCGCATACATTATAGAGCCTACCGCAGAAGCGTAGGGTATAATAGACATGCGTTCCCTTTCCAAATCAGTCTTGGGAGACATCTCTTTGGAGAGGGTGATTCCGTGACAAGCCGGTAGATTACCGCGCTTAGAATCTTCCATACTGAATCTTTTCAGTACAGTGTCGATATACCTGGACTGCGAAAGTCCCAACATCCTCTTGGATCTATCACGATAGATCCGGATCCCCAGAATGTAAGAGGCATCACCCAGGTCTTTCATGGAGAACCTGTGTGACAAGAATCCTCTGACAGATTGTAGCATAGGAATGTCATTTCCTATCAATAGAATGTCATCCACGTACAAGACGAGGAATACGACACTTCTGGCTACAACTTTACTATATATGCACGGTTCATCTGGATTTTTGATAAAGTCATATTCTTTGACTGTCTCATCAAAACAGATGTTCCAACTCCGCGATGCCTGCTTTAGTCCATAAATGGACTTAAGCAGCTTGCATACTTTCCCGCTGCTCCCACTCTGATTGAAACCCTCTGGCTGATCCATATAGACGCACTCTTCTAAATTTCCATTCAGAAAAGCCGTCTTTACGTCCATCTGCCAGATTTCATAATCATGGAAGGCAGCAATAGCAAGAAGGACCCGAATGGATTTGAGCATAGCCACTGGAGAAAAAGTTTCGTCATAGTCCAAACCAGGTCTTTGACGAAAACCCTTTGCAACAAGTCTAGCCTTATAGGTTTCCACCTGTCCATCTACACCAATCTTTTTCTTGAAGATCCATTTGCATCCTATGGGTTTTACCCCATCTGGAGCAAAGTCCAAAGTCCATACTTTGTTGGTGTACATGGACTCCATTTCGGTCCGCATTGCATCTAGCCATCGTACCGAGTCGCCGCTCTGGATGGCCTGCTGGAAGTCAGTAGGTTCATCATCTTCTATGATGCAATCCTCTCTATCCCCATCTATGAGAAAACCGTAGTATCTCTCAGGCGGATGAGACGGCCTACTACTCCTGCGGAGGGGTGCGGGAATGTCCTGTTCTTCTTGAACTACCGGTTCTACCAAACTTTCAGTATCAGCTTGTGGTTCTGGAATTTCTTCCAGTTCTATTTCGCTCCCACTCTTCTGATTTTCTAAAAATTCAGTTTCCAAGAAGCGGGCATGACGAGAAACAAAAACCTTTTGTTCCTCTGCGTAATAGAAACAATATCCCATAGAGTTCTTTGGATATCCTACAAACTTACACTCTACTGAGCGTGCCTCGAGCTTGTCCGGATGCTGCTTTTTTACAAAAGCTGGACATCCCCATGTCTTCAGGTACTGAAGATAGGGTTTCTTCCCACTCCACATCTGATATGGTGTGGTAGGCACAGTTTTGGTTGGAACTCTGTTCAAAAGATATGCCGCTGATCCTAGCGCATAACCCCAGAAAGATCGTGGTAACTCAGCATTACTCATCATGGATCGTACCATATCCAATAGGGTTCGATTCCGTCTCTCCGATACACCGTTATGCTGTGGAGTGTATGGAGGAGTAAGCTGAGAGAGAATTCCTTTCTCTTTTAGGTAACCTAGGAACTCGACACTCAAGTATTCACCATCTCGATCAGATCTAAGTGTCTTGATACTTTTGCCGGTTTGGTTTTCTACTTCATTCTTATACTCTTGGAATTTCTCAAAAGCCTCGGATTTATGTTTCATCAGATAAATGAATCCGTACCTTGAGTAATCATCCGTGAAAGTAATGAAATAGGAAAAACCACCTCTTGCATGTGTAGATATTGGACCGCATACATCGCTGTGTATGAGTCCTAAGAGCTCGCTCGCTCTTACTCCTTTTCCAGTAAATGAGGTCTTTGTCATCTTTCCTTTGAGACAAGATTGACAAGTGTCATAAGTTTGATATTCGAACGAGTCCAAATATCCTTCTCTATGCAACTTAGTCAACCTTCTCTCATTGATGTGACCCAGTCTACAATGCCATAAGAAAGCTTTATTTAAATCTGGAGACTTTCTTTTAAGTGTGTTCTGGACATTGAAAATTTGGAGTTGGTTTAAAACATATATACCGTTATTTAGTGTACCGGACCCAATCAAACCATGATTAAGGTGGATGTTAACAACATCTCTTACAAACGTGAAATCATAACCTTTATTTGATAACAAGGAAACTGATATGATATTACACGTTAAGCTTGGTACAAAAAAACAGTTATGTAAAACCAAAATGTGTCCACTCGTCAATCCTAGGTGATAATCCCCGACGGACGCAGCTCCCATGCTAGCTCCGTTAGCAACCTTTAGGGTCATATCACCTTCCTTCAGCACTCTACAGTTTCTCAGTGCCTGCAATGAATTGCAAATATGAGATCCTGATCCGGTATCCAATACCCAGGAAGTAGAGTTGATCGACAGACAATTCTCAATTACAAACACACCTGAAGTCGAAGCCACAGCTTGCTTCGGTTCCTGGTTCTTGGCGTTCCACGCCTTGCAATCCTTCTTCCAGTGCCCTTTCCTGTGACAATGGAAGCACTCATCCTGGCCAACCACCGGTACCGCAAACTTTTTCTTTCCCTTCCCTCCCACCTTACTAACACCTCCTCTAGGTTTGGTGGCGGCCTTCTTCTTCCTTCCTTTGGCCTTAGCCTTGGACCCGGAAGAAGATGTACCGCTAACAAACATAGCGGGTGTTCCCCTTGTTTTCTGCAAGGTGCCCTCTGCACTCCTTAACATGTTCAGGAGTTCCGGAAGTTCAACTTCTTTTCTTTGAAGGTTGAAGTTCAGGATAAACTGGGCGTAGGTGTGAGGAAGGGACTGGAGAATAAGGTCTGTATAGAGCTCATTATCCAAAGTCGTCCCAAGGTCTGCGAGCTCTTCAATATAGCCGATCATCTTTAGGACATGTTCTCCTACCGATGACCCGACAGCCAACCTCGCTCGAAACAAGTTCTTAGAGGTCTCGTATCTTGCTATACGAGATTGCTCTCCATAAAGTTCCTTTGTATGGAGAAATATGCCATCTAGGTTCATATCCTCGTGCCTCCTCTGATGTTCATTGTTCATTGAGGCAAGCACGATGCACTTGGCTTTCGCGCAATCTAAATCCCAGGTTTTGTGGATTTCCTTATCCGCATTGCTGGATTTGGGACCAGGGACAGCAGGTGCCGTAGCGGTGAGGACGTACCCCAATTTGTCATAGGTCAAAACCATTTTGACATTCCGCAGCCAATCTTTATAGTTTGGCCCTGTCAGTATATTTTTCTCTAAAAGTAACTTAAGTCCAGTCATTTTCATGTCGCTGCAATTAGGAGAGAGAGAAGAAAACTCTTTAGCATGATGCTCTTGCAAGTTTAGAGTGGTTTTTAGTTTATCTAAACTGTATGGCTCCCACTGTTTCTCGAATCCTTCCTCAAACCATAAAAGAAGAATTAGCCAGGACTATTCTCACTGTACAATACTTGCTTAACCGTTCAGCCATGCTAGTGTCGATACTTCGAGGGAGGTTTTCCAACGCTTTCGCGAAGTTCCTTAATTAAATAACCTCTTTTCTCTGGGGGCGTAACCCCGCTGACACCTTTCTTGACACCTACTTGGTTTATAGCATTGATCGTTAAGCGACGAATCTCCTGATAAGTAGCATATACTCACGGTAGGATCGGGATCCAAATATCATCGTATGATAATGTTGAAGGAATCCTACCAACATTCATCAAACTCCAAATGGTATGCATCTCTTTGCAAATTTCAGTTTCTTTAGAAATTCCCGATATAGGTTTTTGCCCCATGCTCTTATGACCTTGATGTAAGCCAAAAAATCATAAGTCACATGTCAAGTTCTGCCCATCATTATCTTTTTAATTTGAACCCACCCGTATATACCCTTGACGTAAGCCAACAAGGTAATGCGACTGTCCCAAACCAACACATCTATCTTTGCAACAAATGAATACCCAGTAGCTACCAAACACTATGCCTTGACGAAAGCCAACAAACATAGCTTGAATACTACTGACTATCCATAAGAAATGACGGAGGGCTACGACTGGTTTTGGCGAAACCGTGAACGTAGTGAACTTGATATAACCGAAGGAACCTGATAGCTTTTAAAAGGAGTGGTTAAAGCTCCGCATTTAAAAATATCTGTTTTTAAAATTAACCGAGTGGTTTCTTTTAAATTGTTCCAACGATTAACTTTTGGTTTATTTTCTTTGCATTATAAATAATGCGTCCCATCATTAACCTATCATTGCAGAAAACAACGAAAATACAACGTCCTCTTATGCCATCCGCATTCGCCACGGGGTCCCGTCATCACCCGTTAGGTTACTTAACTAACGACAGAGCGGGGGCTGGGCTAGTGCGGGTGTAAAACATAAGTGACGTCTAAATAGCTATCATATATAGATATTGTACATTCGTCAGACGCAATAATAGGCATTCCAGATCACAGATGAACTTTATTGGATTTGCAAGCAATCCGTGTTTGTTTTGAGCCTGCAACAAAAGACGGATTACACAGTTGTGATGAATAGCCATTACCCCACCCAAGACCCCAACGGGTACGGCAAACTACCCGCCCGGCAGTTTGTGCACCCCACCTTGGGTCTGTCCTACGAGCAAAAACAGTAAAATGAAATAATACAACGGTGGCTACAACCGCAACCTGGATGTGCCCCGCAAAATAATATTACAACAAATTACATTTACATCAAATGAATTAAATAATAACCCATCACATAACCCCGGCTATACATCACAACAGTCCAACACAGTTCATATTCACAAACAGATAAAATCCATTACAGAAATGTGCAACCCCCTGCCAACCGACATACTAGCAGTTAGGGGAGGTTTACGAACACATTATACAAACACAGATATAATCCAACAAGCAAATACTGTATAATTTCGACCGATTAAACACTTTTAATTTTGCTCCAATACTTCTCTGTAAATCTGAAACCTGAGCAAAAATAAAATATTCCAGAAAATACCAGATATCACAGAGAAGCAACACAGAAAATTTGGGTTCCTGAATCGCTAACTCGGCGGCGGAAGCGCGGCGGATCGGTGCGATCCGCCGCGGTTCCGCGGCTCTTTAGGCGATTCAGGGGCCCAAATTTCTTGGGTGTTCTTCTACTGTCTTTTTAAGCTTTCTGAACCTTCCTGAAAAATTTTAGGACTTCATTTAAAATTCGACAGAAACTTGTGATTTCGGGGTTTTCCGGTTTCGTTTTTTCCGTCCGAAATTCATACAAATTTGCAAGTAAGTTATTTATTGTTTAGCGAGGCTCTGATACCACTGTAAGTCGATGTACAACACCCCACGACTTGCGGGGAGGCGGAAATATGAAAAACGATCTTGTTCTTTGCTTAAACATCGACTAACCGCATGAATCGAAGCTAAACGATAACTAACATCAAACATAGTTGTTAACAACTACTATGTAAAGGGATTATACCTAAAGAACCGTGTCCTTCGTCTTTACGAACTCCACCTCCTCCTCGGCCTTCTCGAAGTAGTAGACGATCCACCCGAGAGCTTTACTCCAAGCTTAGCCTCTAAACTTGAGGCAACTAACCTTCTTTAAGTGCTAATCAAAGAAGCTAGGTGATATAGAGTGAGGGTTATGGTTTAATTAGTCTAACTAATCCTTGTACTCAACACATGAGAGGGGAGGATTAGGGTTTGAAGAGGGAGAGCTTGAGGAGAGAGAATGTGAAGATAATAATGAAGTGAGAAGAATGAGTTATCATAATATATATCAAGCATTTCTTTTTATCAAGAAAAGAAAAGAAATGAATTTAACAACCATGCTTGATAATATCTAGTGATGATTCACATCCATGAGTCATTAAGCATTTATGATGCATTAATGACATGGATGAATCATCCATATGACTCACTAATCACATTCATTGTATATGCCACCTAAACCTCCTTAGTCACCATCTTCTAGAAGCTTCTCGTGCAATTACGAGAATGCCCCTCCTTTCCGAAAAAATACGGAAAAACTTTAGACTGTATAAATCCAATAACCGGATACCAGTAACTGGCTTAAACCAAAGCCGACTGGTAAAAACTGTCCGAAAGTCGTACGTGCGTAAACACACGTATGCGTCCGAACCCTTGTCGTAAAACCATACGACCTCTATATCGTTTCGCCTGGAGTAGGGAAACTCTCTGTGTGGGACTCTAGAGACTCGACTACTACGCTGGCAGTGGGTTTAACCACAGACCGCAAGCGGCACTAGCTGTACGTAACGGTCCCCAGGTAGATGTCGATAAGAAGGCCGATGAGGAAACCCATCCGAACTCCTACTGAGTCTGATGTGACAATCTCCATATAGTCCGGTCCGTTCGTCTAAGACTATCGCATATCGGGCCTAGGGGGCGGCAAGCGTCAGTCCCCTAATAGCGGTATAAGTCGTGTCGGAGCGAAGCCCATTACACCCTGAGAAACTACCGGAACCTACCAGAAAATCTCGCTTGCCCTGGCCAGGGTCTTTGCGTAATGGCTCTCTGACACAGCGCGATATCAACCCCCAATACCGGGAGAGACGAATCCTGTCTAACCGCCACTGCCTCCAAGTGCTCGGGACTGCACCCAACTGCTACCTGTTTGCACGACTCCTTTGAGCCGTGGTAGGGTAGAAATCTAAGAACAGTGGGACACACTCGAGGCGAAGTAGCAGTGTCAAGTCTGCGGACTATGCTGTACTCATGTCACCTGGGAACTGTTCACCGACGACTGGTATAAAACCAACCAACAGTCCCCTATGAGTCCTGTCCGGTGTACCCGTAACCTAACGAGCACCTGCATACTATCTCCAGTACGACGTACTGACGGCTGTGGGACAGACCATCTCCCCAACTGGGATGAGAAGCGTACACACTAGTCTACTCCGGAGTATCGATGCCCTGTCTCGATAATCCAACGACTAGGGACCTGAATAAGGATGTGCTTGTAGACTACCCAGCCCCCACTAGTGTGACTGCCATCACAACGCTGGTAGTCAAGCAAGATCCTAAGAGCTCTATCAATACGTATACTCACATATTAAGATAGAAAAACCAAGTAGCATACTACCATGTTTAGCAAGACTGTTATATACATGTGAATATCCCAAGCTTCCATTAAGTAATATACAAACTAGTATGATACAGTAATGGCCTTCTAGGGCATAAACACTAACAAGTTGCCCCATCATTTCGGCTATTTTACATGCATTTTTTTAGTACAGAACTCAAGATCTGATACCAATATTAGTATCAGCATCATTGCGACAGCATTTGTCGTGAAAGGACTTGGAACTTGATACCGATGTAGGCATCGGCATCGCTATAAATTGGGACATTGCCAGGAGCGAATCATCATTTGCCGTGAAAGGACTTGGAACTTTATACCGATGTAGGCATCAGTATCGCTACAACTGGGACATTGCCAGGAGCGAATCATCATTTACCCTTGTCGATTTAAACAAGGATGGCTTAGCAAACAGGGTTAGAATCCTGTCGACTAAGGCTTTTGACTTCATGAGCCGTAAAGGTCTCATAAAGGTGTTTCTCCTTACGAGTCGTGAGGATCTCGTAGGTGCATTTTCTTCTTAGGAATCGTGAGGATTCCTTAGTGTGTGTCTCTTATAAGTCGTAAGGATCATACAAGAGTGTTTTCTCCTTATAAGTCGAGAGGACTTACAAGTGTTTGTTCATCAAATAAGGGCATTCCTTGTCGTTGATGGGACTCGGAAAGGAAATGATTATTTGCGCCCGTGGATTGTATATAAGGGTCAATATTAAACCGCTTGTAGGGCAGTCTGGGAAAGGTGATGGCTAAAGAACAGGTTCAGATCTCTGTAGCTTAAGGCTTTTGAATTTTATGAGCTGTGAGGGTCTTATAAGAGGGTTCTCCTTACGAGTCATGAGGATCTTATAAGTGTAATTTCTCCTTAGGAATCGTGGGGATCCCTAAGCGTGTCGCTCCTTTGTGAGTCGTAAGGATCTCACGCAGGTAGTTTTCTCCTTACTAGGTCGAGAGGACCTTGCAAGTGTCTTTTAACGAGATTGCGCCCTTTCGGGTTTTCACAAACTCGCCGGTAGCCCTGCTGTTTTTACTCACGGAGCCCTTTCGGGTTTTCATCCGTGCCCATCTTGCTTATGGACGTACCTTTTTTTTACACGTCGGCCTAAAGATACTGCGGGTTTGTAGTAGTTTAAAGACGTTTCGGTCAGGCGTTCGTAAGTCCGAGATTTTTTTCGGGCAATGTACGATTGCGCAATTGGCTGTTCTCGTAAGTCTTCGTATCTTTTGTGTTGGAGATGGATTCCTTGAAGAGAGGGATGAGGGCTATTTCTTCATCAGAGTCGCTTCCAAAGGTGAGAACTTGCGATCCCTTGGTGTCAGCCATGTGACAGTTGACGGCAGTTTTTTTGCGTTCATCTGTCATGCTTCTCTGTTCCCGACGAGCCTTACGCTTCACTCGCTGAACGTGTTGTCGGTGGGAAACATACCCCTGCCACCAGTTTTTAAAGACCATGCACTTTTCGGTAGGGTGTGCAATCCTCTGATGGTATAAGCAGAAGTCAGGATGTACGTCCGCTTCATCAAGATGTATACCGCTAGAAGAATTTCCTCTGAAAGAGGGCAACTTCATTCCCATTGACAGGGCCCTAACGAATCGTTTCCTTACTTTAAGCTTGCTTTTGCTGGCGATAGGGATGCTTCGATCCGGTTGGGGTATTCTATGGCTTCCCGTTACCGGAGCTTCTTCAACTTGACGCCGACGCTTGGCCCTTTTGTACATGGTCGTTTCCCGCTCTCTGTCAACTTTGCTTTTCTGAAGAGCTTCATTTAGCAGCATGTCAATCAACTCATCGGACGGTTCCAAGGATTTTGGTGCCGATTCTTCCCCTAGCTTTTCTGCATCAGGAGCTTCTTTATCATCTATTGACGAGTGAGAGATCATGTGACAACCTGCCATGTAATCTTCGGGTTCTTCTGACGCGTCGTTTCCCTCATCATGATCATTGCCCCTGTTCTCAAGGATATGGTTGAGAAATTTCTGGAGTGTGACTGGGGTCCACGCTTTCTGGTTGTATTCCTCCAGCGCGTCAATATGCTTTTGCAGATCCGTGTGCTTGTCATCAAACTGCGCGGGCTTTTTGGTCTTCTTCTTTTTCTTTGAAGACTTCAACAGCTAGACCTGGGTGTTTTTCCCATCGCTATTAACTCCTAATGTTGGGCGTGGTTTCAGCATCCCCTCGACGATCTCCGGCTCTAGCGGGCTTTTCCACCTGATCGCCGGACATGTTTGAAGATCTTTCAGCATTATTTTAGTTTTTGCCGAAAGAACAACTTCCCATGGAGCTTCCTCTATGAATGAGCACGATGCCCCCGGCATGTCCATCTTTTCCGGAGCATGTGGTTGTGGCGGGTTCACCTTCCAGTTTTCAGACAACGCGAATTTGCCTTGCTGGTATTGGTCTTCAACCTAGTTTTTGAAGATGTAGCAATCTTCGATTAAATGGCCCAATGTTCGGTGGTAAGGGCAATAATTGGGACTGTTAACGTCACCGGGCTGCAGTAGGAATTTTGGCCCCGGCAGGGTAATGAGCCCGTTGCGCACCGCCAGTTCAAACAGTCTCCTTGTTTTATCCTGAGGGAATGAGTAAGGGCGGCTCAACTTCTCATCGATGGATCGCCGCTTGTTGCTTTGGCGAACAACCAGTCTCGGGCTACTCGGTTATTGTTGAGCGTTGGCGACGAAGGTTGCTTTCTTTTTACCCTTTTCATTTCGAAACTCCGTCTTTGAAGAGGAAGGCCTATGACCCATCTGGTCCATTTGGGCCAGCTTGTCAATTAAGGCCTGGAAGGTGGTCGGCTTGAAGAACATCATGAATTGAGATATGGTCGACTGAGGGTCAAGGGTCCACATGAACATGCCCATGGCAGGAGCTTCTTCTATGCGTTGTTCGCATCTCGACCATAAGTTCCGCCACCGGATTGCATACTGCACCCATGTCTCTCCTGGTTTCACTCTGGCATTGATCATTGTTGTGATTGGGGTGCGTTCGCTAGTGCTTGCGAAACGCTGGGTGAATAGCAACTCCATCTCCATAAAAGTTTTGATGGAATCGTTGGGAAGCTCTGAATACCATTCAAACGCCGTCTCTGCCAAGCTACCGACAAATTGGCAAACCAGCAGCTTATCGTCACCTCCAGTATTACCGCACAAGGCTCTGAACTGAGCGACATGTTGATGAGGATTGCCTGTCCCCTTGTATATGTGGAACTTAGGAATCGTGTATCCCAGCGGGTACTTTATTTGATCATACCAACCCGGATAGGGTCATCCAGTCTTGACGATTTGGCCAACCGCTTCGCTTGCTTGATGAGCTTGAATCTGTTGAGCTATATAGTCGGCAAGGGCGGCTTTGGAGATGGTCTCTTTCTTGGCTGCTGATAGAGCCGGAAGAGGGTTTGATGTCTCCCCTCTATCGTCTTCAAGGATAATCGGAGGGTCTTCAGCTGGAGGATCTGGCTGTATCATCATCCCGACCATATCTTGGAATAAAAGTGCCATTTGTTCTATGTTGGCCGCTTGTTCTGCGGCCTCTCTGTCTCTCTTCTCGAGGATTCTGCAGAGGAACTCAGCATCGGTTTCCTGTTCCTAGCACTGATCCGACGATGCTTCGGGGCTTTCCTTATGTCCCGTGAGTGCAACCATCTTCGTTAACATCTCCTAGAGCTTCTGTTGTTGCTCCTGAGTTTTTGTTACCGACCGGGTGAGTGGTCGATGACCCCCAGAGGCATGGCTCTCCTCCTTCTCGGAAACCATATAAACAGTATGCACCACCATGCCCCCAGACTTGGAGCGTCTGGGTTCAGTGCCTTTGAGCTTTGTCGTAGGCAGAGAGATCTTCTCCGGCCTCCTCTTTTTATGGGCAGTTGAAGCTGAGGGGGCCGTTGCAGCGGGCACCTAAGTGGACGACACCTTTTGTGGCTTGACAGGTTGGTCCTTCTCTTTCCAAACCTTCATTTTCTTTTGTCGGTGGGGGTAGTCTTGATCAATCACAGAGTCTCGGACCCGTCGCCAGACCTTGTGAATTTTAGAGGACAGACGCTGAGGGGGCTGCTCTGGCTTTGCCTCCGTGACGTTCTCCAGAGGTGGAGGAGATCTTTTCAGCACAGCAGTCGGAGAGTTCTTGTGCACCCTCCTAAGTGGTTCAAAGCTGTTCCCAGTTGGAACAGCAGTATCAACTTCCACCGTTGGAGTCGGCGGAGTCAATCCAGAAGGGGAACTGCCCCCAGCCTTCCTTACTCGGCGCCAGTGGCGACGTCGAGCATGTCTTGCAGATGGTATCTGCTCAGTTATATGGGTGACTTCGTCATGCCCCCCGTTCTGGTCAAGGGCTGTTATTGGCGCCAGCCTATTGAAAATGGACGTCCGCTGAGAGGGGATAGGCAACCTGTCAAAGGCAGACTTTCGCGCATGGGGAGCAGTTTTGATGACTTCATCTGGGTCGGGAGTTGGCACGGCCAGTCTTGTGAAGACCGACTCTTTAGCAGGAGAAGCCGCTTTAACGACTTCATTTACTGGAGCAGGGGTGGCTATCCGTTTCGGGATAACCCCTTCAGGTATTGCAAGCTTCTTTACAAGCCCACCTGAGCTTTGACCCAGTCTGTTGAAAACCGAGGCGCTGGATTTGGGCGACCCGTTGAAAGGGGCCGCGGTAGCT
Source organism: Agapanthus africanus (assembly GCA_030015575.1). Lineage (NCBI taxonomy): Eukaryota > Viridiplantae > Streptophyta > Magnoliopsida > Asparagales > Amaryllidaceae > Agapanthus > Agapanthus africanus. The sequence continues at coordinate 190,299,806 of JASDDO010000019.1, read as the reverse complement.
GTAAGACGATCAAATACCGACTTCTTCGGAGCTTGTTGCGATGGCAGTGGGGTGTTGAAGCTCATTGGCAGGAGCATGGTGCCAAAGAATAGCCCAGTAGTGGATTGCACCACCTGTTCCACTGTCAGCGTGAAAACGGAGGCCGCTTGAGGCCCATAGGTCACTCCTCCAGTAAGGACGGAGTGGGAGTTATTGCTGTTTCCCCAATCAAAGCAAAACTCTGTTCAAATTTTGAAATTTGAAATGATCCAGCGCTTCATAGCAGCGCTAGCGCTGAGAGTCAAAGACTCTGAGGCAGCGCTCACGTGCAAAGCACATGAGCGCTAGCGCCAAGTGCGCTGCACTTTAAGCAGCGCACCGCTTGCAAAGCACGTAAGCGCTAGCGATAGAACAAAATGTTCTTGGCCCTTGGATCAAAGATCCAACGAACATGATTAAAAATCATCAATTGATTAGAATAAAATGCTGTTAAGGAAACATTCTTCAGAATCTTTCCAAACAGGAAAGATTGTGCTCTGAAAATCAGAGCACCGTTGGATCAATGATCCAATGGTGATTAAAAATCACTAAAGTACAGAATAAATCTGTATGGGAAAAGATTTCCCAATCTTGTTAAAAATAAGAAAATTGCCTTCTGTAGAATAGAAGCCCTAGGATCAAAGATCCAACGGGGGAAACATCCACAAATTAATTAGAGAAAAGATCTCCTTAACCGATTGAATAAATCAGCCTTCACTATATAAAGACCCCAAGACGTCAAGTCTCATAGAGAGGAACCCCCCCTCAAACTTTGAAAAAATTTCAGAGAGAAGAGCAAGCTCTCGGCAGAAGAAGAACTTTTCTTCAAGGTAAAAACAGAGAGATTAAAAAGCTCATCAGAAAAAGAACTTAGTTCTTATGCTAGATCATAGATCTTTAAGACAAATTGTCTTTCACAAAAGAGATTATAACATCTCATTATAAAAAGGGGGGAGAATAATTCAATTCTCTTAGGATCACAGATCCATAAAAGCAAAGCCTTTCACCAAAAACATAAGAGATTGAAATATGTCCTATAAAATAAGAACTCTGTTCCTAGATCTATGAGACAAAGTCTCTTATAAGAGAGAACTTAATTCTCATAACGCAAAGCTGCTTTAAAAGAGCCTTAGCGCTCTAATTAAGAGAAGCGCCTCAGCGCTCCAAATCTAGCGCATAGCGCTGCAAAGCCTTAGCGCTCCAAATTTAAAAGAAGCGCTCTGCGCTCATTTGTCTGGTGCACAGCGCCAAGCGTGCCACGTGCTCCTCACGTATGCGCGATTTCACAGAAGCCTTCAGCGCTCCAACTCTAGCTCACAGCGCCAAGCGCGCCATGTGCTCCTCACGTGTGCGCTACTTAACAGAAGTGCTCTGCGCTCATTATCTGGCGCACAGCGCCAAGCGCGCCACGTGCTCCTCACGTGTGCGCTACTTAAAATAAGCGCTCTGTGCTCATTGACTGGCGCTCAGCGCCAAGCGCACCACGTGCTCCTCACGTGTGCGCTGAGGGAACATACACTGTTCTTTAAATAAAGCCCCAGAACTATAATGAGTGCCCAGCACTCAATAAAAGAAAAAAACGGTTGTCAGAACCCAAACCAATACTCAGCATTGTTAAATAAAAAAGGACTGAGCTTAATTAAATGTCCAACATTTTAACTAAATAGGCCGAGCCCAAAGTGGCCACAGAACCCTACTTCAGATTAACTTAGCCCATATGCTCATAAATCTTTGATCTTAGTCCCAAATTGGACTACCGATTTCCCAACCAATATTGGTTCAAGGGTACATCTCTTGATCTTTGTCGTCGTAATCCTTCAACGTCTTCAGAGAGGTGACGGGTCCCGAAAACCAGACGATCCATAGACTGTGAAGTCCTTAAACTTATGGACTATGATGTCCTTAAACTTTACAGACTATAATGTCTCTAAACTACTACGGACTATGGGGTCCTTAAACTCATGGACTATGATGTCCTTAAACTTTACAGACTATGACGTCTTTAAACTGGACCGCAAAGTCCCTAAACTAAAACAATAGAGCCTAAATGCTCTTTTGTTGGATCTAAATGATCCCGCTAAGTTGATCTTAGTCTAAAATTAGACTAACGTATCCTTAACAAATTGTTAAGTTGATCTTAGTCTAAAATTAGACTAACGTATCCTTAACAAACGTTTAAGTTGATCTTAGTCTCAAATGAGATTAACGATCCTTAAACCTAACCCAAAACTCAAATCTAAGAAAATACGGATTTGGACTAATCCATGCCCTACAGGCGACAACATAAATTAGTCTCCGTAGACAATCCATGGGCAACCAAAAACAAAACAAACACACACGACACGAAGGGACCATCTGGAGAAGGAGAAAGTTGTTACCGCGATGCGGTAGCGTAATTAACTGCAGGGGATTGTGCCTGCAGGGAAGAGCGTCCCCATAATCAAAAACCCCTCAAACGAGGGGGAATCTGACGAAGTATGCTACAATGTCCGCATCCGTCTAAACCTCCGATACATGGTTTCATAAATCAACTTTGTATCTTCGGAGAGGTGGACGGATAAAACCAAATAGCATATGGCCCCAAATTCAGGCAAGACGAACCTACACGGTTTCGTCTCTGTTTTCGGCGGAGAACAATTGTCGTTGTTGCAGTTGGAAGCCATTTTCTCTTCTGCACGGAGCAAGACGCCAAGTCTTAGTACCCCGAATCCACAGGCAACCATATCAAACCGCGATTCGTTCGCGAACACGACACACGAAGTGTAGAGTGGAAAGATGAAAATGTCCCACCGGGCGTGCTAGAATCTGTTCACCGCCGAAAACGGGAGACGAAACCACGTAGGTTGTCTTGCCTGAATTTAGGGGCAGATGTATTTGGTTTTATCCGTCTACCTCTCCGAAGATGCCAAGTTGATTTATGGCACCGTGTATCGGAGGTTTAGATAGATGCGGCCGTTGTAGCAGACTTCGTCAGATTCCCCTTCGTTTGAGGGGGTTTTGATTGTGGGGACGCTCTTCCCTTCAGGCGCAAGCCCCTGCAGTTAATTACGCTACCGCGTCGCGGTAACAAATTTCTCCTTCTCCAGATGGTTACTTCATGCCGTGTGTGTTTGTTTTCTTTTTTGGTTGCCCGTGGATTGTATACGGAGACTATTTATGTTATCGCCCATAGGGCGTGGATTAGTCCAAATCCATATTTTCTTAGATTTGGGTTTAGTTTGGGTTTAAGGATCGTTAATCTCATTTGAGACTAAGATCAACTTAAACGTTTGTTAGAGATACGTTAGTATAATTTTAGACTAAGATCTACTTAACAAGATCATTTAGATCCAACAAAAGATCAATTTGACTCTATTGTTTTAGTTTAGGGACATTGCGGTCCATAAGTTTAAGGACATCATAGTCTGTGACAGTTTAAAGACGTCATAGTCTGTAACGTTTAAAGACATCATAGTCTATGAGTTTAAGGACCTCACAGTCCATAAAGTTTAAGGACATTATAGTCCATGAGTTTAAGGACCCCATAGTCCGTAAAGTTTAAGGACATCATAGTCCAGTTTAAAGACGTCATAGTCTGTGTAGTTTTGGTTCAACCGTTTAGGGATGCACCAAAAGTTATTGGTTTTTGGGACCCTCCATCTCCCTGAAGACGTTAAAGAATTACAACAACATATATCAAAGGTATGAAGAGTTATACCCTTGAACCAATGTTGGTTGGGAGATCTGTAGTCAAGTTTGGGACTAAGATCAGTTAAAAAGATTTATGAGCATATGGACTCAATTAATCTAAATTAGGGATCTGTGGCCAACTTAGGCTCGGCCCACTCAGTTAAAATGTTGGACATTTAATTAGGCTCGGTCCTTTTTCATTTAACAATGCTGAGCATTGGTTTTGGGGTCTGACAACCTTTTTGTCTTTTATTGAGTGTTGAACACTCATTATGGCTCTGGGGCTTTATTTGAAGAACAATTTATGTTCTTTCAGCACACACGTGAGGAGCACGTGGTGCGCTTGGCGCTGAGCGCCAGATTCAGAGCACTAAGGTGCTTCCTATGGGATATCGCACACGTGAAGAGCACATGGAGCGCTTGGCGCTGAGCGCAAGACTTAGAGCGCTAAGGCACTTCATGAAATAGCGCACATGTGAGGAGCATGTGGTGCGCTTGGCACTGAGCGCCAAACTTGAAGTGTTGGGCGCTTCCTTTAAAATAGCGCTTGGAGCACTGGGCGCTGAGCGCCAGACTTGAAGCATTGAGGCGCTTTTTTAAATTGGAGCGCTAAGAGCGCTGCGGCGCTGTGCGCCAGACTTGGAGCACTAAGGCGCTTCTTTAAATTGGAGCGCTAGGGTTCTGCGGCGCTGTGCGCCAGATTTGGAGCGCTGAAGCGCTTCTAATTAGAGCACTAAGGCTCTCTTTAGGCAATTTTGATCAGTTCTGCGCTCTGAGAATTAAATTCTCGTTCATAGGAGACTTTGTCTCATAGATCTAAGAACTATGTTCTTATTTTAATAAAAGATTTTACAATCTCTTTTTGTTCTTGTGAAAGACTTCGTCTTTATTTTATAAATCTATGATCTGGATAGAATTAAGTTCTTCCCCCTCACTTTTTATGATGAGATGCTATGATCTCTTTTGTGAAAGATCTCGGTCTTATAGATCTTTGATCTAGAAAAAGAAATAGATTCTTCTTCACTTTATGAGATGATTTTATCTCTCTGTTTTATTTACCTTGAAGAAATTCTTCTTCTTCCGAGAGCTTGCTCTTCTCTTTGAAATTTCTCAAAGTTTATGGGGGGGTTCCTCTATGCAAGACTTGAAGTCTTCGGTCCTTTATATAGGGGAGGCTGATTTGTTGAATCAGTTGAAGAGATCTTTTCTCTAATTGATTTGGGAATATTTCCCGCTGTTGGTGTTAGTGTATATGCCCTACGGGCCATTATTGTATCATACTAGCTTGTATATTACTTAATGGAAGCTTGGGATATTCACAGTTATATTAACAGTCTTGCTCAACATAGTAGTATGCTACTTGGTTTATATCTATCTTAATATGTGTATATGTTAGCATATCGCAAATACATATTGATAGAGCCCTTAGGATTGCTTGACTACCAGCGTTGTGATGCCAGTCACACTAGTGGGGGCTGGGTAGTCTACAAGCACATCCTTTTTCAGGTCCCTAGTCGTAGGATTATCGAGACAGGGCATCGATACTCCAGAGTAGACTAGTGTGTACGCTTCTCATCCCAGTTGGGGAGATGGTCTGTCCCACAGCCATCAGTACGTTGTACTGGAGATAGTATATAGGTGCTCGTTGGGTTACGGGTACACCGGACAGGACTCGCAGGGAACTGTTGGTTGGTATTATACCCGTCGTCATTTAACAGTTCCCAGGTGACATGAGTACAGCATAGTCCGCAGACTTGACACTGCTGCTTCGTCTCGAGTGTGTTCCCACTGTTCTTAGATTGCTACCCTACCACGGCTCAAAGGAGTCATGCAAACAGGTAGCAGTTGGGTGCAGTCCCGAAGCTCTTGGAGGCAGTGGCGGTTAGATAGGATTCTTCTCTCCCGGTATTGGGAGTTGATATCGCGCTGTGTTTGGAGAGCCATTACGCAAAGTCCCTGGCCAGGGCAAACGAGATTTACTGGTAGGATTTCCAGTAGCTTCTCAAGGTGTAATGGGTTTCGCTCCGACACGACTTATACAGCTTTTAACGGACTGACGCTTGCCGTCCCCTAGGCCCGATATGCGATAGTCTTAGACGAACAGACCGGACTGTACGGAGATTTTCACATCAGGCTCAGTAGGAGTTCTGATGGGTTTCCTCATCGGCTTTCTTATCGACATCTACCTGGGGACCGTTACGTACAGCTAGTACCGTTTGCGGCCTGTGGTTAAACCCACTGCCAGCGTAGTGTCGAGTCTTTAGAGTCCCATACAGAGAGTTTCCCTACTTCAGGCGAAACGATATAGAGGTCGTATGGTTTAACGATAGGGTTCGGACACATACGTGTATTTATGTACGTACGATATTCGGACAGTTTTTACTAGCGGGCTTTAGTTTAAGCTAGATTCTAGTATTGGATTATTGGATTTATACAGTCTCAGATTTTCCGTGTTTTATGGATGGGAGGGGCATTCTCGTAATTACTCGAGAAGTTTCTAGAAGAAAGGTGACTCATTATATTTTAATTCATTTATGAATTAAGCTTAATGATGTGGAGGAGATGATGTGAAATTTGCATTAATTACATCATATGTCATGAGGTGATTCACCTCAAAGTAATTAATGAAGCATGGTTGATAATTTTATATATTATTACTTAGATATTTTCATGCTTCATTATTTATCCAAATGACTCAAGATTTATATTCATTTTCACAAACACATTCTCTCTCCTCAAGCTCTCTCTCTTCAAAGACCTAACCCTAATCCTCTCATGTGTTGAGATCCTAAGGGTTAGCAAGACTAATAGATCCCTAATCCATCTGTATATCCTCTAGGTTATTTTGATTAGTACTCATAGCCACCTAGTTACCTCAAGTGAGAGGTTAAAGCTTGGAGAAGGAACTCTCGGGTGGATCTTCTATCACATCGAGGAGGCCGACGAGGAGGTGAACAACAAGAAAAAGAAGGACTAGAATCTTGAGGTATAATCATCTATCATAGCAGTTAATCACTTCTAGATAGTTGTTAGTTAGGGTTTAGCAAAAATCCATAAAGTTAGTCGATGTTAACTTAAACAAAATGATTGTTTTACCTATTCCGCCTCCCCGCATCATGTGGGGTGTCTAACGTCGACTTACAGTGGTATCAGAGCCTAGATAAACCATAACTAACTTGTTAGCAAAGTCTTTAGAAATTTGATCGCAAAACAAACCCAAAAATACGACATTTTCACATAGTTTCTGCCGTTTTTAAAACAAGGTCTAAAAATTTTTCAGGGACCCTTAAAAATACAAGCAGGGTTTTTTAAGAATTGTGAAGAAATTTGGGGCTGTGAATCGGCCATACCACCGCGGAACCGCCGCCGATCCAAGCGATCCGTCGCGGATCCGCGGCCGAGTTGACACCGAGTCAACCCAAATTTGCTCAGTTATTCTTCTGTGTTGATGTGTTTTCTAGGATGTTTTGTTTCTGCTCAGGTTTAATGTGCACAGAGAATTGTTTGGAGTAGATTCATTAGTGTTGCTTGATCAAAATTCTAAGATATTTGGCTAACTTGATTATATCTGTGTTGTGTTTAATGTGTTCGTAAACCTCCCCTAACTGGTATGTCGGTTAGCAGGGGGTTGCACATTTCTGTAATGGTTTTTACTGGTTTGTGATTATGAACATGTTGGATTGTCGTGAATGGATAGCCGGAGATATGAGACGAGTGTTTCTTTCATTCAAATGTAAATTGTAATTTGTTGTAATATTCTTTTGCGGGGCACATCCGGGTTGAGATTGTAGCCACCGTTGTATTATTTCATTTACTGTTTTCTGCTCCTAGGATAGACCCAAGGTGGGGTGCACAAACTACCGGGTACTTTGAAGTGTTTAGTGGCCTACTCACGTCGTTGAGGGAGACCGCTTCACTTCGGGTACTTGGCGGGTAGTTTGCCGTACCCGTAGGGGTCTAGGGTGGGGTTTTGGCTATTCATCGCGACTGTGTAATCCGTCTTTCTTTGCAGGCTCAAAAGAAATGCAGATTCGTAGAAAATCCAATATGTTCATCTGTGATCTGGAATGCCTATTATTGCGTCTGACGAATGTACAATATCTATATATGATATCCAGTAGGCGTCACTTATGTTTTTCACCCGTGCTAGCCCAGCCCCAGCTCTGTCGTTAGTTAAGTAACCTAACGGGTGAATGACGGGGTCCAGTGGCGAATGCGGATGGCATAAGTGGACGTTGTATTTTCGTTGTTTTCTGCAATGATAGGTTAATTGATGGAACGCATAATATTAATGCAAAGAAAATAAAACAAAGTTGAATCGTTGGAACAGTTTAAAAGAAACCACTCAGTTATTTTAAAACAGAAGATATTTTTTTAATTGCGGAGCTTAAACCACTCCTTTTAAAAGCTATCAGGTTCCTTCGATCATATCAAGTTCACTACATTCACGGTTTCGCCAAAACCATTCGTAGCCCTCCGTCATTTCATTTGGGTATTCAGTAGTATTCAAGCTTTGTATTTTGACCAATGCCAAGGCATAGTGTTTGGTAGCTGCTGGGTATTCATTTGTTGCATAGATAGATGAGTTGGTTTGGGATAGTCGTGCTATCATTTGGCCAACGTCAGGGGTATGTACGGGCGGGTTCAAATTAACAAGATAATGATGGGTAGAACTTGACATGTGACTTATGACATTTTGACCAACGCCAAGGTCATAAGAGCATAGGGCAAAAATCCACATCGGGAATTTCTAAAGAAACTGAAATTTGCTAAGAGTTGCAAACCATTTAGAGTGTGATAATTTTGGTAGGATTCCTTCAGTTTTATCACACGATGATATTTAGATCCTGATCCTACTGTGAGTATCCGCTACTCATCAGGAGATTCGTCACTTTACAATCAATGCTATAAACCAAGTAGGTGTCGAGAAAGGTGTCAGCGAGGCTACACCCCCAGAGAAAAGAGCTTATTTAATTAAGAAACTTCGCGAAAGCGTCGTAAAACCTCCCTCGAAGTACCGACACCGGCCTGGCTGAACGGTTAAGCAAGTATTGTACGGTGAGAATAGTCCTGACTAGTTCTTCCTTTTTGGTTTGAGGAGGGATTCGAGAAACAGTGGGAACCATCCTGTTTAGATAAACTAAAAACCACTCTAAACTTGCAATAGCATCATGCTAAAGTGTTCCCTCTCTCTCTCATTGAAGCGACCTAGAACATGACAGGCCTTAAGTTATTATTAGATAAAAATATTTTGACAGGGCCAAATTATAAAGATTGGTTCCAGAATGTTAAGATGGTTATTACCTATGACAAATTGGGGTATGTCCTTACTACAAAGGCCCCTGCCGTCCCAGGTCCTGAATCCAGTGTCGCGGATAAGGAAATCCGCAAGACCTGAGAGTTAGACTGCGCGAAGGCCAAGTGCATCATGCTTTCCTCTATGAATAATGAACATCAGAGGAGGCACGAGAATATGGATCTAGAATCCATATTTCTCCACACCAAGGAACAGTATGGAGAGCAATCTCGTATAGCAATATACGAGACCTTGAAGAACTTGTTTCAGTCGAGGATGGTCGTCGGATCATCTGTAGGGGAACATGTCCTTAAGATGATTGGCTATATTGAAGAGCTCGCAGACGTCGGGACAACATTAGAGAACGAACTGTATACAGACTTGATTCTCCAGTCTCTTTCTTCCCCCTACGCCCAGTTTATCTTGAATTTCAACATTCAAGGTCAAGAAGTTGAACTTCCAGAACTCCTTAACATGTTGAGGAGTGCAGAGGGCACCTTGCAGAAGGCAAGGAAAACACCCACTATGTTTGTTCGTGGTGCTTCCTCTTCCGGGTCTAAGGCAAGGGCTAAAGGAAGGAAGAAGAAGGCCGCTACCAAACCAAGAGGTGGTGTTGGTAAGGTGGGAGTCAAGGGAAAGGCAAAGGTTGCGGTGCTAGTAGTGGCAAAGGACGAGTGCTTCCACTGTCGTAGGAAAGGCCATTGGAAGAAAGATTGCAAAGCATGGATTGCCAAGAACCAGGACCCGAAGCAAGCTGTGGTTTCGACTTCAGGTGTGTTTGTAATTGAAAATTGTCTGTCAATCAACTCTACTTTCTGGGTATTGGATACCGGATCAGGATCTCATATATGCAATTCATTGCATGCTTTGAGAAACCGTAGAGTTATTAGGGTAGGCGATTTGTCTCTCAGAGTTGCGAACGGAATGAGCGTGGATGCTGAATCCGTGGGAGAATATCGCCTAGGTTTGATAAGTGGGCAGATATTGATTCTACGTAACTGTTTGTATGTACCTAGTTTGACTTGTAATATCATATCAGTGTCCTCACTTTCGAGAGAGGGATATGATTTTACATTCGTAAGCAATATAGTAAACATCCATCTAAATCAAGTTCTGACTGGGTCCAGTACATTAGATGACGGTATATACGTATTAAATCAAGCTCAGGTTTTCAATGTCCATAACACACTTAAAAGAAAGTCTCCGGAAATAAATCAGGCTTTCTTATGGCATTGTAGACTAGGTTACATCAATAAAACACGGTTGACTAAGTTACATAGAGAAGGATATTTGAATCCGTTCGAATATCAATCTTATGCTACTTGTGAATATTTTCTCAAAGGAAAGATGACAAAGACTCCATTCACTGTACATGGAGTAAGAGCGAGCGAGCTCTTAGGACTCATACACAGCGATATATGTGGTCCAATGTCTACACATGCAAGAGGCAGTTTTTCATATTTCTTCACTTTTACGAATGATTACTCTAGGTATGGATTCATTTTCTTAATGAAATATAAATCCGAGGCCTTTGAGAAATTCCAAGAATATAAGAATGAAGTACAAAACCAAACCGGCAAAAGTATCAAGACACTGAGATCTGATCGAGGTGGTGAATACTTAAGTGCCGAGTTCCTGGGTTACCTAAAAGAGAATGGAATTCTCTCTCAGCTTACTCTTCCATACACTCCACAGCATAACGGTGTATCGGAAAGACAGAACCGAACCCTATTGGATATGGTACGTTCCATGACGAGTAATGCTGAGTTACCGCGATCTTTCTGGGGTTATGCGCTAGAATTAGCTGCATATCTTTTGAACAGGGTTCCTACCAAGACTGTGCCTACCACACCATATCAGATGTGGAGTGGGAAGAAACCTTATCTTCAGTATCTGAAAATATGGGGATGTCCAGCTTTTGTTAAAAAGCAGCATGCGGACAAACTCGAGGCACGCTCAGTACAGTGTAAGTTTGTAGGATATCCAAAAAACTCTAAGGGGTATTTTTTCTATTACGCAGAGGAACAAAATGTTTTTGTTTCTCGTAATGCCCATTTTCTAGAACAACAGTTTTTAGAAAAGGAAACAAGTGGGAGCGCAATAGAACTGGAAGAAATTCCAGAACCGCAAACTACTACTGAAAGTTTGGTAGAACCAGAAGTTCAAGAAGAACAGGACATTCCCGCACCCCTCCGCAGGAGTAGTAGACCGTCTCATCCGCCTGAGAGATACTACAGTTTTCTCATAGACGGGGATAGAGAGGATTGCGTCATTGATAATGATGAACCTACTAGCTTCCAGCAGGCCATCCAGAGCGGCGACTCGGTAAGATGGCTGGATGCAATGCGGACCGAGATGGAGTCCATGTACACCAACAAAGTATGGACTTTGGACTTTGCTCCAGATGGGGTAAAACCCATAGGATGCAAGTGGATCTTCAAGAAAAAGATTGGTGTAGATGGACAGGTAGAAACCTATAAGGCTAGACTTGTTGCAAAGGGTTTTCGTCAAAGACCTAGTTTAGACTATGACGAAACTTTTTCTCCAGTGGCTATGCTCAAATCTATTCGGATCCTTCTTGCCATTGCCGTCTTCCATGATTATGAGATATGGCAGATGGACGTAAAGACGGCTTTTCTAAATGGTAATTTAGAAGAGTACGTCTATATGGATCAGCTAGAAGGTTTCAATCAGAGTGGGAGCAGCGGGAAAGTGTGCAAGTTGCTTAAGTCCATTTATGGACTAAAGCAGGTATCGCGGAGTTGGAACATCTGTTTTGATGAAACGGTCAAGGAATATGACTTTATCAAAAATCCAGATGAACCATGTATATATAGTAAAATTGTAGCACGAACTGTCGTATTCCTCGTCTTGTACGTGGATGACATTCTATTGATAGGAAATGATATTCCTATGCTACAATCTGTCAAAGGATTCTTGTCACACAGGTTCTCCATGAAATACCTGGGTGATGCCTCTTACATTCTGGGGATCCAGATCTATCGTGATAGATCTAAGAGGATGTTGGGAGTTTCGCAGTCCAGGTATATCAACACTATACTGAAAAGATTCAGTATGGAAGATTCTAAGCGTGGTAATTTACCGGCTTGTCACGGAATCACCCTCTCCAAAGAGATGTCTCCCAAGACTGATTTGGAAAGGGATCGCATGTCGATTATATCCTACGCTTCTGCGGTAGGCTCTATAATGTATGTGATGTTGTGCACCAAACTAGATGTAGCTTACGCACTGAGCGTGGTAAGCCGGTATCAGTCAGACCCAGGAGAGAAGCACTGGATAGCAGTAAAGAACATTCTCAAGTACCTGAGAAGGACTAAGGATATGTTCTTGGTTTACGGCGGAAAAGACCTCCAGATCGAGGCTTTTGCTGACTCCAGCTTCCAGAGTGACAAGGATGACTCCAAGTCCATGTCAAGTTATGTCTTTACCCTCAATAGAGGAGTGGTGTGCTGGAAGAGTACCAAGCAGGACACCGTTGCTGACTCGACGATGGAAGCGGAGTATATAGCTGCTTGCGATGCCGCAAAAGAAGTAGTCTGGATGAAGAAGTTCCTAACAGAACTTCAGGTGGTTCCATCCATTGTTGATCCAATACCTCTGTATTGTGACAACAACGAGGCTATAGCTTTAGCAAAGGAACCCAGGTCCCATCAGAAGTCCAGACACATCTTGAGGCTCTTGAGGCGGTATCACCTGATCAGGGAGATCATAGATCGCCAGGAGATCGAAGTCCAGAGAGTTGCTACAGAGGAGAATGCTGCAGATCCATTCACAAAGGCCTTACCTCAGACACAGTTCGAGAGGCTATTCGAGATGATAAGTCTTCGATATGCCAGTACATGGCCCTAATGCAAGTGGGAGATTGTTAGTGTATATGCCCTAGGGGCCATTATTGTATCATACTAGCTTGTATATTACTTAATGGAAGCTTGGGATATTCACAGTTATATTAACAGTCTTGTTCAACATAGTAGTATGCTTGCGATGCCAGTCACACTAGTGGGGGCTGGGTAGTCTAAGAGCACATCCTTTTTCAGGTCCCTAGTCGTAGGATTATCGAGACAGGGCATCGATACTCCGGAGTAGACTAGTGTGTACGCTTCTCATCCCAGTTGGGGAGATGGTCTGTCCCATAGCCATCAGTACGTTTTACTGGAGATAGTATACAGGTGCTCGTTGGGTTACGGGTACACCGGACAGAACTCGCTGGGAACTGTTGGTTGGTATTATACCCGTCATCAGTTAACAGTTCCCAGGTGACATGAGTACAGCATAGTCCGCAGACTTGACACTGCTGCTTCGTCTCGAGTGTGTTCCCACTGTTCTTAGATTGCTACCCTACCACGGCTCAAAGGAGTCGTGCAAACAGGTAGCAGTTGGGTGCAGTCCCGAAGCACTTGGAGGCAGTGGCGGTTAGATAGGATTCGTCTCTCCCGGTATTGGGAGTTGATATCGCGCTGTGTTTGGAGAGCCATTACGCAAAGTCCCTGGTCAAGGCAAACGAGATTTACTGGTAGGATTTCCAGTAGCTTCTCAAGGTGTAATAGGTTTCGCTCCGACACGACTTATACAGCTTTTAGGGGACTGACGCTTGCCGCCCCCTAGGCCCGATATGCGATAGTCTTAGACGAACAGACCGGACTGTACGGAGATTGTCACATCAGGCTCAGTAGGAGTTCGGATGGGTTTCCTCATCGGCCTTCTTATCGATATCTACCTGGGGACCGTTACGTACAGCTAGTACCGCTTGCGGCCTGTAGTTAAACCCACTGCCAGCGTACTGTCGAGTCTTTAGAGTCCCACACAGAGAGTTTCCCTGCTTCAGGCGAAACGATATAGAGGCCGTATAGTTTTACGACAGGGTTCGGACACATACGCGTATTTATGCACGTACGTTGTTCGGACAGTTTTTAATAGCGGGCTTTAATTTAAGCCAAATTCTAGTATTGGATTATTGGATTTATACAGTCTCAGATTTTTCGTGTTTTACGGATGGGAGGGGCATTCTCGTAATTACTCGAGAAGCTTCTAAAAGAAAGGTGACTCATTATGTTTTAATTCATTTATGAATTAAGCTTAATGAGGTGGAGGAGATGATGTGAAATTTGCATTAATTATATCATGGGCCATGAGGTGATTCACCTCAAAGTAATTAATGAAGCATGGTTGATAATTTTATATATTATTACTTAGATATTTTCATGCTTCATTATTTATCCAAATGACTTAAGATTTATATTCATTCTCACAAACACATTCTCTCTCCTCAAGCTCTCTCTCTCTTCAAAGAGCTAACCCTAATCCTCTCATGTGTTGAGATCCCAAGGGTTAGCAAGACTAATAGATCCCTAATCCATCTCTATATCGTCTAGGTTACTTTGATTAGCACTCATAGCCACCTAGTTACCTCAAGTGAGAGGTTAAAACTTGGAGAAGGAACTATCGGTTAGATCTTCTATCACATCGAGGAGGACGAGGAGGAGGTGAACAACAAGAACAAGAAGGACTAGAATATTGAGGTATAATCATCTATCATAGTAGTTAATCACTTCTAGATAGTTGTTAGTTAGGGTTTAGCAAAGATCCGTAAAGTTAGTCGATGTTAACTTAAACAAAATGATTGTTTTACCTATTCCGCCTCCCCGCATCATGTGGGGTGTCTAACGTCGACTTACAGTTGGATCTTTGATCCAAGGGCTTCTGTTTTACAGAAAGCAATCTTCTTGTTTTTAACAAGATTGGAAAAATCTTTTCCCATACAGAACATATTCTGTATCTTGGTGATTTTTAATCACCATTGGATCTTTGATCCAACGGTGCTCTAATTTTCAGAGGTAATCTGATGATATTTAGTCATCTTTGTTGGATCTTTGATCCAAGGGTGGGGAACATTTAGTTCCAGCGCTAGCGCTCTCGTGCTTTGCACTAATGCGCTGCTTCAGAGTCTTTGACTCTTTGTGCTGGCGCACTTGGTGCTAGCGCTATCGTGCTTTGCACGTGAGCGCTGCCTCAGAGTCTTTGACTCTTAGCGCTGACGCACTTGGCGCTAGCGCTCTCGTGTTTTGCACGTGAGCGCTGCCTCAGAGTCTTTGACTCTTAGCGCTGGTGCACTTGACGCTAGCGCTCTCGTGCTTTGCACTTGGCGCTAGCGCTCTCGTGCTTTACACGTGAGCGCTGCATCAGAGTCTTTGACTCTTAGCGCTGGCACATCTAGCGCTGGCACATCTAGCGCTGGCACTCTCGTGCTTTGCTCGTGAGCGCTGCCTCAGAGTCTTTGACTCTTAGCGCTGGCGCTCTTAGTGCAAGCGCTCTCGTGCTTTACACGTGCGTGCTGCCTCATTTCAAATTTCAAAATTTGAACAGAGCTTTACTCTGATTGGGGGAAACAGTCTTCAGAGAGGTGAAGGGTCCCAATAAACAGTAACTCTTGGCACACCCCCAAACCAATGAGCCAAAACAACATGGACTATAATGTCCTTAAACCCAATGGACCGTAATGTCCCTAAACAATACTCCATGGACTATGATGTTCTTAAACATGGACTATGATGTCCTTAAACCCAATGGACCGCAATGTCCCTAAACTAAATTCCATGGACTATGATGTCCTTAAACCCAATGGACCACAACGTCCTTAAACTAAACTCCATGGACTATGATGTCCTTAAACCCAATAGACCGCAACGTCCCAAAACTAAACTCCATGGACTATGATGTCCTTAAACATAGACTATGATGTCCTTAAACCAATGGACCGCAATGTCCCTAAACTAAACTCCATGGACTATGATGTCCTTAAACCCAATAGACCGCAACGTCTCTAAACTAAACTCTATGGACTAAGATGTCCTTAAACATGGACTATGATGTCCTTAAACCTAATGGACCGTAATGTCCCTAAACTAAAACGATATAGCCCAAATACTCTTTCGTTGGATAAAAAATGATCCCGAACCTCCGTTAAGTAGATCGTAGTCTAAAACTTAGACTAACGTATCCTTAACAAACATTTAAGTTGATCTTGATCTCAAATGAGGTTAACTATCCTTAAATCAAACCAAACCCAAATCTAAGAAAATACGGATTTGGACTAATCCCCGCCCTACGGGCGACAACACAAATTAGTCTCCGTATACAATCCACGGGCAACCAAAAATAAAATAAACACACACGACACGAAGTGAACATCTAGAGCAGGAAAAAGTGGTTATCGCTACGCGGTAACGTAATTAACTGCAGGGGCTTGCGCCTGCAGAGAAGAGCGTCCCTACAATCAAAAACCCCTCACAACGAGGGGGAATCTGACGAAGTCTGCTACAACGGTCGTATCTGTTTAAACCTTCGATACATGATGCCATAAATTAACTTGGCATCTTTGGAGAGGTAGACGGATAAACCCAAATAGCATCTGCCCCCAATTCAGGTAAGACGTTTGTGTTCCCGGTTTTCGGCGGTAAACAGATTCTGGCACTCCCGGTGGGACCCCTTCCTCTTTCCACTCCACATTTCGTGTGTCCTATTTTTCTACGATCAAATAATTGCGGTATATATGTTTGTGGTTGCCCTTGGGTGATGGGATACTGAAGCCGGTGTTTCGTCTCTATGAAGAATGGCGTTTGCCTCCCACCCTAGCAGCTCAGGCTCTGTCATATCCGGTGGAGTCAAGTATGGGTCACTTGCAGCCTCAAATCTCTGCAATCCGGCTCTTCAAGAAATCAATGGGCTTCTCTTTGGGTCGATACTCCCACCTCCCACCCTAGGTGCCTCAACATTGATGGAGGAATCCCAGAAGAAGTCTGTCTTCTAAAGGCTGGTTCCCCAAGCTGCAGCTTTGCCGACGGAATCAGTCCTCAAAAAACTGGACCTGCCGAAGACCAAGGTCGACGCAGGGGGAAGAATATTCAAGCTCTCAAAGGAAACAGGGGGCAGGCTCAGCAAAATCCTGAGGCTAATCAAATCCCAACCGTAAGAAACGGTCGACGTCGATATCGGCATAATACAAAATGAGCTGGGGGCAGTTCTCCGTATGGTCGTGTTTCAACCCCAGTGGTGAATGTTGTTGTTCCAACCGGGAACAGCTTCAAACTGTTGCGAAGGGTCAGACAAAATTCTCCTACCGTAATACTAAAGAAGTCTCCGCAACACATAGAGATCCCACGAGAGCAGAAACCAGTTCGCTCCCTAAAACAACTTTCCTCATCTATATATAAGGTGTTGAAGCAGATGAAGATCTCCGTCGTCGACCGCGGCTCTTCCCCTAGACGTCAGCCAAATTCTGACAAATTCCCTTTCAAATACAAGGGGATTCATCCCAAAACGGATCCTGATATAGCGGTTCCTCCCAAAACCAAAGCGGATTTTCACAAAAAAGAGAGGCTTAATAAAGCTCAAGTCCCCGAAGAAAACTCCAAACATCCCAAGCTTGGGGCATGGTAGTTCACACAGTCTATGTGGTGAATTCCAAAGACGAAGTTCGAGCTTCTACTAGTCACCGACCTCAAACTCGGTCCTTGACAAAAGTTCAAATGCAACGTGAAAAGCTGTAGAAGATGCTCGCTCAGGCGGCGGCAAACGCTATTCCGTCGCCTAAGGAAAATCTCGAGGATGCACCCGAAGAAAGAGTAAAGAATGAGTCGGATATTGATTTCCTAAAGCGCGCTCTGAAAAAAAAAAGATGAAAAAGCGGTAGAAATGTCCACTAAAATGAACCGGAATATGGCTGGAATGATGGTTCAATCGGAACCACTGGCAGATGAACCGCCGGTAGACAGTCTTAAAGATAAGGATGACATTTCAAATCCTCTGCAAACCTCATCAATAGCTGAGGAGGAAATGATTCCTAAAAAAAATCTGGACACATATATCGCTCAGCAAGTCAAAACTCACTATGCCAGTGAAGCATGAAATAGGCCAATCAAGACTGGTCGACTGTATCCGGCGTGCTACGATCAAATACAGTACTCGCCAGAATACATACTTTCGACTCCACATATACAAAGGGACCGGGAATCCTCACTGGCACATCGCGCGACTTAAATTCATGTGCGGTAACACTGGAGAGAATGATATACTTCTCCTCTGACAGTTCGTCAGCTGTCTGGCGGGCATTTCTTTTGAATCGTATGCGGAACTCCCGAATGACTCCGTGAATACCTTCGACGAAATGGAGATTCTCTTCTGTCAGAGATTCTTTAGTGTGAACAAATGCACTGTCGTAACGGTGTTGATCAATGAAAGGATTAGATCGAATGAGACCTGGGTTCAATATGTTACCCGATGGCGAAATCTCTGGTCAAATGCGAGCAACGCATCAATGAAGTTGCAGCGATTGGAATGGTCATAGCCACACTTGACACAAATTCAAAGGTGTTCCCGACCTTCCAAGAACTCATGGATAAAATAGCTCAATTGGATCAAATGGGTCAAGACTCTTTCTCATCCGATAATGACGAGTAAAAAAATGGAGGCAAGATAGCGTTTGTCTCCTACGCTCAACAAAAATAAGAGACTCTGAAGCAACCTGTCGCCAAAATAGCGACGGCATGGGTACTCATTCCTCCCCCCTTCCCGAGACATACACAGGGGGCATATTCCTCACTAGCGGAAGAATCTCTATATAGAATGGTCCTTTCTTCTCAAAAGACAGAAAGGATATTAAGGGGCTTACAAACAGGTCCCACAATCTAGTGGAATGCCCCATTTTAAAAAAAAATAAAAAAAAATGGTATGTCCACAAGCAAAATGGGTATGGATGAAAATCCGAAAGGGCGTCATGACTAAAAATAACAGGACTGCTGGCGAGCTTGTGAAAATCTGGAAGGGTGCAATCTCGTTAAAAAAAAACAAAAAAAGGTACGTCCGCAAGCAAAATGGGCACGTATAAAAACCCGAAAGGGCGCCGTGAGTAAAAACAATAGGACTGCCGGTGAGCTTGTGAAAACCCGGAAAGGCGCAATCTCGTTAAAAAAAACAAAAAACAAAAAAAACGGTACGTCCGCAAGAAAGATGGGCACGGATGAAAACCCAAAAGGGCGCCGTGGGTAAAAACAGCAGGACTGCCGGCGAGCTTTTGAAAACCCGGAAGGGCGCAACCTCGTTAAAATAAATACATTTACAAGATCCTCACGACTCGTAAGGAGAATCCCCCCTGTGAGATCCTCACGACTCATAGGATTCAAAAGTCTTAAGTTACCGGGATCTAGACCTGTTCTTAAGCCGTCATATCTCCCAAATTGCCCTCCAGGCGGTCCATATTGACCCTTATATACAATCTATGGGCACGAATGAATATTTCTTTGCCAAGTTTTACAAATGGCAAGAAATGTCCCCATATGGTGAATAACACTTGTAGGTCCTCTCGACTTATAAGGAGAAAACACTCTTGGAAGATCCTTATGACTTACAAGAGAATACATCACTTAGGAATCCCCACGATTCTTAAAGAGAAAATACGCCTACGAGATCCTCACGACTCGTAAGGAGAAAACCCTTTATGAGACCCTTACGGCTCATAAAGTCAAAAGTCTTAGTCGACAGAGTCCTAACCCTGTCTACTAAGCCACCTTTGTCCAAATCGACAGGGGCAAATGATGATTCGCTCCTGGCACTATTCCAGTTGTAGCGATGTTGATGCTTAAATCGGTATCAAATTCCGAGTCCTCTCAAGGCAAATGATGAGTCGCTCCTGGCGATATCCCAGTTGTAGCGATACAGATGCCTAAACAGGTGTCAAACTCCGAAGTCAACCTCTCCGGAAAATGTCGTCCCTACAACCATCTAATAAAGAAGGGGACCCTGTTCGTTTGGGATCGTAAATGCCAAAGTGCACTAGACGAAATCAAGCAATATCTGCAGAACCTGCCGGTACTGACCGCTCCGGTCAAGGGAAAGCCCCTCATCCTGTACACAACCGCCTTTGAAGGTTCTTTGGGAGCGCTATGGGCGCAGGAGAATGACCAAGGGAAAGAGAGAGCCCTTTACTATTTGAGTCGAGTTCTCCTGGGGGCAGAAAACAACTACTCCCCTATCAAAAACACTGCCTGGCGTTAATCTTCGCGATAACGAAGCTCAGACCCTATGCTTTGGCGCATGAAGTCCATCTCATATCAAAAGTAGATCCTCTCAAGTATTTGATGTCAAGAGCCATACTAACAGGACGACTCGCTAAATGGGCCCTCCTCTTGATGGAGTTCTCGATAATCTATCGACCCCTCAAGGCAGTGAAAGGCCAAGCCATCGCCGACTTCCTTGCTGAGCCTAAGCTCAAATGGGCCCGTGAAGAGGCTCGCAATACCGGAGAAGGTTATCCTAACTCCTGCTGCAGGTGAAGTCGTCCAAACTACTTCCCCTACTCGAAAGTCGGCCTTCAACAGGTTGACCATTCCTTCCCAGCGGATATCAGTCTTTGACAGGCTGGCGCCAATAACAGCCTCTCCTCAAAGCAAGAGGCATGACGAAGCTACTCCGGCGATAAAGGTGATCCCGGCTGCACGACATGCTCGACGTCGTCACTAGCGCCGAGTGAGGAAAGCCGGGGGCAGTTCCCCTTCTAGACGTAAACCACCAGCTCCGATGGTGGAAGTTGATGCTGCTGTTCCAACTGGGTACAGCTTTGAGCCACTCAATAGGGTGCGCAAGAACTCTCCAACTGCCGTGCTGAAAAAGTCTCCTCCACCTGCTGAAAATGTTACAAAGGCGAAGTCGGAGCAGCCCCCTCAGCGGCTGTCCTCCAAAATCCGCAGGGTCTGGCGAAGAGTCCAAAACTCTGTAATCGACAAAGACTACTCCCGCCGACAGAAGAAAATGAAGGTTCGGCAAGAGGAAGACCATCCCGTCACCATGCTACAGATGGCGTCGTCTGCAAGGGTGCCTGTTGCAGCACCCTCAACTTTGACCGTTCATAAAAAGAGAAGACTGGAGAAGATCCCTATGCTTACGACAAATCTCAAGGGTACTGAATCCAAACGCCCCAAGTCTTGGGGCATGGTAGTGCACACCATTTACATGGCTTCCGGAAAAAAGGAAAGCCGTGCTTCTGGGGGTCATCGACCACTTACGCGGTCCGTAACTAAGGCTCAAGAGAAACAACAGAAACTCCAGGAGATACTGACAAAGATGGCCACACTTACTGGGCAGAAAGGAAGCCCGGAAGCATCGTCGGAGCAACGCCAAGAACAGGAAACCGACGCCGAGTTCCTCCGAAGAATGCTCGAAAAGAAAGATAAAGAAGCCACGGAACAAGTGGCTAATATAAAACAAATGGCGCTCATGTTCCAAGATATGGTGGGGATGATGATCCAGCCGGATCCTCCAGCCGAAGATCCCCCAATAATCATTGAAGACGACAAAGGAGAGACATCAAACCCTCTTCCGGCTTTATCAGCAGCCAGGGAGGAGACGATCTCGAAAGCTACGCTTGATGACTATATAGCTCAACAAATACAAGCTCATTAGGCAAACGAAGCCGATGGCCAAGTCATCAGAACTGGGCGACCCTATCCAAGCTGGTATGATCAAATTAAGTACCCGCCGGGATATACGATCCCTAAATTTCACATGTATAAGGGGACAGGCAACCCCCATCAGCACGTCGCTCAGTTCAAGGCTCTCTGCGGCAATACTGGAGGTGATGACAAATTGCTACTTCGCCAGTTCGTCGGCAGCTTAGCGGAGACGGCATTTGAATGGTACTCGAAGCTTCCGAATGACTCCATCAAAACATTCACAGAAATGGAGTTGCTATTCACCCAGTGTTTCGCAAGTGCAAGCGAACGCACCCCGATCACGGCATTGATCAATACCAAGGTGAAGCCAGGAGAGACATGGGGTTCAATATGCAATTCGGTGGCGGAACCTATGGTTGAAATGCGAAAAATGTATAGAAGATGCTCCTGCTGTGGACATGTTCGTAGGGACCCTTGACCCGCAAGCAACTATATCCCAATTTATGATGTTCTTCAAGCCGACCACTTTCCAAGCCTTGATCGACAAGCTGGCCCAAATGGACCAGATGGGCCATAGACCGCCCTCCTCGAAAACGAAGCTTCAAAATGAAAAGGGCAAAGGGAAAGCGACCTTCATCGTCAACGCTCCGCAACAGGCGAGTGATCCGATACCAGCTGCTCGCCAAAACGATAAACAGCAATCACTCGGAGAAAAGATGAGACGTCCTTACTCATTCCCTCGGGATAAAATGAGAAGACTGTTCAAATTGGCGGTGCGCAAGAGGCTTATCACTCTACCAGATCCGAGACGCCCACTACAACTGGGCGACGTTAACAATCCCAGTTACTGCCCCTACCACCGAATAGTGGGCCACCCAATCGAAGATTGCTTCGTCTTCAAAAACTGGATTGAGGACCAGTACCAACAAGGTAAATTCATGATGTCTGAAAACTGGAGGGTAAACCCGCCACAACCACACGCTCCTAAAAAGATGGACACGCCGGGGGCATCATGCTCATTTATAGAGGAAGCTCCATGGAAAGTTGTTCTGTCGGCTAAAACTAAAAGAATGTTGAAAGATCTTCAAGCATGTCTGGCGATTAGATGGAAAAACCCACTTGAGCCAGAGATCATTGAGGGGATGCTGAAACCGCACCCAACACCGAGAGTTGGTAGAAATAGGCAAAATACCCAAGCCCAGCCGTCAAAATCTTCAAAGAAAAAGAAGAAGACCAAGAAGCCCGCGCATCCTGATGACAAGCGCACTGACCTGCAAAAGCATATTGACGCGCTAGAAGAATATAACTAGAAGGAGCGAACCCCGGTCACACTCCAAGAGTTTCTCAACCATATCCTTGAGAGCGGAGATAATGACAATGACGACGGAAACGACTCGTCAGAAGAACCCGAGGATTATGTGGTAAGTTGTCACATGATCTCTCATTCACCAATAAATGACGAAGAAGCTCACTCGGCATCAGAAGATAATATAGAGAAGCTGGGGGCAGGATCGGTGCCAACATCCTTGAAACCGTCAGACGAGATGATTGACATGTTGCTGAATGAAGCCCGTCAGAAGAGAAAAGCTGATCAAGAGCATAAAATGGCCATATTTGAAAGGGCCAGGCATCGGCGTCAAGTTGAAGAAGTCATGGTGGGGATGAGTTGCAAAGTGCTCCAACCAGATCGAAGCACACCTGCGGCAGACAAAAACATGCTTAAAACGAAGAAACAGTTCGCTAAAGCCCTATCAAGGGGAATGAAGCTGCCATCTTTCAAAGAAAATACTCCTGGCAGTATACACCTTAATGAAGCGGATGTACATCCTAACTACTGCTTATTCCATCAAAGGATTGCGCACCTTACCGAAGGGTGCAATGCCTTCAAGAAGTGTTGGCAGGGATACGTTGCCCATCGACAACAATTCAAGTGAATGAAGCGCAAATCCGGTCAGGAGTAGAGAAGCACGACAGATGAGCATAAAGGAACAGCCGGTAACTGTCATATGGTTGATGCCATCCCAACAAAAGGGAAGTCTCAAGTTCTTACCTTCGAAAGCGATTCTGACAAAGAAATAG
This sequence comes from Agapanthus africanus, assembly GCA_030015575.1. Lineage (NCBI taxonomy): Eukaryota > Viridiplantae > Streptophyta > Magnoliopsida > Asparagales > Amaryllidaceae > Agapanthus > Agapanthus africanus. The sequence continues at coordinate 190,276,280 of JASDDO010000019.1, read as the reverse complement.
CCCTCGGCCCTCTCTTCAAAGAATCCACCTCAGGAAAAGAGGAAGAGATGAAGAACTGTGAGAATATTCAGCTGCGCAACCGTACGTTGCCCGAAAATAATCTCGGATTTATAAACAAAGGATCGAACAAAAATGATAAGGGGGAGGAAAAAGTCTCTGAGGATATCTCCCTCGATGATCGAGTCGTCGAAGAGCTGGCAGCCAAGGACCCGCCCAAGAAGAAAAAAGTGGATTACAATGTCCTGGCACATCTGAGAAAGATACCCTCACAATTGAGTATCTTGGATGGCATTCTCCTGTCTAAAGAGGCACGAGATTCCCTTATCAGGGCATTACAAGAGCCCAAGCAGTTCCAAGCTTTCCTTGCCGAAGAAAAGATGAAGGACGAGCAGGAAGAAGTGCACACAGCTGACATCACTTTCGGCGACGAAGATCTCCTCTTCGGAACGTGCGAGCACAACCGTCCCCTGTATGTCACCGGGTATTGCCATGACATCAAGATAGGGAAAATATTAGTTGATAACGGGTCCTCTGTCAACCTCCTAAATATGAGAGTACTAAAAGAAATCTGCATGAGCGTTCAGCACCTCGCTCGGGATAAAATCACCATCTCCGGGTTCGACTCCCAGTCATCACAGACGCTCGGGTCTGTAGTACCGACGTTACACTTTGGGTTGCTCGTCACTGACATCAAATTTCATGTCATTGATGCCAAGACCTGCTACAACGCTTTGCTCGGCAGGCCTTAGTTACACGAGTACAACATCATCCCTGCTACACAACATCAGTGTATGAAGTATTTCAAAGATGGTCTCGAGTACACAATTACAGGGGAGCTAAACCCATTCTCTGTAAATGAAGTCCGCAAGTATGAAGATGCTAAGTATTTCTTACCAGACTTCGAAGACACGGAAAGATGTCATAAACCGGAGAATAAGCAAAAAACTATCATCACTATCCCGGTCTTCAGGAGCGATACCGAGGAGGAGGAAGAGATAGTCTATTCGGGGCTACCCCAATGGAATAGGCCGGGACCATCTATCCCTATTCTGGTCTTTGGCAGTGACTCTGAAGACGAAGTCAACGCAGTGTTCTCGGTCTGTCCATCAATGCAGGCCCTCACTGTAGATGATCAGAGTTTGCAAATCGCCATGGTTCCGCGGCAGCACTACAGAGAGCTTGATGCACTCAAGACATATAGTGTGCAAGAGCTGCAGACATTCTACGTCCCTCCCAGGCGAAGAGGTGAAAAGGCGATCCTATTCTATCGATCCACGGAGATTAAAGTCGAAAGAGAAGTCTGGCATGGTGCCGATTTTGCGCTCGACAGGCTCCAACCCATCCGTCTGTCCAGATACTACACGGAGAGATTGAGAAGGTTATTAAGATGCCGAGGCATACCTTTCCAATAGACTGCTCGGCAAGCTCTGTTCTACAACAGGATTTGGGATGTCCTCGGGACTCAGCGAAAATTGCCCAAAGGAAAAATGGAAGCGATTGGGCTCGGATATGTCCAGTCCAAGAAACGGGAGCAATTCTATGGCTGTCATGTCATAAATGACCTCGATGAAGGAGGGGATGCTCTTTTAAAAGACGCTGACGTTGAACCAGAACGAGGTCCCGCTATAAAAATGCCGAGTCCGTCGTTTGAAAAGAAAATGGACAAGCTAGTACGGGAAGCGGGTCAAAAGGTTCGGAACGACCACAGCCGCAAAATGGCTATTTACAAGAAAGCCAAGACGCAACGCCTCCTTCAGTAGGCTACAGAGGATGACAATGCCCTTCACCATCAGCCCGCCATGCATTCCCAAGACAAGAAAAAGGCCCGACGCAGAGGCAAAAACAAGTTAAAGAACGGAAAAAACGTTCGACAGTGGCAAAACGGATCCAAAAGGCCACGCGATCGAGAAAAGGTCGGCCGGAATCCATCTCTTATGAAAAAGATGGGCCGAGTATATTCTTTCCCTCGAGACAAGACAAGGAGAATCTTTGACCTTGTCATGAAATATCAAAAACTGGGTTCATCACCCGGATTATTGCTCCTATCACCGAGCGATAGGACATCCTTTTGAAGACTGTTTCACCTTCAAAAACTGGGTCGAAGACCAATATCAACTTGGCAGATTCGCTCTATCCAACAGTTGGAGGGTAACCCCACCACAAAAGCATGTACCAAAAGCAGCGTATATAGCGAGAGTAGGACCATATCAAAATCGTTCTTGGAAACGATCTTGTACCTGTCACGTGATAATGCTGTCAGAAGAAAGAGTGCACGAGGATATGGATGACCTCTCCTGGTGCTTCGAAAACGAGGATGAAAAGGAGTTGATCTCAGAATTTCCACCGGCGCCAAAAGAGTTGGAAGATGGAATACATACTACTGCGGACAACCTAAGGAAAATCGACTTGGGGACGGAAAACGACCCGCGGCCTACGTTCATTAGTGAGCTGCTGTCTAAAGAACAGGTGGCTACACTAAAAGACGTGCTCATGCAGTATAAAGACTGCTTCACATGAAACTATTCCGAGATGCCGGGGCTAGATCCAGAAATAGCTGTGCATAAATTGGCGATATCTCCGGACGTCAAGGCAGTCAAACAAGCACCAAGAAGAATGCGGCTCGAACTTGAAATGAGTATGAACGCCGAGGTCAAGAAGCTGATCGACTCCGGCTTCATCCAAGAAGTTCAATACCCTGACTGGATCTCTAACATTGTCTCGGTGATGAAGAAAAATAGGATGGTGCGCATCTACGTGGACTTTCGGGACCTCAACAAAGCCTGTCCGAAGGACGATTTCCCCGTATGGGTTACCGAGCTGATGATTGACAACACGTCCACTCATGAAGTCTTCTCCTTCATGGACGGCTCGTCAGGGTACAATCAAATAAGGATGCATCCTGAAGACCAGAAGCATACCGCTTTCCGGACTCCTCTGGGCGTATTCTGCTACAAAGTAATGCCTTTCGGTATGAAGAACGCCGGCGCTACCTACCAGAGGGCCATGACAAAGATTTTGGATGACCTCATATATGGAATCGTCAAATGCTATATCGATGACCTCGTAGTGAAAAGCAAATCGTACGAGGAATACTGGGAGCATTTGAAAACAGTGTTCCAACGTCTTCGTAAGTATAACCTGAAGATGAACCCTCTGAAATGCGCATTTGGAGTCTCCTCAGGCAAATTTCTAGGATTCATCATACGACACCGAGACATCGAAATAGATCCATCGAAGATCAAGGCAATTACGGAAATGCCCACTCCAAGAACTTTAAAACAATTACGGTCTCTACAAGGGAAGCTCGTGTATATCCGACGGTTCATAGCCAACCTCTCCGGAAAATGCCGTCCCTACAGTCACCTGATGAAAAAGGGAACCCCGTTCATTTGGGATCATAAATGCCAGAGTGCACTCGATGAAATCAAGCAATAACTGTAGAACCCACCGGTACTGACCGCTCCAGTCAAGGGAAAGCCCTTCATCCTGTACACAACAGCCCTTGAAGGTTCTTTAGGCGCGCTATGGGCACAGGAGAACAACCAAGGGAAGGAGAGAGCCATCTACTATTGATTTGAACGATGTTTTTAGATCAAAGAATTAATTACCGCAATCAAGAACGGCGTCGCTTGGTAGCCAGCCAGTGAGTACGGGTCGGTCCACAGGGATTTTGTGTATTCTCAATTTATTCTAACGAGTTAATTCTAAATGGTGTTGGATTGATTATCACTAAAAACTAAGGTTGATCTAGATTAGGATTAAAATCTTGTTAGGGTTAGGTTTAGGTTAAGTTTGGAAAGTCAATATTCCTCACCGCTTTCTATGCCCTAATTAAGATCTATGAGGTGTCATGGTAATAATAATAAAGTGGATTAGTACCATCGGGAAGAAACTAGGGTTCTTCCTCTAGGTTCGTGTCCTTCCTTTCTTAATTCTTACCCTAACCTTCATGGAAAACATGCACAACCAGTCTTTTAAACTACGGTATCACCGCTACCTCGTGGGATAGGGTGCCGTAGTGAGTGGTGTGTGTATGTATGCATGGAGTCCTATAAAAATATGTGATGGGCAAGAAAGGGGTGAGAGATTTTCATCTTTCAAACCTCTCCTATTCCTAACCCTAACAAGTGAGGATCTACTCACTCATTAGGGAATTGATAAACATGTTCTAAACTAATTAACTAGGGCAGATAATAAAAGTTATGCTAGGGCAGAAAGAAAATTAACTAGGGCAATAAAATGAAAACTTACTCTAATTTTTATTTGATGCTCTCTTCAAATATTACAGGAATTGAATTCTGAATTTTGATAAATAAAATGAGGCACAAGAAGAGGCATACCTCAAAAAGAGGTTTAGGGTTTCTATTTATAGATCATAGAAACCCTAGGGTTACATTCGATTCATATCTGCATTTACAATTATACCCTAAAGAAGACTATTCAACGCACCGCCGCACCGCCAAGAATTTTCACCGACACGGGCTTGTCATGGCCGCGGAACCGCGGCCAAAATCCATGTTTGGCCGCGGATCCACGGCCATATAGAGGGCTTAGTGGCTGAAATCTTCTGGTGTTTTTCTGGTTGCATTTGGCTTCTTGTTTCTTCACTTGGTTTCTCAGATTGTCTTCTAGTTCTCTTCCAGATTTCCACAGTGCATAATGTCGTGGACTTTTACCCTTTACTTCATGTCGAAGTCTTGAACCTTGCGCTGCCTTTGTGCTTTGTGAAATTTTCTATTGATCTTCGTTTATTCTTCAAACTGTAGGCATGATCAAGATTCTTCCATTTGTTAGTCGTAGTCTCACTTTTGTATCGTCTTTTTATCAATTTCACTGTTTTGTTCCGAGAACCTGTAACCAGCAACTATGTAGCAGACTTGGATCAAAAGCACCTGTTTATTTGTAAAATGAATAAGAATGGGGAATATAATAATGCAAAATTATGTTATGAACAACTATTTGAGTCGAGTTCTCCTGGGGGCAGAAAACAACTACTCATCTATCGAAAAATATTGCCTGGCATTGATCTTCGCGATAACGAAGTTTCGACATTATGCTTTGGCGCATGAGGTCCATCTCATATCAAAAGTGGATCCTCTCAAGTATTTGATGTCAAGATCCATACTAACAGGACGGCTCGCTAAATGGGCCCAACTCTTAATGGAATTCTCGATAACATACCGACCCCTCAAGGCAGTGAAAGGCCAGGCCATCGCCGACTTCCTCGCCGAGCATTCGATACCTGCCGATTCACCCCTAAATTGCGAATTGCCAGACGAGCATCCGTTTGACACGATCGACGGGGAGAAAGGAGGAAGTGATACCCGATGGGAACTCTACTTCGATGGGGCATTGTTCATATCAGACTTTTGCATTTTTATATCGTCCATTCTTAGTCACATTGCATGTAAGTAGGTACTTTTGATCCATATCTGCTAAATAGTTGCATGTTACAGGTTCTCGGCTCTTTACAGTGAAATTCATGAAAAGTCGCTATAAGTGTGGGACTACGACCAACAAACAGAGAAATACGGGCTTCCGCACACTATCCGTATAATGTCGCCTACCAGTTCAAGGAACAAATAGAATATCATTGAGCATTTCAATACACATAGCACAAGGGCAGCACAAGATTCAAGACATCAACGCGAAGCTCAAGGCAAAAGTCCACGTCATTCTGCACTGTTGGAAATCTGGAAGGAAATAGAAGAGATTCTGAGAAACCAAGTGAAGAAAATAGAAGATAAAAGCAACATGAAGCAACCCTGAAGAGATAAACCCACGATTCCACCAATTGGCCGCGGAACCGTGGCCAAACAGGCTATTCTGCCGTGGAACCGCGGCCATGTGGTGCACGTGTCGGTGGAGGTGTCGGTGCTTTGACTCGGTTTTTTGGGGTTGTTTTGTAATTTCATGTATGGATCGGAATGTAAACCTAGGATTTTTCCTATCTATAAATAGGAGAGCTCAAAGCCATATTAGGTGTGCCTCTTTTAGGGTGCCTTTCTTAGGATGCCTCTTTTTAATTCTTACATCTAAATTTTAATTCCAATTGTAATGCATTGTTGAGAGGTCATCAATAAAGTAAGTTTTTTTTATCTCGCATTCTTTTTATCTGAATTTTAATTCCTGCAATTTTTTATCTGTTCTTTTATTATCTGCAATTTAGTTCATCTATTAAAATAAAAAAATTGAATTTTATTGTTATCTTCCTAATGAGTGAGTAATTCCTCACTTGTTAGGGATAGAAGAGCGAAGGTTTGAGAGAAGGAAATCTCTCTCACTCCTTACTTTGCCCAAATAATTTTAATTAAGGACTCTCTTTAAATCAACCATAAGCCGCTCACTACGGCACCCTATCCTACATGATAGCGGTGATTCCCTACTTAGACCGGTTGTGGTTGAATTAACCGGAGGTTAGGGCTAAGAGCCAAGAACGGACGGATAAGGACCAAAAGGAAGAAACTAAGTTCTTCCTAGTCGTGCTAATCCCCGTTGTTGACTATTACCCTAACACCTATATTCTTAACTAGGGCATTGAAAGAAGTGAGAAGAATCCCTATTTCGAACTAACCTAATCCTAACCCTAGCAAGCCTTTATATCAATTTATTCTCATTCTTAGATCTTAAAACAAAACCCTACCAAAGTTTGGACTTAACTCGTTAGAATATAAAGAAAATGATTCCTTCTCCCTGTGGATCGACCCGTACTCAACCGGCTAGCTGCCAAGCGACACCGTCTTCATTGCGGTAAATTTAAACACAGAAAATCTCTGACAATCAAATGGCGCCGTTGCCGGGGATCAAACTCGGGTCACCCGCGTAACAGGAGGGAATACTCACCACTATACTACAATCAAATGGCGCCGTTGCCGGAGAGACGGTAGTCTCTTTCTTTGTGTAATTTCGGGTTAATAAAAAAAATTTAAAAATTATAAAAATTGAAAAATTTTAAAACAAAAATAATAAAAAAATAAAAATCATCTTGTTATTTTTGAAAGGTTTTTGTGCGAGTGTGCAGGCTTGGAGCAAATTCTGATTCAGATCTGGAGCAAACTCGGTGAATAAATCCAGAATCAGGGGATCTAAACAGAAAGAGGAGAACAAACTCAGCACAGGGAACGAAATTGAAGCAGTCAACCATCTGTTTGACCGCGGAACCGCGGTCTAAGCAACTATTTGACCGCGGAACCACGGTCAAAAGGGTGACTTCAGCAGCCCTATCTATCTGTAAGTATTCTAATCCTCTCTTTCTCTCCTCTGAACTCCACTGAAAAAAATTTCCTGCAGGTTTCTTTGCACAGATTCTATTTCCTCCTATCCAATAAATTGTTTTTGTGCAGGATTCTTTGCGCTGCCAAATAAAAAAAATTTTGCAAGTGTTTTAGATTTTTGGTGTGTTAACTGCTTTGCATAATTAATACAGAATCTAAGGGGCTATAACACCAATCAAGATTGGGTGGGGATTTCATTACCCTTCCTAAGACCCCCAAAAATCATTAAAAAGCATATGTATCACCCTTGAGCTAAATTAAAAAATACCTAGACTCAGCCAACTAAGGACTGTCGTGCTCATTAGGAAAAAGGAAGGTTGTGGGCATTCAATCGTTTATCTAAACTTGACTTTGTGGTGCCTAGGCTAGACAAGTGAGAAAGGTAACTTTAAAAGGCCCGTCTCACTGTGATTCGTGAGTGGAACCCTCCTTTCTTCATTTGTGCTTACCTGGCCACAATTGGCGGTGAAGAGGCGATTTGAGGGATATCTCACAACTTGTCACTTTGGAACAGTTAGGAGCAGTCTAGTGGACTTAGAAGACCATAGTTCTAGGTTTAATTGTGCATGTTTTAACTGTGATTGTTTGAAGTAAGTCTGTATACGTTCTTGCAAAACTATTTCAAAAATTTCTAAACTCCAAAAACAAACAATTTTTTTTCAAAAAAATTAAAATAAAAAACACATTCTTTTTCTTCTCCTTTCTCTCATTACATCATGGGTACCCCACCTCGCAAAACTCTTGTCGAACTTTGGTACCCACAACCAGACATTACTTCCTACGGTTCTTGTTTTGGTCGAATTTCGAACGACCCCTCCATGCCTAAAATTTCTTTGAAAGATCGGATAGACGCGTCTAGGACAACCAATTGGACTCCGCAATCCACCTTGTATCAACCATTTCAACCTTCACCACCTTCTTACGTTGATACTCCTTTTTCAAGTCCTGTTGTAACTCCGAACCCCATGTCTATTGCTGAACATATTGAACAATCTCGTAACCAATCTTTCACTGCTTTTACCACTGCGAATTCTTTGGATCAACAATTCCATTCACCGTCTTTCCGTATTTTGATCTTACCCCTGTCCAACCATTCTATTCCTATCCATCCTACCCAACTTTTACACCTTCCCTGGACAGTGCTTCTAGACAGCCATTTGGGAGTTTTATCCAAACAAATTTGAATATTTTACTGAAACTCCTTCACAACCCATGTCTAGTCTGGAACAGGCATTGGAAGACTTTAGGGTAGCGTCATGCTAACAGATGATGGATTTGAATGCGTCCATGGCCGCCCTCATACAACCTAGTGACCCGGTAGCTGGTTTTCAACTAGCTCCAAATTTTCCAATGTATGATGAGGCGGTTGGACAGAATGAGAATTTGAGTGGTGAGAGTGAGCTGTACACCCTTCCAAATCAAACCTACCCATCCCCAATTGAATCCCACAACTCCGGTTTTGAATGTCTATCAAGTATTCCAAATGATTCACCAGTTGAAGATAAAACGTTTAATGAGTTGTGCGACTTTATAGTGTTTGATTTACCTGATTGTGAAGGGTCACTTTCGAGTGAAATCATCACCAATCCTTTTGACCTCTACACCTCCACTCTAGAACCTGAATTGATTAATTTCCATGCTTTTGATGAGGTGTCTAAGAAAATTGATTTTCACTTGATTGAGGATATCGACGCTGAGAATATTTTGGATGATGAACCCGTAGATTTGACTGAATTTTTCTCTCCAATTCATCATCCCGGGTCATTAAATGTTTCTCCCGAACTTTATATGCGTCTTGATTTTGATGAGAATTGCATGGATAAGCTAAATTTTGAGGAGAGTTTTGAGGAAGTTATTGAGGATGAAGCAGTTTTACTTGAGGAGTCGGATTTTCTAATTCATTCTATCCCTTTCATTGACTGCGCACACCCTCCTGAATCTTTAACCGATACCCTTCCTCACTCACTTCCCTCCATCTTCGCTCCGACCTTGTAAGAAACCGTTACACTTTCATTTTCAATGTCTAGTTTACCAAGTTCGACGTACCCATGTTTTCTCACGACTCTTGAGGGATTTGACCTCATTTCTCAGTGGGTTGATAGATTAGCACAATCTCTTTTTACACATCAGTCTTTACAAATTATGCTAATTTATACACTCCATTTCCACCCTCAAGTTCGTATTCAACTTCTTTCTCCCACTTTCTCTGGTTATTCTTCTAATCTTCCTTTAATGATAGCGAGTGTTAATGAATCACAATCTGCTATTTTGAGTTCAATAATTCTAGAAAAACGACTTGATTTATACTCTTTTGAGAATAAGGTAGATGAGCCTTACGAGTCTCCTACCTCCGTAATTTTTGAAAAATCAAGTGTGTTGAATTCTGGCGCGACACTTATTGACATTGAAACGTTCAATCGGACCATCGATGAAAGTTTCGAAGATATTTTCGCCGACGAACTCGCATTCTTAAACGACACGGATTTTGTGATTAATCAACCCCCACCTGAAGAAGTCGAACCACCACCATTTCTTCTTATCTCATTCGAGAATGTGACCATTCTTCCCTTTCCTAATCATCTACATTCTCGTTTCCGTTCACCATTATTGTTTCGTCTCTACAAATCGAGACGTAAACCTTTTCTATTACACCACTTATCTTTACCCCATTTCTTCCTGACTCTATACAACATGTTCTTTCACCAACCAACACACTACAGAGATAGAATATTTGAATGGTCGGTGCTCACTTTTGGCCTGTGTAAGCCCTTGTATAGCTTGATACTGTGTTTTTCTCCTCCCTAACTCTGAACTTTAACGCTTAAACAGTGGAAACACTGTTTCACTTAAGTTTGGGGGGGATTTTTTTGTGTATATATATTTTGTTTTATTTTTCTGTTAATAATAATAATAAAAAAGAGTGCCGACAATTTTGACCCTCTTGGTGTAGCCTGAAGGTGAAGGCACTGTCAAGTTTAAGTTTGGGGGTGTGCTCGGTAAGGTTTCTTCCTTCGCATTCATGTGTATATTTTTTTGCATTTGCATACTATTTTAAAAATCCATAAAAATCAAAAAATTTAAAAATTATAAAAATTGAAAAGTTCAATTTTGGCCATATTTGACTTAAGTTCAACATGACGGTTGACTGGTTAGGAAAACCTAGATCCTAAATTTAATAAATTAAAAACCCTAAAAAATAACCTTTCTTAAAGTTTAATTGTTGAAAATATACGTCTCTGTAATTTATTTAGAAATAAGCAGATTTTGAGTTCAGTTCTTGGGCTAAATCGAAATAAGGGAAGAGTATTGAAAGCTCTATTTGAAATATAACTCTGAAAAACAATTCTGAACGTTAAGTCCAAATTCTGAGAGTATATACCCTACTTTACGCACTCACGCACATCTTGAAACTTGGGATAGTAGAGGATACCTTGAAATGCTCGTCTAAAATCCTTAGTATGAAGAAAAATAAAATAAAAATATAAGAGGTGAATAAAGAGATAAAAAAAAAAATGAATACTGGTTTTATAATTGCTTAAGGCAGTATAAATAAAAAAAATATAGCGAGGGTGCTTTATCACCTAGTGCCTTAGACTAACTGGTTTGGGAGTCACTGCTAAGCCTTAGGTATTGCAAGACGAGGAATTACGCCTAAATGCGGATGCATATTTTGTAATCGGTCGTTTAGTAGCTCAAGAAGTATTAACGGTCGCATGAAGGATGTGTGAGCAATTTCATCTAAAATTCACCAACTAAAAATATTTTGGAAGATGGATAAGAGTATGATAGTTCGAATTGAATTTCCAAGTGTAGGGGTGATAATTACACACACGTAGGGGTGTATAATTGGAGTTTGGAGGAGAGATAGGAAGAAAAGATAGGGCTTATATCTTCAGTAGAGATGATAAAAATTCCTGAATTAAGATTGCACCTTAGAAGGAAAACTTAGGAGATGCTGAAAGCTTTATAAACTTGCAAAACGTATATGATCTAAAGTTAAATGAAAAGGAAATATGAAAAATATGAGTTGATGATTTCTAAGTTGAAGATAATAGAATTTCTTGCTAGAATACTGAATTGAAGAATTAGATCAATGGCCAAATTGATCGGATTTTGTGGGTAGTATCCGCTGAAAACCCTCAGGAGACAACACTCCTCCTACTAGGGACACCTAGAGGTTTAACGGCTTGTTGCACGAGCTCAGTGCAATCGCGTTCCCTGCAAAAGTGAGGCTAGGTTTTTTCGAGAATAAAATTGGTTTTGCTCGGGACGAGCAAAGATAAGTTTGGGGATATTGGCAAATTTTCCATAAAGAAGCGTAAGCACAACTCCCCCATAATCAAATCTGGGGTAGGCCTCATCTTCATGACTCCACAAGGAGGGATAATGTGCTTTGCCTTTTCCTTAATAGAGCCGAGGACAAACAATGAAGTAGAATATGAGGCTTTGATTGCAGGTCTTGAAATCGCTGTCGACATGGGAATCGAAAACCTCCTCATATACGGAGACTCCCAGCTGGTCGTTGGTCAAGTAAACGGCGACTATCAAATATGCAAATCAGAGTTAGTAAAGTACGGCGAGAGAGTGCAACGATTACTAACTCAAATTCCCTCCTACTCCCTGGAAAGCATACCGCGTGCAGAAAATAGCAAAGCGGACGCATTAGCCAAACTCGCTAAAGAACTGGCTGACAAAAATCTCGATGACGTAAGGATCATTGTACAAAGCCGTCGGATCCTTGCACCAGCAGAAATATCTCCAGAGTCATCTGAAGAAAAGGAAGTGACCAAGCAAATACCCCTTCAAATAGAGGACCAAGAAAAAGCTAAGGATTGTAGAGAAGTCTTTATAGACTACTTCAAATCCCGTCAAACACCGGAAGATGCATCCTCAAGACATCAGCTCATGAAACGAGCTCTGTCTTTCGCCTTCGTCAATGATACTCTATATAAGAGATCGCTCGACTCTCTGTGGCTGAGATGCCTGGGACCGGAAGAAGAAAGGAGAGTCGTCCAAGAAACTCACGACGGACTCTGCGGTTCTCATCAAGCCGGACCAAAGATGAAGCTGAAGATCAAAAGAATGGGCTACTATTGGCCCACGATGATTCAGGACTGTCTCGAATACGCGAAGCGGTGACACTCGTGCCAAATTCATGGAGACTTCATCCACCAGCATCCAAACCTACTACACCCAACAGTGGCTAGCTGGCCGTTCGAAATGTGGGGAACTGACATAATTGGGCCCATCGAACCAGCATCATCCAAAGGACATCAATTCATATTGGCGACAACTGATTACTTCTCTAAGTGGGCAGAAGCCATACCGCTAAGAGAAGTGAAGACGGAGAATATTCTTTATTTCTTCAAGACACACGTCATCTATCAGTTCGGCACTCCGCGACAGATTATCTCTGATAACGGACCAGCCTATAGAAGTCATAAAATCAGCCGCTTTGCACAGCACCATACTATAGATTAGAGATATTCTTCAGTTTATAATCCCCGAGCTAACAGTCTAGCTGAGGCTTTTAACAAGACCTTGACAAAGATCATAAAGAAGACGGTGTCCAGAAATAAAAAGGACTGGCACGAGAGACTGCATGAAGCTCTCTGGGCGTATCGAACTACGTTCAAAATGTCCACAAATACAAAGTTATTCGCATTGGTATTCGGCACAGAAGCGGTACTCCCTCTGGAGATAGAGCTACCCTCTCTATGAGTAGCGCTTCGGTACGAACTAGCAGACTAAGAGAATGCTCATCTTCGACTTGAAGAGCTAGACGCCCTCGATGAAACTCGTCTCGTGGCACAGCAAAACCTAGAAGCTTACAAAGCAAGGATGACGTGCTCATACGAAAGATTAACTAGGCTGAGAACATTCCGCCAAGAAGAACTCGTGCTAGTTGTCAAAAGACCTATGATCCCTAATCGTGTTAAACGGGGGAAATTCGAGCCAAACTATGAGGGCCCATACATCATAAACAAAGTCTACTAAGGTGGGGCTTACTTGCTCATGGATATGCATGGTGAAAGACCCTTCTGGTCAATAATTGGACGATTCCTTAAAAAATACTACGCCTGACGAGTCACAGTCCAGGTTATGATAGATGACGATGCTTGTGTCCACTCGTTGTCTTCCTGGAGTACCAAACTCTGTAAGTGATATCCGGCAAAACTTCGCCGCAGAAAACTAACTATGGACCGTAATATCCTTAAACTAGCTGCGGACCGAAATGTCCCTAAACTAAAAATGGACCGTAATGTCCTTAAACTAGCTGCGTACCGAAACGTCCCTAAACTAGCTACGGACCGAAACGTCCCTAAACTAACTACGGACCGAAACGTCCCTAAACTAACTATGAACCGTAATGTCTTTAAACTAGCTGTGGACCGAAACGTCCCTAAACTAAGAATGGACCGTAATGTCTTGAAACTAACTACGGACCGTAACGTCCTTAAACTACTACGAAACGCAGCATCCTTAGGCTAACGTGGCAAAAAAAAGGTACGTCCACAAGGGAAATGGGCACGGATGAAAACCCGAAAGGGCTCCGTAAGTAAAAACGGCAGGGCTACCGGCGATCTTGTGAAAACCCGAAAGAGCGCAATCTCATTAAAATAAAAACACTTGCAAGGTCCTCTCGACCTTGTAAGGAGAAAATACCTACGTGAATCCTTATAACTCACAAGGGAGCAACACACTTAGAGATCCCCACGATCCCTAAGGAGAAATTACACTTACGAGATCCTCACGACTCGTAAGGAGAATCCCCTTATGAGACCCTCACGGCTTATAGGATTCGAAAGCCTTAAGTTACAGGAATCTGAACCTGTTCTTAAGCCATCACATCCCCCAATTTGCCCTACAGGCGGTCAATATTGACCTTTGTATACAATCCACGGGAATAAATAAGCATTCCTTCGCCTAGTTCCACTAATGGTGTGAAATTCTCCTATTTGGTGAACAACACTTATAGGTCCTCTCGACTTGCAAGGAGAAAATGCTCTTGTGAGATAATTACGACTCTCAAGAGAAAAAGAACTTAGGAGTCCTCATGAGCTCTAAGGAGAAATTACACTTACGAGATCCTCACGACTCGTAGGGAGAAATACCTTTATGAAACCCTTACGGCTCATGTAGTCAAAAGTCTTAGTCGACAGGATCCTAACCCTGTTTGCTAAGCCACCTTTGTTCGAATCGACAAAAGTAAATGATGATTCGCTCCTGGCACTATCCAAGTTATAGCGATGCTATTACCTAAATCGGTAACAAATTCCAAGTCCTTTCACGGCAAGTGATGATTCGCTCCTGGCAGTATTCCAGTCGCAGCGATACTGATGGTAAGATTGGTATCAGATCTCAAGTCCATACTCGCAACAAAATCAACGAGCCAAAAATACATATAAAAATAGCCGAAATGATTAGGCAACTCGCAATAAAAAGCAGTGAGTAAAAAGAAAAATAGCCGAAATGATTGGGCAATCACGACCTTCGCGATATAAAAAGCTGAAATGATAGAGCATCGCGGAAAGAAAAAAAATGAAATGAAACTTTTGCCCTACAGGTAAGTCCATAGTAACCCCTGTATACAATCTATGGGCATAAGCGAAAAGGGAACTACATTTCCCCACCGGGCTGCGTCAAAGGGAAGTCAGATCTTGACGACCACATCTACAGCCTAAAGATCAACAATAGCGTTTCTTCTCGCTCCAACCGGATGCATACGTGACTTCAACAACCGACATCAGAGTCGCATCGAAACGGAGTCATGGCAAAATCCCTAGATTCAAATCTCAACAGCCACATCTACGGCCTAGAGACCAACAACAGCGTTCCTCCTCATTCCAGCAGGATACGGATGCGACATCACCAATCGGAGCCACGGCAAAGTCCCCAGTTGCAAGACTCTATGGTTCACAGAAAACCTAGAGTCAGTTAATGACCTCCCCGCCGGAACAACGCTCCGTCTCGGAACAAGTCAGCCAATGACCTCCCCGCCGGAACAACGCTCCGTTTCGGAAACAAGTCAGCCGATGACCTCCCCGCCAGAACAACGCTCCATCTCGGAAACAAGTCAGCCGATGACATCCCCGCTGGAACAACGCTCCATCTCGGAAACCAGTCAACCAATGACCTCCGTGCCGGAACAACGCTCCGTCTCAGAAACAAGTCAACCAACGACCTCCCCGCCGGAACAATGCTCCGTCTCGGAATCAAGTCAACCAATAATCCCTCGGTTCGTCTCGACTCGTAGGAGAAAGCCTTAGGCAATGGGGACAAGGACCTGTTTCCTAAATACTGGGGCCCTGCAAGTCGGTCCAAGATGGGCCATTGCAAACTATTCACGGGCCACACTCTCCAAAAGTCGAATCTCGATAAGGAGGGAAACAACCACTTACGAGTCCTCTCGACTTATAAAAGGGAAAAATTCTCTTGTGAGATCCTTACGACTCTCGAGAAAAAATACACACTTAGGAATCTTCACGATTCCTAAGGAGAAAATGCAACTACGGGATTCTCTCGACTCATAGGGAGAAAGTCTTTATGAGACCCTCACGGCTCATAAACTTGAAAAGTCTTAGGCATCAGATCTGAACCTGTTTCCTAAGCCATTGCTACCCAACAAGGAGTTCAAGATGAACCATTATCTACCATCCACAAGATGTATCTGCTAAAGAGACACGACAGTACGACTGCGTATGTGTTTAAATGGAAATGGTGTCCAAAACGTGCTGATTTATGTACGACACTAGTGCTCGCACTTAAAATAAAATTCCCAAGGGTAAAGTATGAAGCTCATATACAGAGATGGGATTCATGTACAAATATATGATGAAAGGAAAACATTCAGCGGAAAACATTCAACACTCAATAATAAGGGAAGTACATAGATATAAATATACTACTCTACAGGGAAAATATCACCAAATATGGGATCATAGATACAGGGGTTAACAAAACAAAACACAAGGTTCTTCAACTCCCTCTCTGCCCTCTCCACCATGTCGAAGCGATGGTCTTCGCGAGGGGTTGATCCCTACCGATAAGCGCCATGCTCATCAGCAAAAACAGACATGATAGCCCGCCGGGCTCTTATCTGACTCAGTAAATGAACCGAGCGATCCTTCAGAGCCTGGGTGATCAAGCGCGCCTCATGGAAATACTCAATTTTATCCTCCGCCGTATCAAGAATTGCCAGGGTCATCTCTACCGGATGAGGAGGAATATCGGCGAGCAATGATAGAAAGATCATCCGGAGCCAAATGGAGCCCATAGGAAGAGGAGAGCCCCTACAAGTCAGGAGCTCATACATCACCGCGTCACATTGAGCATCGGTAAGAAGGGGATCTACTAGCCGCGCAGCAAGGCAAGGAATCATTTCCTCGGTGGGCACTTTCATGGTTGCCGACAAGCATGAAGGCGATTGCAGGCCATAGCTCTGGGTTTGTTTGAGTTCTGTTAATAAAAAAAGGTTTCTCTTTGAAGAGAAGAAGGAAAGTGTAGTCTCGGGTTATAAAGAGACGCATTCAAAGCTATGCACCAAAAAAAACATTGTGTATGGTGGAGCTATTCCCAAGGCCGGAAAAAGGAGGGCATGAAGAAAGGGTGACACATGGGAATCAGAGTAGGGAGGCGAAACGACCTCATCAGCAGAGCCCCACATGCATGGCACGTGAGCACCAGCCTTGATCCCTTTTGAAAACTAAAACGGCACTGCACGTGCATAATATGTAAGCTCAGGTGCTAGTGTAGGATTAAAATCCCCAGCGGTGGCTCATGCGCAAAACACGTAAACACCAACAGCAGTATAACAACACCTCATACAGAATACATGTAAACATAAAAAGAAAGGAGGGTAAACATGAAGTTTTGTCATTCATACTCCAAGAACTTATACATGGTGTAAAAATGAAAGAAAATGTTTACAATGGTAAAACTCTTGATCCTGGACATGGATTAAGGAATTCAGAAGCAAGGTCGAGTAAAGTGTTTCTGGCTTTTCTGACCATTCTCGTGTGCATCTTCTCGCAAAATACAAGCGTCAGGATTCTCGTTGATATCATCCGCCCTTTGATAGGCAGAGATTATCGTTGTCTATTGGAAAACTTGATGCAAGATATCAACGAGACTATCTCGCTGCCTCTTCGAGATCAAGCCCATCAGATATACTGAGTGTACCTTGTCTTCAGCGTCATCAAGCGCCTCCAGTGGCATGGATTCATAAAATCCAGGAAGGGCTTCCCAAATCGCTCCCACGATGATCTTCAACAAAGCGGAACGACGGGGGAGTAGTCGACCGTTGTATTCATCGAGGCGACGCAAAACCTCAGCGCATTGAGCGTCCGTAAACTCCTGGTTTTGACAACAGCCTGAGACGCGAATGTCTTCATAGGAGATAATTTCGTCAAGATTATACAAATAAACGGCCATAGAATTTGAAAAGAAAAATCAATGAGAGTTAATAATCAAAGCGATTAGGGCAGAGTTTATTATGAGGATCTAAAAAGATTCTCATTTTAACGGACACGGGGGTTTAAATAACCCTTGACATTCTCATAGAGAAAGCAAGTTCTGTTAAAATACTCAACAAATTTGAATTTACGCAAATATGGAAAACCCTGTGAAAATGTTCTTGAAGACCACCAGGGAATAAAATTCATGAGGGGCCCTTTTGATCTTCAGAGCAGAACTCTTTGATGAGGAATTGAATTCCTTTTATGCAATAGAATTAAATTCCAGAAACCCCATAAAGAGGAAATAAAAAATCAAATGCCATGAATCCTTAAAGGTCAGAGGAGGAATGCCCAAAGTATTAAGAGTTATTACTCAAAGATCACATCTTTGGATCTCTAAGAGATGGATTTCAGAGGAGAGCAGAGCTCTCATGATGGATTTAAAATCCAGAAGTTTTCTTCAAAGAAAAGGGTTTCACTAATGTTCGAGATCTTTACCTAGAAAAGGTTCCTTTTTCTAACAGAGTTTAACTTTGGAATTTCAATGAACAGAGAACTAAGTTTTGAAAAGGGAGAATTAAATTCTCGAAGAAAACAAAGAAGGAAGAAGATGAAAGAATAGTGGCTTCCCAAAGGCCAAACCCTTGCATTTATAAGACGTGATAAGGGAGGTTCACCTCCCCGTTCCCCTAGGCTATCCAACGGCTGTAAAGGTGACAGCGTTGCACTCACGTGCAAGCCATGTGAAAACAACGTTGTGGGGGCATTTGTTCTCTTATAAAAAAAATAATAATAAATATCTAATAAATAAATAAATAATGAACCAAAAAGCGATGGAAGAATTCCCCAAAAGGAGCATCACGTGTCCACACGTGATGCGCCTTGGAGCCAAAATTATAAAGTGTTACACTTAACAAATAGGACTGAAGTTGGGCCTCACGTGCCACACATGAGCACCTATATACAAGGTATATAGGCGTCTTCATAAAACAAATAGCAGACCCGAAGGCACATCATGTGCCAACACGTGATGCTCTTCTCTGGGACTGCTGTATATAGGCAAACCGGCCTAGTGCTATTGGGTCACGTGCTTGTACCCCCTTGAATGAATAAATAAAATTTGTCTTTATGCTCTCTTGCAATCGTTTTGTATTGTATTTTTGTAACTTGCAACTTTCTTTGCTTGTGCCGTAATTGTTTAGCTTAGCCTATTTACTTTACTCGTCCCAGAGCGTTCAGTTTCCCCTTCCCTTAGGCATGTGGGTAAACTCAGTATAACGTCAAACATACATAATCTCTAGTAGCATAGGAGTTCATTAGGTTTGTAGTACTGGGTTAAGTCTATCGTACCGTCGCGTTGGCTGATATTTTCTCGACGTGCAATCCCTTAGGTTGCGGCTTGAGTAGCCACGCGTTTGTCGTATCTTTGATCCCTTTCTAAGGCTGGACACGATATCTCCAAGTAGTTTTCTTAGGTTGGGATATCCATACTACCATCGGAAGATCCAACATTAGGTATTTCCATAGCACTTTGCTTGAGATTAGGCTCAATTTGGAGGCCCGAGGAATTATGACCGTACCCTTCTTAGGTGGGATGACATCCAATTGGTCTTTAGGCTTTATATGTATTGCCGTCAAGACCCGGTTATCTATTTGACGGAGCATGGGAAAACACATCGCTCATTTTCATTCATGAACTGTTTATAGGAGTCGAGACTCGAACTACCTGCAGGGCAGAAAAATCTTATTTTATCATTTTTTTATTCTCCACGATACTGTATCATTTCAGATTTTTCATATCGCAAAAGTCGCGACTGCCTAATCATTTCGGTTATTTATTCGTAGTGCCCAATCATTTCAGCTATTTTTTATTTTTCATACTCATCAGTTTTGTTATGAGTCAAAACTTAGGATCTGATACCTTATTCGACATCAGTATTGCTACGACTGGAATATTGCCACGAGCAACTCATCATACGCCATTGCCTATTTCGGCCAATGGTGGCTTAGTTAACAGGCTTAGATCCCTGCCAATTAAGACTTTTTGTCTTTACGAGCCATAAGGATCTCATAAAGCTATTTCTCCTTATGAGTCATGAGGATCTCATAGGTGTATTTTCTCCTTAGAAGTCGTGAGGACTCCTAAGTGAGGTTTTCTCATGTAAGTCTTAAGGATTTTAAAAGAGTATTTTCTTATTGTAAGTCGAGAGGACTTACAAGTGCCGTTCACCATGTCGAGGAGTATCTCTTGCCTTTGGTGGGACTTGGTCGTGAACATATTTATTTACGCCCGTGAATTGTATACAAGAGTCGATAATAGACCATTTATAGGGCATGAATTTGTAGGGTTATGATGGCTTAAGAACAGGTTTAGATCCATATAACTTAAGGCGTTTTAATTCCATAAGCCGTAAGGGTCTTATAGAGGGTATATTTTCCTTACGAGTCGTGAGGATCTCGTGAGTGTATTTTCTCCTTAAGAATCGTATGGATTCTTAAGTGTGTTGCTCCTTATAAGTCATAAGGATCTCACGCATGTGTTTTCTTCTTACAAAGTCAAGAAGACTTTGCAAGTGCATATTTTCTTTCTTTCAACGAGTTTGCGCCCTTTCGGGTTTTCACAAGCTCGCTGGTAGCCCTGCTGTTTTTACTCACGGCGTCTTTTCGGGTTTGTTCTCTTATAAAAAAAATAATAAATATCTAATAAATAAATAAACAATGAACCAAAAAGCGATGGAAGAATTCCCCAAAAGGAGTATCACGTGTCCACACGTGATGCGCCTTGGAGCCAAAATTATAAAGCATTACACTTAACAAATAGGACTAAAGTTGGGCCTCACGTGCCACACGTGAGCACCTATATACAAAATATATATGCGCCTTTATAAAACAAATAGCAGACCAGAAGGCGCATCACGTGCCAACACGTGATGCTCTTCTCTGGGACTGCTGCATATAGGCAAACCGGCCTAGTGCTATTGGGTCACGTGCTACACGTGAGGATTCCTAATATCTTCTGAGCCGATAGAATTAAATTCTATATAAAATGGATCAGAACACTATTTTGAAAATATTTCCCCCAATCTTTCTAAACAAGAAAAATTGTGCTCTGTAAATTAGAGCACCGTTGGATCAAAGATCCAATGGTGATTAAAAATCACCAAGATACAGAATAAGCTCTATATGGGAAAATATTTTCCCAATCTTGTTAAAAACAAGAAAATGTCTTCTGTAAAACAGGACTCCCTGAATCAAATATCCAACGGTGGATAAAATCCCCGAACAAATCAAAAATCTCAGAGATTTCCTTAACAAAAATCAACAAACTTGCCTCTGCTATATAAAGGACTCGAGACTGAAGAGAGAGAGATACAGAAACAGAGAGAAAAACCCCCTGATAAGTTTAAAAGAAAAGAGAATTTAATTCTTTAGAGGAAAAAGAAGATCTCCTCAAAGAAAAGAAGAAACTCTAGGTAAGAAGGAACAAAACACAGAGAACATCTTACTTCTTCTTCGTCTCCACAAGAGTTTAACTCTTCCGAAAGAACTTAGTTCTTCCTCTGGTTGGGATCTGCAGAAGCAGATCTTCCCACAAGTTGAGAATTTAATTCTCATCAGGGAGGTTCTGTTATGTAGATTCAAACCTAAGGGAAAGAATTAAGTTCAAAGAATTTAATTCTTACAAGAACATATAGAAATCTAATTTCTCTAGTAAAACTAGGGTTTAACCCTATATAAGAATTTAATTCTTATAAAACAATAGGCTTGAAAGTCTCAAAATTCAAGATCTCCATGATCGTAGAAAGATTAGCACCCTGCATGATAATGGCATATCACGTGCTCCCACGTGAGTATCCTTGATAAAAAAAAGAGAACAACTGAGAGCAAGTCGCGTGCATCACGTGAACCCTCCCTAATAAGTGCTTAGCACTTCCAAAAGAAAAAGGGAATAAACGGCGCCTCACGTGATCCCACGTGACCCTCAGTAAGTGCTTAGCACTTCCAAAAGAAAAAGGGAATAAACCCAAAATAGTTCTCATTTTGGGGGCGCCTCATGTGATCCCACGTGACCCCCATGTTTCCCAAATTAGAGCAAAGCTCTGTTCAGAATTTAAAATTTGAATTACAGCTGCGCTTTTATTAAAGCGCTTCGCTACAACTAGCGCACCCCGTGCAAAGCACATAGGCGCTAGCTCTAGGTGCGCTGCGCTCCAAGTAGCGCACCACGTGCAAAGCACGTGTGCGCTAGCGCTAAGAGCGCTGTGCTCCAATTAGCGCACCATGGGCAGGGCGCATAAGCGCTAGCGCTGGAACTAAATGTTCCTCACCGTTGGATCAAATATCCAACGGATATGATTAAATTATTGGTTAACAAGAATAAAATTCTATTGAATCTTTCCAAACAGAAAAAATTGTGCCTTGAATTTGGAACACCGTTGGATCAATGATCTAAT
Organism: Agapanthus africanus; assembly: GCA_030015575.1. Classification (NCBI taxonomy): domain Eukaryota; kingdom Viridiplantae; phylum Streptophyta; class Magnoliopsida; order Asparagales; family Amaryllidaceae; genus Agapanthus; species Agapanthus africanus. The sequence continues at coordinate 190,254,095 of JASDDO010000019.1, read as the reverse complement.
GGTGATTAAAAATCACTAAAATACAGAACAAATTCTGTAAAGAAGGAAAGATTTCTCAATCTTGTTAAAACAAGAAGATTATCTTCTGTAAATCAGAAGCCCTTGGATCAAGGATCCAACAGTGGGGAAATTCCCAAATCAATCAGAGAAAGATCTCTTAAACTGATTCAACAAATCATTTGGCCCTATATAAAGGCCTCTAAACTTCAAGTGTAATGGAGATACAGAGAAGAGAGAGAAAAACCCTCTGCAAAAAAAAGAGCAAGCTCTTAGAAAAAAGAAGATTTTTCTTCATCTTCAAGGTAAAGAAAGAACTATGTTCTTGAATAACAGAGATGAATCCATCTCATAAAAAAGAAGAACCATCTTCTAAAAAGATCTTAGATCTATAAGAAGACCAAGGTCTTTTGATTTAAAAGAAAAGATCAAAAAGATCTAATCATAGAAAGACTAAAAGAAGTATTTTACTTCATTCACAGATCTTTTGATCTATAAAGGCAGAGCCTTTTATAAAAAACAAGAACTTTTGTTCTTTGATCTTGAGGCAAAGCCTCCTTTGAAGAACATAAATCTGTTCTTTGATCTTAAACCCGATCAGAAGCGCTTTGCGCTATTAAAAAGTGCCTTGCACTCATGAGCTGCGCCCTTGCGCTCTTTAGATCAGCGTTTAGCGCCAAACCTGCCATGTGTCAATCAGAGACACAATCTGCGTTTTGCGCTTCTAAAAATAAAGCACTGCGCTCATGAGCTGGTGCTCAGCGCCAAGCGCGCCACGTGTCACTCACTGGTGCGCCAACAGATTAGTGCAACACGCTCATACACTAAAAGCGCAATGCGCCAACAAACTAGCGCTAAGCGCGACACGTGTCCTTCTCATGTGCGCTATCCAACAGAAGCGCAATGCACTCTTTCCTTGGCGCAAAGCGCCTGACGCGCCACGTGGCGCACTGTCAGAACATACTTTGTTCTGATAAATACTATGCATTATTAAAAGGGCCGAGCCCAGATGAAGGCTCAATAGCCAGAACAATAAAATGTTTAACTCATATCAACTGAGCCCATATGCTCATAAACCTTTAAATAGACTTTAGTCCCAAATTGGACTATAGATCTCCCAACCAACATTGGTTCAAGGGTACATCTCTAAACTCCTCTGATATTTGTCGTTGTAATCCTTCAACGTCTTCAGAGAGGTCGCGGATCCCGACAGCCATACATTCCAAAGACTATGATGTCTTTAAACTGGACTGTGGGGTCCTTAAGCCCACGGACTATGATGTCCTTAACCTCGACCGTGATGTCTTAAAACTAACATTGGACTGTGGGGTCCTTAAACCCACGAACTATAATGTCCTTAATCTTGACTGTGAGGTCTTTAAACTCACGGACTATGATGTCCTTAACCTCGACCGTGATGTCTTAAAACTAATATTGGACTGTGGGGTCCTTAAACCTACGGACTATGATGTCCTTAACCTTGACTGTGAGGTCTTTAAACTCACGGACTATGATGTCCTTAACCTTGACTGGGATGTCTTTAAACTAACATTGGACCACCATGTCCTTAAACTGGTAATGGACCACTATGTCCTTAAACTGGTAATGGACCGCAAAGTCCCTAAACTAAAACAATAGAGCCCAAATGCTCTTTTGTTGGATCTAAACGATCCTGTTAAGTTGATCTTAGTCTAAAATGAGACTAACGTATCATTAACAAACGTTTAAGTTGATCTTAGTCTCAAATGAGGCTAACGTATCCTTAAACCCAAACCCCCAAACCCAAATCTAAGAAGATACGGATTTGGACTAATCTACGCCCTATGGGCGACAACATACATTAGTCTCCGTATACGATCCACGGGCAACCAAAAACAAAACAAACACCCACGACACGAAGTGACCATCTGAAGAAGGAGAAAGTTGTTACCGCGATGCGGTAGCGTAATTAACTGCAGGGGCTTGCGCCTGCAGGGAAGAGCGTCCCCACAATCAAAACCCCCTCAAACGAGGGGGAATCTGACGAAGTCTGCTACATCGGCCGCATCCGTTTAAACCTTCGATACATGGTGCCATAAATCAACTTGGCATCTTCGGAGAGGTGGACGGATAGCACCAATTAGCATCTGTCCCGAATTTCAGGCAAGACGAACCTACACGGTCGCGTCTCTGTGTTCGGAGGGAAACAGATTCTGGCACGCCCGGTGGGACCTCTTCCTCTTTCCACTCCACACTTCGTGTGTCGTGTTCGCGAATGAATCGCGGTTTGCTATGGTTGCCTGTGGATTCGAGGTACTTAGATTTGGTGCCTTACTCTGTGCAGAAAACAAAAGATCAATGGCTTCAAACTGCACTAACTGCAACTATAACTCCCGCTCCGTCCCGTCCAGAGGAGTGACTTACGGGCCTCAAGAGGCCTCCATCTTCGCTCTGCCGGTGGAACAAGTGACTCAGGCCACCACTGGGCTATTCTTCGAAACTATGCGCCCCACTACCATTGCAAGAAGCCCCGAAGAAGTCGGTCTTTGATCGGCTCACCAATACTGCGGCCCTTCTCAACAGGTCGTCCAAATCCAATGCCTCGGTTTTCAATAGACTGGGCCAAAGCTCCAACGGGCCCATGAACAAGCCCGCAATACCTGAAGCAGCCATCCCAAAGCGGATAGCCATCCCGGCTTAAGCAGACGAAATCATCGGAAAGGCTTCTCCTGCCAGGAAGCAGTTTTCATAAGGTTGGCCACTCCGGCTCCCGCTCCAGGCAAAGTCACCTCTGCCCAGAGGTCTATATTCTATAGACTGGACATTACTTCTCGGCGAACGTCAGTCTTCAAGAGGCTGGTACCAGCAGCGTCTGACCAGAGCAGGGGGCATGACAAAGCCATCCCCATAGCTGAACCAACACCATCTGCGTGACATGCTCGCCGTCATCACTGGCGCCGAGTACGGAAGGCTGGGGGCACCTCTCCATCTGGATTTACTCCACCAACTCCAACGGTGGAGATCGATACTGCTGTTCCAATCGGAAACAGCTTTGAGCTGCTGAATAAGGTGCGCAGGAACACTCCTACCGCCGTGCTGAAGAGATCTCCTCCACCAGTGGAGACAGTCACAGAAATGAAGCCAAAGCAGTCCCCTCAACGGCTGTCTTCCAAGGTTTACAAAATCTGGTGACAAGTCCGAGAGTCAGTGGTCGATCAAGACTATCCTCACCGACAAAAGAAGCTGAAGGTTCAACAGGAAGAGAATCGTCCTAGCAAGCCACAAAGGACGACGACTTCCTGGGTGCCCGCTGCGACGGCCCCCTCAACATCAACTGCTCAAAGGAGAAGGAGACCAAGGAAAGCCCTTATGAATACGGCAGAACGTAAAGACGCCGAGACCAAACACCTCAAGTCTGGGGGTATAACGGTCCATACTGTTTACATGGTGTCCGGGAAAGAGGATAGCCGCGCTTCGACGGGCCACCGACCGCTCACCCGATCAATAACAAGGGTTCAAGAACAGCAACAGCAGAAGCTTCAAGAGATGCTGACTACAATGGCCGCACTTACCGAGCCAAAAGAAAGCCCGGAGGCATCATCAGAATAGCGTCACGAACAAGAAACTGACGCTGACTTCCTACGCAGAGTCCTCGAAAAGAAGGACAGAGAAGCAGCAGAACAAGCGGCTAATATAAAGCAAATGGCGGTTCTCTTCCAAGACATGGTAGGGATGATGTTACAGCCAGATCCTCCAGCTGAAGACCCTCCGATCATTGTTGAAGACGATAGAGGGGAGACATCTAAAGTCCTCCGGCTCTTTCAGCAGCCAAGGAGGAAACCATCTCCAAGGCCGCACTCGATGATTATATAGCTCAGCAAATACGAGCTCACCGAGCGAACGAAACGGCTGGATAAGTTGTCAAGACCGGACGACCCTATCCGGTCTGGTATGACCAAATAAGTTACCCGCCGGGATATACGATCCCTAAGTTCCATGTATATAAAGGGACGGGGAATCCACATCAGCATGTCACTCAATTCAGGGCTCTATGCGGCAACACTAGAGGTGACGACAAACTGTTGCTTCGCCAATTCGTCGGCAGCTTAGCGGAAACGGCCTTCGAATGGTATTCGGAGCTACCTAACGACTCTGTCAAAACATTTGCGGAAATGGAGCTGCTGTTTACACAAAGATTTGCAAGCGCCAGCGAGCGCACCCCGGTCACCGCATTGATCAACGCCAGGGTAAGGCCAGGCGAAACATGGGTTCAATACGCAATACGGTGGCGAAACTTATGGTCGAAGTGCGAACAACGCATCGAAGAAGCGCCTGCGGTAGGCATGTTCGTGGGCACTCTAGACCCTCAAGCGACCATCTCCCAGTTCATGATGTTCTTCAAGCCGACGACTTTCCAGGCCTTGATTGACAAGTTGGCCCAAATGGATCAGATGGGTCATAGACCATCTCCTTCAAAGACGAATCCTTGGAATGAAAAGAGGAAAGGAAAAGCAACTTTCGTCGCCAATACTCAACAACAGCCGAGTAACTTAAAGCCGATTGTCCGCCAAAACAATATGCGTCCACGCCCATCCCTTGAGGAAAGACTAGGACGTCCTTACTCGTTTCCTCAAGACAAAACGAGAAGACTGTTCGAGCTAGCAGTGCGCAACGGACTCATTAATCTGTCGGGTCCAAAACGTCCGTTGCAGCCAGGCGATCTCAAAAATCCTAATTACTGCCCTTATCATCAAGCAGTAAGCCATCCAATCGAAGATTGTTTCATTTTCAAAGGCTGGATTGAGGACCAATACCAATAAGGCAAGTTCGCATTATCCGAAAACTGGAAGGTGAACCCGCCACAACCTCATGCCCCTAAAAAAGTGGACATGCCGAGGGCATCGTGCTCTTTTATAGAAGAAACTCTATGGGAGATCGCCCTTTCAGCCAAAACTAAAAGAATGCTGAAGGATCTTCACACATGCCCAGCCGTCAGGTGGAAAAGTCTGCCAGAGCCCGAGGTCATTGATGGGATACTGAAACCATGCCTAAAACCGAGAATTGATAACAGTGGGCAAAACACCCAGGCACAGCCGTCAAAGTTTTCAAAGAAAAAGAAGAAGACCAAAAAGCTCGCGCAGTTTGATGATAAGCGCACGGATCTGCGAAAACATATTGACGCACTGGAAGAATATAATCAGAAGGCGCGAACCCCAGCCACATTCCGAGAATTCCTCAGCCACGTCCTTGAGGACGGAGATGATAACAAAGACTCGTCGGATGAACCTGAGGATTATGTGGCAAGCTGCCATATGATCTCTTACTCGTCGATAGATAATGAAGAAGCTCCTGACACAGAGAACCCGGGGGCAGATCCCGAACCCGAACTTCTAGGGCTATCAGAAGAAACAATTGACGCATTCCTGAACGAAGCCCGTCTAAAAAGCAAAGCTGATCGGGAGCGCGCGATGGCCATATTTGAAAAGGCCAAACGCCAGCGACTGGACAAAAGGGTCAAAACACTCCCACCAGATCAAAGTACATCCGCTGCAAATGAAAGCAGGATCAAGACAAGGAAACGATTAGCCAAAGCCATATCGATGGGGATGAAGCTGCCCTCTTTCAGAGAAAATTCTCCTGGCGGCATACATATTGATGAAGCGGACGTACATCCTAACTTCTGCTTATATCATCAGAAGATCGCACATCCTACTGAAGACTGTAACTCCTTTAAGTGTTGGTGGCAAGGGTATATCGCTCACAGGAAACACTTCAAGAGGACAAAGCTAAAAGCTCGTAGACAGCGGAAAAATGCGACAGATGAGTGTAAAAGAATTGCCGGCAATTGTCATAGGGTTGATCCCGAGGGATCGTGAGTTCTCACCTTCGGGAACGACTTCGACGAAGAAGTAGCCCTCGGCCCTCTCTTCAAAGAATCCATCTCTGAAACGAAAGAACTGAGGAGTTGCGAGAACATTCAACCGTGCAATCGCACGCTACCCGGAAAGAATCTCGGACCCACAAACAAGGGATCGAACGAAAAGGATAAGGGGAAGGGAAAAACGGCCTTCGTCGCCAATGCTCAACAACGATCGAGTGGCCCTAGACCAGTTGTTCGCCAAAGCAACAAGCGGCGACCCCTCTATGAGAAGTTGAAACGTCCTTACTCATTTCCCCGGGATGAAACAAGGAGACTGTTCGAACTATCAGTGCGCAACAGGCTTATCACTCTACCGGAGCCGAAACACCCACTACAACTGAACGATATCAACAATCCTAATTACTGCCCTTACTACCGAGTATTGGGCCATCCGATCGAAAACTGCTACGTTTTCAAAAACTGGGTTGAAGACCAATACCAACAGGGCAAGTTCGCGCTGTCCGAAAACTGGAAGGTGAGCCCACCACAACCATATGCTCCGAAAAAGATGGATATGCCAGGGGCATCATGCTCATTCATAGGGAAAGCCCCATAGACCGAAAAGTCAGTAAACTAGAGATTCGCCTCAAATACGGCGACGGTGGACCACTATATCCTAAAACTAGCGTCGGACCGGAACGTCCTTAAACTAACAATGGACTACTATGTCCTAAAACTGGCTGAGGACCGAAATGTCTCTAAACTAACAACGGACCGCAATGTCTTAAAACTTGCAAATGAACGAAACGTCGTTAAACTACTACCAACCCGCGGCATCCTCAGGCTGACATAAAAAAACGGTATGTCCATAAGCAAAATGGGCATGGATGAAAACCTGAAAGGGCTCCGTGAGTAAAAACAGTAGGGCTACCGGCGAGTTTTGTGAAAAACCCAAAAGGGCGCAACCTCGTTAAAAAAAAAGGTATGTCCATAAGCGAAATGGGCACGGATGAAAACCTGAAAGGGCTCCATGAGTAAAAACAACAGGGCTACCGGCGAGTTTTGTGAAAACCCGAAAAAGCGCAATCTCGTTAAAAGACACTTGCAAGGTCCTCTCGACTTTGTAAGGAGAAACCGCCTGCGTGAGATCCTTACGACTCACAAGGGAGCAACACACTTAGGGATCCTCATCCCTAAGGAGAAATTACACTTGTGAGATCCTCACGACTCGTAAGGAGAACCCTCTTATGGGATCCTCACGGCTCATAAGATTTGAAAGTCTTAAACTACAGGGATCTGAACCTGTTCTTAAGCAGTCCCCACAACCTCCGATACTGCCCTACAAGCGGCTCAATGCTAACCCTTGTATACAATCCACGGGCGCGAATAAACATTTACCTAACAAAGTCCCATCCGTGACTAGAGATATGTCTACCCGGTGAACGGCCCTTGTAGGTCCTCTCGACTTATAAGGAGAAAGCACTCTTGTATGATCCTTACGACTTATAAGAGACCACGCACTTAGGAATCCTCACGATTCCTAAGGAGAAAACGCACCTACGATATCCTCACGACTTGTAGGGAAAAATACCTTCACGAGACCCTTACGACTCATGAAGTCAAAAGCTTTAGTCGACAGGATCTTAACCCTGTTCGCTAAGCCACCTATGTTTGACATCGACAGAGGCAAATGATGATTCGCTCCTGGCCATATCCCAGTTGTAGCGGTGCTGATGCCGAAATCAGTGTCTAAATCCAAGCCTGCAGCAAAAAGCCAGCAAGCCACACATGCATACGGAATAGCCGAAATGATGGGGCAACTTGCAAACAAAATCAGCAAGTAAAAATGTATGCATGCAAAATAGCCGAAATAATTGGGCAACTCGCAATAAAAAGCAGCGAGTAAAAATAAAATAAATAGCCGAAATGATTGGGCACCGCGAAAAATAGCCGAAATGATTGGGCAGTCGCGACCTTCGCGATATAAAAGCTGAAATGATAGAGCATCGCGGAAAGAAATTAAAAAAATGAATGAAAAAAGTGAAACCTTTTGCCCTACAAGTGATATCACATCAATCCCTGTATACAATCCAAGGACGCAAGTAAAGAAGGAATCATGCCTTCCCTCCTCAGGCTCCATCAGAAAGAGAGCCAAGTCTCGACGGTCACATCTCTATCCCAGAAGACCAACAACAGCGTTCCTCTTTATGCCAGCAAGGCACGGAAGCGACACAACAAATCGGAGCCACGGCATAGTCCCCAGTTCCAAATCTTAACGGCAATATCTACAGCCTAAAAATCAGCAACGGTGACTCTCCTCATTCCAACAGAATTCGGACACACCAAAGCAAACGAAGCGAAGGCTAAATTCCTAACTTCAGGGTCTTGACGGCAACTCATATAAATCCTGAAAGACAATCGAAGATCATCCCACACCAGCGCGGAGTGGTCACCACCTTGACATTAGTCTCGATACAGTAGACAAAATGTCACTACAGCGTCCTTCCTCCAACAGGATTCGGACATGACAAAACAAACGAAGCAAAGGACAAATTCCTAGCTTCAGGGTCTTGACGGTAACTCATATAAAACCTGAAAGACCATCGGAGATCATCTCACACCAGCATGGAGTGGTCACCAACTCGACGTTCGTCTCGATACAGCAGACGAAATGTCACTACAGCGTCCTTCCTCCAACAGGATTCGGACACACCAAAGCAAACGAAGCGAAGGCCAAATTTCTAGCTTCAGGGTCTTGAAGGCAACTCATATAAAGCCTGAAAGACAATCGGAGATCATCCCACACCAGCGTGGAGTGGTCACCACCTTGACATTCGTCTCGATACAGCAGACAAAATGTCACTACAGCGTCCTTCCTCCAATAGGATTTGGACATGACAAAACAAACGAAGCAAAGGCCAAATTCCTAGCTTCAGGGTCTTGACGGTAACTCATATAAAACCTGAAAGACCATCGGAGATCATCTCACACCAGCATGGAGTGATCACCACCTCGACGTTCATCTCGATACAGCAGACAAGATGTCACTAAGAGCATTCTTCCTCCATCAGGATCCAGACACGACAATCAAACAACGGAGCCACGGCAAAATCCCTAGTTCCAAACCTCGATGGTTCACCAGCAACCTAGAGACAACCGCGACATTCGTCCCGATACAGCAGACGCAATGCCAGCAAACGAAGCGAAAGCCAAATTCCTAGCTTCAGGATCTTGATGGCAACTCATATAAAACCTGAAAGACTATCGGAGATCATCCCACACCAGCGCGGAGTGGTTATGACTCATCGGGGCTCTCCAAAATGAGCCTAACCTCAAGTAAAAAGCGGCATGGCAAAATTCCTAACGCTTGCTCTTCCGATGGTCAAACTGCCTAGGAGGATTGCTTGAAGACGTCTTGTCCAGCCCCCGAAGGGATCAGAGATATGACAGTCGCAAGGCTACTCGAACAGCAAGGTTTCCTATCGAGGAATATATCAGCCAACGCGACGGTACGACGGACAAAACTATAGTACCACAGACCCTAATGGACCTCTGTCGTAAAGAGCAGAGGTTAACTATGATGTTAGGATATTCTTGCGAGAAATGCTCGATTCGTCTCGACTCGTGAGGAAAAGCCTTAGGCAGCGGGGATTAAAAAACTTGTTTCCTAAGTACTGGGGCCCTGCAAGTCGGTCCAAAATGGACTCTTGCATACTATTCACGGACCACACTCTCCAAAGTTGAATCTCGACAAGGAGGGAAACAACCCCTTACAAGTCCTCTCGACTTGTAAGAGGGAAAATTCTCTAGTGAGATCCTTATGACTCTCAAGAGAAAACGCACTTAGGAGTCCTCACGACCCCTAAAGAGAAAATACACCTACGAGATCCTCTCGACTCGTAGGGAGAAAAGTCTTTATGAGACCCTCACGGCTCATAAATTTGAAAAGTCTTAGGTGGCAGATCCTAATCCTGTTTCCTAAGCCATCGGTGCCCTACAAGGAGGTCAAGATAGACTATCTGCAGGCCACACTCTCTGAAGTCGAACATCGACAAGGAGGGAAACAATCACTTATGAGTCCTCTCGACTTGTAAGGGAGAAAATTCTCTTGTGAGATCCTTACGACTCTCAGGAGAAAACGCACATAGGAGTCCTCACGACCTCTAAGGAGAAAATACACCTACAGGATCCTCTCGACCTATAGGGAGAAAATTCTTTATGAGACCCTCACGGCTCATAAAATTGAAAAGCCTTAGGAAGCAGATCTTAACCTAACTCCTAAGCCATCACTGTCCTACAAGGAAATCAAAGTAGATTATCCATAAAATGTACTAACTAAAAGGGACACACCATCACGAAACAAAATATGCCTTTTATTCATGAATCCAAATGAATACAAAGTACAAATTATGAAGGAACCAAAAATACTCTCATTCAGGAGTATGTACAAAAGAAGAATAAAAAATATACAGTTCTTCAAGTTGGCAGATGATTCAAAAGATTCATCAGTTCATCCTTCCTTTCTTGGGTCTCAGCTTCAAAATTAGCTATGGTTGCGAGACGGGTCTCCGCTCTCGACTGTTGGGCCTGATACAAGGCAATCCGTCCTTCGAGTTCATGCTCAGTAGCTTTATGAGCATCAACCATCGCCCGGGTAAAGATAATAGCTTTATCAACAGCCACCACGTCCTTGATTACGACTTGAAGCTCTTGCCAAAGTTTATATGCGCGGGTGGTCTTATATGTAAGTTCGGCTTGAAGCTCCCCTAGTGCGGTTGAAGCCAGCTTCCTCTCTGAGAACTTTCGGCGGAGCCTCTTTTCACAGGAAAGCGTATTAGCGGCGTACTGCTTAATCAACTCCTGCAAACTTGTCTTCGCAGCCACCACCTCCGAAGGAAGGCGTGCACATTCAAGACCATGCAAGCAGGCCTCCACTCGACGACAGAATTCGACCCAAACTTGCACAAATGTTTCACTGTGATAAGTAGCAAGAAAGAGGAGAGAACTGTTGGCTTCAACGGCAAATTCTTCGGCTGTGAGAAAGCTACCAACACGAAGGTCTTCGATTAACTCTAACAAAGAATGAAGGCTTGACTTGGCCATTCGTTCGGATGCACGCAGCGCATAAGGGCCAGACGGTATGAGAATGCGAGTCTCCAACACGGTAAAAGTAGGCAGAGCTGTTAAAGAATGATAAAAGATCGACGAAGGTTGCAAACAGAGGACAGATGCAAAAGTGTCGAAACTTTACTTACCCACGTTTATACGAGAAGAGTCTGGAAGATCTCCGGGCCCATCAAGGACCTCAACCTCATCATCAGCCTCCAGAACTACTGAAGACATGAACATTGTTACATAAAGAAGTAACAATATCAAGAAAGGAGCGAACAATGCTAACCTTGTCCGGAAGATAGAATGATGCACTGAGGGGATATCGCCTGTGGAGCAACCAGTTCCAGCAGACGCTGGAAAGACTTCCTGGGAGACAGGCCGGTAATGGACGCCGCCAATTCCCGTAGCTCTGAAAAGACAGAAAAGTTCAAATAATGAAAAGATCGTTAACATAAAAGATGGAACAATACCTTCGATGCTCCTCCCATTTTGGGTTGGAGGGATAGCAGCTTCGGCGGCCTCCTCCGTGCCCCCAGACACATTATCGGGGAGGTGGACCGGTATAGTAACTTCCGGTGGAGGAGCAGTGACCATCGCTACAGGCTCCAATGGAAGGACGGTGGCCTTGACTATCTGTCCCGCGGTCTCCGAGCTGTCCCCAGGGAGATCCATTGGAACGATGACCACCAAAGGTACCTCCCCTGAGGGAGCAAGTGCTTCAGGAGCAAGAACCACCGCAGGAAGCTCTATCGCAGGAAGGACAGTTTCATCAACCCCCTCCACACCGAGCAATGTTTCACTAGGGGTATCAGCAGGCTCTACGGTCAGTAAACCCATAGGAACCTCCCCTATCGCCGAAGTTTCTGCACAGTTTACACGAGGATAAGAATACATATATACAAGTGCAGACAATATGAAGTATTACAAAGAAATACCGGAACATACCGATGCGCAAGGAAGCTTTCTGTATGGTTCGCTCAAGCCGACACTCCTTCTCAAGGAGGTGTGCTCGCCGAGGTTCAAGGGTAGACTCGTGACCGCCAGTCCACAATGAAAGCGCATCCGCAGCGTCCTCCGAAGCAGCCTGTTTAAGGGCCCTTTCGCCCCACTCCTCCAAAGGGCCGATGAATCGTCGCCGGATCCATGAAGGGTCTTCATAAAAAATGACGGTTGGGTAGGGTTTTTTCGGAATTCTTACATTCTCTGACTCGTCTTGAGAACGTCTTATAGCCTCAGCCAGTTGTGCAGCTTCCTCGGCAGATGAACCAAGAAAAAGAAGACTGTCGTCTGGTGGACTAGTAGCGATCTTCTTCCCCCGTTTTGGCCCAGAGCTAATGGCTCTAGAAGATCGCTTCTTTCCCCTTGCCGTCTGTTTTTTGGGCTGCTTTTTGGTTTTGACAGAGAGAGGAGACTTCTTCAGGACCTTCGCCAAAGGGATATTATCATCAGAGCTGGGTTTTACGTCCGGAACCGGTATGGTATCCATCATCGGTCGTTCAAGCGTAGCCTCTGTTGGCAATGAGGCGCGATGTCTTTCCTCCTCTTCAAAGGTTTTAAGCGAAGCAGCAATGGCTTCTTCTGTAGAGGCACCTGTTAAAACAGGAGGCATCAGTCAGAGTATAAAAAAAGAGTGAAATAAACAGCTGAGAGATAAGGACAGAATATACCTGACTGCGCAAGGGCGGCCAATTCCTTTTCGAGAGCACCCGATTGTTTGGAAGCTTCAATGGCGACCTCCAGGTCGGTATCATCAAGCATCCCGAATAAACCCTCATTGGTCCCATATTCGCTCAAGCCTTCGCTAAACGGAGCAGGGGGCGTCGAGCCTAACATGGTGTCCAAAGAAAGTACTTGTTTCTTTTTCTTCTGAGGACGGACGCCGGTGGCCGATAACACGAGTTTGCGTTTGGTAGACGCCTTTGGACAACGAGTCCCAATTTCCTTTCCCACGTCCGACTCAGGGGACGCGGCAACTACCTTTTTTTCAGACTCGCTGGGTAAGGGTAACCCACGCGTAGGGCTTAACACGTGTGGAGGCTCAACTACAGTGACCTCTCTCAGGGGAGGATGAACAATGTTCCGTCGCTTCAGAGGAACATTTCGATCACCAGCCGGCACTGCACCCTTGCGATCAAGTAACAATTGCTTCTCTTTCCTGATGACGGCACCCATTGAATGCTGATACCACACCACGTACGCATTAAGAGCCTTTGGACGCAACTCGGTTCGCTGATAAAGAAGTTGGACCCTGTGTTCAAGCGCATGAAATGATGTAGTGCGCTCCGCATTCCCTCTTCGGTAGCAGCAGGCTCGGCCAAAGGCTTCAAGTGGGACGTCCTGATTATAACTTAGCTGCTGGGCGAAACGATGGGGATTGTATCTCATGAATAACGCCGCATCATTTTGCCTGAAAACTAAGAAACCCGGCCTGATGGAGTATAAATGAAAGATCTCCCGAGCTTTCAACACAGAGGCCCCATCTTTAAATATGTCCTGCAGCGGCAGCACCGTCTTCCCCGACTCTTGGCCGACGGTCAGAACTTTATCAGTAAAGGACATGCCAGCCCCAACCGTGCACAGGCGAAGAAGCAAGCCTCTAGCTTCCCGTTGCGTCGGAGTCACAATAGAAGCGCCAACCGGTCGCATGATCCGAGGGAACCTGCACCTCTCATAAAAACCCGGCCTTTTGTGGATGCCAAAGACATCTAGCACGTGTAACTCGAGCCATGACGTAAAATAATGCATCGGGAAGTTTACCGACTGCACCCCTGGCTCAGTGGTATCAACCGCCAAGCTGAGGTCGTGATACATATGGGCTAACCCAGCAATCCCCACAACCACTTGTATCCCAGCAACCATTCGATGCGCAGGATAGAAGACGGACGGCCTCATACGGCGAGGGTGCATGGAAGCGCGAACCAACTCAGCCACAGCCCGAGGAACCCTAAAAAGAACCCTTCTTCGTCGATCCCAGGAGCCGCCAGTTCTGCAAAAGGGATGACCGGGGAATCAGGTAGAAAGAAGCTCTGCTGATCCGCCTCCACCGCTGGCAGATTGCCTAAACCCAAGCCGAAGGGGTCGTCAAGACTGGCGAATTTCTCGACTTCTTCCTTTAATATTTCCGGGTGAAGAAAATCAGCGATAAAAGCCGTAAAACTAACTCCATGACCTTCGGATGTAAGAGAGAGGTTCTCGTACATATTCAACACCTTTATTAAGCTCGGAAATTTGTGCAGAATAGCATTCTCGGGAGTAAGACCTATTACCACTAATTTGGTAGCAAAAACATACTCATCCGGGGGAAGAAATTCCTCATAATGTTCCCCCCTAACGGGTAAACTTGAGACCTCTGCAAACTCCTCCAAAGAAATGGAGACTTTTCGATCTGATAGAAGGAAGGTGTGGGTTGGGATGTTCCACTATTCCAGAAATGCCCTGACCCGCCATGTAGGGGGTGGGGAATATTGAAACAAAGAGGCATAAACGGCGGGATATAATCCGAGCTTCATCAACTATGGCTTCCTCGCCGATAGAATATACCGGGCCCACTGCAAATACCCGGCTGGGTGACGGGGAGTTAGTCCTATATTGTATGGCTTTCCCCAGGGGCGTGACTCGCCCTGACATATGCGTCGCCCTAGGATGTCCAAAGCCACCGGCGGCTGCACGGGTATTGCGGCAATAGAAGGCCGAAGGAGACCTTCTGAAGTTCAATTGACCTCCTCCACAGTGTAATTCATCGGAGGCGCATTTGCATAAGCAATCACTGAAATAGGCTCCGAGGGTGTCGCACAGGAAAAGCTCCATCGGCCCATGATAATTTGATCATACCATTTACCCCATAGATGAAGACTCTTATGCTCCGGGTCATGGTCTTTTATCAGCGTGAAAACCTCTCGATCAATGGGCGCTTCAGGAAATCCGCCTTCTGAACGAATGAAAGGGAAGGAGGTGTCGGAAGACATAATGCCTGCACAGAAAAGAACGAATTTTTCAGCCACCAATGCTATAAATTAAATTCTGTTACAAGGTACTATAAATCCGTACCGCACCGCACTGCAGTTAAAAGGGACCAAAAGGGACCCACAAAATCTAGATGACAGTTCATCATTAATAAAACAGCCTCATCATTGGATAAGGCTGACATTAAATGAGGAAATCCTCAAAAGATTCTCATTAAATGAGAAATACCTCGGGCAAAGGAGTAAAACTCCCATTGAGAGCAACGCTCTTCACTAGACAGACATCTGTCAAAGTCTAATGATGAAGGAATAAAATTCTTCAAGAAAAGCCTTGCTCTGAAAAAATGATGAAATAATCTATCAAAAATAAAATTTCAATTTGATCTTCAAGATCCATGAACAAACTCTTAAGAGTTCTTCTGTTTGATCTGAAAGGAGCAAAGCTCCATTAATGGATTAAGAAATCATAAGCAAGAGCCCTTTAAGATCTATGATTCCAAGAGAGCAAAGCTCTATTAATAAAACCTTAAAAAGGATTTTCTTTAGATCAAAAGATCTATAAAGAGCAAAACTCTGTTAATGGGTGAAACCCTAAAAGATGTCTCAAAAAGATTTAATCTTTTACCTAATTCGACAAAGTTCTGTCCTTAAAAATTCTTAAGAAGAAGAGCTGCGCTCTGAAAAAGAAAATAAATTTTCAAGAAGGATTGAAGATGAACAGAAGTCATTTCAAGGGCCAAGGGTCCTATTTATAGGCACTAAGCGTCGTTTCAGTTCCTTGGGTGATCCAAGAGTCGAGATGTTGCCACCGCTGCACCCACGTGTGGACCCCGTGAGCGCAACGGTGGGGGGGCATTTGTTTCCCCAATTAGAGCAAAGCTCTGTTCAGAATTCAAAATTTGAATTACAGCTGCGCTTTTATAAAAGCGCTTCGTTACAACTAGCGCACCCCGTGCAAAGCACATAGGCGCTAGCTCTAGGTGCGCTGCGCTCCAAGTAGCGCACCACGTGCAAAGCACGTGTGCGCTAGCGCTAAGAGCGCTGCGCTCCAATTAGCGCACCATCGGCAAAGCGCACCATGGGCAGGGCGCATAAGCGCTAGCGCTGGAACTAAATGTTCCTCACCGTTGGATCAAATATCCAACGGATATGATTAAATCATTGGTTAACAAGAATAAAATTCTGTTGAATCTTTCCAAACAGAAAAGAATGTGCCTTGAATTTGGAACACCGTTGGATCAATGATCTAATGGTGATTAAAAATCACTAAAATACAGAACAAATTCTGTAAAGAAGGAAAGATTTCTCAATCTTGTTAAAACAAGAAGATTATCTTCTGTAAATCAGAAGCCCTTGGATCAAGGATCCAATAGTGGGGAAATTCCCAAATCAATCAGAGAAAGATCTCTTAAACTGATTCAACAAATCATTTGGCCCTATATAAAGGCCTCTAGACTTCAAGTGTAATGGAGATACAGAGAAGAGAGAGAAAAACCCTCTGCAAAAAAAAGAGCAAGCTCTTAGAAAAAAGAAGATTTTTCTTCATCTTCAAGGTAAAGAAAGAACTATGTTCTTGAATAACAGAGATGAATCCATCTCATAAAAAAGAAGAGCCATCTTCTAAAAAGATCTTAGATCTATAAAAAGACCAAGGTCTTTTGATTTAAAAGAAAAGATCAAAAAGATCTAATCATAGAAAGACTAAAAGAAGTATTTTACTTCATTCACAGATCTTTTGATCTATAAAGGCAGAGCCTTTTATAAAAAACCTTTTATAAAAAACAAGAACTTTTGTTCTTTGATCTTGAGGCAAAGCCTCCTTTGAAGAACATAAATTTGTTCTTTGATCTTAAAACCGATCAAAAGCGCTTTGCGCTATTAAAAAGTGCCTTGCACTCATGAGCTGCGCCCTTGCGCTCTTAGGACCGGCGCTCAGCGCCAAAACCTGCCATGTTCAATCAGAGACACAATCTGCGCTTTGCGCATCTAAAAATAGAGCACTGCGCTCATGGGCTGGCGCTCAGCGCCAAGCGCGCCACGTGTCACTCACTGGTGCGCCAACAGACTAGCGCAACGCGCTCATACACTAAAAGCGCAATGCGCCAACAAACTAGCGCTAAGCGCGACACGTGTCCTCCTCTTGTATGCTATCCAATAGAAGCGCAATGCACTCTTTCCTTGGCGCAAAGCGCCTGACGCGCCACGTGGCGCACTGTCAGAACATACTTTGTTCTGATAAATACTATGCATTATTAAAAGGACTGAGCCTAGATGAAGGCTCAATAGCCAGAACAATAAAATATTCAACTCATATCAACTGAGCCCATATGCTCATAAACCTTTAAATAGACTTTATTCCCAAGTTGGACTATAGATCTCCCAACCAACATTGGTTCAAGGGTACATCTCTGAACTCCTCTGATATTTGTCGTTGTAATCCTTCAACGTCATCAAAGAGGTGACGGGTCCCGACAGCCATACATTCCACAGACTATGATGTCTTTAAACTGGACTGTGGGGTCCTTAAGCCCACGGACTATGATGTCCTTAACCTCGACCGTGATGTCTTAAAACTAATATTGGACTGTGGGGTCCTTAAACCCACGGACTATGATATCCTTAACCTTGACTGTGAGGTCTTTAAACTCACGGACTATGATGTCCTTAACCTCGACCGTGATCTCTTAAAACTAACATTGGACTGTGGGGTCCTTAAACCCACGGACTATGATGTCCTTAACCTTGACTGTGAGGTCATTAAACTCACGGACTATGATGTCCTTAACCTTGACCGGGATGTCTTTAAACCAACATTGGACCACCATGTCCTTAAACTGGTAATGGACCACTATGTCCTTAAACTGGTAATGGACCGCAAAGTCCCTAAACTAAAACAATAGAGCCCAAATGCTCTTTTGTTGGATCTAAACGATCCCGTTAAGTTGATCTTAGTCTAAAATGAGACTAACGTATCCTTAACAAACGTTTAAGTTGATCTTAGTCTCAAATGAGGCTAACGTATCCTTAAACCCAAACCCCCAAACTCAAATCTAAGAAGATACGGATTTGGACTAATCCACGCCCTACGGGCGACAATATACATTAGTCTCCGTATACGATCCACGGGCAACAAAAAACAAAACAAACACCCACGACACGAAGTGACCATCTGAAGAAGGAGAAAGTTGTTACCGCGATGTGGTAGCGTAATTTACTGCAGGGGCTTGCGCCTGCAGGGAAGAGCGTCCCCACAATCAAAAAACCCTCAAACGAGGGGGAATCTGACGAAGTCTGCTACATCGGCCGCATCCGTTTAAACCTACGATATATGGTGCCATAAATCAACTTGGCATCTTCGGAGAGGTGGACGGATAGCACCAATTAGCATCTGCCCCGAATTTCAGGCAAGACGAACCTACGCGGTCGCGTCTCTGTGTTCGGAGGGAAACACCCCAGTAAGTGCTTAGCACTTTCAAAAGAAAAGAGAATAAACCCAAGATAGTTCCTATTTCGGGGGCGCCTCACGTGATCCCACGTGACCCCCAATAAGGCTTAGCATTTATGAAAGGAACAAGGGAATAACGCCAAAGAAGTAGCGCCAACTTTCAAGCGCCTCACGTGCCACTCGTGAGCGCCCCAGATTTCAATGTTTAATACTGTTTTAAGGCCACACATGGAGGCACGTGAGCGCTAAGCATACATTAGTGTTTAACACTATAAGGAACCAATTTCAACCACAAATCAGTTAAGTTCCTCCTGAGATTAAATCTCCAAGCAAACCGAGCCTCTATGCTCAGAACTGATAACCCCTCGATTTGGAATCTGGTTCAAGGGTACATCTCTCCACACTTCTGATACATGTCGTTGTAATTCTTCAACGTCTTCAGAGAGGTGAACGGTCCCAATAACCAATAACTCTTGGCACACCCCCAAACTAATGAGCCAAAACAACATGGACTAT
This sequence comes from Agapanthus africanus, assembly GCA_030015575.1. Lineage (NCBI taxonomy): Eukaryota > Viridiplantae > Streptophyta > Magnoliopsida > Asparagales > Amaryllidaceae > Agapanthus > Agapanthus africanus. The sequence goes on along the minus strand of JASDDO010000019.1, from coordinate 190,235,224 downwards.
GATGTCCTTAAACCCAATGGACCATAATGTCCCTAAACAAAACTCCATGGACTATGATGTCCTTAAACATGGACTATGATGTCCTTAAACCCAATAGACCGCAACGTCCCTAAACTAAACTCTGTGGACTATGATGTCCTTAAACCCAATGGACCGCAACGTCCCTAAACTAAACTCCATGTACTATGATGTTCTTAAACCCAATGGACTGCAACGTCCCTAAACTAAACTCTATGGACTATGATATCCTTAAACCCAATGGACCACAACGTCCCAAAACTAAACTCCATGGACTATGATGTCCTTAAACATGGACTATGATGTCCATAAACCAATGGACCACAACGTCCCTAAACTAAACTCCATGGACTATGATGTCCTTTAACCCAATAGACCACAACGTCCCTAAACTAAACTTCATGGACTATGATGTCTTTAAACATGGACTATGATGTCCTTAAACCCAATGGACCGTAATGTCCCTAAACTAAAACGATATATCCCAAATCCTCTTTCGTTGGATCAAAAATGATCCTAAACCCCCGTTAAGTAGATCTTAGTCTAAAATTTAGACTAACGTATCCTTAACAAACATTTAAGTTGATCTTGATCTCAAACGAGGTTAACGATCCTTAAATCAAACCAAACTCAAATCTAAGAAAATACGGATTTAAACTAATCCCCGCCGTACGGGCAGTAACACAAATTAGTCTCCGTATACAATCCACGGGCAACCAAAAATAAAATAAACACACATGACACGAAGTGAATATCTGGAGCAGGAGAAAGTGGTTATTGCTACGCGGTAACGTAATTAACTGCAGGGTCTTGCGCCTGCAGGGAAGAACGTCCCCACAATCAAAAACCCCTCACAACGAGGGGGAATCTGACGAAGTCTGCTACAACGGTCGCATCTGTTTAAACCTTCGATATATAGTGCCATAAATTAACTTGGCATCTTCGGAGAGGTAGACAGATAAACCCAAATAGTATATGCCCCCAAATTCAGGCAATACGTCTATCTTTCCGGTTTCCGGCGGTAAACAGGGTTTTCATCCGTGCCCATTTCGCATGTGGACTTACTGTTTTTTTTTGTTTTTTTTTAAGTCTCTCCGACATAGCTTCGTTGCAGGTGCCCTAACATCGTTTTCCAGAAGTACTTGGGCGAGATATGGATCATTTACGCCTGTGGATTCTCTACGGTGATCAATATGGAGATTGGCCGTAGTGCATAATATCTTTTGGAGGACTACATCATCAGTGGAGCTTCATAGCAAGTGGGACTTCGGGTGCAGTTTCGCAGGTAGGACTTGAGTTTGCAATCTCCGCTGGTGTGACTTCATGTACAATGTGGATCTTGAGGAGCTTATTAGTTTTAGGGGCATCGTGGAAACATGGGATATATATTGTTTTTGCCCGTAGATTGTATACGGTTAGTTATATGATCCAAACTGCAGGGCCAAAAATACTGGTTTAAGGATATCGCGGTCCAATATTAGTTTAGGGACATTTCGATCCAGTACCAGTTTAAGGACATAGCGGTCCAACATTAGTTTAAGGACATTTTAGTCCAACATTAGTTTAGGACATTTCGGTCTGATACCAGTTTAAGGACGTAGCGGTCCAATGGGGACTCGAATGGGGTATGACTTATTTATGCCCGTGAATTGTATACAGTTGGTTATATGATCTAAACCGTAGGGCCAAACATATTAGTTTAAGAATATCGCAGTCCAACATTAGTTTAAGGACATCTCGGTCCAACATTAGTTTAGGGACATTTTGGTCCAATATAGCATAACGGGACTGATTGAATGCGAAAAGGTGTTGTGTATGTTGTGCTGTAAATAACCGCAATCAAGACGGTGTCGCAAATAGCTAGCCGCAATGAGTATGGGTCGTCCGCAGGGAAACGTGAATTTCTTTTCTTATTTCAGACGAGTTGATAAAAGAGAGAAGAGATTGTTGTCGTTTTAAACTAAGATGGTTAGAAAATTTTATGATAGAAAGGCTTGTAGGGTTTATAGGACTTAGTAGTTAATGGATGAAGGTTTATAAATGATTCTTTTTATCTTTTAATCGTTTAAAACTCGAAGGATAGCGATAAATATAGATTAGGGTTCTTGGAGGGAACTAGGGTTTCCCACTATTGTCCATTGTTCTTTCATTGATCTCTATTTATCTCAAGCCCTTAACAAAACAATTATTAACTAATCCCAAATCATGGTCATGACTATCATTAATTGATAGCGCGCCCGATAAGAGAGTTAACATTTATTTTGCTCAAGTTTGTAAACATTAAAATGTCAAAAGAAGTTGTGTGATATTTCATCCATTATTCTACCCTATCCTACAAAGTCTAGCAAGCAAGAAATTACTCGCTCATGGTTAGTAGCGATTTAAAAGAGAGGTTGAAAATGAATGAAACCATAACTAAAAGTGCAAAAAAGTAATGTGGAAAATTAATGCGGAAAAGTAATGCGGAAAGTAAATGCGGAAAGTAAAATATAAAAAGAATTAAAACAAAAATTACCTTTATTAATCAACTATTGCATTACAACTTTTCCCCTTCAAAAGTAGATTACAAAAACCCTCGTTTCGCTCGTAGATCTCTTTCTTTATGGAGGTAGATGAGTAGATATTGAGATGATTATCTTCCTGGAATGCATAGCTCTCGGTCCTTTATATAGCTCTGAAAGTATAAACCCTAGATGCCATGTTGGATTAGGTGTAGTTACAATCATACCCCCAAAAATCCAGATCCAACGTCCCACATTAGACCGCGGTTCTGCCGCCCTTGCCCGTGTTTAATCGCGGATCCACCGCCTCCTAATAGGATTGGGACATGGGATTTTTCTGGCTTTTGTCTCGATATTTGGAGATCCTCTTGATATATAGATTCTGAAAATATTGCACTTAGTCTCTGCCGTTGCTAGATACTCCAATTTACTTATGATATTTGGCAGATTCGGTTTGATATTCCGATTTGACTTGGATCTCCTACTTAGATTTCAGACCCGAGCTAATACCTGCACGGTGTCTCAAATCAAATTGTTAGTAGCATTTGGTATTTTTGAGATATTATTCCAACCATTTATATGATATAATATCTTAAGAATATTGATTAGGAATATTTGATATGATATGCATATTTTAATATGAATATTTTATTATATGCATATATTTTCCCTATTTATATTAATTATAAATGAAGAAATATATGATAATAATATTTTTACAAATAAACCCACATATGTTCTTTATTTACAATTAACACCTTTTATTAGTTAATAATAGTAGGGAAAAAGTTCATACAAATGTGCAATATTTTTGACTAATCAAATACCTCCAAACTTATCTTTGATCGTCCAGAGAAAACTATTTATTTCTTAAAGAAAAAAAAACCTAGCACACTTTCGTGGGCAACACGATTGCACTTAGCTCATGTAACAATCCGTTAAACCTCTAGGTGTCCCTAGTAGGAGGAGCGTTGTCTCCTAAGGATTTTCAGCGAATTACACCCATAAAATCCTAAAATAAAAGAAAGAAGACAAAAATTATATGCAAAGATAAGGAACATATAAAAGAAAGAACTTGAAAATAAGTGTTTCAAACTACGCTAACTTTTTAGTTGTCATGAGCCCTATCTTAATGGTCTTGAAAAGATGTCAGAAATCACATCATCTCTCAATAAAATATCGTCTTTAGTCTTCCTTCCTATCTTTCTTCCAAATATCGATCATATATCCCTACGTGTGTATAAAAATCATACCTACACTTGGAGAATTCAATTCAAGTTACCATACCCTTTATCCATATACCTTAATACTTTTTAGTCGGTGATGCTTTATATGGATTTGCTTACACATTCTTCATGCGACCGTTAATACTTCTTGAGGTACTAACCAGCCGATTACCAAATGTGCTCACTTCTTAAGGCGTAATTAGCAATATCCTAATCTTGCAACACCTAAGGCTTAGTAGTGGCTCCTAAACCAGTTGGTCTAAGGCACTAGGTGATAAGGCATCCTCGCTATATTTTTGTATGCGGCCTTAAGTAGTTACAAAACCAGTGTTCATTTTTCTTCACCATTTATATTTTATGTGTCATTTATATTTTGTTGATTTATATTTTTTCTTCATACTGAGGCTTTTACACAAGAGCATTTCAAGGTATCCTCTATTTTCCCAAGTTTCAAAATGTGTGCAAGTGCGTATAGTAGGGTATCAACGTTCAGATATTTGGACTCAAGAAAAGAGACTATTTTCAGACTTATTTCTATACTCAGATTAGTGATTCCCTTCATCTTATTAACCCTTGGGACAACAGCTCATGACTATCTATTACTAGTTATGTTTTAAAACATCTAATTTTGTTGCATTTCTTAAATCTCTTCCTTTCATATGTATTTTTCACTTTCTAACTTTTATTTTCAAAAAAAATTATTATACAATGCAATATTTACATATGATGCGTAGATATATACAAACCATCCATACAAACTATCCCCCTAAACTTGATTGCAGCAGTGCCCTCACTGATATTACCCTGTAAGCTCAAAACCTGAAGATTAGAAGGAACAGTTCAATAAGATGGTAAAGAAGGGGTCAAAAATGAATAACCGTGAAATCATCCCCCGAACTCGTTTTTGGCTCATGCAAAAATTTCTTTTCTTTTAAGAGCCAGTTATTTTTCTTCTTCCCCCCAAACTTAAGTAAAATAGTGTTTTCATTACCAAGAATTTAAAATCGTAAGGGGGGTAAATATTATTGGTCTACACAAAGCTTTACAAAGACCAAAAGTTAAAATCAACCGTTCAAATATTTTATCAATGTAATACCATGGTTGGTAGAAGATCATGTTACAGATAGACGTGAAGAAGTGGGAAGGAGATAAGAGGTGTAATCGAACGGTTTTACGTCTCGGTTGGTAGAGACGAAAAAGTGATGGTGAATGAAAACGAAAATTTGAAAGATAAGGAATGGGTGTAATAATTGCATTCTCTATATGATAAGAAGAATGGGTGGTGGTTCAACTTCTTCAGACTCAAAGGGAGGCGCACGAATTTCCTATAGAGGTTGATTCATCACAACATCCAAGTTTTTAAGGAACGCGAGTTCTTCAGCGAGAATATCTTCGAAACTTTCATCGATATTCTGAATGATAATCTCATCGGAAAGAAAGGTATAATACTCAGACTCCATAAGAAGTTAATATCTAGTGTAAGGGACTGACTCGAATAGCTTGACTAACTCATTCGACAAGTCAAAGGATTCGAACTCGGGGGCAGACTTGTCGATAGAAGGGTCCCTACTCATATAATAAATAGTTGGATTAAACAATAGCACACTTGTGGCGTTAAGATCAATATCGTGAAGCTCCTCAAATTCGCAACTGTCGGAAGCTATCTCGTTGACAGAACATATATCAATTATATAAGCAGAAGGTTCGGAGGGTTGACTTCCTACCCTGAAAATATTAAGTTCAATTGTCATCTTCCCAAAGGATAGGTTCATGGAACTGTTGCGACAATTGATTATCGCGTTTGAAGTTGCTAGAAAAGTTCGACCGAGAATCATCGGGATTTGGTTACGTGGGTTTGCCTCAGGCTGTGTATCTAGAACTATAAAAATCCACAGGGAATATAAATTCCTAGACTTTGATCAACACGTCCTCTAACTCACCCCTAGAGTGGGTGATAGATCAATCAGCCATCTGGAGAGTGCAGCGTGTAGGTTTCAACTCTCTTATACCTAATTGCTCATAAACAGAATACGAGAGCAAGTTAACTCTAGCACCTAAATCGATTAGAGCGCGATTGATATGTTTATCCCCAATAGTTATAAATATTGTAGGACAACCGGGGTCCTTATGTTTCTTGGGCAAATGTTGGGTAAGAGCATTGCTCATATTGCTCGCTAAGAAAACCTTTTTAGGCACTTGAGTTTTCCTTTTTCTAGTGCACAAGTCCTTAAGAATTTTCGCATAGGATAGAACTTATTGGATAGCATCTAAGAGAGAAATATTTATGTTAACTTGCTTAAAAAATTTCACAATCTTCTCCATCTGTGGACTTGGTTTGTTGGGCCTCAACTGGTTTGGAAAATGAGCTTTATTAACAAGGGTTGGGTCCAACTCTTGTGGAGAAGTTTGTGGGGATGGAATGGATCCCAAAATTGGATTTGGGATGGTCTTAGATGGTAATTCATTCAAGGAAGTGGGCTGAGGGTTCGAGCCTAGTGAAGAAGGGAGAATAGGTTCGGAAGAAGATGTTGGATTAGACGAAATAGGAGTAGAAGTAGTAGCCGGGGTATCATCAACATCATCAACTTGTTCACCAACATAATTATTCAGCACTCTTCCCGATCTCAACGTGGTTACGGCACTCACGTTATGATTTTGTTGGTTAAGTACGATATTAGCGCTTTGTGAGTGGCCGGGATTTGGTTGAGGTTGAGATAGAAATTTCCCTTTCTCTCTATCACTCATTGCGGCTTTTAACTGTGCACTTTGTGCTTCGATCGATTTTATGCTTTAACCGTAGGAAGTAGTGTGTTGCATTAGCGTTTGGATAGAAGACTTTAAATTAGACGTCGTTTGTGTGGATTGTTTAATGAGCGTTTCTAAGATTCTTTCGAATGCAGAGATTTTATCGGTACCGGCCGTTGGAGTATTAGTCTATGGTTGGAAAGAATTATTATAAGGGGCAAAGTTTTTGGCCGGATTTTGGAAAGATTGCGGTTGAAAGGGCTGCTGAATTTGTTGGGGTGGCTGTTGTTGCTGTGGGGGAAGTCTTTGATAGTTATTTTGGCTTGGGAACTGATTTTGATTTTGAGATTGGTTTTGGTTCCAAGCAAAATTAGGATGATTCCTCCATCTCTGATTATATGTAGATGAATAAGGATCGTTTCTAAGTTGTTGCTGAAAAGAAGCATTGGTTTGTTCATGACCTTGAGACGGAGGATTCAAAAGATATTCTTCCGTTAAATGTGATGAGTCAAAACAGCAACCACACACGATTTTAGGGAGCGTAACTTGGTTTAGGGAGGCTGAAGAGAACTTGCTTTCCATAACTTCGAGTTTCTTTTGCATCGCAGCCATTTCGGCTTTCATTGCGATGGAAGTGTCGAGTTGATGGATACCTGCTCTAGACGATGTTGCAGGTCTAGTGCTTTCCCACTGTAACGTTTGGTCGGCGAGATCTTCCAGAAATTACCACGCTTCGCCGTCATCTTTTGACATGAAATGATATTGACAAATGGTTTCTAACATTTGTTTCATAGCTAGATTGATACCCTGATACATAATTTGGCAAAGTTTCCATCTGTCGATTTCGTGATGAGGGCATTGGACAAGGAGATATTTAAACCGTTCAAAACATTTCCAAAAGAGTTCATTAGGATGTTGGGCAAACTAGTTAATCTCATGCCGAATACGGGCAGTCTTGTGATGAGGATAAAATTTCTTAAGGAATGCTTTAACGAATTCATCCCATTTAGCAATAGAATGTCCGGCGGTGCTATAAAGACACCTTTCTAGGAGATCGCACAAAGTAAAAGGGAGAAAACGTAATCGCATAGTATCCCCTGAAAGTTGGGTGGTGCTCATCATTGCACATACGTTTTCGAATTTGGTTATAAAAGCGTATGCATCTTCAGATTCAAGCCTGTGAAATTTGGGCAACAAGTTGATGAAGTGGGGTTTAATTTCGAAATTATCCTCATTGGCTGATGGAAGAGACAAGACATATAGGAAGGGGTCCGCGTATGGAATTGCATCGGTCTTGAAGAGTGATGCGTGGTGTATTCTGAGTTTGCGCACCTACGGGTGGTGGCAAGGTGGTGTTGTTAAAACCCGATGGAGATCCATCCATCTCGGGAGATGTGGTAGGTGGAGGAGAAATAGAAGATGAAGAAGTATCGACTTCGGAGTCGACAGCAAAAACGCGGACTAGACGGGCACTAGAATCTCGTGTCCAGCCGATCATGCACTAAGCAGGTTTAGTGCACGTGGCAGAGTGTGATGTGTGTGAGAACGATTTTAAGAAGGCTTGTTTTTGAAAAAAGTGACGGGCATAAGTCTTGACTCAACCAATCACAGAATGCACAATCAATCCCTAGAGTTAGGGTCACCTAGGTCAAGTCACTAGACCGCTCCTAGACTTCCAAACGATAAGACGTAGGATCAATCCTCTACCACCTCCTTATCAATCTTGCGGCCAGGTAAGTAGGAGGTATCCGCACGAATCACCGAAATAACGGGCCTAATTAAGTAACCACTTTCCTTAGTCATACTTATCTATACACAACAAGAGAAATGCGGACAAGCAATAGATTACCCACGATCTTCCTCTGTCCTAATTGAGCGTGACAGTCTTTAGAGGTTTGGTCTAGATATTTTTTTATTAATGTAGGATGATAGTATAGTCGTTTATGATTTGTGGGGCCTAGGAAGAGTGATGAAATCCCCACCTAATTTGAGTTTGGGTTTATTTCCCCTTAATGTCCGGTTTAAGTATGCAAAACAATCCGAAATCAAAACACGCAAAAAGATTTTTTTTGCGGCGCTATTCGTAAAGAATTCTGCAGGTAAAATCAGTTTATTGAAGCTTTAGAAGAGAGAGAAAGGCAATAGGAGAATACCAAAGAATATTGGGGGCCCAACTTGTCAAAAAGACCGCGGTTCCGCCGCCGAATGCAACCCTAGGCCACGGTTCTGCTGCCGTTTGGCAAGATCTTTTCTTCAAACTTCCATAGAGCACCCCTATTCTCTTCTGGTCCAAGTTGAATATCTCTGAATCTCTACTGGCCTTCTCTAATGACTCCGGATGTCCTTGCAAAAACTCGCACAAGAATCTTTAAACACAAGATGCGGTTTTGGTTCTCTTTTATTTTATGTTTCTGGTTTTTATACGAAAACAACCCAAATAACAAGAAAATTAATTACAACTGTCTCCCCCGCAACGGCGCCATTTGGTTGAATGTGAAAAGGTGTTGTGTATGTTGTGCTGTAAATAACCACAATCAAGACGGTATCGCAAATAGCTAACCACGATGAGTACGGATCGTCCACAGGGAAACGTAAATTTCTTTTCTTGTTTTAGACGAGTTGATAAAAGAGAGGAGAGGTTGTTGTCGTTTTAAACTAAGATGGTTAGAAAATTTTATAATAGAAAGTTTTGTAGAGTTTATAGAACTTAGTAGTTAATGGATGAAGATTTATAAATGATTCTTTTTATGTTTTAATTGTTTAAAACTCGAGATATTGCGATGAATGTGGATTAGGGTTCTTGGAGGGAACTAGGGTTTCCCACTACTGTCTCTTGTCCTTCCATTAATCTCTATTTATCTCAAATTTTTAACAAAACAATTATTAACTAATCTCAAATCATGGTCGTGACTGTCATTAATTGATAGCGCGCTCGATAAGAGGGTTAGCATTTATTTTGCTAAAATTTGTAAACATTAAAATGTCAAAAGAAATTGCGCGATATTTCATCCATTATTCTATCATATCTCACAAACCCTAACAAGTAAGAAATTACTCGCTCATGGTTAGTAGCGATTTAAAAAAGAGGTTGAAGATGAATGAAACCATAATTAAAAGTGCAGAAAAGTAATGTGGAAAATTAATGCGGAAAAGTAATGCATAAAGTAAATGCAAAAAGAATTAAAACAAAAACTACCTTTATTAATCAACTTACAACTTTTCTCCTTCAAAAGTAGATTACAAGAATCCTAGTTTGCTCGTAGATCTCTTTTTTTATGGAGGTAGATGAATAGATAATGAGATGATTATCTCCCTAGAATGCACAGCTCTCGGTCCTTTATATAGCCTCTGAAAGTACAAAACCTAGATGCCATGTGGGATTAGGTGTAGTTACAATCATTCTCCCAAAAATCCAGATCCAACGGCCCACATTAGACCGCGGTTCTGCCACCCTTGCCCCTGTTTAACCGCGGATCCGCCGCCTCCTAGTGGGATTGGGACTTGCGATTTTTTGTGGCTTTTTATCTCGATATTTGGAGATCCTCTTGATATATAGATTCTGAAAATATTACCTTTAGTCCCTACCGTTGCTAGATACTCTGATTTTCTTATAATACTTAGCAGATTCGGTTTGATATTCCGATTTGACTTGGATCTCCTATTTAGATTTCACACCTGAGCAAATACCTGCACAATATCTCAAATCAAATTGTTTGTAGCATTTGGTATTTTTGAGATATTATTCCAACCATTTATATAATATAATATCTTAAGAATATTGATTAGGAATATTTGATATGATATGCATATTTTAATATGAATATTTTATTATATGCATATATTTTCCCTAATAATATTAATTATAAATGAAAAAATATATGATAATAATCTTTTTACAGATAGACCCACATATGTTCTTTATTTATAATTAACACATTTTATTAGTTAATAATAGTAGGGAAAAAGTTTATACAAATGTGCAATATTTTTGACTATTTAAGGATGCATACGACTTTCAGAGTTTTAACTCACGAAGATAGAGAGCGGATACAAGCGTCGTCATCTATCATTGACCTAAGTCACGACTCTTCAAGCGTAGTATTTTTTGAACAATCGGCCGTTTATTGGCCGAAATGGCCTTCCTCCATGCATATCCATGAGCAGGTAAGCTCCACCTTGGTAGACCTTATCTGTGATGTACGGGCCTTTATAGTTTGGCTCGAACTTCCCCCGTTTTACACGATTGGGAATCATTGGTCTTTTGACAACCAGCATGAGTTCGTCTTGGTGGAACGTTCTCCGCCTGATTAGTCTTTCATACGATCACGTCATCCTTGCCTTATAAACTTCCAGATTTTGTTGTGGTACCAGGCGGGTTTCATTGAGAGCATTGAGCTTTTCAAGCCGAAGATGAGCATTTTCTTCATCTGTTAGCTCATATTGAACTGCCACTCATAATGAGGGGGTTCTATCTCCGGTGAGAGTACTGTTTTAGTGCCAAACACCAGTGCATACAATGTTGTATTTGTGGCCGTCTTGAATGTTGTTCGGTATGCCCAAAGGGCTTCATGTAGCCTCTCGTGCCAGTCTTTCTTATTCCTGGACACCATTTTCTTTATAATCTTGGTCAAAGTCTTGTTGAATGCTTCAGCAAGACCATTGGCCCAAGGATTATAGACCAAGGAGTATCTCCAGTCTATCTTGTATTGATGTGCAAAGCGGCTTATTTTGTGGCTTCTATAGGCTGGTCCATTATCCGAGATTATCTGTCGCGGAGTTCTGAACCGGTAGATGACATGAGTTTCGAAGAAATGGAAGATATTTTCTGTCTTCACCTCATTTAGCGGTACTGCTTTAGAGAAATAATTGGCTGTTGCTAAAATAAACCGATGTCCTCTGGATGATGCTGGTTCGATAGGGCTGATGATATCCGTTCCATAAATCTCGAATGACCAACTAGCTACCGTCGGATGCAGCGAATTCAGATATTGATGTATGAAGCCCTCGTGTAGCATGAGTGACACTGCTTCGCATATTCGAGACAATCTTGGGTCATCGTGGGCCAGTAATAGCCCATTCTTTTTATCTTGAGCTTCATTTTTGGTCCAACTTGATGGGATTCGCAAAGTCCATCATGTACTTCTTGGATGACTTTCTTTGCTTCTTTCGGCCCCAGGCATCTTAACCATACGAGGTCAAAGGATCTCTTGTATAAAGTATCGTTGATGAAGGCGAACAACAGAGCTCATTTCACGAGCTGATGTCTAGATGACGCATCTTCAGGAGTTCGTTGGGACTTGAAGTAGTCTGTAAAGACTCCCCTCTAGTCCTCAACTTCTTCTTCATTTTCTATTTGGAGAGCATCTTCTTCGGTCGCTCCTTTTTCTTTAGGTAGCTCCATCAGAACTTCCAAAGGTATATCTGCCGGTGCCAGGATTCTGTGGTTTTAGATAATGATCCTTATGTCATCGAGGTCTGCGTCGGCCAATTCTTTAGCCAACTTAGTTAATACATCTGCCTTGTTGTTTTCCGCTCCTAGAACGTTCTCCAGGGTATAGGAAAGGATTTGGATTAGCAGTTACTGCACTCTTTCTCCATACCTTATTAGTTCTATCTTGTATATCTTCTAGTCACCATTTACTTAACTGACAATTAGCTGAGAATCTCCATATATTAGGAGGTCCTTTATTTCCATATCGATAGCGATCTCAAGACCGGCTATCAAAACTTCGTATTCAGCTTCATTATTAGTCCTGGGCTCCATCAAGAAGAGAGCATAACGCAATATTCCTCCTTGCAGGGTTACGAAAATAAGGCATACCCAGCTTTGATTATAGGGGTGTTCTTCTTTCGCCGCTTCATGATCCATCGAAATAGAGCTCCCATCGAGACTCATTTTCTTATTTCTTCTCTTCGATTGCGTCGAACGTGTGTTCATCTGGTAACTCACGGTTTAGGGAAGAATCGGCTGGTATTGGATGTTCCGCAAGAAGGTCGGCGATGGTTTGTCCTTTCACCGCTCTGAGGGGTCGATATGTTATCGAAAACTCTATCAGTAGGAGGGCCTATTTGGCAAGCTTTCCCGTCGGTATGGCCTTTGGCATCAGATACTTGACAGGGTCCACCTTTGATATGAGATGGACCTCATGCGCTAGGGCGTAGTGTCTAAGCTTCGTTATCGTGAAGATAAGCGCCAGACAGTGCTTTTCAATGAGCGAATAGTTACTTTCTATGCCCAGAAAAAGTCGACTTAGATAGTAAAGAACTCTCTCTTTTCCTTGGTCATTCTCTTGTTCTCATAACGCACCTAGATAACCCACAAGGGCTATTGTATATATATGATAAGAGGCTTTCCCTTAACCAGAGTGGTCAATACCGATGGATTTTGCAGGTATTGTTTGATTTCCTCCGATGCGTTTTGATATTTCTGATCCCATATGAACGGGTTCTCCTTCTTCATCAAATGGCTGTAGGGCCGATATTTTCTGAAGAGGTTAGCTATGAACCGCCGGATATATATGAGCTTTCCTTGAAGAGATCGCAGTTGTTTAAGGGTTCTTGGTGGGGGCATTTCTATAATTGCCCTGATCTTTGAGGGATCGATTTCAATACCCCGGTAGCTGATAATGAAGCCTAGGAATTTGCCTAAGGAAACTCCAAATGTACACTTTAAAGGCTTCCTCTTCATATTATATTTCCGAAGATGCTCGAACACGATCCTTAGATGCTCGCAGTGCTCCTCGTGAGATTTGCTTTTAACCACGAGTTCATCGATGTAGCAATCGACGATCCCGTGTTTGAGATCATCGAATATATTTGTCATGGACCTTTGGTAGGTAGCTCCGGCGCTCTTTAAATCGAAAGGCATCACCTTGTAGCAAAATACGCCCAACGGTGTCCGGAAGGCGGTGTGCTTTTGGCTTTCGGGATCCATCTTTATTTAGTTGTATCCCAAAATCTATCCATAAAGGAGAAGACTTTGTAGGTGGAAGTGTTATCAATCATTAGCTCGGTAACAGGCACTGGGAAGTCATTTTTTGGGCACGCCTTGTTGAGGTCCCGAAAGTCCACGCAGATCCGAACCGTCCCATTTTTCTTCATCACCGGAACAATGTTAGTGATCCAGTTGGGATATTGGACTTCCTGGATGAAGCCGGAGTCGATCAATTTCTTAACTTCGGCTTTGATACTCATCTCGAGTTCAAGCCGCATCCTTCTTGGAGCTTGCTTGACTGGTTTTATCTCTGGCGATATGGACAGCTTATGGACTGCTACATTTGGATTTAAACCCAGCATTTCAGAGTAATTCCAAGTGAAGTAATCTTGGTATTGCATAAGCACATCTTTTAACGTGGCTACTTGCTTTGCGGATAGCAGCTCACTGACGAACGTCGGTCTTGGATCATCCACCATTCCCAAGTCGATTTTCCTTAGGTTGTCCACTGTGGTATGTATCCTATCCTCCAGCTCTTTCGGTGCCGGTGGGAATTCCGAAAACTCCTCGTCATTGTCTTCGTTTGTGAAGCATCTGAAAAGGTCAATCACATTCTCATCCTCTCCTTCTTTTGAGAGTGTTATCATATGACAGGCATGAATCCTCTTCCGTCGGTTCCAGCCTGATGGTATAAGTTTTCTTCGGCTCATGCTTTTGCAGCGGGCTTATCCTCCAGCTATCGGATAACATGAACCTACCTTATTGATATTGATCTTCCACCCAATTCTTGAACGTGAAACAGTCTTCAAAAGGATGACCTGTGTAACAACTCCAATTCTTGTGTATAAAATTGATTTAAAGTTAATATATACTTAAGGTATTTACATTTCTTATGAGTACTATAAGTATTTAATTCAATTTTGAACAGCAAGAAAGAGCTTGTAGCTCACTGGTAAGACCTTGCACTGCTGAACCAAAGCACCAGAGTTCAAATCCCATTAGCCGCTTTATTTTTTAATTAGTTTTCTTTTAAATTTTTAGAAGCCCAAGAGTCTACACGTGCATAACCCGTAAAACCAAAGGTCATACTAAAAACAAACAAGTCTAGGAGGTAGACCAAACAACGATGGACAGGTGGCGTCGAGACCCGGCCCGACTCAGCCGACTCGGGCCGGCGGCGAGGCCGACTCGCCGGCAGCGCCGGTCCGACCGAGTTGGATCGCCGATTTTCTTCACTCCTCCTGAGTCTTTTGGCCTCCCCATAACCCCTGTTCAATTTAAATACCCTGCAATATTCCAGAGGATTAAAAACCTAATTAAAACTATTTTAATACATAATTTTTAATGCATTTTCTATAAAACCCTAACCCTAATCTTTTCCTATAAATACCACTCCATCTCACACCCCTCTCACTCACAATCTCTACCTAAACTCTCAAGAAAAATCCCAAGAACTTTTGTGTACAAGTGGAGTTAACGAAGGGCGAAGCTCCGACGAACTTCCGACGACGACCCTAGGAGCTCTCGGCGATGAAACGACGCACCGGCACCTCCTACCACTCCCTCTTCCTCTTCTCTAATCTAAAATCCAGTAAGTCCCTCCTCCCTCTTCTCTTTTCTATTCTGAAAACTCGTAATTCTAAAACCCGACGGAAGCGGAGTTAATCCGACTTCCGATTCGGTTTTCTTTAAAAGTTCCATTTTTCTTTTAAAAAAAACAATACCAAACTCTCACAACATGACTATTAATTCTTAACAAAATATATTGAACAAGTTCCATTTCAAAAGAATGTATATTGTAATTTTTATCGCATTTTTCAGGAAAAAAATACCATATAATTTAGTTTCGACATAAAAATATCATTACCCTTGCTATACCTTTAGATACTTCACGAGATGATGACTACCTCTTCACAACACTCATATGTAACATAGCACGATGATATTGGGAAACATAGATTTGGGAAAATACGGTTTCATATAAAACTACCTCCGACTTATATAAAAACCTTTTTCTACAAGATTATGTATTTTTAACAAATCTTTGCAATGCGCCGCTACAACCCATTTTGGAGAACCCGTTCGGGATGGTGCGTATTATCGCACATCCTCGGGCTTAGTAGTGCGAGATGCAGACCTCCGCAAGGAGCATACGGTCTCGAAAGATTTAAAAATACAAATATCTTAAGAAAATGAGATTTCTAGAAAAATAATAAATTAAATTATTTTATAAATATATATATGTATCATCAAAATATCTATTTTTGATATAGTATAAATATTCCAACTTTTCTAAATCAAAGAGAATCACTTTACATGAAAATACCATGCAATTCCATACAAGTTCAATACTTTACAATTAAATACCATATATTATGAAATTAGGTTTTATTCACTAGAAATGTCACATATATAAAATCTACATCTTTGAAAACTCTAAGGACGATAATTAAATACTTGAGATGTATTTTGAAAATTATACAAATCATTTTTACATTAAACCCCCTCAAGTTTTATAAATTACAATAAGGACCCTAGTAAATATAAGTTTAAGCGGGACCAGTCTCTTGAGCCTCAGGGAGCCGGAGATATGGGTTCTTGCCTATTTAAGATAGACAACTTAACAAACGGTGTTATCAACACGGTAATCGTCTTTGAAAAAGACACAAATCCTGCCGTCTATGTGCAGCGGTTACCGATAACACCAAAACCTAATTCAGGATTCAATTTCTTTTCTAATTGTCTGACTCAGACTGAGTCTCAATATAATCAATCTGACTTGAATGAGATTCAAGTATATATAACAATTCAATATGAATTCATATATTTAATCTGTTCAATCTATCAATCTATACAACTTGACCGAACCGAACCATGGATATACATCCATCTACATGATTCTTCAGTTACATCTATTTACTGATATCATGGTGTCGGCAAGTCATCCATCTATACAAGACAATACAAACAATACAATCAAGACATCTCAAGATTTATAAGGGGTAGATTGGTACAGAAGGTGTTAGAAGTGGCACGAGACTGCAACCATTAAAACACCTAACCTGTATTCCATTGCCGTTGTACCGTGGCTGAACGGTTCCTTGTACTTTCCGTCCACCTTAGTCTCTGGTCTACTGAGACTCCTCTCGTATACACTGGCCTCTTCTGTACCAAACTACAAACAACAGCGTTAACAATATAATACAACTTTAAAATTTAAACACTCTCTCTGTCTATTCTATTTCTTCCTTATTTTTGGGACTTACCGAGCGATTTTTTCGCTGACGACATTCCCTTTCTTTCTTCTTTGGAATGTCGTCAGGTGACCCGGACCCTCTGAAGATCGAGCCCACCAGCGAGAATTTGGACCAGCTAGCTTTCAACCCAGAGCTCTATTTCTTGTACACATTTACATTCTGTATTTTCCATTTATGTTATACCACTCTTTCCATTCCATGTATTTACTTTACAGATGTATTGTACAAAAGAATATTAATAAATAAAGTTGTTGTTCATTACATTTGTCTCTTGCGTATATTTCTTTTATATTGCTTAGTTACGCTTAGCGTATTTACTTCTGAGTAAATACGTAGCGGCCTCGTCGCATCCTTCACCGTACACCGGGAAGCGGGGCATGACAGGTTTTGTTGGTGGCCCATGCAGGTCAGAGCTGTATAGAACTCTACTATGCAGTTCAGTTCTGCGTAGACAACCTAAGCAATATAACATAAGAACCAGCAACTAAAACATTCTTTACAATTCATATTCCTTGAATCTTATCATTTCATATACTTTTAATCTGTCTTAACCCAAATTTTTCATTCAAGGTTATGGATTCCCCGAGCAACACCAGCACCAATGTCAACAACACTCCCCCACCACTACCACTTACACCTGCCATTGTTGCTCCGATCAACGAGCAAACGGTTCTGCTTGAGGCAATCCGCAGCCTCCTGGAAGAACAACAGCAGCAGACTGCTATCCTGATGAACCGACCAGAAGCAGAAGTACCTGGGGTGAAACAATTCATAGCTTTGCACCCAAACAATTCTCAGGAAAAGAGAACCCTCTAGAAGCTAAGGAATGGACTCAGAGCATCGAAGATAATCTGGCAGCGGCACAAGTGCCAGAGATAGCTTGGGTCCGTGTTGCGAAATTACAGCTCACGGACAATGCACGGGTTTGGTGGAAGGCGGAAAAAAGCCGTCTTGATCAACCCATCGAATGGAAGACTTTCCGCGACATGTTCGACGCAAAGTACTTCCCTGAGACTGCCAAGTTCGACATAGAACAGCAGTTTATCCATCTACAACAAGGTTCAATGTGGACCAAGTCGGTAGATGAATATGGCACTGAGTTCACCATGCTCAGTCGGTAAGATATGTCTCAATAATTCAATTTTTTTTCAATAAATCACATATTACATAGCTAACACAATATTTTAACAGATTTACGGCACACCTGATACCGACGGATGAGATCAGAGCCCGTCAATTTCAACAAGGTTTAGATCCGAAGATCCAGGCTGCACTGGCCACAGGAGATTTTCCGACTCATGAATCGGCTCTGAAAGCTACCCGCCGTTATGAGGCAGTGGTAAAGATGAGGGGCAGATCTCAATCTACTGGAGTTAAGCGCCTGCCAACCAGATGGCAGGAGGAGCCTCATCAAGACCACATTTTGTGCCAAGGAGACCGGGAGTACCGAACAATAGGCCCAGCCCAGCTTTTTGTACCTACTGCAAGAAAGATGGACATATAATGAAAGACTGCGGTGAGCCAACCGTCTTTGCTTAGTCTGCGGCTCAGCTACTCATGATATTGGGTCTTTTCCTATAAGACACAACCCAATTGCTGCACCCAGGCCAGCAATCACTTATCAGCAGAGACCAGCTCTTCAGGTACCTGCTCCAAGACTTGCTCTCCCTGCTCCACCACCTAGAGGACCACCGACTGCACCTCCTCCTAGTCAGTTCCATCAAGCTCAACAGAACGTTCCGAGAAATGCTTCTCCGGCCAGGAGGAATGTACCACGGCGACAGGCTTTCACGATGACCGTGGAAGAAGCTGAAGCCACTGGTCAAGTCATTACTGGTAACCCTTTCTTCTTAAGTTTTTCTTTCAGTCTTAACATTCATTTACATATTTTTCCTATACCTAAAACATATCCCACATACCATAGGTACAATCTTAGTAGCCTCACTTTCTGCACTAGCACTCTTCGATCCTAGAGCATCTCACTGCTTTATGTCGCAACGGTTCGTCCGAACTCATACGATTCCAGTCACACCACTTGTATCCAGCTGGAATGTCAGTTCAGGGAACGGTGTTCTAAAGGCAACAATGGGATACAGCTTGTGTCCAGTAGTCGTCTGCAGCAGAGAATTCTATGCTGACTTCAAAGTGCTGGACATACCGAACTTCAATGTGGTTCTAGGTATGGATTGGCTCGGAACATTTTATTCTACCATCGACTGTTATCAAAGGAGGGTAGTATTCGAAATTCCAGACCATCCGGTCTTCTATTTCAAAAGTGGAGACCGTACCCTGGAGCCAAGTACTTACAAGGAGAAACCAAAGAAAGCAGTGATTACAGCAACTCAAGCGAAGGAAGAATCAAAGCCAGAAGTGGTTCGAGAGTTCGACGATGTGTTTCCTGACGATATATCAGGTTTGCCTCCCGATCGAGCTCTTGAATTCAGCATTGATTTAGTACCAGGAGCACAACCGGTGATCAAAACACCTTATCGATTAAGTCCGGAAGGTTTGAAGGAAGTCCGAACTCAGTTGGACGAATTATTGGCGAAAGGATGGATTCATCCCAGCACTTCAAGTTGAGGATCTCCTGTACTGCTTGTGAAGAAGAATGAAGGTTCATACAGAATGTGCATCGATTATAGAGCCTTGAATGAAGTAACGATAAAGAACAAGTATCCACTCCCGTGCATCGACGATTTATTCGATCAGCTAAGTGGATCTTGTGTCTTCTCCAAATTAGATCTTCGTCCAGGTTATCATCAGGTGAAGGTCAAGGAAGCTGATATTCATAAAATGGCTTTCAGAACTCATTATGGACATTACAAATTTTTTGTGATGCCATTTGGAGTGACCAACGCACCAGCAATATTCATAAACCTTATGAATCAAGTTTTCCAGGGGTATTTAGACAGGTTTGGTGTCATCTTTATCGATGACATTCTGGTGTATTCAAAGAGTCGGAAAGAACATGCCGAGCACCTGCGAATTGTCCTGGAAACTCTACTACAACATTAACTCTACGCCAAGTACAGCAAGTGCGAGTTTTGGCTAGATCAAGTTAGTTTTCTTGGACATATTGTATCAGGCGAAGGAATCTCGGTGGATCCAGCGAAAGTTTCAGCAGTAAGCGAATGGCCGACACCAAATTCAGTGATGGACATTCGAAATTTCTTGGGTCTAGCTGGATATTACCGAAGGTTCATTAAAGGTTTTTCAAAGATAGCAACACCCCTGACCAAGCTCACATGTAAAGATGAAGAATTTGTGTGGTCAGAAGCATGCGAACAAGCTTTCGTAGAACTCAAGTCAAGGTTGACATCAGCGCCTATTCTCGTTATACCGGACCAATCTGGAGGTTTCGAAGTGCATTGTGATGCATCCGGTAAGGGATTAGGATGTGTTCTATATCAGCACGGTAGAGTTGTGGCTTATGCTTCAAGACAACTGAAGATTCATGAGCGCAATTATCCGACGCATGATTTAGAATTGGTAGCCGTTATCTTTGCTCTTAAGATTTGGCGCCATTATCTTCTTGGTGAACGAGTGAACATATACACAGATCACAAGAGTCTGAAATATGTGTTTACTCGGAAGGAGCTAAATATGCGGCAGAGACGATGGTTAGAACTCATGGCGGACTTTGACATCAACCTGCAATATCACCCAGAGAAGGTGAATGTGGTACATGATGCCCTTAGTCGCCAACCATTAGCAATGAATCTCACCGCTCAGTGGAAGCTTCAACAAGACTTGCATCAGATAGAGATTGAAGTTGTCATGCCAGGTAACGCTTCAAGTTTGATGAATTTACAAGTTCAATCTACAATTGTCAATCAGATCAAAGAAGCTCAAGCAAATGATAATAAATTGCAAATGATCAGAAAACAAGTAGAGAATTGACTCAGAACAGACTTCATCATCCATGAAGACGGATCTTTGAGATACGGCAGCAGATTGTGTGTACCAAAAGGTTCTGTTCGGGAAGAGTTAATGAAAGAAGCTCACAGATCTCCCTACTCAGTACAACCTGGAGGTACAAAGATGTACAAAGATCTACGTCAAAATTATTGGTGGCATGGAATGAAGCGTGAAGTAGCCAGAAGCGTCGCTAAATGCTTGGTGTGTCAGCAAATGAAGGCTAAACATCACAGGACAGCTGGATTACTTCAACCGTTACCTATCCCAGAATGGAAGTGGCAACACATCATAATGGATTTTGTGACTGCTCTTCCTCGCAGCACAAAGATTAACGATGCGGTATGGGTTATTGTGGATCGACTCACAAAGTCGGCTAACTTCATCCCATTTTGAGTTGGCCAATCAACTGAGACATTAGCAAAGAAGTACATGGAGGTAAGAATCTAAGTAAGATTTTAAATCTTCAAATATATACTATCTCTGATACCCATGAACTCATGCAGGAAATTGTGAGACTTCATGGAGTACCGGTCTGCATTGTCTCCGATCGTGATACTAGATTCCGATCGCAATTTTGGCAGAGTCTGCAAATGAGCCTTGGAACAAGTCTGAACTTCAGTACGGCTTATCATCCACAAACTGATGGTCGGTCTGAGCGAACTATTCAGATCTTGGAGGATATGCTTAGAGCGTGTATGTTGGACTTCAGAGGATCGTAAGAAGATCACCTACATCTTGTGGAGTTCTCATACAACTACAGCTACCAAGCAAGCATAGGAATGGCATCTTTTGCAGTGCTCTATGAAAGGAAGTGTCGGTGACCATTAAGTTGGGACGACATCGGAGACAGGGAACTTCTTGGACCTGAGATGATAGTAGCAACTGTTGATGTGGTTCGTACTATCAAAGAAAAGATGTGCATATCCCAAGATCGACAAAAACACTGGGCTGATGCAAAGCGCAGTCATTTGGAGTTCCAGCCGGGAGATCGTGTATTCCTGAAGATATCTCCAAACCGCGGAGTGATTCAATTTGGACGACGGGGTAAGCTAAGTCCGAGATACATTGGACCGTTCGACATACTCGAACGAGTCGGTGGAGTGGCTTATCGCTTAGCACTTCCACCGTCATTGGAAGGAGTGCATAACGTATTCCACATATCCCAACTCAGAAGGTATGGACCCCAGCCACATTCTCGATCATTCCGAGTTCACTGTACAGCCCGGCTTATCTTGTGAGCAACAACCTGTGGAGATCCTGGACAGGAAAGTGAAGTCACTTTAGAATAAGGAAGTCAACTTGATTCGAGTGATGTGGAGAAAAAACACTCCAGGAGAATCGACATGGGAAAGAGAAGATGAGATGCGTGCAAGATATACTCACTTATTTGTAAACTAGTCCTTAAAATAAAATTTGTAAATTTCGAGAACGAAATTTTTGTAAGGAGGATAGACTGTAACAACTCCAATTCTTGTGTACATAAAATTGATTTAAAATTAATTTATACTTGGGGTATTTACATTTCCTATGAGTACTATAAATATTTAATTCAATTTTGAACGGCAAGAAAGAGCTTGCAGCTCACTGGTAAGACCTTGCACTGCTGAACGAAAGCTCCAGAGTTCAAATCCCATTAGCCACATTATTTTTTAATTAGTTTTCTTTTAAATTTTTAGAAGCCCAAGAGTCTACACGTGCACAACCCATAAAACCAAAGGTCACACTAAAAACAAACGAGTCCAGGAGGTAGACTAAACGACGATGGACAGGTGGCGTCGAGACCTGACTCGACTCGGCCGGCTCGGGCTGGCGGCGCCGGTCCGACCAAGTTGGATCGCCAATTTTCTTCACTCCTCCTGAGTCTTTTGGCCTCCCCATAACCCCTGTTCTATTTAAATACTCTGCATTATTCCAGAGGATTAAAAACCTAATTAAAACTATTTTAATGCGTTTTCTATCAAACCCTAACCCTAATCTTTTCCTATAAATACCACTCCATATCACACCCCCTCATTCACAATCTCTGCCTAAACTCTCAAGAAAAATCCCAAGAACTTTTGTGTACAAGTGGAGTTAACGAAGGGCGAAGCTCCGACGAACTTCCAACGACGACCCTAGAAGCACCCGGTGACGAAACAATGCACCGGCACCTCCTACCACTCCCTCTTCCTCTTCTCTAATCTAAAATCCAGTAAGTCCCTCCTCTCTCTTCTCTTTTCTATTCTGAAAACTCATAATTCTAAAAGCCGATGGAAGCGGAGTTAATCCGACTTCCGAATCGGTTTTTCTTTAAAAGTTCCATTTTTCTTAAAAACAACAATACCAAACTCTCACAACATGACTATTAATCCTTAACAAAACATATTGAAGAAGTTCCATTTCAAAATAATGTATATTGTAATTTTTATCGTATTTTTTAGAAAAAAATACCATATAGTTTATCTTCGACATAAAAACATCATTACCCTTACTATACCTTTAGATAGTTCACGAGATAATGACACACCTCTTCACAACACTCATATGTAACATAGCACGATGATATTGAGAAGCATAGATTTAGGAAAATATGGTTTTACATAAAACTATCTCCGACTTATATATAAACCTTTTTCTACAAGATTATGTATTTTTAACAAATCTTTGCAATGCGCCGCTACAACCCATTTTGGGAAACCCATTCGGGATGATGTGGATTATCGCACATTCTCGGGTTTAGTAGTGCGAGATGCAGACCTCCGCAAGGAGCATACGGTCTCGAAAGATTTAAAAATACAAATATCTTAAGAAAATGAGATTTGTAGAAAAATAATAAATTAAATTATTTTATATATATATATATGTATCATCAAAATATCTATTTTTGATATAATATAAATATTCCAACTTTTCTAAATCAAAATGAATCACTTTACATGAAAATACTATGCAATTTCATACAAGTTCAATACTTTACAATTAAATACCATATATTATGAAATTAGGTTTTATTCACTAGAAATGTCACATATATAAAATCTACATCTATGAAAACTTTAAAGATGATAATTAAATACTTGAGCTGTATTTTGAAAATTATACAAATCATTTTTACATAAAAATCCCTCAAGTTTTATAAATTACAATAAGGACCCTAGTAAATATAGGTTTAAGAAGGACCTGTCTCTTGAGCCTCAGGGATCCGGAGATATGGGTGCTTGCCTATTTAAGGTAGACAACTTAACAAACGGTGTTATCAACACGGTAATCGTCTTTGAAAAAGACACAAATCATGTCGTTCATGTGCAGCGGTTACCGATAACACCAAAACCTAATTCAGGATTCAATTTCTTTTCTAATTGTCTGACTCAGACTGAGTCTCAATATAATCAATCTGACTTGAATGAGATTCAAATATATATAACAATTCAATATAAATCCATATATTCAATCTGTTCATTCTATCAATCTATACAACTTGACTGAACTGAACCATGGATATACACCCATCTACATGATTCTCCAGTTATATCCATTTACTGATATCATGGTTTCGAAAAGTCATCCATCTATACAAGACAATACAATTTATAATACAATACAAACAATACAATCAAGACATCGCGGGGTTTATAAGGGGTAGATTGGTACGGAAGGTGTTAGAAGTAGCATGAGACTGCAACCATTAAGACACCTAACCTGTATTCCATTGCCGTTGTACCGTGGCTGAACGGTTCCTTATACTTTCCGTCCACCTTAGTCTCTGGTCTACTGAGACTCCTCTCGTATACACTGGCCTCTTCTGTACCAAACTACAAACAACAGCGTTAACAATATAATACAACTTTAAAAGTTACACTCTCTCTCTGTCTATTCTATTTCTTCCTTATCTTTAGGACTTACCGAGCGGTTTGTTCGCTGACGACATTCCCTTTATTTCTTCTTTGGAATGTCGTCAGGTGACCCGGACTCTCTGGAGATCAAGCCCACCAGCGAGGATTTGGACCATCTAGCTTTCGACCCAGAGCTCTAGTTCTTGTACACATTTACATTCTGTGTTTTCCATTTCTGTTATGCCGCTGTTTAGGCATTGCTTTCCATTCCATGTATTTACTTTTCAGATGTATTGTACAAAAGAATGTTAATAAATAAAGTTTTTGTTCATTACATTTGTCTCTTGTGTATATTTCTTTTATATTGCTTAGTTACGCTTAGCGTATTTACTTCTGAGTAAATACGTAGCGGCCTCATCGCGTCCTTCACCGTACACCGGGAAACGGGGCGTGACAACCTATTGCTTGGTGATAGGAGCAATAATCCAGATGATGGACTTCATTTATCTGTTCTGGGTGCCAAGACTCCGAAAGCGTCATCATCGGGTGTTTCATTATAAGGCTGAATATCTTCCCTATCTTATCTCGTGGGAACGAATATTCCCGACCCATTTTCTTTATGTAGGACGGGCTCCAATTGAACTTTCCTCGATTAGAAGACGTCTTGGACTTGCTTTGTTGTCCTTGAACGCTGCTTGCGACTGTTGCTTTACTCTTGCCTCCACTTCAGGATTTTCCTTCTTCGCGGGAGTACACAGGGAGTTGTAGATGAAAAGTATCGTGATCTACTTCTTTCGCTGATTGCTCACTGATGCGTTGTTTCCTGGCCTTTTCATATATGGGCATTTCATGATTGTGGTTGTCCCTGCTTGCTTGACAAGCGTTCCTTATTATCCTGTCAATCTGCTCTTCGAGCGATGGACTTGGAGTTCTTCGAACGAGACTTTTTTCCCGTTTGGCGGCATGGCCACTTAGGGAATCACCTTCTTCTCTATTCAAGCTGTTTATGGTGTGGCAGCTGTAATTTTGCTCTCGCTTCTTAGACTGAACATATCCCAGCCCGATTGCATCCATCTTCCCATTGGGCTTCTTTCGTTGAGTTCCGGGTATATCCCAAATCCTTTTATAGAATTGGGATTGTCGAACAGTTTGTTCGAAGGGCACATCTTAACGCTTTAACAGCTTTTTTAATCCTTTCACATAATATCTTGGCATGCGTATGGGCTAGAGTTTGTCAGGATTTGGATCGGCTCCATGCCAGATTTCCTTTTCTATCTTGGTCTCCTTAGATTTATAAAAGAGGATCTCCTTTTCACCTCTTCGCCTCGGAGGCACATAAAAAGTTTCAACTCTTGTACGCTATAAGTATTGAGCACGTCGAGTTCCTTATAATGTCAAGACGGAGCCATCATAATATGTAGACTCTGATCTGCTTCAATAAGAGTCCACGTTGATGGATGAATAGAGAACACCGCATTAGTCTTGTCTTCTGAGTCGCTGCCAAAGACCAAAATAGAGGCCGACGGTCCGAATTTATTGCTCTCCCTCTGAGATTGTCCCGAGTAGACTATATGTTCGTCTTCTTTAGTATCATTATCGAAGACTGTGATGGTGGCCATGAATTTTTTCTTATTTTCTGGCTTGTGACACCTCTCGGTATATTTAAAATCAGACTGAAAATATTTTTGCATCTTCATACTTTCGTACCTCATTTACCGAGAAAGGATTGAGTTCTCCCATGGCGGTGTACTCTAGGCCGTCCTTGAAATACAACATACACTAATGTTGTGTAGAAGGGATGACGTTGTGCTCGTGTAGCCCAGGCCTTCCGAGTAGAGCATTATTACAGGTTTTGGGGTCAATGACAAGGAATTTGATGTCAGTGACGAGCTACCCTAAGCGGAGCGTCAATATTACGGACCCAAACGTCCGTGACGACTGCAAGTCGAACCCTGAGATAGTAATTGTTCCCCAATAAAAGTGCAAAGCTCTATTCAAAATTTGAAAGGCAGCGCCTCACAGGCCTTGCACAAGGGCGCCAGCGCCGATAGTTAAAATCTCTGAGCAGCGCCTCACGTGCCTTGCACGAGGGCGCTAGCGCCGAGAGTTAAAAACTCTGAGACAGCACCTTACGTGCCTTGCACAAGGGCGCCAACACCGAGAGTAAAAAACTCTGAGGCAGCGCCTTACGTGCCTTGCACGAGGGCGCTAGCCAGCGCAAAGAGTTAAAAACTCTGAGGCAGCGCCTCACGTGCCTCGCATGAGGGCGCCAGCGCTAGAACCAAATCTCTCTGTTAAACAGAACCGTTGGATCAAAGATCTAACGGAGACGATAAATTATCAGAGTACAGAATTAAATTCTGTTGAGGAAATATCCCTCAAATCTTTCTAATTAAGAAAGAATATTCTCTGTAAAACAGAGCACCGTTGGATTAAAAATCCAATGGTGATTAAAAATCACCAAGCTACAGAATAAGCTTTGTATGGGGAAATATTTTCCTAATCTTGTTAAAAACAAGAAAGATATCTTCTGTAAAACAGAAGTCCTTAGATCAAAAATCTAACGGTGGATAAAATCCCCAAATCAATTAAAGATCTCTTAATGAGAGATTTCTTCAACTGAATCAACAAATCTTCCTCTACTATATAAAGGACCCAAAACTTCAAGTCTTGTAGAGAGAAACCCCCCCATAAGCTTTGAGAATAAGAAGGAAGAAAGTTTTAAGAAGGAAGAAAGAAGAATACCTTTCTTCGAGGTAAATAAAAAAAAGATTAGAGCATCTCATCTGCATATCTAAGAGTTTAACTCTTCTCAAAGAACATAGTTCTTTCTCTGGATCTGAGGTCCATGAGACAAGTCTCCCACAAATGAGAATTTAATTCTCATAGGGATGAACTTGTTCTTGTGGATCAAAGATCCAGAAAAGAACAGAGAATTGAACTCTTCATAACAGAACCACCCAAAGAAAAACCTAGCGCCAAGCGCCTCACTTGAGGCTACTCAATAAAGAGTGCTTATCACTCAATGGTTAGCGTTCAGCGCCAAGCGCCTCATGTGCTCATCACGTGGGCGCTGTTTAATAAAGAGTGCCAAGCACTCAATGATTGGCGCTCAGCGCCAAGTGCCTCACATATCCCTCACGTGGACGCTGCTCAATAAAGAGTGCTTAGCATTCAATGGTTGGCGCTCAGCGCCAAGCGCCTCACGTGTCCCTCATGTGGACGATGTTCAATAAGGAGTGCCTAGCACCCAGTGGTTGGCGCTCAGAGCCAAGCGCCTCACGTACTATGCATGTGGGCGCCATAAAAAGTGTTTAACACTCCATAAAAATAAAAGAACAAAAAAGAGGGGAAAGTAAAGCAAAACATTATTTTCACAGAAAAGGGACTGAACCCAAACAAGTGTTTAACACTTTATTCAAAGACTGAATGGGCTGAGTCCAAATTGACCAAAAATCCCTAATTCGGATCAACCGAGCCCATGTGCTCATCATTTGCCAAATTGGCCTTAGTCCCAAACGCGACTACTGATCTTCCAATGGACATTGGTTCAAGGGTACATCTCCTCACACCTCTGATGCATGTCGTAATTCTTCAGCGTCTTCAGAGAGGTAGTGGGTCCCGATAACCAATAACTCTTTGGTGCACTCCCAAATCGACAGGCACATCCCAATGGACCAAAACGTCCTTAAACTAACAATGGACCGCAACGTCTTTAAACTAGCTATGGACCGAAAACGTCCTTAAATTAAAACAATAGAGTCCAAATGCTTTTTTGTTGGATCTGAATGATCCTAAATCCTGTTGAGTAGATCTTAGCCCAAAATTAGACTAACGTATCCTCAACAAATATTTAAGTTGATCTTAAACTCAAACAAGATTAGCGATCCTTAACTCAACCCAAACCCAAATCTAAGAATATGCGTATTTGGACTAATCCACGCCCTACGGGCGACAGCATAAATTAGTCTCCGTATACAATCCACGGGCAACCAAAAATAAAACAAACACACACGACACGAAGTGACCTTCTGGAGCAGGAGAAAGTGGTTATCACTACGTGGTAACATAATTAATTGCAGGGGCTTGCGTCTGCAGGGAAGAGCGTCCCCACAATCAAAAACCCCTCACAACGAGGGGGAATCTGACAAAGTCTGCTACAACGGCCGCATCCGTCCAAACCTCCGATACACAGTGTCATAAGTCAACTAAGCATCTTCGGAGAGGTGGACGGATAAACCCAAATAGTATCTTCCCCAAATTCAGGCAAGACGTTTGTCTTTCCTAATTTTCGGCAGTAAACAGATTCTGGCATGCCCGGTGGGACCTTTTCCTCTTTCCACTCCACACTTCGTGTGTCGTGTTCATGAACAAATCGCGGTTTAATATAGTTGCTCCTGGATTCGAGGTACTAAGATTTGGTGTCTTGATTCTATGCAGAAGAGAAGAGAAATCGATGGCTTCCAACTGCACCTGCAACAGCAACTCTCGCTCCACCCCAAAATGGAGGAGTGACTTATAGGCCCCAAACGTCCTCCATCTTTGCAATGCTAGTAGAGCAGGTGACTCAAGCCACCACTGGACTGTTCTTTGGGACCATGATCCCGCCAGCAAACTTCAGTGCCACCACAAGAACCTCCCAAGAAGTCGGTCTTCGATCGACTTGCAATTTCCACGGCCCCTCTCAACGGGTCGTCCAATTCTAACGCCTCAGTCTTCAACAGACTGAGACAAAGCTCCAGTAGGCCTGCGAAGAGGCTCGCAATACCCGAAAGGGTTATCCCAAAACGGATAGCCGTTCCAGTTCCGGCGAGTGAAATCGTCAAAGGGGCTTCTTCTGCTAAAGGATCGATCTTCGCAAGATTGGACGTTCCAACTCCTACTTCCGGCGAAATCATCAAGACTGCTCCCCCTACCAAAAGGTCGGCCTTCGAAAGATTGACCGTCCCCTCTCAACGGACGTCAGTCTTCAATAGGCTGGCAACAGTAGTAGCCCTTCATTAGAGCAGGGGGCATGACGAAGTCACTCCCACAACTGAGACAATCCCATCTACAAGGCATGCTCGACGTCATCACTAGCACCAAGTGAGGAAAGCTGGGGGCAACTCTCCATCTGGGCTTACTCCACCAGCTCCAATGGTGGAAGTTGACGCTGCTGTTCCAACTGGGAACTGCTTTGAACCTCTAAGAAGAGTGCGAAAGAACTCTCCGACCGCGGTGTTGAAGAAATCGCCCCTACATGTTGAAAACATGGTATAGGCGAAGCCGGAGTAGCCCCCTCAGCGGCTGTCATCCCAAATCCACAGAGTCTGGCGAAAAGTCCAGGATTCTGTGATCAACAAGAACTATTCTCGTCAACCGGAGAAAATGAAGGTTCGACAAGAGGGAAGTCATCCCTCTAGCATGCAGCAATGGACTTCTCAGGCGCCTGTTACAATAGCTCCTTTGACTTCGACTTCTCACAAAAAGAGAAAGCCAGAGAATCTACTACCACCGGCGGCAAATCCTAAGGGTGATGGATCCAAACGCCCCAAGTCTGGGGACATGATCGTGCACACGGTGTACATGGCTTCCGGAAAAGAGGAAAGTCGTGCTTCTGTAGGCCATCAACCACTCACTCGGTCATTGATAAAAGCTCAGGAGCAGCAACAAAAGCTCAAAGAAATGCTGATGAAAATGTCAGCACTCACCGGGCAGAAAGAAATCCGGGAATCAACGTCTGAGCAGCGCGAGGAACAAGAGACCGACACCAAGTTCTTGCGAAGGGTGCTGGAAAAGAAGGATAATGAGGCCGTAGAACAGGCTACTAATATAAAGCAGATGGCGCTTCTGTTCCAAGACATGGTTGGGATGATGATCCAGCCGGAACCTTCAGCCGAAGACCCTCCGATAATCATCGAAGACGACAGAGGGGAAATGTCAAACCCTCCTCCAGCCGTCTCAACAGCACAGGAAGAGGCAATTTCCAAAGCTGCCCTTGACGACTACATAGCTCAAAAATACGAGCTCATCAGGCAAGCGAAGCGGCTGGCCAAGTCGTCAGAACTGGGCGACCTTATCCAGGCTGGTACAATCAAATCAAGTACCCGCCAGGATATACGATCCCTAAATTCCATGTGTATAAGGGGACAGGCAATCCCCATCAGCACGTCTCTCAGTTCAGAGCTCTATGCGGTAATACTGGAGGTGAAGACAAACTGCTGCTTCGCTAGTTTGTCGGTAGTTTGGCGGAGACAACATTTGAATGGTACTCGGAGCTTCCGAATGACTCCATCAAAACATTTACAGAAATGGAGCTACTGTTCATGCAGCTTTCGCAAGCGCAACCGAATGCACCTCGATTACGGCATTAATCAATGCCAGGGTGAAGCTGGGAGAAGCCTAGGTTCAATACGCAATTCGATGGTGGAACCTATGGTCAAAATGCGAATAACGCATAGAAGAAGCTCCTGCCGTGGGTATGTTCGTAGGGACCCTTGATCCACAGGCGACTATATCCCAATTTATGATGTTCTTCAAGCCGACCACCTTTCAGGCCTTGATTGACAAGCTGACCCAAATGGAACAGATGGGCCATAGGCCGGCCTCTTCAAAAACGGATCTCCGGAATGAAAAGGGCAAAAGGAAACCTTCGTTGCCAACGCTCAATAACAACCGAGTAACCCGAAATTGGTTGCTTGCCAAAGCAACAAATCAAAATCCCTCGAAAAGAAGTTGAGACGTCCTTACTCGTTTCCCCAAGATAAAACGAGGAAACTGTTCAAACTGGCAGTGCACAACAAGCTCATCACTCAACCAGATCCGAGATGCCTACTGCAGCCTGGTGACGTCAACAGTCCCAACTACTGCCCCTACCACAGAGTAATGGGCCACCCAATCGAAAATTGCTACATCTTCAAAAACTGGGTTAAAGACCAGTACCAACAAGGCAAATTCGCGCTGTCCGAAAACTGGAAGGTAAACCCGCCACAGCAGCACGCTCCTAAAAAGGTGGATACACCAGGGGCATCATGTTCATTTGTAGAAGAAGCTCCGTAGGAAGTTGTCCTTTCGGCTAAAACTAAAAGAATGCTGAAGGATCTTCAAGCATGCCCGGCAATAAGGTGGAAAAGTCCGCTGGAGCCCAAGATCATTGACGGGATGCTGAAACCGCGCCTAACACCGAAAGTTGGTAGCGATGGGAAGAACACCCAGATCACGCCTTCAAAGTATTCGAAGAAAAAGAAGAAGCCCAGGAAGCCCGTGCAGTTCGACAACAATCGTATGGATCTACAAAAATGCATTGACACACTGGAGGAATACAACCAGAAGGTGCGGACCCCGGTCACTCTCGAAGAGTTTCTCAACCATATCCTTGAGAACAGAGACAGTGACAATGATGAAGGGAACAACTCATCAGAAGAATCCGAGGATTTTGTTGCAAGTTGCCACATGGTTTCTCACTCCTTGTTAACAGACGAAGAAACTCCCTCGGCATTAGAAAATAACATAGAGAAGCTAGGGGCATGACCGGTGCCAAAATCCTTGGAACCGTCAGACGTCCTGATCGATAAACTGCTGAACGAAGCCCTTCAAAAGAGCAAAGCTGACCGAGAACGTGAAACGGCCATATATGAAAAGGTCAAACGTCGGCGTCAGGATGAAGAAGCTGAGGCGAGGAAGAGTCGCAAAGTACTCCAACCAGATCGAAGCACACCCGCGGCAGACAAAAGCAGGTTTAAGATAGGAAACAGTTCGCCAAAGCCCTATCAATGGGGATGAAGCTGCCACCTGTCAAAGGAAATGCTCCCAAGAGTACATGCCTCGATGAAGCGGATGTACACCCAGACTACTGTTTATACTATCAGAGGATTACACACCCCACCGAAGAGTGCAGTGCCTTCAAGAAGTGGTAGCAGAGACACGTGGCCCACCGGCAACATTTCAAGAGGATGAAGCAGGAAGCTCGTCGACAGCGAAGAAATATGACAGATAACTGTGGAAAAACGACTAGAACCTGTTATATGGTTGATACCAGGAAATCTCAAGTTCTTACCTTTGGGAGCGATTCTGATGAAGAAATAACCCCCGGCCCTCTCTTCAAAGAATCCACCTATGGAAAAAAAGAAGAGGCGAAGAAATGCGAGAACATTCAGTTGCGTAACTGTACGTTGCCTGAAAAGAATCACGGACCCTCAAACAAAGGTTTGGGTAAAAGAGACAAGGGGAAGGAAAAGGTCCCTGAGGAAATTGCTCTCGATGATAGAGTCGTCGAAGAGCTCACAGCTAAGGACCCATCTAAGAAAAACAAGGTGGATTACAATGTCCTGGCACATCTAAGAAAGATACCCTCACAACTGAGCATACTGGATGCTCTCCTCCTGTCTAAAGAAGCACGAGATTCTCTAATCAAGGCGCTGCAAGAGCCTGACCGGTTCCAAGCTTTTTTTGCAGAAAAAAAGATGAAGGACGAGCTGGAAGAAGTTCACACAACTGACATCAGATTCGGCGATGAAGATCTCCTCCTCAGAATGTGCGAGCACAACCGTCCTTTATATGTCACCGGGTATAGCTATGATATCAAGATAAGGAAGATTATGGTCGACAACGGGTCGTCCGTCAACCTTCTCAACGTGAAGGTGCTAAAGGAGATCTGCATGAACGTTCAGCACCTGGCTCGGGATAAAATTACCATCTCCAGGATTGACTCCCAGTCATCATGAATGCTCGGGTCCGTGATATTGATATTACGCTTCAGGATGCTCGTCACTGACATCAAATTTCATGTCATTGAGTCCAAGACTTGCTATAACGCTTTGCTCGGCAGGCCTTGGTTCCATGAGTACAACATCATCCCTTTTACACAACATCAGTGTATGAAGTACTTCAAAGACGGACTCGAGTACACAGTTATAAGGGAGCTAAACCCATTCTCCATAAATGAAGTTCGCAAATATGAAGACACTAAGTACTTCTTACCAGATTTCGAAGACACGGAAAGATGTCGTAAACCGGAGAATAAACAAAAAGTCATCGCCACCATCCCAATCTTTGGGAACGATACCGAGTAGGATGAAGAGATAGTCTTCTTGGGGGAACCCCAAGACAACAGGCCAGGGCCAGCTACTCCTAGTTGGTCTTTGGCAGTGACTCTGAGGACGAGGTCAACGTCGTGTTCTCCACTCGCCCATCAGCACAAACCTTCGCGGGAACTGATCAGAGTTTACAAACTACCATGGTTCCGCAACGGCATTACAGGGAACTCGATGCGCTTGATACGTACGGCGTGCAAGAGCTGTAGACCTTTTACGTCCCTCCCAGGCGAAGAGGTGAAAAGACGATCCTCTTCTACCAATCTACGGAGACTAAACTAGAAAAAGAAGTCTGGCATGGTGCCGATTTTGCGCTCGATATGCTCCAACCAATCCGTCTGTCCAAATATTACGCAGAGGGATTGAAAAGGCTATTAAGATGCCAAGGCGTACCCTTTAAACAAACCGCTCGACAAGCCCAGTTCTACAATAAGATTTGGGACGTTCCCGGGACTCAACGAAAGATGCCCAACGGGAGGATGGAGACGACTGGGTTTGGATACGTTCAGTCCAAGAAATGGGAGCGATTCCATGGCTGCCATGTTATAAACAACTCCAGAGGAAATGGGAATGCTTTTCCAAATAGCGCCGATATCGAGCCAAAGCGGGATTCCGTTGTAAAAATGCCAAGCTCGTCATTCGAAGAACAAATTGACAAGCTAATAAGGGAAGCAGGTCAAAAGGTTCGGGATGACCATAGCCGCGAAATGGCCATTTACGAGAAATCCAGGACACAACGTATCATTCAGCAGGCTACGGAGGATGACGATGCTCTTCACCCTCAGCCCATTGTGCGCTCTCGTGGCAAGAAGAAAGCTCGACGTAGAAGAAACAACAAGGTGAAGAATGAGAATGACGCACGAAAACAGCGAAGCGGATTCAAGAAGCCACGCGATCGAGAAAAAGTCAGCTGGAATCCGTCTTTTATGAAGAAGATGGATCGAGAGTATTCATTCCCCTAAAACAAGACAAGGAAAATATTCGACCTTGTCATGAAACATCAAATGATGACACTCCCGGAGACTCGGCACCCTGAGCAAATAAACGATATCTATCATCCGGCTTATTGCTCCTACCACCGAGCAATAGGACATCCTCTTGAAAATTGCTTCACCTTTAAAGACTGGGTCAAAAACCAGTATCAGCAAGGCAGGTTCTCTCTGTCCGACAATTGGAGGGTAGCCCCACCACGAAAGCATGAGCCAAGAGCAACCTACACTGCGAAGGAAAGTCCAGATCAACTTCGAGCTTGGAAACAAGCCCGTACCTGCTACATGATAACATTCTCAAAGGAAGGCGAGCATGGGAATATGGACGATCTCTCCCAGTGCTTTGCAAATGAAGATGAGGATGGAGTGATCTCAGAATTTCCACCGGTGCCAAAAGATCTGGAAGAGGGGATATACACAATGACCGACAACCTGAGAAAAATCGACTTGGGGACGAGGAGCTCTATGCCCTCGATGAAACTCGTCTCATGGCGCAGCAAAACCTGGAAGCTTACAAAGCAAGAATGACGCGTTCATACGGAAGACTAACTAGGCTGAGAACATTCCGCCAAGGAGAACTCGTGCTAGTCGTAAAAGGACCTATGATCCCCAATCGTGTAAAGCGGGGGAAATTTGAGCCGAACTACGAGGGCCCGTACATCATAGACAAGGTCTACCAAGGTGGGGCCTACTTGCTCATGAACATGCATGGCGAAAGACCCTTCCGGCCAATAAACAGCCGATTCCTTAAGAAATACTACCCCTGATGAGTCACAACTCAGGTTAACGATAGATGACGATGCTCGTGTCCGCTCGCTATCTTCCTGAGTCAAGACTCTGTAAGTAGTATCTAGCAAAACTTCGCCTCAAGATCCCTACGGACCGCAACATCCTTAAACTATCTGTGGACCGAGATGTCCCTAAATTAATAACGGACCGTAATATCCGTAAACTAAGTACGTCGCCTCAAACACGGCTACAGTGGAATTCAAGTCCATAAATCTCAGCGGTGAGGACTGCAACTCAAATCCCACCGACAAACAAATGGGTCACATGCGGCGAAACTATTTTCGAGGGTTTCATCGTTGTTAAAAAAACGGTACGTCCACAAGCAAAATGGGCACGGATGAAAACCCGAAAGGGCTCCGTGAGTAAAAACAGCAGGACTACCGGCGAGTTTGTGAAAACCCGAAAGGGTGCAGACTCGTAAAAAAAAGGAAAAAAATGTTTGCACACTTGCAAAGTCCTCTCGACCTTGTAAGGAGAAAATACCTACGTGAGATCCTTACGACTCACAAAAGGGAACAACACACTTAGGGATCCCCACGATACCTACGGAGAAATTACACTTATGAGATCCTCACGACTCGTAAGGAGAATTCCCCCTGTGAGACCCTCACGGCTCGTAGGATTCAAAATCCTTAAGTTACAGGGATCTGAACCTGTTCTTAAGCCATCACACTCCCCAAATAGCCTTACAGGCGGTCCAATATCGGCCCTTGTATATAATTCACGGGCATAAATAAACGTTCCCTCATCTAGTTCCACCAATGACGAGGAATGTCCCCATTCGGTGAACAACACTTGTAGGTCCTCTCGACTTGCAAGGAGAAAATACTCTTGTGAGATCCTTACGACTTACAAGAGAAGATATCATTTAGGAATTCTCACGACTCCTAAGGAGAAAATACACCTATGAGATCCTCACGACTCGTAGGGAGAAATACCCTTATGAGACCCTTATGGCTCATGAAGTCAAAAAGCCTTAGTCAGCGGGATCCTAACCCTGTTTGCTAAGCCATCTTTGTTCAAATCGACAAAGGCAAATGGTGATTCGCTCCTGGCAATATCCCAGTTGTAGCAATGCTAATGCCTAAATCGGTATCAAATTCCAAGTCCTTTCGCGGCAAATGATGATTCGCTCCTGGCAATATTCCAGTCGCAGTGATGCTGATGCTAAGATTGGTATCAGACCTCGAGTTCCATACTCGCAATAAAAATCAACGAGCAAAAAAATGCATATAAAAATAGCCGAAAAGTTTAGGCAACTCGCAATAAAAAATAGCGAGTAAAAAGGAAAATGGTCGAAATGTTTGGGCAACTCGCAATAAAAAGCAGCGAGTAAAAATAAAAACAGCCGAAATGATTGGGCACCGTGAAAAATAGCCGAAACGATTGGGCAATCACGACTTTTGCGATATAAAAAGCTGAAATCATAGAGCATCGTGGAAAGAAAAAATAATAAATGAAACTTCTGCCCTGCAGGCGAGTCCACATCGACCCCTGTATACAATCCATGGGTGCAAACGAAAAAGGGAACCACATTTTCCCACCAGGCTCCATCAGAAGGAGAGTCGGGTCTCGACGGCAACATCTACAGCCTAGAGATCAACAACGACGTTTCTCCTTACTCCAGCAGGATGCAGATGCGACGTCAACAACCGACTCCAAGGTCAAAATAACGGAGCTATGGCAAAGTCCCTAGTTCCAAGACTCGACGGTTCATAGACAACCTAGAGACAACCTCGACATTCGTCGCAATATGGCAGACACAATGTCGACAAACGAAGAAAAGGAAGATCCCTAGCTTCAGGGTCTCGACGGCAACATCTATAGCCTAGAGATCAACAACGGCGTTTCTCTTCACTCCAACAGGATGCAGATGCTGCAGGGTTACCTAGCACGGCAGCAAGGTTTCAGGAGGCATCTTCCATGCCAAATTCAAAAATTTACCGTTCTAGCTAACCCTAACTAAGAATTGTTAACTAGAAATCGACGGAATATAATGCAAACAACATTGCAAAAGGAAAGTGAACAAGGAATACAACCTTTGTAGACCGGGCCTTCACTTCAATAGCTCCGTGTAGTAGTCTCTTCGCTGCGATCAAGAAGTCCCGAACTCTAGAGAGGCTCCGATGAAGAAACGAACATGCTTGCTTCGAAGTCTTCGAGGCCGAAGATGATCTACGTCGAGGAGACACTAACCCAAACTATCTCTTCACTAATCATGGAACTAGTGAAGAAAACACCCTATACTAAATGGCAAGTGGTAAAGGATGATGAAGTAGGAATTTTCCTCACATTAGAAATCATTTTCTCACTCAAAATCATCACTTTTGAAAAAGCTAGAAAGCTTTTGTCAAGAAGAAGAAGAACAAGTTGTGATGAAAATGAATTATCTTATGAGGTTAGAAATGCAACCAAGGGTTAAGCATGTCATGCTTAACCCTTGTAAAGAGTTAACCATGAGCTAGGGTTAAAGGTTAGGTCAAAAAATATCTTAAGCTAGACAATGAAAATGGACAAAGTCAAAGATGCTTACAAGCTTCTACAAGCTTTCAAAAAATATCAACCATGACAATTATCCATAATATTTGAATTACTTAATGATAAAATTTAAATCCTAATCTTAACCTTAGCATGGTTTAACCCTCATTAACCCTAGTTACATTTGTAACCTAGCATGATACATTTAACATATATCACATATACATCAATGTATCCAAAGTGAGAAAAGAAATCTTAAGTTAGCTAATATTAGTTAATGTAATGTAATATATCAAATATATAATTATACATTAAATTATTAAATCAACACTTGATTTAATAATCCGGCTATATCACATATAACCGACTAATATCATAATGTAACATCTTATCGAATCAACACTTGATCCGATAACCCGGCTATATCACATATAACCTATCATGACACACATCGCGAGAATATAATACGGTATCTCATATCGTATCAATCTCGGATCCGCACATATCACATATGTGCTCGTACTCCGTTTCGCTTGAGCCAGGAAACCCCTGTGTGGGACTCTAAAGACTCGTCAATATGCCGGCAGTAGGTGATGATCATATCAAACACCCACAAGCCGCAAGCGGTCTGCTAAACATAACGGCCATCCGAGTATTGAACAATTAGAAGATCAACAAGAAAACCTGCTCGTACTCCTGCGAATCCAATCAGTAACACTACCGTACAGTCCGGTCTCTTCATCTAATATGTTGCATATCTCTTCTAGGGGTGGTAAACGTCAGACCCCAGTAACTCGATAAGTCGTGTCGATATGAGGCTCATAACGGGTTGAGAAACTACTGATAACACTTACCAGTATATCTCTGAAGCAGCCTTGGCCAAGGACTTCCTGTTATAGCCAATCGAGCACAGCGCAACATCAACTCCAAATACCGGGAGAGACGAAACCCCTCCTATCACTCATTGCCTCCATGTGAATCGGGACTGTACCCAAAAGCCACCGTTTTGCACGTTCTCTTGAACGTGGTAAGGTGGAAATCAAAGCACTGTGGAAATCACACAAGACTCTATGACGATCTCGGGTCTACAGACTAACTTGTACCAGTGTCACCAGAGAATTGCCATCTGACGTTAGGTATAATACCATCTGGGAGTTCTCGGCGAGTCCGTTCAGTGTACTCAGTCTCCACTGAGCACCCATATACTGTCTCTGATGTCAAACACCAATGGATATGGGATTATCCATCACCCATCTACATGGGTCGAGAAGCTATACGCTAGTCTACTCTGGTATATCGATGCCCTGTCTCGATACACCCACGACTAGGAATATTTGAAGGATGTACTTATCGACTACTCTATCCCCACTAGTATGATCTGCATCATAGTCCTGGTAGTCAAGTACTCATCCTAAGGGCTTTATCAACATGTAATATAGAGACAATCATCGTACATGTTAAGATAAAGAGCAACCAAATTGCATGCTATCATGTCGAGCAAGAAAGTCCTCCCTATATATGTCCAAGCATCCACTACAATATACATCGTATGTACAGTAATGGCCTTTAGGGCATACATATAACTAACAGATGCGACGTCAACGACCGACCCCAGGGTCAAAAAAGCAGAGCCATAGAAAAATCCCTAGTTCTAAGACTCGACGGTTCACAGACAACCTAGAGGCAACCTCGACATTCGTTGCAATATTGCAGACACAATGTCAACAAATGAAGCAAAGGAAGATCCCTAGCTTCAGGGTCTTGACGGCAACTCAAATGAGACCTGAAAGGCTATCGGAGATCATCCCACACCAGCGCGGAGTGGTCATGACTTATCGGGGCTCCCAAACTGAGCCTAACCTCAAGTAAAAAGCGGCATGGAATATCCCTAACGCTTGCTCTTCCGATGGTAATATCACCTGGAAGATTACTTGAAGACGTCGTGTCCATCCCCCAAAAGGATCAGAGACACGAGAGTCGCGGGGCTACTCGAACAACAAGATTGCGCATTGGGGAATATATCGGCCAACGCGACGGTACGACGGATAAAAGCCCTAGTACCACAGACCCTAACGGACTTCTATCAGCAGAGCTTAACTGTGACGTTGGGACATCCTTGCGAGAACTTCTCGATTCGTCTCGACTCGTAGGGAAAATAATGTTCCTGCGAGAACTTCTCGACCCGTCTCGACTCGTAGGGAAAAGCCTTCAGCTACGTGGATATCAAGCTATTTCCTAAGCACTGGGGCCCTGCAAGTAGGTCCAAGATGGACTATTGTATACTATTCACGGGCAACACTCTCCAAAGTCGAATATCGACAAGGAGGGAAAAAACCACTTACGAGTCCTCTCGACTTGTAAAGGGGGAAAATTCTCTTGTGAGATCCTTACGACTCTCAAGAAAAAACGCACTTAGGAGTCCTTATGATTCCTAAGGAGAAAATACACCTACAAGATCCTCACGACTCGTAGGGAGAAAAGTCTTTATGAGACCCTCACGACTTATAAAGTTGAAAAGTCTTAGGCGGCAGATCCAAACCTGTTTCCTAAGCCATCGCTGCCCTACAAGGAAGTCAAGATGGACTATCTACAGGCCACATTTGCCAAAATTACATGCCACTGAAATAAAGAAGCTACTTATGGGTCCTCACAATGCGAATGAGATCCTTGCGGATCACAGAGGCGATGAACACTTAGAAATCCTCATGATTTCTGGGGAGAATATGCTCTCCCGACGGTAATATAACCTGGGAGATTATCTGAGGATGTCTTGCCCAGCCCCGAAAGGATCAGAGACATGACAATCGCAGGGCTACTCGAACAGTAAGATTGCGTATCGGGCAATACATCGGCCAACACGACGGTACGACGAATAAAATCTTAGTACCGTAGACCCTAACGGACCTCTATCAGGGGTGAACTGTGACGTTAGGGCAAGTCTGCCTACAAGCCCAAGAGAGGTAAACTAAACAGACTCCGAAATGAGTATATAAACTACTTCACATCCAGTCAAGACAGAAAGACGCAACCCACGAGCACCAACAGTGTATTGTGCAAGGCAGTAAGGAGAGTCTTTGGTTCATGCCCACTAAGCGTTCATTCACGACTGCGTGCCTGCTTAAATGGAAATGGTGTCAAAAATGCATTGATTTATATACGACGCTACAATGGCGCTCGCACTTAGCAAAAATCCCTAAGGGTAAAGTATAAAGCTCATGCACAGAGGCGAGATACATGTATGAATATATAATGAAAAGGAAGCATTCAACAGGAAACATTCAACAGTCAATAATAAAATAAATATATTGATGTAAACATACTACTCTACGGGAAAGAGATCACCAAATATGGGATCAGAGATACAGGGGTTTGACAAAATAAAATACAAAGTTCTCCAATTCCCTCTCTACCCTCTCCACCATGTTGAAGCGGCGGTCTTCGCGAGAAGTCGCTCCCCATCGATTAGCACTGTGCTCATCAGCGAAGGTGGACATGATAGCTCGTTGAGCCCGTATTTGGCTTAGCAGCTGAACTGATCGGTCCCTCAAAGACTGGGTAATCAAACGTGCATCCTGAAAGCACTCAATCTTATCCTCCGCCGCATCGAGAATCGCCAGAGTCATCTCTGCCGGATGAGGAGGGATATCGACAAGCACGGATAGAAAAATCATCCGGAACCAAATGGAGCCCATAGGAAGAGGAGAGCCCCTACGGGTCAGAGCTCATACATCACCGCGTCACACTGAGCATCGGTAAGAAGAGGGTCTACTAGACGTGCAGCAAAGCGGGGAATCGTTTCCTCGATGGGCACCTCCCATGGTTGCCGACAAGGGTGTAACACCCTAGTTCATTTATACAAGTTATATTTCGAGTATTTTTTATTTATGGTATTTTCTTGATTTATTGTGATTTGGGTGCGAATAGTGTTTTGACATCTGTATTTGCATCCGACCCGACCTGCTTGCTGGAAACCCGTCTTGATTCCTATTTATGATTTATCCCGGCGTGTTATGTGGATCCGTGCACTTTCATATTTTTTTATATATACTGCATACTGGCATTATATCTGGCATCTGCATTTTTTTAATATAACATTTAAAGTCAAATAAAATATTTTAAAAATATCTAGCATGGCCTGCATCATACCTCTGACCCTGTTTTAGCATCCGCGTACCTTGTTCTCGTCCCGTTCAGTGTAACGGATGCACGTGCGTGCATCCGTTCTTGGGGCTATACTTTTTCGTTACCCGGATATCCTGTTTGAGTGTTGGTCGACACGTATATTTTCCGTATTTTAAAACTGGATTTTTAGATCCGACCCAGGCATATTTTGGACTATTTTTGTATTAGCCAGAAAACTCAAATTTCCTAATAGTTTATTCTAATAGATTTTAACAGTTAAATGTATACATATGATTTTATTTTAACAAAATAATCTTTTAAAAGATTTGTAAAACAGGAAACTCACAGATCTCTCTCTCTCTCTCTCCTTTTATTATATTATTTCTTTTGTTTTAAACCCTATATCTCCACGTCTCTCTCTCTCTCTCTCGCTTTCTCACTCATCTCGCGAACATTTTTCCTGCGAGGATCTCGTCACCCCCTTTACACTATCGTCACCTCCCTTCTTATTCCTCTTCTTTATATTTTGCTGCCTCCCCTCTCGCAAACCCTAACCTTAGCCGCTTCCACCTTCTCTCTCTCGTCATCATCCCTTCGATCTCACCTCCTTCTCCCTCCTCCTCTCCTCCTCGAACACTTGCAACCCCGACTCTCTCCCCGGCACACCCAACGAAACCCGACCTCAAGAACCCTAGCACTCACTACCTCGCCGTGAAACGCCATCTCCTCACCTCCTCTGTCCCAAACCCAGAGCCTTGAGAGAACACCCTAACCCCAGACCAGCCCTTCTTCTCTTCTTTCCTTTCTTCTTCTTCTTCTTCTTTCTCTTTCTTTTCTTGATCTTGTTTCTTTTCTGGTGACCACCCGCCGGAGCCGTGCTTGTTACCGACGATCCGAATAATCCAGTGAACAACCCCAGCCAGCATGGTCGTGTTCTTGCTTTGCCTGGTCTTGTCCGTGTGTGCGTGTGGGTATTGCAATGTTTACCCGACGTCGGACGTGTCGTACGTACCCGTCGTGTGATCCAATCGATGCAAGTTTATCTTGCTACATGCTATACTACTATATTTGGCATTCATGCGAATAATAATATTACATATTGTTTAGTTATGCATCCTTATTACAATTTTACAGTTTTTCGATACCCGTATGCATCCATACCGTTATTTACATATCTAGTCGCATGAAAGTTTATCTTGCTACATGCTATAATACTTATCTTGCATCCATATGAATACAAATATTACCTGTTGATTGCATTATACATCTATATTAAAGTTTTACTGTTTTCGGATACCCGTATGCATCCATATCATTTAAAATATATATAACTGCATTTACAGATCATATTAATTCATGTTATTGTTGTAGTAACACCCCATGCTTAATAATGTGCATCCCACTTAGTCTTGGAGCTGTAGATGTAACCCCTGATCGATATTTGTGTATCCATACCATTAATTATATCTAGTTGCATACCAGGTCACGTTATTTCATATTACTGTTATATTAACACCCCATGTTTGATAATGTGCATCCTACATAGTCATGAAGCTGTAATTGTAACCCCTGATAGACATTTGAGCATCCATGTTTTATTATGTATCCATACCATTAATTCTACATACCTAGTTGCATGCCATATTATATTAATTCATATTATTGTTACATTAACACCCCATGCTTGATAATGTGCACCCTACATAGTCATGATGTAACCCCTGATAAATATTTATGTATCCATGCTTTCACCGTACATCCGTACCTTTACCATGATTCGATACTTGCTACATTTTACTGTTGGGCACCCATTTAATACATGTACACTACCTGACATGACATGATATATCACTACTTGACATGTTACCGAATTCTGTTTCTAATGCCGACAATCCTGACATATTGTCCCGATGGACATATCCTGTTGTCTGTATAGACAAACCTATACCTGCTTGATCCTGTGTTGGCATTAGTTCCAGATTTATCAATACCTGACTTGAACACATAACTTGGGGGTAAGGGGAAATCAATGATGAAACCTGACTTGTAACTCAACAGTTCGACGCTTATACTGATCAGTTTTACGGGCTAGGCCAACCCCGGGATGATGCTGCTGACATCATTCATCTGTACATGTTTCCTATTTAATGCCTAGCGGCATGTCTCGGATTCAGTCCGAGAATCTGGACCGTGGTCCTGGGCATGCACGGGATACTATTGAGTTACATCGACGATTCATTAAATTGATTTCAAAGACTTGAGAGTAGTTAACCCAGTAGTTTAGTTCAGATTACTCACCGCACGTCACATGTGCTTATACTCTTCACTGTTCCTTTTCGTGTTACTATTATACTTTTATTACTGTTCATACTCGTGCCTGCATGTCTTGTTACCTCCTGTTTATATTACTGTTGATATTGTGACGCGCTGACGTCTGGGTTTTGCATGGCCCGGATCCGCTACCCTTGTCGCAAGCCGAGCAGGAGTACTTCAGTCGACAGGCCGAGCAGTGAGGACCTGTTAGTATTCTAGTGTAGTTTCCTTTCAGCATTTTTACTTCCTGATATGAACCCGTATTTGGGATGTACCTTCCAGATTGTTATTGTTTATTGGATTTATTGCTTCCGCATAGTATTTCTTGACACTTTTATTCTGACATATGAACATGTACTAGATAGTTTATTTCATTTTACTGTTCTTGATATCTTATAGACAGCCGTAATGTGACTGTGGAGGGATATTTCCTAGCCACAGGTAGCATGGTTGGCTCTGTCACGTGCCGATCTTAGCGCACTCTGGGAAGCGGGGCGTGACAGGGTTTGTTTGGTATCAGAGCCATAGGATTTAGGTTAATCGGGTTTGATTCTTTTGTAGTTGGGTATTGGACCCAATACACGAATCAGAAAACCTGTAATTAGGAACATGTCCTGCCATATTGTTATCGTAATTCTTGAATCATATCTTTCTCTTGACTCTTATGTATTGACGATATGCAAACAACTTTGCATCTCTGCTTGAAATCCTTTTTGGTTCCTTATTGTTTCTCCCTCCCTGTTCCTTTGATTCTGATACTAGGATTTGGGAGACTTGAGTGG
The DNA here is from genome assembly GCA_030015575.1 of Agapanthus africanus. Classification (NCBI taxonomy): domain Eukaryota; kingdom Viridiplantae; phylum Streptophyta; class Magnoliopsida; order Asparagales; family Amaryllidaceae; genus Agapanthus; species Agapanthus africanus. Next base: position 190,190,269 of record JASDDO010000019.1, on the reverse strand, counting down.
AGTTATATGATTGTAACTATGTACCGCGGCATGGTTACAATGCGATACTCTATTTAAGTAACTTGGAGCTCTAGTCTTGATTCATATCCTTGATTTATGGTCATTATTCATCGCAAGTTTTGAATCTTGTTTATCATACTAATCCTTTTCGATGTCTTGGTTTCAGGAACATGGCGGATAGAAATCTGTGATCGTACCAGAGGCATGTCGATGACACCGCTTTGCTTGGAGTAATTCGTGGGATGCTGGAGAACCAGAAGCAGCAAATCAAGCAGAACCAACGGCAAGCCGAAGCTTTTCAGGAAGGTTTGCGGACCGTCCAACAGTCCATAAACAGTGTTGCGGCCAAACCAGTTGAGCGTGTGGGTACCGTGGCGGATTTCAGGAGACTTGGTCCGTCCATTTTCACTGGTTTGGAGGAGCCGTTGCCTGCAGAGCAGTGGCTGGTTGATACGGAGAATCTACTCGTTGCGGCACAGATTCCGGAGGACAAGAGAGTGGATGTAGTACACATCCAATTGGTGGACTATGCCCGTGAGTGGTAGCTTGTGGAAGAGACCCGTCTGGCCAAGCCGATCAGTTGGGCAACTTTCTCGCAGAGTTTCTTGGAGAAGTTCTTTCCGCAGACTGCACGGGAGGAAATGGAAGAAAGGTTTATCAGCTTGAAGCAGAATAGCGGATCCGTGGATGCGCATGCGGCTGAATGGACATGGCTCAGTCGATTCGCGGGACCTTTGGTGGCTAAAGAAGCTAATAGGGCACGAAGTTTTATGCGCAGTTTGGACGTGGAACTCCAGAGGCACATTATATCTCTGGGATTGACCACTTTCTCGCAAGTTCTTAAAGCAGCCCGAGAGCAGCAGAGCTTATCGGTGAAGACTGGGGGTACGCAGCAGCAGGCTGTTGTGGTGCGGAAGCCGGCATTTATGCCGAACCGAGCGCCTGTGCGTAGAGGAATTCCGGTGAACCAACTGTTGGATATAGTGCCCTCAGAGTCAATTATTGGATCACAGGCACGTGATTGCAATAATTGAGGGAGGACCTATGCCGGTAGGACAGTCTTACTCGAGATGATAGTATGCTATCTGGTTTATCTTTATCATCGTATACTGCTTTAGGTGACCAGACAGGTCGCTATTACACGTTGATAGAGCCCCTAGGATTCATGCTTGACTGCCAGCAGTATGAGGGCGATCATATACGTGGGAGCTGGTAGTCTATAAGCACATCCTTAAAAGGTCCCTAGTCGTGGGAGTTTCGAGACAGGGCATCGATACTCCAGAGTAGACTAGTGTATACATTCGAGACCCCGACGAGGGGCGGTGGTCAGTCTCACAAGCCACTGGTGTCAGTTGGTTCACCTAAGATGTATACAGGTGCTCATTGGGTTATGAGTACACCGGACAGGACTCGCCGGGAACATGCTAGTTGGTCTTATACCTGACGTCAGATAGCAGTTCCCTGGTGACATGTGTACAGGTTAGTTCATCGACCTGAGAATCGTCATTTGTCTCGTGTGAGTTCCCACTGTACTTTGATTACTACCCTACCACGCTCAAAGGAGACGTGCAAACAGGTTTTAGTTGGGTACAGTCCCGAGCCACATGGAGGCAGTGAGCGGATCTTCAGAGGTTCGTCTCTCCCGGTATTGGGGGTGAGGTCGCGCTGTGTCTATGAGAGCCATTACACGAAGCCCTCGGCCGAGGCAGGAGATTTACTGGTAGGTATTCCAGTAGTATCTCAGGGTGTTCTGGGCTACACTCCGACATGACTTGTACCGCTTTTGGGGGTCTGACTTTTACCAACCCCCTAGGCCCGCCATGCGATGCTCATAGACGAACGGACCGGACTATATGGATATTGTCACTGACAGGCTCAGTAGGGTGTCAGGATGAGTTCGCTCATCGATGTCCCTTTTGGTCAATAGCTGGTAGCCCGTCACGTATGGCTAATACCTCTAACGTGCTAGTGGTTAAATCCACAGCCATAGTATTGACGAGTCTTTAGAGTCCCCCACATTCAGTTGCTCAAGTTTTCGGGCGAAACGCTGTAGAGGCTGTATGGAGATATGGCAGGGTTCGATCAGATACGTGTGGTATTGCACGGATCATGATCAGACGGTTTATACTAGCAGGCTTTGGTTTAAGCCGAATCCTAGTATAGTACAGTGTAGATTTTGTCTCATTGAATTTGTATTCGGTCGAAATACAAATGCGGGTATGTATATACAGTAGCGGGGTTTTCCTGTAATTTATTACAGGATCAGTTTTTGGAGTTGCCAGTTTGTTTTCCGTTTCGGCCAATTTTCTTTGTATCTTTCATTGGCCGAAGATTGGTGGAGGAGGGCTTATTTGCATTTGTGCAAATAAGCAATTTGGAAGGTTGTCTTTGCATACTTTTGTATCATGATGGTTTCATGATGGAGCCCCATCCCTTGACCTTCCATGGTTCATGATTGCTTGACTTTTTGTAGCAATCATGGTTGTTGATTAGTTGATGGAGTGTGGATTTGTTGGTGATCATTTTTTCTTCTCATGATCACATACCCTTTCTCTCTCTTGATTATTGGAGACACCCATATTCATTTGGCCTCACACTCTCTCCATTCCCTCAAGCATGGCCGGCCATTAGGATGAAGAGGCTGTCCCAATTTTGTAGTGGGGATTTTTGGCTCTCTCATGCTAGAAAAATCCCCAAGTTCCTCCACAAAAGTTCATACTTCATTTCCTCTACCAAATGGCAACCTCCATGAACCCCATGAGACACATAGTTCTCTACACTATATTCTACAGCAAATCTTGGGCACGCCGACTCGCCAGCTTCGTGCCCGAGTTGCCTCGGACCAGAGGTGGGAGCCCGTAAAAGAAGCCGGCGATGTGGTGCCCTTCCGGCAACGTGATGGAGACCGGAGATTCCACGGGAGATCGGGACGACGACGAGAAGACCGGAGGACTCGGATCACTCGGTACATCTCACTAACCTATCTCTAGTTAGCTAGGACTATATTAATGGCCCGATCCGGGTTTATAGTGTGCGGTGGTGCCGGTTTGAAAAGTTAAAGTAAATCACCGCTTCCGCATTCCGGCGTCGGATTGACGGCCGGGACGCCGCCATGCACTTACAGTGGTATCAGAGCCTCGCCATTAACCTAGTCTAGCTTTGTCTAATGTGTTTAAATTTCCGATCGAACAAAAAAATTCCAAAATCCGCGTTTTGAATAGCATCAGTTTCTGTCGAAATTTTTTGGACTCCAAAAATTTTTCAGGTTGTCTCAGAATACTGTGCACGGAAGTAGGAGAACTCTGGTAAAATTTTATTGCATGAACCCATCATACGACCGCGGAACCGCAGCTAAACCCCTGTTTGGGCCGCGGTTCCGCCGCCACCTTGTAAGTTCAGTGCATATTTTTTTTACAGAGGCCTCCTGACTTGAAAATAGGGCTTTTGGAACATTCTTTTTGGGCCCAGAATTTCTTTATGTGCTACAGTAGTGCTTGGGGCCCACTTAGTAATTTTTGATCGATCGGATATTTTAAACACATTAGTTCACAGTATTTACATTATATCTGCGACCGTGAATGTCACTTGATCGGTAAATCCTGTCTAACTGCTATAGCCCGGTTAGACGGATTTGCGAACGTGACCTTCACGTTGATGTTCTGTGTATTGCTGTGATGTTGCGGATTGGTCGTGGGGGATAGTCTGGATGCAATGCTAGTACAGTTTTTGTTGTATTATGTACATTTGATATTGCGGGGCGAGCGTCCGATATGTGGACTGCCGTCACTGCCTGTTTGTATTATTCTTTTGAGGCACGACCTGGTTGCGGTCGATGTACCCGTTGTATGTATATTTTACTTTCTGTACTAGGATTACCCCGCGGAGGGGTGCACGGATAGCCGGATTCTACAGGGCAACGAGCCCGCATCTCATGGCATTGAGACGGAGGGGGCCTCACTCTAGAATTGGCGGGCTATTCGCCGCACTCGTAGGGAGTACAGGTTGACTCAGGAGGGGTGCCCAAGTTACCGGATTCCGTGAAGTGCTGGGTGGTCCATTCACGTTGCTGAAGGGGGCTGCCTCGCTTCAGGTTTTGGCGGGTAACTTGCCGCGCCCGTAGGGGTCTAGGATTTCATTGCACAGGCTATCCACACGACCAGGGGAACGTCGGGTTTCAGCGGCTCTGTGAAACCCGGGGATCCCAGATATCTGTATTGTTCTGTGATGCTGTACATTTCTGTGATGTTGCATTTTTATCACGCCTTGAGCGAAATATTATATATTGATATATATATACTAGTAGATGTTGTATATGTTTTGCATCTGCACTAGTCCAGTCCCCGCTCTGTCGTTAGTTAGCTAACTTAACGGGTAATGACGGGACCCAGTGGCGAATGCGGATGGCATATACGTACATCAGTATATTTTCGTTCTTTGTGGTGTGATCAATTGATGGGACTGCATTGATTCGGATCAATGCAAGTTAAAAACAAACCTAATCTGATGTTGTTGGAACATTTTTCAAAAAGCTGTTATTTGCAAGGACGTTCACTTTTGTTTTGCACAGTGGTATTCAGTTGGAATATCCTGCTCCTCAGTCGACGAGGCAAGGGCCGAGATCCCTTCACCGGGAGTGACCCCTTGGACAAAAGTTTGCGTCAGGGCAATAACTTCACTATAGCCAATTACTTTTGCTTTGCATCGTGGTATTCAGTTGGAATATCTTGCACCTCATTCTACGAGGAAAGAGCCGAGATCCCTTCACCGGGAGTGACCTCTTTAGCGAAGGTTTTCGTTACTATATTTTTATAAAGCTATCCGTTCCTTCAATGATATCAAGTTCATTACGTTAAAGGTTTTCGCCAGAAACAATTCGTAGCCTTCCGTCGTTTCATATGGATAGTCAATAGTATTCAAGCTGTGTTTGTTGGCCATAGTCAAGGCACAGTGTTTGGTAGCTATTGGGTGTTCATATGTAGCATAGATAGATGCGTTGGTTGGGACAGTCGTATAGCCTTGTTGGCCCTAGTTAAGGGCTTGTACGGGTGGGTTCAAATCAACCTGGACAATGACGGGTAGAACTTGACATGTGACTTATGATTTGTTGGCCATAGTCAAGGTCATAAGAGCATGGGGCAAAAATCACATCGGGAGTTTCAAAAGAAACTGAAACTTTCCAGATATGCGCATACCTTCTGGAGTGTGATGACGTGAGCGGATTCCGTCACGTTATCATGCGATGATAGTTGGATCCCGATTCCCACTGATGAGTTGGTTTACTCCTCGGGTGATCCCGACTAATTCTTCTTTCAGGTTTGGAGAAGAATTTGAGGTTACAGTGGGAGGTTTCCTGATTAGATAAATTGGTAACCATTCTGATCTAGGTTAGAGTGCACGCTGAGTGTTTCTTTTCTCTCTCTCTTTGGCAGCGACCATTGACCCGACCTTAGACTATGACTCAGTGACCAAGTTGACCGAACCTTCTTAAACACTGGCTTTCGGATTGTCAGAGTTGCAAACCTCTTTGCCACTCCTACTTTTACCCTTTTCTCCAGGACACCCCGTATTACTACGAACGTCCACTTCTATTGGACAAAACCATCGTATGGTTAGATACGAACTCGAAGGAATTTATTCGAGGATGGTTTCCGGTTCTGGAGAAAACGAATAGGACTATTCAGTTGTTTTTTCCTTTTACCTTCTCTCAGGTTGCGAGTGCCCCTTGGTTTAGGAGATAGTACACCTATTATACTTATTGGATAGTCTTCTTCCAAACCATAGGCAGGTGTCGACCGGTAGGGAATGAAGAAAACCAATTAGCCTAACGATGTTGTACAGAAGGTATTATGTAAAGACATAGAAAGGGATTAGAAGGAGAGCAAAGTAAATTGCGACTGCTATTCACGACCAAACCAGGTATTTCATTACCACACCCACTTCACCTTTGTATTTCTCCAGGACACTCCGTATCACTACGAAGATCCATAGTTTATTGGATACTTCATCGTATGGTTATATACGAACTCGAAAGGAGCTTGTTCCAGTTCGGGGATGGATTCTGGTTCAGGAGAAATAGGAATAAGGTTTATTCGGTTGTCTTTTATCTTCACCTTCTCTCGCATTGCGAGTGCTCCTAGGATTAGGACAGTACACCCATTATGCTTATTGGAAAGTCTTCTTCCAAACCATAAGCTGGTGCCGAACGGTAGGGAAGGAAGAAAACCATTTGGCCTAAAGGGGTGTGCAGAAGGTAATGACTAAAGACATATAAAGGGATTTGGAGAGATGGCAAAGAAATATACGGTTACAGTTGTGAATCTGGATAATGGAAGAGGCATTACTAGGAATACCCGGATACCCTTACGAAACATTTCAATGTTTCAGTTTCACTGTGTACTGTTAAAAGAAAACCGATTTCCCAATTAGACACTTGCTCCAGGGTATGTATTTACTAGGTATGATTCTCACATCTGTATGGTTTTACAAATGATGAGTGAGAGTAAGTTATTGGGAATTAGGTGATCGTCCTCATTATATCGGAATTCGTTGTAATTGGTGATATTTGAGGAAATCGCCTGGGTTGTTTGCCGGACGGCGAATGTTTGGTTTTGAATATCCGTTATAATGCACCAATTTCAAATTGATATATCTGTATGTCTAATTTTATAGAGTGAGATATACCTTTTTGAAATTATGTCGATGACATTTACCTATATCAGTTGATGGTTAGGTAAGGAGTATTAAACAGCGGTGTAATTCTTCTTAACCATAAGTACAGTTTTCAACCTACAACACGCAGGGAGTGAGTTTTTAGACTCAAGGGACTTGTCCAGAATATTGTATATTGTCCAGTGTCCATGAGGACAGAGGGGTTGGTTCTCGTAGTATATTCAGTTTACTTATGACTTCTCTAGTTTTTAGACAGGTGTTTCGTGGAAACACAGGGTCCGAATTTTGAGAAGTTATAGGTATATGAATAAAGTAGAGAACCAGGTGTTGCAAGTATCGGGATTCTTCAAGGAGATCGAAGATGTAGATACTTGTGTACGGTATTCAGGTGATAGTAATGATTAAGAGAACTTGCTTCTCTTTCAGGTTACTCATAATTGGAAGTATTCCTAAGTTGAGTAAGGCTGATCGGCCTCTTTCCATTTAGTTGACATGCACTGGAGACAGCTGCATGATTTGAATCTGGTTCAATTAAATCAGTGCCTCTGGTCCTATATTGGATATAGAACAGTTCGTATCTTAACGATGTTAAGGTACAGGGAGTTGTCTGGCTTATGCTTAAAACCAGACTCTGGATAACTCAAGGCATGTTTCTGTAATGGCTGTTTGTGGGTTGACCCAGGCTATGACGAGGGTTGACTTTCTACCATCTGGAAGATCAATAGTGATATTGTTCTTAACTCGCCACAGTTTTAATAAAAATGGATTTTTTCAGAAAACAGTAGTGGGAGTATGGTAGAACTGGAAGTGATTCCAGAACCACAAACGATTACTGAAGATTTGATAGGAACCTAAAGATTCAATCTGGTTTGACATTCCATTGGCCACTCCGCAGATACGGTGGGTAACCTCAGGCACCCGAAAGGTACTCTGGTAGCCTCAAGGACGGTGACAGGGAAGTTCTTGTTTACCCAGACATGCCATTGCTGTTGTTCCAGACTGTGAGACCCGGCAGGAGGATGAGTATAGCGTCGTTCTGAACTAGCTTTAGAAGTGTACGTCTATATGACTCTGCCAGAGGGTTGTCGTAGTCAGTGGGAGCAGCGGAAGCATGGTGGACAAGTGGCTTATGTCTATTTATAGACTAAAGCAGATATAGCGGAGATAGATCATCAATTTCTGATGTGGCAGTCATAGGTTTGACTTCATCAGAATAGGCGATGGATCTGTTGAGAAGGTAGTAGAGTGTGGTGTCCTGATATTTGGATGACATACACTGAGTAGGAAGTGACATTCCTATACTACGATCGGTTATACTTTGGTCGTCACACAGTGGTTTCTCCACATAGGACTTGGACATTATATCAGACATACTGGTTACTAGATCTATGGTTTTAGATCTAGATTTGGGTGGTTTCCCAATTAAGGATACTTAGACAGCATTCTAAGAGTATTTAGAATGGACGACTCCTGGCACAGTAGTGTACCTGCAGGTGATGGAGTCACCCTCTCTAAAGGTGTCTTACAGACTAAAGTAGAGAGGGATGTGCATGATTGGCAGATCACTTGCTTTGGCAATTGAGTCAATCATGAGATGTCAAGTACCACACCAGATGTTGTTCTTGCAGTAGATGCAATAAGTTGACATTGATCCAATCCTGGAGAAACAGTCGGAAGCAGTTTTAGAACATAAGTGAATGTTCTAGGGATATGATAACGACAGCCTCATTCGGGAGATAGTTATCATTCCAGGCTTCCAAGGTGACTTGGACGACAGGGAGATTGTCAGAGTTATAGTTTTCCTTCTGACGAGGGGCAGTATTTTGGACAGGTGGTCCAAGGAAATACTGAGGGAGGCATGGCGCAGGATACTGATTAAGTTCAGTTGTCGATACAGCCTAAGAAGTTTGGATTTGGAGTTCATTTATGAGCTAGGTCCCATCAGACATCCAGACACATTCTAAGACAGGTATTGCTCATTTCGGGAGATGGCTTTCTCCGCGAACTTGAGATATAGAGAGACATAGAAAGAAACATCAAAGCGGATCCACTCACTGAGGCTATTCTTCGAACGCAATAGTTTCACAAACAGGCTTTGTGAGACTGACTAGTAGAGGAGTTGGGTGTTCGGTATCACACGGGCTGTGAGTATGCGATATCGCAATAATTAGCCTTGAGTGCAAGTGGGAGATTGTTGGATATAGTGCCCTCAGAGTCAATTATTGGATCACAGGCACGTGATTGCAATGATTGAGGGAGGACCTATGCCGGTAGGACAGTCTTACTCGAGATGATAGTATGCTATCTGGTTTATCTTTATCATCGTATACTGCTTTAGGTGACCAGACAGGTCGCTATTACATGTTGATAGAGCCCCTAGGATTCATGCTTGACTGCCAGCAGTATGAGGGCGATCATATACGTGGGAGCTGGTAGTCTATAAGCACATCCTTAAAAGGTCCCTGGTCGTGGGAGTTTCGAGACAGGGCATCGATACTCCAGAGTAGACTAGTGTATACATTCGAGACCTCGACGAGGGGCGGTGGCCGGTCTCACAAGCCACTGGTGTCAGTTGGTTCACCTAAGATATATACAGGTGCTCATTGGGTTATGAGTACACCGGACAGGACTCGCCGGGAACATGCTAGTTGGTCTTATACCTAACGTCAGATAGCAGTTCCCTGGTGACATGTGTACAGGTTAGTTCATCGACCTGAGGATCGTTATTTGTCTCGTGTGAGTTCCCACTGTACTTTGATTACTACCCTACCACGCTCAAAGGAGACGTGCAAACAGGTTTTAGTTGTGTACAGTCCCGAGCCACATGGAGGCAGTGAGCGGATCTTCAGGGGTTCGTCTCTCTCGGTATTGGGGGTGAGGTCACGCTGTGTCTAGGAGAGCCATTACACGAAGCCCTCGGCCAAGGCAGGAGATTTACTGGTAGGTATTCCAGTAGTATCTCAGGGTGTTCTGGGCTACACTCCGACACGACTTGTACCGCTTTTGGGGGTCTGACTTTTACCAACCCCCTAGGCCTGCCATGCGATGCTCATAGACGAACGGACCGGACTGTACGGATATTGTCACTGACAGGCTCAGTAAGGTGTCAGGATGAGTTCACTCATCGACGTCCCTTTTAGTCAATAGTTGGTAGCCCGTCACGTATGGCTAATACCTCTGACGTGCTAGTGGTTAAATCCACAGCCATAGTATTGACGAGTCTTTAGAGTCCCCCACATTCAGTTGCTCAAGTTTTCGGGCGAAACGCTGTAGAGGCCGTATGGAGATATGGCAGGGTTCGATCAGATACGTGTGGTATTGCACGGATCATGATCGGACGGTTTATACTAGCAGGCTTTGGTTTAAGCCGGATCCTAGTATAGTACAGTGTAGATTTTGTCTCATTGCATTTGTATTCGGTCGGAATACAAATGCGGGTATGTATATACAGTAGCGGGGTTTTCCTGTAATTTATTACGGGATCAGTTTTTGGAGTTGCCAGTTTGTTTTCCGTTTCGGCCAATTTTCTTTGTATCTTTCATTGGCCGAAGATTGGTGGAGGAGGGCTTATTTGCATTTGTGCAAATAAGCAATTTGGAGGGTTGTCTTTGCATACTTTTGTATCATGATGGTTTCATGATGGAGCCCCATCCCTTGACCTTCCATGGTTCATGATTGCTTGACTTTTTGTAGCAATCATGGTTGTTGATTAGTTGATGGAGTGTGGATTTGTTGGTGATCATTTTTTCTTCTCATGATCACATACCCTTTCTCTCTCTTGATTATTGGAGACACCCATATTCATTTGGCCTCACACTCTCTCCATTCCCTCATGCATGGCCGGCCATTAGGATGAAGGGGCTGTCCCAATTTTGTAGTGGGGATTTTTGGCTCTCTCATGCTAGAAAAATCCCCAAGTTCCTCTACAAAAGTTCATACTTCATTTCCTCTACCAAATGGCAACCTCCATGAACCCCATGAGACACATAGTTCTCTACACTATATTCTACAGCAAATCTTGGGCACGTCGAATCGCCAGCTTCGTGCCCGAGTTGCCTCGGACCAGAGGTGGGAGCCCGTAAAAGAAGCCGGCGATGTGGTGCCCTTCCGGCGACGTGATGGAGACCGGAGATTCCGCGGGAGATCGGGACGACGACGAGAAGACCGGAGGACTCGGATCACTCGGTATATCTCACTAACCCATCTCTAGTTAGCTAGGACTATGTTAATGGCCCGATCCGGGTTTATAGTGCGCGGTGGTGCCGGTTTGAAAAGTTAAAGTAAATCACCGCTTCCGCATTCCGGCGTCGGATTGACGGCCGGGGCGCCGCCGTGCACTTACACCCACGTGGCGTAGTACCGATGAAGAAGCCCGTCGTAGCTGATCAGAGAAAGAGCGTGATTTGTGACTACTGCCATTTACCCGGACACGTGAAGAGAGATTTCCGAAGGCTGGGACTTTGTTTGGTTTGCGGATCGGCGGATCATACTATCAATGCCTGTCCGTCGAAGCTACGTTTGAAGGATGATGTTCAGAGGCCACCGCAGAGGCGGTTTCAGGGGCAGAAGTAGTTAACTTAGGGACCCAATCAAGCTCGAGCCTTTACTCTGACGGCTGAAGAGGCCAAGGCTTCAGATGAAATTGTTTCAGGTATCCTACTTGTTCATGATTTTCCCGCATTAGCATTATTCGATTCTGGTGCATCCCATTGTTTTATGTCATCCAAGTTTATTGCTGCACATTCAATTTATTACACGACCCTGTCTAGTTGTTGGGACATACACACTGGGAATGGGAAGATCATAGCTAGTAGTGAGTGTAAAGATTGTTTAGTTGTTATTTGCGGACGGGAGTTATTTGCAGATTTCTTGGTGATCGATACCGGCAGTTATGATGTTGTCTTGGGAATGGACTTTCTCGGCACTTTCCACGCTCACATTGATTGTAGGGTAAAGAAAGTATTTTTCCAGATTCCCGGACATCCGGAATTTGTTTTTGCTGGAGGTAGCAGTTCCGTCGGGCCAGTTGAGTTTAGGGCTAGGCCAACAAACAGTGTTCTTTCGTCAATGGAAGTTGATAAGGAGGAAGCGCCAGCTGTAGTTCGAGAGTTCATGGACGTGTTCGAGGATATCTCGGATTTACCGCCAAAACGAGATGTGGAGTTCGTGATTGATCTTGTTCCTGGTGCAGCGCCAATCTCAAAGGCGTACTATCCAATTGCACCAGTGGAGTTGGAAGAAGTCAAGAAGCAGGTTACCGAATTGCTAGAGAAGGGTTGGATTCGCAGTAGTAATTCACCTTGGGGAGCTCCAGTTTTCTAGTCAAGAAGAAAGATGGCACAAGGAGAATGTGCATCGACTATCGAGAATTAAACCGGGTGACTATTAAGAACAAGTACCCGATCCCTCGCATTGGAGAATTGTTCGAGCAGCTTAGTGACGTGAGGGTATTCTCGAAGCTGGATTTGCGGTCCGGATATCATCAAGTTCGAGTTAAATCAGAGGATATTTGCAAGACTGCGTTCCGAACTCGATATGGACATTACGAGTATCCAGTGATGCCATTCGGAGTCACGAATGCACCGGCGATATTTATGGACTTGATGAACCGACCAGTTTATAGTGGTATTCATCGATGATATTCTGGTCTATTCGAGAAGCCTGGAAGAGGATGCAGAACACTTGAAGATTGCACTGCAGATATTGAGGCAAGAAAGATTATATGCAAAGATGAGCAAGTGCGAATTTTGGCTTGAAGAAGTGAAGTTTTTGGGGCATGTCGTATCCGGAGATGGAATCGCCGTTGATCCCGAGAAGATTGTAGCAGTTCAAGATTGGCCGATTCCGAAGAATGTAGCGGAGATCATAAGTATTCTGGGACTTGCAGGCTATTACAGAAGGTTCATGGAGAATTTTGCTCGCTTAGCTGAGCCTTTAACCAAGCTTACATGAAAGGAGGTACTGTTCGTATGGACGGATCGTTGTGCGTCAGCTTTTGAGGCGTTGAAGCAAAGATTGATAACCGCTCCTATTTTGACCGTACCAGACGGTTCCGGAGGATTAGTGATTCATAGCGGCGCATCTGGAAAAGCTTTGGGATGTGTTCTGATGCAGCATGGGAAGGTCATAGCTTACGCATCGAGGCAGTTGTAGACACATGAGAAGAATTACCCAACTCATGATTTGGAGCTAGCAGCTGTGATTTTCGCTTTGAAGATTTGGAGACACCACTTACTGGGCGAAAAGGTCGAAGTATTCACCGATCACAAAGGCATGAAGTACGTGTTCACACAGAAAGAACTTAACATGAGACAGCGTAGATGGTTGGAGCTGATGGCTGACTATGATCTTGATCTCAAGTACCATCCGGGGAAAGTTAATGTAGTGCCAGATGCGCTTAGTCGGTTGCCAGCAATTCGGATGTTGACTGCACAGAAGGAGCTTATCGAAGACTTTCGGAGATTCGAGTTGGAGATCGTGCTACCGCATTCTTTAGGACAGTTGATGCAGCTGCAAGTACAGTCGTCGTTGATCGAAAGTATTAAACCAGCGCAGTCACAGGACCCAAGATTACAGAAGTTTCGAGAACAGGTTGAAGCGGGACTTCGAACAGACTTGTTGATTCATGAAGATGGTTCATTGCGTTATGGTAGCCGTTTATGTGTGCCGAAGGAAGACATTCGCGAAGAAATGATGAAGGAGGCACACAGTTCCGCATATTCCGTACATCCAGGAGGCATGAAAATATACCGTGATCTACTACAGCATTTCTGGTGGGAAGGTATGAAAAGGGAGATTGCCCGCTTTATAGAGAAGTGTTTGGTGTGTCAGCAAGTTAAGGCTGAACATCAAAGGGTTGTTGGTTTATTGCAACCACTTTTGATTCCTCAATGGAAGTGGGAACGTATAACCATGGATTTCGTAACAGCTTTACCGCGAAGTCCAAAGGGCAACAATGCAGTTTGGGTGATTGTTGATCGATTGACCAAGGCAGCTCATTTCATACCTTTTCGAGTTGGTCAGTCAACGGAAGCGTTAGCAGAACGGTACATGCAGGAGATTGTGAAATTGCATGGAGTACCTGTAAGCATCGTTTCCGACCGTGACACCCGATTCTTATCGCACTTCTGGAGGAGTTTACAGGAAAGTTTGGGGACGCGATTGAAGTTTAGCACCGCTTATCATCCTCAGGCAGATGGAAAGTCGGAGAGAACGATCCAAACTCTTGAAGATATGTTGAGAGCTTGCATGTTAGACTTTAAGAGTTCGTGAGAGGATTATCTACACTTGGTGGAGTTTTCTTACAATAACAGCTTTCAGGCGACTATTCAGATGGCTCTATTTGAAGCATTGTATGGTCGCAAGTGTCGTTCACCCGTTTGTTGGGACGATATTGGAGAACGAAGATTTGTTGGCACCGGATTTGATCGTGTAAACCATGGAGAAAGTTAATACTATCCGAAATCATATGAAGGCAACGCAGGATCGGCAGAAGAGTTGGGCCGACACATCGAGAAGACCTCTAGAGTTCGTTGTTGGTGATCTGGTATTCTTGAAGATATCACCGACTAGAGGAGTGATTCGTTTTGGGAGTCGAGGCAAGATTAGTTCTCGATTCGTTGGGCCTTTCGAGATTATTGAGCGTGTTGGAGAAGTGGCTTATCGATTGGCATTACCACCATCTTTGGCGAATGTTCATGACGTGTTTCATGTATCTCAACTCCGTAAGTATGTTCGAGATGAAACGCACATGCTAGATCATTCGGAGCTGACTGTAAGGGAGGATTTGACTTATGAAGAACGACCAATGTCGATTGTTGATCGAAGAGAAAAGGTCCTCAAGAACAAGGTTATCCCTCTCGTACTTGTTTCTTGGGGAAATCGCTCGCATGGAGAATCGACTTGGGAACATGAAGAAGAGATTCGACAGAAGTTTCCAGATCTCTTTTTGTAGTTTCATGCTTGTTTGTATTTTCTTGTTCCTGGAATTTCGAGGACGAAATTCTTTTTGTAGTTGGGTATAATGTAACACCCTAGTTCATTTATACAAGTTCTATTTCAAGTATTTCTTTATTTATGGTATTTTCTTGATTTATTGTGATTTGGGTGCGAATAGTGTTTTGACATCTGTATTTGCATCCGACCCGACCTGCTTGCTGGAAACCCATCTTGATTCCTGTTTATGATTTATCCCGGCTTGTTATGTGGATCCGTGCACTTTCATATTTTTTTATATATACTGCATACTGGCATTATATCTGGCATCTGCATTTTTTTAATATAACATTTAAAGTCAAATAAAATATTTTAAAAATATCTAGTATGGCCTGCATCATACCCCTGACTCTGTCGTAGCATCCGCGTATCTTGTTCTCGTCCCGTTCAGTGTAACGGACTTGTTTGGATGGTTACGTGCACGTACGTGCATCCGTTCTTGGGGGTATACTTTTTCGTTACCCAGATATCCTGTTTAAGTGTTGGTCGACACGTATATTTTCCGTATTTTAAAACTGGATTTTTAGATCCGGCCCGGGTATGTTTTGGACTATTTTTGTATTAGCCAGAAAACTCAAATTTCCTAATATTTTATTCTAATAGATTTTAACAGTTAAATGTATACATATAATTTTATTTAACAAAATAATCTTTTAAAAGATTTGTAAAACAGTAAACTTACAGGTCTCTCTCTCCCTTTATTATATTATTTCTTTTGTTTTAAACCCTATATCCCCACGTCTCTCTCTCTCTCGCTCTCACTCATCTCACGAACACTGTTCCTGCGAGGATCTCGTCACCCCCTCTACACTATCGTCACCTCCCTTCTTATTCCTCTTCTTTATATTCTGCCGCCTCCCCTCTCGCAAACCCTAACCCTAGCCGCTTCCACCTTCTCGCCCTCGTCATCATCCCTTCGATCTCACCTCCTTCTCCCTCCTCCTCTCCTCCACGAACACCTGCAACCCCGACTCTCTCCCCTGCACACCTAATGAAACCCGACCTCAAGAACCCTAGCACTCACTACCTCACCGTGAAACGCCATCTCCTCACCTCCTCTGTCCCAAACCCAGAGCCTTGAGAGAACACCCTAACCCCAGACCAGCCCTTCTTCTCTTCTTTCCTTTCTTCTTCTTCTTCTTCTTCTTCTTCTTCTTTCTCTTTCTTTTCTTGATCTTGTTTCTTTTCCGGTGACCACCCGCCTGAGCCGTGCTTGTCACCGACAATCCGAGTAATCCAATGAACAACCCCAGCCAGCGTGGTCGTGTTCTTGCTTTGCCTGGTCTTGTCCGTGCGCGTGTGTGGGTATTGCGACGTTTACCCGACGTCGGACGTGCCGTACGTACCCGTCGTGTGATCCAATCGAGGCAAGTTTATCTTGCTACATGCTATACTACTATATTTGGCATTCATGCGAATAATAATATTACATATTGTTTAGTTATGCATCCATATTACAATTTTACAGTTTTTCGATACTCGTATGTATCCATACCGTTATTTAAATATCTAGTCGCATGCAAGTTTATCTTGCTACATGGTATAATACTTATCTTGCATCCATATGAATACAAATATTACCTGTTGATTGCATTATACATCTATATTAAAGTTTTACTGTTTTCGGATACCCGTATGCATCCATATCATTTAAAATATATATAGCTACATCTACAGATCATATTAATTCATGTTATTGTTGTAGTAACACCCCATGCTTAATAATGTGCATCCCACTTAGTCTTGGAGCTGTAAATGTAACCCCTGATCGATATTTGTGTATCCATACCATTAATTATATATAGTTGCATGCCAGGCCACGCTATTTCATATTACTGTTATATTAACACCCCATGTTTGATAATGTGCATCCTACATAGTCATGAAGCTGTAATTGTAACCCCTGATAGACATTTGAGCATCCATGTTTTATTGTGCATCCATACCATTAATTCTGCATATCCAGTTGCATGCCATATTATATTAATTCATATTATTGTTACATTAACACCCCATGCTTGATAATGTGCACCCTACATAGTCATGATGTAACCCCTGATAGATATTTGTGCATCCATGCTTTCACCGTATATCCGTACCTTTACCGTGATTCGATACTTGCTACATTTTACTGTTGGGCACCCACTTGATACATGTACACTACCTGACATGACATGATATATCACTACTTGACATATTACCTGATTCTGTTTCTAATGCCGACAATCCTGACATGTTGTCCCGATGGACATATCCTGTTGTCTGTATAGACAAACATGTACCTGCTTGATCCTGTGTTGGCATTAGCTCCAGATTTATCAATACCTGACTTAAACACATAACTTGGGGGTATGGGGAAATCAATGATGAAACCTGACTTGTAACTCAACAGTTCGACGCTTATACTGATCAGTTTTACGGGCTAGGCCAGCCCCGGGATGATACTGCTGACATCATTCATCTGTACATATTTCCTGTTTAATGCCTAGCGGCATGTCTCGGATTCAGCCCGAGAATTTGGACCGTGGTCCCGGGCACGCACGGGATACTATTGAGTTACATCGACGATTCATTAAATTGATTTCAAAGACTTGAGAGTAGTTAACCCAGTAATTTAGTTCAGATTACTCACCGCACGTCACATATGCTTATACTCTTCACTGTTCCTTTTCATGTTACGTTATACTTTTATTACTGTTCATACTCGTGCTTGCATGTCTTGTTACCTCCTGTTTATATTACTATTGATATTGTGACGCGCTGACGTCTGGGTTTTGCATGGCCCAGATCCGCTACCCTTGTCGCAGGCAGAGCAGGAGTACTTCAGTCGACAGGCCGAGCAGTGAGAACCTGTTAGTATTCTAGTGTAGTTTCCTTTCAGCATTTTTATTTCCTGATGTGAGCCCGTATTTGAGACGTACCTTCCAGGTTGTTATTGTTTATTGGATTTATTGCTTCCGCATAGTATTTCTTGACTCTTTTATTCTGGCATATAGACATGTACTAGATAGTTTATTTCATTTTACTGTTCTTGATATATTATAGACAGCCGTAATATGACTATGGAGGGATATTTCCTAGCCACAGGTAGCATGGTTGGCTCTGTCACGTGCCGATCTTAGCGCACTCTGGGACGCGGGGCGTGGCAAAGGGTGAGGACGATTTCAAGCCATAGCTCTTGCTTTGCTTGAGTTTGTTAGTAGAAATGGGTTTCTCTTTGAAGAAAAGAAGGAAGACATAGCTTCAGGTTATAAAGAGAAACGTTCAAATTTACGCACGGAAAATTTTGTGCATGGTGAAACTATTTCCGAGGCCAGAAAAAAAGGGCATGGGGAACAAGATAGTTGACCCATATGAAGCAAAGAAAGAAGGTGAAAAGACACCTTCAGTAATGAGGCAGCGCCTCACGTGCCTTGCACGAGGGCGCCAGCGCCGGGAGTTAAAAACTCTGAGGCAGCGCCTCACGTGCTTTGCACGCGTAACACGGAGGGGCCCAGCATTTTATATACGAGTAACTACTACTTCACATGAGGCACCTATGAGCAGTGGTATAAAAGAAAGGGAAATTTTGCCATTCATACTTGAGAAAATTTATACATCAGTGATAACAAAGCAAAAAGATCATCAAAATGTTTACAATGGCAAGACACTGAATCCTGGGCATGGATTTAAGAATTCGGAAGCAAGTCTGAGTAAAATGCTTCTAGCTTCTCTGACCATTTTCTTATGCATTTTCTCACGAATGCAAGCGTCGGGATTCCCGCTGATATCGTCCGTCCTCTGGTAGATGGAGATTATCGCCGTCTGTTGGAAGACCTGATGCAAAATATCGATAAGACCATCTCGCCGCCTTTTCGAGATCAGGCCCATCAGATATACTGAGTGCACCTTGTTTTCAGTATCATCAAGCACCTCAAGCGGCATAGCCTCGTTAAATTCAGGAAGTGCTCCCCAAATCGCCCCCACGATAATTTTCAAAAGAGCGGAACGACGGGGGAGTAGTCGACCATTGTATTCATCGAAGCGATGCATCACCTCAGCACATTCGGCATCTGTAAACTCCTAGTCTTGACAGCGTCCTTGGACGCGAATGTCTTCATAGGAGATAATCTCATCAAGATCATACAGATAAGCAGCCATAGTATCTGGAAAGAAAATTCAATAAAAGATTAGCAATTAAATATCAAGATTCTTAGAATCTAAAATAAAATCAAGGTGACGTCCCATCATTGATGGGGCAGTCACTCATTAAGAATGAAATCCTAAGAGAATTCTCATTTAATGAGAAATCTCATGGGGCTAAGGACTTAAACTCCCATCGAGATCTGTGCTCTGCAAACAGATTTCACATTTGTCAACTTTAATTAAGAGGGGAATAAAATTCCCCCAAAAAATTTCTAAGAGCTATGCCCTGTAAAAAACAATGGGATAATCTAACAGAACCTTCAAAAGCAAAGCTTTTTAACAGGGTAAAACCCCAAGATCTTTAAAATCTGCAAAACAAACTCTAAGAGTTCTTCGTGGAGAATGAGCAAAGCTCTGATTAATGGGTTGAGAAACCCTAAAATACATCTTAAGATCTACGATCTAAGAAGGGAAAAGCTCTGTAAAAGGGTTCGATTATGATCCTTACCAAATTTTTGGACAGAGTTCTAACTCTAGAAGGGATTTGGGCAGAGATCTAAGCTCTGAAAGGAGAATTAAATTCTCAGAAAAAAGAAGAACAAGAGAAGATGAACAGCAGCCATCTCAAGGGCCAAAGGCCCTACTTATAGGCACAGGAAGTTGATTCAACTTCCAAGAAATTCCAACAGTGGTAAAGCTGCCACCGCTGCACTCATGTGTGAGCCACGCGAGCGCAATGGTGGGGGGCATTTGTTTCCCCAATAAAAGAGCAAAACTCTGTTCAAAATTTGAAAGGCGGCGCCAAGAGTTAAAAACTCTGAGGCAGTGCCTCACGTGCCTTGCACGAGAGCGCCAGCGCCGAGAGTTAAAAACTCTGAGGCAGTGCCTCACGTGTCTTGCACGAGGGCGCCAGCGCCGAGAGTTAAAAACTCTAAGGCAGCGCCTCACGTACCTTGTACGAGGGCGCTGGGCAGCGCCAAGAGTTAAAATCTCTGAGGCAGCGCCTCACGTGCCTCGCACGAGAGCGCCAGGGCCAGAACCAAATCTCTTTGTTAAACAGAGCCGTTGGATCAAAGATCCAACGGAGACGATAAATTATCAGAGTACAGAATTAAATTCTATTGAGTAAATATCCCTCAAATGTTTCTAAATAAGAAAGATTATTCTCTGTAAAATAGAGCACCGTTGGATTAAAAGTCCAATGATGATTAAAAATCACCAAGCTACAGAATAAGCTCTGTATGGGGAAATATTTCCCTAATCTTGTTAAAAACAAGAAAGATATCTTCTGTAAAATAGAAGTCCTTGAATCAAAGATCCAACGATGGATAAAATCCCCAAATCAACTAAAGATCTCTCAATGAGAGATTTCTTCAACTGAATCAACAAATCTGCCTCTACTATATAAAGGACCCAAGACTTCAAGCCTTGTAGAGAGAAACCCCCCATAAGCTTTGAGAAAAAGAAAGAAAAAAACTTTAAGAAGGAAGAAAGAAGAATACCTTTTTTCGAGGTAAATAAAAAAAATAGAGATTAGAGCATCTCATTTGCATATCCAAGAGTTTAACTCTTCTCAAAGAATATAGTTCTTTCTCTGGATCTGAGGTCCATGAGACAAGTCTCCCACAAATGAGAATTTAATTCTCATGAGGATGAACTTGTTCTTAGGGATCAAAGATCCAGAAAAGAACAGATAATTGAACTTTTCAAAACAGAACCACCCAAAGAAAAACCTAGCGCCAAGCGCCTCACATGTCCCTCACGTGGGCGCTGCTCAATAAAGAGTGCTTAGCACTGAATGGTTGGCGCTCAGCACCAAGCGCCTCATATGCTCATCACGTGGGCGCTGTTTAATAAAGAGTGATGAGCACTCAATGGTTGGCGCTCAGCGCCAAGCGCCTCACGTGTCCCTCACGTGGGCGCTGCTCAATAAAGAGTACTTAGCACTCAATGGTTGGCGCTAAGCGCCTCACGTGTTCCTCACGTGGGCGCTGTTCAATAAGGAGTGCCTAGCACCCAGTGGTTGGCGCTCAGCGCCAAGCACCTCACGTACTCCACACGTGGGTGCCATAAAGAGTGTTTAACACTCCATAAAAATAAAAGAACAAAAAAGAGGGGAAAGTAAAGTAAAACATTATTTGCACAGAAAAGGGACTGAACCCAAGCAAGTGTTTAACACTTTATTCAAAGACTGAGTGGGCTGAGTCCAAGTTGACCAAAAATCCCTAATTCGGATCAACCAAGCCCATGTGCTCATCATTTGCCAAATTGGCCTTAGTCCCAAACGCGACTACTGATCTTCCAACGGACATGGTTCAAGAGTGCATCTCCTCACACCTCTGATATATGTCGTCGTAATTCTTCAGCGTCTTCAGAAAGGTGATGGGTCCCGATAATCAATAACTCTTTGGTGCACTCCTAAATCGACAGGCACATCCCAATAGACCGAAACGTCCTTAAACTAACAACGGACCGCAATGTTCTTAAACTAGTTATGGACCGAAAATGTCCTTAAACTAAAACAATAGAGCCCAAATGCTCTTTTGTTAGATTTGAATGACCCTAAATCCTGTTGAGTAGATCTTAGCCCAAAATTAGACTAGCATATCATCAACAAACATTTAAGTTGATCTTAATCTCAAACAAGATTAACGATCCTTAAACCAACCCAAACCCAAATCTAAGGATATGCGGATTTGGACTAATCCACGCCCTACGGGCGACAGTATAAATTAATCTCCGTATACAATCCATGGGCAACCAAAAATAAAACAAACACACACGACACGAAATGACCTTATGGAGCAGGAGAAAGTGGTTATCGCTATGCGGTAATGTAATTAACTGCAGAGGCTTGCGCCTACAGGGAAGAGCATCCCCACAATCAAAAACTCCTCACAACGAGGGGGAATCTGACGAAATCTGCTACAACGGCCGCATCCTTCCAAACCCTTCCAAACCTCCGATACACGGTGCCATAAATCAACTTGGCATCTTCGGAGAGGTGGATGGATAAACCCAAATAGCATCTGCCCCCATATTCAGGCAAGACGTTTGTCTTTTTTGGTTTTCGGCGGTAAACAGTAATCTTTTCTTGGGTAAGGTGTTGAACATTCAGACATATCTCCTTCAGCACTCTCACATTGAGGAGGTTGACGGAAGATCCATTGTCGACAAGGATTTTCCCTCTTTTGATATCATGGCAATACCCGATAACATACAGCGATCGATTATGCTCGCATGTTCCAAGGAGGAGATCTTTCTCGCTGAAAGTAATATCAGTCATGTGGACCTCTGCAAGTTCATCCTTCATTTTCTCTTCCATGGGTAGGGATTGAAACTGATCAGGTTCTTATAAGGCCTTGATCAAGGAGTCTCGTGCCTCTTTGGACAAAAGTAGAGCATCCAATATGCTCAGCTGTGAGAGTATCTTCCTCAAATGCGCACGGACGTTATAGTCCATCTTGGTTTTCTTAGGTGGGTCCTTTACGGCGAGTTCTCTAGCGACTACTCTATCGACCTCGATCTCCTCGAGCATTTTCCCTTTCTCTTTATCTTGTTTATTCGAACCTTTGTTTGCGGGTTCAAGATTATTTTCAGGCAAGGTGCGGTTGTGCAGCTGAATGTTTCCATAATTCTTTTTCTCCTCTTCTTTTTCCAAGATGGAGCTTTCGAAGAGAGGATTAAGGGACATTTCATCCTCAAAATCACTCCTGAATGTGAGAACCGGAGAACTTTCCTTTTTTGGGTTGATATTAACTATATGGCAGCTGCCGGTTGCTTCCTTATCCGCTACAGTTTCGCTGCTCTCGTATCGACGAGCGCAAGTATCGTGCTTCTCCATCTTGAAATATCTTCTGTAGGCAATGTATGCTTACCACCACTTCTTAAAGGCGTTGCACCCATTGATGGGATGGGTGACCCGTCGGTGATACAGGCAGTATTTCGGGTGTCCCTCTCTACCAACGAAGTATGGAACCCCAAGAGTGTACATCATGAGAGGCGGTGGCTTTATCCCTATTTATGGGGCCTTGGCAAATCTCTTCTCAGCTTCGGTCCTGCACTTATTCTTTGCAGGCATGCTTTGGTTCGGTAAGAGAGCTTCATAACTCGTTCTTGCCGTAGCTTCTTTGTCCAAATGTTGTTGTTTGGGCTTTTCATATATGTCTACCTCACGTTCCTGATCATCTTTGCTCTTTTGAAAACCTTCTTCCAACAGCTTTTCGATTGGATCTTCTTCTGACAGTTTCAGATATTTAGCGTCGATTCTACCCCAATTCGTCTAAATCGCTTTCTGATGCTGGCAGAACTTCTTCATCATATATGGATGAATGGGAGACCATGTTACAACTTTCCACATGTTCTTCCGCTCCCTCCGATGAATTATCGTCATCACTGTCCTCGTCTTTGAGAATATGCTGGAGGAACTCTTCAAGTGTGACCGGTATTCACACTTTCTGATTGAACTCTTCTAGCGCGTTTATATACTTTTGGAGGTCCATGCGCCTGTTGACATACTCAGCCGGCTGCACGAGCTTTTTGGTCTTCTTATTCTTCTTTTTCTTAGAAGACTTCGAAGGCTTGACTTGGGGGTGTTTCCCCTTGTCGGCGATTTTTGGTGTGGGATGCGGATTCAACATCCCTTCTATACTCTCGGGCTCAAGCGTGCTTTTACACTTGATCGCCGGGCATGTTTGCGAATCTTTCAACATTCTTTTGGTTTTTGCCGAAAGAAATACTTCTCATAGAGCTTCTTCCACTAGCGAGCAGGATGCCCCCTGCATATCAACTTTCTTGGGGGCATGCTTTTGAGGCAGATCTATCCTCCAATTATCTGACAGTGTGAATTTGCCCTGCTGATACTGGTCCTCGACCCAGTTCTTAAAGACGTAGCAGGCTTTAATTGGATGGCTTACTAGCCGATGATAGGGGCGGTAGCTAGGGTTTTTAACATCACCAGCTTGTGCGGGTCACCGCGGTTCAGGCAATGTTATCAGATTATTCCTCATGGCAAGCTCAAACAATCTTCTCGTCTTATCGAGAGGGAATGAATACGCACGTCCCATTTTTTCTTCTAAGGTAGGGCGCATGCGGCTGTTGTTTTGTCGGGCGGCTGCTTTCGGGCTGTTCAGCTGTTGCTGAGTATTAGCAACAATGGCTGCATTTCCCCTGCCTTTATTATTTCGGAGATCTCTGCTTGAATAGGAAGGGATCTGATCCATCTGGGCCAGTTTATCGATCAACTCCTGAAATGTGGTGGGCTTGAAGAAAGTCATAAACTGGAACACAGTCGACTGAGAGTCGATAGTTCCTATGAACATTCCTACAGCCGGGGATTCCTTAATGCGTTGTTCGCATTTGGACCACAAGTTCTGCCATCGGATTGCATATTGGACCCATGTCTCTCCTAGCTTGACCCTGGAATTGATCAGCACAGTGATTGGAGTGTGCTCACTCGCACTGGCGAACCTCTGAATGAACAGCAGCTCCATCTCAGAGAAGGTCTTGACGGAGTCGTTTGGAAGCTCCGAGTACCATTCGAAAGCCGTCTCTGATAGTCTTCCGATGATTTGGCGAAGCAGCAATTTATCATCGCCTACGGTATTTCCACACAGGGCTTTGAACTGTGCAAAATGTTGATGGGGGTTACCCGTTCCTTTATATATATGGAAATTCGAGATCGTATATCCTGGAGGGTATTTCATCTAGTCATACCACGCCGGATATGGTCAACCAGTCTTGGCGAGCTGATTTGCTGCTTCATTTGCTTGATAAGCCTTGATTTGTTAGGTGGTGTAGTTGTTGGGGTCAAAAATTACACCCCGGTTGACAAAGTCAAAGTCAACCCCAAGTAAGCGGGCCCAAGCCCAGGTCAAGTAGACCCATGCCCAAGTCAAGCCTCGCGGCCGGCCTGCCCTATGCCAAAATGAAAATTATGTAATAAATAATTTTGATGTAATTTTGTATGAATATATGTAATGAAAATGGGCATAAAATCAAATTTTTGTAAAGCCCATAGCTCATGTGTAAAAGAAATAAGCATATGAAGTATGCGATGGGCAAAATGCCATTTTGTAAAGCCCAAGGGGCTATGTGTAAACTTGTAAGCCTATATAAGGCAACAAGATAATGAAGTGAGACAATAATTCTTTCCCCTCAAAAATTAGGTTTATGTTTCTCCTTCTCCTTCCTCAAGGTTTTAAATCTTCTTCTCTTTTCTAAATTAAATCAAGAGTTTAACTAATTTTTTTTCAAAAAGAAATAGTTTTTCACCATAAAACCCACGAAGGGGAGCTCAGATCTCCCATCAAATCTCTAAAAGGGAAGATTTTTAAGTCCCACCCCTTTTCTCCAAGATCCAGCCAACAGAGAGAAGAAAGAAGGAGACTCATCTCCAAAAATCCCACTTCGGGGAAGATCCGAAATTTAGGAGAGGATCCCGGGCTCAAGGAAGAAGAAAGGGGTCCCCTTTGATCATCTCCGAAGATTTTTGGGAGTTCAACTCCATTTGTCAAAATCTTTTTGGAGTTTTAACTCCATATATAAAATTCTTTTAGGAATTTAGCTCCACTCAAAATCTTTGGAGTTTAACTCCATAAATAAAATCCTTTTGGGAGTTTAATTCCATAAAGATAAAAATCCTCCATTTTTCTGGGAGTTTCCAAAGACCCTTGGGAGTTTAACTCCTGATCCTGAGACTAAGCCCCCTTTCTCTGCAGACGCCCAGCGTCCACATGCCAGGCGCGTGAGGTGCTGGACCCCGGGGCCTACGTGCAGGGCACGTGAGGCACTGGCGCCCAACTCCCACGCGCCTTGCACATGGCCCGCGGGCGCCCAGCGCCCACGTGCCTGGTGTGTGAGGTGATGGTGCCCAGCGCCCAGGCGCCAAGCACGTGAACCACTGGCACCTAGCGCCCACGCATCCTTAGGACGCTACTCACCTTTTTCTCTATACACTCCACACTCAAAACATATCTCCCGTTAGAAAAAAATTTCTAACGGGATGTTGGCCCGCACACCGTAAGGGGGATGGTAGCCCCCTTGACCCCCAGCCCGCTATCCGGGTTGCGGGACCCCTGTAAACTCTGTGAGGCCCCCGATATAACCAAAAACCCTCAAGACACACATACGCACTCGCACATTGAGTTCGCATGACTAGTTTGACCCGTCAATCGGAGGTTTTTTCGCTTCAAAGGCGAGGGGTAATTAACGGCAGCTTAGTCCGCGGCTGCCGGAGATTCGGATCCCCACAATCAATAAACCCCAGCTTACCCTAAGCAAGAGGAATTTGTATACGCCTGACACGCGATGGGCTTTCGCATCTTAATGGGGTGATGAAAAACACGCTACAGTAGTCATCCAACACCACCTTTGAGATCGTTTCCTCCTAGGCCGTTGATAGGGCCTGAAGAGGGTTCGACATCTCCGCTTATCATTTTCATTAACCACTAGCGGTTCTGATTGGATCAGCATTCTAACCATGTCTTGAAACAGGAGGGCCATCTTCTTTATATTAGCGGCTTGCTCTGCCCCTTCCTTATCTTTCTTTTCAAGCACCCACCGCAGGAAATCGGTATCGGTCTCCTGTTCTTAATGCTTTTCTATCTCTTTGTCCGGACCTTCTTTGGAGCCGGTGAGAACTGCCATCTTGGCGAGCATGTGCTCGAGCTTTTCTTGTTGATCCTGAGCTTTCGTCGGTGACCAAGTATGCGGTTTATGGCTGACGGAAACACGGAACTCTTCTTTACTACCAGCCATATAGACTGTGTGTACAATTATGCCCCCAGACTTGGAGCTCTTGCCTTTGGATTTTGCCTCTGGAACTAGAACCTTTTCCAGCCTCACTTTTTTGTGGGAAGCCGCGGTATGAGGAACTCTTATGACAGGAACCTCCTTTCGAGAAGTCTCCCGCTATATGGCGGAGGAATTATCATTCTCTTGTCGAACCTTGGACTTTTTCGGCCGACAAGAATAGTTTTCATTGACAACAAAGTCTTAGACTTTCTTCCAAACTTTGTGGATTTATGAA
The DNA here is from genome assembly GCA_030015575.1 of Agapanthus africanus. Taxonomy (NCBI): domain Eukaryota; kingdom Viridiplantae; phylum Streptophyta; class Magnoliopsida; order Asparagales; family Amaryllidaceae; genus Agapanthus; species Agapanthus africanus. Next base: position 190,163,451 of record JASDDO010000019.1, on the reverse strand, counting down.
GAGATCCGCTTATAAGAACGCTCCGGCTTTAGCTGTTTTGTTGCCTCTACAGGAGATGACAATTTCTTCAATACGACTGTGGGCAAATTTTGGCAAACCCTTCTAAGCGGTTCGAAACTGTTCCTGGTTAGAACAGCAGCATTAATAGTCACCACAGGAGCCGGTAGGGTCTGCCCGGAAGGGGAACTGCCCCAGCTTGTCTTACTCAGTGCCAATGGCGACATTAAGCATGTCTTGCAGCGGGAGCCTCCTTAGCATCAAAAACTTCATCGGCATGCCCCCTGCGTCGTTCGGGGGTTTCGTCCAGTGTCAGCCTGTGAAAGACCGACGTCCTCGGTTGAGCTAGAGCAGGGATGGTCAGTCTGTTGAAGACAGACTGCCTTAGGGGTGAAGCACTCTTATTTGCTTCACGCGGAGCAGGAGCGGGGATAGCTAACTGTTTAGGAGCAGCCCCCTCAGGGATCATGGGCTTTTTCATGGGGCCCGTTGAGCTTTTCTTCAGCCTGTTGAAGACTGAAACCTTAGAACTGGCAGGCTTGTCAGCGGGGCCTGCCGCGGTATTTAGCCGATCGAAGACTGACTTCCGTAAAGCTTCTTCTTTAAGTGTTGGGGCGTTGAAGTTCGAGGATGGGATTATGGTCCCAAAGAACAGCCAAGCGGTCGCTTGGACGACCTGCTCTAACGGCATGGAGAATATTGAGGCTGTATTTGACCCGTAGATGCTCCTCCAGATAGGGTGGAGTTAGCATGAGAGTTGTTGTTGCGGGTGGTGCAGGTGAAAGCCATTGAATCTGTACGGAGGTGAAACACCAAATTTTAGTATCCCAAACTCCAAGAGTAACCATAAACATAGCGAACCACGACTTTGTTTGCGAAACACGACATAAGAAATGTAGAGTGGATAGAGAAAAAGGTCTCACCGGGCGTTCCAGAATCTGTTTAGCGCCGGAAACGGGTTTGTAGCGTAAGGAGGACGTCTAGCCTGAATACGGGGACAGATGCTATTTGGAACATATCCATCCACCTCTCCGAAAATGCCAAGTTGATTTATGGCACCGTATATCGGAGGTTTAGATGCGACCATTGTAACGTGACTTATCAGATTTCCCCTCATATGGGAAGGGTTTTTAATTGTGGGGACGCTCTTCTCTGCAGGCGCAAGCCCCTACAGTTAATTATGCTATCGCATTGTTATAACAACTTTCACCTTCTCTAGATAGATCACTTCGTGTCATGTTATATATTGTTTATTTTGGGGTTGCCCTTGTATTGTATACGGAAACTAGTTTATGTCGTCGCCCGTAGAACACGGATTAGTCTAAATCCGCATATATTAGGTTTATGGTCGAACTTCGGACGCATATCTCATGTAAACGAGATCCATCAGTTCAAAATATGTCATCCGAGGACCGTTAGTCGTCTTTAAGGTTAAGATCAACTCGGGAATATAGTTAAAAACCATTAATCCTGTTTTGTATTAAGATCAACTGAACAAGTATGGATTATCAATCTTTAGTCATTTTTTAGACTAAGATCAACTTATATTTATTGATATTTTGATCAATGAATTGCATATGAGAAGTAAAAGATTCAACATTTAATTTAATTTTGATTAAGTGATCAAATAACAGTTTGCTGTTCAAGTACGCAAGTATCTATAGGATGCACATGCCAGTTTGTTTTATTTGAAAGGAGTGTGCACATGCATTGCACGTGGTTACGCACTTGTTTTAAGTCATAATGTTGCGCACATGTATATCATGTGGCTTGCCTTTATTATTGGTTCAGGATTATATATGTGCGCGTGTATTTAACAAGTCAACATGCATATCACGTGACGCTCGCACATCCGTGGGCAGTTTCAACAAGTGCGCGCATGTGTATATCACGTGACGCACATGCTTTCATTGGAAATATCCATCAAGTGTTCACACGTGCATATCACATGACGCACATACCTCCATAAGCAGCATCCAACAAGTGCGCGCACGTGCATATCACGTGATGCGCAAATCTCTAGGGACTTTACTTTCCCATAGACAATATTTGATTAGGTGCGCATCTGGTCTGGATGCTCACTTGTTTAGACCTTGTTTAGATCAGCAAAAAATTTCAGTGAGAAGCAATGGTTTCTGTTCTTTGATTTTTTTTGTTCTTTTCCCTTCTCCTTTTATTTTCCAAAAAGCAAAAGCTTTGATTTTTTATTATACAGAGGTATCCATGATGGGTTTTTTCTTAAACCTTAGGATTTGTGAATCCATGGATTTAAAGGAGTAAAGGCTTGCATATTAAAGCAAAAACTTTATAGGAGAGGATAAATCTTCTCTTCTTTCATATTTTTACCTTATTTGAAGTTGAGAAAGAAGATCTTTTCTTGAGCTTATGGAGGGTCGTCTCTCTTTGATTTCTGTGAATGGGGCTCCTGTTTATAGGAGAGGAGAAATTAGGATTTGTTTGATTTATTTTGATCTCAATCTGATTTTAGATTGATTAAAAATATTTAATTGATTTATATCAATCAAGAATGACACGTGTACCATTGGATTTTTGATCCACAGATCTGTTTGTTAAGATATTTTAACCAACAGAATATCTTCCTGCTAATTATAGATTTAATTGCTTATTAACAAGATTTATTCCTTTTTAATAAGCGTTTCTTTCATAAAGTGTGCATGCGCACTTATTGAATTGATTTAAGATGCATGCGCACCGTTGGATTTTTTATCCCAAATTTATTTAGTTTGTTATTATTGGGACAGTTTATAATCAAGTGCGCAATGCGCACGTGCATTGCACGTGCCACATGTCTCAAGGATATGACTTTGCCACTTAAACATATGCACACCTAACATATGCGCATGTGCTTTACACTTGTATATGGCAGGCATATGCACACGTGTTTTGCATGTACACATCGCACTTAATAATTTTGGCCAAATGCGAGTGGCAATGATGCGCACATGTGCCGCGCATGTGTCATGTATCAACCTTCATATGCGCACATATATAAATGTGTATGCCTTCAGAGTGATTTCTCTATCCAGTGCGCACTTGCTTTGGAGACGGACTTTAGCCATATCCACACCTATTGATTTATTAATAGGTGTGTACTTGTGCCTTCGTATGTTTTCAAGACGGTGACTAAGTGTCAAGCTGCAATCTGTAGGATTTATCTTAAGATTCATGGGAATGCAAACCGTCTTTTTAGACCTTATAAATAGATGTCATTTTCTTCATTTCCTTTTAGAGTTATACTCTTTCTGAAGCCTTTACTTTCTGTTAGAAATCTTTGTTTCTTTATTAATTTGGTAAGTGTGCATACACGCTTCTGCCTTTACGTACTTGATTTAACTTGAGCTTACGCATCATTTGGGTTGCGCACTTGACTTAACATTAACTTGCACACTTTTTGGGTTGCGCACTGATTTAATTTTCTTTAACTTCAAGCATGTCACTTAAGTTTGGCTTGATCAACCAATTTTATCCTTTAGTCTCGAAATTGGATATTCATATTCCACCATTTTAGTGAACTGACGTCTTTCCGGTTTTCTTTTCTTTTATGTACCATGGCTAGCCGTCTGTATTCGATCAGGGAGATTGTTTCTCATGCTAGCATCCGCTTTTACGAGCCGGTTTTTACTGATGCTCAATGTGAAAATGTGCTTTGTCGTTATAAGGCTCATGGTGGGCGAAAGCTTTCTCGACGCTCCACTCTGCTCTGGCTGATATTTCAAGTCATCCACAATGCCATTCCTGGGGTTATGGACGCAATGCCTCTCCCTGCTCTTGACCAAACCGCGAATAAGATGCATTCAGTTTTCCTGATGGGGTTTATCTCCAAAGAGTTTAGAGACCGCGCAACCGCCATTCTGCACGTAATCTTCTAACAGCGGGCGATTTTGTTCGCATATGATAAAGGCGAATAGACGCGCACAGCAATGGAGGATAAAGCCTTTGAGTCTTTGTCGGAGTCCGTTTATGACTTCACTCATCCTTATAACTCGGTCAAACTATTGCTGCCATGTCACGCCCCGCTTCCCAAAATACGGAAAACGAGGGATGACTAGGCCAGCCATGCTCCTACGGTCAGGGAAACATCCCGCCGTAGTCACACTTCGGCTTCTAGCATTACGTGGTAATCAGTAGATAAGCACAGTAGTAAAGGAATCACATCACTAATTTATTACATTAATAATCCATTGTTCACAAATTACAGATAACAAGAACAATTACTAATCAAGTTCAATCTCACGATCACTTTTATGGAAAGCAGTAAATGAAGAAAATACACCAGACTATATCTCCGTGAACTCGAAGGGTAGATCCGTCTCCTGTGCTGGTCCTTCCACGAAATCTGAGCATGCATACTCAGGTCGTCAGAGCGACACAATAATAATATTATTATAATAAGATGAAACAGGTAAAAGAGGTAATACTGGTGAAAGTACAATGCGAGTAATCACTATATCACTATATGATGCAAAATATGATCTGTGTCCCTATCAGTCTCTAGGTTATGTTTGAAATCGTATAGTGGAAGGAGGATCATGTTTAACAGGAGTCTCGTACATACCCGAGACAACGGCCCACATGCTCGGGACATAACCCTGTCAGCCGGATCGCTAGATCCTACCTAATATATATATCGCTGCTCGAATGATCATCCTCTAAAACATGGTCCCGCTAAATACGATTTTCTTTCCACTTCGATTTCCCCTTTATCCCCAAGTTTACACTATATATATGATCTTGATTTAGTCGTGTACAAGTATACCAATGGCACGGTTTTATCACTGTTCACTGTATCAATCACTGTCACGAATATTCACTTCCCATTGGTGTACTTGTCACTTCTAAACCAACATCAATCATGCATGATAATGCAATGTCCACTGACTCTAACACGCACTAACACTAAATATATCGCAAATGGGATATGATATATGTATGTATGCCATCAATAAGCTAAGTATGTTATGAATCCATATGCATGTCATTGACTTACAAAAATTGCATAAATTCATCGGTTTAGAATTCAACGAAATGATACAAGTACGATAAATAGAACATTCAATCAGTAATTCATCAAAATTAGTTTCAGTTCAATCGGGTTTCCAGTATTCAAGATACAGCTGTTTCATTTTAAGTGCTCGCGGCTGGAAATTCAGTTTCAGAACTGAATGTCCGTTTCGCGACACGGATTGCACCCAGTCGGGTTCAGAATTTAGCAATGCTACAGTTGAATAAAATCTAGGGGTTTCGATAGAGTATTCAACGCAACGAACGGATCCTCAATCGCGTCTGTACGTCGAAAGTTATACACAATTTAACATCAGTGTGTCACTTCTGAATCTGTTCTGGACAGCTATACGTTCTGCCCTTTTATTTACAATTTAAATAGCAAACAGCAATGAAACGGAATGAAACCACTTGTTTTGTTTAGCTAACAGATCCATCTTTAATCCACTGCAGAGTTCCGTAACATGTGAATTCAGGAAACAAGGTAACACACATTTTGAGACGGTACACAGTAATCAGAGTCGCTCTGGACTGTAGTCCAGAGTCGCACTCCGATCTAAATATCATCGCAGTTACAGAACAGAAATCATTAGAATTTTACATAGAGTTAAAGTTCGTCGAGTCGGGTTCGATTTAAGCTCTTGAACGCATCATTCCAATATGTACATAATTTACAGTGATTTTAATCATTTTCAGATACGGGAAAAATTCTAGTTTTATCGGCATATTTGGGGGTATCAATTCTAGTCACTAACAGTCGTATTTTCCAGTGAGATTTTTACACAATACTCGTCATTATAAGGGCCAACAGAAAACATCTATTTCCGTCAAATTAAGCAAGTATTTTCACTGGGGTCTAGCATCGAACACATAGATCGCAAAATATATCGGGAATCGGTAAATTATAAATTATATGATTTAAGTTTGTATCACAACTATATTAGCATGTAGCAAGTAAAACACTTGCCTGGAAAATGTCTCGGGGTTGCACGGCAGCAGCGGTGTCACGATCGCACGATGTTCGTCGTGAACCGATCTGCGCGAGCTTGGCTCGAGATACGGAATTTGCGTCGGAGTTGTCCGGAGACTTCTTATACTCGCTGGAAGGGTGAAGGAGGCTCTGTGGATCTCCTGAGTAGTGTTGGGGTTGACGACGGTCGACAGCATCGCTCCGGCGACGTACACAGTGAGCTCGTAGGCTTGGTGGTTGGGACTTGAAAGAGAGAGGGATAGTGGGCTCGGTTGTGTAGGTTTAGGAGGTGTGTGGGTGTTGATGCTGATGGCGAGGAGGTCGTAGGGTGGTCGGCGATGTGGTGGGGAGTTCGCCGGCGTCGAGAGTGCAAGGTGGCCGAGCTCGGTGCAGTGGTGGGTGTGCAGGGGTTGGTTGATGGATGGTAGAGTTGTAGAGGAGTTATGTTGGTGGAGGAGGAGTTGGCGAGGAGTCGCTGAGGGGTTGCCGAGGGTTGTCGACGTCGTCGTCGGCAGTGAAGTGAGGGATAATGGGAGCTCGGTGGGTTTTTGTGAGTGGAGAGGAGTGGGGAAAATTTGAAAATGGCAGAGAAGAGAGAGGTGAGAGTGTGAGGGAAAGGATGAGGGTTGAAGTCGTGAGTGTAACGTCGCAATAACGGGAATGGGCGTAGGTGTGAGCTGCGGCGGAGGAGGCGGGTCGAGAGCGGGAATGGAGGAAGTTACCGTTGGAGGAGAAAGGGAGATGAACAGGAGCGGGTCGGGTCGGGTCTGGTGCACTTGGAGACGGGCCGAAGGAGGGAGTGGGCTTTGGGTTTAAAAAAATTTCTTATTTAAAGTTGTGGGTTGAGGGGAAGGAAACGGGCTGGGTTTTATTTAAAGAATTTAGTAAAAATATGGTGAGTGGGCTGAAAGAGGGAGTGGGCTTGGGGATTTAGTTTAATTGTTTTGAAAAAGATTTGGGCTGAAGGTTTATATATAGGGTTTAAAGTAAAGTATTTTACTTATTTTAGTTTAATTCGGCTTTTGTTTTAAATCTTGGGTTTCGGCTTTTAGGGTTTGGAAAAATATAAATATTGAGATTCAAGCAACCACCTTCTTCAAAAATATACGAGGAAAAAGTAAATCTCTGGGACTTAGAGAATAGAAAAAAAACTTTTATTAAGATGGTAACGGGGATTTACATCATACCCCCCCTTAACAAAAATTTCGTCCTCGAAATTTAACAAGGATACACGGAAACAATGTACTAAACAAAGAGATGTGGATAACGATCACGGATATCTTCCTCCCGCTCCCAGGTGGATTCTCCTGGGGAACGACCGCCCCAAGACACTCGGACTAAAGGAATGACCTTATTCTTCAGCACTTTCTCTCTGCGGTCGAGGATGGTAGTAGGCTGCTCCTCGTACGATAAATCGGTACCCAAAACTAGCTCCGAATGGTCCAGGACATGGCTCTCATCCCGAACATAACGCCGCAACTGTGACACGTGGAAGGTATTGTGCACACCAGCTAGCGATGGAGGCAAGGCAAGTCGATAAGCCACCTCTCCTACTCGCTCTAGCACCTCAAAAGGTCCGATAAATCGGGGACTGAGCTTTCCCCGGCCTCCGAACCTGATAACTCCACGGGTAGGGGAAATCTTCAAGAACACGTGATCTCCGACTTCAAATTCTAGTGCCCTCCTGCTGGTATCTGCCCAACTCTTTTGTCGATCCTGAGCCGTCTTGATACGCTGTCTGATCATTTGGACCTTGTCGACTGTTTGAACAATGAGTTCGGGGCCCAGTAATCTTCGTTCTCCCACATCATCCTAACATACTGGGGATCGACACTTCCGCCCGTATAGTGCTTCAAAAGGAGCCATCTGAATACTAGCCTGATAACTATTGTTATAAGAGAACTCGACTAGATGCAGATGGTCCTCCCAGGAACCCTGAAAGTCCAACATACAGGCTCTCAACATATCCTCGAGCGTCTGAATCGTACGCTCAGATTGTCCATCCGTCTGTGGGTGATAAGCTGTGCTGAATTTAAGTCGGGTTCCCAAACTCTCCTGTAAGCTCTTCCAAAAGTGTGACAAGAATCTGGTGTCCCGGTCTGACACAATGCTGACTGGAACACCGTGAAGTCGTACAATCTCTTGCATATATCTTTCTGCCAGTGATTCTGTCGACTGTCCCACTCGGAAAGGTAGGAAGTGTGCAGCTTTCGTGAGGCGATCGACGATAACCCAAATGGCGTTATTGCCCCTAGGGCTCCGTGGTAAGGCCGTCACGAAATCCATAGTAATGTGCTCCCACTTCCATTCGGGTATCGGCAGTGGTTGTAGCAATCCTGCTGTCCTCTGATGTTCCGCCTTCACCTGCTGACATACCAAACACCTGGATACGAACCTCGCAATTTCCCGCTTCATCCCGTTCCACCAAAAATGTTGCTTTAGGTCCTGATACATTTTTGTACCTCCTGGATGCACAGAATAAGCTGAACTGTGTGCTTCAGCCAATACTTCTTCTCGAACATCTCCCTTGGGTACGCAGAGTCTGCTACCGAATCTCAGAGAGCCATCTTCATGTATAATCAAGTCCGTTCTCAGTCCGGCTTTCACTTGCTATCTGAACTTTTGCAATCGGGGATCATCCGCTTGTGCAGTTTTGATGCGATCCACCAGAGAAGATTGCACCTGTAGCTGCCAAAATTGACTGAGTGCATTCGGCGTAACGACTTCAAGTTCGAGTCTCTGAAAGTCCTCAATAATACTCCTCTGATCGGTCAACATCATGACCGCTGGCTTGCGACTGAGCGCATCTTCACCTTCCCCGGGTGATACTGAAGGTCCAAGTCATAATCTGCCATCAGCTCTAGCCATCGGCGCTGCCTCATGTTTAGTTCCTTCTGAGTGAAAACATACTTCAAACTTTTGTGATCTGTGTACACCTCCACTTTCTTACCCAATAGATAGTGCCTCCAAATCTTCAACGCAAAAACTACCGCAGCTAACTCCAAGTCATGCGTAGGGTAGTTCTTCTCGTGGTTTCTCAGTTGTCGAGAGGCGTAAGCAACAACTCGGCCGTGCTGCATTAGGACACAGCCTAATCCCTTCCCTGAGGCATCACTGTGTATCACCAAACCACCGGAATCATCTGGTACTGTAAGAATAGGCGCCGTGGTTAACTTCTGCTTTAGTGTGTCAAATGCCTGAGTGCACTCCTCTGTCCATGTAAACGGTACGTCCTTCCGTGTCAGCCTCGTCAATGGTTCAGCGATTCTTGAAAAATCTTGGACGAATCTCCGATAATAACCTGCCAATCCCAGAAAACTCCTGATCTCGGCCACTGACTTCGGCGTTGGCCAATCTCTGACAGATTCTATCTTTGCCGGGTCCACCGAGATGCCTTCGCCCGAAACGATATGTCCCAAAAACTGAACCTTGTCGAGCCAGAATTCACACTTGCTTAGCTTCGCATACAGCTTCTCTTCCCGAAGAATTTGTAGTACCGTGCGCAAATGTTCAGCGTGCTCTTCCCGGGTCTTCGAGTAGACAAGTATGTCGTCGATAAACACAACGACAAACATGTCCAAGTACTTTGCAAACACCCTGTTCATCAAATCCATGAATATTGCTGGGGCATTGGTAACACCGAACGGCATCACAAGGAACTCGTAATGTCCGTATCGGGTCCTGAAAGCCGTCTTGCATACATCCTCGGCTGCTACTCTGATTTGATGATATCCAGAACGGAGGTCCAACTTCGAGAATACCTTGGCTCCACTTAGCTGATCGAATAAGTCGTCAATGCACGGGATTGGGTACTTGTTCTTTATTGTGACCTTGTTCAGCTCCCGATAATCTATACACATTCGCAGCGATCCATCCTTCTTCTTTACTAACAGAACTGGTGCACCCCACGGTGAAGCGCTTGGCCGAATAAATCCCTTCTCCAATAGTTCTTCAACCTGCTCCTTCAATTCCGCCAACTCAACTGGTGCCATTCTGTATGGGGCTCTGGATACTGGGGCTGTACCTGAAGTCAAATCGATTGAGAACTCCAAGATTCGAGGAGGTGGTAGACCTGGTAGATCTTCAGGAAATACGTCCAGAAAGTCCCGAACAATTTCTGGGACTGGGCTCTTATCAATCTCCATAGCTGTCAGCTCCTTGGGCTTGGCTCTGTACTTAGCTGGCTCCAAAGATTCGCTTCCTCCCTCGAAAGTAAACTCCGGGTGATTGGGAATGCCGAAGATCACATTTCTTGCACGACAATCGATAACCGCATGGAAAGTGCTCATCCAATCCATCCCGAGAATTGCGTCGTAACTGCCTGTCCCAATCAGAAGGAAATTCGCATAGAATTCCCTGCCACACACTACAACCGGGCATAATCTACATTCTCGACTAGATATTATAATGCCATTACCCGTATGAATTTCCCATCCCTTGGTTAGTGGTTCATGTGGTATTGAGTGTATATCAGTGAAATGCTCAGACAAGAAACAATGCGATGCTCCAGAATCAAATAGTACTCTAGCTGGCAAGGAATGTACGAGTAGAGTACCTGTAACAACGTCTCCTGACGCCTCTGCCTGCTCGGCGGTCAAAGTGAAAGCCCGTCCCTGACCGCGACCTGTAAAGGGTTGCCTCTGCTCCTGCGGCCTCTGCTGTGGCGGTCCAGAACCTCCCTGTATCTCTGCTCGCTCAGGGCAACTGCTAATCTTGTGCTGACTGGATCCGCAAATCAAGCACTGTCCCTTGGCACGGCGACAGTCCTTCTGGGTATGCCCACCTCTACCGCAATAGCCGCAAACTACGCCCTGTCTCTGGGGACGATGCTGTGGTACGAACGGGCGCTTCATTTGTGTCGTTCCTGGCCTGTGAACCGGTATGGCTCCTCGAGAAGGCGCGTGGGTACGTGCTGGAACGACTGGGGGTCTCCTGAACGTGTTAATCAATTGCTCCTGAACTCTCGCCGCGTTGAGTACCTGTGCGAAAGTCTGCAAATCCAACGATGCAATCAACTGCTGCAACTCGAAATCTAACCCCTGAAGGAAGCGTCTGGCCCTGGTTGCCTCTGATTTGACCATGTATGGAGCAAAGCGGCTCAGACGGTTGAACTCTGCCGCATATACGTCCATTGGGCGTCCATTCTGCTTCAAAAGAATAAATCTTTCCTCCATTTCTGCCTTGGCTGTGGAAGGAAAATAATGATCTAGAAAACATTCCTTAAATTTACCCCATTCAATCGGCCCGTCTAGCGTACTTTCTTCCACCGACCACCATGTACGGGCTTCATCTTCCAATTGTATCTTTATCACATCCACTCTATCTTCCTCTGGAACCCTGGCGGCTGTCAATAAGTTCTCCATGTTCACCAGCCATTGCTCAGCCTCAAGGGGTTCAGCTAGCCCTGTGAATGCAGCTGGATGTAACCGTCGAAAGTCTGATACGGTACCAGCCCTAGCATGATAAGCTGGTGGGGTAGCGCCCTCGGGAGTGGTAATGAGTGCGGAGGGTCCTCCTGCGGCGGTAATCGCCCTGAGTCCCTCAGCGAGTAAATCTGTCTTCCTTTCCTGAGCTTCCGCGAGAGAGGTCAGTGCACTAAGTATTCTTTCCGTGCGGTCCTGAGTGCTGGAGTCCGAGGAGGGGTCGTTCGGGGACGTCATATCACTGGAAGATTCAAAGGATAAGATCAGATTCAAGGATGAAAATCAAGAGTAGTGAAACAAGAATAACGTAATACAGTATAGTTAATGTTATCCCTTGATACTAAACCTGGCTTTGATACCAACTAAACCATGTCACGCCCCGCTTCCCAAAATACGGAAAACGAGGGATGACTAGGCCAGCCATGCTCCTACGGTCAGGGAAACATCCCGCCGTAGTCACACTTCGGCTTCTAGCATTACATGGTAATCAGTAGATAAGCACAGTAGTAAAGGAATCACATCACTAATTTATTACATTAATAATCCATTGTTCACAAATTACAGATAACAAGAACAATTACTAACCAAGTTCAATCTCACGATCACTTTTATGGAAAGCAGTAAATGAAGAAAGTACACCAGACTATATCTCCGTGAACTCGAAGGGTAGATCCGTCTCCTGTGCTGGTCCTTCCACGGAATCTGAGCATGCATACTCAGGTCGTCAGAGCGACACAATAATAATATTATTATAATAAGATGAAACAGGTAAAAGAGGTAATACTGGTGAAAGTACAATGCGAGTAATCACTATATCACTATATGATGCAAAATATGATCTGTGTCCCTATCAGTCTCTAGGTCATGTTTGAAATCGTATAGTGGAAGGAGGATCATGTTTAACAGGAGTCTCGTACATACCCGAGACAACGGCCCACATGCTCGGGACATAACCCTGTCAACCGGATCGCTAGATCCTACCTAATATATATATCGCTGCTCGAATGATCATCCTCTAAAACACGGTCCCGCTAAATACGATTTTCTTTCCACTTCGATTTCCCCTTTATCCCCAAGTTTACACTATATATATGATCTTGATTTAGTCGTGTATAAGTATACCAATGGCACGGTTTTATCACTGTTCACTGTATCAATCACTGTCATGAATATTCACTTCCCATTGGTGTACTTGTCACTTCTAAACCAACATCAATCACGCACAATAATGCAATGTCCACTGACTCTAACACGCACTAACACTAAATATATGGCAAATGGGGTATGATATATGTATGTATGCCATCAATAAGCTAAGTATGTTATGAATCCATATGCATGTCATTGACTTACAAAAATTGCATAAATTCATCGTTTTAGAATTCAACGAAATGATACAAGTACGATAAATAGAACATTCAATCAGTAATTCATCAAAATTAGTTTCAGTTCAATCGGGTTTCCAGTATTCAAGATACAGCTGTTTCATTTTAAGTGCTCGCGGATGGAAATTCAGTTTCAGAACTGAACGTCCGTTTCGCGACACGGATTGCACCCAGTTAGGTTCAGAATTTAGCGATTCTACAGTTGAATAAAATCTAGGGTTTTCGATAGAGTATTCAACGCAATAGACGGATCCTCAATCGCGTCTGTACGTAAAAAGTTATACACAATTTAACATCAGTGTGTCACTTCTGAATCTGTTCTGGACAGCTATATGTTCTGCCCTTTTATTTACAATTTAAATAGCAAACAGCAATGAAACGGAATGAAACCACTTGTTTTGTTTATCTAACAGATCCATATTTAATCCACTGTAGAGTTCCGTAACATGTGAATTCAGGAAACAAGGTAACACACATTTTGAGACGGTACACAGTAATCAGAGTCGCTCTGGACTGTAGTCCAGAGTCGCACTCCGATCTAAATAGCATCGCAGTTAAAGAATAGAAATCATTAGAATTTTACATAGAGTTAAAGTTCGTCGAGTCGGCTTCGATTTAAGCCCTCGAACTCATCATTCCAGTATGTACATAATTTACAGTGATTTTAATCATTTTCAGATACGGGAAAAATTCTAGTTTTATCGGCATATTTGGGGGTATCAATTCTAGTCACTAACAGTCGTATTTTCCAGTGAGATTTTTACACAATACTCGTCATTATAAGGGCCAACAGAAAACATCTATTTCCGTCAAATTAAGCAAGTATTTTCGTTGGGGTCTAGCATCGAACACATAGATCGCAAAATATATCGGGAATCGGTAAATTGTAAATTATATGATTTAAGTTTGTATCACAACTATATTAGCATGTAGCAAGTAAAACACTTGCCTGGAAAATGTCTCGGGGTTGCACGGCAGCAGCGGCGTCACGATCGCGCGATGTTCGTCGTGAACCGATCTGCGTGAGCTTGGCTCGAGATACAGAATTTGCGTCGGAGTTGTCCGGAGACTTCTTATACTCGCTGGAAGGGTGAAGGAGGCTCTGTGGATCTCCTGAGTAGTGTTGGGGTTGACGACGGTCGACGGCGTCGCTCCGACGACGTACACAGTGAGCTCGTAGGCTTGGTGGTTGGGACTTGAAAAAGAGAGGGATAGTGGGCTCGGTTGTGTAGGATTGGGGGGGTGGGTGTTGATGCTGATGGCGAGGAGGTCGTAGGGTGGTCGGCGATGTGGTGGGGAGTTCGCCGGCGTCGAGGGTGCAAGGTGGCCGAGCTCGGTGCAGTGGTGGGTGTGCAGGGGTTGGTTGATGGATGGTGGAGTTGTAGAGGAGTTATGTTGGTGGAGGAGGAGTTGGCGAGGAGTCGCTGAGGGGTTGCCGAGGGTTGTCAGCGTCGTCGTCGGCGGTGAAGTGAGGGATAATGAGAGCTCGGTGGGTTTTTGTGAGTAGAGAGGAGTGGGGAAAATTTGAAAATGGCAGAGAAGAGAGAAGTGAGGGTGTGAGGGAAAGAATGAGGGTTGAAGTCGCGAGTGTAACGTCGCAATAACGGGCGTGGGCGTGGGCGCAAGCTGCGGCGGAGGAGGCGGGTCGCGAGTGGGAATGGAGGAAGTTACCGTTGGAGGAGAAAGAGAGATGAACAGGAGCGGGTCGGGTCGGGTCTGGTGCACTTGGAGACGGGCCGAAGGAGGGAGTGGGCTTTGGGTTTAAAAAAATTTTCTTATTTAAAGTTGTGGGCTGAGGGGAAGGAAACGGGCTGGGTTTTATTTAAAGAATTTAGTAAAAATATGGTGAGTGGGCTGAAAGAGGGAATGGGCTTGGGGATTTAGTTTAATTGTTTTGAAAAAGATTTGGGCTGAAGGTTTATATATAGGGTTTAAAGTAAAGTATTTTACTTATTTTAGTTTAATTCGGCTTTGGTTTTAAATCTTGGGTTTTGGCTTTTAGGGTTTGGAAAAATATAAATATTGAGATTCAAGCAACCACCTTCTTCAAAAATATACGAGGAAAAAGTAAATCTCTGGGACTTAGAGAATAGAAAAAAAAACTTTTATTAAGATGGTAACGGGGATTTACAATTGCCGCTCTGAACTTTTGAGCGATGTGACAATCTTCGTTTTTATTTGTCTTTTACTTTTTAGTACTTGTTCTCAGTCGGTAGCTTATAATCCACCATTTCTGACGTTTGAATGAAAAGCATCTCTTCTTTTATATTCGCATTTCTTTTTCTTTTTGTGTTGAAGTGGCTTTGTTGTTATTATAGGAGTCTGTCGTTAGCATATGTGCACGTGTCGTGCATTAGCCTTCATGTGCGCACGTATATAAGTGCACAAGTCAATCGAGTTATTTTTCATCATGTGCGCACTTGACATTTGATGTGCACTTAAACAGGTGCGAACCTTTATGATGGTTGATTCACCTTTATTTGTTAAAACTTTTACTAATTTGCAATGATATTCCCAAATTTGTTACAAATTTGCAAATTATTTCCATATTTGCAAATTATATTTTGATAATCCTGAATAACTCCCTTAAGTCTCCATTTTACGCATGTAATTCTCATTTTAACACAATTTTCCATCTTTTTGCATCCAAACCCTGTTATCTGTAATAATTCACAAAAAATACCCAGAACAGCATAATATATGACAATAAACTAATAAATGAGTTAGAAAAATATGCAATAAATTACACCTATTACGAGACTAGATAGGCAAGCACCCACTTTCTCTGGCACCCCGAGGTCTAGAGAATTGGTACCATTTGAACCCATTATTAATTTAAAGTCCTTAAAGAGTTATTAATTTGTTTATTATATGTTTTTATATGTTTGCATTTCTCGAGGGGGTTTATATAAAATATTTTAAATAAAAATAACCCTCGAGGGTGTTTTTGATAACAACATGTTGATTAGAAAGTCAAGAGTTTTATAAAAAAAATGTATTTTAGATTTGATGGTATTTTAGTGATAAAACTTAGCTTTTAAAAGTTTGTAGTATTTTTATAAAAAATCTATCTTTTGGAACTTGAGGGTATTTTCTTAAAAACTTTGATCTTTTCTTTTAAAAATCTAATTTTCACAAATTGTTTTATTTGGAAAAACGAATATATGATCTAAATAATTTTTAAATTATTTAACTTATTTTAAAATGTCGTATTTTCTTTAAATCGTATTTTTATTCTTTTCGAGACCAAATTCTCCATGATGAATTCTGCATTTCACTCTATTAATCCAAGAATATGCGATAATCCTTACTATTCATAAATGGGTCCCCTAACGAGAATTGTAAAGGCGTATTTTCAAAGGATAAAACTTTGTATTTTACTTGAAGGTATTTTAATGTAATTCGATTCTTTTAAAAAACGTTAAAGAGCGTGAGATCGTGCTTGTTTCCAAGTGTGCATGAGTGGGGTGGGTCATTACCCCGTGCGTTATCACTAGACAATATTTACAATTTCATGTTAAAATATTAGAAATTACATGAAACCAATGTAGCTTTACATGAATATAGTTCTAAACAAAGTGTGAGTTATAACTTAATGCAAGATCAGTTAGTTGACGATTAGAAACATGAGGTGTGCTAAATATCAAATTGAATTAATAAGTTTTCATAAAGTGGTTTATGTTTATTATTATTATTTTTTTATTTTATAGTGAGTATATATATTTAAAGAATATTATTTTGGTAGGAAAAAATATAATGACAAGACAAGGGTTTGATTCAATGGGAGAAGTAGAAGTTTAAAGGAGATGAAGATGGGAGGGACTTACTCGTGGTGTGAATCGGTCTAATAACCGATTCACCGTTTTTCAAAAGAGATATAGTGATGGCGCGATGTTGGGTTTGTTGCTGCGGTTGCGGTTGTCGTTGACGACATCGACAATGGTGCGTGGTGTCGATATGGCTGATGATGGTGAGGAGAAGTTAGGGGTCCTCAGCTTGAACAGAATTGTCAGTTAGGTGAGGAGGATCGGCAAGAGGGATCTTCCGAAGTCCTTTGGTGAATTGTGAAGCAACGGAAGAGGAGAAAAGTTTGGGAAAAATTATCAAAATATTTTGGAAGGGATTCAAAAATTTTCAGAGGACGAAAGAGTTGGGCAGCCATGAGTATTTATAAGAGAAATATAATGAAGAATGATGAATTAAAATGAGAGTTAAACACATTAAAAGAGAAATATAATGAAGAATATAAACACTGTTTCAAATAAGTTTGGGGGTATATATCACTTGTAATTATATAAAAACAAAATAAAAAATAAAAAAATAAAAAAAATCCAATTTTGGGGGTATTTTTGTAAATTTCCAGTTTTAATAAAAAATATTAAAATAAAAAATTTTTTTACAAATAATTTTCTTTTTTTAAGAGGGGCTTTTTGCAAATAACCAAAACATACCCCCTTATAAATAGAACCCGACCCCTCTCTGCCTTTTACCAAACCCTAATTTCATCTCTCTAAAAACCCTAGCCACCGCTCCAATTTCTGCAGAGAGATCTCTCCAAGCCGCCCCCCTTCCGCCGCGCTAAGTAGCTTCTGGCTGCTGATCCGCCGCAACCTGGTGTCTGCTCCCTCTGAAATCTTCAGAAGAGGTTTGCTTTCTCCAATCTTCTCTGTTAAAATTAAATTTTTTCAATTAGCTTTCTGAGATGGCACCAACCCTGCAATTTGAGAGGGACTTTTCACAAATATTTGCACACACAATTTATGGTAGCTATTTCGGTGAAGAGATCCAGAGGCGAGGGTGGAATTTCTTACTTTTTAATCATCCAAACTCCTTCGCTCTTCCAGATCTCGTCACACGATTTTATGAATGCATGGAAGACGGATGCCTTTCACAACACGGATATATTAGGCTTATTTGGGGTCATAAAGAAATCGTTATCGATAGGGACTTCATTTATGAAGTCACCTTAATTCCTAGGCTACCCACCCATGACCAACCCCTCCAATTCGAGAATTATTTACCCATGATGGGTACTGACTGTTCGAGGGAGCCACGTAAGGGTGTCTAGGCTAGAACCCTCTTTGCAAACGTACTGACTGTGTGCCGTTGGGTACAAAATAACATTTTTGGTAGTTCGCACAATACTACCTTTTTCACACCCTCTCTTCATATCGTGCACACCTTAATGACTAAGAACCCCAGATATGATATGTGCATGGTATTACTTAATTCAATTGGTGCTGGCAAAAGGGCTGCCAATTACCCATGCCCTATGTTAGTGACACAACTGTGTCGCTATTTCCTCCTTGTGGAGGAATTTGAGTTTTACATGCATGGAGGTATCCCCATTAGACCTCTTATTGAAAGTGTATCCACGTCCTATGCCCGCCTAAATGATGTATGGTCGCGAACTGAACCGGCTGAGCATGTACCCTCCAGAACACCCAGCTCCAGCTCGACCGCGAGCGAGGAAGAGCTTACCCCCGCAAAACATGCACGTTTACTTAAGGAAGCCACTAGGGGGATAGACAGATTGGAAGGGATGGTGACCAACTTGGATCACCGTGTGACAGAGATTGAGCGCAGCGTGTCCACACTACTGGCGAGAGAGGAACGTTCCCGTTCACGTTCAAGAGGACGGCGAAGTCATGAGCAGTGAGGGCACTGCTTTTGGTAAGTTTGGGGGAGGAGGTGGTTTGTAAATAGTTATCATTGAATTGCATATTTTATTTTTTGTACATATTTTTTCTTTTATTTCTTTGCATGTTTAATTCTGTATTGCATCTTTATGAAAAATTATAAAAATCTAAAAATGAAAATAAAAAAATTTATAAAAATAAAATCAAAAAAAAATTGAAAAACTAAAAAGATAAAAAAAAATTTCAATTTTGGCCATATTTGACTTAAGTTTGACAAGACGGTTAACTAGCTAGGAAAAACTAGATCCTAAACTTAGTAAATTAAAAATCCTAAAAATAACCTTTCTTAAAGTTTAACTGTAGAAAATATATGTTCTTATAGTTTATTTAGAAATAGGCAAATTTTGAGTTCAGTTCTTGGGCTAAGTCAAAATAAGGGAAGAGTATTGAAATTTTTATTGAAGTGTAAGTCTGAAAAATAATTCCGAACCTTTAGTCTAAATTCTGAAAATATATACCCTACAACTCGCACATACACGCACCTTGAAACTTGAGATAGTAGAGAATACCTTGAAATGCTCTTGTCTAAAATCCTTAGTATGAGAAAAAAATTAAAGTATAAGTGTGAAATAAAAGATATATAAAAAAAATGAACATTGGTTTTGTAATTACTTAAGGCTGCGTAAAATGGAAAAAAATTATTATAGCGAGGGTGTTTTATCACCTAGTGCCTTAGACCAACTGGTTTGGGAGTCACTGCTAAAACCTTAGGTATTACAAGACGAAAAATTACTCCTTAATGCACGAACATATTCTGCAATCGGTCGTTAGTACCTCAAGAAGTATTAACGATCGAATTAAGGATGTGCGAGCAATTTCATCTAAAATTCACCAATTAAAAGTACTTTGAACGATGGACAAGAGTATGATGGCTTGAATTGAATTTCCAAGTGTAGGGGTGATACATACACACACGTAGGGGTATATGATTTGGGTTTGGATGAGAGATAGGAATGAAAGATAGGGCTTATACCTTCAGTAGAGATGATAAAAATTCCTAAGTTGAGACGGAACCTTAGAAGAAAAACTCAAGAGATGCTGAAAGCTTAATAAATTTGCAGAACATATACGATCTTAAGTTAAATGATAAGTGGGTATGAAAAATACGGTGTAACGTTTTAAAAATAATTAAATGAATAAAATTGTTTAAGTGAATTTTATGATTTTCGGCAAAGTAAAATGTATTTTTCGTAAAACCTAACCGTGATTGTTTTTCATTATAATTTCAAAAATACCTATTTTAATTATGTAATTACTAGTAAATGGTGTTTATTTAGCCACTTATAAATTTTTAGTTTAATTAAATATTTTTCCTAAACTAATTATTTTAAATATTAACATAAGCTTTATTTTTACACTAAATTAGTGTAAATTACAAATTTGAATGGTTTTAATTTGTAAAAGTGAGCCATGACATATTATAATTTAGTGAGTATCATGTAAAATTCATTTGCAAATTTTTCCAATTTTCTAGAGTTTTCTTGAGTTGCTATAGTAAAGAATTAAAAGAAAATTTAATAAAAGCATGAAAAGACATAATGATATGATATTTTGGTGGAACTTTCTACATCTTTCTTCACTTTTCTCATTCTCCACCCCCCCCCCTCCTAATTGTGGCCGGCCTCAACAACCCCATGGCAGCCCCCCCCCCATTTCCCACTTCATTTTTATTCAAAATTCATCAAAAATACTTCAAAAATTCAATTAAAATTCCACAAAATCATATTTATTTCATACCCTTTATTCCTTGCTCATTTTTACATGGATTTTGGAGATGAAAAGCATGCATTTTTTAGGCTCATTTTCATATTTGGACTTGAGGTTGTGAAGGTATAAATCTATCTCTTTTGTTTTATTTCCATTAGATGTTTCTTTTAAAGCATAATTAGTTTTATTAGATTAATTCTATGTTCAATTTTTAAAAATTCAAGTTAGGGTTTGTAAATTCAAGTTATGATTTTTATTAATTAATTAGGGTTATAATAACTAGTCTACCATTTTTAGAAGTGGAAAAATCTTGCATGGTTATTATATAATAATTTGTGTATTCAAATTGATTTAATAATGTTATTTAGCTAACTAGTTTTTATAAAATGTATTTGTGGATAAAATAAAATTCAAATTAAGGTTGTTATCATTATATTGTAGTTTTAGTGAGAATCTTAGCATGTTAATGGAAAGAAAAACTTAGTTTGATCACTAGTTTCTTGTGATAATTGGAAAAATACTAATAAAAGGCTATTTTTGTAAACTAGATTTTGGGAAATTCCTAAATAAATGAGATTAAATATATAATTATGGTTTCATCATATCATTATCATCATGAATTGTAGTTTAGTACATTAATTCATGCAACATCATGTTTTGTGGTAGAATTGTGGTATTTTGCTTGAAAAATGTTGAAAATTGTTAATGGTTGCAAACTAGAAATTTCAAATTAATACAAATTTGTGTAATAAAAATGTAGTAATGGTTTGTATAGTCTAGTTATGCTATTTAATAAGTTTTATAACCATTGGTTTCATTTAAATGTCAAGTTTTGATGAAAAACGGTAAATTGGCATTTTCGGGTTTTACGAAATTGGACGGTTTGATGGATTTTAGGGTTTCGATGGATTTAATCATGTTTTATAATATAAGTAATATGTTTTAAAACTACGAGTTATTTGTTAATGTTTATCTCGATCCATCGGAGTTTGTACGCCGATATCGAGCGATATTTGGTGCTTTTGCGTGGACGGGACATAGGTTTTAACCTATGCTTGTTCCTTGCGTTGTTTTGACTTTTGTATGTGATTCAGTTTACGATGCTATTTATATGTTTGCGTTTAGGTACCCCTCACGTAGACTGCGGGCGATGAAGAGAAGGATGGCGACACCGTCTTCGGCAGACATGGACCAGGTGAGTAGATGCATATCTACGGGGAGAAGTCGGGCGGATGGCGTTTAGCACCCCCGCAACGTAGAATAGGAATAGTAATTTTTGACATTAGGAAACCAGTTGTGACCCTAGATTCTTAATGAGTAGGACCCTAGTAATGACCCTAGACTGGACTAGACTGATTTAGGAAAACCATACCAGAAGATGAATACCTTGGAAGAGGTTCGTAGGTTTCAGGTAGAAACACACACACGCACACACTGAAACTCGACATGGTGTATACGTGCATGTGTATATATATATAGGACGAGGTATAGGTATATATATATATATACAACACGTATATGGGATACATTGATGTGATATGATATCCGAGGTATGATGAAACAGTGTAACTGGGCTTGATGCCGTGATTCTTGGCTATACAGTCGTATTAAGTGTTAGCGGGTCATTACAGAATGAGATAATGAACATGTATACTTAAATTATAATAGGTGGTGATGATATTGAGGTACATGGGACTCTAAAATAGTACCCGGACTGTAACTTGTGATTGATCACGATATGGGATATGTATGACTTGATTACGACATCATATAGGTGTGACCTGATGTCGATATCATAGAGATGTGACTTGAGGACGATATGATACATATGACATGATATTTCTGAGGATAAACTAATGATGCTTATTATGATGGCAATGATATATGATTGATGTATGCGATCACAGTTTAGCACCTCGATCATTAGATGTGTTGATGATGACATTATATTAATGATGAGACACCTAGGAGATACTTGACCCGTACCCTGATATTGGGATGCCGTACGATAGATTTTACCGTACGAGGCATAAATATGATGATTGATCCGCACTCTTGATTCGAGGAAGCCGTACTACGTACGTGACGCTATTGAGGCCGGATCGCCGACTATTAGAGATATTGATTCAGACCTTAGGTAGACTCTTGTTTCTTATTGACTAGTTTCTTAGGTTTTATTCCTTAGGAGGTTAGATGGACACTAGGTTAGGTTCGAGTCATATAGTGGTAGTGGTAATGGTATATCAAATGAGTAGATAACACACATCCGTCTTTACTTTCACAATGGAATCATAATGATGCATGTTCTTACACATGCTGCTATAATCAGTATAAACCTTTCCTGTTAGGACACCAGCAGCATTACCGATGATGAGCATATTCCACGCACACTCATTTGCCGGCTCACACACATCATCATCAGTAATTGCTATGTCACGTACACTTTAGATCATATTACCTTTTATTGATAGAATCAGTTAACAACTAGACCGATATAATATTGTGATTACTTTCTGATGTTAGTATAGACATGATATTTATCCCTTAGACATTCATGCATTCATATTTTCATGTTATCATGCAGTATCATGGGCATATGCCGACACTTATCATATGCTTACTCATGATTTTAAGATTTGGATTTCTATGAGATTTCTGGATTTTTTGGGAAAACCGCAAGAATATATAAAACTTCTCTCTCTCTCCTCTTCTCTTTTTAAAATAAGAGGCGGTTTTCTCGTGATGTATGTGTCGTCCACCATGAGATTTCATGTTTTCTGTTGGATTTCGAGACCCGTATCGAGGAGTGGATGAACCGTCTCGGGTACATGGTGGGCCCGGTATGGTACCCCGGGGGAAGAAGATCGAGTTGTAGACGATGAGCCTGGCAGGGGAAGGCTACCTACTGGTGATGTCTGGCGCGGCGGATATCCGGAGGATACCGACCGTTGTCGTGAGATTTGATGCTATGGGCCGATCCGGACTGACGGAGCCCGAGGTATTGAGACTATGAGACTTGAGATTTACATGTTTGTGTCGATACTTGACACGGATTTCCATGGATTTCATTGTTGATATTTCAGATTTCTATACACGTTTTACTATGATAACAGCTAAAGATTTCTTATACAGATATATCTGGATTTCAGGATTGATTATTTTATATTCATGGTGCATGCATATCCATTCATATGACATAGTACTATATGAGGCACTGACACGAGCACGGAGTATCTGCACTTACACGTAGTATTACCCTGCTATTACTAGATGATTGGGACTTTGTAGCGTATTATTATGACCTAGGATAGCGTCGTGCATTCTTTTCGTAGATGTCTTCTACTCACGAGTTGGCAACTCACCCCCTTTGTGCCAAATTTTATTACAGGTTCGATGTACAGGTTTCCCTGGCAGCTTGCTGGCACATCTATTCTTTCAGGGTGATTTGCACGGTAGGTTGGTTCACTTGTATCCGAACCGCCATTGTACTTTTATTCTTTCATTTGTATCTAGTAAACTCCATCAACCATACTTGTATTACTTGATAAGTTTATTGGACCAGTCTTTTATTTTGACCTTAGAGTCGCGCATGTATTATTCTGATTTGGTGGTTTTGTTTTCTTTAAGTTTTGAGTCTCGCCCTTTGGCGTTGTATATTATTGTGCTTGTTGTGGTTGTTTCTTCCTGTTGGCGTTGATGCTAGCTCCCGTTTGGGGATGCTTTTTATTGTTTATGTATATTATACTTGTTGTACCCGTTTGGGGGCCAGTTTTATAGAGGAGACTCTGCCGAAATTTTTGAGAAAATTTGCTGATGCTTTTAAACTTGTTTTCTTTTTCTTCTTCTTCTTCTTCTTTTATGGTTTAGATTTCTGGGCTTCGGCTTACTTAGGTTACGTGGCGCCTCTAGACGCTTCGTAATCTAAGTGCCGGTCACGTTCCGTACTTTCGAGTCGTGACAAAGTTGGTATCAGAGCGCTAGGTTTAACCTTGTATAAGTCTAGGTGACCCTTGGTTGATGGAGTGGGCGATTTAGGTAGAGTAACGTACCGTGGGTATGGTCCGCGGCATACTTACGATACGCTACTCTGCTTAAGGAGCCTTAGGATGTACAATTGTTTGCACCGTATTCCATTCATTCTTTTGATCTATCTTCGTCAATGTTGGAGGGTGGTTTCTGTTACCACGGACACACTGGCAGAGGGAGTTGCGGCTCGAATGCGATAACCATTAGAGTATTGGTTATTCTTGAGGATTGAAGCATTGTTTAGCGTGCGGACGAAGGGTATTCACATGCCGTCCGGATGAAGTTAAAGGGTTCGAACGATTATCAAAAAACCATTTTCCCAAGTTTAAGATATTCGGAAGAACATGCAGGTATTTCGATGGACCCTCTAGAAGAATGAAACCCTAACTCGACATAATGACCACGAGAACGCCCTTGAACCTTAGGGTTTACGGCAGTTCCGCGGTGCCATTAGTGAGGCTTGGGTTTGCCCTTCTACGGCTGGATCATCGATGCTGGGGTATGTACCGGATATTTTTAAACTGTACTTGAGTGTTGAGCTCTCGGGGAATTATGGGATTTTGATGGATCGATCGAAAAGTTTAATGTAGTCCGGATATCAAGTGAAGGGATCGACTACGTGGGAGACTCTAGATATGAGTATTGCCGTGGGTAGCACAGTCAGCACAGCTACGAAGAGACGAGTTCGAAGCAATCGACATCAGAGGAAAGAGGCGGACATTGACGATAGTGTTTACGATTGTGATTTAGTGATTTGAATTTCATATTTTCGTTGATTGGATTTTGGTATTTTGAGGACTTTGTTCTACGGTTGGTATTTCATGTGTGTACCTTCATTTCATTCTATTTGTGTTTCATATATCAGTTGTATTGATGTTGTTTAGTACACACCCAGTACACTTGATTTGGTTTTATATATTTTGAGATTTTTGATTTGATTTCGTGCATAGGGGTTACACATGATTTTGACATATGTTTCGACCTAGTTTTCATGCATTTTTGTGCTGTGATTTCGATTTTGGTATTCGATGTATGTTTTCGTGCACCATGTGCACCTGATTAGGATTCTTGCGCATACTTGGCGTACTTGATGCGATTTTGTGCATACCAGATGCACTAAATCGGGGTTTTGTGCAGATTAGATGCACCTGATATTGAGTCGTGCACGCCCGTTGCACTTGACAGATATTTTTGGTGCACTCCTGTTGCACTAAATTTTGTTTTTGGGTGTAGTCGTGGTATCTGTATTTGGTTTCGATTTCAGTGCGCACCGGACGCACATGATATTTTATTGATATGATTGGGATTGATTTCAGTTTGAGCAGTGTGTTTTTTTTTTATAATCATTACTATTTGATTTAGTAAACAGGCGGGACGTGTATGTTAAATAAAAGATATATATATATATATAGCTAAATTTTTTTTAAAAAAAATAAACGTCCGCTACTTATGCCGTGACACGTGCATTGCACGGCGATTTTCAAAAGGGGTTTTTGCATATTTCTTTATCCAGATATTTGGACGGTTTACTATGATGCGCACTATATATATAAGTTGTAGATTGATGTATATTATGTTGGTTTTCATATTGGATTTTGATATTTTATTCTCGCCATAACTCCGATGATTGCGTTATGCTTGACGGAGTTGATTTTTGTTATGCATTGATGATTTCGGAGCCCCGACGATTTGAGTGTTTTGTTAAATGTTTTAGTATTCGGAAGGGAAGTTTTAATTTAAATTCGGGGACCGAATTTCTTAAAAGGGGGAAGATTATAACGTTTTAAAAATAATTAAATAAATAATTAAATGAATAAAATTGTTAAGTGAATTTTATGATTTTCGGCAAAGTAAAATGTATTTTTCGTAAAACCTAACCATGATTGTTTTTCATTATAATTTCAAAAATACCTATTTTAATTATGTAATTACTAGTAAATGGTGTTTATTTATCCACTTATAAATTTTTAGTTTAATTAAATATTTTTCCTAAACTAATTATTTTAAATATTAACATAAGCTTTATTTTTACACTAAATTAGTGTAAATTACAAATTTGAATGGTTTTAATTTGTAAAAGTGAGCCATGATATATTATAATTTAGTGAGTATCATGTAAAATTCATTTGCAAATTTTTCCAATTTTCTAGAGTTTTCTTGAGTTGCTATAGTAAAGAATTAAAAGAAAATTTAATAAAAGCATGAAAAGACATAATGATATGATATTTTGGTGGAACTTTCTACATCTTTCTTCACTTTTCTCATTCTCCACCCCTCCTCCTAATTGTGGCCGGCCTCAACAACCCCATGGCAGCCCCCCCCCCAATTTCCCACTTCATTTTTATTCAAAATTCATCAAAAATACTTCAAAAATTCAATTAAAATTCCATAAAATCATATTTATTTCATACCCTTTATTCCTTGCTCATTTTTACATGGATTTTGGAGATGAAAAGCATGCATTTTTTAGGCTCATTTTCATGTTTGGACTTGAGGTTGTGAAGGTATAAATCTATCTCTTTTGCTTTATTTCCATTAGATGTTTCTTTTAAAGCATAATTAGTTTTATTAGATTAATTCTATGTTCAATTTTTAAAAATTCAAGTTAGGGTTTGTAAATTCAAGTTATAATTTTTATTAATTAATTAGGGTTATAATAACTAGTCTACCATTTTTAGAAGTGGAAAAATCTTGCATGGTTATTATATAATAATTTGTGTATTCAAATTGATTTAATAATGTTATTTAGCTAACTAGTTTTTATAAAATGTATTTGTGGATAAAATAAAATTCCAATTAAGGTTGTTATCATTATATTGTAGTTTTAGTGAGAATCTTAGCATGTTAATGGAAAGAAAAACTTAGTTTGATCACTAGTTTCTTGTGATAATTGGAAAAATACTAATAAAAGGCTATTTTTGTAAACTAGATTTTGGGAAATTCCTAAATAAATGAGATTAAATATATAATTATGGTTTCATCATATTATTATCATCATGAATTGTAGTTTAGTACATTAATTCATGCAACATCATGTTTTGTGGTAGAATTGTGGTATTTTGCTTGAAAAATGTTGAAAATTGTTAATGGTTGCAAACTAGAAATTTCAAATTAATACAAATTTGTGTAATAAAAATGTAGTAATGGTTTGTATAGTCTAGTTATGCTATTTAATAAGTTTTATAACCATTGGTTTCATTTAAATGTCAAGTTTTGATGAAAAACGGTAAATTGGCATTTTCGGGTTTTACGAAATTGGACGGTTTGATGGATTTTAGGGTTTCGATGGATTTAATCATGTTTTATAATATAAGTAATATGTTTTAAAACTACGAGTTATTTGTTAATGTTTATCTCGATCCATCGGAGTTTGTACGCCGATATCGAGCGATATTTGGTGCTTTTGCGTGGACGGGACATAGGTTTTAACCTATGCTTGTTCCTTGCGTTGTTTTGACTTTTGTATGTGATTCAGTTTACGATCCTATTTATATGTTTGCGTTTAGGTACCCCTCACGTGGACTGCGGGCGATGAAGAGAAGGATGGCGACACCGTCTTCGGCAGACATGGACCAGGTGAGTAGATGCATATCTACGGGGGGAAGTCGGGCGGATGGCGTTTAGCACCCCCGCAACGTAGAATAGGAATAGTAATTTTTGACATTAGGAAACCAGTTGTGACCCTAGATTCTTAATGAGTAGGACCCTAGTAATGACCCTAGACTGGACTAGACTGATTTAGGAAAACCATACCAGAAGATGAATACCTTGGAAGAGGTTCGTAGGTTTCAGGTAGAAACACACACACGCACACACTGAAACTCGACATGGTGTATACGTGCATGTGTATATATATATAGGACGAGGTATAGGTATATATATATATATACAACACGTATATGGGATACATTGATGTGATATGATATCCGAGGTATGATGAAACAGTGTAACTGGGCTTGATGCCGTGATTCTTGGCTATACAGTCGTATTAAGTGTTAGCGGGTCATTACAGAATGAGATAATGAACATGTATACTTAAATTATAATAGGTGGTGATGATATTGAGGTACATGGGACTCTAAAATAGTACCCGGACTGTAACTTATGATTGATCACGATATGGGATATGTATGACTTGATTACGACATCATATAGGTGTGACCTGATGTCGATATCATAGAGATGTGACTTGAGGACGATATGATACATATGACATGATATTTCTGAGGATAAACTAATGATGCTTATTATGATGGCAATGATATATGATTGATATATGCGATCACAGTTTAGCACCTCGATCATTAGATGTGTTGATGATGACATTATATTAATGATGAGACACCTAGGAGATACTTGACCCGTACCCTGATATTGGGATGCCGTACGATAGATTTTACCGTACGAGGCATAAATATGATGATTGATCCGCACTCTTGATTCGAGGAAGCCGTACTACGTACGTGACGCTATTGAGGCCGGATCGCCGACTATTAGAGATATTGATTCAGACCTTAGGTAGACTCTTGTTTCTTATTGACTAGTTTCTTAGGTTTTGTTCCTTAGGAGGTTAGATGGACACTAGGTTAGGTTCGAGTCATATAGTGGTAGTGGTAATGGTATATCAAATGAGTAGATAACACACATCCGTCTTTACTTTCACAATGGAATCATAATGATGCATGTTCTTACACATGCTGCTATAATCAGTATAAACCTTACCTGTTAGGACACCGGCAGCATTACCGATGATGCGCATATTCCACGCACACTCATTTGCCGGCTCACACACATCATCATCAGTAATTGCTATGTCACGTACACTTTAGATCATATTACCTTTTATTGATAGAATCAGTTAACAACTAGACCGATATAATATTGTGATTACTTTCTGATGTTAGTATAGACATGATATTTATCCCTTAGACATTCATGCATTCATATTTTCATGTTATCATGCAGTATCATGGGCATATGCCGACACTTATCATATGCTTACTCATGATTTTAAGATTTGGATTTCTATGAGATTTCTGGATTTTTTGGGAAAACCGCAAGAATATATAAAACTTCTCTCTCTCTCCTCTTCTCTTTTTAAAATAAGAGGCGGTTTTCTCGTGATGTATGTGTCGTCCACCATGAGATTTCATGTTTTCTGTTGGATTTCGAGACCCGTATCGAGGAGTGGATGAACCGTCTCGGGTACATGGTGGGCCCGGTATGGTACCCCGGGGTAAGAAGATCGAGTTGTAGACGATGAGCCTGGCAGGGGAAGGCTACCTACTGGTGATGTCTGGCGCGGCGGATATCCGGAGGATACCGACCGTTGTCGTGAGATTTGATGCTATGGGCCAATCTGGACTGACGGAGCCCGAGGTATTGAGACTATGAGACTTGAGATTTACATGTTTGTGTCGATGCTTGACACGGATTTCCATGGATTTCATTGTTGATATTTCAGATTTCTATACACGTTTTACTATGATAACAGCTAAAGATTTCTTATACAGATATATCTGGATTTCAGGATTAATTCTTTATATTCATGGTGCATGCATATCCATTCATATGACATAGTACTATATGAGGCACTGACACGAGCACGGAGTATCTGCACTTATACGTAGTATTACCCTGCTATTACTAGATGATTGGGACTTAGTAGCGTATTATTATGACCTAGGATAGCGTCGTGCATTCGATTTCTTTTCGTAGATTTCTTCTACTCACGAGTTGGCAACTCACCCCCGTTGTGCCAAATTTTATTACAGGTTCGATGTACAGGTTTCCCTGGCAGCTTGCTGGCACATCTATTCTTTCACGGTGATTTGCACGGTAGGTTGGTTCACTTGTATCCGAACCGCCATTGTACTTTTATTCTTTCATTTGTATCTAGTAAGCTCCATCAACCATACTTGTATTACTTGATAAGTTTATTGGACCAGTCTTTTATTTTGACCTTAGAGTCGCGCATGTATTATTCTGATTTGGTGGTTTTGTTTTCTTTGAGTTTTGAGCCTCGCCCTTTGGCGTTGTATATTATTGTGCTTGTTGTGGTTGTTTCTGCCTGTTGGCGTTGATGCTAGCTCCCGTTTGGGGATGCTTTTTATTGTTTATGTATATTATACTTGTTGTACCCGTTTGGGGGCCAGTTTTATAGAGGAGACTCTGCCGAAATTTTTGAGAAAATTTGCTGATGCTTTTAAACTTGTTTTCTTTTTCTTCTTCTTCTTCTTCTTTTATGGTTTAGATTTCTGGGCTTCGGCTTACTTAGGTTACGTGGCGCCTCTAGACGCTTCGTAATCTAAGTGCCGGTCACGTTCCGTACTTTCGGGTCGTGACATACGGGTTGATAATTTCTAAGTTAAAGATAATAGAATTTCTTGCTAAAATACCGAATTGAAGAATGAAAGTCAACATGCCAAATTGATCGGATTTTGTGGGTAGCATCCGCTGAAAACCCTCAGGAGACAACACTCCTCCTACTAGGGACACCTAGAGATTTAACGGCTTGTTGCACAACCTCAGTGCAATCGCGATTCCCTGCGAAAGTGAGATTAGGATTTTTTTTGAGAATAAAAATAGTTTTGCTCGGGACGAGCAAAAGATAAGTTTGGGGGTATTTGTTCATATCAGAATTTTGCATTATTATATTCCCCATTCTTAATCATATTACAAATAAATAGGTGCTTTTGATCGATATCTGCTAAATAGTTGCAGGTTACAGGTTCTCAGAACAATACAGTGAAATTCATGAAAAGACACTACAAATGTGAGACTACGACCAACAAATAGATGAATCTGTATGATACTGCCTACCAGTTTAAGGAACAAACGAAGATCGGCAAAACAGTTCAATGCACAAAGCACAAGGGCAGCACAGGATTAAAGACTTCAACGCAAAGCTCACGGCGAAAAGTCCACAACATTCTGCACTGTGGAAATCTGGAAGAAAGTAGAAAAGATTCTGAGAAACCAAGTGAAGAAGAAGAAAACAGAAGGAAATAACAACATGAAGCAGCCCTGAGAAAGTGAACTCAAGATCTCTCAAGATGATTGCGGATCCGCGGCCAAACATGGTATTCTGCCGCGGTTCCGTGGCCGTGCAGTGCACATGTCGGTGCACGTGTCTGTGGGTGTCAGTGTTTTGACTCGGTTTTCTTAGGGTAGTCTTGTAATTTTAAGTATGGATCAGATGTAAAACCTAAGGTTTCTCCTATCTATAAATAGGAAAGCCTACAGCCTCTTTTGGGGCATACATCTTTTTAATTTTTCTAGATTAAATTTTATTCCATTGTAATCGTTGAAGAGGTGTCAATAAAAGTAAGTTTTTTTTATCTTGCAATTTTCCATTTGAATTTAATTTCTGCAATTTTATTATCTGTCTTTTATTATCAACAAATTAGGTCATTAAATGAAAACTATAAAAATGAATTTTTTCGCAACTTTCCTAATGAGTGAGTAGTTCCTCACTTGTTAGGGTTAGGATTGGGTAGGTTTGAGAGATAGAAATCTCTCACTCCTTTCTTGCCCATATAATATTTTAATTAGGACTCTATTTGAATCAAACACACACCGCTCACTACGGCACCCTATCCTACGAGATAGCGGTGATTCCCTAGTTAGACTGGTTGTGGTTGATTTACATAGAGATTAGGGCTAAGAGTTAAGAAAGGACGGACAAGGACCAAAAGGAAGAAATTACGTTTCTTCCTAATCGTGCTAATCCCCTTTGTTGACTATTACCCTAACACCTATGTTCTTAATTAGGGCAAAAGAAGCAGTGAGTTGAGTTATTTTTCCAAACTAATCTAATCCTAACCCTAGTAAGGTTTTAAATCAAATTAATTTCATTCTTAGATTTTCAAATCAAAACCTACCAAAAATAGGACTTAAATCGTAAGAACTTAAAGGAAGAACGCATTTTCCCTGTGGACCGACCCGTACTCAACCGGCTAGCTACCAAGCGACACCGTTATTGATTGCGGTATATTCTTAATTTTGATTTTAAAACGCATGTACGCAAAAAAGACAACCAATCAAATGATTTGAAACAGTGTTTCCACTTGTAATTATACCCCCAAACTTATTTCAAAGGAAAAAATATTAAAATAATTGGGGCTGATGGAATTCGAACACACGGGCTAAATAACAGCAGTGGAGAGGCTTAACATGTGAGTTATAAGGAGTTTCTTGATTTTATTTAACAATAATTACTTATAACTCATGGTCAGTACAGAAACACCTTCATATATATATTGAACTTGATACAAACGTACAGGGATTTCAGGATCATTATATTCTACTCTTCTCATGAAAATTTCGTCCTCGAAATTTACACAAGAAGGGTGATGCAACCAAACAAGAAAATAAGATGGTCACAAGAAAGATCGAGATGGTGATGAAAAAGTTTACTCCCCCGTTTTCGTTGCGTTGAGTCAGGACCATTAAGAAAGTAAGAAGGGATTCAAAGGAATATGATTCAAGTTTGCAGTCGTTATATATATATATATATATATATATATATACATACATATATATATATATATATCGGTGGTATGAGACACTAATACACACACACGATATATCATTATTATTGTATAATAATTGTAAAGATTATTTTATATGTGATGATATCCGGATATCGAGGAAGGGGGAGAGACCGGTACGGATATCATGAATTTCCTGTGTATTTATATATGATGATATCCGGATATCAAGGAAGGGGGAGAGACCGGTACGAATATCACGATTTTTTGGTGTGGTTATGTGTGTTGTGATCTGGTAATCGAGGAAAGAGGAAGAGACCGATTCGGATACACTGGCGTGATATGATTAGATTTCGGTTAATGATGATTGATACAGATTTTAGGATGATTTTAAAGATGATATTGATTTTATTGCGCTCGCTTTTATTCATCATGCTTATATATGTTGTGATATAATATTCTATTCATTGAATTAGCAACCCAGCCCAATTATGCCTGAGCGTTTTGCACGATGGATCGCTTGGACAATTAGCGGCGTCTTTGGCATGTCTATCTTGCTTGTTTTTGCTATGTGGGTTACAATGTGTAGGGTAACCGTCTTGGATGTATATTCTTTTGTATCTAGTGTTGCTTCATCGACCACTTGTGTTATTATTTGACTTAGATCGAGTCGAGACTTGATGTATATTCTTTTGGGTCGAACTCGGGTAAAGTCGACTATTAATTTTGCTTATGCTGTTATTTATATTTGCTTGTGATCTTTCGTTTTCGAGCGTCGTATATAACTGCATGCTTGTGACTCCGTCTATTGGACGTGAGACAGCTCCTGAGTGGGGATGCTGAATTATATGTTTATGTACATGTTTTTATTAAAATATATAAAGGAGGTGCTGCCGAAATTTTAAATGATGAAAATATTTTCAACACCATTTCAAAACAAGTTACTTATACCTTAAAACAAATCTGACTTTGTTTTGTATACCCTTTCAAAGATTTTACTTATATATTTCTTTTAAAAAGGTTTAGATCATGGATTTTTGTTTACTCGAATTTTGTCGATGCTTTTGAACGTCATGCGATTCAAATGTCGGTCATATGCCTTTTTCGAGTAGTGACAACACTTTTGCTACCGGTGCGACATCCGATAGGAATTCATATAACCTACATGGATTCCAACAACAATAAATGTATTACTCTTTTTATATTAAAAGGAACCTTTATTTTATTTTATTTTTATAAATATATTGTATGATTTTACGGATTTGCAAGAGAAAGAAACGAATCTTCCTCTTCCTCTCTCGAAAAGTCAGCACATCCACTTCCTTTTTAACTTCCCAGTCCCTCATTAAATTATATATTTTAAAGGAAGACCCAAGGTCTCTTCGCTTCTTTCCTTTCTTTATCTCCCAAACAAATAAAAAAACCTATGCTTTGCTTCTGAGCGTTCTCATGTCTTCTTCGGTCTCGCAGATGGAGGCTATTAAGGTATTCCTCTAATTATTAGGGTTTTTGTTTTTCCCAATTACTCAAGATTTTTGTTGTTTAATTTTTAATTTTATTTTTCTGCAGAGAGCGAAGGTTCTCATGGTAGGCGCTGGCGGAATTGGATGTGAACTTCTCAAAACCCTATCTTTGTCTGGATTCCAAGACATTCATATAGTAAGCAGCTTGATTTGAAAATTTAGTTAGGTTTTGCTGTGAATTTTGGATTCTAGGGTTTTAAAGTTGAAAGCTTTTATTTTGTGCTTGTAGTATCTGTTGGAACCCTGACGGCAATTCATTGATACCATTAATAACCCAGTAGAAAAGTTTGATTTTTTGGGGGTTAAATTGAAATCTTACAACTGAATGGCCTTTGCATTTTGATTTACTGGTGCATGTCTGCGAATCTGAAAATTTAAGACATTTGTTTAGCATGGATTATATGATTATTTTTATTTTTTTAATTGATTTTTTCGTTTATTGATGTTGAGCATGTTTCTTAGAAAATGCTAATGTGGATCTTTGGGTTTGAAAGCTTTAGGGCCTATTTGGACTTTGGTTGAATTCTGAAACATGCATCATATGGCTATCATCGGGGTTCGAATAATTGGGGTTGTCTTAGCTTCAAAGCCAAGATCACTGGAGTTATATAACATCCAACCCTACCTCTTCTAACTAAACTCCAACGATGAGAAGAAACGCCCGTTTTGAAGTTTAGATAACTCCAAACGACTCTTTCGGAGTATAGATAGCTACAAATCCGAACAGCCCATCAAAGTGAATTTTAAGTGGAAACTTAAGTTTGCATAACCTATACCTAAATTTAAAATAAAATCCTGATATCCTAACTTGAACCCAATGAGGCCTTAGCCTCTTGGTGCATGCTTTGCATTTCAGCTGAAAGTTTTTAGGCTTTTCTTAAACTTACACGGAGCTATGAACATGAAACAACCTTCGTTTTCTTGCAATCATGCTTTTCATTGTGAAATAGCCAAGCAGAACTCCTCAGGGCTACGAATATGAAACAATATTCACATCAAATGCCAACTCTCTTGTCAGAGTGTTGACATTACTTGGTACTGGCATTTTGCACGTTTGATGCACGTTTTATTAATAAAATGTGTAATACTTATATACATCTACATAAACTATGTAGCTTTATCCTATTTAGAGTCCAAAAAAAAATTCTTGAGCCCATGGATAAATATAAAATGGGGGGCATTTGGTTTAAAATTATTTTGAATGTTAATAAGTGAAGAAAATAGTGATTTTAGTAACTTGGATCAAGAGTATTCTAGGAGATATTATAATATGTTATTTACCATATTTAAGTAAAAGAAGGTAGTTTTAAGTAAATGAAAGTAGAAGTTGAAAAAGGATAAGATTAAAATAACTTCTAGAGAGTTCTTTTTTCTATTAAATTTGAGTATAATGTAGATTGAATTTGGAATTCAAACTAATTTCTAGAAAGTTTTTTTTGTCTCAAGTTTTAGAGAATGCGGAGTAAATTTGAAATTTAAATCGATAAAACGTTTAATTATTTTTGTCTTTTTCTTTGATGATGTGGAGGCTCTAAGATTTAAGAAATTTTCTCCTTTTTTCTTTATTTTTCAAAAAATGGAGAAGGTGTGCCATTTGCATTATAGAGTAGTATATAGATAGATATCAGGGGTACATATGCTTGTAAAGAAGTGGCTAAGGATACATATTTTTCCTTAAGTGGATCGTTTGTTTCATCAAAGCATCCTCAGATACAAGAAAATGTTTCTTTAGAGTCTCTTAGAAAAAAATTATTCCATACGCTATTGAATGAAAATACAATACAAAGCTTGACCTTTTTGGCATTGAAGCGAAAACTGGAGTTATGAAGCATATCTTGCAGTTCTACCTGAGCATTTCTTTGTGTTATTTCTGCTGCCATAAATTTAGTTGTATGTTGAGCCTTGCTTTTCTCACCACAAAGGTTTATTCAGTCAAAAAATTTAGTGAATTGCCAAATCCGCATTCAAGGTCCTTACAAATGTATTTTCATGGCGTAATTTACTTTAGATTTCCATTGAAATATGATTTATTATTCACTATCATTACTTGCAGAAGTTCTATTACATATTATTTACTATCATTTACAAGCGAATGTTGAGCCTTGCTACATGAAAAGATATGGTTGCCAAATGCCTCAATGAAAGTATATTGTTCGATAGGAGTGAGTGGAGGCGGAGGATTCATGTGCTGGACCCGACATGATTCTCATGTTGGTTCATGTAACCTACCCCATATGCTTGGGATAAAAGGCTGAGTTGTTGTATTGTCTGGACAATTACTTTAAAATCACATAGAATGTGTTAGTCAAGGCTGTTGGGGATCAACTCATTGCATTTCACTACTAATTTATGATATATTTCACTCTAGTGTTGCTGGATAAGGACCAAATCTTGCTTTATATACATTTTGGTTGTGATAGATGCCTTTTCTATGCGAATCACATGTCCTATATGTGCCTAACCTAATTTTTATTTGAACTTATGAACTTAAATGAGTTTGAGGAGTGCTTATAACCTGCCGAACATTCGCGATACCATATTATGCAATAAAACATACAATATTTGCAATTAAACCGACAGTAATCTTCCTACTGTTTCCCCATGATTCCAACTTCCTCTTCACTCTCTTACCCTCATTTCATTTGATAATCTGTGATCGCCTTCTGATCATGCTATAACCAGTGGCGGAGCCCGGAAATAAAGTCAGGTGGGGCGAAAAGTTTTAACTGTCATAAAATATTATAAAGAAACTCGAAAAAATAAATTGATATTACATAAAATTTTGGACATCAAATCACTTTTAAGTTCATTATTGTATATTTTATATTATAATCAAACATAATTACTTTTAACTTTTTAAGTTTCTCAAGGTGTTTTAAAAGAAATTTATGCAATGGGCAATGGCTTCTCTTAGAGAAAGGAAGAAAGGAAGAATAAAAACTTTAGGACGTCAGGTTCGAACCTGCATCCTTCAACCCTGAAGCCTAAGGGTGTACACTCACAACCACCAAGCTATTGCAACCTACATTTATAATGGTTACTTATTAAATATATCTATAATATATGAACTCTCTCTCTCTCTCTCTCTCTCTCTGTGTGTGTGTGTGTGTGTGTGTGTGTGTGTGTGTGTGTGTTCATCGAAACTCCAAATCCAGATAGGGCGGCCGCCTATCCTCGGCTCTATGTAGATCCGCCCCTGGCTATAACCTATTCGCAATTTATCTTTCTTGTCTTTTAAACTGGTCAATCACTGATATCAACATGATAGTTTTTGTCCCCTTTATTAAAGCAACTAAGCCAGACTTCAATATGAATTATCTATTGATTCCTCCTTAAAGCTCCTGATATACGATTACTTTCTTGGATCCTTTGCTGGAGGACAAGACATGATCAAGGAAGATATTATGTTTTCAACTTGTTCATGCATATAGTTAGTTATCTTTATTACAGCTTATAATGACTATAATATATAAATTGTTCATGCATACTCTTGCGTTACCTATCTTTTCCTGTCTTTTGCAGATAGACATGGATACAATTGAAGTGAGTAACCTGAATAGGCAATTCTTGTTCCGCAAATTTCATGTGGGGCAGTCTAAGGCTAAAGTATGTAAGAGAAGTCCCCGTTATTGGCATTCACAACTTAAGTTCCTGATGTTTTTCTTGCATGTATGCATGAAAATCCATGTATTCTGCTTAATTCGGCTCCTTTACTATTTCACCAGGTTGCTCGAGATGCTGTTTTGAAATTTCGGCCTAACATTAATATAACACCGTACCATGCAAATGTCAAGGATCCAGAATTTAATGTAGAATTCTTTAAACAATTCAATGTGGTATTGAATGGTCTTGACAACCTAGATGCTAGACGGCATGTTAACCGTCTTTGCTTGGCTGCTGAAGTACCTTTGGTTGAAAGTGGAACCACAGGATTTCTAGGGCAGGTTTGTGAGTATTGCCTCAAATTTCTTCATTTATTATACCTACTGTAGGATTTTTTTTAATATTACAGTTCCACCTTTTACGTTGCTTCAATAATATAAGAACTGTGTTTCAAATATATCTTCATTAGGCTAAGGATTTTGGGCCATAGAGCCCAGCAAAAAGGGTCTCTCTGTCAGATAGGCTCTAAGCTGGTCTGTTGTTGAAGAAAGAAGAAATGTCTCCTTGGTGCTTAGGCTCTCGGTCTAGGTGTCGGAAGTTGTTGACCGCTTCACATTGCTCCGCTTAAGAAGCCGGTGGTTGTCACCTAATTATTGTTATTATTAATTATATACAATTAGACTCCTAAGATCGCGTGCTCAAAGTATATTACAGCTCAAATTATTGTAGCGTGATACTATTATCTTCATCATTGTATACCACCAATAGCCTTACACACAGGCAGAGGGTGTCTCATAACAACAGACAGCCTTGATCTTCCACCTTTGGCGATCCACCTGAACAAAAAAATGCATATTAAAATCCTTAGTTTTCATGGATATTATCCAATTATTTATCCATACCGAGTCTTCCAAAGGGTAGGAGGTTGCCAGGGCATGAAAATTATGGAAAGTTGATCACACGTTCAAGGCATGCAATCATCGAGGGGAGAGAAGGTCGACCCTATTTTAGGGTAGGTGTTGGGCCCCGCAAGGGTTCGGTCTATAACTCCAACAACAAAAAGGAGAATAAATTATCTATATCGTAGTGTGGGGCTATAACAACGAAACATCATATCAACCAATATTTCAAACATTTACGTCACCATGTGTAGACTTTTATACACACCCTTTTTCTGTCATGGTGGACTGTCTAGGCACCAAGATGGACGTTCTTTTGGAACTTTTTTCTTATATATGCTAAACAACCTTGCTCTGTACAAATTTTCCCACAATGGTACAAGAAAGCTTATATAGCATGACGTAGTTCCAATTTTTAGCCATGTCACATTATTGCTTTGAGGGGGGAAATAAAATTAATATTGGCAACTATCCTCTTTCTGATTATGGACTGTTTGGTACCTTAATGGCTGCATACTTGTGTCTCTGTTACCAAAAGTCAACACAGACTTAATTTATAATTTCTTTTGACAATTTTTTGATTGGATGCTATTTGCTTATTGTGTACCATTTGTCCTCTATGATTCTCATATATCATTATATTTTCAATTAATCAGGTTACTGTCCATGTAAAGGGTAAAACAGAGTGCTATGAATGCCAGCCTAAACCAACACCTAAGACCTATCCCGTATGCACCATTACGAGCAGTCCGTCAAAGGTATTATCCTTTTAAAGAATGAGTTACATGTGTCGTTTTGAATGTTTTGCGTCCCCTCACCGGGTCTCCCTTTTTAGATGCATTTATGCATCACTTAATGCTTAAAAATAATTATTTGAGAACCAAATAGATTTATTTTTTTTAATCATGCTGGCATTTTATTGTCTTTCATCTCTTTTATCTTTATAATTTCTGTTCTTTGTTTAAATATCTGCACACCCTTTACTCAACAGAGTAGTGATGGAGGCAAAAGTATTTTCTCAATGTACTCTGTATATCACAATAATTGTTGTACATTTTAAATTTTTTGGACTCTGTGATGTCTATGTGGAATCTTCCTTTGCTTATGCTGTACACGACACGTGTTCTGCAATCACAGCTGATACAAATCTTACTGAACACACAAATTATATCCATTTTGCTCCTGTCTATCGAGGCACAAAATTTGGTAGTTCACTTGATATGCTTTTGTTCAACATATCACTGCTCATTTAATTAGCTGCAAGTTCGGGTAGCTATAAGGTAGCCATTTTAAATGAAACATATCAGCATTAAATAGCATCCCAAGTACATGTGAACTTGACTGACAACACGGCATGCACTATCATTGTTACAATTTGTTCCCTAATGAATGATATGCTAAATTATATAAACCTCCACATATTATTATTGAAATACCTCTGGCTAAGACATTTGGTGAGCTTATTGTTTCACTTCACCACCTTTCTTACTACATCTCACTCATCTTCTTCCTCCTATCAGCCGACCCCAATTTGAAACCAAGTCCGTCCATAATTCATAATCACAAAATCTATCACACACCATAATCAAATTACCCAATCTCTCATTCAATTGGAACAATCTCTCTAATGGATCGCGAGAGGGGGGGGAAGTGGGGGGGGGGAGGTAGGTTTCCACCCTCCCCACTTACCATTTCATTCCTTATATTTTATTTGTAGGGTGGGGGTGGTTTGGATTCTTGGAGGATTCAATTTAGCTTGATAATAATTTGTGTCCATCTTCAGTTCTATTTGCCATAGTTGTTTTTTCTAACAGAGAACTATTTATTATTAATATACATAATCTCGGGGGCAGTCCTGTGCATGAGGGTCCAAAAATTGTGGGTCTGGGGGCTGTGAGAGGCATATGACTTTCCCCTAAATTGTCGAGGTTGTTTCTGTGACTCAAAAGCATGACATCCATTCTCCAAAATACAAATGGATCTTCTTTACCAAGCACAACTACCAACTATAAGGTGATTGCTTAGTTAATACTATTAAGTATTAACTATTACATTTTAAAGATTTGATGATATATTGATAGCGAATTCTGGATCAAATTTAAATCATCAGAATCACTTAAGAGTCTAGAGATATTCTTGAGGGTCAGGGTGCATGCTTCATTCCACGAGTCAAATGATTCAAATTTTAGACCATAAAGAATTCGTGAAGAGATTATACAGTATATAATATGTACTTGGCTCATACATGTGAAAAATTCGGGGAGAAAAAAGAAAAGAAAAATAAATACCACCTAGCAAGTGATGCTAATTAATATTAATATTAACATAGTGAATAATTATCAATTATGTACCAATCTGTCTCATTGTTGTGACTTATTGCACTCTACTAAGTGGTATATCAGAATGAGCTGTCATTATGATTATTCGTTGACTGTGATACTGGTTTTAGTTCCTTATGTGCCAAATTCTGAACTGGTATAGCCATTCATCTTTTTCCATATTTGCTGATCTTTAGTCATGATCCTTGGATTACATTTTGAATTGTTGCTAAGTTGAATTTTAGAACCCTGCCTTATTCAGTTACTTCTGTTCCTTGTATTATGGTGAACAATTTTTAAACATGTTTTCCTTTATCTATATTTTCTTCATTACCCTTTCATTTTCAGTAATGATGTTTTAGCTGTTTCTTACGAGCTTGTATCTATTTTTATCTCACTTTAATAATGAATTTAAATCTATCTGTATTACAGTTTGTTCATTGCATTGTTTGGGCAAAAGAACTGCTTTTTGCAAAGTTGTTCGGAGATAAAAATCAGGGCAATGATCTTAATGTGCGTTCCAGTGATGGTGCTGACTCATCAAAGCACACAGAAGATGTTTTTGAGCGAAGTTCAGATGAAGATCCTGAGCAATATGCTCGAAAAATATATGACCATGTATTTGGATATAACACTGAAGTTGCATTGGCAAATGAAGAAACATGGAAAAACAGAAATAAGCCTAGGCCCATTTATATTAGAGATGTACTTCCGGACAAATTAGTCCAGCAAAATGGGAACATGGAGAATGGTCGAGCCGACTCCGCGATCTCTGCCATGTCATCACTTGGTCTTAAGAATCCCCAAGATGTTTGGAGTCTTGTTGAAAATACAAAGATCTTTTTGGAGGCCCTGAGATTATTTATTGAGGAACGGGCGGAGGTCTGTACTTTTGACTATTTCATGAAAAAGGCCCCTAGAACTTGTATGTTCACATGTTTTTGTTGGGTGCAGCGTAGGTACAACTATTTTAGTTTCTCTTTTTGTACTTCCAGGACATTGGGAACCTGACTTTTGATAAAGATGACCAATTAGCTGTAGAGTTTGTGACTGCTGCTGCTAATATTAGGGCATCATCTTTTGGAATTCCTTTGCATAGTCTTTTTGAAGCCAAAGGTATTGCTGGAAACATTGTCCATGCTGTTGCTACAACAAATGCCATCATCGCTGGTTTGATCGTGATTGAGGCAATCAAGGTGCTGCAGAATGATTTTCACAAATACAGGTATGTATTAGCATTACCCAATAAGATCTTGTATTAAACTGATTTTCATTGTTAGATCTCCTTGTGCCCTAAACTGTGTTCCAATAAATTGTGGTATATGGCAAAATATGTTTAGTTATAAAGTAACACTAGAATTTAGATATGCCAACTGTCCTAGCTTAACCATCAGTTTAACTTGTAACACTCTTCTCCATTATCTGCATCTCTCTTACCCTTCTATCTATTAGCCTTTTCTGTGAATTCATTCATGCAATTATAAATGGGTTGCTGGTTGCTCTTTGTTGGTACTAAAGATGCAAGTCTATATATTTGGCTTAGGATGACATACTGTCTTGAGCATCCATCAAGAAAGATGATTTTGATGCCAGTGGAACCATTTGAAGCTAACAAGTCCTGCTATGTCTGTTCTGAGGTAGTATTATCTTGTTATTGGAAGTTGTATACATTATTACATAAACTTGTCTAACGTCAATTGGAATTTTTGCCTTAAACAGACACCTTTGCTTCTTGAGGTTAACACTTCTACTTCAAAGCTACGGGACTTTGTCGAGAACATAGTAGGAAAAAAACTTGGCATGAATTTCCCTTTGATAATGCATGGAGCAAACCTTATATATGAAGTTGGTGACGATCTTGAGGAAGATGTTGCTGCCAATTATGCTTTGAACCTTGACAAGGTTGTGACTGCTATTTATTAATCTACTTATTTAGAAACGATTGTGTTTCCTTGTGATCTTAATCTGTAACTACCTGCTATTTTCAGGTCTTAGTCGAACTTCCTACTCCAGTTACTAATGGAACAATGCTTACAGTCGAGGATCTTCAGCAGGAGTTCTCATGCTACATTAACATTAAACACAGGTCATTATTTACTGTCAGTTTGCTTTAGTACTAATATTACTGGCTTGCATTAATCGTGTCAGCTTGATATGACAACTCATTTTTTGGTTTATTAAATATGAATTGCTTGCTAGGAAGGATCCAAAGAACAACCACAAGAAGTTTTGACAGGCTTCATATTTGTTTAATGGTTATTATTATTTGTGTTTTATTTATGTCAATAATTATCTATAATATTTTTGGGAAAGGTGATCATGCCATACCATGCCCTTTACACATGTCTATGCTGGCAAAATATTCATGTGGTGTTTTTGCAAGTTCTAATTGGAATGGGTGCACGTTTGTTCTATAGGTATGAGTGCATCACCCATGCGAATCAATAACTTGAAATGTAAAGCTTTAACTACTAAAAGCGCAAAAACTTGGATATCTGAAATATTTTCAAGTTCTATAAAATCACCAGTTACATGAACACATACACCTTTTATTATAAGGACATATAAATAAATCTACAAATTAAAGTGAATCTCTCAGTTCATCCATTAGCTCTTTTTTCTACTTCGAGTCTCTAATTCCATATTCTGACACTCCGACAAAATATATAATTTTCTATGCCTCATTAGGAGTATCTTATCTGTATGTATACATCAAGCATCAAGGCATCCGTGTATTGATATATATATCCAACACAGGTACATTCATCGTGCCAATTATGCAACTATGCATGCAACATAATGCATTACTCTTTCTATATTTGACTAAGATATCTTCC
The DNA here is from genome assembly GCA_030015575.1 of Agapanthus africanus. Lineage (NCBI taxonomy): Eukaryota > Viridiplantae > Streptophyta > Magnoliopsida > Asparagales > Amaryllidaceae > Agapanthus > Agapanthus africanus. The sequence continues at coordinate 190,119,550 of JASDDO010000019.1, read as the reverse complement.
AGTTTTGCATTTCTAAGCAGATTGGGTGTTTGATATTAGTTTCCATACTTGGCACCATTTGGCTTATAGTAAAGTCATCTTAAAAATCTTGTGAACATGTACAGGGAAGACTTTGATGAGGAGAAAGAGCCTGATGGTATGTTACTATCTGGATGGACCCCGCCAGCTGACAAAGATAGACCAACCACAAGTAATGGGGACCAAGCATCGACATCAGTTGCTGCAGAAATTGAAACTAAAGAATCAGATGAAGTTGACATTGCTTCAGAGGAACATGGGGTTGCTGTTGGGATGAAGAGAAAACTATCTGAACTAGAAGAAGCAATTGAGTCGAAGCATAATGCTACAAGATTTGAAGTTCCTGAAGATGTTGGGGACAATGATGACGATGACGATGTTTTGCTTGATGAGAACCCTGAAATGGCAAGGAATAAAAGGGTGAAATAGCACAAGCCATTCAAAGAACCTCAACTGATTCGCGCTTCATTCCGACCTTGACATAACATTTTGCAATCTATATTTATCGGAAGTCGATTTTTGTTTGTGATATGGCGTGAATATGTATGTAATTGTGGCAGGCCATTAATATTTTTAGTTGGAGTAGGTTCATATAGATCAGCTGACCATTGAACATAGGTCTGATAAAATGCCTTGGAATCCTCGAGTGCTTCCCCTCTCAACACCGGGAAAGCTTGTAAACTAATAAAATTGTGCCAAGTAGGGTGAGTGCGCTTTCTTTTTCACATTTGTTCTTCAATCTGTAATTTATGGGTTCGGCACTGACAGATTGTAGTGACAGAACTGTTAAAAAGCGCTCGAAAATATTTTGTTGTTTTTTGTGGTGGTCAATCAATGGCTGCTTTGATTCGTCTCCTTTGTTGGAGCATTTTTATCAGATTGCTCGCTCCGCACCAGGGAGTTCATATTTTTGGTTATTAAATGGCTGTTTTCAGCGGGTGCCTATTGCGACAGTTAATATTACCGATTAGAATCATCTAGTATGCTAATGTTTCGGCATGTTAATTGATAAGAATTATTCTTCATTGAGCTAATGATGTTGTGTAGAGCCCTTGTAGTCCTCTCTAAGCTTTAATAATGCAATCACTTCACCTTGAATAGTTCTAAAATAAAGAGACATGGACACAGTACGATCATCCCCACAATCAAACCAGATACCTAATCATGCAAAAGTAAATCATGTCGACTTAAACAGAATCTATGCGAAATAAAACAATCCTGTGACTGAAATTGACATTGGCTGAGAATTATAACAGCTTCAACATCCAACAAAAGAAGGGGCATGGACATGGAAAACTGGAAACCAACAAGAAAAAGAAACTGAAATCTAAAACATAACCATAAATTGCAAAAATTGGACCTAATGTCTTCAACATAAGAAATCAAAAATTGGACCAAATGTCTTCAACATAAGAAATCAAAAATTGGACCAAATGTCTTCAACATAAGAAATGATAATTAGTCGCTAAACGCCTATATACAGTCTTTATAAAGAATTCATAATACAATCTCATCACAATGAAACAAGAGCTTGAATCTGTTTGTAGGTAATAAAATTATAAGCAAATGTCCAGATACTAATGTAACTTCTGATCCAGGTCCTTCAATTAGATGGAATAGTTTAGGCAACTCCTGTTAGCCCATCAACTCCCATCGGCTTGCTTCTTTGTACCTTGACATAGATTGTTTCAGCCTAGCATGATGAATGCATTACAGACAACAGCACCATGGAAAAAAAATTCCAATTTTATCGCACCTGAGAGAACATTAATTTTGTACAAGATTGACAACAAATTCAACTTGTATTCGGCAATTTAATTCCAACCATCTTTGTAAACAACTCAAAAGGAAACTCGTAGTGCTGCAATTGGATTCTAACAAAAAACTCCCCTGATGTTGTGTGTAAGCGCTATGTACCTTAACAGTACATGAACATAAATGAGCTTTCCAGGTTCAGGTCATTTGTTTTGTTGTTAATTATCCTCGACGACTCCATCATCTCATCAGCGCTGGTTGTACCTGTCACAACATTTTAATTTAGCGAACAGAATCTGTGTTGCAAGCATGAATTCTTTCGTAATATCCAGAGAACATAAAAGTGTACAGAAGCTGAGAAAGAATGGCCAAAAAGGTGGTGCCTATATTTCAGCAGATTCGCATTGTCAGCTTATATTGGGTAAAATCAATTTATAAAACACTAAATCTTATCTTTAGAAGGAAAAGAGAGAAAAACAATGAGCTTGTAGCCCAAATTGAAATAATTGAAAAGTATTACTGCTACAATTAACATGTAACAAAAATATATCTATAAAAAGGAGCGGTTGGAACATGCACATCGGATATGGTTGGCAAGTTTGTTCAAAATGGGAAATATACAATATATTAATATGCAACTTAAATCATACAAATATCTACTGGGAATTTTGAAATAATTGGTTCATGTCTCATATTCGAACTATTTTCTGCATCTTACATTTGCGATATGACATCCATGATAGAAATTGAATTTTAAACATTTATCATTTTATTTATTTTAGCTCAACTTCCTTAGTTGTCCCATCTTTCAGATAAATATAGGAACCTAAGTTTAACTTATTTATTTCTTGTAATTATTTTGATGAAAGTTGAGTTGTAGCTCACCTCAATTGTATATCAATAATAATAATAAAAAGTCTAATTATATCAAAACCGGCTATCGAGGTAGAGTTAAACGAAATACAAAAAAAATATGAAAAGATCCAGAACTCATTCGTGTACCAGAACAATATCTTGTATTGAATATTATGTACTTATATAGGACAATTTTTTAATTTAGGCTAATTTTAAATAATATTTTTAAATTTAGGCCACTTTCCAAAATATTTACAAATTTAGGTCACTTTTGACCATATCAGCGCGCTGCGCTTTTTTGAAAAAAATTCTAGAGGGCACACTTGCCAAGTGCGCCCAATACAATTCAATGTATGGGGCGCACTTGACAAGTGCGCCCCATTGAAAATGTATGGGACACACAAAGAGAAAAGGATGTGGTTTTATGGGTGGAATGGTTAAGCAAGTTTGTTTCAACTAATGATGTGATGCTTGGGTCCATTCTCTCAGCAAATTAACGAGTCGTCCAGAGTTGAAAACTAACATTTGATTCGTTTTATATAAAATAGTCGAATTATAAATAAAAATGGACTAGAACATAACCATGTTTAAATTAAGTTTAATGGAGCCACCAATTGATTGGTTTTGATTCGATTTTTGATGATTTTAATATAATAATTAAATAAAAATATTATTGATTTATTCTAATACCAATTTCAATTTGTTTTGGACGATTCCATATTGAAAGTCCCAAGATTCTCACATTACAAAAACTTAGCCAGATGCAACATGAATATTGTAGTGTTCTTGTATGGGGCGCACTTGCAAGTGCGCCCATAGCTTTTTTTTAAAAAAAAGCGCATGTACCGGCGCTGATATGGCCAAAAGTGGACTAAATTTATAAATATTTTGGAAAATCGCCTAAATTTAAAAATATTATGTAAAAAGTGCCTAAATTAAAAATTATATATATATATATATATATATATATATATATATATATATATATATATATATATATATATATATATATATATGAAGACTGATTTTTGCATTAATACATCTCTAGAAGATCTAATCAATGGTCTATTTTTTGGTAAAGTGAGAAAAATTAGAGACATTGATAGTAAGTAATTAAAACTAATTGCAAGTGAAATTTAGCTTAAGATATAAATATTACCGTAAGCTTTTTCTCTGAAAGTTTTTCAACATATATAAGAATTCTAAATCTAGTATGAAGGAAATAGTATTTTGAGATTCAGAAACAACTAAACGACAAGGATGCGCTGCTGATAAGTGATCACCATCAAACAAAGTACTAGCCAAAAGATTTGATCTTACCAACTTGGTAAGCTATAGGAGAACATTAAGCCTCATTGCCACAAGTCAAAAACTTCAAAATATGGTCTGGATTTTAGTTGGTGACAGTTCCTTCCAAACCACTGCAATATGAAGATGCAGAGATATTTTCGAATATTCGTCATCCTAAGACATCTCCTGAAGCCATCCTTGGTATGGAAAACTAATTCTGCACAGATAGAAAGCTTATAATGAGACTTCAGACACAAGTCGTATTCGGGCAGTTGTATTAGTATCAAATCATGCCATCAGTATGTGTCATAACTCACAGGATTTGCCGACATGGCATCATGTCAATGCTTTCCAAATAAGATAATCCATTAGCACTCAAGTCATCAACTTCCAGCTTAGGAAACCTAGTACAGAATGGGCACACAATAATGGTATAATTGTGAATGATGAAGGGCCTGTGATGAAGAAGTTGATGTCAAATAAGCAAATAGTAAAACAGGTGTAGATTATCATTTACATTTGTTTTGGAGGTTTGAGAACCTTTCATGGATTAAATAGTAGATACCGTAAACAACACATCGATATAATGCCAATATAAGTTGCTAAGCACTATTTTATGCCATTACAGAATAATACAGTGGAGACCGATGAATCTCTTTATAAAGAAGAAGAAGGTCTCTCAAGCACTCTCGTATTTTCATCAAGAATCTTATTGGTACTCATTAGATAACTCATATAATGATTTATCTTATTCAATCCACTAGGCTCGCCATGAAACATATAGATTCCAATTTATCGACATTGAATTGTTGGGACGAGAGAAATCAAATATGGAGTGACACTGCAGATTTCCTTGCAATGGCAAGACACTTGACAGTTCATGATGATTCTCTTATGTAATGTCAACATTAATTGTCCCAAGTGCTACTTTAATTTAGTCTCCTACGTAACATGTCGTTGTGGAGGAGGCATATCCATGTCGGTTTAGTACCAGATTCATATCCAAGTCAGATTCTTTTAGGTTCATCGAGGACGTTATCCGAACTCTGTTTGGACATCCAAAAGAGGTACATATTTAAGACGAACTAATGACTAAGACACCAGTAATTTATGTGTCAACATTAATAAATTATTTGTGATCTTGGTTTAAACTTTACAAAAATGATAATTTTCAATAGACACAAAAAAAATTGAAAATGAAAAATATAACATAAGCGTATTCACGAATCACATACTTTTTAGAAAACCGTGAATCTGAGAATTTGACTCGTAATGTATCTAATGCCCATACCCGAATCCATGCTACATATGCAGCATTAGTATGGCGCTGCAAAATGTCCCGCTATCGCAGGAAAATCATATAGTGCCGATTTCATACTCTCTCAGTGCGCGCGCGCATGTGGAATGTACACACACACACATGAGAGAGAGAGAGAGAGAGAGAGAGAGAGATCCCTTCTCTCTCTCACGCAAACGCCTACATTTGATAAGAAATGTTTGATTGCAAACTGAACCACACAATAAAATGAAGTTTTTTTATTCGCACAATATTTGGATGATTCACACCCTTCACCATGTTTTCCAAATCCTAAAACATTTATGAATACACACACAAACATGCACGCACGCACGCAACTACCTACTTTGATAAGAAATGTTTGATTGCAAACTGATCCACGCAATAAAAAGAAGCTTTTTTGTTTGCACAATATTTGGATATGATTCACACCCTTCTTCACCATGTTTTCCATATCGACCATCCAAATAGATCACCACCACACTATGTTCATGATGATCTCAATGTCCTAAAATTTCTGTGCAAAGCCATTTAATATCACTCGACCAACCATCAAGAATTGAACAATTTGTCAGTAATAGGAAAAATAAAGATAATTAGAGCAATGGTAGAAATCTGAGGTCACATAATTCTTATAATGTTGTTTGAAACCCAAAATCTTTGATATTTCTGAAAAAACACCAAAATCTTCATATTTTTATAAAAGACACCAAAATTATCTCTGTTAACTAAAAATCCCTTTCTGTTAGTTTGGGGGTTAGTTTAGTGGGATAGTTAACTTAACTATGGTTAGATTTAAGGGAAAATTGTTTTCAAACACACTTTGGAGAGATGGCTTATTTTCGAACCCACGTAATTTCAAAATTGTGAAAAACCCAATACTAACAAAATACGAATGTTTCAAGCCCAAAATAGATTGTGTATTATACTTGGGATATTTTTGCAAAAATTCTAGGTTTACTCTCATTCTTTGCAATCATTCACATGATTATTCCCTAAAAAAACTGAATGATTTCCTCTCGTGACTACAATGGTTCGCTTCTTCTCGGTGCTTCTCCCCCAATTCTCCATTTTTCTCCTCAATCTCTTCTCCAAAATTTGCACTCCATTTTCAAATCCCTCATCTCCAATCCAATACCTCCGATTACTCTCTCTGTTTCAATTTCTGCATCTTCCCTTTTAAATCTCTAATTTCCGATCCAATTCCCCTATCTCCGCTTTTAATCCCCCCAACTTTCTCTTCTGTTTCTGGCATCTCCATTCTCATGATTGCTGAAAATAGGGCAATCAATAATAAAGAGAGAATAATAATAATAAGTCGGAAACTAGGGCAAACAATAATAAGAGGGTCAAGCAACAATAAAAGAGATGGGTTGAAAAAGAAGATTGGTCTAGCAAAAAAATTAGGGCTAGCAATGATAAATAAAGAATAATAAAGAAACCATGAAAAACTATAGGATCAAAAATCTTTTGTTCTAATGTCTTGTGAAATCCAAAAAAAAAATCTCATGTTCTAATATTTTACAAAATATTAGAAGGGTATTTTAGGCAATACTTACATAAATACGTATACAAATCAAGGTTTGGTTTTTAAAAAAATGTCTGTATATTTTTGGGTATTTTCACAATTTTAGAACTTCATGGGTTTAAAAATAAGTCATCTTTCCACACTGGGCCCGTGAAACAATTTTCCCTAGATGTAAACATTAAATACCCTTCACCCATCTTCTTCTCACCATTTTTCTTCATCATCAAATGGATATAGCCAAATGAAACCCATCTCCTTCTCTTCATTTCCTTGACTCTCCTTCTCCGCCTCCATCTTCCTCCCTTCTCCCCACCTTTTCCCCAATCCCTTCTCTATTCCATTTGCTCCTCTCTCCAACCAAACACACAATCTCACCACCACACTCCTCCACCCTGCCCTCTCCGCTCTCCCCACCACCGCCGTCCCCTGCCACCTCCTGCAGTTGTCCTATTCGGCGGCAACAAGAACATAACAAGAAACCCTAACCTCATAACTAGTCATTAAGGGATTAACTAGACATTTAATAACCATGGCTATAATTAACGATTAAATAACGGAATTGGATATCGGTTGGATGGAAGTTAACTAGGGGGGCTAATTTAGTTTAATTCGAATAATTGAGTGTCTATTTTAGAAACATGAAATTTTTGTGTCTTTTTAAGAAATTCCAAAGATTTTGTGGTTCAATGAAAAACCCGTTTTATAAACAACTTGTAGCCAAAATAGGTCACATTCCTTTGGGATCGTCCACTAATGGATATTTGATGTCAGTCACCTAACTTTCCTGAAGAATTGCCTTAGAAACTATTTAATGCACGCACATACATATCAGACAGATGTTCTTACTTTCCAGACAAGGATAAAAAAAGGACTGCCCCTACCTTAAACCATGCATTACTGCTTGGGAACACACGCAGACTCAGATACAGCAAAATGTTCTAGGAATTACATCGTTTTAAGAAAGTTAAATCCCTTTGATAGGCCAAAGCTGTCCATAAAGGCAATGTCACAATCACATCACACAGTAAATAGAATTTTCAGAAATTCAGTTACCATGACAGCTATCTAGAACTTGCTGTGACGATATCTCCTTCCCAGTGGATAATTCCCCATAAATTGCAGAGCTCAGAAGAAAATGTTGATAGCTTCATAGGCTTTACAGGTCCTGGTAATTGAAACGTAACCAGGAACACACCTAATGATGGTAAAATTTGACCAGGCATGCATTTGAATGTACTTTCCATGGCCACAAGTCCGCTTATTGTGACAGCTCCTATTTCCGATACTTCACAGCTAAATGAATCTGCCAGAATAAACCGTGTTAAAGAAAAGGTTTGATTTCTATAGCTACTATTCTGCTCAATCAAAAGCAAACCGAGGCAAGAAAGCCAATATGGTGCTTACTATGAGAACATTTTAACGAGCTTCCTCCGGATAATAATCAAATGTCGGATAACTAATGTATATTCTCTTAAAAAGAGAGAACTCATTCAAAAGCAAAGTTATAAGAGATATAAGAAATTATTCCAAGAAATACGCAAACAGGAAATAAATTTGATTGCTCAGTGACTTTCCAGTAATGTAATTCTCTGTTTAACATCATGATCAAATTCCTTCAGAAAACAATGGGGCAAAGATCTTTACTGGAGCTTTTCTTCATAGTCGATCCCATTTGAATGGGAAAAGGCTCAGATGATGATGATTTTTCATGTGAACAAAAGCACTTATGGTTTCAAAGAAGAAAGACTAGTTTCACCTTCCACTAAAGCTGTATATTAAATATCACTTCTCATAAATTTATGGTTTCTTCCATAACAGTTGGAAATAGCTTACCTGCCCCCATATCGACTCCAGGAAGGGACATGCAGAACATATAAGATTCAACGCCAACATAGAGGTCATACCTCCCAAACTTGGGTCCAACTTCAATTCCAGGTTCAGATGGTTCTAGAATTATTTCACCCTGAGCAGAAGCAAGTATTTTATTCCAGTCATTATGTTTGATATCGAAAATTAAAGTTGAATCTCCCGAGGTGTGCAATTCGTACTTCATATTGCGTACTGTAGAAAGACAGAAGGACATAAAGTAAGAATAAATGGATAACATTCGAGTAAATTGGTAGGCATAGAAGAGAAAAACTGGAGTCTGCAAGCAAATGAAATTGACACAAATCAAGATCTTTTAGTTACCTGCATAAAATATGAAAGTCATTAAATCAACATGTAGTAGAACCTGCAGGAGCTGTTTAATTTATAAGGCAGTACTTCACAATAATATTCTTTTTTACTAGTCATTCATAAATCTTGGACCGAGGAAAGTTCAAACATAAACAGGCATCTACGATTGCTGTGCTACTGTAGAGGGAATGATGAGACCTCTGACGCAGAGGAGTCAGATAATCCTTTTGGAAAACCGGTAAGGGATGAAAGTTGTTAGGAACCGACAAACCGTACACCACATATTTGGGTTCGAGTATGGCTAAGGAAATTAGTTTACAAAAAAAATTCAATGTCAATTCAATCAGAAACAGCCGGCTTGCTAATCACAAGTGACAGCTACAATTTTATTCATTGTAAGGGGGGACCCAGAACCTTCTTTTTTTACGGGAGGAGATTCCTTTTTTTTTTTTTGCATTCTTCCAGCCTTGATTCATTGATCTATCCTCTCAAAGTCAAGTCCCCCTTGCAACTTCGCTCCAAAAGAGTTCAAGTAGACACTACACCTGGAAACTTCTAAAGACATTACAATCAACAATACATGGTTGTAGTTTTATACTGCTAATCTGTGTCCTACAAAGAACCCGCCGAGACTCATGTCGATGTTTGGGCTTTTCTCTTGCTATTTTGTACTCTTGCCAACCACACACACTTGTCATCTAAGCTTATTTATACAAATTTGGATAACGATTTAATATTACTGCTGATGGTCTCTCCTAGTCCTAATAATAAAATGTTAGTGAGTTCTTATTGATAAAATTTGGATATGAAGTTTTAATCATTAGAATAAATTACATTTGATGTTCAGCATCAAAAGCTATATTGATGTGACCAAGATAAAAATCATATACAAAACGAACTTATAGGAAAAAATTAACACAACTTTAATATGCCGATCAAGATTCTTATACTAAAGGGTTCGCAATTGCAGGACACAAACCAGTTTTCTTATGTTTCTACACCTTCAACCATCTTCAGATGAATAACCTTAGATTAAACGATTAATTTCTCTGTGTCATTATTGAAATCATAAGATCATTATAAAAGTTAACTTCAGCTTGGCCAGATAGAGATGTAGATGGCTGACAAATAAATTGACATTCCTTATCACACAGACTTTGACTGAGGTGTCAGATGTTTGAAGTCCTTTCTATAGCAGGTCAAGCAAAGGCAATGGCATCCGCACACTAACAAAGACACCAAGGAAAATGTTCCCTGCTGCACAAATGATAGTAGGACACAACATGAAAAGAACAAAGCCATGAAAAGCTTTACTTTTTATTATTTATACAGAATCTAGAATATCCTACATTTTGGGGGGAATTTGCTCGATTGCTATTTTTACATAAGATAAACACTAGATCCAAAATAAGCATTAATTTGTTATATATATCTGTATGGATTTATATAGCCACAGGCTTTGATTCTTTCATCTTATTTACCCTCCATGCAACAAACTAATAACAGTACTTACATTGATATCTCCTCTCTCTCTCTCTCTCTTTTGCAGAGTAATAATTTTGATCTCCCCTTCACCAAAATTAGCCTACCAAAATCATATCTCAGTCTCCCCTAAGAAGTGATCAATACATGCAAAGCAGTAGTGATAGAGGTGTCGTGAACATGTCGGAAAGATATAGAAACATGCACAGTGTCCGATAAGTGCTTTGCCCGACACAAATAAAGTTCTATTATTAAAAATAAATGTCATGCTACAATACTGAACGGATGTTTTCTGAGCCTCTGCAGATTCTAATTGTACTAGAGCACATTAGCTTTATATATTCTCCATTGCCTTGTCATCTAATTTGTAACTCCACATTGAATCTACTAGTATTCTTAGCAACCTTCGGGGAAGTAATAGGAATAAGGACCTAGATTCAAATCCTGGGGGCTGCACCTCAATGCATTTATTTCTGAAACTTAAAAAATATGGGAAAATGTTTCTCAATTCTGCCACAATCATCTTGCTGCTTATGCCCTCTTATTACCCAAGGTTTTATCTAGACTATCTTTCAAATTAAGTTAAGAAAGAGGAAATATGAATCTCTAGGTCATCAAATGAAATTTAGGTGATCAGATTTTTGGCATATTCATCATCGTCCCACTTTCCACAGAAAACATGAATTTATACATGCATGAATTAAGTTTAGATTGTATGCTTTACAAAATATGTTATGATAGACTCTGTGAATATGCCAGTTCTAACGCAAGTCCCCAAATAACATGCAGGAAGTGTAATTGAAATATTGAATAGGGCAATCCCCGTAAGAATATTCATGTTAATGAAACCATCAGTTACTGCTTTCAGACCTTCTCTTTTGAATTTTCAGTGGGACAAACGAGTGTTACTCAGGCAGCCACAATGCTAATACTAGGAGTATCTCATATGTTATTTTCATTTCAGAATCCAAGCCATATAAGACTCAACATCTGTAATTGATACTGACACCCGTATTCATATCACACTCATCAGTTTACACCCCAGAGGATAAGGATTAACAGAACAGTCCCATGATCCATAGAGTAGTTCTCCTCTAAATGTGCCCTCAGTTCAAAAATAATAATAGTAATTCAAGCTCATAAATTAAAGCATCTAATGTTCAACATATTACTCATTTATCCCTTCACCTACAAGAGGATACATTATTCAAATCGGATTATATCCATATCAAATTCTATGAGATTCCTTGGGGTTGTCTTCGAAACTCTCGTTGGCACATCCTAGAGTTTATAGTGTATTCTGAATGCAATGAACTGTGAACATAGATGAATGACCGAGACACCAACAATCAATGTATCAACACTTACGAATCATTTGTATTCTTAGTTTAGATTTTTTTGTAGAATGATAATTCCTTTATTTTGTGTGCGTTCCGCGCGCGTGTTTAAGCAACAAAAATTAGTGTATCCCAATGAATTATATCCCAGACTTTTAAACTGTGAGCAAATCCGATATGTATAGTATCCCGTATATGTAGGCATATCTAAATCCATGCTACTTCGGTGAAGGGATAGTTAAGATAGACACCAAAGAAGTGCATACACATATAATCTTTTTTACCCCTATTCGGGATCCAATTATCTGGAGGTTGAAAACTTCATTCAAAAGAGTAAAGTGAAAAGGTTTCAGTGGATAAGCACTTGTGGAGTGTTATGTAGAAACCTATAGCAGTTTCGGTCTGTAAGTAAAGAACATAAGAATGAAAGCATATTCACAAGCAGAAGCGAAAAAAGTAGCATCAAAACATCCTTGCAATCAAGAGGCACATACCTTCTTTGCCTACTTCCTTCGCTTCCTTCAGCAGAGGAGATGAAAATTAGGGGGCTGAAGGGTGAGGGATATGAATCCCAGGTCAGGTCACAAGTTTGGAAAGCATATCGAGACCCAAAGGTAAGCCCCCCATATATGACATGGTGGACCCAAAGATATAGGTAGAGCCATTTACACACTTTGGATCAATTATCTTTAATTTTGGGTCATTTCATTGTGTCCATTAATATTTTGTTTGTTTTGATGGCATGCATCTTATGGTCGAGAAGCTTGGAGTATATCTTATTCAATATATACTTGGTCAGGTCAGGTGAGATGCATTTGCAAATGATTTTCAATGATCGGATGGAAGGCATCACGGGGTGATATCCAAATATTTCTACTTGAAAGTGTTATACATGTCACTTTTATTTGTAGGAAGGTAAATACATAAACTAAGTTTTGACAGAAAGAATCCACTCACTACATATATATATGGTATACTATATTTTTACTTATGATATACAAAATATTTTTCCTGAAAGAAAATAGACAGGGTATTAAAAAAATTTAATATACGGTACTAATGTATCATTACAAAATTAGGTCTAACCATTACCTGTTGTTGAAAACATAATTAGGTTAAAATCAAAACATGAAATGAGACGGTATTCAACAGGATATATGTGATTCATCTTCATATTCTACCAGAGTTTTTATTGGTTTTACACAATGTAATTCAAAAACCATGTGATTCTAGAGCAGAGTCATCTGCCATAGGCCTATAACAGTACTGGCGCTTCTGAAGGCCCATTTAAATGTGCATTTTGGCAAGGAACTGGGGGGGGGGGGGGGGGGGGTTCATACTTATCTTTTCGATGATGGGATTCCAGAGTAGAATTCACTTCTCGTACCAGCATCGGGCACAAAGAAACCGAACAGTTTGATAATTTGACAAGGGAGCTTTCGCAACTATAATTAAACATAGCGGCAAACACTGTTTGTATTAACGCCATTCTCATAATATGCCTATACATGGCTAAAATTGGCACAATAAGCCCAGCAAAACAAACAAGATTTTAACATGGCAACACATTGTCCAGAAGTTGAATACTTAAGGTTCTAAATAACAAAGATTTCGACTGGAGCTTTCACCTATTTTGGTATTTGTTATCTCTCCCATAGGATACCACTGCTGGAAGAATAGGGAGCAAAGGTTTCAGCTAGCACTGGCTCTGTCAGATCAAATGTCACAATAAAGGGACCTAAGGAGGCCATATTGTTTATGACTGCCTTGAGATCCTGTAGAATACTGGGAGTGCTGCCCTCTGTTGTATATCCTCTCTTAGTGATATCTACAAAATGGCGTCACATCACGACTGAAAGTAGCTGGCACAACAGAATGCATTAATGAAGAGACAGAAAATGCAAAGGTGGCATCAAAGTTGAAAATTAAACTTACTATCGAGTTCCACTGCTAAAAAAACCCATAATAGAATTAGCGTTGGGTTGTGTTCTTTCCTTCATATTTTTTCGGGAAATTAATGTCAAGAAGTTGAATAAAGAAAAATGCATGTTAAATGGCCAGCTCTTGTCATGCGCAGGGCGGCGGCGGCTGCCCCAAGTACAAAGTTTCTAGAAGATTTTAAAAACTAAGACATTTATTCTACTACTTAAATAGACAAAAGAAATAAGATGTTATCTAAGGAAAAATAGATGAGTCCTACAAAGTAAAATCACTAATAGAGTTTCCCATAAGAATTCTTTTTTCTTAACAAAAGAGTCTTCTTGTTTTCATATAAAAGAGCCACGAAATTTTCTTACTTTGTAGGACTGAAAAAATATTAAACTATCTAAAATAGTTTTTTACACAGTTTGTACAACATAACTTACTTTCTTGACAAATGAAAACCAGCGACTTCTCCAATCTGGAAACATACGAGATCCCAAAATTAATTTTTTCTTTAGAAAAATGAACTTGCAATCTCTATTTATTTTCTTTATTTACATACTTTTCCTTTTCCTACAATAAAGCTGACATGCCAACTTTATTGGGGGGAAACTGGAAGTTTGAAAGTAGCTCATCGCTGCATATGTCAACACCAGGGAGCGACACAGAGATCAGGTAAGCAGATTCACTTACATAGACATCATATTTGCCAATCTGAGGTCCAACTTGCTGTTCAGCTGCTGTACCTCGTAAACAACAGCACCTGGAGCAGAACTAACCATTTTTTCCCACCCTTCAGACGTTGGCCATGTTGGGTAGCAGATGAGACTGGACCTAATTCCGCTTGAGGTGGCCATCTGCATATGTCCGATCATGTAGATGTGTAATTAAATTAATTGCATTTGTGAGTTGTAACAAGCATACGTTGGATATATTTGAAGACTATAAACTAAATATATTTAAATGGAGGAGTTCATGATGGTTCCCAGTGTTCTATTTGTATAAACGATGGAGTTAACAGAAGTTAATTGATTGTCTTGCAATATTGATGTTACTGGTAAAGTATTGTAGTCACTCGGAATCAGTTTCACTTCTCATGACCTGATTAGAAGATGGGCTTCATCATTATATTATGGTGCCTGCACTTGCTCGGACAAACAAAAATGACAAGACGGGAGGCCAGACTATGAGCAGGAACCTTTTGATGCCAAATTGCTACGTAACTCCGAGATAGAAAATCATGAATATAGTATCGTGTGATATATCAATTCTCAACATCGTTAACCATAAACCTAGAATCGGTGACAATTCATATATACATACTTACATACATACATATAGGAGAATGCTCCATTGCAAACCAGTCCGCACCGCACAATAAGAAAACATGAACTTTTTATCCATTAAATATTTGGGTGATATGCACGTCCAAGTTGATCTCCATGCCCCCAGACCTATGAGTATGAAAAATCAAAGGACTCGAAGGTCTATAACTCATGCATCGAGTGAACTTTATGTCGTATCATCGAAAAGACATTCATTTTGTACCCACTTGATGCATGCTCAAATCCTTTGATTAATCATACATATAGGATTGAAGGTACGGGAGATCAAATTGAACTGTGTTGCTCGTCCAAATATTTCGTGGATTAAAAGTTCCCATTTTTTTTGTTGTGCTAACCGGTTTGCAATGGAGAATTAAAAGTGATGAAGGGGAGTATAAGGATGCATGATATTAGATTGTTAGACCATAACTCATTAGTTTATAGCTTTTAGGCAAAGTACTTATTTAAACGCTCCACGCCTGACAAAGCAGCATACATATCTACAGAATAAACTTTAGGTGAAGCTTTAGAGTTTAATTCAAATGTCATATTATCCAACGCACGTATCTATTCTCAGTATGCATGAAAATACATAAAAGAACATGTCACCATTGGGCAGACAAGGATCCCATTATAAAAGAACAAGGCCATTTCTGCAAACTAACTTCATCATTAATCTCATCTCACATCCTCTTCTTCGAGAGTAAAGTAATATCTACCAATTGTTCAAAACCCATAACAGCATTGCACGAGATCAATTAGTATAATCAAGAGAGCAAATAAAGCGATGTAAAGTTAATATGTGATAGTAAAGCCCCAAAGGATACGATACCTTGTGCTTCTTCTTGCCTCGCTTCCTGTTTGCAAAGAGACAAGACGAGACGAGAGAGAGAGAGAGATGTGGATTTTGATCGTTGCAGGCTACATATTTGGGAGCTGAATTGGGATAAAAATGGCTTCTTGATGTGAGGATAAGGGTTTGAATTCTGAAAAATTTTGCCTTTCTTGGAAAACACCAACAGTGTAATTTCCATTTCTTGTCAAGGTGGTTTCTCAAAATTTCACCCATACGATATGGGAATGAAGATTTACTTTTGTAATAAAACTATAGGGTAGAATTTTATTTTATTTTATTTATAATTTTATACCGCATAGAGATCTTTTTTGGTGTATTTATGAACTCATAGAATACGTGAGCCAAACTAAAAAATCTGATTTTCCTTAAGTTCCATAGATATGTTGCTAGCTGTCAAGAATGGCCGTTATATATAATAAGAAGACTAAATTAATTTGGATGATTTAAATAGGAAGAGCTCGGGGAAAAAATGAGGATGACTTGGTGAGGGTAAGCTGAGGTTAGAAGATGGTGATGAGATGAGAAAGAAGGGAAAGGAAATGAATTAACCATACTAATTCAACCATGACCAGCTCAACTAACCAATTAATCCAGCAGCACCTTGCAAAATAGGGTATTTAGATGGGCAAAAATGCAGCTGACGGCGAGTGCAGCCTCACCCAACTCCCGAGGAGTGAGGAACGTCATAAATTAAAACCATGGGCATTGAGCCCCAACCCCCAAGTTATACCCAATAACCGCAGCTAATGGGGCTCCGGGCAACCACAACCCCATTAGCCTCCTTTAGATAACGGTAAATATCTTACAAAGTTTTTCATATTATGAAGTTATGGGTGGTTGCTTAGATGTTTTTTTTTATATCTCATCCCCAAATCTTTGATGTTTTCTTATTTCATCCCCAAAATTTTGTATTTCCATATTTCATCACCAAAGCCTATAACATGTTCAAAACTCTCCTGCTTAAAAGACCGAATACCCTCCTCCAGTTTATTTACAAAGGATGGGATGGTGGGAAGGGGCATTTTTAAGTCGAACAACTTGAAGGTTTTGGGAGTGAAATGGAAGTACAAAATTTTTGGGGGTGAAACATGCAGATATCAAAGAATTGGAGGTGAAATATGGAATATCAAGTTTTGGGGGTGAAATATTGCAATATCAAAGTTTTGGGGATGAGATATAAAAAGAAAAAAACTTCCTAAATATACCAAGGATTTAGGTGGGATGGATCAGAGAAACCCAAAGATATGATGAGATCAAAATCAAATGGAATATATTTTTCCAGCAACCAACTTAAATTGCTCACTAAAGCCTCAATCACATCACTTTCAACTGTATAGATTCCAATCAGGCATGCATTTGTAAGTATTGAAATGAACTTTGGCATTATGTTATCTACTGGCAACTTACCCATTCAGTCATTGTGATTTGCACTAAATAATTAATTAACGGATGAAAGCAACCAACAATTATACAAATATATTTGGTGGCGCAATTTGACCATAGATTAGTTTCACAATATTATTATAACAGCTAAATTAACTGTAAACTAGATTCACATTACACAATATATATAATGAAATTCCAAAACTTAATCAGAGTTTGAACACAATTAATTAATTAATTAATAGAGATGCCCAAAACGTAATCCTTACTCAGTTCTACACCAAACTTTATCCAGGAATCAAAAGATGATGCAAAACAATCATTGGGTTTGAATTTGAAACCTCTATATAAACCAATGCCACCTTCATGTTTTAATCACCTTACTACAAACCATTACAGCAGTCTTAGTTTTTTTTAATCAACCATGGCATCTTTGGTGGCACACAAAGGCCTAATCTTTGCTTTGCTAATGATCTTGGGTGTTTGGGCTTCTCTATCAACAGCTTCTAGCGAGTCGATGGCGGAGCGACACGAGGTTTGGATGACTCGGCATGGGCGAGTGTACAAAGACGCAACAGAGAAAGCGCATAGATTCAACGTATTCAAGGCTAACGTCGAGTTCATCGAATCGTTCAATGCCGCAGGAAATCACAAGTACAAGCTAGGGACTAACCAGTTTGCCGATCTCACGAACGAGGAGTTTAAGGCCACCTACAACGGCTTCAAGCCTTCTTCGAAGATGAATGCATTGAAAAAAGCAGGAAGCTTCAAGTATGAGAATTTCAATGCGGCACCGGCGAGCATGGATTGGAGGACCAAGGGTGCGGTTACTCCTGTCAAGGATCAAGGCCAATGCGGTGAGCAGATTATCTCATTTCACTCGCGATCCCTAACACAACGAGTTCGTTTTTTCAATACAATTAATTTCTTTTTTTCAATTTCTGCAATTACAGGATGTTGTTGGGCGTTTTCTGCCGTAGCCTCGACAGAAGGAATCAACAAGCTCACCACCGGCAAGCTCATCTCCCTCTCTGAACAAGAGCTCGTGGACTGTGACACCGGCGGCCAGGACCAAGGCTGCAATGGCGGCATCATGGACGACGCTTTCGAGTTTATAATCAGCAACAAAGGCCTGACAACCGAAGCCAGCTACCCTTACAAGGCCGCCGACGGCACGTGCAACGCCAACAAGGCCGCTAATCATGCCGCAAGCATCACCGGATACGAGGATGTCCCGGCCAACGATGAGTCGTCTCTACTGAAGGCGGTTGCCAACCAGCCGGTTTCTGTTGCCATAGATGCCGGGGGTTCCGCGTTCCAGTTGTATTCGAGTGGGGTGTTCACGGGAGAGTGCGGGATCGAACTGGACCACGGCGTGGCTGCGGTTGGCTATGGGACGGCAAGTGACGGGACTAAGTATTGGCTTGTGAAGAATTCGTGGGGTGCGTCGTGGGGCGAGAACGGGTACATAAGGATGGAGAGAGATGTCGATACCGAGGAAGGGCTTTGCGGAATCGCCATGCAGCCTTCCTACCCTACTGCTTGATGAAGATTACTACATGTTTAGATTATTGGTGTGTGTATGTGCAGTAAATTCAGCGAGAGGGAGCAAGTTCTTTTAATTGTTGTTGTATGTATGATATTGCCTCCCTAAGTTTGGATATCATGTATAAATGAATACACATTCGGTATATAGTTATCTTATGATTTCAAGATGGAATTTTGATGCGTAACAAAGTCACAAACAATGAGCCTCTATATGTTGAGTAGGATATTTTAGGGTTTTTACCTTTCGAGTTCGCACAAAACAGATTAAATTCCATGGTACTGATTTCACTATACACGCTTTTTTTATTTTGAAATCTTTAATATTTTTTGATATCTTTATTTTTTTTTGTAATAAACCACTTCTTGCCACAAACTATGGACCAATCTATTTTCCATTTGCTTATGAGCAACAATAGAGAGTGATATTTTTTTAAGTTTTGCAGTGTTGTCCGGAAGTAATGAAACTGGCATTTCCGCTATATATTATTTTCAATGCGTGGATAATCCAAGCCGGCAAGACTTTCATCACAATCTAAACACAACGAGCCCCTAGGCTCCTCGGTTATCCACCATTTGTAGCCTCAGAATTGAGATCATTTCATCTCTCTTATTACCGAATAAAAAGAAAACCCGAATCCGGAATAATGGAAAGCCTAATCGTTGTCATCCTCGGAAGCAAAATAGATTTCTTGTCTTCTATATATATATATATATATATAAGAGAGACGGACGAAGAAAGTAAAGATGGGGGGAAAATTAAAGATGGGGGAAAAAATTATTCCGGAAGACGGCGGCGTGGGGGCGACGAGCGCCAACGATGGTGATGTACTACAGGGTAGTTGTTGTCACGGCCCGAAACCATATATGAATTTGTTGGATTTAAGCCGCTAAAAATAATTAATAGTGGTGTCTAGCCTAGCCTAGGCTAGATGGTATGTTGGTTTATTTTCATGAAGTTGTTGGATTCGCCGTTTCTTACTAAATTTAATTTTATGCTTTATTTTTGTGGTGTGGGTATCAAAGTGTCTTAATAATATAAAAATTTTCCACTGCTTACTAAACTTAGGGCATGTTTGGTTAGCAACAAAAAAGAATTGCAACATTTGTTGTGTGCAACAAATCGTTGCATACGGCATTTGTTGCAAAAAAAAGGCATAAATCCATTATTTGGTTATCTTCAAATTTTGTAATTCGATTTCCAAATCCAACCATCTTTTGTGTTTGTTTGAACCCTGGTTGATCATCCACAGTTCATCTACCTCCTTAAGAATAAATCGAGAAGCAAACTAGGGTTTTGTAATTATTTTCTAAAGGAACAAAGTATACTTGATCTTGTTGATTAAAAAAGGTAGTTTTATTCTATTGCATTTTATTTACATCATAATCTCTATCTTTTCTTTTACCTCGAACATGTGCGAGTAATTCTCCGCTTGTTAGGGTTCGTAGGATTAGGGTAAATTAATGGATGATGAAAATCCTTAAACTCTTTTTACATCCTATAAAGTTTATGAACTTTACCAAAAAAATCATTAACATCCTAATTGGGCGCGCTTCCAATTCATTGGGAATTGGGAGCCACGACCGCGATTAGAGATTAGATTAACGATTGTTTTAGTAAAGGCTAGACATGAACAGAGATCCATATCAAGGTAGGGGTTAAGAGTGGGAACCCTTTTCCTTCCGAAAACCTTAATCTACATGCATCAATATCGATCTAGTTTTAAATCTATTAAAGGATAAAACGAGTAATCTTTAATTAATCATCCATGACTACCAAATCTTAACGAACCCTACAAACCCCCTTCTAATATAAAACCTACATCCGTAGTTAATCTAGATCTATATCCTGCATCCGTGTTTAACGTGGATTTAGAATCTACAACCATTCTTCACTATTCATTATTCTTCCTTCTTTCCTAATTAACACGTCTAAAGTAAGATTAAAACATTCAACGTTTCCCTGAGAACGACCCGTACTCATCTCGGTCTAGCTACATGTGACACCGTTATTGATTGCGGTTACTACACACACACTTTTTTCAACCAATCAAATGGCGCCGTTGTCGGGGATACGTGTGTAATTTTTTATTCTTACTATTTATGTTGAATTCTTATTCGATCAATATCATAAATAAAACAAAACTACAAATTGTATATTTAACGATTATTGTGTGAATTTTTGTAAGGGGGTCTGGAGTCACAGACTTGAGGAAACAGAGAGTCAGAGACATCCATCAAGTTCCAGAGGAGCAAAGGAGGCCACGTAGCAAAAATCTCCTCCACATCTCCCAAGTCGGCGGCGGAACCGCGGCAAGAAGGGCCAATTGGCGACGGAACTGCGGTGCAATTAGGGATTTAGGGTTGAAAACTTCTCTGGTATCTTTTCTATATCTTTCTCTCTCCTCTAAAATCCAATAAAATATCTTTTCTGCAGGATTCTTTGCAAAACATCGCCGCTCAAAAATCTTTTTGCAAAGTTTTGTAATTGGTTTGTTTATTCATATTTTAATACCGACTTTAAGGGGCAAGACCAAAATTCACATTAGGTGGGGATTTTATCACCGTTCGTAGGCCCCGCAAATCACAAACCGAGCATCCGCATCAACCCTACATTAATTTAAAAAACATCTAGACAAAACTCTAAGGACTGTCGCGCTCAATAAGGATAGAGAAAGGTCGTGGGTAATTTATCGCTTATCCGCATTACTGTTGTGGTGTCTAGGCAAGTGTGTCGAAGGCAAGTGGTTATTTAATTAGGTCTGCTATTTTCGGTGATCCTGTTAAGTAGATCTTAGTCTAAAATTAGACTAATGTATCCTTAACAAACGTTTAAGTTGATCTTAGTCTCAAATGAGATTAACGATCCTTAAACCCAATCCAAACCCAAATCTAAGAAAATACGGATTTGGACTAATCCCCGCCATACGGGCGACAACATAAATTAGTCTCCGTATACAATCCACGGACAACCAAAAACAAAACAAACACACACGACATGAAGTGACCATCTGGAGAAGGAGAAAGTGATTACCGCGATGCGGTAGCGTAATTAACTGCAGGGGCTTGCGCCTGTAGGGAAGAGCGTCCCCACAATAAAAAAAATCCCTCACAATGAGGGGGAATCTGATGAAGTCTGCTACATCGGTCGCATCTGTCTAAACCTCCGATACATGGTGCCATAAATCAACTTGGCATCATCGGAGAGGTGGACGGATAAAACCAAATAGCGTCTGCCCCCAAATTCAGGAAAGACGTTTGTCTTTCCGGATTTCGGCGGTAAACAGATTCTGGCACGCCCGGTGGGACCTTTTTCTCTTTCCACTCCACACTTCGTGTGTCGTGTTCGCGAACGAATCGCGGTTTAAAGTGGTTGCCCTTGGATTCGAGATACTAAGATTTGGTGTATTGCTCCCGTGCAGAGAAAATGGCTTTCAACTGAACTAACTGCAACAACTGCAACAACTCCCACTCCATCCTTGCTGGAGGAGTGACCTATGGGCCTCAAGCGGCTTCCGTTTTCATGATGCCAGTGGAACAGGTGACGCAAGCCACCACTGGGTTGTTATTCGAGACTATGCTCCCACCAATGAGTTTCAACGCCCCAGTGCCGTCGCAGGAAGCTCTAAAGAAGTCGGTCTTTGATCGGCTTACGACTACCGCGGCCCCTCTCAACGGGTCACCCAAATCTAACATTTCAGTATTTAACAGACTGGGCCAAAACTCCAATGGGCCCGTAAAGAAGCCCGCGGTACCTGAGGGGTTTATCCCAAAACGGATAGCCATCCCTGCTCCAGTAAATGAAACCATCAGAGAGACTTCTCCCACTAAGGGGTCGGTCTTCACAAGACTGACCATTCCGACTCCCGCTTCGGGCGAAGTCACCAAGGTTGCTACCCCTGCTCAAAAGTCAGTCTTCGATAGGTTGGACGTTTCTTCTCAGTGGATATCAGTCTTCAAGAGGCTGACACCGGCAGCAACCCTCCACCAGAGCGGGGGCATGATGAAGCCACCCTCATAACTGAGCCAATACTATTTGCAAGGCATGCTCGACGTCGCTACTGATGCCGAGTGAGAAAAGCTGGGGGCAGTTCCCCCTCTGGATTGACTCCACCAGCTCCGATGGTGAAAATTGATGCTGTTGTTTCAACTGGGAACAACTTTGAACTACTCAAGAGGGCGTGCAAGAACTCTCCGACTGCTGTGGTAAAAAGATCTCCTCCACCTGTGGAGGACGTTATAAAGTCAATTCCAGAGAAGCCCCCTCAGCGGCTGTCCTCCAAAATTCACAGGGTCTGGCGAAAGGTCCAAGACTCGGTGATTAACCAAGACTACTCCCGCCGACCGAAGAAGATGAAAGTTCGGAAAGAGAAGGACCACCCTGTCGTACCACAGAAGGTGCCATCTACTTGGATTCCCGCTGTAATGGGCCCCTCAACTTCGACCGCCCACAAAAGGAGAAGGCCGAATAAGATCCCCGCGTCTGCGACGAATCGCAAGAGCATTGAATCCAAACGCCCTAAGTCTGGGGGCATGGTAGTGCATACTGTTTATATGGCTTCCGGAAAAGAGGAAAGCCGTGCTTCTACGGGTCACCGACCGCTCACCCGATCAGTAACAAAGGCTCAAGAGCAACAACAACAAAAGCTCCAAGAGATGCTGACAACTATGGCTGCACTCACTGGGCCAAAAGCAAACCCGGAGGCATCGTCAGAGCAGCGTCAGGAGCAAGAAACCGATGCCGAATTCCTCCGAAGAATGCTCGAGAGGAAAGACAAAGAGGCTGTGGAACAAGCGGCCAATATAAAACAAATGGCGCTTTTATTCCAAGATATGATCGGGATGATGATACAGCCGGATCCTCCAGCTGAAGACCCCCAGATTATCCTTGAAGATGACAGAGGGGAGACATCGAACCCTCTTCCGGCTCTATCAGCAGCCAAAGAGGAGACGATCTCCAAAGCCATCCTGGATGACTATATCGCTCAACAGATACGAGCTCATCAGACGAATGAAGCAACTGGCCAAGTCGTCAGAACTGGGCGACCATATCCAGGATGGTACGATCAGATAAAGTACCTGCCGGAATATACGATCCCTTAATTCCACGTGTACAAGGGGACGGGAAATCCCCATCAACATGTCGCTCAGTTCAGGGCTCTGTGCGGTAACACTGGAGGTGATGATAAGCTACCGCTTCACCAATTCGTCGGCAGCTTGTCGGAGACTGCGTTCGAATGGTATTCAGAGCTTCCCAACGACTCCGTCAAAACTTTTACGGAGATGGAACTGCTATTCACCCAGCGTTTCGCCAGTGCTAGCGAACGTACCCCAATCACGGCATTGATCAATGCCAGGGTGAAGCCAGGCAAAACCTGGGTTCAGTACGCCATTCGATGGCGAAATCTATGGTCAAAATGTGTACAACGCATAGAGGAAGCTCCTGCAGTAGGCATGTTTGTGGGAACCCTCGATCCGCAGGCGACCATATCTCAATTCATGATGTTCTTCAAGCCGACTACCTTCCAGGCCTTGATTGACAAGCTGGTCTAAATGGACCAGATGGGCTATAGGCCTTTCCTTTCAAAGTCAGAGCCATGGAATGAAAAGGGGAAAGGAAAAGCGACCTTCATCGCCAATGCTCGGCAACAGCCGAGTAACCCGAGACTGGTTGTTCGTCAAAGCAACAAGCCGCGATCTCTCGATGAGAAGTTAATACGTCCTTACTCATTTCCCCAGGATAAAACAAGGAGACTATTCGAACTGGCAGTGGACAACGGGCTCATTACTCTACCGGAGCCGAGACATCCGTCGTAACCTGATGACGTTAACCATCTTAACTATTGTCCCTACCACAGAGTAATGGGTCACCCACTCGAAGATTGCCACGTCTTCAAAAACTGGGTTGAAGACCAATATCAGCAAGGCAAATTCGCGTTGTTTGAAAACTGGAAGGTGAACCCGCCACAACCATATGCTCCGAAAAAGATGGACATGCCGGGGGAATCGGGCTCATTCATAGAGAAAGCCCCATGGACCGAAAAGTCCGTAAACTAGAAATTCGCCTCAAATACGGCAATGACGGACTGAAATGTCTTTAAACTAACAACGGACCGAAACATCCTAAAACTAACCACGGACCGTAACGTCCTTAAACTACTACGAGCCGCAGCATCCTTAGGCTGACATGAAAAAAAACAACGGTGCGTCCAGAAGCAAAATGGGCACGGATGAAAACACGAAAGGGCTCCGTCAGGAAAAACAGCAGGGCTACCGGCGAGTTTGCGAAAACCCGAAAGGGCGCAATCTCGTTAAAAGACACTTGCGAGGTCCTCTTGACCTTGTAAGGAGCAAACTACCTGCGTGAGATCCTTATGACTCACAAAGGAGCAACACACTTAGGGATCCCCACGATTCTTGAGGAGAAGTTACACTTACGAGATCCTCACAACTCGTAAGGAGAATTCCCCTATGAGACCCTCACGGCTCATAGGATTCAAAAGCCTTAAGCTACAGGGGTCTGAACCTGTTCTTAAGCCATCACATTTCCCAGACTGCCCTACAAGCGGTTCAATACTGACCCTTGTATACAATCCACGGGCACAAATAAACGTCTCCTCCACCCAGTTCCACCAATGGTGTGAAATTCCCCTATTTGGTGAACAACACTTGTAGGTCCTCTCGACTTGTAAGGAGAAAATGCTCTTGTGAGATCCTTACGACTCTCAAGAGAACACGCACTTAGAAGTCCTCACGACTTCTAAGGAGAACACCACCAATCGGAGCCACGGCAAAGTCCCCTAGTTCCAAATCTCGACGGTTCACAGACAACCTAGAGACTACCTCAGAGCCATGGCAGAGTCCCTAGTTCCAAGTCTCGACGTCAACATCTACAGCCTAGAGATCAACAACAGCGTTCTTCCTCCTTCCAGTAGGATGCAGACGCGACATCAACAAACGGAGCCACGGCAAAGTCCCCTAGTTCCAAATCTCGACGGTTCACAGACAACCTAGAGACTACCACGGAGCAATGGCAAAGTCCTTAGTTCTAAGTCTCGACGGCAACATCTATAGCCTAGATATCAACAACAGCGTTCTTCTTCCAGCAGGATGCTGACGCGACATCAACAAACGGAGCCACGGCAAAGTCCCCTAGTTCCAAACATCGACAGTTCACAGACAACCCAGAGACAACCTCGATATTCGTTGCAATATTGCAGACACAATGTCAACAAATGAAGCTAAGGAAAATCCCTCGCTTCAGGGTCTTGATGACAACTCAAATGAGACCTGAAAAGACTATCGGAGATCATCCCACACCAGCGCGGAGTGGTCATGACTCATCGGGGCTCCCAAACTGAGCCTAACCTCAAGTAAAAAGCGATATGGAATATCCCTAACGCTTACTCTTTCGACGGTAATATCACCTGGAAGATTACTTGAAGACGTCTTGTCCAGCCCCCGAAGGGATCAGAGACATGACAGTCGCGGGGCTACTCAAACAGAAAGATTGTGTATCAAGGAATACACCAGCCAACGCGACGGTGTGACGGGTAGAAAACCCTAGTACCACAAACCTTAACGGACTTCTATTAATAGGAGTTAACTGTGACGTTAGGACATCCTTGCGAGAACTTCTCGATTCGTCTCGACTCGTGGCGAAAATAATGTTCCTGCGAGAACTTCTCGACTCGTCTTGACTCGTAAGGAAAAGCCTTAGGCAATGGGGATAAGGACCTGTTTCCTAAGCACTGGGGCCCTGCAAATCAGTCTAAGATGGACTATTGCATACTATTCACGGTCCACATTCTCCAAAGTCGAACATCGACAAGGAGGGAAACAATCACTTACGAGTCCTCTCGAGTTGTAAGGGAGAAAATTCTCTTGTGAGATCCTTACGACTCTTAAGAGAAAACGCACTTAGGAATCCTCACGACTCCTAAGGAGAAAATACACCTACGGGATCCTCATGACTCGCAGGGAGAAAAGTCTTTATGAGACCTTCACGGCTCGTAAAGTTGAGAAGTCTTAGGTGGCAAGTCCTAACCTTGTCTCCTAAGCCATCATTGCCCTGCAGGTAAGTCCATACTGACCCCTGTATACAATCCATGGGCATAAACGAAAAGGGAACCATATTTCCCGACAGAATCGGTCAAAGAGAGGGTCAGATCTCAACGGAAACATCTATAGCCTGCAGACCGACAACGGCGTTCTTCCTCATTCCAGCAGGATACATACGCGACATCGCCAATCGGAGCCACGGGAAGTCCCCGGTTCCAATACTTTACGGTTCACAGACAACCTAGAGTCAACCCGACACCACAGAAAGAGGAAATACGTCGACCAATGACCTCTGTCTCGGAAATACGTCATCCAATGACCCCGTCTCGGAAATACGTCAACCCTGACACCGCAGAAAGTGGAGTACACCGCAGGAGGCAGAGCACGTCAACCTAGACACCGCAAAAAGCAGAACAAGTCAACCAACCCCAAAGAAATCAGTGTCCTTGACAAATATCTCAATTCAGGGAAATCGGTGTCCTTGACGAGAATATCGATTCGCGTCGACCCGCAAGGAAATCAGTGTCTTTGCAGGAATATCTCGATTCGTCTCAACCGCCATGGAAATCAGTGTCCTTGACAAATATCTCGATTCAGGGAAATCAGCGTCCTTGACGAGAACCTCTCGATTCGCGTCGACCCGCAAGGAAATCAGTGTCTTTGCAGGAATACCTCGATTCGTCTCAACCGCCAGGGAAATCAGTGTCCTAGACAAATTTCTCGGTTCAGGGAAATCAGTGTCCTTGACGAGAATCTCGATTCGTGTCGACCCGCAAGGAAATCAGTATCTTTGCAGGAATACCTCGATTCGTCTCAACCGCCAAGGAAATCAGTGTCCTTGACAAATTTCTCGGTTCAGGGAAATCAGTGTCCTTGACGAGAACCTCGATTTGCGTCGACCCGCAAGGAAATCAGTGTCTTTGCAGGAATCTCTCAATTCGTCTCAACCCCAGGGAAATCAGTGTCCTTGGCTAAACCACTCGACCTCAAGGAAATCAACATCCTTGGCGAGAACCTCGATTCGTCGACCTGCATGGAAATCAGTGTCTTTGCAGGAATCTCTCGATTCGTCTCAACCCCAGGGAAATCAGTGTCCTTGGCGAAACATCTCAATTCAGGGAAATCATCGTCCTTGACGAGAACCTCTCGATTCGTGTCGACCCGCAGGGAAATCGGTGTATTTGAAGGAATCTCTCGATTCGTCTCAACCCCAGGGAAATCAGTGTCCTTCGCTAAACCACTCAACCTCAGGGAAATCAGCATTCTTGGCGAGAACCTCGATTCGCGTCGATCCGCAAGGAAATCAGTGTCTTTGCAGGAATCTCTCGATCCATCTCAACCCCAGGGAAATCAGTGTCCATGGAGAAATATCTCGATGCAGAGAAATCAGGGTTCTTGACGAGAACCTCTCGATTCGTCTCAACCCCAGGGAAATCAGTGTCCATGGAGAAATATCTCGATGCAGAGAAATCAGGGTTCTTGACGAGAACCTCTCGATTCGCGTAGACCCGCAAGGAAATCAGTGTCTTTGCAGGAATCTCTCGATTTGTCTCAACCCCAGGGAAATCAGTGTCCTTGGCGAAATATCTCGATTCAGGGAAATCAGCGTCCTTGGCGAGAATCTCGATTCACGTCGACCCGCAAGGCAATCAGTGTTTTTGCAGGAATATCTCCATTCGTCTCAACCGCCAGGGAAATCAGTGTCCTTGACAAATTTCTCGGTTCAGGGAAATCAGTGTCCTTGACGAGAACCTCGATTCACGTCGACCCGCAGGGAAATCAGTGTCTTTGCAGGAATCTCTCGATTCGTCTCAACCCCAGGGAAATTAGTGTCCTTGGCTAAACCTCTCGACCTCAGGGAAATCAGCATCCTTGACGAGAACCTCGATTCACGTCGACCCGCAAGGAAATCAGTGTCTTTGCAGGAATACCTCGATTCGTCTCAACCGCCAGGGAAATCAGTGTCCTTGACAAATTTCTCGGTTCAGGGAAATCAGTGTCCTTGACGAGAACCTCGATTCGCGTCGACCCGTAGGGAAATCAATGTCTTTGCAGGAATCTCTCGATTCGTCTCAACCCCAGAGAAATCAGTGTCCTTGGCTAAACCTTTCGACCTCAGGGAAATCAGCATACTTGGCGAGAACCTCGATTCGCGTCGACCCGTAAGGAAATCAGTGCCTTTGCAAGAATCCCTCGATTCGTCTCAACCCCAGGGAAATCAGTGTCCTTGGCGAAATATCTCGATTCAGGGAAATCAGCGTCCTTAACGAGAACCTCTTGATTCGCGTCGACCCGCAAGGAAATCAGTGTCTTTGCAGAAATACCATGATTCGTCTCAACCGCCAGGGAAATCAGTATCCTTGACGAGAACCTCGATTCGCGTCGACCCGCAGGGAAATCAGTGTCTTTGCAGGAATCTCTCGATTCGTCTCAACCTCAGGGAAATCAATGTCCTTGGCTAAACCTCTCGACCTCAGGGAAATCAGCATCCTTGGCGAGAACCTCGATTCGCGTCGACCCACAAGGAAATCAGTATCTTTGCAGGAATCTCTCGATTCGTCTCAACCCCAGAGAAATCAGTGTCCTTGGAGAAATATCTCGACTCAGGGAAATCAATGTCCTTGGCAGAATATTTCGATTCAGGGAAATCAGTGTCCTTGACGAGAACCTCTCGATTCGTTTCGACTCGCAGGGAAGACAATGTCTTCGCAGGAATCTCTCGATTCGTCTCGACCTGCAAGGAAATTGGTGTCCTTGCGCATGAAAAGAAAATTCTCTTGTGAGATCCTTACGACCCTTAAGAGAAAACGCACTTAGGAGTCCTCACGACCCATAAGGAGAAAATACACCTGCGAGATCCTCTCGACCCGTAGGGAGAAAAGTCTTTATGAGACCCTCATGGCTCATAAAGTTGAAAAGTCTTAGGTGGCAGATCCTAACCCTGTCTCCATAGCCATCACTGCCCTGCAAGGAGATCAAGGTGGACTATCTACGGGCCACATTTGCCAAAGCCACATTCGCCTATGAAATAAAGAAGCTATTTACGGGTCCTCACGATTCGTAAGGAAAATACCCGAGTGAGATCCTTATGACTCACGGAGGCGATGAACACTTAGAAATCCTCACGACTTCTAAGGAGAATTTGCACCTATGAGATCCTCTCGACTTGTAGGAAGAAAAACCTTCTTGAGACCCTTACGGCTCATGAAGATGGAAAAAGTCTTAAGCTACAAGGACCCTAAACTTGTCTCCCAAGCCGTCAATTCTACGGTCACACATTACTTTGCACTACTTCACCCATGCACATGCTTACGTGGGCAAAGTAGTGGGGGGAATTTGTTCCCGCCAAAATTTTCGGCTAAGAGCTACTTGTTCCCTTATAAAAAAGGGGGAGAGTCATCAAAATTTGGCATCACATGTTAAACATGTGGGCGCTCATATGCAAAGCATATGAGCGCTAAAAATAAAACAATTAATGGCCAAACAGGCCTCACGTGTAAAACACGTGAGCGTTCATATGCAAAACACATAAGTGCTGAACATAAATCACCAAGAGCCAAACATGCCTCACGTGTAAGCATGTGAGCGCGCTGAACATAAACAGGCTAAAACCCACAGCAGGGGTCACGTGTTAAACACATGCGTTCTTTTGCCTCTCACATGCAAAGCATGTGAACACCCTAATTTAAAATGTTCCTATCAAATTCTAGAATTAAATTCTATTTGGGAAATATTTTATTGATCTTCCTTAAAATAGAAAGATCTTCTCTGTTAAACAGAGGACCTTTGGATCAAAAATCCAATGGTGATCATTTGATAGAATAAAAATCTATCATAGGAAAATATTTTTCTAAGCTTATAACAAGAATAAAATTCTCTGTTAACAAGATATCCATATTAAGAAAATATATTTCTGATCTTGTTAAACTAAAACGATTTGATAGAATAAAATTCTAATCTTGTTAAAACTAACATGATATTCACAATCTTGTTAAACAAACAAGAAATCTTCTCTGTTAAACAGAGAGCCTTTGGATTAAAAATCCAACGGTGAATAAAATTCACCTATTGATCTAAAAGATCACGAAATCAATCATGATCTCTCAATGAGGGATTTTCTTAACAATTGATTGTTTTTCTTCTTATATAAATAGGGGCAAGGAGAGGAGGAAAAGGACACGGAGGGAGAGGGGAAGAAAAATAGAGAGAGAATTTAATTCTCTAAAGAAGATGAACCCCTCCCAAATGCTCTCACAAAAAAGAGAATTTAATTCTCAAACCAAGAGTTTAACTCTTCTCAAAGAACTTAGTTCTTCCTCTGGTTAAGATCTGCAGAAGCAGATCTCCCCACGAGTTGAGAATTTAATTCTCATCGGGAAGATTCTGTCATGCAGATCCAAAATCCAGGGGAAAGAAATGAATCCAAAAGAGTTTAACTCTTACAAAACATATGGAAATTTAATTCCTCTGAAACTAGGGTTCAACCCTTTAAAAAGAATTTAATTCCTCAGAACCATAGAAGAACAGCCTGGTGATTCATTAGCGTTCAACGCTATATAACAAAGCTCACGTGTTCCCACATGAGCACCTATGATGAACAAAAAGAATGACTGAGACTGAATCACGCGCTCCCACATAACCCTTTAAAGCGAGCGCTCAACAATTACATGAAAAGAGGAATAAACCCAAAGACAGTTTCAATTTTAGGGCGCCTCACGTGTTCCCACGTGACCCCCGAATAGTTGTATATAAAAACGGGGGAAAATTCCAAGGACAACGCTCACATTTTGAAGGCGCCTCACGTGTCCGCACGTGACCATTTGATGAATAAAGTGCTTAGCACTTATAAGTGAAAAATGAATAAAATCCAGAGAACAGTTCCCATCTCGGGCGCCTCATGTGCTCACACGTGAGCCAAGTGCTCAGCACTTTTATATATAAAAGAGGGAATCAACCCAAGAGAACAGCGCCAACTTTCAAGAAGCATCACGTGCAACACGTGAGCGATCTCAAATTCCAGTGTGCAATACTACTTTAGAGCCTCACATGCCACACGTGAGCGCCTTCAACTTTCAGTGCTTAACACTGCCTTAGAACATTACGTGGGAGCACGTGAGCACTAAAAATACATTAGTGTTTAACACCGTAAGGAACCAGCTTCAACCTCAAATTGGCTAAGTTCCTCCTGAGATTAAATCTCCAAGCATACCGAGCCTCTATGCTCAGACTCGATAACTCCTAGATTTGGAATCTGGTTCAAGGGTACATCTCTCCACACCTCTGATACATGTCGTTGTAATTCTTCAACGTCTTCAGAGAGGTGGAGGGTCCCAATAACCAATAAATTTTGGCGCACCCCCAAACTGGTTAAACCAGAACCCCATGGACTATGAGGTCCTTAAACTCATGAACTATGATGTCCTTAAACTTTATGGACTATGAGGTCCTTAAACTCATGGACTATGATGTTCTTAAACTTTACAGACTATGAGGTCTTTAAACTAGACTATGATGTCTTTAAACTGGACTATGATGTCCTTAAACTTATGGACTATGATGTCCTTAAACTTTACAGACTATGAGGTCTTTAAACTAAACTATGATGTCTTTAAACTGGACTACGAGGTCTTTAAACTCATGGACTATGATGTCTTTAAACTTTACAGACTATGAGGTCTTTAAACTAGCCTATGGTGTTTTTAAACTGGACTATGAGGTCCTTAAATTCATGGACTATGATGTCCTTAAACTTTCCGGACTGTGGGGTCCTTAAACTCATGGACTATGATGTCCTTAAACTTTACGAACTATGAAGTCCTTAAACTATGGACTATGATGTCCTTAAACTCAATGGACTATGATGTCCTTAAACTTATGGACCGCAACGTCCCTAAACTAAACTCTATGGACTATGAGGTCCTTAAACTCATGGACTATGATGTCCTTAAACTTTATGGACTGTGAGGTCCGTAAACTCATAGACTATGATGTCTTTAAACTTTACAGACTATGATGTCTCTAAACTTCCATGGACTATGACGTCCTTAAACCCAATGGACCGCAATGTCCTAAAACTAACTATGGACCGTAATGTCCCTAAACTAAAACAATATAGCCCAAATGCTCTTTTGATGGATCTAAATGATCCTGTTAGGTAGATCTTAGTCTAAAATTAGACTAACGTATCCTTAACAAACGTTTAAGTTGATCTTAGTCTCAAATGAGATTAACGATCCTTAAACCCAACCCAAACCCAAATCTAAGAAAATACGGATTTGGACTAATCCCCGTCCTACGGGCGACAACATAAATTAGTCTCCGTATACAATCCACGGGCAACCAAAAACAAAAAAAAAAGCACACGACACGAAGTGACCATCTGGAGAAGGAGAAAGTGGTTACCGCGATGCGGTAGCATAATTAACTCCAGGGGCTTGCGCCTGCAGGAAAGAGCGTCCCCATAATCAAAAAACCCTTCACAATGAGGGGGAATCTAACGAAGTCTGCTACATCGGTCGCATCCGTCTAAACTTCCGATACATGGTGCCATAAATCAACTTGTCATCATCGGAGAAGCGGACGGATAAAACCAAATAGCGTCTGCCCCCAAATTCTGGCAAGACGTTTGTCTTTCCGCGCTTTCGGCGGTAAACAGAGAAGCACTAAAGAGATGTTCTTGGTGTATGGTAACGGTGAACTCCAGGTGGAGTACTTTACCGATTCGAGCTTCTAGAATGATAAGGACGACTGAAAATCAGTCTCGGGTTTTGTCTTTACCTTCAGTGGAGAGACGGTATGCTGGAAGGGTTCCAAGCTATATACCGTAGCAGACTCGTTGATAGAGGCTGATTACATCGCCACCAATGATGCTGCCAAAGAGGCTGTTTGGATGAATAAGCTCATAAGATGAACTTGGTTCCTACCATTGAGCATCCAATACCTGTGTATTGTGATAACAATGGAGCTGTGGCTTTGGCCTAGGAACCCCGGTCCCATCAGCGATCTAGACATATTCTTATGCAGTATCACCTGATCAGAGAGATAGTTGATCTCCGGGAGATCGAGGTCAGGAGAATTGACACAGAGGATAACACGGCGGATCCACTCACCGAGGCCCTCCCCTAGATGCTAATCGAGAGACTTTCTGGGATGTTAGGTATGAGATACTACAACAACTGGTCTTAGTGCAAGTGGGAGATCGTTAGTGATATGTATGCCCTAGAGGCCATTATTGTATGATATAGTGGATGCTTGGACATATATATGGAGGACTTTCTTGCTCGACATGATAGTATGTTATCTGGTTGCCTTTATCTTAACATGTGGACTGGTATTATTTGTCACGACCCGAAAGTACGGAACATGACCGGCACTTAGACTACGAACGTCTCGAGGCGTACGTACTCTAAGTAAGCCGAAAACCCAGAAATCCAAACTAAGAAAAGTAGTGGAGTGAAGGAAAAAACCAATTTGAATCAAATGTTTGCAACATGCGCCGAAATATACATTTTAAAATCACAAATCTTTTCTAAAAATTTCGGCAGAGTTTCCTTTGTAAAAACTGACCCCAAACGGGTACAAAACCTGATAAAGCATATATAATGAAAAATGCATCCCCAAGCGGGAGCTAGCTCTTCGTCAATCGACGGTCACAACCACGCAAGCAATAATATACAACGCCGAAAGGCGAGGATCACAACAGAAAAGGAAACTCAAAACAACATGAAATCCATAGAATACAACGCGCGGCTCTAAGGTCGAAAGAATAAATATCACTGGTCTCTATCTTTGAAATAAATACATGTTTGGTTGATGGAATTTCCAGATACAACTGAATAATAATATACAACATATAATGATGGTCACGATGCAAGTGAACCCACATACTAGCAAATCACCCGGAAAAGGAAGTGGTGCCAGTAAAGCCGTAATGAAACCTGTACGGCAAACCTGCAAGAAACTGTGGCACAACGGGGGTGAGTTGCCAACTCGTGAATAGAATACATCTACGAACAGGAATCGCATGTATGACGCAATCCTAGGTCATACGATCACTATATAAATCCTCAAATATATAACCTACAGCCTATAACAATGACTAGGGTAATACCTCTAACAACTGCAATATCAATGCCCGTGTCAGTGCCTCAGATAGAAACATATCATGTGGATGATGTATGAATGCATGAAAACAGAATACATGTACTGAAGGAACTGTTTTTATAACTCAGTGAGATTTTTGTATATTTAAAATGAGGTATCATAATGAAATCAGCATAAACAGTGTCTAGCATCGACACAAAACATAAATACCAATGTCTCAAAATCCCAGGCTCCGGCTATCCGGACTGGCCTGTATCATCAAATCTCAATACCTCAATATCTCGAAATCTCAATGTCTCAATCTCAATATCTAGGGCGCCGTCAGTCCAGACCGGCCCCTACCATCCATCTCAAGACCACGACGGTATCCTCCGGATATCCGACGCGTCGGGTAAAATCACTGGTAGGTAGTCTCCCCCTGTCAGGCTCACATCGTCATCACCACGCGCTTCTTGCCCCGGGGTACCTTACCGGGTCCACAATGTACCCGAAACGGTTCATCCACTCCTCGAATTCGGGTCTCACATGTCGCTCTCAGCACCGAGAAAACACATGGTGGACACACTGAAATATCATATCAAGGGTAACCGGGTTTTTTAAACAATTACATATTCTCTTTTGAAATACCCACGGTTCCCAAATCCAGAAATCTCATGGAAGTCCGAATCCAAATCATCAATAGCACGTAAAACCGTGAATATAGGCATGAGAATCCATGAATGCGGCATAACAATGAATAACAGTATGCATGAAGTGACAAGTAATAACTACAATATCTAAGCTGACATATAAGGCAAGTACACTAATATCATGTCAAAACTACTAGCTAACAAGCTAAATCAAGCAATAATATTCTCTAAGTGTACGTGACTTGGTAATTACCAATGAAGATGTGTGTGAACCGGCAAGTAAGTGTACGTGGTACATACGTATCATCGGTAATGGTGCTGGTGTCCTAACAGCATGATATCAATAATGGAATATGCAGTACAATAAGTATGCGATACGGAGCGAACGACAATAATGTGCGGGAGCAGAGTACTAGACACAACGATAACTATAAGTCAAACAATGGTGCCTTTTAAAAATAACACGAATCGCGGTGTTTTGAAAATAAGGGCTACGGTGTTTTTAAGAAAAGATGCGTCTTTTGAAATATCCGTAGAATACCTTGACCTGTCCTTTAAAATACCCGCGATTCGTTAGCTTTTGAAATAGGTAGGAGTCGAATCTAATCTACCAACTACACTAAACTATAGGGCTAAGCTAACTGGCTAACTGAAGGTAAGGAAACCGCCTAACATCTGAGTCGATACATACATACATACATATATATATATATATATATATATATATATATATAAGTCGGTGATCCCGCCTCGATAATATCACATCCGATACCATATCTATAATCAGTTATTCCCAAGTCAAGAGTGCAGATCAAACATCAATATAGCTCATACGTAAATCCGTCGTACGGCATCCCAAATCTGGGTACGGGTCAATATCACATTCATCACTTTATTCATCTGATATCCTCTTGATCAAAGATCACAATCCAGGGTACTGACCTACGTCTAGTACATTACTAATATCATCAATAAGATCATGACCTAACTGCTGATCTACAGCCTCAAACAAACCGATATCATCGTCATATATCACAAAGAGGTATACATCGCCCAAAGCGACCCATTATAAATATCTTATCATATCATATCCTATCTCATATCATGATCACATGTCAACCATTTTATATATATATCACTATTTACATGGCATCGTCATCCAAAGATCCGCTATAACATCAGGACGTATCTCAAGTACGAATCCTGCCATATCACCGATCTCACGGTCTCAAATCACATCTCATCGACTCACCTTAAATCCCAAATACTATTCTCAAATCCAGTATGTGAACACATAGTCTCATACCCATGTGAACACATAACCATATAAGCACATATGAAAGAAGGATGTATGCAAGTATGGGTGTGTGTGTATGTGTGGTGCAACCGCTACTCTAGGGTTTCGCAACACTAAACCAATCCAAACACACCAAATATCCATCTATGTCATCAATAATTTCCAATAATATAATCAATATATGTGTGTATACGTATTCGTATACATCACCACGAACTACGGGAGTGCTATACGCCATCCACCCGACTTCTCTCCGTAGATATAAATCTACTCACCTTGCTTCTCGTGTGCCGATGCCGATGTCGCCATCTTTGTCTTCAACGCCTCGACGTCACGTGGGGTACCTACAAAGATATCACAAACGCTAAAGCACATAAAAATCACATCGGAAACCAAAACGGCATACGCTACTCGCATAGGTAAAAACCTATAGTCTCGCATGCAAACACGACCAATAACCCTTTGCCGTTGACGTTCAAACGCCACCCGACAGAAATGAATCACCGATATCAAAATCCATGCTAAACAAGTCGTAAACCATACGCCAACACATGAAAACTAGCCCAGATTTTACCCTAAATGGAATCAGACAAAATTGCACATGCCAGGGGTCAAGTTTATAGGGTATAAGGCTACAGAATAAAAACGAGGGGGTTCCAACCTGATCTGGCCGCAAATTGCGGCCAGAAGGAATCTATCTGCGGCTAGAAAAATGAATTAGGGGCTAGGGCTTTGGGTGGTGGTTCCAGGGTGCCTGCACATCTCACTGTCCAACCAAAATTATTTTAGGAATCTCGGGGTGAAAGCAGATTTCTAAATACACTACCAGATTTACAGTTTTTTCCCGATATCGATTCACTAAATTCGTATTCTGGGTTTAACTCTCAGGTCTGGTCCAATGTAACATCACTAACAGGATTCTAAGGTTACTATAAGTCTTAATTTCACTTTACAACTCAATTCAACTCCTAACCCTAACTTGAAATTTCAAAAGTCCATCAAACGACACCATATCGACATGAAACTAGTATAGATGTATAAAGAATCGAAATACTACTTTATGGGTGCAGAAATTACCTTCTTTGGCAACTCAAGAAAATTCTTGAGTTGCACAAAGTCCTCCAAATCCTATCTTTCTTGGTCCAATGTGTAGCTAGTGAGCTCGGGAACATTTTTTGTGAAATGGAATAGGGTTTCGGGGTTGTATTCATGGTGGATCTAGGTTGAAGAGGGAGGAGGAAGAAGAGGGAGGGGCTGCAGCAGCAATGGGGGAAAGAGAGGAGAGAGAATGAGAAGAGGAAATGATGGGAGATGGTTCAAAAGAAAGTTGACCTATACCTTCCCCCTCTCTCTCATAATCATGCTTCACCTTTTCTTTTCTTTTCTTTTCTTTTTTCCTTCTCCTCACAATAGTAAACCCTAGGCAACCATACACCCAAAACATGTAACAAGTGTAACAAGTGTGGAAAAATGATATATGCACATTTTTGCACAAAAAAGCTAAAAATCCAATTAGCGATTTTTAATCACGATTAGCACTAAATTAGCATATAACTAACCATAAAAACTTAAAAATGGTATATTTCCACAAAATACCCTATTTTAGAATTTTCCATAATTTTTCCAAAATTTTCCCCATTTATCGGTATTTAATTATACCGAATATTAAAATATTCATTAAAAATTAATATTAAATTATAAAAATTCCCAAAAATAATATTTTATTTTTTTGAAATATTACATTATTATACAGTCTGTCTCTTACATGTTGATAAAGCCCTTAGAATATGTACTTGACTACCAGGATTATGATGAGATCATACTAATGGGGCCAGGGTGGTCCAAAAGTACATCCTTTAACAGTTCCTAGTCAAGGGGATATCGAGACAGGGCATCGATATTCCAGAGTAGACTGGTGTGTACGTTTCTTGTCTCTTAGAGGGCGATGGTTGATCCCACAACCATTGGTGTGTGACATCAAAGATTGTACACATGTGCTCATTAGAGAAGGGGTACACCGAATGGACTCGCCGAGGAATTCTAGTTGGTAGTATATCTATCGTCAGATAGCAGTCCTCTGGTGACACTGGTACAGATTAGTCTGTAGACCCGAGATCGTCATAAAGTCTTGTGTGGCTCCTACTGTGCTTTGATTTCCTCCCTACCACGCTCAAGTGGAGTTGTGCAAACAGGTGGATTTTGGGTACAGTCCCGAGTCACACGGAGGCAATAAGCGATAGGAGGGGTTTCGTCTCTCCCGTTATTAGGGGTTGATGTTGTGCTATGCTCGATTGGTTATAACTGGAAGTCCCTGACCAGGGCTGCTGCTGAGATTTACTGATAAGAGTTATCAGTAGTTTCTCAAACCGTTATTGGCCAGACATCGGCATGACGTATCACGTTACTAGGGTATGATATTTACTACCCCTAGACATGATATGCGACATGTCAGATGAAAAGACTGGACTGTATGGTAGTGTTACTGATAGGCTCCATGGAGAGTATGGACAAGCTTGCTTGTTGATCTTCATATCGTTCAATACCCGGGTAGTCGTTACGTCCAGCTAGTACCGCTGACGGCTTGTAGGTAACTGATGTGATCATCATCTACTGCTGGCGTATTGATGAGTCATTAGAGTCCCACACAGAAGTTTCTTGGTTTAAGCGAAACGCAGTAGGGCATATATGTGATATGTGCGTGGGTCGGATTAAATACGTGTATGTGAGAAAGTATTATAATCTGGCGGTTATCTGATGTCGGTCATGTTATATATGATATAACCGGATTATCGAATCAAGTGTTGATTTGATAATGCAATATACAGATAAATGATATTAGTCGGTTATATGTGATATAACCGGATTATTAAATCAAGTGTTGATTTAATAATGTGATATATATTATATTTGATATAATTATATCTTAACTAATATTATTAGCTCACTAAATATTTACTTACTTATATATATATATATATATATATATATATAATGAAGCATGACATGATATGATTTTCTATTTTTAGAAAATAGAAAATGAGGTGGAAATTGAGGAGAATGGGGTGAAGCATGGCTTGAGAAATATTATATTCATCTTACTTCACTATTGAAGCATGGCTTCAATTTTATAATTGAAGAAAATGAATGCTTCAATAAGTGAGAGATTTTTACAAGTCATTCTACACTTCATCATTTTTCATTCATGCTCTCTTGAGTTGAGCTCACACTCTCTCTAACTTCTATCTTCTTCCTCCTCATGCTTCAAAGTTTCAACCCCTCACATGTGATGTGAACCATGGAACTTTGAACAAACAAGTGAGCCTTAAATCTCCTACTTCACCATCCCGCACCAAACTAGCAATTTGGTGTGGCGTGTTTACTTCACTAATAGGAGATTAGTGAAGAGATATCTTGAGCTAGTGGGCTTCGCGTGGATCGTTTTCGGCACGAAAGTCATCGGAGAAAGCTCGATCAAACTCTTAAGTGGAGCTTAGTGGAAGCGCGTGGAGTACTACACGGAGCTTAACAAGTGAATGACTCGATCTATAAGGGTATAATCTTATTTCACTTCTTATAATTTAGTAGATATCAAACCTAAAACTCTAATTATATAGTTAACGATCTAGGTTAGTGTTAGTTAGCACCCTAAATTTTTTAAAATTGGCATGCTTGATGCTACAAAAACCCAGTGGTGGTGCTAGCGTACACTTTCATGGTATCAGAGCCAAACCTAGAAAATTAGACGATATTATTAGAAACACAAAACCGAAAAACTCCGAAACTGCAAACCCGAACACCAAGTTTCTGTCGATTTTTTAATATCTCTAAATTTTTTTTAAACAAGTGCAGAATGTTACATGTGATGTAAGTAGAACACCAGAGAAATTTGAGGGCAAAACTCCAAAATTGACCCGGCGAGATTGCTCAAAAAACCGGCCTCACCATTTTTTCTGTAGCAAAAGACCCTAAAATTTTTATGGTGTTCTGATCTCTTGGTTTTAGGGTTTCAGGTTATGTTTGTTTTTGCCAAGATTGCATGTGATGTTATCTTTTCCATTAGGGATTCAGAGTGTTTCGTAGTCATGTTTTAACGTCGTTACGGGTTTAAATTTGATATGAATGCAGTAGTTGGAATCCATATTTAATTAGTTTTGAGAAAACTAGTAAGTGATTATAAATCTAGCGTTTTAGTCTCGGTAGATCGATTGCCATGAAATTTCGATTCGGATCGAAAATCCGTTGTAATCACGTATCATACGCGAATACTCGCCGAATGACTGTACTAGGTAGCCACACCCCATAGCCCCAACCAAGTGACTTTAGGAAAACACCGTTGCCAAAAGCATCCACTTGGGTGCTCACGACCACGGTGTTCCGCCTAAATGCACTTGGTAGAAAGCATCGGGGTTGCGGCCATCTACTATAGTTTCCGACGAGTTTTCGATCGGTTAGTCGAGAATCTTATTGAATTATCCGACTAAATTATTGAAAAGAGTTTTTGATATGAGACTAAAATGCAAGGTTTATGGATTAGGCATGAAATTCGGAATATGAGATATTCCAGGTTTATGATGTCTAAGGAAATGCGGATTCTAATTATTGTAGTTTTCATTTCTTTTCTGCAACCGTAAGTGTAATATGTGGGGTATCCAAAATCTCGTTGCTATATGTCAACGGAATTCGGGATACGCGTATTTACTTACGTTGATGATATGTGATATTATGTGTGGCTGATATGTTTTATTGGATCGTCGTGATTGAATAGCTGGGGGTTTTTATATGAGATGAGAGTTTTTCATTTTCATTCATGTAAAATCTGTATGTAATATTCTTTTATTGGGGCACTTCCGGGTTGAGGATAATGTCACC
Organism: Agapanthus africanus; assembly: GCA_030015575.1. NCBI lineage: Eukaryota > Viridiplantae > Streptophyta > Magnoliopsida > Asparagales > Amaryllidaceae > Agapanthus > Agapanthus africanus. Next base: position 190,077,819 of record JASDDO010000019.1, on the reverse strand, counting down.
ATTGATGTATATTATTTAATTTTTTGCATTATGATAGATCCAAGGAGGGGAGCACAAGTAACCAGGTTGTAGAATCCGGTGGGAGACCATCTCAATTAGTTGAGACCGGGTCTCCTAACTCTAGAATTGGTAGGGTTACTTGCCGCTCTCGTAGGGGTCTAGGGATGTGGGTTTGGCTATTCATTATGACCGTGAAATCCGTGTTTTACATTACTGGCTAAATTTAAAACACGGATATCCTAGTATATCCAATATTTCATATGTTTCTTCTGCTGCTTGGTTCTGTGATGTGATCATATAACTGCGTGAGAAGAATGTTATATTATATATATGATATATAATAAACGTTGCTTATGTTTTGCACCCGCGCTAGTCCAGATCCTGCTCTGCCGGTAGTTAAGTAACCTAACAGTGCATGACGGGGCCCCGTGGCGGATGCAGATGGCATAAGCGTACGTTCTATTTTCGTTTCATTTTTCTGTGATGTTTAGGAAACATTAAATGATGGGACTCCGTTATGGCGGCCCGTGTTTGGATCGTTACGGTCGTCGCTCTCCATTGGATCAAGAGCAGAAGATCGACTTTTATTTTGTGGAACAAAATAAGTTTTTCGTTTCCAACAGACAGCGCCAACTGATGGAGGGCTTGATCTCCTTCAGATGCTGTCCTCCATCGATCTGTTGCGAGCGTTGCTGGACGGTTGAGATTAGACTCGGAGGTTGCCTTCTTGAGTGTGTGGATCTCAATGGGTTGAGTTTGAGGTGGAAGCCGAGCTACCTGCAAAGAAGTCCTGGGGTGAGTGGCCACCGTAGGACCCTCCGACGATCAAGTTAGCCGAGGAATTTGAGCAGAGCAGCGATTTATTGGATTCAAGTTGCCTTACTCGAGTCGTCTGAGAGAGGGGTTTTATAGTGGTCGCATGGAGCGAGCAGGCGCGAGATCTTCGCCTTCGGTTATGCCCCTAATGTTATGCTTTCGTGAATGACGGGATCTCTTCATTAATGACGGGATTCACTCATTAATGGAGGGGACGCGAAAGCGTGGGACACGGGACGTGGGGTAGCGGTTATCTCGCTTTGACGAGATACACGGAGCCGTTGCGGAGGCTCTAGGGCTCTGCAATCTCGGTTGATCAGTAGAGGCCAAGGAAGCTCGGCACATCAGGGGCTCGGAGACGAGCAGGAGGCCGAGGAAGCTCGGCATGCTTGGAGCTCGGAGACGAGCGGGAGGCCGAGGAAGCTCGGCACGAGAGATGGCTCGAAAACGAGCGAGGAGACTGAGGAAGCTCGGAGACGAGCTCTTGGTAGTCTTCTAGATGAAGGTGGAATGTCTTCAAGGGGGATCTTCCGAAAGGTCGGGTACGTCCCAGGGGAATGTCCCCGATGCGGCTCATTTATTCCACCCCGTAGAGTCCGGGACACGTCATCTGCCACGTGTCATAACCTGAGGAGACACCACTTGTGAGCATCATCATATACTTTTCCTTTTCCTACAGTAAAGCTGTCATGCCAACGTTATTGGGGAAAAAATGGAAGTTTGAAAGTAGCTTATCTCTGCATATATCAACACCAGGGAGCGGCACAGAGATCAGGTAAGCAGATTCACTTACATAGACATCATATTTGCCGATCTGAGGTCCAACTTGCTGTTCAGCTGCTGTACCTTGTAAACAACAGCACCTGGAGCAGAACTAACCAGTTTTTCCCACCCTTCAGACATTGGCCATGTTGGGTAGCAGGTGAGACTGGACCTAATTCCGCTTGAGGTGGCCATCTGCATATGTCCGATCATGTAGATGCGTAATTAAATTATTTGCATTTGTGAGATGTAACAAGCATACATTGGATATATTTGAAGACTATAAACTAAATATATTTAAATGGAGGAGTTCATGATGGTTCCCAGTGTTATATTTGTATAAATGATGGAGTTAACAGAAGTTAATTGATTATCTTGCAATATTGATGTTACTGGTAAAGTATTGAAGTCACTAGGAATTAGTTTCACTTCTCATGACCTGATTAGAAGATGAACTTCATCATTATATTATGGTGCCTGCACTTGCTCGGACAAACAAAAATGACAAGATGGGATGGCAGACTATGAGCAGGAACCTTTTGATGCCAAATTGCTACGTAACACCGAGATAGAAAATCATGAATATAGTATTGTGTGATATATCAATTCTCAACATCGTAAACCATAAACTTAGAATCAGTGACAATGCATATATACATACTTACATATATACATATAGGAGCTCCATTGCAAACCAGTCCGCACCGCACAGTAAGAAAACATAAACTTTTTATCCATTAAATATTTGGGTGATATGCACGTCCAAGTTGATCTCCCTGCCTCCAAACCTATGAGCATGAAAAATCAAAGGACTCGAAGGTCTATAACTCATGCATCGAGTGAACTTTATGTTGTATCATCGAAAAGACATTCATTTTGTACATGCTCAAATCCTTTGATTAATCATACATATAGGATTGAAGGTACGGGAGATCAAATTGAACTGTGTTGCCCGTCGAAATATTCCGTGGATTAAAAGTTCCCATTTTTTTTGTGCCAATCGGTTTGCAGTGGAGAATTAAAAGTGATGAAGAGGAGTATAAGTGATGGAGGTCGAAATCTCCCTCAGATCCCACAGATGTTGTTCTCCATCGATCTTGCGGTCAGTGGGCTGAACGGTTGAGATTGGATATGAGGATTGAATGTGTGGATCTCAATGGGTCTATTGGGGTAAAAATTTACACCCCGGTTGACCAAGTCAAAATCAAAATCAACCCCAAGCCAAGTGGGCCCAAGCCCAGGTCAAGTGGGCTAATGTCCGGGTCGAGCCCGAACATGAAGCGGCCGGCCTTCCCTCATGCCAAAATAAAAATTTTGTAATAAATAATTTTGGTGTATTTCTTTTATTTTATTTTATGAATAAATGTAAGAAAAATGGGCATAAAACCAAATTTTTGTAAAGCCCATGTCTTATATGCAAAAAGAAATATCACATGAAGCATGGGATAGGCAAAATGCCATTTTTGTAAAGCCCAAGGGGCTATATGTAAGGTGTATAGCCTATAAAGGTAAAGATAATGAAAATATCTCAACAACTTTTTTCTCTCTCCCAAAAATAATCAAGATCTGTGATCTTCTCCTTTATCAAGGTTCTAAAACCTTCCTCATTTTTTGAATTAAATCAAGAGTTTAACTCTTCCTTTCTCAAAAATAAATAGTTTTTCACCACAAAACCCACGAAGGGGAGCTCGGATCTCCAATCAGATATCGAAAATGGAAGACCTTTTAAGTCTCATCCCCTTTTTCTAAGATCCCGACGATCAAGAGAAGGAAGAAGGAGACCCATCTCCAAAAATCTAATTTTGGACAGATCCAAGGCTCAAAAGAAGAGCCAAAGATTCCTAGGAGTTTAACTCCTTTCTAGATCTGTTGGAGTTTAACTCCATAAATTAGTTTCTGTCAGGAGTTCAACTTCAAAAACCCCTTGGGAGTTCAACTCCCCAACCTAGAGGCTAGGCCCTTTCCCGCGGATGTTTGTCGTGGTCACGTGCGCGCCACGTGACCCCCGAGGACTGAGGCGCCAATCGGTCACGTGCGCGCCACGTGATCTCGGGGCGCTGAGGCGCCCATCGGTCACGTGCGCGCTACGTGACCCGGGGCGCTGAGGCGCCCATCGGTCACGTGCGCGCACGTGACCCCGGGCACTAAAGCATCCATGTGTGTGCACGTGACCCCGGGCACCATGCGCCTACGTGCCACGCATGCGTCTTTAGGACACTTCCCCCTATATATATATATGCACTCCACGCTAAATATACCTCCCCCGTTAGAACTCTGCGGGACCCCCGTAAAAAATCTGCGGGGCCCCGATATATCCAAAACCCCTTTCAAAACACAACACACGCACACTGCACATTGAGTTTGCGTGACCAGTTTGACCCGTCAATCGGAGGTTCTCTCGCTCCAAAGGCGAGGGGTAATTAACGACAGCTTAGTCCGCGGCTGCCGGAGATTCGGATCCCCACAATCAATAAACCGCAGCCTACCCTAGGTAGGGGGAATCTGTAATGCGTCTGACAATCCCGCGCGTATTCCCATCTCAATGGGGTGATGAAAAACACCCTACAGATTCTGGTATGCCCGGTGGGACCTTTCTCTCCTCCCATATTTCGGGTCAAACGTTCATGCGAACTCAATCAATATACATATCGATTGCCTGTACTGAAATAATGTTTTTTTTTTTCCGTGCAGCAATCAACTTTCAACGACAATGTCTCCTAAGACGAATTCAGCTTCCAACGCGACCCCGATCTCGTACGTGGTCAAGATCAATGCTCGTGTGGTTCTCCCCGCAAGCCTCAGTCGACAGTGGGAGGAACCGCCCCGCCAGTTTGGTTCCGTGATCATCTACTTTGCCGGAAGCGCTCATCTGGCAGAAATCTAGGCAAAACAGGTGGCCAAGCCGGTCTCAAGGGGCAAGAGGCCGAATGTTGTGATCGCTAAGGCACCACAACCGAAACGTAAGACGGTGCCGGAACGACTCTCTGGTGCTCCAGCTGGGGGCAAGGCTTCCGGTACAAAGGGCAACATCAAACGTTGCGGACGAGCTCAGGCGATGACTCCAACAAATGCACAATCAGACATATCTCCAAAGCCCTCCATCGCCCGGTCTACGGCGGCTTCCCGAAGAGCCGTAACCAGCCAAGTGCTCAAAACAGAAAGTCTGAGACAGAAGCGGCTCAGGTATCGAGCCAACAAGAGGGCCAGGACTCTGGCCAGACGACGGCTGAGTCAGCCGTAAGAATCAGCAATTCCTTCGAACCTCTGAAGTAGGTTCAGAAAAATGCCATGACCGCCAGAATCAAGAAGACATCGGTCCGAACAATGCTACAAAGAGACGTGTTCCGGCCCCAACAGAAAAAGTATGACACTGTTGTAGGGTTCCTAGGCACGCTAGTGAGGTCTCCCAAGCCATCAACCATGGCAATTTCAAAAATTATGGTGCCCACAAATCCTAGTGTACGGATCGATAACTAGATGTCTAGGCGAAAAGAACTAGTTAACAAATTAACTAATGAGAATACGGAAATACAACCTTCGAAGTTACAGAAGGGTCCCTAGCCGTCACAAGGGTGCCGCAACAGATGTGCAAAGAGCTCGATGCATTGTCAGTCTCCACCGTGGACCAGCTTAAAAATTTCTACGTTTCCGGAATGAAAAGTGGACAGAAGGGCATCATGTTTTATGGGTCAAATCCTGTTGTGCACCCGGACGATTTGTCTGTCGCTTGCCTTCCATATGAGAGAGGCATAAGGACCGTCCTCAATCCCAGATACTATGCGCCCAGGATGCGGGAATACTTTAAAAAGTGTGGGTGTCGGCTATATCAAACGGACTCCGAAGCGAAGTTTTACGAAGGGCTATGGCATCCGCCTCAGGTCCGAGCACTCATCGATGGACGAATTCCAGATAGACGGGGCATAGGTTTCATCCAACCTAATTCCAAGGCATGCTACATGATCCATGTTGGTGAATCCAGCAAAAGATCAAATGATGATGAAGAGATAGCCGAGCCAGAAGAATCTCCTTAAGAGCTCGAAGATGGCGGACAAGCAACCTTTGACGAGCTAACCGAGATTGACTTAGGAACACCCGATAATCCAAGGCCGACCTACATCAGCTCACTCTTGTCAGAAGAAATGAAAGCGCAGATAATCGCCCTGCTGCACGAGTTCGTCGACTGCTTCGCGTGGACGTACAAAGAAATGCCTGGCCTTTCCCCTGAAGTGGCCGAGCATAAGCTGGCTATATCTCCTGATGCTAAGCCAGTCAAACAAGTTCCTCGAAGAATGAGAAGGGAATTGGAAGAAAATGTCATCGAGGAAACCAAGAAACTCATCGATGCCGGCTTCATCAGGGAGGAGAAATATGCGGACTGGATCGCATGCATAGTCCCAGTGAAGAAGAAAAATGGGCAGATCCGATTTTGTGTCGATTTCTGGGACCTCAACAAGGCATGTCCTAAAGACGACTTCCCGCTACCGGTCATGGAAATGATGGTCGATGACACCTCAAATTACGAGTTGTTCACCTTTATGGATGGATCGTTTGGATATAATCAGATCAAGATGTCGCCTGAGGATGAGAAACACACAACATTTCGAATCCCGATCGGAATATATTGCTACAAAGTGATGTCGTTCGGACTAAAGAACGCAGGTGCTACATATCAAAGGGCAATGACCAATATCTTTGATGACCTAAGCCATAAAGTCATCGAATGCTATGTTGATGATCTGGTCGTCAAGACTAAAGCCAAGGCCGACCACATCTAAGATCTTAGGACCGTTCTCACCAGACCGAGGGAATACGATCTGAAGATGAATCCTCTAAAGTGCGCTTTTGGCGTGTCATCGGGAAAATTCCTGGGCTTTATAGTTCGACATCGGGGGATCGAAGTTGACCCATCCAAGATAAAGGCCATCATGGAGATGCCCCCTCCGAAGAGTCTAACGCAGCTAAGATCTTTTCAAGGCAAGCTTGCTTATATACAAAGATTTATCTCAAATTTATCGGGGAGATGTAGGCCCTTCTCAAAGCTCATGAAAAAGGAGCTCCCTTTGTCTGGGATGCCGAATATCAAGAAGCGTTCGAAAGCATCAAACAGTACTTGTTGTGCCCTCCAGTACTGGCCGCTCCCATTCCAAATAAACCGCTGATTCTCTACACTGCCGCGCTAGATGAGTCACTCGGTGCGCTCCTTGCCCAGAACAACGAGGAGGGAAAAGAGAATGCCCTCTACTAGCTCAGTCGAACTTTAGTCGGGGCGGAACACAACTATTCCCCGATCGAAAAGCAATGCCTGGCTCTGATGTTCGCTGTGAAGAAGCTGAGACAATATCTGCTCGCTCATCGGATTATGCTGATCTCTAGGGTCGACCCGCTCAAACACTTAATGACCAAAGCAAGCCTAGCCGGTAGAATGTCAAGATGGGCTGTCATGCTACTTAAGTTTGACATAGTTTATACTCCTCAGAAAGCAGTGAAAGGAAAAGCTCTTGCAGACTTCCTCGCCGCTCATCCTATACCAGAAGGGTCGCCGCTAAATTGTGAGTTCCCCGACGAGCAAGTGCTGCACCTCGAGGAAGATGAGCCATGTTGGGAGCTTTACTTCGATGGAGCCTCATCAATGAGGAGCTCCGGTAAATCAAGCGTCCCGGAGATAAAAGCGGGGATAGGATTGGTGTTCATCACGCCATCGATGGGAACCCTACGGCGTTCTTTTGCTCTCACCGAGCCTCGCACAAACAATGAGGCTGAGTATGAAGCTCTGATAGCTGGTTTGGAGCTTGCCATAGAAATGGAAATCCTTCGGCTACGGGTTTACGGTGACTCCCAGTTTGTTGTCAACCAAGTAAGCAGCGACTATAAGATATACAAACCCGAGTTAGCTCGGTACAGAAGCCGGGTGGTGGAACTCATGAAACGATTCACTCACATTGAACTAATAAGAGTCCCTAGAGCGTTGAATAGAAAGGCTGACGTACTCGCTCGTTTAGCCAAGGAGCTGGCTGAGCCTGACATGAACGAAATTCCGATCACAGTCAGGAGTCGGCAAATTCTACCCCCAGTCTCTTTACGAGAAGAAGAAAGCGCGGAACAGAAGAGCAGTCCTGCCGAAGAAGCTTCAATCATCCAAGACGAGCCCGATTGGAGAGAACCCTTCATAGAGTACCTCCGATATGACAAGCTGCCCGAAGGAAAATCTGCAAGGATTCAGCTGAAGAAGAGAGCTCTCTGATACGTGTTTGTAAATGACACGCTATACCGCAGGTCATATGACCAACTCTGGCTCAGGTTCCTATCATCGGCCGATGCCCAAAAAGTTATGAAAGAAGTTCACTCAGGCGTCTGCGGGGCTCACCAGTCCGGCCCCAAAATGCGGCTTCAGATCAAACGGCTTGGATATTACTGGCCCACCATGATAAGAGATTGCGAAGAGCATGCAAAGAAATGCCATCTCTGCCAAATCCATGGTGATTTCATTCACAAGCATCCCAATCCGTTGCATCCTACGGTGGTGTCGTGGCCCTTCGAAGTTTGGGGCACCGACATAGTTGGCCCAATTGATCCTCTGTCATCCAGAGGCCACGGGTTCATATTGGCCGCAACTGACTATTTCTCCAGATGGGCTGAAGCTATCCCGCTAAAAGAAGTCAAGACAGAAAATATTCTGACGTTCTTCCAGCATAATATTTTATACCGCTTCGGTACACCAAGAAGAATCATTTCTGACAACGGGCCTTCTTTCAAGAGCTTCAAAGTCTCAATATTCTCTACTCAACACAAGATAGACTGGAGATATTCCTCCATCTATAATCCAAGAGCCAATGGGCTAGCTGAAACTTTCAATAAGACTCTATGCAAGCTCCTGAGGAAAAATGCTTCAGCCAACAAGAGGGACTGGAATCTCAAGCTTCACGAGGCGTTGTGGGCATATCGTACCACGCACCGTACTCCAACTCAGTCCACTTCATACTCATTGCTCTTCGGAATGGAGGAGGTCCTCCCCCTCGAAGTCGAAGTTCCAAGCTTAAGAATGGCCGTTCAGCACGAGCACATGAAGGAGGAAAACGTGCTCCTTAGGCTCGAAGAGCTCGATGCCCTCGAAGAAAAGAGGTTTGCTGTACAGCAAAATCTGGAGCTGTACCGAGCCCAAATGTCACGGGCCTATAACAAGATGACCCGTCTCCGCGCTTTCAAGAAAGGCAAATTGGTGTTGGTCCTCAAAAGGTTGATCATCCCCAATCGACATGCAAAAGGAAAATTCGAGCCAAACTGAGAAGGACTGTACGTCATCGAGAAAGTGTTCGACGGAGGATCCTACCAACTAATAAATGCCGAGGGAGAAAGGCTCATGCCACCCATCAATGGCCGATATCTTAAGAAATACTACGCATGAATGCTCCAAGTCGCAGGCGAATTGAGCACACCGGCCCTACAGTCTGGATCATACATCCTGCAAAACCGTATACAATACACGGGTGTAAACGACCCCTATCTCTCCCAAGTCTTGCCGGTGAGACTACTTTTAAAGTCCCACCAGCGAAAAAAAGGTATGTCCATAAGCAAAACGGGCACGGATGAAAACCCGAAAGGGCTCCGTGAGTAAAAACAGCAGGACTGCCGGCGAGTTTGTGAAAACCCGAAAGGGCGCAAACTCATGAAAAGAGATAAAATACACTCGCAAAGTCCTCTCGATCTTGTGAGGAGAAAATCCCTGCATGAGATCCTTACGACTCACAAAGGAGCAACACACTTAGGAATCCCTACGATTCCTAAGGAGAACATACACCTGCGAGATCCTCTCGACTCGTAGGGAGAAAATGCTTTTATGAGACCCTTACGGCTCATAAAATTGAAAAGCCTTAGGTGATATGATCTAAACCTATCTCCTGAGCCATCGCTCCCCAACGGGCAACGTCAAATGATGAGTCGCTTCTGGCATTTCGCTTCAGTGTTAGCAGTGCTGATGTCGACCAAAAACCAAAATTCTAAGTCCTCTCGAGGCAAATGATGAGTTGCTCCTGGCATTATTCTAGTGCAGCAATATTGATGCCAAACAAGATCCAAATTCTAAGTCCCCAAACGACGAATGATGAGTCGCTCCTGATATCATATCCCAATGCAGCGATGCAGACGCCAACCAAAATCCAATCTCCCAAAATTCTCCCAGCCCTACGGTTTGTCCCCAAGTTGACTACCGTATACAATCCAGGGCTCAAATAATTCTCATCGTGCCTATGCCCTACCGCAACCAACAGTTACGCGGCTGGTCTCCACCCTTGGAATTATGTTCCATTTGGGAAGACCCACTCATGTGTCCTCACGATACATGAGGAGAACACACTTACGGGATCCTCACGACTCATAAGAAAACACCTTCGTGGGATCCTTACGACTCACAAAAGAAAAACACACTTGGGAGTCCCCACGGCTCCTAAGGAGAAAGTACACCTACGGGATCCTTTCGACTCGTAGGGAGAAAATGCTTTTATGGGACCCTTACGTCTCATAAAATTGAAAAGCCTTAGGTGATAGGGACCTAAACCTGTCTCTTAAGCCATCGCTCCCCAATAGGAAAAGGCAAATGATGAATTGCTCCTGGCACATGTGCTTCAGTGTTAGCAACGCTGATGCCTACCCTAACCCCAAAATTCCAAACTCCAATCCAAATGACCCCTAAGTCTTTAAACTGGGAATAGATGAACTCTGAGTCGTTAAACTGGGAACAGATGACCCCTAAGTTGTTAAACTGGGAACGAGGGAAATTTCCTCATGGCAAATGATGATTCGCTCCTAGTACCATATTCCAGCGTAGTGATGCTGATGTCAACCCAAATCACATCAAATCAGCAAAACAACCAAATGACCTCCCTGGCAGAATCAAGCTCCACCTCGGAAACAAGTCAACTTCATCCCTGACACCGCAAGAAGCGGAACAAGTCAAATCAAGTCACCGACCGTCCACGTCGCTAAAAAGGCAGAACCGACCGTCCAAGTCGCTAAAATGGCAGCACCGACCATCCACGTCGCAAAAAGGGCAGCACCGACCGTCCAAGTCGCTAAAAGGGCAGAACCGACCGTCCAAGTCGCAAAAAGGGCATAACCGACCGTCCAAGTAGCAAAAAAGGCAGAACCGACCGTCCACGTCGCTAAAAGGGCAGAACCGACCGTCCAAGTCGCTAAAATGGCAGCACCGACCGTCCACGTCGCAAAAAGGGCAGCACCGACCGTCTACGTCGCAAAAAGGGCAGCACCGACCGTCCAAGTCGCAAAAAGGGCAGAACCGACCGTCCACGTCGCTAAAAGGGCAGAACCGACCGTCCACGTCGCAAAAAGGGCAGAACCGACCGTCCAAGTCGCTAAAATGGCAGCACCGACCGTTCACGTCGCAAAAAGGGCAGCACCAACCGTCCAAGTAGCTAAAAGGGCAGAACCGACCGTCCAAGTCGCAAAAAGGGCAGAACCGACCGTCCACGTCGCTAAAAGGGTATAACCGACCGTCCAAGTCGCTAAAATGGAAAAACTGACCGTCCAAGTCGTATAAAGGGCAGCACCGACCGTCCACGTCGCTAAAAGGGCAGTATCGACCGTCCAAGTCGCTAAAAGGGAAGAACCGACCGTCAACGTCGCAAAAATGGCAGCACCGACCGTTCAAGTCGCAAAAAGGGCAGAACCGACCGTCCAAGTCCTAAAAAAGGCAGAATCGACCGTCCAAGTCGTAAAAAGGGCAGTGTCAGCTTCCCAAAAGCGGGAACCAAATCAAGTCGCCTCCACGTGAAAGAAGATCCATCAATTTCATGCACACGACCCACATGTGTGGTGTGTATTTATTAATGGGGGGCAATTTGTTGGGGTAAAAATTTACACCCCGGTTGACCAAGTCAAAATCAAAGTCAACCCCAAGCCAAGTGGGCCCAAGCCCAGGTCAAGTGGGCCAATGCCCGGGTCGAGCCCGAACATGAAGCGGCCGACCTCCCCCCATGCCAAAATAAAAATTTTGTAATAAATAATTTTGGTGTATTTCTTTTATTTTATTTTATGAATAAATGTAAGAAAAATGGGCATAAAGCCAAATTTTTGTAAAGTCCATATCTTATGTGCAAAAAGAAATATCACATGAAGCATGGGATAGGCAAAATGCCATTTTTGTAAAGCCCAAGGGGATATATGTAAAGTGTATAGCCTATAAAGGAAAAGATAATGAAAATATCTCAACAACCTTTTTCTCTCTCCCAAAAAGAATCAAGATCTGTGATTTTCTCCTTCCTCAAGGTTCTAAAAGCTTCCTCCTTTTTAGAATTAAATCAAGAGTTTAACTCTTCCTTTCTAAAAAATAAATAGTTTTTCACCACAAAACCCACGAAGGGGAGCTCGGATCTCCAATCAGACCTCGAAAAGGGGAGACTTTTTAAGTCTCATCCCCTTTTCTCCAAGATCCCGCCGATCAAGAGAAGGAATCCATTTCCAAAAATCTAACTTCGGATAGATCCAAGGCTCAAAAGAAGAGCCAAAGATTCCTAGGATTTTAACTCCTTTCTAGATCTGTTGGAGTTTAACTCCATAAATTAGTTTCTGTCAGGAGTTCAACTCCAAAAACCCCTTGGGAGTTCAACTCCCCAACCTAAGGGTAAGGCCCCTTCCCGCGAGTGTTTCCCGTGGTCATGTGTGTGCCACGTGACCCCGGGGTGCTGAGGCGCCCATCGGTCACGTGCGCGCACGTGACCCCGGGGTGCTGAGGCGCCCATCGGTCACGTGCGCGCACGTGACCCCGGGGTGCTGAGGCGTCCATAGGTCACGTGCGCGCCATGTGACCCCGGGCGCTGAGGCGCCCAACGGTCACGTGTGCGCACGTGACCCCGAGCACTAAAGTGCCCTTGTGCGCGCACGTGACCCCGAGCACTAAAGTGCCCTTATGCGCGCACGTGACCTCAGGCACCATGCGCCTACGTGCCACGCACACGTCTTTTGGACTCTTTCCCCCATTATATATATATATATTTATATATATATGCACTCCATACTAAATATACCCCGTAAAAACTCTGCGGGGCCTCGATATATCCAAAACCCCCTTTTCAAAACACAACACACGCACACTGCATATTGAGTTCGCATGACCAGTTTGACCCGTCAATCGGAGGTTCCCTCGCTCCAAACCCGAGGGGTAATTAACGGCAGCTTAGTCCGCGGCTGCCGGAGATTCGGATCCATACAATCAATAAACCCCAGCCTACCCTAGGCAGGGAGAATCTGTAATGCGCCTGACAAGCGCGCGTGTATTCGTATCTCAATGGGGTGAAGAAAAACACCCTATAGGGTCGTTGGATGTTGTTGACGCTGAACTATCTACAAGCGAAGTCCCGGGGCGGGAAACCACCGTAGGACCCTCCGACAATCAAGAAAGTTTCGAGGAATATTGAGGCAGAATGATGGCGTGTTGGATTCAGTTCCACGTACCTGAGTCGTCTGGAAGTGGGGTTTATATTGCAGTCATATGGAGCGAGCTGATGCGTGATTCCCGCCGTCCGTTACATCCCCGCGTCACGTTCTCTTTGATGGCGGGATACACCCATTAATGGCGAGATACGCTAACGTGGGATGCGGGACGTGGAGCGGTGGAGATCCTGTCGTGGCGAGATACACGGAGCCGTTATGGGGCCGCTCGGCTCCGTGCACTCGGCCAAATAGGGACGCTGAGGAATCTCGGATATAGGATACCTCGGAGACGAGCAAGTGAGCCGAGAAGCCTCAGCCATCGGATAGCTCGGAGACGAGCTATTGTCTAGCGGTCAGCCGAAGGGGGAACATACTCCGGAAAGGTCTTCTAAGAGGTCAGGTGCAACCTCGGGGGAGAGGATACGAGAAATGTCCTCAATGCATCATATTTATCCCAGCTCCACAGCCCCCGGGAATATAGCGAGCTTACATGGATGACACGTCATTCGCTACGTGTCGTGATCTGGGGAATTCCCACTTATGAGTAACATCATTATCCTCCCACTCTCGTCCCGACTTGTTTATGGGTCGAGTCGAGAGTGGCCTTCTCGGTTTTCAATAATTTAATCTCGGCACCGAGAATTCTTCGTAATGGGTTATCCGAGGAGGACGTGACGTTTGGCGGCTACGCCTTTTGGATTCTTGGATCCAGGTGGCGACTTACGAGGTGCCCCGATTCCCGCGCGTATCTTTGGTGACGTCGGCGAATCGATGAAATGATTGCGCTTTAAAGTGGATGCCGTTTCGCTCGCTCGCTGATTAGTCCAAAAAAATTGTATTTACCGTAATCAGAAACGGCGTCGCTTTGCAGCTAGCCGGTGAATACGGGTCGATCCACAGAGATGTGTAACTTTCTGTTTTTGTGTTATCACGAGTTGATTCCGATGGTGGTTTGGTTTTTGTCGATTGATTTAAAACTAATTAATATGATATTAAAGAACTTGTTAGGGTTAGGTATAAGGTAGGGTTGATAAGATCGATATTGTCACCTCTTTCAATACCGTTTAATTAAAGCTTTTTAGAAATCATATCAATTATTAGCAAAGGGGATTAGGATGATTTGGGAAGAAACGAAGTTTCTTCCTCTAGATTCTTGTCCGTCCTTTCCTATTAATTGGTACAATCTTCATGGACGTCATGTATTCCCGGCCCTTTATACTACGGTTCATCGTTACCTCGTAGGTAGGGTGCCGTAGGGAGCGGGTCATGCATGCGTGCATGAAGTTCTAGTTATGAGAAAAAGTATCGGCATTGAAGGAGGTGAGAGATATTCATCTCTCACTCCCTTCCTTGTTCCTAACCCTAACAAGCGAGGATTTTACTCGCTCATTAGGGAATTTTCTAAAAACGACATTTTTGTTGTTGTTATGTTTCAAAAAGTTTTGTTCAGATCTTGAATTATTACTTACTGCGGATTAAAAGGAGCTAGACTAGTTAACTAAGGCAAGTAATAAAATTACTCTACTGCAAGAATGATATTAGATAACTAGGGCAAGAATTAAATTAGAATTAAGGCAGGAATTTAAAAGAAAAACTTACAAAAGTGATGCTCTAGATCTCTCAACAATTCTGATTTTATTGATTGAAAAAGAGGCATAGCATTTTACAGATTTTGAGTACAATTTATAAGCAAACAGTGAAGCTAGGGTTACAGACTCTCGCAGAGGTGCAATTACAGATTTGCCCCCTCAAAATCCCAACACCCGCACCGTCGCACCGACACAAGAAGTCGGTGCCGACAAGGACACCATACGGCCGCGGAACCGCGGCAATGATGGGCCTTGGGCCGCGGTTCCGCGGCCCTTTGGTGGCTTCATTTCACCATTTTCTCTGGTCTTCATGCTGGGTTCATGGGCTTGTTTGTTCTGCACTATTTTTCTCTGTTTGGCTTCTTGGTCTTTTCCAGATCTTCAGTGAAAACTTGTAAGGAGCTTTTGACCGTTCACTTTGACATTTCGGACCGCACTGCTTTATACAATTGTAACATGTTCTTCGTGACTCGGATCCATCTTCTTGTTGGTCAAAAGTCTCTCTTTTGTATCATCTTCTGTCTTTTCTCACTGTTTTCGCTCCAAGAGCCTGTATCCTGTATCATGCAACAAACGTGCGTCAAAAGTACATGTTTACTTATAAAATGAATAAGAATGGGGCGTATGAATTGCAATATTATGGTATGAACAAATACCCCCAAACTTATCTTTTGCTCGTCCTCGAGCAAACTTATTATTTTATTTTCAATAAAAGCTAACCGCACTTTCGCAGGGAAACGCGATTGCACTGAGCTCGTGCAACAAGCCGTTAAACCTCTAGGTGTCCCTAGTAGGAGGAGTGTTGTCTCCTGAGGGTTTTCAGCGGATTACACCCATAAAATCCTATCAATTTGGCTCTTTTGACAATAATTCTCCAATTAGGTTTTTTTTAACACAGAATTCTATTATCATCGACTCATAAACTATCCACCCATATTCTTCACACTTCCTCATAATTTAACTTAAGATTATATATGTTCGACAGACTTATTCAGCTTTCAGCATTTCTTAGGTTTTCCTCTTAGGGTTCCATCTCCACTTAGGAATTTTTCTATCAACTCTACTAAAGATACAAGTTTTATTCTTCATTCCTTTCTTTTATCTAAACTCTAATCACATATCCCCACGTGTGTGTAAACATCACCCCTGCACTTGGAATTTCAAATCAAGCAATCGTACTCTCGTCCATTGTCCAAAGCACTTATTAATTGGTGAATTTTCGCTTACACATCCTTCATACGACTGTTAATACTTCTTGAGGTACCAACAACCGATTACAAGATGTGTTAGCACTTTAAAGCGTATTTCCTAGTTTTGCAACACCTAAGGCTTTAGCAGTGACTCCCAAACCAGTTGGTCTAAGGCACTAGGTGATGAAGCACCCTCGCTATATATTTTTCTGTTTATAGCCTTAAGTAATCACAAAACCAGTGTTCATTTTTTTTACTTTTGTATTTTCATTTTGTTTGCATTGTACTAAGGACTTTAAACAAGAGCATTTCAAGGTCTCTTCTACTAATCCAAGTTTCAAGGTGCGTGATTGTGCATTTTGCAGGGTATACATTTTCAGAATTCATACTTAAGCCAGGAATTATTTTTCAAACTTATACTCTAATAAGAATATCAATATTTTTCCTTTATTTCAACTTAGCCCAAAAAGTGAACTCAAAATTTGCCTATTTCTAAATAAACTACAAAGACATATACTTTCTACCGTTAATCTTCAAAGAAGGTTATTTTTAGGGTTTTTAATTCACTAAGTCTAAGATCTAGATGTTCCTAGCCAGTTAACCTATTTGTCAAACTTAAGTCAATTAGCCAAAATTGAATACAATAATTTTTGAAAATTTTCAATTTTTATAGGTTTGTTTTCAAATAAGTATGCAAATGCAAAAATATGTACAAATGAACGCGAAGGAAGAAAACGTACCGATCATACCCCCGAACTTGAACTTGACAGTGTCCTCACTGTCATACGAAACCAAGAGGGTCAAGATGTCGGCATTCCCTGTTTATTCACATTATTACAAATGATACACACCCCCAAACTTATTCGAAATAAAGTTTTGGAAAATTGATTGGAAATTCGGGGGTGAAAGTGGAAGAGGATCAATCAGTGTAAATCGGCTCCTGCAAAAACAGGAGCTCCTCCGATGGGTCCGCTGTGAAGAACGGTTTCAGTCGATGCCCATTCACTTTAAATAAGGTACCGTCTTCAGGATTTTCAAGATCAACCGCACCGTGCGGATAAACGGTGCGGACTACAAAAGGTCCCCTCCATCTAGAACGGAGCTTGCCGGGGTGAAAATGTAACCGAGTGTCATAGAGTAAAACCTGTTGACCAGGTTCAAAAGTTTTTCGCAAAAGGTGTTTATCGTGGAATACCTTAGCTCGGTTTTTAGCAATTATGGCATTATCATATGCCTCATCCCTCAGCTCTTCTAGTTCATTCAATTGCAGCTTTCGATTGCTGCCCGCATCTCCTAAAGATAAATTTAGCTCTTTGATAGCCCAAAAAGCTTTATGCTCAATCTCCACTGGGAGGTGGCAAGCCTTCCCGTAAACAAGCCGGTATGGAGACATACCAAGGTCGGTTTTATATGCAGTACGGAAAGCCCATAGTGCATCTATCAGTTTAAGTGACCAATCCTTACGGTTTTTAGAAACCGTTTTCTCCGGGATTTGCTTGATTTGCCGATTTGAAACCTCGGCTTGCCCACATGTCTGGGGGTGATATGGCGTTGACAGCTTGTGGGTGATAGAGTATTTGCGCATTAAGGACTCGAAAGTCCTATTGCAGAAATGCGAACCATTATCACTTATTATAGCCCGAGGGTGCCCAAATCGAGAAAATATGTGTTCTTTAAGAAACCGAACGACAACCTTATTATCGTTCGTTCGGCTGGGCACAGCCTCGACCCACTTTGAAACATAGTCAACTGCCAAAAGAATATACACATTTCCAAAAGAGTTAGGAAATGGTCTCATGAAATCTATACCCCAAACATCAAAAATGTCCACAACCAAAATTGGTTGGAGCGGCATTTCGTTTCTCCGCGATATCCGGCCCAAGCGTTGGCACCGGGAGCAGGTTTTGCAGTATTCGTAAGCATCTTTGAAGAGTCGTGGCCAATAAAAACCACACTGCAAAACTTTCTCGGCTGTCTTCTTTGGGCCAAAGTGCCCGCCACATGCTTGATCGTGGCAAAAAGACAGCACGCTCTTGACCTCACTTTCAGGTACACACCGACGAATGATTTGGTCAGAACAGTATTTAAAAAGATAGGGTTCATCCCAGTAAAAATGCTTTACTTGGGATAAAAATCGAAGTTTATCCTGTTTCGACCAATCATTAGGTATCAGGCCGGTGGCTAAGTAATTCACAATATCGGCGAACCATGGTTCGCAAGAAACGGTCAAGAGTTGCTCGTCGGGAAAAACATCAGTGATTGGAAGATCGAGCGTGGGCGAAGAAGGAAGTCGTGATAGGTGATCAGCTACTACGTTTTCACATCCTTTTTTGTCCTTAATGACAAGGTCAAACTCTTGTAATAAAAAAATCCAACGTATTAGTCTTGACTTAGCATCCTTCTTCGCAAAAAGGTGGCGAAGAGCTGAATGATCAGTATATACAACGACTGGAGAGCCAATTAAATAAGGCCGAAATTTTTCGAGTGCAAACACAACAGCTAAAAACTCTTTCTCTGTTGTTGTGTAGTTGAGTTGGGCCTCATTTAGTGTTCGGCTAGCATAATAAATTACGTGCGGCATCTTATTAATGTGCTGTCCAAGAACAGCACCAATAGCAAAGTCTGATGCGTCGCACATGATTTCAAAAGGGTGCGTCCAGTCGGGAGATGAGAGGATGGGCGCAGTGATGAGTGAATGTTTCAAAGACTCGAATGCTTCAATGCAAGTGGAGTCGAAAGCAAAAGTTGTGTCCTTGGCCAGTAAGAGAGTCAAGGGTCTAGCGATCTTGCTAAAGTCCTTGATGAACCGTCTGTAGAAACCGGCGTGGCCAAGGAAGGCTCTAATATCTTTGACGCATTTTGGGGGAGGGAGGTCAGAAATCACTTCGATTTTAGCTCTGTCAACCTCGATGCCGTTTTGCGAGATGACATGTCCTAAGACAATGCCCTCTCGCACCATGAAATGGCACTTCTCCCAATTCAATATGAGGTTCTTATCCCTGCAGCGGGTAAGAACAGCGTCAAGATGCCGTAAACACTCGTCGAAGGAGTCGCCAAAGATGGAGAAATCATCCATAAAGATCTCCAAGAACTTTTCGACCATGTCTGAAAAGATCCCCATCATACACCGCTGAAATGTCGCGGGTGCATTGCATAACCCAAAGGGCATGCGACGATAAGCAAAAGTGCCAAAGGGACAAGTGAATGTTGTCTTGTCTTGATCCTCTTTGGCGATGGGGACTTGGTTGTAACCGGAATAACCATCGAGAAAGCAATAGAACTCGTGCCCTGCCAATCGCTCGAGCATTTGGTCAATGAAAGGTAAAGGAAAGTGGTCTTTCCTTGTTGCGGCATTGAGTTTCCTATAGTCTATGCGGACTCGCCACCCAGTTTGGGTGCGAGTGGGAATTAACTCATTTGCCTCATTGGTAATGACCGTAATGCCCGATTTCTTTGGCACGACGTGGAT
Organism: Agapanthus africanus; assembly: GCA_030015575.1. Classification (NCBI taxonomy): domain Eukaryota; kingdom Viridiplantae; phylum Streptophyta; class Magnoliopsida; order Asparagales; family Amaryllidaceae; genus Agapanthus; species Agapanthus africanus. Next base: position 190,058,551 of record JASDDO010000019.1, on the reverse strand, counting down.
TGGGCTAACCCATTGGCTATCCGAGATAGAGTAAATGATACCGCTATCCAGACACTTGACAATTTCCTTCTTAACAGTCTCTTTCATGATGGGGTTGAGGCGCCTTTGTGGATCCCGTGCTGGCTTGGCATCATTTATCAAGTGTATATGATGTTCGACTATGAGGGGACTAATCCCCTTAATGTCCGCCATAGACCATCCGAAAGCTTGCCGATTATTATGTAAGACCATCAAAAGAGCCTTCTCTTTCTCAAGAGCTAGAGAGGCTGATATAATGACGGGTAAGGTCTCATTATCACCTAGATAAGCATATTTTAGGTGTGTCGGCAAAAGCTTTAATTCGAGTTTAGGAGGTGAAACAATAGATGGTAACAATGGGGTAGTTGTTTCAAACTCGAAGGATTCCATCAAAGGTTCGAACCGAGTGTACGCAACAGTGTCGGATGGTTCAACTAACTCATCCGAAAAAGCAAAAGACTCCAATTCAGGTGATGAGTCTTCAAAGTTGTCAACAAAGGTAAAACACTCAAAATCGTTATCCGCTGTGAAAGCTGTGTCGGATTCTAGGAGGAACGCACTAGTGGCGTTAACATTGCTGTGATCGAACAAAAAATTCTCGAATTCACAGTCCTCCTCCGCGATCTCATTGATCGAGCAAACATCGAGTACGCTAGCATTAGGCTCAGCATGCCGACTTCCCAACTTGAAAATATTGAGCTCAATTGTCATATTGCCGAAAGATAGGTTCATTGAACCATTACGACAATTGATTACTGTGTTGGAAGTAGCCAGAAATGGTCGACCAAGTATTACCGGAATTTGGTTCCGGGGGTTAGCGACAGGTTGTGTATCTATCACAATAAAGTCAACGGGGAAAATGAAATCCCCTACTCTAATTAACACATCCTCCAGCTCTCCCCTAGGATGGGTTATTGACCGGTCGGCCATTTGGAGAGTACAGTGAGTGGGCTTAAGCTCTCCAACGCCCAATTGCTCGTACACAGAATAGGGTAGCAAATTGACACTTGCGCCAAGATCTAATAGTGCTCTATTGATGTTCTTGTCCCCAATTGTTATCGAAATGGTAAGACACCCGGGGTCCTTTTGCTTTGGGGGTAGGGAATTTACAAGAGCATCACTAATAGCACTAGCCACAAAAACTTTCTTTGGCACTTGCGACTTCCTCTTTTTGGTGCATAAGTCCTTTAAAATTTTTGCATATGAAGGAACTTGTTGGATTGCATCCAAAAGAAGGATATTTATGCTAACCTGTTTGAACAACTCAACAATCTTATCCATCTGTGGAGTTGGTTTATTGGATCTCAACCGATTAGGAAAAGGAACATTTTGAAAGGTGGTTGAGTCCAACTTTTGCGGATCAGATTGTCAAGTAGGAACGGCACCCCGTGTAGATGTGTTCGTGTTGTGAGAAATAGGTCCGTTCGAGCTAGAAGAGGTAGAGCCATGTGAAGGGTGGAGAATAGGCTCTAAAGAAGAAGAAGATGGTGAAGAAGATGAAGAGGGGCCACCGGCAGGGGTGTCATTGTTAATGCCCACATTATTTTGCAACACTTTTCCCGATCTCAACGTGGTCACAGCATTTACGTTATGATTTTGCTGTTGATATGCAGCATGTGCGTGACCGGGGTTGGGCAGTGGTTGAGACGGGAGTTTTCCTTTTTCGCGCTCGCTCAAAGCTGCATTGAGTTGTGCAATTTGTGCCTCGATAGATTTGATGCTTTGATCGTGTGAGGCACTATTTTGCACTAAAGATTGAATAGAAGTCTCAAGTCTTGCTGCAGACTGTGTAGATTGCTTAAGGAACGCATCTAGACTTCTTTCGAGCGAGCTAACCTTATCATTATTAGGTTGAACATAATTATTTGGCTGGTAAGAATTGTTAGGCACAAAATTGTTCACCTGATTAGGGTAAGGTTGTTGTGGAAATTGTTGCGGTTGAAATTGAGTTTGTGAAGGTGCTTGTTGTTGTTGTGGAGGAGGAGGTCTTTGAAAATTGTTATTTCCTTGGAATTGTTGATTTTGGTTCCAAGCGAAATTTGGGTGACTCCTCCACCCCGGATTGTATGTCGAAGAGTACGGATCGTTTCTTTGTCGTTGCTGAAATGCAGCATTGACTTGATCCTGTCCTTGGGTGGATGCATTATAAGGACACTCTTCGGTTAGGTGCGATGGATCCGCACAACAAGCACAGACAGTTCGTGGAGGCACAACAGGAGCAGGAGAAGGCGATGAGATTTTGGTCTCGATCGCTTCTAGCTTCTTCGTAAGAGCGGCCATCTCGGCCTTCATAGCAATCGACATCTCTACTTGATGTATGCCTGCCCTAGATTGACCACTAGAAGATGATGTGGTCTTGGTACTCTCCCACTGTATTGTTTGCTCACTAAGATCCTCAAGAAATTGCCACGCTTCATCACTAGACTTAGAGAGAAAATGACCTTGACAGATGGTTTCTAGCAACTGCTTCGTTGCCGAGTTCAATCCCTCGTATAATGTTTGGCAAAGTTGCCAACTCTCGATCCCATGATGAGGGCATTGAACTAGTAGGTCCTTAAATCTCTCGAAGCACTTCCAAAATGGTTCGGAAGGAAGTTGTGAGAATTGAATTATTTCATTGCGGATTCTGGCAGTTTTGTGATGAGGATAGAACTTTTTCAGAAAAGCTTTCACAAACTCGTCCCAATTTCTTATGGAATGTGATGCGGTGCTGTATAGCCACTTCTCGGCTAGGTCACATAAGGTGAAAAGAATGACCCTTAGTCTTATAGCGTCATCACTTAATTGGGTTGTTTTCATCATAGCGCACACATTTTGGAATTTATTGATAAAGATATATGCATCTTCAGATTCCAAACCATGAAATTTTGGCAGCATATTGATGAAATGTGGTTTTATTTCAAAATTGTCCCCATTTGCCGGTGGGGGTGAAAGACAAGTAGGTAAAGAAGTACGGATGGGGTAAAAGAGATCCTGGAGCGCAACTCGTGCGGGCGCTTCAACAGGCGGCTGATTCTGGTTATTCGCACCTAACGGAGGTGGAATCCTTCCCGTCGGTAAGGTATTGTTGGGGTTGAATCTCGACATGCCTTCGGTGAAAGAATTTGAAGGTGAGGGTAAGAAAGTGGACGGAGTGTCGACTTTAGTGTCGAAAGGTTCGTCGGTCGGTACCAACGAAACACGGACTAATCGGGCGTCAGTATCCCTAGTCCAAAGTGACATACACTAAAGGGTAGTGCAGTCAGAAAAAAGAAAAAGACAGAATGTGGAGGTAAGATAACGTCAGTGAGGGAAAGTGGTGGAAGTGAGTTGCAAGTTTTCTTAGCGGCAAGTTGCAAGTTTTGAAAAGATTTTTCTCTATTTTTTTTATGTGAGAGTTTTGCAAAAAGGTTTTTGGAAAGGGACTCGTGACACAAATCAACCACACATGCACAATCAGGCCTAGATCTAGGGTCACCTAGGTCTGCTAGACAGCTCCTAACTAGGGCTAGAAATAGGACCTCAAACCGCCTCTTCACCGACAAGTACGGCCAGGTAAGTGGGAAGGAACCACCACTACAGTGGGCCTAATTAATAACCACTAGCCTAGACACCGCAATGTCAGTTAGGATAAACGGTCGATGCCTATACTAGTCCTTTTCCTATTGAGCTCGATGTCCTTAGGTCTGAGTCTAATATTTTTTAATTAATTAATTGTGGTCAATGCACATGCTTTAGGTGTTTTCTGGGGTCCTGGGAAGGGTGATGAAATCCCCACCCAATCTGAGTTTGGTCAATTAGCCCCTTAAAATCCGATTAAATTATGAAAAACAATAAAATTCACTTGCAATCAATTTTTTTAGCGTGGCGCAAAGAAACCTGCAGAAAATCTGTTATTTAGAAGGGGAGAGAAGATTTTTAGCGCAAAGAATTCCTGCAGAAAGGTTTTACAGAGAGATATATGGGAGATTGCAGAGGGGAGAATGAGGGATCAAACCATGTAAAATTGATGCGCTGACGTGGCAATTGTGCGGCGGAACCGCGGTCTTGGGGCTTCTTCTGCGGCGGAAACGCGGCAGCTTGGTAGGTTCAGCCTCTGAAAAATTTTGTGCAGCTCCTGTTCACCAATTCTACTCTGTTCTGATGTTCCCTTTTCTGTTTTGCTCTCTATAAAATTTCAGATTCACAATCCTTTGCTGTTCCTGCAAGATTCAAAACATAGAACCCTTCAAACAGATAAAAATCGCTAAAATGTTTTTGTATTTTGTATTTTCTGATTTTTGTGATTTTTCAAAATTTATATCAACCCGAAATCATACAAAACAAAAAAAATTACGCCATCCCCGGCAACGGCGCCATTTGATTAGTCCAAAAAAATTGTATTTACCGTAATCAGAAACGGCGTCGCTTTGCAGCTAGCCGGTGAATACGGGTCGATCCACAGAGATGTGTAACTTTCTGTTTTTGTTTTATCACGAGTTGATTCCGATGGTGGTTTGGTTTTTGTCGATTGATTTAAAACTAATTAATATGATATTAAAGAACTTGTTAGGGTTAGGTATAAGGTAGGGTTGATAAGATCGATATTGTCACATCTTTCAATGCCGTTTAATTAAAACTTTGTAGAAATCATATCAATTATTAGCAAAGGGGATTAGGATGATTTGGGAAGAAACGAAGTTTCTTCCTTTAGATCCTTGTCCGTCCTTTCCTATTAATTGGTACAATCTTCATGGACGTCATGTATGCCCGGCCCTTTATACTACGGTTCACCGTTACCTCGTAGGTAGGGTGCCGTAGGGAGCGGGTCATGCATGCGTGCATGAAGTTCTAGTTATGAGAAAAAGTATCGGCATTGAAGGAGGTGAGAGATATTCATCTCCCACTCCCTTCCTTGTTCCTAACCCTAACAAGCGAGGATTTTACTCGCTCATTAGGGAATTTTCTAAAAACGACATTTTTTTGTTGTTATGTTTCAAAAAGTTTTGTTCAGATCTTGAATTATTACTTACTGCGGATTAAAAGGAGCTAGACTAGTTAACTAAGGCAAGTAATAAAATTACTCTACTGCAAGAATGATATTAGATAACTAGGGCAAGAATTAAATTAGAACTAAGGCAGGAATTTAAAAGAAAAACTTACAAAAGTGATGCTCTAGATCTCCCAACAATTCTGATTTTATTGATTGAAAAAGAGGCATAGCATTTTACAGATTTTGAGTACAATTTATAAGCAAACAGTGAAGGTAGGGTTACAGACTCTCGCAGAGGTGCAATTACAGATTTGCCCCCTCAAAATCCCAACACCCGCACCGTCGCACCGACACAAGAAGTCGGTACCGACAAGGACACCATACGGCCGCGAAACCGCGGCAATGATGGGCCTTGGGCCGCGGTTCCGCGGCCCTTTGGTGGCTTCATTTCACCATTTTCTCTGGTCTTCATGCTGGGTTCATGGGCTTGTTTGTTCTTCACTATTTTTCTCTGTTTGGCTTCTTGGTCTTTTCCAGATCTTCAGTGAAAACTTGTAAGGAGCTTTTGACCGTTCACTTTGACATTTCGGACCGCACTGCTTTATACAATTGTAACCTGTTCTTCGTGACTCGGATCCATCTTCTTGTTGGTCAAAAGTCTCTCTTTTGTATCATTTTCTGTCTTTTCTCACTGTTTTCGCTCCAAGAGCCTGTATCCTGTATCATGCAACAAACGTGCGTCAAAAGTACATGTTTACTTATAAAATGAATAAGAATGGGGCGTATGAATTGCAATATTATGGTATGAGCACTCGCTCGGTCTGTTGGCCTTCGTGCCACGTGTCCGCCGCAGGATGACGGGACGCGAAAGGTTGTCATTCGAATCCGAGTGAGGGGGAGGTGTCCTATGGTCGATCGCCATATGGAGTCCTTATGGCCGTTGGGTGTGACGCTTCATTTCGGTGGGAACGGATTTAGACCGTTGGATGTTTTCTTGCCGAGTGTATAAATAGGGGATGCCATTCCTTGGCAGATATTTTGTCCTGGTTGTTTCCTGTCGTCTGAAGACTGCCCGGCGCACCTTTGCTTAGGTCGGAACTTCAGCTAAAAATCATTCTTCGGCCAATCCTTTCTTAAATCAGGTTAGATGTCTTCTTCCGAAGTATCCGTAGATATGGTTGGGATTGAGTCGGGCGATGAGGCTTCAGCTTCTGAAGCCGAGTCCAGTGGGTCTTCTTCCTTCTCGGCTTCCGATAACCGAGAAAGTTCTTCCTCTTCCTATTTATCTTCTGCGTCGGGCTTGCCCCCCAGGGGGGCGATGCCCTCGTCCTTCGTCGTCGGGGGGCGAAGAGGGCCCCCAAGGTGCGCATCGAAAATACTCATGATGCGCCCTCGATTTTGAATCGCTTGGATGAGCTTTTCGATATCCGGGCTCGTTTCCTCATTCCCCATGGCTATTCACTGCGTCTGGCCAGGGAGGGTGAGCGGGTAGACCAAGTGTAGAGCAATGAGATTGCCCTTTACCTGAAAGCGTTCCGGGCAGGGATGCGTCTACCCTTCTTATATGAAATTTGCGCCGTACTCCATTGCTTCCGTCTTGCTCCGGGCCAGCTAGTACCGAATTCGTGGAGAATCCTTCTCGGATTTCTGGTCCGTTAGAAGATTGATCGGATCCCTTTTGACTTGAGTCTTCTCCTCTCCTTTTTTTATAAGAATCATCCCGGTACCAGTAAAGACGAACCGAGTTGGGTGTACCTTTCTTTTAAAAAACATAAGAGTAGAGCGGCTGGGTCGGGGATAGTGGTCGTCCTTTCTTCTATTCATGAAGGGAAGGAGAAATTTGTCTTCATCGGGTCTCCGGAGGGTGAGGATTGGCCCGTGCCCACCAAGTGGCATAGGGTCGATTTCCCTAGGATCAAACAGTCGAATGCCTCAGAGGCGAGGGTGGTGTCGCTGTGCGAATCGATCCAGCGGGCCGATATCCTGCTTTCCGAGCAGGCTTTAAGCTGGGTGGGATTCAGACCAGCGCGTTTTGGGGGTAAGTTAGGGCTTCGCCGATCTATTTAGACTTAGCATAATTTTATCATAATTTGCTGTTTTTTGGTCGCTAACCCCTTCTTTCTTTTTCTTATGTGTATTCCGCAGAGCCTATAGATTGCTCGAAGATCATGGCTGCCATGGCCGCTAAGTCGCAGGGGAGGAAGGACGGTGGCGCAAGCTCGTCCCGATCCGCACCGAGCACGGCTCCTCAGCAAGTCCTTTCCTCCAGGGTCCCCGCAGCGCCTCCTGTTCCGGAGGAAAGTCGCGGCGGAGGGCAGAAGCAGCACGGGATTCGGCGCCTCGGGCCTGGACGGAGGTTCCGCCCCTTGCTGAATCTCCGCTTAAGAGGTAGAAGAGGGTGGTTTCCCAGCCACCCCTGACCGGGGAAGGCGGCTTCTGCATCGAGGTGATTTCGGGGCTTTCCGTGGTTGACAGTTTACTGGCGTACATGGAGAAGACGGCTATGGTCGAGATTCCCCGAGGCATCTTGAAGGCCCAAGTGGTGGCGATAGCTCATGAGGCCGTTCAGGTCGGTAACTTTCCTAAAATTTCTTCAAGTGTTTTTTTTGTTTAGCTCCTAAAACGGTTCGTGCTTTCCGCAGGTCCTCCAGCATTGCGCCCTTCTTGCCGCCATGGAGGCCGAGAAGGTGGCCCCGGCGATGAAGAAGGACGGTGAATTTTCTTTGCGAAAGGAAGACTTCCTCGCTCAGCTGAAACAGGCGGAGGATAAGGCGCCCTTCTCGACTCGAGGTTGGTCGCAGAGGGCTTGACGGTCGCCAAATTGAAGGAGTCCCATCGACTCCTGACCGACTCTAATCGGGCTATTCAGGCCCAGATGGAGGAGGTTAACGGGCTTTATGACGACATGAAAAAGCAGAGAGACTCGTTCAAAAAGGATTCCCGGGTGGCCTACGAGGCGGCGAAGTTTGCGAAAGGCAGGACGGAAAAGGCCGTGGAGAAGTACAGGCTTCCGATCAATTCTACATTGACCTTGCCGACTCTACGGCTGTCGGGTGGCACAACACCCTTGACGCCGTCAAGGAAGTTTTGCCTGGGTTCGACGATCAGGAGCTTCGCGCAAGGTATTCCCTTTCCGAGGAAGTGCCCAAGGGAGGCGGCGCCGAGCCAGCAGAAGGCGAGATGGTGAGGGGAAGTGTCAAGCCGGAGGTCGCCACCGATGCTCCCGACGGAAGAGTTGAGCAGGGAGATGCGGCGACCGAGAAGGCAGCTTGAGCTACCCCTATTTTTTTATCAAATTTTTGTAAGCCTCCGGGCATCTTGTAAGGGTTGGGAGCCCATAATACCTTGTACATAGTTCGGAATATAAATAAAGTATTTTTAGCTCGTCTATGCAATGTTTTTACTTTTGGAAGTGTAGATAGGTTGGCATTCCGCGAACACCAAGTATATATATAGAATCGAGTGTCGAGCGTCGAGCGAGCGCGACATACGAGCGAACGCCAAGTATAGGTAGGTCGACGCCCTTCCTCACCCCGGAGTCAAGGGACGATCGAGCGCGGCGGACGAACGAGCAAACGCCAAGTATAGGTAGGTCGGCGCCCTTCCTTACCCGGAGTCGAGGTGACGATCGAGCGTGTCGTACGAGCGAGCGAACGCCAAGTATAGGTAGATCGACATCCCTGGACTCGACCTTGGATAAGCCGAGTAGAAAACTACTCGGTCGTCTCATGAAGAGGGCTTTGGATCCGTAGAGTAGCCGGGCAGGAAGCTGCCTGGATAAGCCGAGCAGGAAACTACTCGGTCGCCTCGTGACAAAGGATTTGGATCCGCAGAGTAGCCGGGCAGGAAGCTACCCTCAGCGGATGAGCCAAGCAAGATACTACTCGGTCGTCTCGTGACGAGAGCTTTGGATCCACAGAGTAGCCGGGCAGGAAGCCGCCCTCAGTGGATGAGCCGAACAGGAAACTACTCGGTTGCCTCATGACGAGAGATTTAGATCCCCAGAGTAGCCGGGCAGGAAGCTGCCCTCGGCGGATGAACCAAGCAGGAAACTACTCGGTCGTCTCATGACAAGAGCTTTGGATCCGCAGAGTAGCCGGGCAGGAAGCTGCCCTCGGCGGATGAATCGAGCAGGAAACTAATCGGTCGCCTCGTGACGAGGGCTTTGGATCCGCAGAGTAGCCGGACAGGAAGCTGCTCTTAGCGGATGAGCCGAGCAGGAAACTACTCAGCAGTCTCGTGACGAGGGCTTTCGTATCTTGGCCTCTTTGATTCTTAAGATTTCATGGGAATGTCGTTTAACCTTCCTTGACCTGCATGGGGGGAGCGGACCAGTAATACCCTTGCAACAATGTCTTTTGAACCAGGCCGTGGGCCCTTTCGTGTGCCCCTCTGACCCCTTCGTGTATCTATCGTAGGACGTAGTCTGCTTCGTCGGGATCGACGCATCGGAGTAGAGGTTGGGTGTACGACTTCTTGTATAGGTTTCCTTTGCTCCACACGAAGTGGAGAGCTTTCGTTCGAAGCCGGTGAGCCTCGACCCATTCCTCAGGGAGTACTCCATCCTTTAGAAATTCTATAATGGGTTTTCTCCAATCCGGGACATTCCCTCGAGTCGTGTAGACCTGGAGTGTTTTCTCTTCCTCTTCCATGCAAGGTCATGGCAGGACTTCAAAAAGGATGTTTCTTTTGTGATTGGCCGAATAGGAAGAGGCGAGTTTGCTTAAAGCGTCAGCCTCGGCGTTCAAGTTTCTGGGAATCTTTTCCACTTGGACGTCGTCAAAATTTCTTCGAAGTCTTTTTACTTCCGTCAGGTATTTTATCATTAGTGGTTTCCGGGTTTCGAAACGTCCGGTCACTTGGCTGACGACTAATGCGGAGTCGATGCGTATTTTGATCGTCTTTAGCCCCACGACGGAAGCAATTCGTAACCCTACCAATAAGGCCTCATATTCTTCTGCGTTGTTCGACACTTTAAAGTCAAGCCTCAGAGAGTATTCCATCTTCGTCTCATTCGAGCCGCAGATGATAAGGCCGGCTCCACTCCCTTCCTCTGTAGAGAATCCGTCCACATAGAGTACCCAAGCGGGGATCGGACCGAGCGTCTTCTGGACTGAGGGTCGCGGGTTAGGGCTCGTGCTAATGCTCTTTCTTTAAAGGGAATAGTGCATTCGGTCACGAAATCGACTAAGGCATGTGCTTTGATGGCTTGTCTTGGCCGGTACTTGATGTCGAATTGGGACAACCCCCACCTCCATTTCTCTAAGTGGCTCGACGATTTGGGAGAGCTGAGGATATTCCCCAAGGGTCGTTCGGTGAGGAAGAGGATCATGTGTGACTGGAAATAGTGTCGTAGTTTTCTAGAGGTGACGACGAGCGCAAGTACTATTTTTTCTATAGCCGGGTATCTGGTCTCTGCGTCCTTGAAAACATGGCTGACATAGTAGACCGGTCTCTGTATACCTTCGAATTCTCTGATGAGTACTGTGCCGGCAGCCTGGTCGGAGACGGCTAGATATAGTAACAGCACATCCCCCTTAACCGGTCAGGTGTGAAGCGGCGAGGTCGCCAGGTGTGCTTTGAGTTGCTCGAAAGCGTTTTGGCACTCTTCGGACCATTCGAACCTGAGGATCTTTCTTAAGGCTTTGAAGAAAGCCAGGCACTTTTCTTCGGATCTGAACATAAAGAGGCTCAAAGCAGCCACCCTACCAGCGAGTCGCATGATATCAATATTGCTCTTGGGTGTCGCCATGTTGATGATGGCCCTGATTTTCTCTGGGTTCGCCTCGATTCCTCGGTGCGTATCTATGATCCAAGGAATTTTCCGCTTGTGATGCCGAACGCACATTTGGCTGGATTCAGCTTCATCTTGTACTTCCGCAGGACGTCGAATGTTTCGCCGAGGTTTGTAGTGTGCCCTGCTGATAAGGTGGACTTTACGAGCATGTCGTCGACATAGACTTCCATGTTTCTCCCAATTTGTGGTTTGAACAGTTTGTTGCCCAGCCGCTGGTACGTGGCTCCAGTATTCTTGAGGCCAAAGGGCATTACCCTGTAGCAGTAGACCCCCCAATCGGCGGTTAGCACTTCGTCGGCCGAATTCATCCGAATTTGATTATAACCGAAGAAGGTGTCCATGAAGCTTAGTAATTCGTGACCGGCCGAGCTGTCTACTAGCTGATCAATTCTTGAGAGTGGGTAGTTGTCTTTGGGGCAGACCTTGTTTAAATCAGAGAAATCGATACACATGCGCCATTTCCCATTTGCTTTCTTGACCATGACCACGTTCGCCAGCCAATCTGAGTAGTCCAAGTACCTGATGAAGTCGGCCGCGAGTAGTCGGTCCACTTCCTCCTCTATCGCTTTTTGCTTCATTGGCGCGTGACTTCTTTTCTTTTGTCGGATTGACCGAGCTTTTGGGTCAACCCCGAGCTTGTGGGAGATCACCTTAGGGTCGATCCCGGGCATGTCCGTTGTGGTCCAAGCGAACACATCGGAGTTGTTCCGGAGGAATTGGATCAGGTCGTCGCGAGCGCCTCCTGTCAAGAGAGAGCCGATCTGGACAGTCCGGCCGTTAACTCCCTCCTTGAGAGGAACTTCTACTAAAATTTCCACCGACAGTGCCAACTGATAGAGGTCAAAATTTCCCTCAAATGTTGTCCTTCATCGATTTTGCGGCCAGAGGGACTGAACTGTTGAGATTGGGTATGAGGATTGAACGTGTAGATCTCAATAGGTCGTTAGATGTTGTTGATGCCGAGCAACCTGCAAGGAAGGTTCCGGGGTGGGAAACCACCGTAGGACCCTCCGAGGATCAAGTAAGTTCCGAGGAATATTGAGGCAGAATGGCGGCGTGTTGGATTCAGTTTCATGTACCTGAGTCGTCTGGAAGAGGGGTTTATATAGCGGTCGCATGGAACGAGCCGATGCGAGATTCTCACTGTCCGTTATGCCTCCGCGTCACGTTCGCGTTGATGGCGGATATGCTCATTAATGGCGAAATACGCTAGCGTGGGATGCGGGACGTGGAGCGGCTGAGATCTCGTCGTGGCGAGATATATGGAGCCGTTATGGGGGCGCTCGGCTCCGTGTTCTCGGCCAAACAGTGACGCTGAGGAATCTCGGATATAGGATAGCTCGGAGACGAGCAAGTGAGCTGAGGAGCCTCAGCCATCGGATAGCTCGAAGACGAGTTATTGACTGGCGGTCAGCCGAAAGGGGAACGTACTCCGGGGAGGTCTTCTAAAAGGTCGGGTGCAATCTCGGGGGCGAGGCGACGAGGAGTCCCCAATGCATCATATTTAAAAGAACATGTCACAATTGGGCAGACAATGATCCCATTATAAAAGAACTAGGCCATTTCTGCAAACTAACTTCATCATTAATCTCATCTCACATCCTCTTCTTCGAGAGTAAAGTAATATCTACCAATTGTTCAAAACCCATAACAGCATTGCACGAGATCAATTAGTATAATCAAGAGAGCAAATAAAGCGATGTAAAGTTAATATGTGATAGTAAAGCCCCAAAGGATACGATACCTTGTGCTTCTTCTTGCCTCGCTTCCTGTTTGCAAAGAGACAAGACGAGACGAGAGAGAGAGAGAGAGAGAGAGAGAGAGAGAGAGATGTGGATTTTGATCGTTGCAGGCTACATATTTGGGAGCTGAATTGGGATAAAAATGGCTTCTTGATGTGAGGATAAGGGTTTGAATTCTGAAAATTTTTGCCTTTCTTGGAAAACACCAACAGTGTAATTTTCATTTCTTGTCAAGGTGGTTTCTGAAAATTTCACCCATACGATATGGGAATGAAGATTTACTTTTGTAATAAAACTATAGGGTAGAATTTTATTTTATTTTATTTATAATTTTATACCGCATAGAGATCTTTTTTGGTGTATTTATGAACTCATAGAATACCTGAGCCAAACAAAAAAATCTGATTTTCCTTAAGTTCCATAGATATGTTGCTAGCTGTCAAGAATGGCCGTTATATATGATAAGAAGACTAAATTAATTTGGATGATTTAAATAGGAAGAGCTCGGGGAAAAAATGAGGATGACTTGGTGAGGGTAAGCTCAGGTTAGAAGATGGTGATGAGATGAGAAAGAAGGGAAAGGAAATGAATTAACCATACTAATTCAACCATGACCAGCTCAACTAACCAATTAATCCAGCAGCACCTTGCAAAATAGGGTATTTAGATGGGCAAAAATGCAGCTGACGGCGAGTGCAGCCTCACCCAACTCCCGAGGAGTGAGGAACGTCATAAATTAAAACCATGGGCATTGAGCCCCAACCCCCAAGTTATACCCAATAACCGCAGCTAATGGGGCTCCGGGCAACCACAACCCCATTAGCCTCCTTTAGATAACGGTAAATATCTTACAAAGTTTTTCATATTATGAAGTTATGGGTGGTTGCTTAGATGTTTTTTTTTATATCTCATCCCCAAATCTTTGATGTTTTCTTATTTCATCCCCAAAATTTTGTATTTCCATCTTTCATCACCAAAGCCTATAACATGTTCAAAACTCTCCCGCTTAAAAGACCGAATACCCTCCTCCAGTTTATTTACAAAGGATGGGGTGGGAGGAAGGGGCATTTTTAAGTCGAACAACTTGAAGGTTTTGGGAGTGAAATGGAAGCACAAAATTTTTGGGGGTGAAACATGCAGATATCAAAGAATTGGAGGTGAAATATGGAATATCAAGTTTTGGAGGTGAAATATTGCAATATCAAAGTTTTGGGGATGAGATATAAAAAGAAAAAAACTTCCTAAATATACCAAGGATTTAGGTGGGATGGATCAGAGAAACCCTAAGATATGATGAGATCAAAATCAAATGGAATATATTTTTCCAGCAACCAACTTAAATTGCTCACTAAAGCCTCAATCACATCACTTTCAACTGTATAGATTCCAATCAGGCATGCATTTGTAAGTATTGAAATGAACTTTGGCATTATGTTATCTACTGGCAACTTACCCATTCAGTCATTGTGATTTGCACTAAATAATTAATTAACGGATGAAAGCAACCAACAATTATACAAATATATTTGGATGGCGCAATTTGACCATAGATTAGTTTCACAATATTATTATAACAGCTAAATTAACTGTAAACTAGATTCACATTACACAATATATATAATGAAATTCCAAAACTTAATCAGAGTTTGAACACAATTAATTAATTAATTAATAGAGATGCCCAAAACGTAATCCTTACTCAGTTCTACACCAAACTTTATCCAGGAATCAAAAGATGATGCAAAACAATCATTGGGTTTGAATTTGAAACCTCTATATAAACCAATGCCACCTTCATGTTTTAATCACCTTACTACAAACCATTACAGCAGTCTTAGTTTTTTTTAATCAACCATGGCATCTTTGGTGGCACACAAAGGCCTAATCTTTGCTTTGCTAATGATCTTGGGTGTTTGGGCTTCTCTATCAACAGCTTCTAGCGAGTCGATGGCGGAGCGACACGAGGTTTGGATGACTCGGCATGGGCGAGTGTACAAAGACGCAACAGAGAAAGCGCATAGATTCAACGTATTCAAGGCTAACGTCGAGTTCATCGAATCGTTCAATGCCGCAGGAAATCACAAGTACAAGCTAGGGACTAACCAGTTTGCCGATCTCACGAACGGGGAGTTTAAGGCCACCTACAACGGCTTCAAGCCTTCTTCGAAGATGAATGCATTGAAAAAAGCAGGAAGCTTCAGGTATGAGAATTTCAATGCGGCACCGGCGAGCATGGATTGGAGGACCAAGGGTGCGGTTACTCCTGTCAAGGATCAAGGCCAATGCGGTGAGCAGATTATCTCATTTCGCTCGCGATCCCTAATACAATGAGTTTATTTTTTTTTCATTATAGTTAATTTCCTTTTTTCAATTTCTGCAATTACAGGATGCTGTTGGGCGTTTTCAGCCGTAGCCTCGACAGAAGGAATCAACAAGCTCACCACCGGCAAGCTCATCTCCCTCTCTGAACAAGAGCTCGTGGACTGTGACACCGGCGGCCAGGACCAAGGCTGCAATGGCGGCATCATGGACGACGCTTTCGAGTTTATAATCAGCAACAAAGGCCTGACAACCGAAGCCAGCTACCCTTACAAGGCCGCCGACGGCACGTGCAACGCCAACAAGGCCGCTAATCATGCCGCAAGCATCACCGGATACGAGGATGTCCCGGCCAACGATGAGTCGTCTCTACTGAAGGCGGTTGCCAACCAGCTGGTTTCTGTTGCCATAGATGCCGGGGGTTCCGCGTTCCAGTTGTATTCGAGTGGGGTGTTCACGGGAGAGTGCGGGATCGAACTGGACCACGGCGTGGCTGCGGTTGGCTATGGGACGGCAAGTGACGGGACTAAGTATTGGCTTGTGAAGAATTCGTGGGGTGCGTCGTGGGGTGAGAACGGGTACATAAGGATGGAGAGAGATGTCGATACCGAGGAAGGGCTTTGCGGAATCGCCATGCAGCCTTCCTACCCTACTGCTTGATGAAGATTACTACATGTTTAGATTATTGGTGTGTGTATGTGCAGTAAATTCAGCGAGAGGGAGCAACTTCTTTTAATTGTTGTTGTATGTATGATATTGCCTCCCTAAGTTTGGATATCATGTATAAATGAATACACATTCGGTATATAGTTATCTTATGATTTCAAGATGGAATTTTGATGCGTAACAAAGTCACAAACAATGAGCCTCTATATGTTGAGTAGGATATTTTAGGGTTTTTACCTTTCGAGTTCGCACAAAACAGATTAAATTCCATGGTACTGATTTCACTATACACGCTTTTTTTATTTTGAAATCTTTAATATTTTTTGATATCTTTATTTTTTTTTGTAATAAACCACTTCTTGCCACAAACTATGGACCAATCTATTTTCCATTTGCTTATGAGCAACAATAGAGAGTGATATTTTTTTAAGTTTTGCAGTGTTGTCTGGAAGTAATGAAACTGGCATTTCCGCTATATATTATTTTCAATGCGTGGATAATCCAAGCCGGCAAGACTTTCATCACAATCTAAACACAACGAGCCCCTAGGCTCCTCGGTTATCCACCATTTGTAGCCTCAGAATTGAGATCATTTCATCTCTCTTATTACCGAATAAAAAGAAAACCCGAATCCGGAATAATGGAAAGCCTAATCGTTGTCATCCTCGGAAGCAAAATAGATTTCTTGTCTTCTATATATATATATATATAAGAGAGACGGACGAAGAAAGTAAAGATGGGGGAAAAAATTATTCCGGAAGACGGCGGCGTGGGGGCGACGAGCGCCAACGATGGTGATGTACTACAGGGTAGTTGTTGTCACGGCCCGAAACCATATATGAATTTGTTGGATTTAAGTCGCTAAAAATAATTAATAGTGGTGTCTAGCCTAGCCTAGGCTAGATGGTATGTTGGTTTATTTTCATGAAGTTGTTGGATTCGCCGTTTCTTACTAAATTTAATTTTATGCTTTATTTTTGTGGTGTGGGTATCAAAGTGTCTTAATAATATAAAATTTTTCCACTGCTTACTAAACTTAGGGAATGTTTGGTTAGCAACAAAAAAGAATTGCAACATTTGTTGTGTGCAACAAATCGTTGCATACGGCATTTGTTGCAAAAAAAAAGGCATAAATCCATTATTTGGTTATCTTCAAATTTTGTAATTCGATTTCCAAATCCAACCATCTTTTGTGTTTGTTTGAACCCTGGTTGATCATCCACAGTTCATCTACCTCCTTAAGAATAAATCGAGAAGCAAACTAGGGTTTTGTAATTATTTTCTAAAGGAACAAAGTATACTTGATCTTGTTGATTAAAAAAGGTAGTTTTATTCTATTGCATTTTATTTACATCATGATCTCTATCTCTTCTTTTACCTCGAACATGTGCGAGTAATTCTCCGCTTGTTAGGGTTCGTAGGATTAGGGTAAATTAATGGATGATGAAAATCCTTAAACTCTTTTTACATCCTATAAAGTTTATGAACTTTACCAAAAAAATCATTAACATCCTAATTGGGCGCGCTTCCAATTCATTGGGAATTGGGAGCCACGACCGCGATTAGAGATTAGATTAACGATTGTTTTAGTAAAGGCTAGACATGAACAGAGATCCATATCAAGGTAGGGGTTAAGAGTGGGAACCCTTTTCCTTCCGAAAACCTTAATCTACATGCATCAATATCGATCTAGTTTTAAATCTATTAAAGGATAAAACGAGTAATCTTTAATTAATCATCCATGACTACCAAATCTTAACGAACCCTACAAACCCCCTTCTAATATAAAACCTACATCCGTAGTTAATCTAGATCTATATCCTGCATCCGTGTTTAACGTGGATTTAGAATCTACAACCATTCTTCACTATTCATTATTCTTCCTTCTTTCCTAATTAACACGTCTAAAGTAAGATTAAAACATTCAACGTTTCCCTGAGAACGACCCGTACTCATCTCGGTCTAGCTACATGTGACACCGTTATTGATTGCGGTTACTACACACACACTTTTTTCAACCAATCAAATGGCGCCGTTGTCGGGGATACGTGTGTAATTTTTTATTCTTACTATTTATGTTGAATTCTTATTCGATCAATATCATAAATAAAACAAAACTACAAATTGTATATTTAACGATTATTGTGTGAATTTTTGTAAGGGGGTCTGGAGTCACAGACTTGAGGAAACAGAGAGTCAGAGACATCCATCAAGTTCCAGAGGAGCAAAGGAGGCCACGTAGCAAAAATCTCCTCCACATCTCCCAAGTCGGCGGCGGAACCGCGGCAAGAAGGGCCAATTGGCGACGGAACTGCGGTGCAATTAGGGATTTAGGGTTGAAAACTTCTCTGGTATCTTTTCTATATCTTTCTCTCTCCTCTAAAATCCAATAAAATATCTTTTCTGCAGGATTCTTTGCAAAACATCGCCGCTCAAAAATCTTTTTGCAAAGTTTTGTAATTGGTTTGTTTATTCATATTTTAATACCGACTTTAAGGGGCAAGACCAAAATTCACATTAGGTGGGGATTTTATCACCGTTCGTAGGCCCCGCAAATCATAAACCGAGCATCCGCATCAACCCTACATTAATTTAAAAAACATCTAGACAAAACTCTAAGGACTGTCGCGCTCAATAAGGATAGAGAAAGGTCGTGGGTAATTTATCGCTTATCCGCATTACTGTTGTGGTGTCTAGGCAAGTGTGTCGAAGGCAAGTGGTTATTTAATTAGGTCTGCTATTTTCGGTGATCCTGTTAAGTAGATCTTAGTCTAAAATTAGACTAATGTATCCTTAACAAACGTTTAAGTTGATCTTAGTCTCAAATGAGATTAACGATCCTTAAACCCAATCCAAACCCAAATCTAAGAAAATACGGATTTGGACTAATCCCCGCCATACGGGCGACAACATAAATTAGTCTCCGTATACAATCCACGGACAACCAAAAACAAAACAAACACACACGACACGAAGTGACCATCTGGAGAAGGAGAAAGTGATTACCGCGATGCGGTAGCGTAATTAACTGCAGGGGCTTGCGCCTGTAGGGAAGAGCGTCCCCACAATAAAAAAAATCCCTCACAATGAGGGGGAATCTGATGAAGTCTGCTACATCGGTCGCATCTGTCTAAACCTCCGATACATGGTGCCATAAATCAACTTGGCATCATCGGAGAGGTGGACGGATAAAATCAAATAGCGTCTGCCCCCAAATTCAGGAAAGACGTTTGTCTTTCCGGATTTCGGCGGTAAACAGATTCTGGCACGCCCGGTGGGACCTTTTTCTCTTTCCACTCCACACTTCGTGTGTCATGTTCGCGAACGAATCGCGGTTTAAAGTGGTTGCCCTTGGATTCGAGATACTAAGATTTGGTGTATTGCTCCCGTGCAGAGAAAATGGCTTTCAACTGAACTAACTGCAACAACTCCCACTCCATCCTTGCTGGAGGAGTGACCTATGGGCCTCAAGCGGCCTCCGTTTTCACGATGCCAGTGGAACAGGTGACGCAAGCCACCACTGGGTTGTTATTCGAGACTATGCTCCCACCAATGAGTTTCAACGCCCCAGTGCCGTCGCAGGAAGCTCTAAAGAAGTCGGTCTTTGATCGGCTTACGACTACCGCGGCCCCTCTCAACGGGTCACCCAAATCTAACATTTCAGTATTTAACAGACTGGGCCAAAACTCCAATGGGCCCGTAAAGAAGCCCGCGGTACCTGAGGGGTTTATCCCAAAACGGATAGCCATCCCTGCTCCAGTAAATGAAACCATCAGAGAGACTTCTCCCACTAAGGGGTCGGTCTTCACAAGACTGACCATTCCGACTCCCGCTTCGGGCGAAGTCACCAAGGTTGCTACCCCTGCTCAAAAGTCAGTCTTCGATAGGTTGGACGTTTCTTCTCAGTGGATATCAGTCTTCAAGAGGCTGACACCGGCAGCAACCCTCCACCAGAGCGGGGGCATGATGAAGCCACCCTCATAACTGAGCCAATACTATTTGCAAGGCATGCTCGACGTCGCTACTGACGCCGAGTGAGAAAAGCTGGGGGCAGTTCCCCCTCTGGATTGACTCCACCAGCTCCGATGGTGAAAATTGATGCTGTTGTTTCAACTGGGAACAACTTTGAACTACTCAAGAGGGCGTGCAAGAACTCTCCGACTGCTGTGGTAAAAAGATCTCCTCCACCTGTGGAGGACGTTATAAAGTCAATTCCAGAGAAGCCCCCTCAGCGGCTGTCCTCCAAAATTCACAGGGTCTGGCGAAAGGTCCAAGACTCGGTGATTAACCAAGACTACTCCCGCCGACCGAAGAAGATGAAAGTTCGGAAAGAGAAGGACCACCCTGTCGTACCACAGAAGGTGCCATCTACTTGGATTCCCGCTGTAATGGGCCCCTCAACTTCGACCGCCCACAAAAGGAGAAGGCCGAATAAGATCCCCGCGTCTGCGACGAATCGCAAGAGCATTGAATCCAAACGCCCTAAGTCTGGGGGCATGGTAGTGCATACTGTTTATATGGCTTCCGGAAAAGAGGAAAGCCGTGCTTCTACGGGTCACCGACCGCTCACCCGATCAGTAACAAAGGCTCAAGAGCAACAACAACAAAAGCTCCAAGAGATGCTGACAACTATGGCTGCACTCACTGGGCCAAAAGCAAACCCGGAGGCATCGTCAGAGCAGCGTCAGGAGCAAGAAACCGATGCCGAATTCCTCCGAAGAATGCTCGAGAGGAAAGACAAAGAGGCTGTGGAACAAGCGGCCAATATAAAACAAATGGCGCTTTTATTCCAAGATATGATCGGGATGATGATACAGCCGGATCCTCCAGCTGAAGACCCCCAGATTATCCTTGAAGATGACAGAGGGGAGACATCGAACCCTCTTCCGGCTCTATCAGCAGCCAAAGAGGAGACGATCTCCAAAGCCATCCTGGATGACTATATCGCTCAACAGATACGAGCTCATCAGACGAATGAAGCAACTGGCCAAGTCGTCAGAACTGGGCGACCATATCCAGGATGGTAATATCAGATAAAGTACCCGCCGGAATATACGATCCCTTAATTCCACGTGTACAAGGGGACGGGAAATCCCCATCAACATGTCGCTCAGTTCAGGGCTCTGTGCGGTAACACTGGAGGTGATGATAAGCTACCGCTTCACCAATTCGTCGGCAGCTTGTCGGAGACTGCGTTCGAATGGTATTCAGAGCTTCCCAACGACTCCGTCAAAACTTTTACGAAGATGGAACTGCTATTCACCCAGCGTTTCGCCAGTGCTAGCGAACGTACCCCAATCACGGCATTGATCAATGCCAGGGTGAAGCCAGGCAAAACCTGGGTTCAGTACACCATTCGATGGCGAAATCTATGGTCAAAATGTGTACAACGCATAGAGGAAGCTCCTGCAGTAGGCATGTTTGTGGGAACCCTCGATCCGCAGGCGACCATATCTCAATTCATGATGTTCTTCAAGCCGACTACCTTCCAGGCCTTGATTGACAAGCTGGTCTAAATGGACCAGATGGGCTATAGGCCTTTCCTTTCAAAGTCAGAGCCATGGAATGAAAAGGGGAAAGGAAAAGCGACCTTCATCGCCAATGCTCGGCAACAGCCGAGTAACCCGAGACTGGTTGTTCGTCAAAGCAACAAGCCGCGATCTCTCGATGAGAAGTTAATACGTCCTTACTCATTTCCCCAGGATAAAACAAGGAGACTATTCGAACTGGCAGTGGACAACGGGCTCATTACTCTACCGGAGCCGAGACATCCGTCGTAACCTGATGACGTTAACCATCTTAACTATTGTCCCTACCACAGAGTAATGGGTCACCCACTCGAAGATTGCCACGTCTTCAAAAACTGGGTTGAAGACCAATATCAGCAAGGCAAATTCGCGTTGTTTGAAAACTGGAAGGTGAACCCGCCACAACCATATGCTCCGAAAAAGATGGACATGCCGGGGGAATCGGGCTCATTCATAGAGAAAGCCCCATGGACCGAAAAGTCCGTAAACTAGAAATTCGCCTCAAATACGGCAATGACGGACTGAAATGTCTTTAAACTAACAACGGACCGAAACATCCTAAAACTAACCACGGACCGTAACGTCCTTAAACTACTACGAGCCGCAGCATCCTTAGGCTGACATGAAAAAAAACAACGGTGCGTCCAGAAGCAAAATGGGCACGGATGAAAACACGAAAGGGCTCCGTGAGGAAAAACAGCAGGGCTACCGGCGAGTTTGCGAAAACCCGAAAGGGCGCAATCTCGTTAAAAGACACTTGCGAGGTCCTCTTGACCTTGTAAGGAGCAAACTACCTGCGTGAGATCCTTATGACTCACAAAGGAGCAACACACTTAGGGATCCCCACGATTCTTGAGGAGAAGTTACACTTACGAGATCCTCACGACTCGTAAGGAGAATTCCCCTATGAGACCCTCACGGCTCATAGGATTCAAAAGCCTTAAGCTACAGGGGTCTGAACCTGTTCTTAAGCCATCACATTTCCCAGACTGCCCTACAAGCGGTTCAATACTGACCCTTGTATACAATCCACGGGCACAAATAAACGTCTCCTCCACCCAGTTCCACCAATGGTGTGAAATTCCCCTATTTGGTGAACAACACTTGTAGGTCCTCTCGACTTGTAAGGAGAAAATGCTCTTGTGAGATCCTTACGACTCTCAAGAGAACACGCACTTAGAAGTCCTCACGACTTCTAAGGAGAACACCACCAATCGGAGCCACGGCAAAGTCCCCTAGTTCCAAATCTCGACGGTTCACAGACAACCTAGAGACTACCTCAGAGCCATGGCAGAGTCCCTAGTTCCAAGTCTCGACGTCAACATCTACAGCCTAGAGATCAACAACAGCGTTCTTCCTCCTTCCAGTAGGATGCAGACGCGACATCAACAAACGGAGCCACGGCAAAGTCCCCTAGTTCCAAATCTCGACGGTTCACAGACAACCTAGAGACTACCATGGAGCAATGGCAAAGTCCTTAGTTCTAAGTCTCGACGGCAACATCTATAGCCTAGATATCAACAACAGCGTTCTTCTTCCAGCAGGATGCTGACGCGACATCAACAAACGGAGCCACGGCAAAGTCCCCTAGTTCCAAACATCGACAGTTCACAGACAACCCAGAGACAACCTCGATATTCGTTGCAATATTGCAGACACAATGTCAACAAATGAAGCTAAGGAAAATCCCTCGCTTCAGGGTCTTGATGACAACTCAAATGAGACCTGAAAAGACTATCGGAGATCATCCCACACCAGCGCGGAGTGGTCATGACTCATCGGGGCTCCCAAACTGAGCCTAACCTCAAGTAAAAAGCGATATGGAATATCCCTAACGCTTACTCTTTCGACGGTAATATCACCTGGAAGATTACTTGAAGACGTCTTGTCCAGCCCCCGAAGGGATCAGAGACATGACAGTCGCGGGGCTACTCAAACAGAAAGATTGTGTATCAAGGAATACACCAGCCAACGCGACGGTGTGACGGGTAGAAAACCCTAGTACCACAGACCTTAACGGACTTCTATTAATAGGAGTTAACTGTGACGTTAGGACATCCTTGCGAGAACTTCTCGATTCGTCTCGACTCGTGGCGAAAATAATGTTCCTGCGAGAACTTCTCGACTCGTCTTGACTCGTAGGGAAAAGCCTTAGGCAATGGGGATAAGGACCTGTTTCCTAAGCACTGGGGCCCTGCAAATCAGTCTAAGATAGACTATTGCATACTATTCACGGTCCACATTCTCCAAAGTCGAACATCGACAAGGAGGGAAACAATCACTTACGAGTCCTCTCGAGTTGTAAGGGAGAAAATTCTCTTGTGAGATCCTTACGACTCTTAAGAGAAAACGCACTTAGGAATCCTCACGACTCCTAAGGAGAAAATACACCTACGGGATCCTCACGACTCGCAGGGAGAAAAGTCTTTATGAGACCTTCACGGCTCGTAAAGTTGAGAAGTCTTAGGTGGCAAGTCCTAACCTTGTCTCCTAAGCCATCATTGCCCTGCAGGTAAGTCCATACTGACCCCTGTATACAATCCATGGGCATAAATGAAAAGGGAACCATATTTCCCGACAGACTCGGTCAAAGAGAGGGTCAGATCTCAACGGAAACATCTATAGCCTGCAGACCGACAACGGCGTTCTTCTTCATTCCAGCAGGATACATACGCGACATCGCCAATCGGAGCCACGGGAAGTCCCCGGTTCCAATACTTTACGGTTCACAGACAACCTAGAGTCAACCCGACACCACAGAAAGCGGAAATACGTCGACCAATGACCTCTGTCTCGGAAATACGTCATCCAATGACCCCGTCTCGGAAATACGTCAACCCTGACACCGCAGAAAGTGGAGTACACCGCAGGAGGCAGAGCACGTCAACCTAGACACCGCAAAAAGCAGAACAAGTCAACCAACCCCAAAGAAATCAGTGTCCTTGACAAATATCTCAATTCAGGGAAATCGGTGTCCTTGACGAGAATATCGATTCGCGTCGACCCGCAAGGAAATCAGTGTCTTTGCAGGAATATCTCGATTCGTCTCAACCGCCATGGAAATCAGTGTCCTTGACAAATATCTCGATTCAGGGAAATCAGCGTCCTTGACGAGAACCTCTCGATTCGCGTCGACCCGCAAGGAAATCAGTGTCTTTGCAGGAATACCTCGATTCGTCTCAACCGCCAGGGAAATCAGTGTCCTAGACAAATTTCTCGGTTCAGGGAAATCAGTGTCCTTGACGAGAATCTCGATTCGTGTCGACCCGCAAGGAAATCAGTATCTTTGCAGGAATACCTCGATTCGTCTCAACCGCCAAGGAAATCAGTGTCCTTGACAAATTTCTCGGTTCAGGGAAATCAGTGTCCTTGACGAGAACCTCGATTTGCGTCGACCCGCAAGGAAATCAGTGTCTTTGCAGGAATCTCTCAATTCGTCTCAACCCCAGGGAAATCAGTGTCCTTGGCTAAACTACTCGACCTCAAGGAAATCAACATCCTTGGCGAGAACCTCGATTCGTCGACCTGCATGGAAATCAGTGTCTTTGCAGGAATCTCTCGATTCGTCTCAACCCCAGGGAAATCAGTGTCCTTGGCGAAACATCTCAATTCAGGGAAATCATCGTCCTTGACGAGAACCTCTCGATTCGTGTCGACCCGCAGGGAAATCGGTGTATTTGAAGGAATCTCTCGATTCGTCTCAACCCCAGGGAAATCAGTGTCCTTCGCTAAACCACTCAACCTCAGGGAAATCAGCATTCTTGGCGAGAACCTCGATTCGCGTCGATCCGCAAGGAAATCAGTGTCTTTGCAGGAATCTCTCGATCCATCTCAACCCCAGGGAAATCAGTGTCCATGGAGAAATATCTCGATGCAGAGAAATCAGGGTTCTTGACGAGAACCTCTCGATTCGTCTCAACCCCAGGGAAATCAGTGTCCATGGAGAAATATCTCGATGCAGAGAAATCAGGGTTCTTGACGAGAACCTCTCGATTCGCGTAGACCCGCAAGGAAATCAGTATCTTTGCAGGAATCTCTCGATTTGTCTCAACCCCAGGGAAATCAGTGTCCTTGGCGAAATATCTCGATTCAGGGAAATCAGCGTCCTTGGCGAGAATCTCGATTCACGTCGACCCGCAAGGCAATCAGTGTTTTTGCAGGAATATCTCCATTCGTCTCAACCGCCAGGGAAATCAGTGTCCTTGACAAATTTCTCGGTTCAGGGAAATCAGTGTCCTTGACGAGAACCTCGATTCACGTCGACCCGCAGGGAAATCAGTGTCTTTGCAGGAATCTCTCGATTCGTCTCAACCCCAGGGAAATTAGTGTCCTTGGCTAAACCTCTCGACCTCAGGGAAATCAGCATCCTTGACGAGAACCTCGATTCACGTCGACCCGCAAGGAAATCAGTGTCTTTGCAGGAATACCTCGATTCGTCTCAACCGCCAGGGAAATCAGTGTCCTTGACAAATTTCTCGGTTCAGGGAAATCAGTGTCCTTGACGAGAACCTCGATTCGCGTCGACCCGTAGGGAAATCAATGTCTTTGCAGGAATCTCTCGATTCGTCTCAACCCCAGAGAAATCAGTGTCCTTGGCTAAACCTTTCGACCTCAGGGAAATCAGCATCCTTGGCGAGAACCTCGATTCGCGTCGACCCGTAAGGAAATCAGTGCCTTTGCAAGAATCCCTCGATTCGTCTCAACCCCAGGGAAATCAGTGTCCTTGGCGAAATATCTCGATTCAGGGAAATCAGCGTCCTTAACGAGAACCTCTTGATTCGCGTCGACCCGCAAGGAAATCAGTGTCTTTGCAGAAATACCATGATTCGTCTCAACCGCCAGGGAAATCAGTATCCTTGACGAGAACCTCGATTCGCGTCGACCCGCAGGGAAATCAGTGTCTTTGCAGGAATCTCTCGATTCGTCTCAACCTCAGGGAAATCAATGTCCTTGGCTAAACCTCTCGACCTCAGGGAAATCAGCATCCTTGGCGAGAACCTCGATTCGCGTCGACCCACAAGAAAATCAGTATCTTTGCAGGAATCTCTCGATTCGTCTCAACCCCAGAGAAATCAGTGTCCTTGGAGAAATATCTCGACTCAGGGAAATCAATGTCCTTGGCAGAATATTTCGATTCAGGGAAATCAGTGTCCTTGACGAGAACCTCTCGATTCGTTTCGACTCGCACGGAAGACAATGTCTTCGCAGGAATCTCTCGATTCGTCTCGACCTGCAAGGAAATTGGTGTCCCTGCGCATGAAAAGAAAATTCTCTTGTGAGATCCTTACGACCCTTAAGAGAAAACGCACTTAGGAGTCCTCACGACCCATAAGGAGAAAATACACCTGCGAGATCCTCTCGACCCGTAGGGAGAAAAGTCTTTATGAGACCCTCATGGCTCATAAAGTTGAAAAGTCTTAGGTGGCAGATCCTAACCCTGTCTCCATAGCCATCACTGCCCTGCAAGGAGATCAAGGTGGACTATCTACGGGCCACATTTGCCAAAGCCACATTCGCCTATGAAATAAAGAAGCTATTTACGGGTCCTCACGATTCGTAAGGAAAATACCCGAGTGAGATCCTTATGACTCACGGAGGCGATGAACACTTAGAAATCCTCACGACTTCTAAGGAGAATTTGCACCTATGAGATCCTCTTGACTTGTAGGGAGAAAAACCTTCTTGAGACCCTTACGGCTCATGAAGATGGAAAAAGTCTTAAGCTACAAGGACCCTAAACTTGTCTCCCAAGCCGTCAATTCTACGGTCACACATTACTTTGCACTACTTCACCCATGCACATGCTTACGTGGGCAAAGTAGTGGGGGGAATTTGTTCCCGCCAAAATTTTCGGCTAAGAGCTACTTGTTCCCTTATAAAAAAGGGGGAGAGTCATCAAAATTTGGCATCACATGTTAAACACGTGGGCGCTCATATGCAAAGCATATGAGCGCTAAAAATAAAACAATTAATGGCCAAACAGGCCTCACGTGTAAAACACGTGAGCGCTCATATGCAAAACACATAAGTGCTGAACATAAATCACCAAGAGCCAAACATGCCTCACGTGTAAGCATGTGAGCGCGCTGAACATAAACAGGCTAAAACCTACAGCAGGGGTCACGTGTTAAACACATGCGTTCTTTTGCCTCTCACATGCAAAGCATGTGAACACCCTAATTTAAAATGTTCCTATCAAATTCTAGAATTAAATTCTATTTGGGAAATATTTTATTGATCTTCCTTAAACTAGAAAGATCTTCTCTGTTAAACAGAGGACCTTTGGATCAAAAATCCAATGGTGATCATTTGATAGAATAAAAATCTATCATAGAAAAAATTTTTCTAAGCTTATAACAAGAATAAAATTCTCTGTTAACAAGATATCCATATTAAGAAAATATATTTCTGATCTTGTTAAACTAAAACGATTTGATAGAATAAAATTCTAATCTTGTTAAAACTAACATGATATTCACAATCTTGTTAAACAAACAAGAAATCTTCTCTGTTAAACAGAGAGCCTTTGGATTAAAAATCCAACGGTGAATAAAATTCACCTATTGATCTAAAAGATCACGAAATCAATCATGATCTCTCAATGAGGGATTTTCTTAACAATTGATTGTTTTTCTTCTTATATAAATAGGGGCAAGGAGAGGAGGAAAAGGACACGGAGGGAGAGGGGAAGAAAAATAGAGAGAGAATTTAATTCTCTAAAGAAGATGAACCCCTCCCAAATGCTCTCACAAAAAAGAGAATTTAATTCTCAAACTAAGAGTTTAACTCTTCTCAAAGAACTTAGTTCTTCCTCTGGTTAAGATCTGCAGAAGCAGATCTCCCCACGAGTTGAGAATTTAATTCTCATCGGGAAGATTCTGTCATGCAGATCCAAAATCCAGGGGAAAGAAATGAATCCAAAAGAGTTTAACTCTTACAAAACATATGGAAATTTAATTCCTCTGAAACTAGGGTTCAACCCTTTAAAAAGAATTTAATTCCTCAGAACCATAGAAGAACAGCCTGGTGATTCATTAGCGTTCAACGCTACATAACAAAGCTCACGTGTTCCCACGTGAGCACCTATGATGAACAAAAAGAATGACTGAGACTGAATCACGCGCTCCCACATAACCCTTTAAAGCGAGCGCTCAACAATTACATGAAAAGAGGAATAAACCCAAAGACAGTTTCAATTTTAGGGCGCCTCACGTGTTCCCACGTGACCCCCGAATAGTTGTATATAAAAACGGGGGAAAATTCCAAGGACAGCGCTCACATTTTGAAGGCGCCTCACGTGTCCGCACGTGACCATTTGATGAATAAAGTGCTTAGCACTTATAAGTGAAAAATGAATAAAATCCAGAGAACAGTTCCCATCTCGGACGCCTCATGTGCTCACACGTGAGCCAAGTGCTCAGCACTTTTATATATAAAAGAGGGAATCAACCCAAGAGAACAGCGCCAACTTTCAAGAAGCATCACGTGCAACACGTGAGCGATCTCAAATTCCAGTGTGCAATACTACTTTAGAGCCTCACATGCCACACGTGAGCGCCTTCAACTTTCAGTGCTTAACACTGCCTTAGAACATTACGTGGGAGCACGTGAGCACTAAAAATACATTAGTGTTTAACACTGTAAGGAACCAGTTTCAACCTCAAATTGGCTAAGTTCCTCCTGAGATTAAATCTCCAAGCATACCGAGCCTCTATGCTCAGACTCGATAACTCCTAGATTTGGAATCTGGTTCAAGGGTACATCTCTCCACACCTCTGATACATGTCGTTGTAATTCTTCAACGTCTTCAGAGAGGTGGAGGGTCCCAATAACCAATAAATTTTGGCGCACCCCCAAACTGGTTAAACCAGAACCCCATGGACTATGAGGTCCTTAAACTCATGAACTATGATGTCCTTAAACTTTATGGACTATGAGGTCCTTAAACTCATGGACTATGATGTCCTTAAACTTTACAGACTATGAGGTCTTTAAACTAGACTATGATGTCTTTAAACTGGACTATGATGTCCTTAAACTTATGGACTATGATGTCCTTAAACTTTACAGACTATGAGGTCTTTAAACTAAACTATGATGTCTTTAAACTGGACTACGAGGTCTTTAAACTCATGGACTATGATGTCTTTAAACTTTACAGACTATGAGGTCTTTAAACTAGCCTATGGTGTTTTTAAACTGGACTATGAGGTCCTTAAATTCATGGACTATGATGTCCTTAAACTTTCCGGACTGTGGGGTCCTTAAACTCATGGACTATGATGTCCTTAAACTTTACGAACTATGAAGTCCTTAAACTATGGACTATGATGTCCTTAAACTCAATGGACTATGATGTCCTTAAACTTATGGACCGCAACGTCCCTAAACTAAACTCTATGGACTATGAGGTCCTTAAACTCATGGACTATGATGTCCTTAAACTTTATGGACTGTGAGGTCCGTAAACTCATAGACTATGATGTCTTTAAACTTTACAGACTATGATGTCTCTAAACTTCCATGGACTATGACGTCCTTAAACCCAATGGACCGCAATGTCCTAAAACTAACTATGGACCGTAATGTCCCTAAACTAAAACAATATAGCCCAAATGCTCTTTTGATGGATCTAAATGATCCTGTTAGGTAGATCCTAGTCTAAAATTAGACTAACGTATCCTTAACAAACGTTTAAGTTGATCTTAGTCTCAAATGAGATTAACGATCCTTAAACCCAACCCAAACCCAAATCTAAGAAAATACGGATTTGGACTAATCCCCGTCCTACGGGCGACAACATAAATTAGTCTCCGTATACAATCCACGGGCAACCAAAAACAAAAAAAAAGCACACGACACGAAGTGACCATCTGGAGAAGGAGAAAGTGGTTACCGCGATGCGGTAGCATAATTAACTCCAGGGGCTTGCGCCTGCAGGAAAGAGCGTCCCCATAATCAAAAAACCCTTCACAATGAGGGGGAATCTAACGAAGTCTGCTACATCGGTCGCATCCGTCTAAACTTCCGATACATGGTGCCATAAATCAACTTGTCATCATCGGAGAAGCGGACGGATAAAACCAAATAGCGTCTGCCCCCAAATTCTGGCAAGACGTTTGTCTTTCCGCGCTTTCGGCGGTAAACAGAGAAGCACTAAAGAGATGTTCTTGGTGTATGGTAACGGTGAACTCCAGGTGGAGTACTTTACCGATTCGAGCTTCTAGAATGATAAGGACGACTGAAAATCAGTCTCGGGTTTTGTCTTTACCTTCAGTGGAGAGACGGTATGCTGGAAGGGTTCCAAGCTATATACCGTAGCAGACTCGTTGATAGAGGCTGATTACATCGCCACCAATGATGCTGCCAAAGAGGCTGTTTGGATGAATAAGCTCATAAGATGAACTTGGTTCCTACCATTGAGCATCCAATACCTGTGTATTGTGATAACAATGGAGCTGTGGCTTTGGCCTAGGAACCCCGGTCCCATCAGCGATCTAGACATATTCTTATGCAGTATCACCTGATCAGAGAGATAGTTGATCTCCGGGAGATCGAGGTCAGGAGAATTGACACAGAGGATAACACGGCGGATCCACTCACCGAGGCCCTCCCCTAGATGCTAATCGAGAGACTTTCTGGGATGTTAGGTATGAGATACTACAACAACTGGTCTTAGTGCAAGTGGGAGATCGTTAGTGATATGTATGCCCTAGAGGCCATTATTGTATGATATAGTGGATGCTTGGACATATATATGGAGGACTTTCTTGCTCGACATGATAGTATGTTATCTGGTTGCCTTTATCTTAACATGTGGACTGGTATTATTTGTCACGACCCGAAAGTACGGAACATGACCGGCACTTAGACTACGAACGTCTCGAGGCGTACGTACTCTAAGTAAGCCGAAAACCCAGAAATCCAAACTAAGAAAAGTAGTGGAGTGAAGGAAAAAACCAATTTGAATCAAATGTTTGCAACATGCGCCGAAATATACATTTTAAAATCACAAATCTTTTCTAAAAATTTCGGCAGAGTTTCCTTTGTAAAAACTGACCCCAAACGGGTACAAAACCTGATAAAGCATATATAATGAAAAATGCATCCCCAAGCGGGAGCTAGCTCTTCGTCAATCGACGGTCACAACCACGCAAGCAATAATATACAACGCCGAAAGGCGAGGATCACAACAGAAAAGGAAACTCAAAACAACATGAAATCCATAGAATACAACGCGCGGCTCTAAGGTCGAAAGAATAAATATCACTGGTCTCTATCTTTGAAATAAATACATGTTTGGTTGATGGAATTTCCAGATACAACTGAATAATAATATACAACATATAATGATGGTCACGATGCAAGTGAACCCACATACTAGCAAATCACCCGGAAAAGGAAGTGGTGCCAGTAAAGCCGTAATGAAACCTGTACGGCAAACCTGCAAGAAACTGTGGCACAACGGGGGTGAGTTGCCAACTCGTGAATAGAATACATCTACGAACAGGAATCGCATGTATGACGCAATCCTAGGTCATACGATCACTATATAAATCCTCAAATATATAACCTACAGCCTATAACAATGACTAGGGTAATACCTCTAACAACTGCAATATCAATGCCCGTGTCAGTGCCTCAGATAGAAACATATCATGTGGATGATGTATGAATGCATGAAAACAGAATACATGTACTGAAGGAACTGTTTTTATAACTCAGTGAGATTTTTGTATATTTAAAATGAGGTATCATAATGAAATCAGCATAAACAGTGTCTAGCATCGACACAAAACATAAATACCAATGTCTCAAAATCCCAGGCTCCGGCTATCCGGACTGGCCTGTATCATCAAATCTCAATACCTCAATATCTCGAAATCTCAATGTCTCAATCTCAATATGTAGGGCGCCGTCAGTCCAGACCGGCCCCTACCATCCATCTCAAGACCACGACGGTATCCTCCGGATATCCGACGCGTCGGGTAAAATCACCGGTAGGTAGTCTCCCCCTGCCAGGCTCACATCGTCATCACCACGCGCTTCTTGCCCCGGGGTACCTTACCGGGTCCACAATGTACCCGAAACGGTTCCTCCACTCCTCGAATTCGGGTCTCACATGTCGCTCTCAGCACCGAGAAAACACATGGTGGACACACTGAAATATCATATCAAGGGTAACCGGGTTTTTAAAACAATTACATATTCTCTTTTGAAATACCCACGGTTCCCAAATCCAGAAATCTCATGGAAGTCCGAATCCAAATCATCAGTAGCACGTAAAACCGTGAATATAGGCATGAGAATCCATGAATGCGGCATAACAATGAATAACAGTATGCATGAAGTGACAAGTAATAACTACAATATCTAAGCTGACATATAAGGCAAGTACACTAATATCATGTCAAAACTACTAGCTAACAAGCTAAATCAAGCAATAATATTCTCTAAGTGTACGTGACTTGGTAATTACCAATGAAGATGTGTGTGAACCGGCAAGTAAGTGTACGTGGTACATACGTATCATCGGTAATGGTGCTGGTGTCCTAACAGCATGATATCAATAATGGAATATGCAGTACAATAAGTATGCGATACGGAGCGAACGACAATAATGTGCGGGAGCAGAGTACTAGACACAACGATAACTATAAGTCAAACAATGGTGCCTTTTAAAAATAACACGAATCGCGGTGTTTTGAAAATAAGGGCTACGGTGTTTTTAAGAAAAGATGCGTCTTTTGAAATATCCGTAGAATACCTTGACCTGTCCTTTAAAATACCCGCGATTCGTTAGCTTTTGAAATAGGTAGGAGTCGAATCTAATCTACCAACTACACTAAACTATAGGGCTAAGCTAACTGGCTAACTGAAGGTAAGGAAACCGCCTAACATCTGAGTCGATACATACATACATATATATATATATATATATATATATATATAAGTCGGTGATCCCGCCTCGATAATATCACATCCGATACCATATCTATAATCAGTTATTCCCAAGTCAAGAGTGCAGATCAAACATCAATATAGCTCATACGTAAATCCGTCGTACGGCATCCCAAATCTGGGTACGGGTCAATATCACATTCTTCACTTTATTCATCTGATATCCTCTTTATCAAAGATCACAATCCAGGGTACTGAACTACGTCTAGTACATTACTAATATCATCAAAAAGTTCATGACCTAACTGCTGATCTACAGCCTCAAACAAACCGATATCATCGTCATATATCACAAAGAGGTATACATCGCCCAAAGCGACCCATTATAAATATCTTATCATATCATATCCTATCTCATATCATGATCACATGTCAACCATTTTATATATATATCACTATTTACATGGCATCGTCATCCAAAGATCCGCTATAACATCAGGACGTATCTCAAGTACGAATCCTGCCATATCACCGATCTCACGGTCTCAAATCACATCTCATCGACTCACCTTAAATCCCAAATACTATTCTCAAATCCAGTATGTGAACACATAGTCTCATACCCATGTGAACACATAACCATATAAGCACATATGAAAGAAGGATGTATGCAAGTATGGGTGTGTGTGTATGTGTGGTGCAACCGCTACTCTAGGGTTTCGCAACACTAAACCAATCCAAACACACCAAATATCCATCTATGTCATCAATAATTTCCAATAATATAATCAATATATGTGTGTATACGTATTCGTATACATCACCACGAACTACGGGAGTGCTATACGCCATCCACCCGACTTCTCTCCGTAGATATAAATCTACTCACCTTGCTTCTCGTGTGCCGATGCCGATGTCGCCATCTTTGTCTTCAACGCCTCGACGTCACGTGGGGTACCTACAAAGATATCACAAACGCTAAAGCACATAAAAATCACATCGGAAACCAAAACGGCATACGCTACTCGCATAGGTAAAAACCTATAGTCTCGCATGCAAACACGACCAATAACCCTTTGCCGTTGACGTTCAAACGCCACCCGACAGAAATGAATCACCGATATCAAAATCCATGCTAAACAAGTCGTAAACCATACGCCAACACATGAAAACTAGCCCAGATTTTACCCTAAATGGAATCAGACAAAATTGCACATGCCAGGGGTCAAGTTTATAGGGTATAAGGCTACAGAACAAAAACGAGGGGGTTCCAACCTGATCTGGCCGCAAATTGCGGCCAGAAGGAATCTATCTGCGGCTAGAAAAATGAATTAGGGGCTAGGGCTTTGGGTGGTGGTTCCAGGGTGCCTGCACATCTCACTGTCCAACCAAAATTATTTTAGGAATCTCGGGGTGAAAGCAGATTTCTAAATACACTCCCAGATTTACAGTTTTTTCCCGATATCGATTCACTAAATTCGTATTCTGGGTTTAACTCTCAGGTCTGGTCCAATGTAACATCACTAACAGGATTCTAAGGTTACTATAAGTCTTAATTTCACTTTACAACTCAATTCAACTCCTAACCCTAACTTGAAATTTCAAAAGTCCATCAAACGACACCATATCGACATGAAACTAGTATAGATGTATAAAGAATCGAAATACTACTCTATGGGTGCAGAAATTACCTTCTTTGGCAACTCAAGAAAATTCTTGAGTTGCACAAAGTCCTCCAAATCCTATCTTTCTTGGTCCAATGTGTAGCTAGTGAGCTCGGGAACATTTTTTGTGAAATGGAATAGGGTTTCGGGGTTGTATTCATGGTGGATCTAGGTTGAAGAGGGAGGAGGAAGAAGAGGGAGGGGCTGCAGCAGCAATGGGGGAAAGAGAGGAGAGAGAATGAGAAGAGGAAATGATGGGAGATGGTTCAAAAGAAAGTTGACCTATACCTTCCCCCTCTCTCTCATAATCATGCTTCACCTTTTCTTTTCTTTTCTTTTCTTTTTTCCTTCTCCTCAAAATAGTAAACCCTAGGCAACCATACACCCAAAACATGTAACAAGTGTGGAAAAATGATATATGCACATTTTTGCACAAAAAAGCTAAAAATCCAATTAGCGATTTTTAATCACGATTAGCACTAAATTAGCATATAACTAACCATAAAAACTTTAAAATGGTATATTTCCACAAAATACCCTATTTTAGAATTTTCCATAATTTTTCCAAAATTTTCCCCATTTATCGGTATTTAATTATACCGAATATTAAAATATTCATTAAAAATTAATATTAAATTATAAAAATTCCCAAAAATAATATTTTATTTTTTTGAAATATTACATTATTATACAGTCTGTCTCTTAAATGTTGATAAAGCCCTTAGGATATGTACTTGACTACCAGGATTATGATGAGATCATACTAATGGGGCCAGGGTGGTCCAAAAGTACATCCTTTAACAGTTCCTAGTCAAGGGGATATCGAGACAGGGCATCGATATTCCAGAGTAGACTGGTGTGTACGTTTCTTGTCTCTTAGAGGGCGATGGTTGATCCCACAACCATTGGTGTGTGACATCAAAGATTGTACACATGTGCTCATTAGAGAATGGGTACACCGAATGGACTCGCCGAGGAATTCTAGTTGGTAGTATATCTATCGTCAGATAGCAGTCCTCTGGTGACACTGGTACAGATTAGTCTGTAGACCCGAGATCGTCATAAAGTCTTGTGTGGCTCCTACTGTGCTTTGATTTCCTCCCTACCACGCTCAAGTGGAGTTGTGCAAACAGGTGGATTTTGGGTACAGTCCCGAGTCACACGGAGGCAATGAGCGATAGGAGGGGTTTCGTCTCTCCCGTTATTAGGGGTTGATGTTGTGCTATGCTCGATTGGTTATAACTGGAAGTCCCTGACCAGGGCTGCTGCTGAGATTTACTGATAAGAGTTATCAGTAGTTTCTCAAACCGTTATTGGCCAGACATCGGCATGACTTATCACGTTACTAGGGTATGATATTTACCACCCCTAGACATGATATGCGACATGTCAGACGAAAAGACTGGACTGTACGGTAGTGTTACTGATAGGCTCCATGGAGAGTATGGACAAGCTTGCTTGTTGATCTTCATATCGCTCAATACCCGGGTAGTCGTTACGTCCAGCTAGTACCGCTGACGGCTTGTAGGTAACTGATGTGATCATCATCTACTGCTGGCGTATTGATGAGTCATTAGAGTCCCACACAGAAGTTTCTTGGTTTAAGCGAAACGCAGTAGGGCATATATGTGATATGTGCGTGGGTCGGATTAAATACGTGTATGTGAGAAAGTATTATAATCTGGCGGTTATCTGATGTCGGTCATGTTATATATGATATAACCGGATTATCGAATCAAGTGTTGATTTGATAATGCAATATACAGATAAATGATATTAGTCGGTTATATGTGATATAACCGGATTATTAAATCAAGTGTTGATTTAATAATGTGATATATATTATATTTGATATAATTATATCTTAACTAATATTATTAGCTCACTAAATATTTACTTACTTATATATATATATATATATATATATATATATATATATATATATATATAATGAAGCATGACATGATATGATTTTCTATTTTTAGAAAATAGAAAATGAGGTGGAAATTGAGGAGAATGGGGTGAAGCATGGCTTGAGAAATATTATATTCATCTTACTTCACTATTGAAGCATGGCTTCAATTTTATAATTGAAGAAAATGAATGCTTCAATAAGTGAGAGATTTTTACAAGTCATTCTACACTTCATCATTTTTCATTCATGCTCTCTTGAGTTGAGCTCACACTCTCTCTAACTTCTATCTTCTTCCTCCTCATGCTTCAAAGTTTCAACCCCTCACATGTGATGTGAACCATGGAACTTTGAACAAACAAGTGAGCCTTAAATCTCCTACTTCACCATCCCGCACCAAACTAGCAATTTGGTGTGGCGTGTTTACTTCACTAATAGGAGATTAGTGAAGAGATATCTTGAGCTAGTGGGCTTCGCGTGGATCGTTTTCGGCACGAAAGTCATCGGAGAAAGCTCGATCAAACTCTTAAGTGGAGCTTAGTGGAAGCGCGTGGAGTACTACACGGAGCTTAACAAGTGAATGACTCGATCTATAAGGGTATAATCTTATTTCACTTCTTATAATTTAGTAGATATCAAACCTAAAACTCTAATTATATAGTTAACGATCTAGGTTAGTGTTAGTTAGCACCCTAAATTTTTTAAAATTGGCATACTTGATGCTACAAAAACCCAGTGGTGGTGCTAGCGTACACTTTCATGGTATCAGAGCCAAACCTAGAAAATTAGACGATATTATTAGAAACACAAAACCGAAAAACTCCGAAACTGCAAACCCGAACACCAAGTTTCTGTCGATTTTTTAATATCTCTAAATTTTTTTTAAACAAGTGCAGAATGTTACATGTGATGTAAGTAGAACACCAGAGAAATTTGAGGGCAAAACTCCAAAATTGACCCGGCGAGATTGCTCAAAAAACCGGCCTCACCTTTTTTTCTGTAGCAAAAGACCCTAAAATTTTTATGGTGTTCTGATCTCTTGGTTTTAGGGTTTCAGGTTATGTTTGTTTTTGCCAAGATTGCATGTGATGTTATCTTTTCCATTAGAGATTCAGAGTGTTTCGTAGTCATGTTTTAACGTCGTTACGGGTTTAAATTTGATATGAATGCAGTAGTTGGAATCCATATTTAATTAGTTTTGAGAAAACTAGTAAGTGATTATAAATCTAGCGTTTTAGTCTCGGTAGATCGATTGCCATGAAATTTCGATTCGGATCGAAAATCCGTTGTAATCACGTATCATACGCGAATACTCGCCGAATAACTGTACTAGGTAGCCACACCCCATAGCCCCGACCAAGTGACTTTAGGAAAACACCGTTGCCAAAAGCATCCACTTGGGTGCTCACGACCACGGTGTTCCGCCTAAATGCACTTGGTAGAAAGCATCGGGGTTGCGGCCATCTACTATAGTTTCCGACGAGTTTTCGATCGGTTAGTCGAGAATCTTATTGAATTATCCGACTAAATTATTGAAAAGAGTTTTTGATATGAGACTAAAATGCAAGGTTTATGGATTAGGCATGAAATTCGGAATATGAGATATTCCAGGTTTATGATGTCTAAGGAAATGCGGATTCTAATTATTGTAGTTTTCATTTCTTTTCTGCAACCGTAAGTGTAATATGTGGGGTATCCAAAATCTCGTTGCTATATGTCAACGGAATTCGGGATACGCGTATTTACTTACGTTGATGATATGTGATATTATGTGTGGCTGATATGTTTTATTGGATCGTCGTGATTGAATAGCTGGGGGTTTTTATATGAGATGAGAGTTTTTCATTTTCATTCATGTAAAATCTGTATGTAATATTCTTTTATTGGGGCACTTCCGGGTTAAGGATAATGTCACCATTGATGTATATTATTTAATTTTTTGCATTATGATAGATCCAAGGAGGGGAGCACAAGTAACCAGGTTGTAGAATCCGGTGGGAGACCATCTCAATTAGTTGAGACCGGGTCTCCTAACTCTAGAATTGGTAGGGTTACTTGCCGCTCTCGTAGGGGTCTAGGGATGTGGGTTTGGCTATTCATTATGACCGTGAAATCCGTGTTTTACATTACTGGCTAAATTTAAAACACGGATATCCTAGTATATCCAATATTTCATATGTTTCTTCTGCTGCTTGGTTCTGTGATGTGATCATATAACTGCGTGAGAAGAATGTTATATTATATATATGATATATAATAAACGTTGCTTATGTTTTGCACCCGCGCTAGTCCAGATCCTGCTCTGCCGGTAGTTAAGTAACCTAACAGTGCATGACGGGGCCCCGTGGCGGATGCAGATGGCATAAGCGTACGTTCTATTTTCGTTTCATTTTTCTGTGATGTTTAGGAAACATTAAATGATGGGACTCCGTTATGGCGGCCCGTGTTTGGATCGTTACGGTCGTCGCTCTCCATTGGATCAAGAGCAGAAGATCGACTTTTATTTTGTGGAACAAAATAAGTTTTTCGTTTCCAACAGACAGCGCCAACTGATGGAGGGCTTGATCTCCTTCAGATGCTGTCCTCCATCGATCTGTTGCGAGCGTTGCTGGACGGTTGAGATTAGACTCGGAGGTTGCCTTCTTGAGTGTGTGGATCTCAATGGGTTGAGTTTGAGGTGGAAGCCGAGCTACCTGCAAAGAAGTCCTGGGGTGAGTGGCCACCGTAGGACCCTCCGACGATCAAGTTAGCCGAGGAATTTGAGCAGAGCAGCGATTTATTGGATTCAAGTTGCCTTACTCGAGTCGTCTGAGAGAGGGGTTTTATAGTGGTCGCATGGAGCGAGCAGGCACGAGATCTTCGCCTTCGGTTATGCCCCTAATGTTATGCTTTCGTGAATGACGGGATCTCTTCATTAATGACGGGATTCACTCATTAATGGAGGGGACGTGAAAGCGTGGGACACGGGACGTGGGGTAGCGGTTATCTCGCTTTGACGAGATACACGGAGCCGTTGCGGAGGCTCTAGGGCTCTGCAATCTCGGTTGATCAGTAGAGGCCAAGGAAGCTCGGCACATCAGGGGCTCGGAGACGAGCAGGAGGCCGAGGAAGCTCGGCATGCTTGGAGCTCGGAGACGAGCGGGAGGCCGAGGAAGCTCGGCACGAGAGATGGCTCGAAAACGAGCGAGGAGACTGAGGAAGCTCGGAGACGAGCTCTTGGTAGTCTTCTAGATGAAGGTGGAATGTCTTCAAGGGGGATCTTCCGAAAGGTCGGGTACGTCCCAGGGGAATGTCCCCGATGCGGCTCATTTATTCCACCCCGTAGAGTCCGGGACACGTCATCTGCCACGTGTCATAACCTGAGGAGACACCACTTGTGAGCATCATCATATACTTTTCCTTTTCCTACAGTAAAGCTGTCATGCCAACGTTATTGGGGAAAAAATGGAAGTTTGAAAGTAGCTTATCTCTGCATATATCAACACCAGGGAGCGGCACAGAGATCAGGTAAGCAGATTCACTTACATAGACATCATATTTGCCGATCTGAGGTCCAACTTGCTGTTCAGCTGCTGTACCTTGTAAACAACAGCACCTGGAGCAGAACTAACCAGTTTTTCCCACCCTTCAGACATTGGCCATGTTGGGTAGCAGGTGAGACTGGACCTAATTCCGCTTGAGGTGGCCATCTGCATATGTCCGATCATGTAGATGTGTAATTAAATTATTTGCATTTGTGAGATGTAACAAGCATACATTGGATATATTTGAAGACTATAAACTAAATATATTTAAATGGAGGAGTTCATGATGGTTCCCAGTGTTATATTTGTATAAATGATGGAGTTAACAGAAGTTAATTGATTATCTTGCAATATTGATGTTACTGGTAAAGTATTGAAGTCACTAGGAATTAGTTTCACTTCTCATGACCTGATTAGAAGATGAACTTCATCATTATATTATGGTGCCTGCACTTGCTCGGACAAACAAAAATGACAAGATGGGATGGCAGACTATGAGCAGGAACCTTTTGATGCCAAATTGCTACGTAACACCGAGATAGAAAATCATGAATATAGTATTGTGTGATATATCAATTCTCAACATCGTAAACCATAAACTTAGAATCAGTGACAATGCATATATACATACTTACATATATACATATAGGAGCTCCATTGCAAACCAGTCCGCACCGCACAGTAAGAAAACATAAACTTTTTATCCATTAAATATTTGGGTGATATGCACGTCCAAGTTGATCTCCCTGCCTCCAAACCTATGAGCATGAAAAATCAAAGGACTCGAAGGTCTATAACTCATGCATCGAGTGAACTTTATGTTGTATCATCGAAAAGACATTCATTTTGTACATGCTCAAATCCTTTGATTAATCATACATATAGGATTGAAGGTACGGGAGATCAAATTGAACTGTGTTGCCCGTCGAAATATTCCGTGGATTAAAAGTTCCCATTTTTTTTTGTGCCAATCGGTTTGCAGTGGAGAATTAAAAGTGATGAAGAGGAGTATAAGTGATGGAGGTCGAAATCTCCCTCAGATCCCACAGATGTTGTTCTCCATCGATCTTGCGGTCAGTGGGCTGAACGGTTGAGATTGGATATGAGGATTGAATGTGTGGATCTCAATGGGTCTATTGGGGTAAAAATTTACACCCCGGTTGACCAAGTCAAAATCAAAATCAACCCCAAGCCAAGTGGGCCCAAGCCCAGGTCAAGTGGGCTAATGTCCGGGTCGAGCCCGAACATGAAGCGGCCGGCCTTCCCTCATGCCAAAATAAAAATTTTGTAATAAATAATTTTGGTGTATTTCTTTTATTTTATTTTATGAATAAATGTAAGAAAAATGGGCATAAAGCCAAATTTTTGTAAAGCCCATGTCTTATATGCAAAAAGAAATATCACATGAAGCATGGGATAGGCAAAATGCCATTTTTGTAAAGCCCAAGGGGCTATATGTAAAGTGTATAGCCTATAAAGGTAAAGATAATGAAAATATCTCAACAACTTTTTTCTCTCTCCCAAAAATAATCAAGATCTGTGATCTTCTCCTTTATCAAGGTTCTAAAACCTTCCTCATTTTTTGAATTAAATCAAGAGTTTAACTCTTCCTTTCTCAAAAATAAATAGTTTTTCACCACAAAACCCACGAAGGGGAGCTCGGATCTCCAATCAGATATCGAAAATGGAAGACTTTTTAAGTCTCATCCCCTTTTTCTAAGATCCCGACGATCAAGAGAAGGAAGAAGGAGACCCATCTCCAAAAATCTAATTTTGGACAGATCCAAGGCTCAAAAGAAGAGCCAAAGATTCCTAGAAGTTTAACTCCTTTCTAGATCTGTTGGAGTTTAACTCCATAAATTAGTTTCTGTCAGGAGTTCAACTTCAAAAACCCCTTGGGAGTTCAACTCCCCAACCTAGAGGCTAGGCCCTTTCCCGCGGATGTTTGTCGTGGTCTCGTGCGCGCCACGTGACCCCCGAGGACTGAGGCGCCAATCGGTCACGTGCGCGCCACGTGATCTCGGGGCGCTGAGGCGCCCATCGATCACGTGCGCGCTACGTGACCCGGGGCGCTGAGGCGCCCATCGGTCACGTGCGCGCACGTGACCCCGGGCACTAAAGCATCCATGTGTGTGCACGTGACCCCGGGCACCATGCGCCTACGTGCCACGCATGCGTCTTTAGGACACTTCCCCCTATATATATATATGCACTCCACGCTAAATATACCTCCCCCGTTAGAACTCTGCGGGACCCCCGTAAAAAATCTGCGGGGCCCCGATATATCCAAAACCCCTTTCAAAACACAACACACGCACACTGCACATTGAGTTTGCGTGACCAGTTTGACCCGTCAATCGGAGGTTCTCTCGCTCCAAAGGCGAGGGGTAATTAACGACAGCTTAGTCCGCGGCTGCCGGAGATTCGGATCCCCACAATCAATAAACCGCAGCCTACCCTAGGTAGGGGGAATCTGTAATGCGTCTGACAATCCCGCGCGT
Organism: Agapanthus africanus; assembly: GCA_030015575.1. Classification (NCBI taxonomy): domain Eukaryota; kingdom Viridiplantae; phylum Streptophyta; class Magnoliopsida; order Asparagales; family Amaryllidaceae; genus Agapanthus; species Agapanthus africanus. The sequence goes on along the minus strand of JASDDO010000019.1, from coordinate 190,016,028 downwards.
ATTCCCATCTCAATGGGGTGATGAAAAACACCCTACAGATTCTGGTATGCCCGGTGGGACCTTTCTCTCCTCCCATATTTCGGGTCAAACGTTCATGCGAACTCAATCAATATACATATCGATTGCCTGTACTGAAATAATGTTTTTTTTTTCCGTGCAGCAATCAACTTTCAACGACAATGTCTCCTAAGACGAATTCAGCTTCCAACGCGACCCCGATCTCGTACGTGGTCAAGATCAATGCTCGTGTGGTTCTCCCCGCAAGCCTCAGTCGACAGTGGGAGGAACCGCCCCACCAGTTTGGTTCCGTGATCATCTACCTTGCCGGAAGCGCTCATCTGGCAGAAATCTAGGCAAAACAGGTGGCCAAGCCGGTCTCAAGGGGCAAGAGGCCGAATGTTGTGATCGCTAAGGCACCACAACCGAAACGTAAGACGGTGCCGGAACGACTCTCTGGTGCTCCAGCTGGGGGCAAGGCTTCCGGTACAAAGGGCAACATCAAACGTTGCGGACGAGCTCAGGCGATGACTCCAACAAATGCACAATCAGACATATCTCCAAAGCCCTCCATCGCCCGGTCTACGGCGGCTTCCCGAAGAGCCGTAACCAGCCAAGTGCTCAAAACAGAAAGTCTGAGACAGAAGCGGCTCAGGTATCGAGCCAACAAGAGGGCCAGGACTCCGGCCAGACGACGGCTGAGTCAGCCGTAAGAATCAGCAATTCCTTCGAACCTCTGAAGTAGGTTCAGAAAAATGCCATGACCGCCAGAATCAAGAAGACATCGGTCCGAACAATGCTACAAAGAGACGTGTTCCGGCCCCAACAGAAAAAGTATGACACTGTTGTAGGGTTCCTAGGCACGCTAGTGAGGTCTCCCAAGCCATCAACCATGGCAATTTCAAAAATTATGGTGCCCACAAACCCTAGTGTACGGATCGATAACTAGATGTCTAGGCGAAAAGAACTAGTTAACAAATTAACTAATGAGAATACGGAAATACAACCTTTGTAGATCCGGTCCTCCACCTCCACGGCTCCGCAACGAGGTCGTCTCCGCTGTCCAAATCAAATCCGGGCTCTAGAGTCGGCTTCGTCGGAGAATGGGCAAGCTAGGTCGTCGATGTCCATGCCGAAGATGATCTACGTCGAAGCATCGCAAGATCAAGCTCTCACTTCACCAAGTCATGAAACTTGTGAAGAAAACACACTCTACTACTTGGCAAGAGGTAGAGGATGAAGAAATAGGAAGTGGGTTAACTTTAGATTTGGATTTCTCACTCTTTTCCAACAATCACCATTGATGGACCTTGCTTTTCTTCACTTGAAGAATGAAGAAGAAGAAGGAAAATGTTATGATAAGTTAAATGAATAAGAAAAGAAAATGAATTCTTATCATAATTTTAACCATGGTCAAGTGTAGAGAATGAATCATGGTTAGTGTGAATGGTTAGGGTTAAGGATGAGATAAGTATGGTTGACTTTATCAAAGCTTCATGAAGCTTCAACTAAAGAACAAAATTAGCCACCATTCTTTTCTTTTTTCTTTTATTCATTTATCAAAAATAAATAAACAAATAAATAAATGAATAAATAAAGGAAATGAAACCCTAACCATTCTATTAACCATGGTTTATTCTTTGCACTTAACCAAGTAATCATATATCATCAAACATGATACAATCAAGTGCACAAAAACATATCGCATATGCAATGCGCACGAACCAAGTGAGAAAATCCGTTTAAAGTGAACCGATACTAGTTAATGCAAAGTAATATATCAAATATATAATTATACATTAAATCATTAAATCAACACTTGATTCAATGATCCGGTCATGTCGTACACAACCGACTAGTATAGAATGTATCGGCTTATCGAATCAATCCTTGATTCGATAACTAGGTTATATCGCATACAACCATTCGATACATTTATCGCGAGAATAGAATACGGTATCACATACACGCATTATTCTCGGTCCCGCACATATCTCATATGCGCTCCTATTTCGTTTCGCTTGAGCCAGGAAACCTCTGTGTAGGACTCTAAAGACTCGTCAATACGCCGGCAGCGGATGATGATCATATCAAACATCCACAAGCCGCAAGCGGTCTGCTAAACGTAACGGCCACCCGGGTATTGAGCGATCTGAAGATCGACGAGCAAGCCCGCTCACACTCCAGTGAATCCGACCAGTAACACTACCGTACAGTCCGGTCTGATCGTCTGATATGTCGCATATCTCGCCTAGGGGTGGTAAACGTCAGACCCCAATAGCTCGATAAGTCGTGTCGATATGAGGTCTATAACTGTTCGAGAAACTACTGGTAACACTTACCAGTAAATCTCAGCAACCCTGGCCAGGGATTTCCTGTTATAGCCAATCGAACACAGCGCAACATCAACCCCCATATACCTGGAGAGACGAATCCCCTCCTATCGCTCATTGCCTCCATGTGACTCGGGACTGTACCCAAAAACCACCGTTTTGCACGCCCTCTTGGACGTGGTAAGATGGAAATCAAAGCACAGTGGGAACCACACAAGACTCTATGACGATCTCGGGTCAACAGACTACTCTGTACCAGTGTCACCAGAGAACTGCCATCTGACGTGAGGTATAATACCATCTGGGAGTTCTCGGCGAGTCCGTCCAGTGTACCCAGTCTCTACTGAGCACCCGTATATCATCTCTGATGTCAAACACCAATGGATATGGGATCATCCATCGCCCATCTGTATGGGTCGAGAAGGTACACGCTAGTCTACTCTGGTATATCGATGCCCCGTCTCGATACACCCACGACTAGGGACTTTGAAGGATGTACTTATGGACTACCATGTCCCCACTAGTATGATCCGCATCATAGTCCAGGTAGTCAAGTACATATCCTAAGGGCTTTACCAACATGTAACAGAGAGACAATCAGCATACACGTTAAGGTAAAGTGTAACCAGATAGCATACTATCATGTCAAGCAAGAAAGTCCTCCCTATATATGTCCCAGCATCCACTACAATATACATCCTATGTACAGTAATGGCCTCTAGGGCATACATATAACTAACAATCTCCCACTTGCACTAGGGCCATCTGTAGCAGTGGTTGTAGTATCTCATACTCAACCATCCCATAAAAGTCTCTCTCTGGGAAAAGGCCTTTCGTGAGTGGATCCGCTGTGTTTGTCCTCTGAGTCTACTCTCCTAGCCTCGATCTCCCTGGAGATCAACCATCTCCATGATCAAGTGATACTGCCTTAGAATATGTCTGGATCACTGATGGGACGGACGTTCCTTGGCATAAGCCACAACTCCATTGTCACACAATGGGAGGAACATAGTTCATCTCATGAACCATTATACATCCAAACAGCCTCTTTGGTAGTATCTTAAGTAGCGATGTATCCTGTCTTTATCGTCTAGTATATCACGGTATCTAGCTTGGAACTCTTCCAACATACCGTCCCTTTACTGAGGGTAAAGACAATGCCTGTGACTGACATTCAGTCGTCTTTATCACCCTGGAACACTTCCAGTGATTCTCCCCAGGATCGATTGATACCATCTCACTACAACTAGTGAGAATCCTAACATCCAATTAGATCTATCTCATAGATCCAAAATCCAGGATTTAGTAGGTATCACTTTGATCCTATATGGAGAATTTTGGTGATAAACGGAGATTGACCGAGCGTAGCATAGGAAACTGCTTCCCTATCAAGAGTATGTCATCCACGTACTCTACGAGGATCGTCACCATACTCTCTACTACCTTTTTGTTTATACAAGGTTCATCTACCATTTTGATGATGTCAAACTCTTTGACTACTTCATCAAAACAGACGTTCCAACTCCGCGATGCCTGCTTTATCCTATAAAGCATCTTGCACACGTTTCCGCTGCTCCCACTGTCTACGAAGCCCTCTGGCTGTGTACTTGTAGACGCACTCTTCTAAAACATCATTTAGAAAAGCTGTCATGACACCCAACCACCGAATATCGTAGTCATGGTATGTAGCCGTGACAAGTAGGATCCGAATGGACTTAAGCATAGCTACTTGAAAAGGTTTCATCATTATCCACGCCTGGTCAATGACGAAAACCTTTAACAAGTCTAGCTTTGAAAGTCTCAACTTTTCCATGTACACCAAGTAATCTTCTCAAGATATACTTGCTCCTGATGGGGATTTAACCCTTCAGATATAGCAACCAAAGTCCATACTTTGTTGGTGTATAAGGATTCCATCTCAGATCGATAAACATCCAGCCATTCTTATAGAGTCTCACTCCTGATGGCCAGCTCGAAACTAGTTGGGTCATCATCTCATGATGTAATCCTCGCTCCCACTGTCATAGAGAAACCGAAGTATCTCTCAGGTGGGTGAGGAACCCTACTAGATCGGCGGAGAGGCTGAGGTTCGTTGGTATCTACTGAATCCCTTGGTTCTATCAAATCATCTGCTGTAATTTGTATAGCTGGAACATTTCCAGTTCTACATTACAGTCCTTGCCTCGAGCTTGTCCGGATTTTGTTTTTAGACATAGGCCGGGCAACCCCAAATCTTAACTAACTTAAGATATGGGCTCTTCCCTTTCCATATCACATATAAGTGGTAGGCAAGTGATTTGATTCGAACCCTATTCAATAGGTATGCAGCTTCTCAAGCGCATATTTCCCAAAAAGGAAATAGGTAACTCAGTAGTACTCATCATAGAGCACACCTTATCACATAGGGTGTAATTGCTCCACCCCGATATACCATCGTGCTATGGTGTATACAGAGGAGTAATGCTGAGAGAGAATCTCATTCTCCTTTAGAATAGTCCAGGATTTCCGTGCTCAAGTATTCTCCTCCCTGATCACATCAAAGGACATAATACTTTTACCCGTATTTTGGTTCTCTACTTCTAACTTATATTCTGTGAATATCTCAAAAGGTTCGGACTCATGTTTCAGCAGGAACATATGACTTAATCTTGAGAGATTATCAGAGAACGTAATGAAGTATAAAGAACCAGTCCTGGTATGTGTAGACAGGGGACCTGCATACATCAACATGTAACATCCCAAGAGTTCACTAACTCTTTCTCTGTTTCCAATAAACGGAGCTGTGGTCATCTTATCTTTGTGACATGATTGGCGAGTTGCACAAGATGTAAATTCAAACTGATTTAAATATACATCTAAATGTAACTTCAGCCAGTCGGGTCGCATTGATCTGACCTAGTCTACAATATCTCAAGAAGGATTCGTTCATTTCTGAACTCTTCCTCTTGTGTGTGTTCTGTATACTTAGAACTGTTGTTTGATTTAGAACATCAATGCTTTTAGATAACGTGCCTGAACCGATCAACTTTTGATATAGGAAATGTTCAAAACATTATCCAACTATACAAAATTTTATCATTTCTTTACTAATAAAGAGATAGATATGATTTTGTATATCAGGTTCGTTATCTAACAACATTCGTTCAGAATCAATTCATGAAACGATTCACTCACATTGAACTAATAAGAGTCCCTAGAGCGTTGAATAGAAAGGCTGACATACTCGCTCGTTTAGCCAAGGAGCTGGCTGAGCCTGACATGAACGAAATTCCGATCACAGTCAGGAGTCGGCAAATTCTACCCCCAGTCTCTTTACGAGAAGAAGAAAGCGCGGAACAGAAGAGCAGTCCTGCCGAAGAAGCTTCAATCATCCAAGACGAGCCCGATTGGAGAGAACCCTTCATAGAGTACCTCCGATATGACAAGCTGCCCGAAGGAAAATCTGCAAGGATTCAGCTGAAGAAGAGAGCTCTCCGATACGTGTTTGTAAATGACACGCTATACCGCAGGTCATATGACCAACTCTGGCTCAGGTTCCTATCATCGGCCGATGCCCAAAAAGTTATGAAAGAAGTTCACTCAGGCGTCTGCGGGGCTCACCAGTCCGGCCCCAAAATACGGCTTCAGATCAAACGGCTTGGATATTACTGGCCCACCATGATAAGAGATTGCGAAGAGCATGCAAAGAAATGCCATCTCTGCCAAATCCATGGTGATTTCATTCACAAGCATCCCAATCCGTTGCATCCTACGGTGGTGTCGTGGCCCTTCGAAGTTTGGGGCACCGACATAGTTGGCCCAATTGATCCTCTGTCATCCAGAGGCCACGGGTTCATATTGGCCGCAACTGACTATTTCTCCAGATGGGCTGAAGCTATCCCGCTAAAAGAAGTCAAGACAGAAAATATTCTGACGTTCTTCCAGCATAATATTTTATACCGCTTCGGTACACCAAGAAGAATCATTTCTGACAACGGGCCTTCTTTCAAGAGCTTCAAAGTCTCAATATTCTCTACTCAACACAAGATAGACTGGAGATATTCCTCCATCTATAATCCAAGAGCCAATGGGCTAGCTGAAACTTTCAATAAGACTCTATGCAAGCTCCTGAGGAAAAATGCTTCAGCCAACAAGAGGGACTGGAATCTCAAGCTTCACGAGGCGTTGTGGGCATATCGTACCACGCACCGTACTCCAACTCAGTCCACTTCATACTCATTGCTCTTCGGAATGGAGGAGGTCCTCCCCCTCGATGTCGAAGTTCCAAGCTTAAGAATGGCCGTTCAGCACGAGCACATGAAGGAGGAAAACGTGCTCCTTAGGCTCGAAGAGCTCGATGCCCTCGAAGAAAAGAGGTTTGCTGTACAGCAAAATCTGGAGCTGTACCGAGCCCAAATGTCACGGGCCTATAACAAGATGACCCGTCTCCGCGCTTTCAAGAAAGGCAAATTGGTGTTGGTCCTCAAAAGGTTGATCATCCCCAATCGACATGCAAAAGGAAAATTCGAGCCAAACTGAGAAGGACTGTACGTCATCGAGAAAGTGTTCGACGGAGGATCCTACCAACTAATAAATGCCGAGGGAGAAAGGCTCATGCCACCCATCAATGGCCGATATCTTAAGAAATACTACGCATGAATGCTCCAAGTCGCAGGCGAATTGAGCACACCGGCCCTACAGTCTGGATCATACATCCTGCAAAACCGTATACAATACACGGGTGTAAACGACCCCTATCTCTCCCAAGTCTTGCCGGTGAGACTACTTTTAAAGTCCCACCAGCGAAAAAAAGGTATGTCCATAAGCAAAACGGGCACGGATGAAAACCCGAAAGGGCTCCGTGAGTAAAAACAGCAGGACTGCCGGCGAGTTTGTGAAAACCCGAAAGGGCGCAAACTCATGAAAAGAGATAAAATACACTCGCAAAGTCCTCTCGATCTTGTGAGGAGAAAATCCCTGCATGAGATCCTTACGACTCACAAAGGAGCAACACACTTAGGAATCCCTACGATTCCTAAGGAGAACATACACCTGCGAGATCCTCTCGACTCGTAGGGAGAAAATGCTTTTATGAGACCCTTACGGCTCATAAAATTGAAAAGCCTTAGGTGATATGATCTAAACCTATCTCCTGAGCCATCGCTCCCCAACGGGCAACGTCAAATGATGAGTCGCTCCTGGCATTTCGCTTCAGTGTTAGCAGTGCTGATGTCGACCAAAAACCAAAATCCTAAGTCCTCTCGAGGCAAATGATGAGTTGCTCCTGGCATTATTCTAGTGCAGCAATATTGATGCCAAACAAGATCCAAATTCTAAGTCCCCAAACGGCGAATGATGAGTCGCTCCTGATATCATATCCCAATGCAGCGATGCAGACGCCAACCAAAATCCAATCTCCCAAAATTCTCCCAGCCCTACGGTTTGTCCCCAAGTTGACTACCGTATACAATCCAGGGCTCAAATAATTCTCATCGTGCCTATGCCCTACCGCAATCAACAGTTACGCGGCTGGTCTCCACCCTTGGAATTATGTTCCATTTGGGAAGACCCACTCATGTGTCCTCACGATACATGAGGAGAACACACTTACGGGATCCTCACGACTCATAAGAAAACACCTTCGTGGGATCCTTACGACTCACAAAAGAAAAACACACTTGGGAGTCCCCACGGCTCCTAAGGAGAAAGTACACCTACGGGATCCTTTCGACTCGTAGGGAGAAAATGCTTTTATGGGACCCTTACGTCTCATAAAATTGAAAAGCCTTAGGTGATAGGGACCTAAACCTGTCTCTTAAGCCATCGCTCCCCAATAGGAAAAGGCAAATGATGAATTGCTCCTGGCACATGTGCTTCAGTGTTAGCAACGCTGATGCCTACCCTAACCCCAAAATTCCAAACTCCAATCCAAATGACCCCTAAGTCTTTAAACTGGGAATAGATGAACTCTGAGTCGTTAAACTGGGAACAGATGACCCCTAAGTTGTTAAACTGGGAACGAGGGAAATTTCCTCATGGCAAATGATGATTCGCTCCTAGTACCATATTCCAGCGTAGTGATGCTGATGTCAACCCAAATCACATCAAATCAGCAAAACAACCAAATGACCTCCCTGGCAGAATCAAGCTCCACCTCGGAAACAAGTCAACTTCATCCCTGACACCGCAAGAAGCGGAACAAGTCAAATCAAGTCACCGACCGTCCACGTCGCTAAAAAGGCAGAACCGACCGTCCAAGTCGCTAAAATGGCAGCACCGACCGTCCACGTCGCAAAAAGGGCAGCACCGACCGTCCAAGTCGCTAAAAGGGCAGAACCGACCGTCCAAGTCGCAAAAAGGGCATAACCGACCGTCCAAGTAGCAAAAAAGGCAGAACCGACCGTCCACGTCGCTAAAAGGGCAGAACCGACCGTCCAAGTCGCTAAAATGGCAGCACCGACCGTCCACGTCGCAAAAAGGGCAGCACCGACCGTCTACGTCGCAAAAAGGGCAGCACCGACCGTCCAAGTCGCTAAAAGGGCAGCACCGACCGTCCAAGTCGCTAAAAAGGCAGAACCGACCGTCCAAGTCGCAAAAAGGGCAGAACCGACCGTCCACGTCGCTAAAAGGGCAGAACCGACCGTCCACGTCGCAAAAAGGGCAGAACCGACCGTCCAAGTCGCTAAAATGGCAGCACCGACCGTTCACGTCGCAAAAAGGGCAGCACCAACCGTCCAAGTAGCTAAAAGGGCAGAACCGACCGTCCAAGTCGCAAAAAGGGCAGAACCGACCGTCCACGTCGCTAAAAGGGTATAACCGACCGTCCAAGTCGCTAAAATGGAAAAACTGACCGTCCAAGTCGTATAAAGGGCAGCACCGACCGTCCACGTCGCTAAAAGGGCAGTATCGACCGTCCAAGTCGCTAAAAGGGAAGAACCGACCGTCAACGTCGCAAAAATGGCAGCACCGACCGTTCAAGTCGCAAAAAGGGCAGAACCGACCGTCCAAGTCCTAAAAAAGGCAGAATCGACCGTCCAAGTCGTAAAAAGGGCAGTGTCAGCTTCCCAAAAGCGGGAACCAAATCAAGTCGCCTCCACGTGAAAGAAGATCCATCAATTTCATGCACACGACCCACATGTGTGGTGTGTATTTATTAATGGGGGGCAATTTGTTGGGGTAAAAATTTACACCCCGGTTGACCAAGTCAAAATCAAAGTCAACCCCAAGCCAAGTGGGCCCAAGCCCAGGTCAAGTGGGCCAATGCCCGGGTCGAGCCCGAACATGAAGCGGCCGACCTCCCCCCATGCCAAAATAAAAATTTTGTAATAAATAATTTTGGTGTATTTCTTTTATTTTATTTTATGAATAAATGTAAGAAAAATGGGCATAAAGCCAAATTTTTGTAAAGCCCATATCTTATGTGCAAAAAGAAATATCACATGAAGCATGGGATAGGCAAAATGCCATTTTTGTAAAGCCCAAGGGGATATATGTAAAGTGTATAGCCTATAAAGGAAAAGATAATGAAAATATCTCAACAACCTTTTTCTCTCTCCCAAAAAGAATCAAGATCTGTGATTTTCTCCTTCCTCAAGGTTCTAAAAGCTTCCTCCTTTTTAGAATTAAATCAAGAGTTTAACTCTTCCTTTCTCAAAAATAAATAGTTTTTCACCACAAAACCCACGAAGGGGAGCTCGGATCTCCAATCAGACCTCGAAAAGGGGAGACTTTTTAAGTCTCATCCCCTTTTCTCCAAGATCCCGCCGATCAAGAGAAGGAATCCATTTCCAAAAATCTAACTTCGGATAGATCCAAGGCTCAAAAGAAGAGCCAAAGATTCCTAGGATTTTAACTCCTTTCTAGATCTGTTGGAGTTTAACTCCATAAATTAGTTTCTGTCAGGAGTTCAACTCCAAAAACCCCTTGGGAGTTCAACTCCCCAACCTAAGGGTAAGGCCCCTTCCCGCGAGTGTTTCCCGTGGTCATGTGTGTGCCACGTGACCCCGGGGTGCTGAGGCGCCCATCGGTCACGTGCGCGCACGTGGCCCCGGGGTGCTGAGGCGTCCATCGGTCACGTGCGCGCCACGTGACCCCGGGCGCTGAGGCGCCCAACGGTCACGTGCGCGCACGTGACCCCGAGCACTAAAGTGCCCTTGTGCGCGCACGTGACCCCGAGCACTAAAGTGCCCTTATGCGCGCACGTGACCTCAGGCACCATGCGCCTACGTGCCACGCACACGTCTTTTGGACTCTTTCCCCCATTATATATATATATATATTTATATATATATGCACTCCATACTAAATAAACCCCGTAAAAACTCTGCGGGGCCTCGATATATCCAAAACCCCCCTTTCAAAACACAACACACGCACACTGCATATTGAGTTCGCATGACCAGTTTGACCCGTCAATCGGAGGTTCCCTCGCTCCAAAGCCGAGGGGTAATTAACGGCAGCTTAGTCCGCGGCTGCCGGAGATTCGGATCCATACAATCAATAAACCCCAGCCTACCCTAGGCAGGGAGAATCTGTAATGCGCCTGACAAGCGCGCGTGTATTCGTATCTCAATGGGGTGAAGAAAAACACCCTATAGGGTCGTTGGATGTTGTTGACGCTGAACTATCTACAAGCGAAGTCCCGGGGCGGGAAACCACCGTAGGACCCTCCGACAATCAAGAAAGTTTCGAGGAATATTGAGGCAGAATGATGGCGTGTTGGATTCAGTTCCACGTACCTGAGTCGTCTGGAAGTGGGGTTTATATTGCAGTCATATGGAGCGAGCTGATGCGTGATTCCCGCCGTCCGTTACATCCCCGCGTCACGTTCTCTTTGATGGCGGGATACACCCATTAATGGCGAGATACGCTAACATGGGATGCGGGACGTGGAGCGGTGGAGATCCTGTCGTGGCGAGATACACGGAGCCGTTATGGGGCCGCTCGGCTCCGTGCACTCGGCCAAATAGGGACGCTGAGGAATCTCGGATATAGGATACCTCGGAGACGAGCAAGTGAGCCGAGAAGCCTCAGCCATCGGATAGCTCGGAGACGAGCTATTGTCTAGCGGTCAGCCGAAGGGGGAACATACTCCGGAAAGGTCTTCTAAGAGGTCAGGTGCAACCTCGGGGGAGAGGATACGAGAAATGTCCTCAATGCATCATATTTATCCCAGCTCCACAGCCCCCGGGAATATAGCGAGCTTACATGGATGACACGTCATTCGCTACGTGTCGTGATCTGGGGAATTCCCACTTATGAGTAACATCATTATCCTCCCACTCTCGTCCCGACTTGTTTATGGGTCGAGTCGAGAGTGGCCTTCTCGGTTTTCAATAATTTAATCTCGGCACCGAAAATTCTTCGTAATGGGTTATCCGAGGAGGACGTGACGTTTGGCGGCTACGCCTTTTGGATTCTTGGATCCAGGTGGCGACTTACGAGGTGCCCCGATTCCCGCGCGTATCTTTGGTGACGTCGGCGAATCGATGAAATGATTGCGCTTTAAAGTGGATGCCGTTTCGCTCGCTCGCTGATTAGTCCAAAAAAATTGTATTTACCGTAATCAGAAACGGCGTCGCTTTGCAGCTAGCCGGTGAATACGGGTCGATCCACAGAGATGTGTAACTTTCTGTTTTTGTGTTATCACGAGTTGATTCCGATGGTGGTTTGGTTTTTGTCGATTGATTTAAAACTAATTAATATGATATTAAAGAACTTGTTAGGGTTAGGTATAAGGTAGGGTTGATAAGATCGATATTGTCACCTCTTTCAATACCGTTTAATTAAAGCTTTTTAGAAATCATATCAATTATTAGCAAAGGGGATTAGGATGATTTGGGAAGAAACGAAGTTTCTTCCTCTAGATTCTTGTCCGTCCTTTCCTATTAATTGGTACAATCTTCATGGACGTCATGTATTCCCGGCCCTTTATACTACGGTTCATCGTTACCTCGTAGGTAGGGTGCCGTAGGGAGCGGGTCATGCATGCGTGCATGAAGTTCTAGTTATGAGAAAAAGTATCGGCATTGAAGGAGGTGAGAGATATTCATCTCTCACTCCCTTCCTTGTTCCTAACCCTAACAAGCGAGGATTTTACTCGCTCATTAGGGAATTTTCTAAAAACGACATTTTTGTTGTTGTTATGTTTCAAAAAGTTTTGTTCAGATCTTGAATTATTACTTACTGCGGATTAAAAGGAGCTAGACTAGTTAACTAAGGCAAGTAATAAAATTACTCTACTGCAAGAATGATATTAGATAACTAGGACAAGAATTAAATTAGAATTAAGGCAGGAATTTAAAAGAAAAACTTACAAAAGTGATGCTCTAGATCTCTCAACAATTCTGATTTTATTGATTGAAAAAGAGGCATAGCATTTTACAGATTTTGAGTACAATTTATAAGCAAACAGTGAAGCTAGGGTTACAGACTCTCGCAGAGGTGCAATTACAGATTTGCCCCCTCAAAATCCCAACACCCGCACCGTCGCACCGACACAAGAAGTCGGTGCCGACAAGGACACCATACGGCCGCGGAACCGCGGCAATGATGGGCCTTGGGCCGCGGTTCCGCGGCCCTTTGGTGGCTTCATTTCACCATTTTCTCTGGTCTTCATGCTGGGTTCATGGGCTTGTTTGTTCTGCACTATTTTTCTCTGTTTGGCTTCTTGGTCTTTTCCAGATCTTCAGTGAAAACTTGTAAGGAGCTTTTGACCGTTCACTTTGACATTTCGGACCGCACTGCTTTATACAATTGTAACATGTTCTTCGTGACTCGGATCCATCTTCTTGTTGGTCAAAAGTCTCTCTTTTGTATCATCTTCTGTCTTTTCTCACTGTTTTCGCTCCAAGAGCCTGTATCCTGTATCATGCAACAAACGTGCGTCAAAAGTACATGTTTACTTATAAAATGAATAAGAATGGGGCGTATGAATTGCAATATTATGGTATGAACAAATACCCCCAAACTTATCTTTTGCTCGTCCTCGAGCAAACTTATTATTTTATTTTCAATAAAAGCTAACCGCACTTTCGCAGGGAAACGCGATTGCACTGAGCTCGTGCAACAAGCCGTTAAACCTCTAGGTGTCCCTAGTAGGAGGAGTGTTGTCTCCTGAGGGTTTTCAGCGGATTACACCCACAAAATCCTATCAATTTGGCTCTTTTGACAATAATTCTCCAATTAGGTTTTTTTTAACACAGAATTCTATTATCATCGACTCATAAACTATCCACCCATATTCTTCACACTTCCTCATAATTTAACTTAAGATTATATATGTTCGACAGACTTATTCAGCTTTCAGCATTTCTTAGGTTTTCCTCTTAGGGTTCCATCTCCACTTAGGAATTTTTCTATCAACTCTACTAAAGATACAAGTTTTATTCTTCATTCCTTTCTTTTATCTAAACTCTAATCACATATCCCCACGTGTGTGTAAACATCACCCCTGCACTTGGAATTTCAAATCAAGCAATCGTACTCTCGTCCATTGTCCAAAGCACTTATTAATTGGTGAATTTTCGCTTACACATCCTTCATACGACTGTTAATACTTCTTGAGGTACCAACAACCGATTACAAGATGTGTTAGCACTTTAAAGCGTATTTCCTAGTTTTGCAACACCTAAGGCTTTAGCAGTGACTCCCAAACCAGTTGGTCTAAGGCACTAGGTGATGAAGCACCCTCGCTATATATTTTTCTGTTTATAGCCTTAAGTAATCACAAAACCAGTGTTCATTTTTTTTACTTTTGTATTTTCATTTTGTTTGCATTGTACTAAGGACTTTAAACAAGAGCATTTCAAGGTCTCTTCTACTAATCCAAGTTTCAAGGTGCGTGATTGTGCATTTTGCAGGGTATACATTTTCAGAATTCATACTTAAGCCAGGAATTATTTTTCAAACTTATACTCTAATAAGAATATCAATATTTTTCCTTTATTTCAACTTAGCCCAAAAAGTGAACTCAAAATTTGCCTATTTCTAAATAAACTACAAAGACATATACTTTCTACCGTTAATCTTCAAAGAAGGTTATTTTTAGGGTTTTTAATTCACTAAGTCTAAGATCTAGATGTTCCTAGCCAGTTAACCTATTTGTCAAACTTAAGTCAATTAGCCAAAATTGAATACAATAATTTTTGAAAATTTTCAATTTTTATAGGTTTGTTTTCAAATAAGTATGCAAATGCAAAAATATGTACAAATGAACGCGAAGGAAGAAAACGTACCGATCATACCCCCGAACTTGAACTTGACAGTGTCCTCACTGTCATACGAAACCAAGAGGGTCAAGATGTCGGCATTCCCTGTTTATTCACATTATTACAAATGATACACACCCCCAAACTTATTCGAGATAAAGTTTTGGAAAATTGATTGGAAATTCGGGGGTGAAAGTGGAAGAGGATCAATCAGTGTAAATCGGCTCCTGCAAAAACAGGAGCTCCTCCGATGGGTCCGCTGTGAAGAACGGTTTCAGTCGATGCCCATTCACTTTAAATAAGGTACCGTCTTCAGGATTTTCAAGATCAACCGCACCGTGCGGATAAACGGTGCGGACTACAAAAGGTCCCCTCCATCTAGAACGGAGCTTGCCGGGGTGAAAATGTAACCGAGTGTCATAGAGTAAAACCTGTTGACCAGGTTCAAAAGTTTTTCGCAAAAGGTGTTTATCGTGGAACACCTTAGCTCGGTTTTTAGCAATTATGGCATTATCATATGCCTCATCCCTCAGCTCTTCTAGTTCATTCAATTGCAGCTTTCGATTGCTGCCCGCATCTCCTAAAGATAAATTTAGCTCTTTGATAGCCCAAAAAGCTTTATGCTCAATCTCCACTGGGAGGTGGCAAGCCTTCCCGTAAACAAGCCGGTATGGAGACATACCAAGGTCGGTTTTATATGCAGTACGGAAAGCCCATAGTGCATCTATCAGTTTAAGTGACCAATCCTTACGGTTTTTAGAAACCGTTTTCTCCGGGATTTGCTTGATTTGCCGATTTGAAACCTCGGCTTGCCCACATGTCTGGGGGTGATATGGCGTTGACAGCTTGTGGGTGATAGAGTATTTGCGCATTAAGGACTCGAAAGTCCTATTGCAGAAATGCGAACCATTATCACTTATTATAGCCCGAGGGTGCCCAAATCGAGAAAATATGTGTTCTTTAAGAAACCGAACGACAACCTTATTATCGTTCGTTCGGCTGGGCACAGCCTCGACCCACTTTGAAACATAGTCAACTGCCAAAAGAATATACACATTTCCAAAAGAGTTAGGAAATGGTCTCATGAAATCTATACCCCAAACATCAAAAATGTCCACAACCAAAATTGGTTGGAGCGGCATTTCGTTTCTCCGCGATATCCGGCCCAAGCGTTGGCACCGGGAGCAGGTTTTGCAGTATTCGTAAGCATCTTTGAAGAGTCGTGGCCAATAAAAACCACACTGCAAAACTTTCTCGGCTGTCTTCTTTGGGCCAAAGTGCCCGCCACATGCTTGATCGTGGCAAAAAGACAGCACGCTCTTGACCTCACTTTCAGGTACACACCGACGAATGATTTGGTCGGAACAGTATTTAAAAAGATAGGGTTCATCCCAGTAAAAATGCTTTACTTGGGATAAAAATCGAAGTTTATCCTGTTTCGACCAATCATTAGGTATCAGGCCGGTGGCTAAGTAATTCACAATATCGGCGAACCATGGTTCGCAAGAAACGGTCAAGAGTTGCTCGTCGGGAAAAACATCAGTAATTGGAAGATCGAGCGTGGGCGAAGAAGGAAGTCGTGATAGGTGATCAGCTACTACGTTTTCACATCCTTTTTTGTCCTTAATGACAAGGTCAAACTCTTGTAATAAAAGAATCCAACGTATTAGCCTTGACTTAGCATCCTTCTTCGCAAAAAGGTGGCGAAGAGCTGAATGATCAGTATATACAACGACTGGAGAGCCAATTAAATAAGGCCGAAATTTTTCGAGTGCAAACACAACAGCTAAAAACTCTTTCTCTGTTGTTGTGTAGTTGAGTTGGGCCTCATTTAGTGTTCGGCTAGCATAATAAATTACGTGCGGCATCTTATTAATGTGCTGTCCAAGAACAGCACCAATAGCAAAGTCTGATGCGTCGCACATGATTTCAAAAGGGTGCGTCCAGTCGGGAGATGAGAGGATGGGCGCAGTGATGAGTGAATGTTTCAAAGACTCGAATGCTTCAATGCAAGTGGAGTCGAAAGCAAAAGTTGTGTCCTTGGCCAGTAAGAGAGTCAAGGGTCTAGCGATCTTGCTAAAGTCCTTGATGAACCGTCTGTAGAAACCGGCGTGGCCAAGGAAGGCTCTAATATCTTTGACGCATTTTGGGGGAGGGAGGTCAGAAATCACTTCGATTTTAGCTCTGTCAACCTCGATGCCGTTTTGCGAGATGACATGTCCTAAGACAATGCCCTCTCGCACCATGAAATGGCACTTCTCCCAATTCAATATGAGATTCTTATCCCTGCAGCGGGTAAGAACAGCGTCAAGATGCCGTAAACACTCGTCGAAGGAGTCGCCAAAGATGGAGAAATCATCCATAAAGATCTCCAAGAACTTTTCGACCATGTCTGAAAAGATCCCCATCATACACCGCTGAAATGTCGCGGGTGCATTGCATAACCCAAAGGGCATGCGACGATAAGCAAAAGTGCCAAAGGGACAAGTGAATGTTGTCTTGTCTTGATCCTCTTTGGCGATGGGGACTTGGTTGTAACCGGAATAACCATCGAGAAAGCAATAGAACTCGTGCCCTGCCAATCGCTCGAGCATTTGGTCAATGAAAGGTAAAGGAAAGTGGTCTTTCCTTGTTGCGGCATTGAGTTTCCTATAGTCTATGCGGACTCGCCACCCAGTTTGGGTGCGAGTGGGAATTAACTCATTTGCCTCATTGGTAATGACCGTAATGCCCGATTTCTTTGGCACGACGTGGATTGGGCTAACCCATTGGCTATCCGAGATAGAGTAAATGATACCGCTATCCAGACACTTGACAATTTCCTTCTTAACAGTCTCTTTCATGATGGGGTTGAGGCGCCTTTGTGGATCCCGTGCTGGCTTGGCATCATTCATCAAGTGTATATGATGTTCGACTATGAGGGGACTAATCCCCTTAATGTCCGCCATAGACCATCCGAAAGCTTGCCGATTATTATGTAAGACCATCAAAAGAGCCTTCTCTTGCTCAAGAGCTAGAGAGGCTGATATAATGACGGGTAAGGTCTCATTATCACCTAGATAAGCATATTTTAGGTGTGTCGGCAAAAGCTTTAATTCGAGTTTAGGAGGTGAAACAATAGATGGTAACAATGGGGTAGTTGTTTCAAACTCGAAGGATTCCATCAAAGGTTCGAACCGAGTGTACGCAACAGTGTCGGATGGTTCAACTAACTCATCCGAAAAAGCAAAAGACTCCAATTCAGGTGATGAGTCTTCAAAGTTGTCAACAAAGGTAAAACACTCAAAATCGTTATCCGCTGTGAAAGCTGTGTCGGATTCTAGGAGGAACGCACTAGTGGCGTTAACATTGCTGTGATCGAACAAAAAATTCTCGAATTCACAGTCCTCCTCCGCGATCTCATTGATCGAGCAAACATCGAGTACGCTAGCATTAGGCTCAGCATGCTGACTTCCCAACTTGAAAATATTGAGCTCAATTGTCATATTGCCGAAAGATAGGTTCATTGAACCATTACGACAATTGATTACTGTGTTGGAAGTAGCCAGAAATGGTCGACCAAGTATTACCGGAATTTGGTTCCGGGGGTTAGCGACAGGTTGTGTATCTATCACAATAAAGTCAACGGGGAAAATGAAATCCCCTACTCTAATTAACACATCCTCCAGCTCTCCCTTAGGATGGGTTATTGACCGGTCGGCCATTTGGAGAGTACAGTGAGTGGGCTTAAGCTCTCCAACGCCCAATTGCTCGTACACAGAATAGGGTAGCAAATTGACACTTGCGCTAAGATCTAATAGTGCTCTATTGATGTTCTTGTCCCCAATTGTTATCGAAATGGTAAGACACCCGGGGTCCTTTTGCTTTGGGGGTAGGGAATTTACAAGAGCATCACTAATAGCACTAGCCACAAAAACTTTCTTTGGCACTTGCGACTTCCTCTTTTTGGTGCATAAGTCCTTTAAAATTTTTGCATATGAAGGAACTTGTTGGATTGCATCCAAAAGAGGGATATTTATGCTAACCTGTTTGAACAACTCAACAATCTTATCCATCTGTGGAGTTGGTTTATTGGATCTCAACCGATTAGGAAAAGGAACATTTTGAAAGGTGGTTGAGTCCAACTTTTGCGGATCAGATTGTCAAGTAGGAACGGCACCCCGTGTAGATGTGTTCGTGTTGTGAGAAATAGGTCCGTTCGAGCTAGAAGAGGTAGAGCCATGTGAAGGGTGGAGAATAGGCTCTAAAGAAGAAGAAGATGGTGAAGAAGATGAAGAGGGGCCACCGGCAGGGGTGTCATTGTTAATGCCCACATTATTTTGCAACACTTTTCCCGATCTCAACGTGGTCACAGCATTTACGTTATGATTTTGCTGTTGATATGCAGCATGTGCGTGACCGGGGTTGGGCAGTGGTTGAGACGGGAGTTTTCCTTTTTCGCGCTCGCTCAAAGCTGCATTGAGTTGTGCAATTTGTGCCTCGATAGATTTGATGCTTTGATCGTGTGAGGCACTATTTTGCACTAAAGATTGAATAGAAGTCTCAAGTCTTGCTGCAGACTGTGTAGATTGCTTAAGGAACGCATCTAGACTTCTTTCGAGCGAGCTAACCTTATCATTATTAGGTTGAACATAATTATTTGGCTGGTAAGAATTGTTAGGCACAAAATTGTTCACTTGATTAGGGTAAGGTTGTTGTGGAAATTGTTGCGGTTGAAATTGAGTTTGTGAAGGTGCTTGTTGTTGTTGTGGAGGAGGAGGTCTTTGAAAATTGTTATTTCCTTGGAATTGTTGATTTTGGTTCCAAGCGAAATTTGGGTGACTCCTCCACCCCGGATTGTATGTCGAAGAGTACGGATCGTTTCTTTGTCGTTGCTGAAATGCAGCATTGACTTGATCCTGTCCTTGGGTGGATGCATTATAAGGACACTCTTCGGTTAGGTGCGATGGATCCGCACAACAAGCACAGACAGTTCGTGGAGGCACAACAGGAGCAGGAGAAGGCGATGAGATTTTGGTCTCGATCGCTTCTAGCTTCTTCGTAAGAGCGGCCATCTCGGCCTTCATAGCAATCGACATCTCTACTTGATGTATGCCTGCCCTAGATTGACCACTAGAAGATGATGTGGTCTTGGTACTCTCCCACTGTATTGTTTGCTCACTAAGATCCTCAAGAAATTGCCACGCTTCATCACTAGACTTAGAGAGAAAATGACCTTGACAGATGGTTTCTAGCAACTGCTTCGTTGCCGAGTTCAATCCCTCGTATAATGTTTGGCAAAGTTGCCAACTCTCGATCCCATGATGAGGGCATTGAACTAGTAGGTCCTTAAATCTCTCGAAGCACTTCCAAAATGGTTCGGAAGGAAGTTGTGAGAATTGAATTATTTCATTGCGGATTCTGGCAGTTTTGTGATGAGGATAGAACTTTTTCAGAAAATCTTTCACAAACTCGTCCCAATTTCTTATGGAATGTGATGCGGTGCTGTATAGCCACTTCTCGGCTAGGTCACATAAGGTGAAAAGAATGACCCTTAGCCTTATAGCGTCATCACTTAATTGGGTTGTTTTCATCATAGCGCACACATTTTGGAATTTATTGATAAAGATATATGCATCTTCAGATTCCAAACCATGAAATTTTGGCAGCATATTGATGAAATGTGGTTTTATTTCAAAATTGTCCCCATTTGCCGGTGGGGGTGAAAGACAAGTAGGTAAAGAAGTGCGGATGGGGTAAAAGAGATCCTGGAGCGCAACTCGTGCGGGCGCTTCAACAGGCGGCTGATTCTGGTTATTCGCACCTAACGGAGGTGGAATCCTTCCCGTCGGTAAGGTATTGTTGGGGTTGAATCTCGACATGCCTTCGGTGAAAGAATTTGAAGGTGAGGGTAAGAAAGTGGACGGAGTGTCGACTTTAGTGTCGAAAGGTTCGTCGGTCGGTACCAACGAAACACGGACTAATCGGGCGTCAGTATCCCTAGTCCAAAGTGACATACACTAAAGGGTAGTGCAGTCAGAAAAAAGAAAAAGACAGAATGTGGAGGTAAGATAACGTCAGTGAGGGAAAGTGGTGGAAGTGAGTTGCAAGTTTTCTTAGCGGCAAGTTGCAAGTTTTGAAAAGATTTTTCTCTATTTTTTTTATGTGAGAGTTTTGCAAAAAGGTTTTTGGAAAGGGACTCGTGACACAAATCAACCACACATGCACAATCAGGCCTAGATCTAGGGTCACCTAGGTCTGCTAGACAGCTCCTAACTAGGGCTAGAAATAGGACCTCAAACCGCCTCTTCACCGACAAGTACGGCCAGGTAAGTGGGAAGGAACCACCACTACAGTGGGCCTAATTAATAACCACTAGCCTAGACACCGCAATGTCAGTTAGGATAAACGGTCGATGCCTATACTAGTCCTTTTCCTATTGAGCTCGATGTCCTTAGGTCTGAGTCTAATATTTTTTAATTAATTAATTGTGGTCAATGCACATGCTTTAGGTGTTTTCTGGGGTCCTGGGAAGGGTGATGAAATCCCCACCCAATCTGAGTTTGGTCAATTAGCCCCTTAAAATCCGATTAAATTATGAAAAACAATAAAATTCACTTGCAATCAATTTTTTTAGCGTGGCGCAAAGAAACCTGCAGAAAATCTGTTATTTAGAAGGGGAGAGAAGATTTTTAGCGCAAAGAATTCCTGCAGAAAGGTTTTACAGAGAGATATATGGGAGATTGCAGAGGGGAGAATGAGGGATCAAACCATGTAAAATTGATGCGCTGACGTGGCAATTGTGCGGCGGAACCGCGGTCTTGGGGCTTCTTCTGCGGCGGAAACGCGGCAGCTTGGTAGGTTCAGCCTCTGAAAAATTTTGTGCAGCTCCTGTTCACCAATTCTACTCTGTTCTGATGTTCCCTTTTCTGTTTTGCTCTCTATAAAATTCCAGATTCACAATCCTTTGCTGTTCCTGCAAGATTCAAAACATAGAACCCTTCAAACAGATAAAAATCGCTAAAATGTTTTTGTATTTTGTATTTTCTGATTTTTGTGATTTTTCAAAATTTATATCAACCCGAAATCATACAAAACAAAAAAAATTACGCCATCCCCGGCAACGGCGCCATTTGATTAGTCCAAAAAAATTGTATTTACCGTAATCAGAAACGGCGTCGCTTTGCAGCTAGCCGGTGAATACGGGTCGATCCACAGAGATGTGTAACTTTCTGTTTTTGTTTTATCACGAGTTGATTCCGATGGTGGTTTGGTTTTTGTCGATTGATTTAAAACTAATTAATATGATATTAAAGAACTTGTTAGGGTTAGGTATAAGGTAGGGTTGATAAGATCGATATTGTCACCTCTTTCAATGCCGTTTAATTAAAACTTTGTAGAAATCATATCAATTATTAGCAAAGGGGATTAGGATGATTTGGGAAGAAACGAAGTTTCTTCCTTTAGATCCTTGTCCGTCCTTTCCTATTAATTGGTACAATCTTCATGGACGTCATGTATGCCCGGCCCTTTATACTACGGTTCACCGTTACCTCGTAGGTAGGGTGCCGTAGGGAGCGGGTCATGCATGCGTGCATGAAGTTCTAGTTATGAGAAAAAGTATCGGCATTGAAGGAGGTGAGAGATATTCATCTCCCACTCCCTTCCTTGTTCCTAACCCTAACAAGCGAGGATTTTACTCGCTCATTAGGGAATTTTCTAAAAACGACATTTTTTTGTTGTTATGTTTCAAAAAGTTTTGTTCAGATCTTGAATTATTACTTACTGCGGATTAAAAGGAGCTAGACTAGTTAACTAAGGCAAGTAATAAAATTACTCTACTGCAAGAATGATATTAGATAACTAGGGCAAGAATTAAATTAGAACTAAGGCAGGAATTTAAAAGAAAAACTTACAAAAGTGATGCTCTAGATCTCCCAACAATTCTGATTTTATTGATTGAAAAAGAGGCATAGCATTTTACAGATTTTGAGTACAATTTATAAGCAAACAGTGAAGGTAGGGTTACAGACTCTCGCAGAGGTGCAATTACAGATTTGCCCCCTCAAAATCCCAACACCCGCACCGTCGCACCGACACAAGAAGTCGGTACCGACAAGGACACCATACGGCCGCGAAACCGCGGCAATGATGGGCCTTGGGCCGCGGTTCCGCGGCCCTTTGGTGGCTTCATTTCACCATTTTCTCTGGTCTTCATGCTGGGTTCATGGGCTTGTTTGTTCTTCACTATTTTTCTCTGTTTGGCTTCTTGGTCTTTTCCAGATCTTCAGTGAAAACTTGTAAGGAGCTTTTGACCGTTCACTTTGACATTTCGGACCGCACTGCTTTATACAATTGTAACCTGTTCTTCGTGACTCGGATCCATCTTCTTGTTGGTCAAAAGTCTCTCTTTTGTATCATTTTCTGTCTTTTCTCACTGTTTTCGCTCCAAGAGCCTGTATCCTGTATCATGCAACAAACGTGCGTCAAAAGTACATGTTTACTTATAAAATGAATAAGAATGGGGCGTATGAATTGCAATATTATGGTATGAGCACTCGCTCGGTCTGTTGGCCTTCGTGCCACGTGTCCGCCGCAGGATGACGGGACGCGAAAGGTTGTCATTCGAATCCGAGTGAGGGGGAGGTGTCCTATGGTCGATCGCCATATGGAGTCCTTATGGCCGTTGGGTGTGACGCTTCATTTCGGTGGGAACGGATTTAGACCGTTGGATGTTTTCTTGCCGAGTGTATAAATAGGGGATGCCATTCCTTGGCAGATATTTTGTCCTGGTTGTTTCCTGTCGTCTGAAGACTGCCCGGCGCACCTTTGCTTAGGTCGGAACTTCAGCTAAAAATCATTCTTCGGCCAATCCTTTCTTAAATCAGGTTAGATGTCTTCTTCCGAAGTATCCGTAGATATGGTTGGGATTGAGTCGGGCGATGAGGCTTCAGCTTCTGAAGCCGAGTCCAGTGGGTCTTCTTCCTTCTCGGCTTCCGATAACCGAGAAAGTTCTTCCTCTTCCTATTTATCTTCTGCGTCGGGCTTGCCCCCCAGGGGGGCGATGCCCTCGTCCTTCGTCGTCGGGGGGCGAAGAGGGCCCCCAAGGTGCGCATCGAAAATACTCATGATGCGCCCTCGATTTTGAATCGCTTGGATGAGCTTTTCGATATCCGGGCTCGTTTCCTCATTCCCCATGGCTATTCACTGCGTCTGGCCAGGGAGGGTGAGCGGGTAGACCAAGTGTAGAGCAATGAGATTGCCCTTTACCTGAAAGCGTTCCGGGCAGGGATGCGTCTACCCTTCTTATATGAAATTTGCGCCGTACTCCATTGCTTCCGTCTTGCTCCGGGCCAGCTAGTACCGAATTCGTGGAGAATCCTTCTCGGATTTCTGGTCCGTTAGAAGATTGATCGGATCCCTTTTGACTTGAGTCTTCTCCTCTCCTTTTTTTATAAGAATCATCCCGGTACCAGTAAAGACGAACCGAGTTGGGTGTACCTTTCTTTTAAAAAACATAAGAGTAGAGCGGCTGGGTCGGGGATAGTGGTCGTCCTTTCTTCTATTCATGAAGGGAAGGAGAAATTTGTCTTCATCGGGTCTCCGGAGGGTGAGGATTGGCCCGTGCCCACCAAGTGGCATAGGGTCGATTTCCCTAGGATCAAACAGTCGAATGCCTCAGAGGCGAGGGTGGTGTCGCTGTGCGAATCGATCCAGCGGGCCGATATCCTGCTTTCCGAGCAGGCTTTAAGCTGGGTGGGATTCAGACCAGCGCGTTTTGGGGGTAAGTTAGGGCTTCGCCGATCTATTTAGACTTAGCATAATTTTATCATAATTTGCTGTTTTTTGGTCGCTAACCCCTTCTTTCTTTTTCTTATGTGTATTCCGCAGAGCCTATAGATTGCTCGAAGATCATGGCTGCCATGGCCGCTAAGTCGCAGGGGAGGAAGGACGGTGGCGCAAGCTCGTCCCGATCCGCACCGAGCACGGCTCCTCAGCAAGTCCTTTCCGCCAGGGTCCCCGCAGCGCCTCCTGTTCCGGAGGAAAGTCGCGGCGGAGGGCAGAAGCAGCACGGGATTCGGCGCCTCGGGCCTGGACGGAGGTTCCGCCCCTTGCTGAATCTCCGCTTAAGAGGTAGAAGAGGGTGGTTTCCCAGCCACCCCTGACCGGGGAAGGCGGCTTCTGCATCGAGGTGATTTCGGGGCTTTCCGTGGTTGACAGTTTACTGGCGTACATGGAGAAGACGGCTATGGTTTAGATTCCCCGAGGCATCTTGAAGGCCCAAGTGGTGGCGATAGCTCATGAGGCCGTTCAGGTCGGTAACTTTCCTAAAATTTCTTCAAGTGTTTTTTTTGTTTAGCTCCTAAAACGGTTCGTGCTTTCCGCAGGTCCTCCAGCATTGCGCCCTTCTTGCCGCCATGGAGGCCGAGAAGGTGGCCCCGGCGATGAAGAAGGACGGTGAATTTTCTTTGCGAAAGGAAGACTTCCTCGCTCAGCTGAAACAGGCGGAGGATAAGGCGCCCTTCTCGACTCGAGGTTGGTCGCAGAGGGCTTGACGGTCGCCAAATTGAAGGAGTCCCATCGACTCCTGACCGACTCTAATCGGGCTATTCAGGCCCAGATGGAGGAGGTTAACGGGCTTTATGACGACATGAAAAAGCAGAGAGACTCGTTCAAAAAGGATTCCCGGGTGGCCTACGAGGCGGCGAAGTTTGCGAAAGGCAGGACGGAAAAGGCCGTGGAGAAGTACAGGCTTCCGATCAATTCTACATTGACCTTGCCGACTCTACGGCTGTCGGGTGGCACAACACCCTTGACGCCGTCAAGGAAGTTTTGCCTGGGTTCGACGATCAGGAGCTTCGCGCAAGGTATTCCCTTTCCGAGGAAGTGCCCAAGGGAGGCGGCGCCGAGCCAGCAGAAGGCGAGATGGTGAGGGGAAGTGTCAAGCCGGAGGTCGCCACCGATGCTCCCGACGGAAGAGTTGAGCAGGGAGATGCGGCGACCGAGAAGGCAGCTTGAGCTACCCCTATTTTTATATCAAATTTTTGTAAGCCTCCGGGCATCTTGTAAGGGTTGGGAGCCCATAATACCTTGTACATAGTTCGGAATATAAATAAAGTATTTTTAGCTCGTCTATGCAATGTTTTTACTTTTGGAAGTGTAGATAGGTTGGCATTCCGCGAACACCAAGTATATATATAGAATCGAGTGTCGAGCGTCGAGCGAGCGCGACATACGAGCGAACGCCAAGTATAGGTAGGTTGACGCCCTTCCTCACCCCGGAGTCAAGGGACGATCGAGCGCGGCGGACGAACGAGCAAACGCCAAGTATAGGTAGGTCGGCGCCCTTCCTTACCCGGAGTCGAGGTGACGATCGAGCGTGTCGTACGAGCGAGCGAACGCCAAGTATAGGTAGATCGACATCCCTGGACTCGACCTTGGATAAGCCGAGTAGAAAACTACTCGGTCGTCTCATGAAGAGGGCTTTGGATCCGTAGAGTAGCCGGGCAGGAAGCTGCCTGGATAAGCCGAGCAGGAAACTACTCGGTCGCCTCGTGACAAAGGATTTGGATCCGCAGAGTAGCCGGGCAGGAAGCTACCCTCAGCGGATGAGCCAAGCAAGATACTACTCGGTCGTCTCATGACGAGAGCTTTGGATCCACAGAGTAGCCGGGCAGGAAGCCGCCCTCAGTGGATGAGCCGAACAGGAAACTACTCGGTTGCCTCATGACGAGAGATTTAGATCCCCAGAGTAGCCGGGCAGGAAGCTGCCCTCGGCGGATGAACCAAGCAGGAAACTACTCGGTCGTCTCATGACAAGAGCTTTGGATCCGCAGAGTAGCCGGGCAGGAAGCTGCCCTCGGCGGATGAATCGAGCAGGAAACTAATCGGTCGCCTCGTGACGAGGGCTTTGGATCCGCAGAGTAGCCGGACAGGAAGCTGCTCTTAGCGGATGAGCCGAGCAGGAAACTACTCGGCAGTCTCGTGACGAGGGCTTTCGTATCTTGGCCTCTTTGATTCTTAAGATTTCATGGGAATGTCGTTTAACCTTCCTTGACCTGCATGGGGGGAGCGGACCAGTAATACCCTTGCAACAATGTCTTTTGAACCAGGCCGTGGGCCCTTTCGTGTGCCCCTCTGACCCCTTCGTGTATCTATCGTAGGACGTAGTCTGCTTCGTCGGGATCGACGCATCGGAGTAGAGGTTGGGTGTACGACTTCTTGTATAGGTTTCCTTTGCTCCACACGAAGTGGAGAGCTTTCGTTCGAAGCCGGTGAGCCTCGACCCATTCCTCAGGGAGTACTCCATCCTTTAGAAATTCTATAATGGGTTTTCTCCAATCCGGGACATTCCCTCGAGTCGTGTAGACCTGGAGTGTTTTCTCTTCCTCTTCCATGCAAGGTCATGGCAGGACTTCAAAAAGGATGTTTCTTTTGTGATTGGCCGAATAGGAAGAGGCGAGTTTGCTTAAAGCGTCAGCCTCGGCGTTCAAGTTTCTGGGAATCTTTTCCACTTGGACGTCGTCAAAATTTCTTCGAAGTCTTTTTACTTCCGTCAGGTATTTTATCATTAGTGGTTTCCGGGTTTCGAAACGTCCGGTCACTTGGCTGACGACTAATGCGGAGTCGATGCGTATTTTGATCGTCTTTAGCCCCACGACGGAAGCAATTCGTAACCCTACCAATAAGGCCTCATATTCTTCTGCGTTGTTCGACACTTTAAAGTCAAGCCTCAGAGAGTATTCCATCTTCGTCTCATTCGAGCCGCAGATGATAAGGCCGGCTCCACTCCCTTCCTCTGTAGAGAATCCGTCCACATAGAGTACCCAAGCGGGGATCGGACCGAGCGTCTCCTGGACTGAGGGTCGCGGGTTAGGGCTCGTGCTAATGCTCTTTCTTTAAAGGGAATAGTGCATTCGGTCACGAAATCGACTAAGGCATGTGCTTTGATGGCTTGTCTTGGCCGGTACTTGATGTCGAATTGGGACAACCCCCACCTCCATTTCTCTAAGCGGCTCGACGATTTGGGAGAGCTGAGGATATTCCCCAAGGGTCGTTCGGTGAGGAAGAGGATCATGTGTGACTGGAAATAGTGTCGTAGTTTTCTAGAGGTGACGACGAGCGCAAGTACTATTTTTTCTATAGCCGGGTATCTGGTCTCTGCGTCCTTGAAAACATGGCTGACATAGTAGACCAGTCTCTGTATACCTTCGAATTCTCTGATGAGTACTGTGCCGGCAGCCTGGTCGGAGACGGCTAGATATAGTAACAGCACATCCCCCTTAACCGGTCAGGTGTGAAGCGGCGAGGTCGCCAGGTGTGCTTTGAGTTGCTCGAAAGCGTTTTGGCACTCTTCGGACCATTCGAACCTGAGGATCTTTCTTAAGGCTTTGAAGAAAGCCAGGCACTTTTCTTCGGATCTGAACATAAAGAGGCTCAAAGCAGCCACCTTACCAGCGAGTCGCATGATATCAATATTGCTCTTGGGTGTCGCCATGTTGATGATGGCCCTGATTTTCTCTGGGTTCGCCTCGATTCCTCGGTGCGTATCTATGATCCAAGGAATTTTCCGCTTGTGATGCCGAACGCACATTTGGCTGGATTCAGCTTCATCTTGTACTTCCGCAGGACGTCGAATGTTTCGCCGAGGTTTGTAGTGTGCCTTGCTGATAAGGTGGACTTTACGAGCATGTCGTCGACATAGACTTCCATGTTTCTCCCAATTTGTGGTTTGAACAGTTTTTTGCCCAGCCGCTGGTACGTGGCTCCAGTATTCTTGAGGCCAAAGGGCATTACCCTGTAGCAGTAGACCCTCCAATCGACGGTTAGCACTTCGTCGGCCGAATTCATCCGAATTTGATTATAACCGAAGAAGGTGTCCATGAAGCTTAGTAATTCGTGACCGGCCGAGCTGTCTACTAGCTGATCAATTCTTGAGAGTGGGTAGTTGTCTTTGGGGCAGACCTTGTTTAAATCAGAGAAATCGATACACATGCGCCATTTCCCATTTGCTTTCTTGACCATGACCACGTTCGCCAGCCAATCCGAGTAGTCCAAGTACCTGATGAAGTCGGCCGCGAGTAGTCGGTCCACTTCCTCCTCTATCGCTTTTTGCTTCATTGGCGCGTGACTTCTTTTCTTTTGTCGGATTGACCGAGCTTTTGGGTCAACCCCGAGCTTGTGGGAGATCACCTTAGGGTCGATCCCGGGCATGTCCGTTGTGGTCCAAGCGAACACATCGGAGTTGTTCCGGAGGAATTGGATCAGGTCGTCGCGAGCGCCTCCTGTCAAGAGAGAGCCGATCTGGACAGTCCGGCCGTCAACTCCCTCCTTGAGAGGAACTTCTACTAAAATTTCCACCGACAGTGCCAACTGATAGAGGTCAAAATTTCCCTCAAATGTTGTCCTTCATCGATTTTGCGGCCAGCGGGACTGAACTGTTGAGATTGGGTATGAGGATTGAACGTGTAGATCTCAATAGGTCGTTAGATGTTGTTGATGCCGAGCAACCTGCAAGGAAGGTTCCGGGGTGGGAAACCACCGTAGGACCCTCCGAGGATCAAGTAAGTTCCGAGGAATATTGAGGCAGAATGGCGGCGTGTTGGATTCAGTTTCATGTACCTGAGTCGTCTGGAAGAGGGGTTTATATAGCGGTCGCATGGAACGAGCCGATGCGAGATTCTCACTGTCCGTTATGCCTCCGCGTCACGTTCGCGTTGATGGCGGATATGCTCATTAATGGCGAAATACGCTAGCGTGGGATGCGGGACGTGGAGCGGCTGAGATCTCGTCGTGGCGAGATATATGGAGCCGTTATGGGGGCGCTCGGCTCCGTGTTCTCGGCCAAACAGGGACGCTGAGGAATCTCGGATATAAGATAGCTCGGAGACGAGCAAGTGAGCTGAGGAGCCTCAGCCATCGGATAGCTCGAAGACGAGTTATTGACTGGCGGTCAGCCGAAAGGGGAACGTACTCCGGGGAGGTCTTCTAAAAGGTCGGGTGCAATCTCGGGGGCGAGGCGACGAGGAGTCCCCAATGCATCATATTTAAAAGAACATGTCACAATTGGGCAGACAATGATCCCATTATAAAAGAACTAGGCCATTTCTGCAAACTAACTTCATCATTAATCTCATCTCACATCCTCTTCTTCGAGAGTAAAGTAATATCTACCAATTGTTCAAAACCCATAACAGCATTGCACGAGATCAATTAGTATAATCAAGAGAGCAAATAAAGCGATGTAAAGTTAATATGTGATAGTAAAGCCCCAAAGGATACGATACCTTGTGCTTCTTCTTGCCTCGCTTCCTGTTTGCAAAGAGACAAGACGAGACGAGAGAGAGAGAGAGAGAGAGAGAGAGAGATGTGGATTTTGATCGTTGCAGGCTACATATTTGGGAGCTGAATTGGGATAAAAATGGCTTCTTGATGTGAGGATAAGGGTTTGAATTCTGAAAATTTTTGCCTTTCTTGGAAAACACCAACAGTGTAATTTTCATTTCTTGTCAAGGTGGTTTCTGAAAATTTCACCCATACGATATGGGAATGAAGATTTACTTTTGTAATAAAACTATAGGGTAGAATTTTATTTTATTTTATTTATAATTTTATACCGCATAGAGATCTTTTTTGGT
This sequence comes from Agapanthus africanus, assembly GCA_030015575.1. NCBI lineage: Eukaryota > Viridiplantae > Streptophyta > Magnoliopsida > Asparagales > Amaryllidaceae > Agapanthus > Agapanthus africanus. Next base: position 189,985,893 of record JASDDO010000019.1, on the reverse strand, counting down.
GTATTTATGAACTCATAGAATACCTGAGCCAAACAAAAAAATCTGATTTTCCTTAAGTTCCATAGATATGTTGCTAGCTGTCAAGAATGGCCGTTATATATGATAAGAAGACTAAATTAATTTGGATGATTTAAATAGGAAGAGCTCGGGGAAAAAATGAGGATGACTTGGTGAGGGTAAGCTCAGGTTAGAAGATGGTGATGAGATGAGAAAGAAGGGAAAGGAAATGAATTAACCATACTAATTCAACCATGACCAGCTCAACTAACCAATTAATCCAGCAGCACCTTGCAAAATAGGGTATTTAGATGGGCAAAAATGCAGCTGACGGCGAGTGCAGCCTCACCCAACTCCCGAGGAGTGAGGAACGTCATAAATTAAAACCATGGGCATTGAGCCCCAACCCCCAAGTTATACCCAATAACCGCAGCTAATGGGGCTCCGGGCAACCACAACCCCATTAGCCTCCTTTAGATAACGGTAAATATCTTACAAAGTTTTTCATATTATGAAGTTATGGGTGGTTGCTTAGATGTTTTTTTTTATATCTCATCCCCAAATCTTTGATGTTTTCTTATTTCATCCCCAAAATTTTGTATTTCCATCTTTCATCACCAAAGCCTATAACATGTTCAAAACTCTCCCGCTTAAAAGACCGAATACCCTCCTCCAGTTTATTTACAAAGGATGGGGTGGGAGGAAGGGGCATTTTTAAGTCGAACAACTTGAAGGTTTTGGGAGTGAAATGGAAGTACAAAATTTTTGGGGGTGAAACATGCAGATATCAAAGAATTGGAGGTGAAATATGGAATATCAAGTTTTGGAGGTGAAATATTGCAATATCAAAGTTTTGGGGATGAGATATAAAAAGAAAAAAACTTCCTAAATATACCAAGGATTTAGGTGGGATGGATCAGAGAAACCCTAAGATATGATGAGATCAAAATCAAATGGAATATATTTTTCCAGCAACCAACTTAAATTGCTCACTAAAGCCTCAATCACATCACTTTCAACTGTATAGATTCCAATCAGGCATGCATTTGTAAGTATTGAAATGAACTTTGGCATTATGTTATCTACTGGCAACTTACCCATTCAGTCATTGTGATTTGCACTAAATAATTAATTAACGGATGAAAGCAACCAACAATTATACAAATATATTTGGATGGCGCAATTTGACCATAGATTAGTTTCACAATATTATTATAACAGCTAAATTAACTGTAAACTAGATTCACATTACACAATATATATAATGAAATTCCAAAACTTAATCAGAGTTTGAACACAATTAATTAATTAATTAATAGAGATGCCCAAAACGTAATCCTTACTCAGTTCTACACCAAACTTTATCCAGGAATCAAAAGATGATGCAAAACAATCATTGGGTTTGAATTTGAAACCTCTATATAAACCAATGCCACCTTCATGTTTTAATCACCTTACTACAAACCATTACAGCAGTCTTAGTTTTTTTTAATCAACCATGGCATCTTTGGTGGCACACAAAGGCCTAATCTTTGCTTTGCTAATGATCTTGGGTGTTTGGGCTTCTCTATCAACAGCTTCTAGCGAGTCGATGGCGGAGCGACACGAGGTTTGGATGACTCGGCATGGGCGAGTGTACAAAGACGCAACAGAGAAAGCGCATAGATTCAACGTATTCAAGGCTAACGTCGAGTTCATCGAATCGTTCAATGCCGCAGGAAATCACAAGTACAAGCTAGGGACTAACCAGTTTGCCGATCTCACGAACGGGGAGTTTAAGGCCACCTACAACGGCTTCAAGCCTTCTTCGAAGATGAATGCATTGAAAAAAGCAGGAAGCTTCAGGTATGAGAATTTCAATGCGGCACCGGCGAGCATGGATTGGAGGACCAAGGGTGCGGTTACTCCTGTCAAGGATCAAGGCCAATGCGGTGAGCAGATTATCTCATTTCGCTCGCGATCCCTAATACAATGAGTTTATTTTTTTTTCATTATAGTTAATTTCCTTTTTTCAATTTCTGCAATTACAGGATGCTGTTGGGCGTTTTCAGCCGTAGCCTCGACAGAAGGAATCAACAAGCTCACCACCGGCAAGCTCATCTCCCTCTCTGAACAAGAGCTCGTGGACTGTGACACCGGCGGCCAGGACCAAGGCTGCAATGGCGGCATCATGGACGACGCTTTCGAGTTTATAATCAGCAACAAAGGCCTGACAACCGAAGCCAGCTACCCTTACAAGGCCGCCGACGGCACGTGCAACGCCAACAAGGCCGCTAATCATGCCGCAAGCATCACCGGATACGAGGATGTCCCGGCCAACGATGAGTCGTCTCTACTGAAGGCGGTTGCCAACCAGCCGGTTTCTGTTGCCATAGATGCCGGGGGTTCCGCGTTCCAGTTGTATTCGAGTGGGGTGTTCACGGGAGAGTGCGGGATCGAACTGGACCACGGCGTGGCTGCGGTTGGCTATGGGACGGCAAGTGACGGGACTAAGTATTGGCTTGTGAAGAATTCGTGGGGTGCGTCGTGGGGCGAGAACGGGTACATAAGGATGGAGAGAGATGTCGATACCGAGGAAGGGCTTTGCGGAATCGCCATGCAGCCTTCCTACCCTACTGCTTGATGAAGATTACTACATGTTTAGATTATTGGTGTGTGTATGTGCAGTAAATTCAGCGAGAGGGAGCAAGTTCTTTTAATTGTTGTTGTATGTATGATATTGCCTCCCTAAGTTTGGATATCATGTATAAATGAATACACATTCGGTATATAGTTATCTTATGATTTCAAGATGGAATTTTGATGCGTAACAAAGTCACAAACAATGAGCCTCTATATGTTGAGTAGGATATTTTAGGGTTTTTACCTTTCGAGTTCGCACAAAACAGATTAAATTCCATGGTACTGATTTCACTATACACGCTTTTTTTATTTTGAAATCTTTAATATTTTTTGATATTTTTATTTTTTTTTGTAATAAACCACTTCTTGCCACAAACTATGGACCAATCTATTTTCCATTTGCTTATGAGCAACAATAGAGAGTGATATTTTTTTAAGTTTTGCAGTGTTGTCTGGAAGTAATGAAACTGGCATTTCCGCTATATATTATTTTCAATGCGTGGATAATCCAAGCCGGCAAGACTTTCATCACAATCTAAACACAACGAGCCCCTAGGCTCCTCGGTTATCCACCATTTGTAGCCTCAGAATTGAGATCATTTCATCTCTCTTATTACCGAATAAAAAGAAAACCCGAATCCGGAATAATGGAAAGCCTAATCGTTGTCATCGTCGGAAGCAAAATAGATTTCTTGTCTTCTATATATATATATATATATAAGAGAGACGGACGAAGAAAGTAAAGATGGGGGGAAAATTAAAGATGGGGGAAAAAATTATTCCGGAAGACGGCGGCGTGGGAGCGACGAGCGCCAACGATGGTGATGTACTACAGGGTAGTTGTTGTCACGGCCCGAAACCATATATGAATTTGTTGGATTTAAGCCGCTAAAAATAATTAATAGTGGTGTCTAGCCTAGCCTAGGCTAGATGGTATGTTGGTTTATTTTCATGAAGTTGTTGGATTCGCCGTTTCTTACTAAATTTAATTTTATGCTTTATTTTTGTGGTGTGGGTATCAAAGTGTCTTAATAATATAAAATTTTTCCACTGCTTACTAAACTTAGGGCATGTTTGGTTAGCAACAAAAAAGAATTGCAACATTTGTTGTGTGCAACAAATCGTTGCATACGGCATTTGTTGCAAAAAAAAGGCATAAATCCATTATTTGGTTATCTTCAAATTTTGTAATTCGATTTCCAAATCCAACCATCTTTTGTGTTTGTTTGAACCCTGGTTGATCATCCACAGTTCATCTACCTCCTTAAGAATAAATCGAGAAGCAAACTAGGGTTTTGTAATTATTTTCTAAAGGAACAAAGTATACTTGATCTTGTTGATTAAAAAAGGTAGTTTTATTCTATTGCATTTTATTTACATCATGATCTCTATCTCTTCTTTTACCTCGAACATGTGCGAGTAATTCTCCGCTTGTTAGGGTTCGTAGGATTAGGGTAAATTAATGGATGATGAAAATCCTTAAACTCTTTTTACATCCTATAAAGTTTATGAACTTTACCAAAAAAATCATTAACATCCTAATTGGGCGCGCTTCCAATTCATTGGGAATTGGGAGCCACGACCGCGATTAGAGATTAGATTAACGATTGTTTTAGTAAAGGCTAGACATGAACAGAGATCCATATCAAGGTAGGGGTTAAGAGTGGGAACCCTTTTCCTTCCGAAAACCTTAATCTACATGCATCAATATCGATCTAGTTTTAAATCTATTAAAGGATAAAACGAGTAATCTTTAATTAATCATCCATGACTACCAAATCTTAACGAACCCTACAAACCCCCTTCTAATATAAAACCTACATCCGTAGTTAATCTAGATCTATATCCTGCATCCGTGTTTAACGTGGATTTAGAATCTACAACCATTCTTCACTATTCATTATTCTTCCTTCTTTCCTAATTAACACGTCTAAAGTAAGATTAAAACATTCAACGTTTCCCTGAGAACGACCCGTACTCATCTCGGTCTAGCTACATGTGACACCGTTATTGATTGCGGTTACTACACACACACTTTTTTCAACCAATCAAATGGCGCCGTTGTCGGGGATACGTGTGTAATTTTTTATTCTTACTATTTATGTTGAATTCTTATTCGATCAATATCATAAATAAAACAAAACTACAAATTGTATATTTAACGATTATTGTGTGAATTTTTGTAAGGGGGTCTGGAGTCACAGACTTGAGGAAACAGAGAGTCAGAGACATCCATCAAGTTCCAGAGGAGCAAAGGAGGCCACGTAGCAAAAATCTCCTCCACATCTCCCAAGTCGGCGGCGGAACCGCGGCAAGAAGGGCCAATTGGCGACGGAACTGCGGTGCAATTAGGGATTTAGGGTTGAAAACTTCTCTGGTATCTTTTCTATATCTTTCTCTCTCCTCTAAAATCCAATAAAATATCTTTTCTGCAGGATTCTTTGCAAAACATCGCCGCTCAAAAATCTTTTTGCAAAGTTTTGTAATTGGTTTGTTTATTCATATTTTAATACCGACTTTAAGGGGCAAGACCAAAATTCACATTAGGTGGGGATTTTATCACCGTTCGTAGGCCCCGCAAATCACAAACCGAGCATCCGCATCAACCCTACATTAATTTAAAAAACATCTAGACAAAACTCTAAGGACTGTCGCGCTCAATAAGGATAGAGAAAGGTCGTGGGTAATTTATCGCTTATCCGCATTACTGTTGTGGTGTCTAGGCAAGTGTGTCGAAGGCAAGTGGTTATTTAATTAGGTCTGCTATTTTCGGTGATCCTGTTAAGTAGATCTTAGTCTAAAATTAGACTAATGTATCCTTAACAAACGTTTAAGTTGATCTTAGTCTCAAATGAGATTAACGATCCTTAAACCCAATCCAAACCCAAATCTAAGAAAATACGGATTTGGACTAATCCCCGCCATACGGGCGACAACATAAATTAGTCTCCGTATACAATCCACGGACAACCAAAAACAAAACAAACACACACGACACGAAGTGACCATCTGGAGAAGGAGAAAGTGATTACCGCGATGCGGTAGCGTAATTAACTGCAGGGGCTTGCGCCTGTAGGGAAGAGCGTCCCCACAATAAAAAAAATCCCTCACAATGAGGGGGAATCTGATGAAGTCTGCTACATCGGTCGCATCTGTCTAAACCTCCGATACATGGTGCCATAAATCAACTTGGCATCATCGGAGAGGTGGACGGATAAAACCAAATAGCGTCTGCCCCCAAATTCAGGAAAGACGTTTGTCTTTCCGGATTTCGGCGGTAAACAGATTCTGGCACGCCCGGTGGGACCTTTTTCTCTTTCCACTCCACACTTCGTGTGTCGTGTTCGCGAACGAATCGCGGTTTAAAGTGGTTGCCCTTGGATTCGAGATACTAAGATTTGGTGTATTGCTCCCGTGCAGAGAAAATGGCTTTCAACTGAACTAACTGCAACAACTGCAACAACTCCCACTCCATCCTTGCTGGAGGAGTGACCTATGGGCCTCAAGCGGCCTCCGTTTTCACGATGCCAGTGGAACAGGTGACGCAAGCCACCACTGGGTTGTTATTCGAGACTATGCTCCCACCAATGAGTTTCAACGCCCCAGTGCCGTCGCAGGAAGCTCTAAAGAAGTCGGTCTTTGATCGGCTTACGACTACCGCGGCCCCTCTCAACGGGTCACCCAAATCTAACATTTCAGTATTTAACAGACTGGGCCAAAACTCCAATGGGCCCGTAAAGAAGCCCGCGGTACCTGAGGGGTTTATCCCAAAACGGATAGCCATCCCTGCTCCAGTAAATGAAACCATCAGAGAGACTTCTCCCACTAAGGGGTCGGTCTTCACAAGACTGACCATTCCGACTCCCGCTTCGGGCGAAGTCACCAAGGTTGCTACCCCTGCTCAAAAGTCAGTCTTCGATAGGTTGGACGTTTCTTCTCAGTGGATATCAGTCTTCAAGAGGCTGACACCGGCAGCAACCCTCCACCAGAGCGGGGGCATGATGAAGCCACCCTCATAACTGAGCCAATACTATTTGCAAGGCATGCTCGACGTCGCTACTGACGCCGAGTGAGAAAAGCTGGGGGCAGTTCCCCCTCTGGATTGACTCCACCAGCTCCGATGGTGAAAATTGATGCTGTTGTTTCAACTGGGAACAACTTTGAACTACTCAAGAGGGCGTGCAAGAACTCTCCGACTGCTGTGGTAAAAAGATCTCCTCCACCTGTGGAGGACGTTATAAAGTCAATTCCAGAGAAGCCCCCTCAGCGGCTGTCCTCCAAAATTCACAGGGTCTGGCGAAAGGTCCAAGACTCGGTGATTAACCAAGACTACTCCCGCCGACCGAAGAAGATGAAAGTTCGGAAAGAGAAGGACCACCCTGTCGTACCACAGAAGGTGCCATCTACTTGGATTCCCGCTGTAATGGGCCCCTCAACTTCGACCGCCCACAAAAGGAGAAGGCCGAATAAGATCCCCGCATCTGCGACGAATCGCAAGAGCATTGAATCCAAACGCCCTAAGTCTGGGGGCATGGTAGTGCATACTGTTTATATGGCTTCCGGAAAAGAGGAAAGCCGTGCTTCTACGGGTCACCGACCGCTCACCCGATCAGTAACAAAGGCTCAAGAGCAACAACAACAAAAGCTCCAAGAGATGCTGACAACTATGGCTGCACTCACTGGGCCAAAAGCAAACCCGGAGGCATCGTCAGAGCAGCGTCAGGAGCAAGAAACCGATGCTGAATTCCTCCGAAGAATGCTCGAGAGGAAAGACAAAGAGGCTGTGGAACAAGCGGCCAATATAAAACAAATGGCGCTTTTATTCCAAGATATGATCGGGATGATGATACAGCCGGATCCTCCAGCTGAAGACCCCCAGATTATCCTTGAAGATGACAGAGGGGAGACATCGAACCCTCTTCCGGCTCTATCAGCAGCCAAAGAGGAGACGATCTCCAAAGCCATCCTGGATGACTATATCGCTCAACAGATACGAGCTCATCAGACGAATGAAGCAACTGGCCAAGTCGTCAGAACTGGACGACCATATCCAGGATGGTAATATCAGATAAAGTACCCGCCGGAATATACGATCCCTTAATTCCACGTGTACAAGGGGACGGGAAATCCCCATCAACATGTCGCTCAGTTCAGGGCTCTGTGCGGTAACACTGGAGGTGATGATAAGCTACCGCTTCACCAATTCGTCGGCAGCTTGTCGGAGACTGCGTTCGAATGGTATTCAGAGCTTCCCAACGACTCCGTCAAAACTTTTACGGAGATGGAACTGCTATTCACCCAGCGTTTCGCCAGTGCTAGCGAACGTACCCCAATCACGGCATTGATCAATGCCAGGGTGAAGCCAGGCAAAACCTGGGTTCAGTACGCCATTCGATGGCGAAATCTATGGTCAAAATGTGTACAACGCATAGAGGAAGCTCCTGCAGTAGGCATGTTTGTGGGAACCCTCGATCCGCAGGCGACCATATCTCAATTCATGATGTTCTTCAAGCCGACTACCTTCCAGGCCTTGATTGACAAGCTGGTCTAAATGGACCAGATGGGCTATAGGCCTTTCCTTTCAAAGTCAGAGCCATGGAATGAAAAGGGGAAAGGAAAAGCGACCTTCATCGCCAATGCTCGGCAACAGCCGAGTAACCCGAGACTGGTTGTTCGTCAAAGCAACAAGCCGCGATCTCTCGATGAGAAGTTAATACGTCCTTACTCATTTCCCCAGGATAAAACAAGGAGACTATTCGAACTGGCAGTGGACAACGGGCTCATTACTCTACCGGAGCCGAGACATCCGTCGTAACCTGATGACGTTAACCATCTTAACTATTGTCCCTACCACAGAGTAATGGGTCACCCACTCGAAGATTGCCACGTCTTCAAAAACTGGGTTGAAGACCAATATCAGCAAGGCAAATTCGCGTTGTTTGAAAACTGGAAGGTGAACCCGCCACAACCATATGCTCCGAAAAAGATGGACATGCCGGGGGAATCGGGCTCATTCATAGAGAAAGCCCCATGGACCGAAAAGTCCGTAAACTAGAAATTCGCCTCAAATACGGCAATGACGGACTGAAATGTCTTTAAACTAACAACGGACCGAAACATCCTAAAACTAACCACGGACCGTAACGTCCTTAAACTACTACGAGCCGCAGCATCCTTAGGCTGACATGAAAAAAAACAACGGTGCGTCCAGAAGCAAAATGGGCACGGATGAAAACACGAAAGGGCTCTGTGAGGAAAAACAGCAGGGCTACCGGCGAGTTTGCGAAAACCCAAAAGGGCGCAATCTCGTTAAAAGACACTTGCGAGGTCCTCTTGACCTTGTAAGGAGCAAACTACCTGCGTGAGATCCTTATGACTCACAAAGGAGCAACACACTTAGGGATCCCCACGATTCTTGAGGAGAAGTTACACTTACGAGATCCTCACGACTCGTAAGGAGAATTCCCCTATGAGACCCTCATGGCTCATAGGATTCAAAAGCCTTAAGCTACAGGGGTCTGAACCTGTTCTTAAGCCATCACATTTCCCAAACTGCCCTACAAGCGGTTCAATACTGACCCTTGTATACAATCCACGGGCACAAATAAACGTCTCCTCCACCCAGTTCCACCAATGGTGTGAAATTCCCCTATTTGGTGAACAACACTTGTAGGTCCTCTCGACTTGTAAGGAGAAAATGCTCTTGTGAGATCCTTACGACTCTCAAGAGAACACGCACTTAGAAGTCCTCACGACTTCTAAGGAGATCACCACCAATCGGAGCCACGGCAAAGTCCCCTAGTTCCAAATCTCGACGGTTCACAGACAACCTAGAGACTACCTCAGAGCCATGGCAGAGTCCCTAGTTCCAAGTCTCGACGTCAACATCTACAGCCTAGAGATCAACAACAGCGTTCTTCCTCCTTCCAGTAGGATGCAGACGCGACATCAACAAACGGAGCCACGGCAAAGTCCCCTAGTTCCAAATCTCGACGGTTCAAAGACAACCTAGAGACTACCACGGAGCAATGGCAAAGTCCTTAGTTCTAAGTCTCGACGGCAACATCTATAGCCTAGATATCAACAACAGCGTTCTTCTTCCAGCAGGATGCTGACGCGACATCAACAAACGGAGCCACGGCAAAGTCCCCTAGTTCCAAACATCGACAGTTCACAGACAACCCAGAGACAACCTCGATATTCGTTGCAATATTGCAGACACAATGTCAACAAATGAAGCTAAGGAAAATCCCTCGCTTCAGGGTCTTGATGACAACTCAAATGAGACCTGAAAAGACTATCGGAGATCATCCCACACCAGCGCGGAGTGGTCATGACTCATCGGGGCTCCCAAACTGAGCCTAACCTCAAGTAAAAAGCGATATGGAATATCCCTAACGCTTACTCTTTCGACGGTAATATCACCTGGAAGATTACTTGAAGACGTCTTGTCCAGCCCCCGAAGGGATCAGAGACATGACAGTCGCGGGGCTACTCAAACAGAAAGATTGTGTATCAAGGAATACACCAGCCAACGCGACGGTGTGACGGGTAGAAAACCCTAGTACCACAGACCTTAACGGACTTCTATTAATAGGAGTTAACTGTGACGTTAGGACATCCTTGCGAGAACTTCTCGATTCATCTCGACTCGTGGCGAAAATAATGTTCCTGCGAGAACTTCTCGACTCGTCTTGACTCGTAGGGAAAAGCCTTAGGCAATGGGGATAAGGACCTGTTTCCTAAGCACTGGGGCCCTGCAAATCAGTCTAAGATGGACTATTGCATACTATTCACGGTCCACATTCTCCAAAGTCGAACATCGACAAGGAGGGAAACAATCACTTACGAGTCCTCTCGAGTTGTAAGGGAGAAAATTCTCTTGTGAGATCCTTACGACTCTTAAGAGAAAATGCACTTAGGAATCCTCACGACTCCTAAGGAGAAAATACACCTACGGGATCCTCACGACTCGCAGGGAGAAAAGTCTTTATGAGACCTTCACGGCTCGTAAAGTTGAGAAGTCTTAGGTGGCAAGTCCTAACCTTGTCTCCTAAGCCATCATTGCCCTGCAGGTAAGTCCATACTGACCCCTGTATACAATCCATGGGCATAAACGAAAAGGGAACCATATTTCCCGACAGACTCGGTCAAAGAGAGGGTCAGATCTCAACGGAAACATCTATAGCCTGCAGACCGACAACGGCGTTCTTCCTCATTCCAGCAGGATACATACGCGACATCGCCAATCGGAGCCACGGGAAGTCCCCGGTTCCAATACTTTACGGTTCACAGACAACCTAGAGTCAACCCGACACCACAGAAAGCGGAAATACGTCGACCAATGACCTCTGTCTCGGAAATACGTCATCCAATGACCCCGTCTCGGAAATACGTCAACCCTGACACCGCAGAAAGTGGAGTACACCGCAGGAGGCAGAGCACGTCAACCTAGACACCGCAAAAAGTAGAACAAGTCAACCAACCCCAAAGAAATCAGTGTCCTTGACAAATATCTCAATTCAGGGAAATCGGTGTCCTTGACGAGAATATCGATTCGCGTCGACCCGCAAGGAAATCAGTGTCTTTGCAGGAATATCTCGATTCGTCTCAACCGCCATGGAAATCAGTGTCCTTGACAAATATCTCGATTCAGGGAAATCAGCGTCCTTGACGAGAACCTCTCGATTCGCGTCGACCCGCAAGGAAATCAGTGTCTTTGCAGGAATACCTCGATTCGTCTCAACCGCCAGGGAAATCAGTGTCCTAGACAAATTTCTCGGTTCAGGGAAATCAGTGTCCTTGACGAGAATCTCGATTCGTGTCGACCCGCAAGGAAATCGGTATCTTTGCAGGAATACCTCAATTCGTCTCAACCGCCAAGGAAATCAGTGTCCTTGACAAATTTCTCGGTTCAGGGAAATCAGTGTCCTTGACGAGAACCTCGATTTGCGTCGACCCGCAGGGAAATCAGTGTCCTTGACGAGAACCTCGATTTGCGTCGACCCCAAATCGAGGTCTTTGCAGGAATCTCTCAATTCGTCTCAACCCCAGGAAAATCAGTGTCCTTGGCTAAACCACTCGACCTCAAGGAAATCAACATCCTTGGCGAGAACCTCGATTCGTCGACCTGCATGGAAATCAGTGTCTTTGCAGGAATCTCTCGATTCGTCTCAACCCCAGGGAAATCAGTGTCCTTGGCGAAACATCTCAATTCAGGGAAATCATCGTCCTTGACGAGAACCTCTCGATTCGTGTCGACCCGCAGGGAAATCGGTGTATTTGAAGGAATCTCTCGATTCGTCTCAACCCCAGGGAAATCAGTGTCCTTCGCTAAACCACTCAACCTCAGGGAAATCAGCATTCTTGGCGAGAACCTCGATTCGCGTCGATCCGCAAGGAAATCAGTGTCTTTGCAGGAATCTCTCGATCCATCTCAACCCCAGGGAAATCAGTGTCCATGGAGAAATATCTCGATGCAGAGAAATCAGGGTTCTTGACGAGAACCTCTCGATTCGTCTCAACCCCAGGGAAATCAGTGTCCATGGAGAAATATCTCGATGCAGAGAAATCAGGGTTCTTGACGAGAACCTCTCGATTCGCGTAGACCCGCAAGGAAATCAGTGTCTTTGCAGGAATCTCTCGATTTGTCTCAACCCCAGGGAAATCAGTGTCCTTGGCGAAATATCTCGATTCAGGGAAATCAGCGTCCTTGGCGAGAATCTCGATTCACGTCGACCCGCAAGGCAATCAGTGTTTTTGCAGGAATATCTCCATTCGTCTCAACCGCCAGGGAAATCAGTGTCCTTGACAAATTTCTCGGTTCAGGGAAATCAGTGTCCTTGACGAGAACCTCGATTCACGTCGACCCGCAGGGAAATCAGTGTCTTTGCAGGAATCTCTCGATTCGTCTCAACCCCAGGGAAATTAGTGTCCTTGGCTAAACCTCTCGACCTCAGGGAAATCAGCATCCTTGACGAGAACCTCGATTCACGTCGACCCGCAAGGAAATCAGTGTCTTTGCAGGAATACCTCGATTCGTCTCAACCGCCAGGGAAATCAGTGTCCTTGACAAATTTCTCGGTTCAGGGAAATCAGTGTCCTTGACGAGAACCTCGATTCGCGTCGACCCGTAGGGAAATCAATGTCTTTGCAGGAATCTCTCGATTCGTCTCAACCCCAGGGAAATCAGTGTCCTTGGCTAAACCTTTCGACCTCAGGGAAATCAGCATCCTTGGCGAGAACCTCGATTCGCGTCGACCCGTAAGGAAATCAGTGCCTTTGCAAGAATCCCTCGATTCGTCTCAACCCCAGGGAAATCAGTGTCCTTGGCGAAATATCTCGATTCAGGGAAATCAGCGTCCTTAACGAGAACCTCTTGATTCGCGTCGACCCGCAAGGAAATCAGTGTCTTTGCAGAAATACCATGATTCGTCTCAACCGCCAGGGAAATCAGTATCCTTGACGAGAACCTCGATTCGCGTCGACCCGCAGGAAAATCAGTGTCTTTGCAGGAATCTCTCGATTCGTCTCAACCTCAGGGAAATCAATGTCCTTGGCTAAACCTCTCGACCTCAGGGAAATCAGCATCCTTGGCGAGAACCTCGATTCGCGTCGACCCACAAGAAAATCAGTATCTTTGCAGGAATCTCTCGATTCGTCTCAACCCCAGAGAAATCAGTGTCCTTGGAGAAATATCTCGACTCAGGGAAATCAATGTCCTTGGCAGAATATTTCGATTCAGGGAAATCAGTGTCCTTGACGAGAACCTCTCGATTCGTTTCGACTCGCAGGGAAGACAATGTCTTCGCAGGAATCTCTCGATTAGTCTCGACCTGCAAGGAAATTGGTGTCCCTGCGCATGAAAAGAAAATTCTCTTGTGAGATCCTTACGACCCTTAAGAGAAAACGCACTTAGGAGTCCTCACGACCCATAAGGAGAAAATACACCTGCGAGATCCTCTCGACCCGTAGGGAGAAAAGTCTTTATGAGACCCTCATGGCTCATAAAGTTGAAAAGTCTTAGGTGGCAGATCCTAACCCTGTCTCCATAGCCATCACTGCCCTGCAAGGAGATCAAGGTGGACTATCTACGGGCCACATTTGCCAAAGCCACATTCGCCTATGAAATAAAGAAGCTATTTACGGGTCCTCACGATTCGTAAGGAAAATACCCGAGTGAGATCCTTATGACTCACGGAGGCGATGAACACTTAGAAATCCTCACGACTTCTAAGGAGAATTTGCACCTATGAGATCCTCTTGACTTGTAGGGAGAAAAACCTTCTTGAGACCCTTACGGCTCATGAAGATGGAAAAAGTCTTAAGCTACAAGGACCCTAAACTTGTCTCCCAAGCCGTCAATTCTACGGTCACACATTACTTTGCACTACTTCACCCATGCACATGCTTACGTGGGCAAAGTAGTGGGGGGAATTTGTTCCCGCCAAAATTTTCGGCTAAGAGCTACTTGTTCCCTTATAAAAAAGGGGGAGAGTCATCAAAATTTGGCATCACATGTTAAACACGTGGGCGCTCATATGCAAAGCATATGAGCGCTAAAAATAAAACAATTAATGGCCAAACAGGCCTCACGTGTAAAACACGTGAGCGCTCATATGCAAAACACATAAGTGCTGAACATAAATCACCAAGAGCCAAACATGCCTCACGTGTAAGCATGTGAGCGCGCTGAACATAAACAGGCTAAAACCCACAGCAGGGGTCACGTGTTAAACACATGCGTTCTTTTGCCTCTCACATGCAAAGCATGTGAACACCCTAATTTAAAATGTTCCTATCAAATTCTAGAATTAAATTCTATTTGGGAAATATTTTATTGATCTTCCTTAAACTAGAAAGATCTTCTCTGTTAAACAGAGGACCTTTGGATCAAAAATCCAATGGTGATCATTTGATAGAATAAAAATCTATCATAGGAAAATATTTTTCTAAGCTTATAACAAGAATAAAATTCTCTGTTAACAAGATATCCATATTAAGAAAATATATTTCTGATCTTGTTAAACTAAAACGATTTGATAGAATAAAATTCTAATCTTGTTAAAACTAACATGATATTCGCAATCTTGTTAAACAAACAAGAAATCTTCTCTGTTAAACAGAGAGCCTTTGGATTAAAAATCCAACGGTGAATAAAATTCACCTATTGATCTAAAAGATCACGAAATCAATCATGATCTCTCAATGAGGGATTTTCTTAACAATTGATTGTTTTTCTTCTTATATAAATAGGGGCAAGGAGAGGAGGAAAAGGACACGGAGGGAGAGGGGAAGAAAAATAGAGAGAGAATTTAATTCTCTAAAGAAGATGAACCCCTCCCAAATGCTCTCACAAAAAAGAGAATTTAATTCTCAAACCAAGAATTTAACTCTTCTCAAAGAACTTAGTTCTTCCTCTGGTTAAGATCTGCAGAAGCAGATCTCCCCACGAGTTGAGAATTTAATTCTCATCGGGAAGATTCTGTCATGCAGATCCAAAATCCAGGGGAAAGAAATGAATCCAAAAGAGTTTAACTCTTACAAAACATATGGAAATTTAATTCCTCTGAAACTAGGGTTCAACCCTTTAAAAAGAATTTAATTCCTCAGAACCATAGAAGAACAGCCTGGTGATTCATTAGCGTTCAACGCTACATAACAAAGCTCACGTGTTCCCACGTGAGCACCTATGATGAACAAAAAGAATGACTGAGACTGAATCACGCGCTCCCACATAACCCTTTAAAGCGAGCGCTCAACAATTACATGAAAAGAGGAATAAACCCAAAGACAGTTTCAATTTTAGGGCGCCTCACGTGTTCCCACGTGACCCCCGAATAGTTGTATATAAAAACGGGGGAAAATTCCAAGGACAGCGCTCACATTTTGAAGGCGCCTCACGTGTCCGCACGTGACCATTTGATGAATAAAGTGCTTAGCACTTATAAGTGAAAAATGAATAAAATCCAGAGAACAGTTCCCATCTCGGGCGCCTCATGTGCTCACACGTGAGCCAAGTGCTCAGCACTTTTATATATAAAAGAGGGAATCAACCCAAGAGAACAGCGCCAACTTTCAAGAAGCATCACGTGCAACACGTGAGCGATCTCAAATTCCAGTGTGCAATACTACTTTAGAGCCTCACATGCCACACGTGAGCGCCTTCAACTTTCAGTGCTTAACACTGCCTTAGAACATTACGTGGGAGCACGTGAGCACTAAAAATACATTAGTGTTTAACACTGTAAGGAACCAGCTTCAACCTCAAATTGGCTAAGTTCCTCCTGAGATTAAATCTCCAAGCATACCGAGCCTCTATACTCAGACTCGATAACTCCTAGATTTGGAATCTGGTTCAAGGGTACATCTCTCCACACCTCTGATACATGTCGTTGTAATTCTTCAACGTCTTCAGAGAGGTGGAGGGTCCCAATAACCAATAAATTTTGGCGCACCCCCAAACTGGTTAAACCAGAACCCCATGGACTATGAGGTCCTTAAACTCATGAACTATGATGTCCTTAAACTTTATAGACTATGAGGTCCTTAAACTCATGGACTATGATGTCCTTAAACTTTACAGACTATGAGGTCTTTAAACTAGACTATGATGTCTTTAAACTGGACTATGATGTCCTTAAACTTATGGACTATGATGTCCTTAAACTTTACAGACTATGAGGTCTTTAAACTAAACTATGATGTCTTTAAACTGGACTACGAGGTCTTTAAACTCATGGACTATGATGTCTTTAAACTTTACAGACTATGAGGTCTTTAAACTAGCCTATGGTGTTTTTAAACTGGACTATGAGGTCCTTAAATTCATGGACTATGATGTCCTTAAACTTTCCGGACTGTGGGGTCCTTAAACTCATGGACTATGATGTCCTTAAACTTTACGAACTATGAAGTCCTTAAACTATGGACTATGATGTCCTTAAACTCAATGGACTATGATGTCCTTAAACTTATGGACCGCAACGTCCCTAAACTAAACTCTATGGACTATGAGGTCCTTAAACTCATGGACTATGATGTCCTTAAACTTTATGGACTGTGAGGTCCGTAAACTCATAGACTATGATGTCTTTAAACTTTACAGACTATGATGTCTCTAAACTTCCATGGACTATGACGTCCTTAAACCCAATGGACCGCAATGTCCTAAAACTAACTATGGACCGTAATGTCCCTAAACTAAAACAATATAGCCCAAATGCTCTTTTGATGGATCTAAATGATCCTGTTAGGTAGATCCTAGTCTAAAATTAGACTAACGTATCCTTAACAAACGTTTAAGTTGATCTTAGTCTCAAATGAGATTAACGATCCTTAAACCCAACCCAAACCCAAATCTAAGAAAATACGGATTTGGACTAATCCCCGTCCTACGGGCGACAACATAAATTAGTCTCCGTATACAATCCACGGGCAACCAAAAACAAAAAAAAAAGCACACGACACGAAGTGACCATCTGGAGAAGGAGAAAGTGGTTACCGCGATGCGGTAGCATAATTAATTCCAGGGGCTTGCGCCTGCAGGAAAGAGCGTCCCCATAATCAAAAAACCCTTCATAATGAGGGGGAATCTAACGAAGTCTGCTACATCGGTCGCATCCGTCTAAACTTCCGATACATGGTGCCATAAATCAACTTGTCATCATCGGAGAAGCGGACGGATAAAACCAAATAGCGTCTGCCCCCAAATTCTGGCAAGACGTTTGTCTTTCCGCGCTTTCGGCGGTAAACAGAGAAGCACTAAAGAGATGTTCTTGGTGTATGGTAACGGTGAACTCCAGGTGGAGTACTTTACCGATTCGAGCTTCTAGAATGATAAGGACGACTGAAAATCAGTCTCGGGTTTTGTCTTTACCTTCAGTGGAGAGACGGTATGCTGGAAGGGTTCCAAGCTATATACCGTAGCAGACTCGTTGATAGAGGCTGATTACATCGCCACCAATGATGCTGCCAAAGAGGCTGTTTGGATGAATAAGCTCATAAGATGAACTTGGTTCCTACCATTGAGCATCCAATACCTGTGTATTGTGATAACAATGGAGCTGTGGCTTTGGCCTAGGAACCCCGGTCCCATCAGCGATCTAGACATATTCTTATGCAGTATCACCTGATCAGAGAGATAGTTGATCTCCGGGAGATCGAGGTCAGGAGAATTGACACAGAGGATAACACGGCGGATCCACTCACCGAGGCCCTCCCCTAGATGCTAATCGAGAGACTTTCTGGGATGTTAGGTATGAGATACTACAACAACTGGTCTTAGTGCAAGTGGGAGATCGTTAGTGATATGTATGCCCTAGAGGCCATTATTGTATGATATAGTGGATGCTTGGACATATATATGGAGGACTTTCTTGCTCGACATGATAGTATGTTATCTGGTTGCCTTTATCTTAACATGTGGACTGGTATTATTTGTCACGACCCGAAAGTACGGAACATGACCGGCACTTAGACTACGAACGTCTCGAGGCGTACGTACTCTAAGTAAGCCGAAAACCCAGAAATCCAAACTAAGAAAAGTAGTGGAGTGAAGGAAAAAACCAATTTGAATCAAATGTTTGCAACATGCGCCGAAATATACATTTTAAAATCACAAATCTTTTCTAAAAATTTCGGCAGAGTTTCCTTTGTAAAAACTGACCCCAAACGGGTACAAAACCTGATAAAGCATATATAATGAAAAATGCATCCCCAAGCGGGAGCTAGCTCTTCGTCAATCGACGGTCACAACCACGCAAGCAATAATATACAACGCCGAAAGGCGAGGATCACAACAGAAAAGGAAACTCAAAACAACATGAAATCCATAGAATACAACGCGCGGCTCTAAGGTCGAAAGAATAAATATCACTGGTCTCTATCTTTGAAATAAATACATGTTTGGTTGATGGAATTTCCAGATACAACTGAATAATAATATACAACATATAATGATGGTCACGATGCAAGTGAACCCACATACTAGCAAATCACCCGGAAAAGGAAGTGGTGCCAGTAAAGCCGTAATGAAACCTGTACGGCAAACCTGCAAGAAACTGTGGCACAACGGGGGTGAGTTGCCAACTCGTGAATAGAATACATCTACGAACAGGAATCGCATGTATGACGCAATCCTAGGTCATACGATCACTATATAAATCCTCAAATATATAACCTACAGCCTATAACAATGACTAGGGTAATACCTCTAACAACTGCAATATCAATGCCCGTGTCAGTGCCTCAGATAGAAACATATCATGTGGATGATGTATGAATGCATGAAAACAGAATACATGTACTGAAGGAACTGTTTTTATAACTCAGTGAGATTTTTGTATATTTAAAATGAGGTATCATAATGAAATCAGCATAAACAGTGTCTAGCATCGACACAAAACATAAATACCAATGTCTCAAAATCCCAGGCTCCGGCTATCCGGACTGGCCTGTATCATCAAATCTCAATACCTCAATATCTCGAAATCTCAATGTCTCAATCTCAATATCTAGGGCGCCGTCAGTCCAGACCGGCCCCTACCATCCATCTCAAGACCACGACGGTATCCTCCGGATATCCGACGCGTCGGGTAAAATCACCGGTAGGTAGTCTCCCCCTGCCAGGCTCACATCGTCATCACCACGCGCTTCTTGCCCCGGGGTACCTTACCGGGTCCACAATGTACCCGAAACGGTTCCTCCACTCCTCGAATTCGGGTCTCACATGTCGCTCTCAGCACCGAGAAAACACATGGTGGACACACTGAAATATCATATCAAGGGTAACCGGGTTTTTAAAACAATTACATATTCTCTTTTGAAATACCCACGGTTCCCAAATCCAGAAATCTCATGGAAGTCCGAATCCAAATCATCAATAGCACGTAAAACCGTGAATATAGGCATGAGAATCCATGAATGCGGCATAACAATGAATAACAGTATGCATGAAGTGACAAGTAATAACTACAATATCTAAGCTGACATATAAGGCAAGTACACTAATATCATGTCAAAACTACTAGCTAACAAGCTAAATCAAGCAATAATATTCTCTAAGTGTACGTGACTTGGTAATTACCAATGAAGATGTGTGTGAACCGGCAAGTAAGTGTACGTGGTACATACGTATCATCGGTAATGGTGCTGGTGTCCTAACAGCATGATATCAATAATGGAATATGCAGTACAATAAGTATGCGATACGGAGCGAACGACAATAATGTGCGGGAGCAGAGTACTAGACACAACGATAACTATAAGTCAAACAATGGTGCCTTTTAAAAATAACACGAATCGCGGTGTTTTGAAAATAAGGGCTACGGTGTTTTTAAGAAAAGATGCGTCTTTTGAAATATCCGTAGAATACCTTGACCTGTCCTTTAAAATACCCGCGATTCGTTAGCTTTTGAAATAGGTAGGAGTCGAATCTAATCTACCAACTACACTAAACTATAGGGCTAAGCTAACTGGCTAACTGAAGGTAAGGAAACCGCCTAACATCTGAGTCGATACATACATACATACATACATATATATATATATATATATATATATATATATATAAGTCGGTGATCCCGCCTCGATAATATCACATCCGATACCATATCTATAATCAGTTATTCCCAAGTCAAGAGTGCAGATCAAACATCAATATAGCTCATACGTAAATCCGTCGTACGGCATCCCAAATCTGGGTACGGGTCAATATCACATTCATCACTTTATTCATCTGATATCCTCTTTATCAAAGATCACAATCCAGGGTACTGACCTACGTCTAGTACATTACTAATATCATCAATAAGATCATGACCTAACTGCTGATCTACAGCCTCAAACAAACCGATATCATCGTCATATATCACAAAGAGGTATACATCGCCCAAAGCGACCCATTATAAATATCTTATCATATCATATCCTATCTCATATCATGATCACATGTCAACCATTTTATATATATATCACTATTTACATGGCATCGTCATCCAAAGATCCGCTATAACATCAGGACGTATCTCAAGTACGAATCCTGCCATATCACCGATCTCACGGTCTCAAATCACATCTCATCGACTCACCTTAAATCCCAAATACTATTCTCAAATCCAGTATGTGAACACATAGTCTCATACCCATGTGAACACATAACCATATAAGCACATATGAAAGAAGGATGTATGCAAGTATGGGTGTGTGTGTATGTGTGGTGCAACCGCTACTCTAGGGTTTCGCAACACTAAACCAATCCAAACACACCAAATATCCATCTATGTCATCAATAATTTCCAATAATATAATCAATATATGTGTGTATACGTATTCGTATACATCACCACGAACTACGGGAGTGCTATACGCCATCCACCCGACTTCTCTCCGTAGATATAAATCTACTCACCTTGCTTCTCGTGTGCCGATGCCGATGTCGCCATCTTTGTCTTCAACGCCTCGACGTCACGTGGGGTACCTACAAAGATATCACAAACGCTAAAGCACATAAAAATCACATCGGAAACCAAAACGGCATACGCTACTCGCATAGGTAAAAACCTATAGTCTCGCATGCAAACACGACCAATAACCCTTTGCCGTTGACGTTCAAACGCCACCCGACAGAAATGAATCACCGATATCAAAATCCATGCTAAACAAGTCGTAAACCATACGCCAACACATGAAAACTAGCCCAGATTTTACCCTAAATGGAATCAGACAAAATTGCACATGCCAGGGGTCAAGTTTATAGGGTATAAGGCTACAGAACAAAAACGAGGGGGTTCCAACCTGATCTGGCCGCAAATTGCGGCCAGAAGGAATCTATCTGCGGCTAGAAAAATGAATTAGGGGCTAGGGCTTTAGGTGGTGGTTCCAGGGTGCCTGCACATCTCACTGTCCAACCAAAATTATTTTAGGAATCTCGGGGTGAAAGCAGATTTCTAAATACACTCCCAGATTTACAGTTTTTTCCCGATATCGATTCACTAAATTCGTATTCTGGGTTTAACTCTCAGGTCTGGTCCAATGTAACATCACTAACAGGATTCTAAGGTTACTATAAGTCTTAATTTCACTTTACAACTCAATTCAACTCCTAACCCTAACTTGAAATTTCAAAAGTCCATCAAACGACACCATATCGACATGAAACTAGTATAGATGTATAAAGAATCGAAATACTACTCTATGGGTGCAGAAATTACCTTCTTTGGCAACTCAAGAAAATTCTTGAGTTGCACAAAGTCCTCCAAATCCTATCTTTCTTGGTCCAATGTGTAGCTAGTGAGCTCGGGAACATTTTTTGTGAAATGGAATAGGGTTTCGGGATTGTATTCATGGTGGATCTAGGTTGAAGAGGGAGGAGGAAGAAGAGGGAGGGGCTGCAGCAGCAATGGGGGAAAGAGAGGAGAGAGAATGAGAAGAGGAAATGATGGGAGATGGTTCAAAAGAAAGTTGACCTATACCTTCCCCCTCTCTCTCATAATCATGCTTCACCTTTTCTTTTCTTTTCTTTTCTTTTTTCCTTCTCCTCACAATAGTAAACCCTAGGCAACCATACACCCAAAACATGTAACAAGTGTAACAAGTGTAACAAGTGTGGAAAAATGATATATGCACATTTTTGCACAAAAAAGCTAAAAATCCAATTAGCGATTTTTAATCACGATTAGCACTAAATTAGCATATAACTAACCATAAAAACTTAAAAATGGTATATTTCCACAAAATACCCTATTTTAGAATTTTCCATAATTTTTCCAAAATTTTCCCCATTTATCGGTATTTAATTATACCGAATATTAAAATATTCATTAAAAATTAATATTAAATTATAAAAATTCCCAAAAATAATATTTTATTTTTTTGAAATATTACATTATTATACAGTCTGTCTCTTACATGTTGATAAAGCCCTTAGGATATGTACTTGACTACCAGGATTATGATGAGATCATACTAATGGGGCCAGGGTGGTCCAAAAGTACATCCTTTAACAGTTCCTAGTCAAGGGGATATCGAGACAGGGCATCGATATTCCAGAGTAGACTGGTGTGTACGTTTCTTGTCTCTTAGAGGGCGATGGTTGATCCCACAACCATTGGTGTGTGACATCAAAGATTGTACACATGTGCTCATTAGAGAATGGGTACACCGAATGGACTCGCCGAGGAATTCTAGTTGGTAGTATATCTATCGTCAGATAGCAGTCCTCTGGTGACACTGGTACAGATTAGTCTGTAGACCCGAGATCGTCATAAAGTCTTGTGTGGCTCCTACTGTGCTTTGATTTCCTCCCTACCACGCTCAAGTGGAGTTGTGCAAACAGGTGGATTTTGGGTACAGTCCCGAGTCACACGGAGGCAATGAGCGATAGGAGGGGTTTCGTCTCTCCCGTTATTAGGGGTTGATGTTGTGCTATGCTCGATTGGTTATAACTGGAAGTCCCTGACCAGGGCTGCTGCTGAGATTTACTGATAAGAGTTATCAGTAGTTTCTCAAACTGTTATTGGCCAGACATCGGCATGACTTATCACGTTACTAGGGTATGATATTTACCACCCCTAGACATGATATGCGACATGTCAGACGAAAAGACTGGACTGTACGGTAGTGTTACTGATAGGCTCCATGGAGAGTATGGACAAGCTTGCTTGTTGATCTTCATATCGCTCAATACCCGGGTAGTCGTTACGTCCAGCTAGTACCGCTGACGGCTTGTAGGTAACTGATGTGATCATCATCTACTGCTGGCGTATTGATGAGTCATTAGAGTCCCACACAGAAGTTTCTTGGTTTAAGCGAAACGCAGTAGGGCATATATGTGATATGTGCGTGGGTCGGATTAAATACGTGTATGTGAGAAAGTATTATAATCTGGCGGTTATCTGATGTCGGTCATGTTATATATGATATAACCGGATTATCGAATCAAGTGTTGATTTGATAATGCAATATACAGATAAATGATATTAGTCGGTTATATGTGATATAACCGGATTATTAAATCAAGTGTTGATTTAATAATGTGATATATATTATATTTGATATAATTATATCTTAACTAATATTATTAGCTCACTAAATAT
Source organism: Agapanthus africanus (assembly GCA_030015575.1). Classification (NCBI taxonomy): domain Eukaryota; kingdom Viridiplantae; phylum Streptophyta; class Magnoliopsida; order Asparagales; family Amaryllidaceae; genus Agapanthus; species Agapanthus africanus. Next base: position 189,962,179 of record JASDDO010000019.1, on the reverse strand, counting down.
TTACTTACTTATATATATATATATATATATATATATATATATATATATATATATATATATATAATGAAGCATGACATGATATGATTTTCTATTTTTAGAAAATAGAAAATGAGGTGGAAATTGAGGAGAATGGGGTGAAGCATGGCTTGAGAAATATTATATTCATCTTACTTCACTATTGAAGCATGGCTTCAATTTTATAATTGAAGAAAATGAATGCTTCAATAAGTGAGAGATTTTTACAAGTCATTCTACACTTCATCATTTTTCATTCATGCTCTCTTGAGTTGAGCTCACACTCTCTCTAACTTCTATCTTCTTCCTCCTCATGCTTCAAAGTTTCAACCCCTCACATGTGATGTGAACCATGGAACTTTGAACAAACAAGTGAGCCTTAAATCTCCTACTTCACCATCCCGCACCAAACTAGCAATTTGGTGTGGCGTGTTTACTTCACTAATAGGAGATTAGTGAAGAGATATCTTGAGCTAGTGGGCTTCGCGTGGATCGTTTTCGGCACGAAAGTCATCGGAGAAAGCTCGATCAAACTCTTAAGTGGAGCTTAGTGGATGCGCGTGGAGTACTACACGGAGCTTAACAAGTGAATGACTCGATCTATAAGGGTATAATCTTATTTCACTTCTTATAATTTAGTAGATATCAAACCTAAAACTCTAATTATATAGTTAACGATCTAGGTTAGTGTTAGTTAGCACCCTAAATTTTTTAAAATTGGCATGCTTGATGCTACAAAAACCCAGTGGTGGTGCTAGCGTACACTTTCATGGTATCAGAGCCAAACCTAGAAAATTAGACGATATTATTAGAAACACAAAACCGAAAAACTCCGAAACTGCAAACCCGAACACCAAGTTTCTGTCGATTTTTTAATATCTCTAAATTTTTTTTAAACAAGTGCAGAATGTTACATGTGATGTAAGTAGAACACCAGAGAAATTTGAGGGCAAAACTCCAAAATTGACCCGGCGAGATTGCTCAAAAAACCGGCCTCACCTTTTTTTCTGTAGCAAAAGACCCTAAAATTTTTATGGTGTTCTGATCTCTTGGTTTTAGGGTTTCAGGTTATGTTTGTTTTTGCCAAGATTGCATGTGATGTTATCTTTTCCATTAGGGATTCAGAGTGTTTCGTAGTCATGTTTTAACGTCGTTACGGGTTTAAATTTGATATGAATGCAGTAGTTGGAATCCATATTTAATTAGTTTTGAGAAAACTAGTAAGTGATTATAAATCTAGCGTTTCAGTCTCGGTAGATCGATTGCCATGAAATTTCGATTCGGATCGAAAATCCGTTGTAATCACGTATCATACGCGAATACTCGCCGAATAACTGTACTAGGTAGCCACACCCCATAGCCCCGACCAAGTGACTTTACGAAAACACCGTTGCCAAAAGCATCCACTTGGGTGCTCACGACCACGGTGTTCCGCCTAAATGCACTTGGTAGAAAGCATCGGGGTTGCGGCCATCTACTATAGTTTCCGACGAGTTTTCGATCGGTTAGTCGAGAATCTTATTGAATTATCCGACTAAATTATTGAAAAGAGTTTTTGATATGAGACTAAAATGCAAGGTTTATGGATTAGGCATGAAATTCGGAATATGAGATATTCCAGGTTTATGATGTCTAAGGAAATGCGGATTCTAATTATTGTAGTTTTCATTTCTTTTCTGCAACCGTAAGTGTAATATGTGGGGTATCCAAAATCTCGTTGCTATATGTCAACGGAATTCGGGATACGCGTATTTACTTACGTTGATGATATGTGATATTATGTGTGGCTGATATGTTTTATTGGATCGTCGTGATTGAATAGCTGGGGTTTTTTATATGAGATGAGAGTTTTTCATTTTCATTCATGTAAAATCTGTATGTAATATTCTTTTATTGGGGCACTTCCGGGTTAAGGATAATGTCACCATTGATGTATATTATTTAATTTTTTGCATTATGATAGATCCAAGGAGGGGAGCACAAGTAACCAGGTTGTAGAATCCGGTGGGAGACCATCTCAATTAGTTGAGACCGGGTCTCCTAACTCTAGAATTGGTAGGGTTACTTGCCGCTCTCGTAGGGGTCTAGGGATGTGGGTTTGGCTATTCATTATGACCGTGAAATCCGTGTTTTACATTACTGGCTAAATTTAAAACACGGATATCCTAGTATATCCAATATTTCATATGTTTCTTCTGCTGCTTGGTTCTGTGATGTGATCATATAACTGCGTGAGAAGAATGTTATATTATATATATGATATATAATAAACGTTGCTTATGTTTTGCACCCGCGCTAGTCCAGATCCTGCTCTGCCGGTAGTTAAGTAACCTAACAGTGCATGACGGGGCCCCGTGGCGGATGCAGATGGCATAAGCGTACGTTCTATTTTCGTTTCATTTTTCTGTGATGTTTAGGAAACATTAAATGATGGGACTCCGTTATGGCGGCCCGTGTTTGGATCGTTACGGTCGTCGCTCTCCATTGGATCAAGAGCAGAAGATCGACTTTTATTTTGTGGAACAAAATAAGTTTTTCGTTTCCAACAGACAGCGCCAACTGATGGAGGGCTTGATCTCCTTCAGATGCTGTCCTCCATCGATCTGTTGCGAGCGTTGCTGGACGGTTGAGATTAGACTCGGAGGTTGCCTTCTTGAGTGTGTGGATCTCAATGGGTTGAGTTTGAGGTGGAAGCCGAGCTACCTGCAAAGAAGTCCTGGGGTGAGTGGCCACCGTAGGACCCTCCGACGATCAAGTTAGCCGAGGAATTTGAGCAGAGCAGCGATTTATTGGATTCAAGTTGCCATACTCGAGTCGTCTGAGAGAGGGGTTTTATAGTGGTCGCATGGAGCGAGCAGGCGCGAGATCTTCGCCTTCGGTTATGCCCCTAATGTTATGCTTTCGTGAATGACGGGATCTCTTCATTAATGACGGGATTCACTCATTAATGGAGGGGACGCGAAAGCGTGGGACACGGGACGTGGGGTAGCGGTTATCTCGCTTTGACGAGATACACGGAGCCGTTGCGGAGGATCTAGGGCTCTGCAATCTCGGTTGATCAGTAGAGGCCAAGGAAGCTCGGCACATCAGGGGCTCGGAGACGAGCAGGAGGCCGAGGAAGCTCGGCATGCTTGGAGCTCGGAGACGAGCGGGAGGCCGAGGAAGCTCGGCACGAGAGATGGCTCGAAAACGAGCGAGGAGACTGAGGAAGCTCGGAGACGAGCTCTTGGTAGTCTTCTAGATGAAGGTGGAATGTCTTCAAGGGGGATCTTCCGAAAGGTCGGGTACGTCCCAGGGGAATGTCCCCGATGCGGCTCATTTATTCCACCCCGTAGAGTCCGGGACACGTCATCTGCCACGTGTCATAACCTGAGGAGACACCACTTGTGAGCATCATCATATACTTTTCCTTTTCCTACAGTAAAGCTGTCATGCCAACGTTATTGGGGAAAAAATGGAAGTTTGAAAGTAGCTTATCTCTGCATATATCAACACCAGGGAGCGGCACAGAGATCAGGTAAGCAGATTCACTTACATAGACATCATATTTGCCGATCTGAGGTCCAACTTGCTGTTCAGCTGCTGTACCTTGTAAACAACAGCACCTGGAGCAGAACTAACCAGTTTTTCCCACCCTTCAGACATTGGCCATGTTGGGTAGCAGGTGAGACTGGACCTAATTCCGCTTGAGGTGGCCATCTGCATATGTCCGATCATGTAGATGTGTAATTAAATTATTTGCATTTGTGAGATGTAACAAGCATACATTGGATATATTTGAAGACTATAAACTAAATATATTTAAATGGAGGAGTTCATGATGGTTCCCAGTGTTATATTTGTATAAATGATGGAGTTAACAGAAGTTAATTGATTATCTTGCAATATTGATGTTACTGGTAAAGTATTGAAGTCACTAGGAATTAGTTTCACTTCTCATGACCTGATTAGAAGATGAACTTCATCATTATATTATGGTGCCTGCACTTGCTCGGACAAACAAAAATGACAAGATGGGATGGCAGACTATGAGCAGGAACCTTTTGATGCCAAATTGCTACGTAACACCGAGATAGAAAATCATGAATATAGTATTGTGTGATATATCAATTCTCAACATCGTAAACCATAAACTTAGAATCAGTGACAATGCATATATACATACTTACATATATACATATAGGAGCTCCATTGCAAACCAGTCCGCACCGCACAGTAAGAAAACATAAACTTTTTATCCATTAAATATTTGGGTGATATGCACGTCCAAGTTGATCTCCCTGCCTCCAAACCTATGAGCATGAAAAATCAAAGGACTCGAAGGTCTATAACTCATGCATCGAGTGAACTTTATGTTGTATCATCGAAAAGACATTCATTTTGTACATGCTCAAATCCTTTGATTAATCATACATATAGGATTGAAGGTACGGGAGATCAAATTGAACTGTGTTGCCCGTCGAAATATTCCGTGGATTAAAAGTTCCCATTTTTTTTTGTGCCAATCGGTTTGCAGTGGAGAATTAAAAGTGATGAAGAGGAGTATAAGTGATGGAGGTCGAAATCTCCCTCAGATCCCACAGATGTTGTTCTCCATCGATCTTGCGGTCAGTGGGCTGAACGGTTGAGATTGGATATGAGGATTGAATGTGTGGATCTCAATGGGTCTATTGGGGTAAAAATTTACACCCCGGTTGACCAAGTCAAAATCAAAATCAACCCCAAGCCAAGTGGGCCCAAGCCCAGGTCAAGTGGGCTAATGTCCGGGTCGAGCCCGAACATGAAGCGGCCGGCCTTCCCTCATGCCAAAATAAAAATTTTGTAATAAATAATTTTGGTGTATTTCTTTTATTTTATTTTATGAATAAATGTAAGAAAAATGGGCATAAAGCCAAATTTTTGTAAAGCCCATGTCTTATATGCAAAAAGAAATATCACATGAAGCATGGGATAGGCAAAATGCCATTTTTGTAAAGCCCAAGGGGCTATATGTAAAGTGTATAGCCTATAAAGGTAAAGATAATGAAAATATCTCAACAACTTTTTTCTCTCTCCCAAAAATAATCAAGATCTGTGATCTTCTCCTTTATCAAGGTTCTAAAACCTTCCTCATTTTTTGAATTAAATCAAGAGTTTAACTCTTCCTTTCTCAAAAATAAATAGTTTTTCACCACAAAACCCACGAAGGGGAGCTCGGATCTCCAATCAGATATCGAAAATGGAAGACTTTTTAAGTCTCATCCCCTTTTTCTAAGATCCCGACGATCAAGAGAAGGAAGAAGGAGACCCATCTCCAAAAATCTAATTTTGGACAGATCCAAGGCTCAAAAGAAGAGCCAAAGATTCCTAGAAGTTTAACTCCTTTCTAGATCTGTTGGAGTTTAACTCCATAAATTAGTTTCTGTCAGGAGTTCAACTTCAAAAACCCCTTGGGAGTTCAACTCCCCAACCTAGAGGCTAGGCCCTTTCCCGCGGATGTTTGTCGTGGTCACGTGCGCGCCACGTGACCCCCGAGGACTGAGGCGCCAATCGGTCACGTGCGCGCCACGTGATCTCGGGGCGCTGAGGCGCCCATCGGTCACGTGCGCGCTACGTGACCCGGGGCGCTGAGGCGCCCATCGGTCACGTGCGCGCACGTGACCCCGGGCACTAAAGCATCCATGTGTGTGCACGTGACCCCGGGCACCATGCGCCTACGTGCCACGCATGCGTCTTTAGGACACTTCCCCCTATATATATATATGCACTCCACGCTAAATATACCTCCCCCGTTAGAACTCTGCGGGACCCCCGTAAAAAATCTGCGGGGCCCCGATATATCCAAAACCCCTTTCAAAACACAACACACGCACACTGCACATTGAGTTTGCGTGACCAGTTTGACCCGTCAATCGGAGGTTCTCTCGCTCCAAAGGCGAGGGGTAATTAACGACAGCTTAGTCCGCGGCTGCCGGAGATTCGGATCCCCACAATCAATAAACCGCAGCCTACCCTAGGTAGGGGGAATCTGTAATGCGTCTGACAATCCCGCGCGTATTCCCATCTCAATGGGGTGATGAAAAACACCCTACAGATTCTGGTATGCCCGGTGGGACCTTTCTCTCCTCCCATATTTCGGGTCAAACGTTCATGCGAACTCAATCAATATACATATCGATTGCCTGTACTGAAATAATGTTTTTTTTTTCCGTGCAGCAATCAACTTTCAACGACAATGTCTCCTAAGACGAATTCAGCTTCCAACGCGACCCCGATCTCGTACGTGGTCAAGATCAATGCTCGTGTGGTTCTCCCCGCAAGCCTCAGTCGACAGTGGGAGGAACCGCCCCACCAGTTTGGTTCCGTGATCATCTACCTTGCCGGAAGCGCTCATCTGGCAGAAATCTAGGCAAAACAGGTGGCCAAGCCGGTCTCAAGGGGCAAGAGGCCGAATGTTGTGATCGCTAAGGCACCACAACCGAAACGTAAGACGGTGCCGGAACGACTCTCTGGTGCTCCAGCTGGGGGCAAGGCTTCCGGTACAAAGGGCAACATCAAACGTTGCGGACGAGCTCAGGCGATGACTCCAACAAATGCACAATCAGACATATCTCCAAAGCCCTCCATCGCCCGGTCTACGGCGGCTTCCCGAAGAGCCGTAACCAGCCAAGTGCTCAAAACAGAAAGTCTGAGACAGAAGCGGCTCAGGTATCGAGCCAACAAGAGGGCCAGGACTCCGGCCAGACGACGGCTGAGTCAGCCGTAAGAATCAGCAATTCCTTCGAACCTCTGAAGTAGGTTCAGAAAAATGCCATGACCGCCAGAATCAAGAAGACATCGGTCCGAACAATGCTACAAAGAGACGTGTTCCGGCCCCAACAGAAAAAGTATGACACTGTTGTAGGGTTCCTAGGCACGCTAGTGAGGTCTCCCAAGCCATCAACCATGGCAATTTCAAAAATTATGGTGCCCACAAACCCTAGTGTACGGATCGATAACTAGATGTCTAGGCGAAAAGAACTAGTTAACAAATTAACTAATGAGAATACGGAAATACAACCTTTGTAGATCCGGTCCTCCACCTCCACGGCTCCGCAACGAGGTCGTCTCCGCTGTCCAAATCAAATCCGGGCTCTAGAGTCGGCTTCGTCGGAGAATGGGCAAGCTAGGTCGTCGATGTCCATGCCGAAGATGATCTACGTCGAAGCATCGCAAGATCAAGCTCTCACTTCACCAAGTCATGAAACTTGTGAAGAAAACACACTCTACTACTTGGCAAGAGGTAGAGGATGAAGAAATAGGAAGTGGGTTAACTTTAGATTTGGATTTCTCACTCTTTTCCAACAATCACCATTGATGGACCTTGCTTTTCTTCACTTGAAGAATGAAGAAGAAGAAGGAAAATGTTATGATAAGTTAAATGAATAAGAAAAGAAAATGAATTCTTATCATAATTTTAACCATGGTCAAGTGTAGAGAATGAATCATGGTTAGTGTGAATGGTTAGGGTTAAGGATGAGATAAGTATGGTTGACTTTATCAAAGCTTCATGAAGCTTCAACTAAAGAACAAAATTAGCCACCATTCTTTTCTTTTTTCTTTTATTCATTTATCAAAAATAAATAAACAAATAAATAAATGAATAAATAAAGGAAATGAAACCCTAACCATTCTATTAACCATGGTTTATTCTTTGCACTTAACCAAGTAATCATATATCATCAAACATGATACAATCAAGTGCACAAAAACATATCGCATATGCAATGCGCACGAACCAAGTGAGAAAATCCGTTTAAAGTGAACCGATACTAGTTAATGCAAAGTAATATATCAAATATATAATTATACATTAAATCATTAAATCAACACTTGATTCAATGATCCGGTCATGTCGTACACAACCGACTAGTATAGAATGTATCGGCTTATCGAATCAATCCTTGATTCGATAACTAGGTTATATCGCATACAACCATTCGATACATTTATCGCGAGAATAGAATACGGTATCACATACACGCATTATTCTCGGTCCCGCACATATCTCATATGCGCTCCTATTTCGTTTCGCTTGAGCCAGAAAACCTCTGTGTAGGACTCTAAAGACTCGTCAATACGCCGGCAGCGGATGATGATCATATCAAACATCCACAAGCCGCAAGCGGTCTGCTAAACGTAACGGCCACCCGGGTATTGAGCGATCTGAAGATCGACGAGCAAGCCCGCTCACACTCCAGTGAATCCGACCAGTAACACTACCGTACAGTCCGGTCTGATCGTCTGATATGTCGCATATCTCGCCTAGGGGTGGTAAACGTCAGACCCCAATAGCTCGATAAGTCGTGTCGATATGAGGTCTATAACTGTTCGAGAAACTACTGGTAACACTTACCAGTAAATCTCAGCAACCCTGGCCAGGGATTTCCTGTTATAGCCAATCGAACACAGCGCAACATCAACCCCCATATACCTGGAGAGACGAATCCCCTCCTATCGCTCATTGCCTCCATGTGACTCGGGACTGTACCCAAAAACCACCGTTTTGCACGCCCTCTTGGACGTGGTAAGATGGAAATCAAAGCACAGTGGGAACCACACAAGACTCTATGACGATCTCGGGTCAACAGACTACTCTGTACCAGTGTCACCAGAGAACTGCCATCTGACGTGAGGTATAATACCATCTGGGAGTTCTCGGCGAGTCCGTCCAGTGTACCCAGTCTCTACTGAGCACCCGTATATCATCTCTGATGTCAAACACCAATGGATATGGGATCATCCATCGCCCATCTGTATGGGTCGAGAAGGTACACGCTAGTCTACTCTGGTATATCGATGCCCCGTCTCGATACACCCACGACTAGGGACTTTGAAGGATGTACTTATGGACTACCATGTCCCCACTAGTATGATCCGCATCATAGTCCAGGTAGTCAAGTACATATCCTAAGGGCTTTACCAACATGTAACAGAGAGACAATCAGCATACACGTTAAGGTAAAGTGTAACCAGATAGCATACTATCATGTCAAGCAAGAAAGTCCTCCCTATATATGTCCCAGCATCCACTACAATATACATCCTATGTACAGTAATGGCCTCTAGGGCATACATATAACTAACAATCTCCCACTTGCACTAGGGCCATCTGTAGCAGTGGTTGTAGTATCTCATACTCAACCATCCCATAAAAGTCTCTCTCTGGGAAAAGGCCTTTCGTGAGTGGATCCGCTGTGTTTGTCCTCTGAGTCTACTCTCCTAGCCTCGATCTCCCTGGAGATCAACCATCTCCATGATCAAGTGATACTGCCTTAGAATATGTCTGGATCACTGATGGGACGGACGTTCCTTGGCATAAGCCACAACTCCATTGTCACACAATGGGAGGAACATAGTTCATCTCATGAACCATTATACATCCAAACAGCCTCTTTGGTAGTATCTTAAGTAGCGATGTATCCTGTCTTTATCGTCTAGTATATCACGGTATCTAGCTTGGAACTCTTCCAACATACCGTCCCTTTACTGAGGGTAAAGACAATGCCTGTGACTGACATTCAGTCGTCTTTATCACCCTGGAACACTTCCAGTGATTCTCCCCAGGATCGATTGATACCATCTCACTACAACTAGTGAGAATCCTAACATCCAATTAGATCTATCTCATAGATCCAAAATCCAGGATTTAGTAGGTATCACTTTGATCCTATATGGAGAATTTTGGTGATAAACGGAGATTGACCGAGCGTAGCATAGGAAACTGCTTCCCTATCAAGAGTATGTCATCCACGTACTCTACGAGGATCGTCACCATACTCTCTACTACCTTTTTGTTTATACAAGGTTCATCTACCATTTTGATGATGTCAAACTCTTTGACTACTTCATCAAAACAGACGTTCCAACTCCGCGATGCCTGCTTTATCCTATAAAGCATCTTGCACACGTTTCCGCTGCTCCCACTGTCTACGAAGCCCTCTGGCTGTGTACTTATAGACGCACTCTTCTAAAACATCATTTAGAAAAGCTGTCATGACACCCAACCACCAGATATCGTAGTCATGGTATGTAGCCGTGACAAGTAGGATCCGAATGGACTTAAGCATAGCTACTTGAAAAGGTTTCATCATTATCCACGCCTGGTCAATGACGAAAACCTTTAACAAGTCTAGCTTTGAAAGTCTCAACTTTTCCATGTACACCAAGTAATCTTCTCAAGATATACTTGCTCCTGATGGGGATTTAACCCTTCAGATATAGCAACCAAAGTCCATACTTTGTTGGTGTATAAGGATTCCATCTCAGATCGATAAACATCCAGCCATTCTTACAGAGTCTCACTCCTGATGGCCAGCTCGAAACTAGTTGGGTCATCATCTCATGATGTAATCCTCGCTCCCACTGTCATAGAGAAACCGAAGTATCTCTCAGGTGGGTGAGGAACCCTACTAGATCGGCGGAGAGGCTGAGGTTCGTTGGTATCTACTGAATCCCTTGGTTCTATCAAATCATCTGCTGTAATTTGTATAGCTGGAACATTTCCAGTTCTACATTACAGTCCTTGCCTCGAGCTTGTCCGGATTTTGTTTTTAGACATAGGCCGGGCAACCCCAAATCTTAACTAACTTAAGATATGGGCTCTTCCCTTTCCATATCACATATAAGTGGTAGGCAAGTGATTTGATTCGAACCCTATTCAATAGGTATGCAGCTTCTCAAGCGCATATTTCCCAAAAAGGAAATAGGTAACTCAGTAGTACTCATCATAGAGCACACCTTATCACATAGGGTGTAATTGCTCCACCCCGATATACCATCGTGCTATGGTGTATACAGAGGAGTAATGCTGAGAGAGAATCTCATTCTCCTTTAGAATAGTCCAGGATTTCCGTGCTCAAGTATTCTCCTCCCTGATCACATCAAAGGACATAATACTTTTACCCGTATTTTGGTTCTCTACTTCTAACTTATATTCTGTGAATATCTCAAAAGGTTCGGACTCATGTTTCAGCAGGAACATATGACTTAATCTTGAGAGATTATCAGAGAACGTAATGAAGTATAAAGAACCAGTCCTGGTATGTGTAGACAGGGGACCTGCATACATCAACATGTAACATCCCAAGAGTTCACTAACTCTTTCTCTGTTTCCAATAAACGGAGCTGTGGTCATCTTATCTTTGTGACATGATTGGCGAGTTGCACAAGATGTAAATTCAAACTGATTTAAATATACATCTAAATGTAACTTCAGCCAGTCGGGTCGCATTGATCTGACCTAGTCTACAATATCTCAAGAAGGATTCGTTCATTTCTGAACTCTTCCTCTTGTGTGTGTTCTGTATACTTAGAACTGTTGTTTGATTTAGAACATCAATGCTTTTAGATAACGTGCCTGAACCGATCAACTTTTGATATAGGAAATGTTCAAAACATTATCCAACTATACAAAATTTTATCATTTCTTTACTAATAAAGAGATAGATATGATTTTGTATATCAGGTTCGTTATCTAACAACATTCGTTCAGAATCAATTCATGAAACGATTCACTCACATTGAACTAATAAGAGTCCCTAGAGCGTTGAATAGAAAGGCTGACATACTCGCTCGTTTAGCCAAGGAGCTGGCTGAGCCTGACATGAACGAAATTCCGATCACAGTCAGGAGTCGGCAAATTCTACCCCCAGTCTCTTTACGAGAAGAAGAAAGCGCGGAACAGAAGAGCAGTCCTGCCGAAGAAGCTTCAATCATCCAAGACGAGCCCGATTGGAGAGAACCCTTCATAGAGTACCTCCGATATGACAAGCTGCCCGAAGGAAAATCTGCAAGGATTCAGCTGAAGAAGAGAGCTCTCCGATACGTGTTTGTAAATGACACGCTATACCGCAGGTCATATGACCAACTCTGGCTCAGGTTCCTATCATCGGCCGATGCCCAAAAAGTTATGAAAGAAGTTCACTCAGGCGTCTGCGGGGCTCACCAGTCCGGCCCCAAAATACGGCTTCAGATCAAACGGCTTGGATATTACTGGCCCACCATGATAAGAGATTGCGAAGAGCATGCAAAGAAATGCCATCTCTGCCAAATCCATGGTGATTTCATTCACAAGCATCCCAATCCGTTGCATCCTACGGTGGTGTCGTGGCCCTTCGAAGTTTGGGGCACCGACATAGTTGGCCCAATTGATCCTCTGTCATCCAGAGGCCACGGGTTCATATTGGCCGCAACTGACTATTTCTCCAGATGGGCTGAAGCTATCCCGCTAAAAGAAGTCAAGACAGAAAATATTCTGACGTTCTTCCAGCATAATATTTTATACCGCTTCGGTACACCAAGAAGAATCATTTCTGACAACGGGCCTTCTTTCAAGAGCTTCAAAGTCTCAATATTCTCTACTCAACACAAGATAGACTGGAGATATTCCTCCATCTATAATCCAAGAGCCAATGGGCTAGCTGAAACTTTCAATAAGACTCTATGCAAGCTCCTGAGGAAAAATGCTTCAGCCAACAAGAGGGACTGGAATCTCAAGCTTCACGAGGCGTTGTGGGCATATCGTACCACGCACCGTACTCCAACTCAGTCCACTTCATACTCATTGCTCTTCGGAATGGAGGAGGTCCTCCCCCTCGATGTCGAAGTTCCAAGCTTAAGAATGGCCGTTCAGCACGAGCACATGAAGGAGGAAAACGTGCTCCTTAGGCTCGAAGAGCTCGATGCCCTCGAAGAAAAGAGGTTTGCTGTACAGCAAAATCTGGAGCTGTACCGAGCCCAAATGTCACGGGCCTATAACAAGATGACCCGTCTCCGCGCTTTCAAGAAAGGCAAATTGGTGTTGGTCCTCAAAAGGTTGATCATCCCCAATCGACATGCAAAAGGAAAATTCGAGCCAAACTGAGAAGGACTGTACGTCATCGAGAAAGTGTTCGACGGAGGATCCTACCAACTAATAAATGCCGAGGGAGAAAGGCTCATGCCACCCATCAATGGCCGATATCTTAAGAAATACTACGCATGAATGCTCCAAGTCGCAGGCGAATTGAGCACACCGGCCCTACAGTCTGGATCATACATCCTGCAAAACCGTATACAATACACGGGTGTAAACGACCCCTATCTCTCCCAAGTCTTGCCGGTGAGACTACTTTTAAAGTCCCACCAGCGAAAAAAAGGTATGTCCATAAGCAAAACGGGCACGGATGAAAACCCGAAAGGGCTCCGTGAGTAAAAACAGCAGGACTGCCGGCGAGTTTGTGAAAACCCGAAAGGGTGCAAACTCATGAAAAGAGATAAAATACACTCGCAAAGTCCTCTCGATCTTGTGAGGAGAAAATCCCTGCATGAGATCCTTACGACTCACAAAGGAGCAACACACTTAGGAATCCCTACGATTCCTAAGGAGAACATACACCTGCGAGATCCTCTCGACTCGTAGGGAGAAAATGCTTTTATGAGACCCTTACGGCTCATAAAATTGAAAAGCCTTAGGTGATATGATCTAAACCTATCTCCTGAGCCATCGCTCCCCAACGGGCAACATCAAATGATGAGTCGCTCCTGGCATTTCGCTTCAGTGTTAGCAGTGCTGATGTCGACCAAAAACCAAAATCCTAAGTCCTCTCGAGGCAAATGATGAGTTGCTCCTGGCATTATTCTAGTGCAGCAATATTGATGCCAAACAAGATCCAAATTCTAAGTCCCCAAACGGCGAATGATGAGTCGCTCCTGATATCATATCCCAATGCAGCGATGCAGACGCCAACCAAAATCCAATCTCCCAAAATTCTCCCAGCCCTACGGTTTGTCCCCAAGTTGACTACCGTATACAATCCAGGGCTCAAATAATTCTCATCGTGCCTATGCCCTACCGCAATCAACAGTTACGCGGCTGGTCTCCACCCTTGGAATTATGTTCCATTTGGGAAGACCCACTCATGTGTCCTCACGATACATGAGGAGAACACACTTACGGGATCCTCACGACTCATAAGAAAACACCTTCGTGGGATCCTTACGACTCACAAAAGAAAAACACACTTGGGAGTCCCCACGGCTCCTAAGGAGAAAGTACACCTACGGGATCCTTTCGACTCGTAGGGAGAAAATGCTTTTATGGGACCCTTACGTCTCATAAAATTGAAAAGCCTTAGGTGATAGGGACCTAAACCTGTCTCTTAAGCCATCGCTCCCCAATAGGAAAAGGCAAATGATGAATTGCTCCTGGCACATGTGCTTCAGTGTTAGCAACGCTGATGCCTACCCTAACCCCAAAATTCCAAACTCCAATCCAAATGACCCCTAAGTCTTTAAACTGGGAATAGATGAACTCTGAGTCGTTAAACTGGGAACAGATGACCCCTAAGTTGTTAAACTGGGAACGAGGGAAATTTCCTCATGGCAAATGATGATTCGCTCCTAGTACCATATTCCAGCGTAGTGATGCTGATGTCAACCCAAATCACATCAAATCAGCAAAACAACCAAATGACCTCCCTGGCAGAATCAAGCTCCACCTCGGAAACAAGTCAACTTCATCCCTGACACCGCAAGAAGCGGAACAAGTCAAATCAAGTCACCGACCGTCCACGTCGCTAAAAAGGCAGAACCGACCGTCCAAGTCGCTAAAATGGCAGCACCGACCGTCCACGTCGCAAAAAGGGCAGCACCGACCGTCCAAGTCGCTAAAAGGGCAGAACCGACCGTCCAAGTCGCAAAAAGGGCATAACCGACCGTCCAAGTAGCAAAAAAGGCAGAACCGACCGTCCACGTCGCTAAAAGGGCAGAACCGACCGTCCAAGTCGCTAAAATGGCAGCACCGACCGTCCACGTCGCAAAAAGGGCAGCACCGACCGTCTACGTCGCAAAAAGGGCAGCACCGACCGTCCAAGTCGCTAAAAGGGCAGCACCGACCGTCCAAGTCGCTAAAAAGGCAGAACCGACCGTCCAAGTCGCAAAAAGGGCAGAACCGACCGTCCACGTCGCTAAAAGGGCAGAACCGACCGTCCACGTCGCAAAAAGGGCAGAACCGACCGTCCAAGTCGCTAAAATGGCAGCACCGACCGTTCACGTCGCAAAAAGGGCAGCACCAACCGTCCAAGTAGCTAAAAGGGCAGAACCGACCGTCCAAGTCGCAAAAAGGGCAGAACCGACTGTCCACGTCGCTAAAAGGGTATAACCGACCGTCCAAGTCGCTAAAATGGAAAAACTGACCGTCCAAGTCGTATAAAGGGCAGCACCGACCGTCCACGTCGCTAAAAGGGCAGTATCGACCGTCCAAGTCGCTAAAAGGGAAGAACCGACCGTCAACGTCGCAAAAATGGCAGCACCGACCGTTCAAGTCGCAAAAAGGGCAGAACCGACCGTCCAAGTCCTAAAAAAGGCAGAATCGACCGTCCAAGTCGTAAAAAGGGCAGTGTCAGCTTCCCAAAAGCGGGAACCAAATCAAGTCGCCTCCACGTGAAAGAAGATCCATCAATTTCATGCACACGACCCACATGTGTGGTGTGTATTTATTAATGGGGGGCAATTTGTTGGGGTAAAAATTTACACCCCGGTTGACCAAGTCAAAATCAAAGTCAACAACCCCAAGCCAAGTGGGCCCAAGCCCAGGTCAAGTGGGCCAATGCCCGGGTCGAGCCCGAACATGAAGCGGCCGACCTCCCCCCATGCCAAAATAAAAATTTTGTAATAAATAATTTTGGTGTATTTCTTTTATTTTATTTTATGAATAAATGTAAGAAAAATGGGCATAAAGCCAAATTTTTGTAAAGCCCATATCTTATGTGCAAAAAGAAATATCACATGAAGCATGGGATAGGCAAAATGCCATTTTTGTAAAGCCCAAGGGGATATATGTAAAGTGTATAGCCTATAAAGGAAAAGATAATGAAAATATCTCAACAACCTTTTTCTCTCTCCCAAAAAGAATCAAGATCTGTGATTTTCTCCTTCCTCAAGGTTCTAAAAGCTTCCTCCTTTTTAGAATTAAATCAAGAGTTTAACTCTTCCTTTCTCAAAAATAAATAGTTTTTCACCACAAAACCCACGAAGGGGAGCTCGGATCTCCAATCAGACCTCGAAAAGGGGAGACTTTTTAAGTCTCATCCCCTTTTCTCCAAGATCCCGCCGATCAAGAGAAGGAATCCATTTCCAAAAATCTAACTTCGGATAGATCCAAGGCTCAAAAGAAGAGCCAAAGATTCCTAGGATTTTAACTCCTTTCTAGATCTGTTGGAGTTTAACTCCATAAATTAGTTTCTGTCAGGAGTTCAACTCCAAAAACCCCTTGGGAGTTCAACTCCCCAACCTAAGGGTAAGGCCCCTTCCCGCGAGTGTTTCCCGTGGTCATGTGTGTGCCACGTGACCCCGGGGTGCTGAGGCGCCCATCGGTCACGTGCGCGCACGTGACCCCGGGGTGCTGAGGCGCCCATCGGTCACGTGCGCGCACGTGGCCCCGGGGTGCTGAGGCGTCCATCGGTCACGTGCGCGCCACGTGACCCCGGGCGCTGAGGCGCCCAACGGTCACGTGCGCGCACGTGACCCCGAGCACTAAAGTGCCCTTGTGCGCGCACGTGACCCCGAGCACTAAAGTGCCCTTATGCGCGCACGTGACCTCAGGCACCATGCGCCTACGTGCCACGCACACGTCTTTTGGACTCTTTCCCCCATTATATATATATATATTTATATATATATGCACTCCATACTAAATAAACCCCGTAAAAACTCTGCGGGGCCTCGATATATCCAAAACCCCCCTTTCAAAACACAACACACGCACACTGCATATTGAGTTCGCATGACCAGTTTGACCCGTCAATCGGAGGTTCCCTCGCTCCAAAGCCGAGGGGTAATTAACGGCAGCTTAGTCCGCGGCTGCCGGAGATTCGGATCCATACAATCAATAAACCCCAGCCTACCCTAGGCAGGGAGAATCTGTAATGCGCCTGACAAGCGCGCGTGTATTCGTATCTCAATGGGGTGAAGAAAAACACCCTATAGGGTCGTTGGATGTTGTTGACGCTGAACTATCTACAAGCGAAGTCCCGGGGCGGGAAACCACCGTAGGACCCTCCGACAATCAAGAAAGTTTCGAGGAATATTGAGGCAGAATGATGGCGTGTTGGATTCAGTTCCACGTACCTGAGTCGTCTGGAAGTGGGGTTTATATTGCAGTCATATGGAGCGAGCTGATGCGTGATTCCCGCCGTCCGTTACATCCCCGCGTCACGTTCTCTTTGATGGCGGGATACACCCATTAATGGCGAGATACGCTAACGTGGGATGCGGGACGTGGAGCGGTGGAGATCCTGTCGTGGCGAGATACACGGAGCCGTTATGGGGCCGCTCGGCTCCGTGCACTCGGCCAAATAGGGACGCTGAGGAATCTCGGATATAGGATACCTCGGAGACGAGCAAGTGAGCCGAGAAGCCTCAGCCATCGGATAGCTCGGAGACGAGCTATTGTCTAGCGGTCAGCCGAAGGGGGAACATACTCCGGAAAGGTCTTCTAAGAGGTCAGGTGCAACCTCGGGGGAGAGGATACGAGAAATGTCCTCAATGCATCATATTTATCCCAGCTCCACAGCCCCCGGGAATATAGCGAGCTTACATGGATGACACGTCATTCGCTACGTGTCGTGATCTGGGGAATTCCCACTTATGAGTAACATCATTATCCTCCCACTCTCGTCCCGACTTGTTTATGGGTCGAGTCGAGAGTGGCCTTCTCAGTTTTCAATAATTTAATCTCGGCACCGAGAATTCTTCGTAATGGGTTATCCGAGGAGGACGTGACGTTTGGCGGCTACGCCTTTTGGATTCTTGGATCCAGGTGGCGACTTACGAGGTGCCCCGATTCCCGCGCGTATCTTTGGTGACGTCGGCGAATCGATGAAATGATTGCGCTTTAAAGTGGATGCCGTTTCGCTCGCTCGCTGATTAGTCCAAAAAAATTGTATTTACCGTAATCAGAAACGGCGTCGCTTTGCAGCTAGCCGGTGAATACGGGTCGATCCACAGAGATGTGTAACTTTCTGTTTTTGTGTTATCACGAGTTGATTCCGATGGTGGTTTGGTTTTTGTTGATTGATTTAAAACTAATTAATATGATATTAAAGAACTTGTTAGGGTTAGGTATAAGGTAGGGTTGATAAGATCGATATTGTCACCTCTTTCAATACCGTTTAATTAAAGCTTTTTAGAAATCATATCAATTATTAGCAAAGGGGATTAGGATGATTTGGGAAGAAACGAAGTTTCTTCCTCTAGATTCTTGTCCGTCCTTTCCTATTAATTGGTACAATCTTCATGGACGTCATGTATTCCCGGCCCTTTATACTACGGTTCATCGTTACCTCGTAGGTAGGGTGCCGTAGGGAGCGGGTCATGCATGCGTGCATGAAGTTCTAGTTATGAGAAAAAGTATCGGCATTGAAGGAGGTGAGAGATATTCATCTCTCACTCCCTTCCTTGTTCCTAACCCTAACAAGCGAGGATTTTACTCGCTCATTAGGGAATTTTCTAAAAACGACATTTTTGTTGTTGTTATGTTTCAAAAAGTTTTGTTCAGATCTTGAATTATTACTTACTGCGGATTAAAAGGAGCTAGACTAGTTAACTAAGGCAAGTAATAAAATTACTCTACTGCAAGAATGATATTAGATAACTAGGGCAAGAATTAAATTAGAATTAAGGCAGGAATTTAAAAGAAAAACTTACAAAAGTGATGCTCTAGATCTCTCAACAATTCTGATTTTATTGATTGAAAAAGAGGCATAGCATTTTACAGATTTTGAGTACAATTTATAAGCAAACAGTGAAGCTAGGGTTACAGACTCTCGCAGAGGTGCAATTACAGATTTGCCCCCTCAAAATCCCAACACCCGCACCGTCGCACCGACACAAGAAGTCGGTGCCGACAAGGACACCATACGGCCGCGGAACCGCGGCAATGATGGGCCTTGGGCCGCGGTTCCGCGGCCCTTTGGTGGCTTCATTTCACCATTTTCTCTGGTCTTCATGCTGGGTTCATGGGCTTGTTTGTTCTGCACTATTTTTCTCTGTTTGGCTTCTTGGTCTTTTCCAGATCTTCAGTGAAAACTTGTAAGGAGCTTTTGACCGTTCACTTTGACATTTCGGACCGCACTGCTTTATACAATTGTAACATGTTCTTCGTGACTCGGATCCATCTTCTTGTTGGTCAAAAGTCTCTCTTTTGTATCATCTTCTGTCTTTTCTCACTGTTTTCGCTCCAAGAGCCTGTATCCTGTATCATGCAACAAACGTGCGTCAAAAGTACATGTTTACTTATAAAATGAATAAGAATGGGGCGTATGAATTGCAATATTATGGTATGAACAAATACCCCCAAACTTATCTTTTGCTCGTCCTCGAGCAAACTTATTATTTTATTTTCAATAAAAGCTAACCGCACTTTCGCAGGGAAACGCGATTGCACTGAGCTCGTGCAACAAGCCGTTAAACCTCTAGGTGTTCCTAGTAGGAGGAGTGTTGTCTCCTGAGGGTTTTCAGCGGATTACACCCACAAAATCCTATCAATTTGGCTCTTTTGACAATAATTCTCCAATTAGGTTTTTTTTAACACAGAATTCTATTATCATCGACTCATAAACTATCCACCCATATTCTTCACACTTCCTCATAATTTAACTTAAGATTATATATGTTCGACAGACTTATTCAGCTTTCAGCATTTCTTAGGTTTTCCTCTTAGGGTTCCATCTCCACTTAGGAATTTTTCTATCAACTCTACTAAAGATACAAGTTTTATTCTTCATTCCTTTCTTTTATCTAAACTCTAATCACATATCCCCACGTGTGTGTAAACATCACCCCTGCACTTGGAATTTCAAATCAAGCAATCGTACTCTCGTCCATTGTCCAAAGCACTTATTAATTGGTGAATTTTCGCTTACACATCCTTCATACGACTGTTAATACTTCTTGAGGTACCAACAACCGATTACAAGATGTGTTAGCACTTTAAAGCGTATTTCCTAGTTTTGCAACACCTAAGGCTTTAGCAGTGACTCCCAAACCAGTTGGTCTAAGGCACTAGGTGATGAAGCACCCTCGCTATATATTTTTCTGTTTATAGCCTTAAGTAATCACAAAACCAGTGTTCATTTTTTTTACTTTTGTATTTTCATTTTGTTTGCATTGTACTAAGGACTTTAAACAAGAGCATTTCAAGGTCTCTTCTACTAATCCAAGTTTCAAGGTGCGTGATTGTGCATTTTGCAGGGTATACATTTTCAGAATTCATACTTAAGCCAGGAATTATTTTTCAAACTTATACTCTAATAAGAATATCAATATTTTTCCTTTATTTCAACTTAGCCCAAAAAGTGAACTCAAAATTTGCCTATTTCTAAATAAACTACAAAGACATATACTTTCTACCGTTAATCTTCAAAGAAGGTTATTTTTAGGGTTTTTAATTCACTAAGTCTAAGATCTAGATGTTCCTAGCCAGTTAACCTATTTGTCAAACTTAAGTCAATTAGCCAAAATTGAATACAATAATTTTTGAAAATTTTCAATTTTTATAGGTTTGTTTTCAAATAAGTATGCAAATGCAAAAATATGTACAAATGAACGCGAAGGAAGAAAACGTACCGATCATACCCCCGAACTTGAACTTGACAGTGTCCTCACTGTCATACGAAACCAAGAGGGTCAAGATGTCGGCATTCCCTGTTTATTCACATTATTACAAATGATACACACCCCCAAACTTATTCGAAATAAAGTTTTGGAAAATTGATTGGAAATTCGGGGGTGAAAGTGGAAGAGGATCAATCAGTGTAAATCGGCTCCTGCAAAAACAGGAGCTCCTCCGATGGGTCCGCTGTGAAGAACGGTTTCAGTCGATGCCCATTCACTTTAAATAAGGTACCGTCTTCAGGATTTTCAAGATCAACCGCACCGTGCGGATAAACGGTGCGGACTACAAAAGGTCCCCTCCATCTAGAACGGAGCTTGCCGGGGTGAAAATGTAACCGAGTGTCATAGAGTAAAACCTGTTGACCAGGTTCAAAAGTTTTTCGCAAAAGGTGTTTATCGTGGAACACCTTAGCTCGGTTTTTAGCAATTATGGCATTATCATATGTCTCATCCCTCAGCTCTTCTAGTTCATTCAATTGCAGCTTTCGATTGCTGCCCGCATCTCCTAAAGATAAATTTAGCTCTTTGATAGCCCAAAAAGCTTTATGCTCAATCTCCACTGGGAGGTGGCAAGCCTTCCCGTAAACAAGCCGGTATGGAGACATACCAAGGTCGGTTTTATATGCAGTACGGAAAGCCCATAGTGCATCTATCAGTTTAAGTGACCAATCCTTACGGTTTTTAGAAACCGTTTTCTCCGGGATTTGCTTGATTTGCCGATTTGAAACCTCGGCTTGCCCACATGTCTGGGGGTGATATGGCGTTGACAGCTTGTGGGTGATAGAGTATTTGCGCATTAAGGACTCGAAAGTCCTATTGCAGAAATGCGAACCATTATCACTTATTATAGCCCGAGGGTGCCCAAATCGAGAAAATATGTGTTCTTTAAGAAACCGAACGACAACCTTATTATCGTTCGTTCGGCTGGGCACAGCCTCGACCCACTTTGAAACATAGTCAACTGCCAAAAGAATATACACATTTCCAAAAGAGTTAGGAAATGGTCTCATGAAATCTATACCCCAAACATCAAAAATGTCCACAACCAAAATTGGTTGGAGCGGCATTTCGTTTCTCCGCGATATCCGGCCCAAGCGTTGGCACCGGGAGCAGGTTTTGCAGTATTCGTAAGCATCTTTGAAGAGTCGTGGCCAATAAAAACCACACTGCAAAACTTTCTCGGCTGTCTTCTTTGGGCCAAAGTGCCCGCCACATGCTTGATCGTGGCAAAAAGACAGCACGCTCTTGACCTCACTTTCAGGTACACACCGACGAATGATTTGGTCAGAACAGTATTTAAAAAGATAGGGTTCATCCCAGTAAAAATGCTTTACTTGGGATAAAAATCGAAGTTTATCCTGTTTCGACCAATCATTAGGTATCAGGCCGGTGGCTAAGTAATTCACAATATCGGCGAACCATGGTTCGCAAGAAACGGTCAAGAGTTGCTCATCGGGAAAAACATCAGTGATTGGAAGATCGAGCGTGGGCGAAGAAGGAAGTCGTGATAGGTGATCAGCTACTACGTTTTCACATCCTTTTTTGTCCTTAATGACAAGGTCAAACTCTTGTAATAAAAGAATCCAACGTATTAGTCTTGACTTAGCATCCTTCTTCGCAAAAAGGTGGCGAAGAGCTGAATGATCAGTATATACAACGACTGGAGAGCCAATTAAATAAGGCCGAAATTTTTCGAGTGCAAACACAACAGCTAAAAACTCTTTCTCTGTTGTTGTGTAGTTGAGTTGGGCCTCATTTAGTGTTCGGCTAGCATAATAAATTACGTGCGGCATCTTATTAATGTGCTGTCCAAGAACAGCACCAATAGCAAAGTCTGATGCGTCGCACATGATTTCAAAAGGGTGCGTCCAGTCGGGAGATGAGAGGATGGGCGCAGTGATGAGTGAATGTTTCAAAGACTCGAATGCTTCAATGCAAGTGGAGTCGAAAGCAAAAGTTGTGTCCTTGGCCAGTAAGAGAGTCAAGGGTCTAGCGATCTTGCTAAAGTCCTTGATGAACCGTCTGTAGAAACCGGCGTGGCCAAGGAAGGCTCTAATATCTTTGACGCATTTTGGGGGAGGGAGGTCAGAAATCACTTCGATTTTAGCTCTGTCAACCTCGATGCCGTTTTGCGAGATGACATGTCCTAAGACAATGCCCTCTCGCACCATGAAATGGCACTTCTCCCAATTCAATATGAGGTTCTTATCCCTGCAGCGGGTAAGAACAGCGTCAAGATGCCGTAAACACTCGTCGAAGGAGTCGCCAAAGATGGAGAAATCATCCATAAAGATCTCCAAGAACTTTTCGACCATGTCTGAAAAGATCCCCATCATACACCGCTGAAATGTCGCGGGTGCATTGCATAACCCAAAGGGCATGCGACGATAAGCAAAAGTGCCAAAGGGACAAGTGAATGTTGTCTTGTCTTGATCCTCTTTGGCGATGGGGACTTGGTTGTAACCGGAATAACCATCGAGAAAGCAATAGAACTCGTGCCCTGCCAATCGCTCGAGCATTTGGTCAATGAAAGGTAAAGGAAAGTGGTCTTTCCTTGTTGCGGCATTGAGTTTCCTATAGTCTATGCGGACTCGCCACCCAGTTTGGGTGCGAGTGGGAATTAACTCATTTGCCTCATTGGTAATGACCGTAATGCCCGATTTCTTTGGCACGACGTGGATTGGGCTAACCCATTAGCTATCCGAGATAGAGTAAATGATACCGCTATCCAGACACTTGACAATTTCCTTCTTAACAGTCTCTTTCATGATGGGGTTGAGGCGCCTTTGTGGATCCCGTGCTGGCTTGGCATCATTCATCAAGTGTATATGATGTTCGACTATGAGGGGACTAATCCCCTTAATGTCCGCCATAGACCATCCGAAAGCTTGCCGATTATTATGTAAGACCATCAAAAGAGCCTTCTCTTGCTCAAGAGCTAGAGAGGCTGATATAATGACGGGTAAGGTCTCATTATCACCTAGATAAGCATATTTTAGGTGTGTCGGCAAAAGCTTTAATTCGAGTTTAGGAGGTGAAACAATAGATGGTAACAATGGGGTAGTTGTTTCAAACTCGAAGGATTCCATCAAAGGTTCGAACCGAGTGTACGCAACAGTGTCGGATGGTTCAACTAACTCATCCGAAAAAGCAAAAGACTCCAATTCAGGTGATGAGTCTTCAAAGTTGTCAACAAAGGTAAAACACTCAAAATCGTTATCCGCTGTGAAAGCTGTGTCGGATTCTAGGAGGAACGCACTAGTGGCGTTAACATTGCTGTGATCGAACAAAAAATTCTCGAATTCACAGTCCTCCTCCGCGATCTCATTGATCGAGCAAACATCGAGTACGCTAGCATTAAGCTCAGCATGCTGACTTCCCAACTTGAAAATATTGAGCTCAATTGTCATATTGCCGAAAGATAGGTTCATTGAACCATTACGACAATTGATTACTGTGTTGGAAGTAGCCAGAAATGGTCGACCAAGTATTACCGGAATTTGGTTCCGGGGGTTAGCGACAGGTTGTGTATCTATCACAATAAAGTCAACGGGGAAAATGAAATCCCCTACTCTAATTAACACATCCTCCAGCTCTCCCCTAGGATGGGTTATTGACCGGTCGGCCATTTAGAGAGTACAGTGAGTGGGCTTAAGCTCTCCAACGCCCAATTGCTCGTACACAGAATAGGGTAGCAAATTGACACTTGCGCCAAGATCTAATAGTGCTCTATTGATGTTCTTGTCCCCAATTGTTATCGAAATGGTAAGACACCCGGGGTCCTTTTGCTTTGGGGGTAGGGAATTTACAAGAGCATCACTAATAGCACTAGCCACAAAAACTTTCTTTGGCACTTGCGACTTCCTCTTTTTGGTGCATAAGTCCTTTAAAATTTTTGCATATGAAGGAACTTGTTGGATTGCATCCAAAAGAGGGATATTTATGCTAACCTGTTTGAACAACTCAACAATCTTATCCATCTGTGGAGTTGGTTTATTGGATCTCAACCGATTAGGAAAAGGAACATTTTGAAAGGTGGTTGAGTCCAACTTTTGCGGATCAGATTGTCAAGTAGGAACGGCACCCCGTGTAGATGTGTTCGTGTTGTGAGAAATAGGTCCGTTCGAGCTAGAAGAGGTAGAGCCATGTGAAGGGTGGAGAATAGGCTCTAAAGAAGAAGAAGATGGTGAAGAAGATGAAGAGGGGCCACCGGCAGGGGTGTCATTGTTAATGCCCACATTATTTTGCAACACTTTTCCCGATCTCAACGTGGTCACAGCATTTACGTTATGATTTTGCTGTTGATATGCAGCATGTGCGTGACCGGGGTTGGGCAGTGGTTGAGACGGGAGTTTTCCTTTTTCGCGCTCGCTCAAAGCTGCATTGAGTTGTGCAATTTGTGCCTCGATAGATTTGATGCTTTGATCGTGTGAGGCACTATTTTGCACTAAAGATTGAATAGAAGTCTCAAGTCTTGCTGCAGACTGTGTAGATTGCTTAAGGAACGCATCTAGACTTCTTTCGAGCGAGCTAACCTTATCATTATTAGGTTGAACATAATTATTTGGCTGGTAAGAATTGTTAGGCACAAAATTGTTCACCTGATTAGGGTAAGGTTGTTGTGGAAATTGTTGCGGTTGAAATTGAGTTTGTGAAGGTGCTTGTTGTTGTTGTGGAGGAGGAGGTCTTTGAAAATTGTTATTTCCTTGGAATTGTTGATTTTGGTTCCAAGCGAAATTTGGGTGACTCCTCCACCCCGGATTGTATGTCGAAGAGTACGGATCGTTTCTTTGTCGTTGCTGAAATGCAGCATTGACTTGATCCTGTCCTTGGGTGGATGCATTATAAGGACACTCTTCGGTTAGGTGCGATGGATCCGCACAACAAGCACAGACAGTTCGTGGAGGCACAACAGGAGCAGGAGAAGGCGATGAGATTTTGGTCTCGATCGCTTCTAGCTTCTTCGTAAGAGCGGCCATCTCGGCCTTCATAGCAATCGACATCTCTACTTGATGTATGCCTGCCCTAGATTGACCACTAGAAGATGATGTGGTCTTGGTACTCTCCCACTGTATTGTTTGCTCACTAAGATCCTCAAGAAATTGCCACGCTTCATCACTAGACTTAGAGAGAAAATGACCTTGACAGATGGTTTCTAGCAACTGCTTCGTTGCCGAGTTCAATCCCTCGTATAATGTTTGGCAAAGTTGCCAACTCTCGATCCCATGATGAGGGCATTGAACTAGTAGGTCCTTAAATCTCTCGAAGCACTTCCAAAATGGTTCGGAAGGAAGTTGTGAGAATTGAATTATTTCATTGCGGATTCTGGCAGTTTTGTGATGAGGATAGAACTTTTTCAGAAAATCTTTCACAAACTCGTCCCAATTTCTTATGGAATGTGATGCGGTGCTGTATAGCCACTTCTCGGCTAGGTCACATAAGGTGAAAAGAATGACCCTTAGCCTTATAGCGTCATCACTTAATTGGGTTGTTTTCATCATAGCGCACACATTTTGGAATTTATTGATAAAGATATATGCATCTTCAGATTCCAAACCATGAAATTTTGGCAGCATATTGATGAAATGTGGTTTTATTTCAAAATTGTCCCCATTTGCCGGTGGGGGTGAAAGACAAGTAGGTAAAGAAGTGCGGATGGGGTAAAAGAGATCCTGGAGCGCAACTCGTGCGGGCACTTCAACAGGCGGCTGATTCTGGTTATTCGCACCTAACGGAGGTGGAATCCTTCCCGTCGGTAAGGTATTGTTGGGGTTGAATCTCGACATGCCTTCGGTGAAAGAATTTGAAGGTGAGGGTAAGAAAGTGGACGGAGTGTCGACTTTAGTGTCGAAAGGTTCGTCGGTCGGTACCAACGAAACACGGACTAATCGGGCGTCAGTATCCCTAGTCCAAAGTGACATACACTAAAGGGTAGTGCAGTCAGAAAAAAGAAAAAGACAGAATGTGGAGGTAAGATAACGTCAGTGAGGGAAAGTGGTGGAAGTGAGTTGCAAGTTTTCTTAGCGGCAAGTTGCAAGTTTTGAAAAGATTTTTCTCTATTTTTTTTATGTGAGAGTTTTGCAAAAAGGTTTTTGGAAAGGGACTCGTGACACAAATCAACCACACATGCACAATCAGGCCTAGATCTAGGGTCACCTAGGTCTGCTAGACAGCTCCTAACTAGGGCTAGAAATAGGACCTCAAACCGCCTCTTCACCGACAAGTACGGCCAGGTAAGTGGGAAGGAACCACCACTACAGTGGGCCTAATTAATAACCACTAGCCTAGACACCGCAATGTCAGTTAGGATAAACGGTCGATGCCTATACTAGTCCTTTTCCTATTGAGCTCGATGTCCTTAGGTCTGAGTCTAATATTTTTTAATTAATTAATTGTGGTCAATGCACATGCTTTAGGTGTTTTCTGGGGTCCTGGGAAGGGTGATGAAATCCCCACCCAATCTGAGTTTGGTCAATTAGCCCCTTAAAATCCGATTAAATTATGAAAAACAATAAAATTCACTTGCAATCAATTTTTTTAGCGTGGCGCAAAGAAACCTGCAGAAAATCTGTTATTTAGAAGGGGAGAGAAGATTTTTAGCGCAAAGAATTCCTGCAGAAAGGTTTTACAGAGAGATATATGGGAGATTGCAGAGGGGAGAATGAGGGATCAAACCATGTAAAATTGATGCGCTGACGTGGCAATTGTGCGGCGGAACCGCGGTCTTGGGGCTTCTTCTGCGGCGGAAACGCGGCAGCTTGGTAGGTTCAGCCTCTGAAAAATTTTGTGCAGCTCCTGTTCACCAATTCTACTCTGTTCTGATGTTCCCTTTTCTGTTTTGCTCTCTATAAAATTCCAGATTCACAATCCTTTGCTGTTCCTGCAAGATTCAAAACATAGAACCCTTCAAACAGATAAAAATCGCTAAAATGTTTTTGTATTTTGTATTTTCTGATTTTTGTGATTTTTCAAAATTTATATCAACCCGAAATCATACAAAACAAAAAAAATTACGCCATCCCCGGCAACGGCGCCATTTGATTAGTCCAAAAAAATTGTATTTACCGTAATCAGAAACGGCGTCGCTTTGCAGCTAGCCGGTGAATACGGGTCGATCCACAGAGATGTGTAACTTTCTGTTTTTGTTTTATCACGAGTTGATTCCGATGGTGGTTTGGTTTTTGTCGATTGATTTAAAACTAATTAATATGATATTAAAGAACTTGTTAGGGTTAGGTATAAGGTAGGGTTGATAAGATCGATATTGTCACCTCTTTCAATGCCGTTTAATTAAAACTTTGTAGAAATCATATCAATTATTAGCAAAGGGGATTAGGATGATTTGGGAAGAAACGAAGTTTCTTCCTTTAGATCCTTGTCCGTCCTTTCCTATTAATTGGTACAATCTTCATGGACGTCATGTATGCCCGGCCCTTTATACTACGGTTCACCGTTACCTCGTAGGTAGGGTGCCGTAGGGAGCGGGTCATGCATGCGTGCATGAAGTTCTAGTTATGAGAAAAAGTATCGGCATTGAAGGAGGTGAGAGATATTCATCTCCCACTCCCTTCCTTGTTCCTAACCCTAACAAGCGAGGATTTTACTCGCTCATTAGGGAATTTTCTAAAAACGACATTTTTTTGTTGTTATGTTTCAAAAAGTTTTGTTCAGATCTTGAATTATTACTTACTGCGGATTAAAAGGAGCTAGACTAGTTAACTAAGGCAAGTAATAAAATTACTCTACTGCAAGAATGATATTAGATAACTAGGGCAAGAATTAAATTAGAACTAAGGCAGGAATTTAAAAGAAAAACTTACAAAAGTGATGCTCTAGATCTCCCAACAATTCTGATTTTATTGATTGAAAAAGAGGCATAGCATTTTACAGATTTTGAGTACAATTTATAAGCAAACAGTGAAGGTAGGGTTACAGACTCTCGCAGAGGTGCAATTACAGATTTGCCCCCTCAAAATCCCAACACCCGCACCGTCGCACCGATACAAGAAGTCGGTACCGACAAGGACACCATACGGCCGCGAAACCGCGGCAATGATGGGCCTTGGGCCGCGGTTCCGCGGCCCTTTGGTGGCTTCATTTCACCATTTTCTCTGGTCTTCATGCTGGGTTCATGGGCTTGTTTGTTCTTCACTATTTTTCTCTGTTTGGCTTCTTGGTCTTTTCCAGATCTTCAGTGAAAACTTGTAAGGAGCTTTTGACCGTTCACTTTGACATTTCGGACCGCACTGCTTTATACAATTGTAACCTGTTCTTCGTGACTCGGATCCATCTTCTTGTTGGTCAAAAGTCTCTCTTTTGTATCATTTTCTGTCTTTTCTCACTGTTTTCGCTCCAAGAGCCTGTATCCTGTATCATGCAACAAACGTGCGTCAAAAGTACATGTTTACTTATAAAATGAATAAGAATGGGGCGTATGAATTGCAATATTATGGTATGAGCACTCGCTCGGTCTGTTGGCCTTCGTGCCACGTGTCCGCCGCAGGATGACGGGACGCGAAAGGTTGTCATTCGAATCCGAGTGAGGGGGAGGTGTCCTATGGTCGATCGCCATATGGAGTCCTTATGGCCGTTGGGTGTGACGCTTCATTTCGGTGGGAACGGATTTAGACCGTTGGATGTTTTCTTGCCGAGTGTATAAATAGGGGATGCCATTCCTTGGCAGATATTTTGTCCTGGTTGTTTCCTGTCGTCTGAAGACTGCCCGGCGCACCTTTGCTTAGGTCGGAACTTCAGCTAAAAATCATTCTTCGGCCAATCCTTTCTTAAATCAGGTTAGATGTCTTCTTCCGAAGTATCCGTAGATATGGTTGGGATTGAGTCGGGCGATGAGGCTTCAGCTTCTGAAGCCGAGTCCAGTGGGTCTTCTTCCTTCTCGGCTTCCGATAACCGAGAAAGTTCTTCCTCTTCCTATTTATCTTCTGCGTCGGGCTTGCCCCCCAGGGGGGCGATGCCCTCGTCCTTCGTCGTCGGGGGGCGAAGAGGGCCCCCAAGGTGCGCATCGAAAATACTCATGATGCGCCCTCGATTTTGAATCGCTTGGATGAGCTTTTCGATATCCGGGCTCGTTTCCTCATTCCCCATGGCTATTCACTGCGTCTGGCCAGGGAGGGTGAGCGGGTAGACCAAGTGTAGAGCAATGAGATTGCCCTTTACCTGAAAGCGTTCCGGGCAGGGATGCGTCTACCCTTCTTATATGAAATTTGCGCCGTACTCCATTGCTTCCGTCTTGCTCCGGGCCAGCTAGTACCGAATTCGTGGAGAATCCTTCTCGGATTTCTGGTCCGTTAGAAGATTGATCGGATCCCTTTTGACTTGAGTCTTCTCCTCTCCTTTTTTTATAAGAATCATCCCGGTACCAGTAAAGACGAACCGAGTTGGGTGTACCTTTCTTTTAAAAAACATAAGAGTAGAGCGGCTGGGTCGGGGATAGTGGTCGTCCTTTCTTCTATTCATGAAGGGAAGGAGAAATTTGTCTTCATCGGGTCTCCGGAGGGTGAGGATTGGCCCGTGCCCACCAAGTGGCATAGGGTCGATTTCCCTAGGATCAAACAGTCGAATGCCTCAGAGGCGAGGGTGGTGTCGCTGTGCGAATCGATCCAGCGGGCCGATATCCTGCTTTCCGAGCAGGCTTTAAGCTGGGTGGGATTCAGACCAGCGCGTTTTGGGGGTAAGTTAGGGCTTCGCCGATCTATTTAGACTTAGCATAATTTTATCATAATTTGCTGTTTTTTGGTCGCTAACCCCTTCTTTCTTTTTCTTATGTGTATTCCGCAGAGCCTATAGATTGCTCGAAGATCATGGCTGCCATGGCCGCTAAGTCGCAGGGGAGGAAGGACGGTGGCGCAAGCTCGTCCCGATCCGCACCGAGCACGGCTCCTCAGCAAGTCCTTTCCGCCAGGGTCCCCGCAGCGCCTCCTGTTCCGGAGGAAAGTCGCGGCGG
Organism: Agapanthus africanus; assembly: GCA_030015575.1. NCBI lineage: Eukaryota > Viridiplantae > Streptophyta > Magnoliopsida > Asparagales > Amaryllidaceae > Agapanthus > Agapanthus africanus. The sequence continues at coordinate 189,931,530 of JASDDO010000019.1, read as the reverse complement.
AGGGCAGAAGCAGCACGGGATTCGGCGCCTCGGGCCTGGACGGAGGTTCCGCCCCTTGCTGAATCTCCGCTTAAGAGGTAGAAGAGGGTGGTTTCCCAGCCACCCCTGACCGGGGAAGGCGGCTTCTGCATCGAGGTGATTTCGGGGCTTTCCGTGGTTGACAGTTTACTGGCGTACATGGAGAAGACGGCTATGGTCGAGATTCCCCGAGGCATCTTGAAGGCCCAAGTGGTGGCGATAGCTCATGAGGCCGTTCAGGTCGGTAACTTTCCTAAAATTTCTTCAAGTGTTTTTTTTGTTTAGCTCCTAAAACGGTTCGTGCTTTCCGCAGGTCCTCCAGCATTGCGCCCTTCTTGCCGCCATGGAGGCCGAGAAGGTGGCCCCGGCGATGAAGAAGGACGGTGAATTTTCTTTGCGAAAGGAAGACTTCCTCGCTCAGCTGAAACAGGCGGAGGATAAGGCGCCCTTCTCGACTCGAGGTTGGTCGCAGAGGGCTTGACGGTCGCCAAATTGAAGGAGTCCCATCGACTCCTGACCGACTCTAATCGGGCTATTCAGGCCCAGATGGAGGAGGTTAACGGGCTTTATGACGACATGAAAAAGCAGAGAGACTCGTTCAAAAAGGATTCCCGGGTGGCCTACGAGGCGGCGAAGTTTGCGAAAGGCAGGACGGAAAAGGCCGTGGAGAAGTACAGGCTTCCGATCAATTCTACATTGACCTTGCCGACTCTACGGCTGTCGGGTGGCACAACACCCTTGACGCCGTCAAGGAAGTTTTGCCTGGGTTCGACGATCAGGAGCTTCGCGCAAGGTATTCCCTTTCCGAGGAAGTGCCCAAGGGAGGCGGCGCCGAGCCAGCAGAAGGCGAGATGGTGAGGGGAAGTGTCAAGCCGGAGGTCGCCACCGATGCTCCCGACGGAAGAGTTGAGCAGGGAGATGCGGCGACCGAGAAGGCAGCTTGAGCTACCCCTATTTTTTTATCAAATTTTTGTAAGCCTCCGGGCATCTTGTAAGGGTTGGGAGCCCATAATACCTTGTACATAGTTCGGAATATAAATAAAGTATTTTTAGCTCGTCTATGCAATGTTTTTACTTTTGGAAGTGTAGATAGGTTGGCATTCCGCGAACACCAAGTATATATATAGAATCGAGTGTCGAGCGTCGAGCGAGCGCGACATACGAGCGAACGCCAAGTATAGGTAGGTCGACGCCCTTCCTCACCCCGGAGTCAAGGGACGATCGAGCGCGGCGGACGAACGAGCAAACGCCAAGTATAGGTAGGTCGGCGCCCTTCCTTACCCGGAGTCGAGGTGACGATCGAGCGTGTCGTACGAGCGAGCGAACGCCAAGTATAGGTAGATCGACATCCCTGGACTCGACCTTGGATAAGCCGAGTAGAAAACTACTCGGTCGTCTCATGAAGAGGGCTTTGGATCCGTAGAGTAGCCGGGCAGGAAGCTGCCTGGATAAGCCGAGCAGGAAACTACTCGGTCGCCTCGTGACAAAGGATTTGGATCCGCAGAGTAGCCGGGCAGGAAGCTACCCTCAGCGGATGAGCCAAGCAAGATACTACTCGGTCGTCTCGTAACGAGAGCTTTGGATCCACAGAGTAGCCGGGCAGGAAGCCGCCCTCAGTGGATGAGCCGAACAGGAAACTACTCGGTTGCCTCATGACGAGAGATTTAGATCCCCAGAGTAGCCGGGCAGGAAGCTGCCCTCGGCGGATGAACCAAGCAGGAAACTACTCGGTCGTCTCATGACAAGAGCTTTGGATCCGCAGAGTAGCCGGGCAGGAAGCTGCCCTCGGCGGATGAATCGAGCAGGAAACTAATCGGTCGCCTCGTGACGAGGGCTTTGGATCCGCAGAGTAGCCGGACAGGAAGCTGCTCTTAGCGGATGAGCCGAGCAGGAAACTACTCGGCAGTCTCGTGACGAGGGCTTTCGTATCTTGGCCTCTTTGATTCTTAAGATTTCATGGGAATGTCGTTTAACCTTCCTTGACCTGCATGGGGGGAGCGGACCAGTAATACCCTTGCAACAATGTCTTTTGAACCAGGCCGTGGGCCCTTTCGTGTGCCCCTCTGACCCCTTCGTGTATCTATCGTAGGACGTAGTCTGCTTCGTCGGGATCGACGCATCGGAGTAGAGGTTGGGTGTACGACTTCTTGTATAGGTTTCCTTTGCTCCACACGAAGTGGAGAGCTTTCGTTCGAAGCCGGTGAGCCTCGACCCATTCCTCAGGGAGTACTCCATCCTTTAGAAATTCTATAATGGGTTTTCTCCAATCCGGGACATTCCCTCGAGTCGTGTAGACCTGGAGTGTTGTCTCTTCCTCTTCCATGCAAGGTCATGGCAGGACTTCAAAAAGGATGTTTCTTTTGTGATTGGCCGAATAGGAAGAGGCGAGTTTGCTTAAAGCGTCAGCCTCGGCGTTCAAGTTTCTGGGAATCTTTTCCACTTGGACGTCGTCAAAATTTCTTCGAAGTCTTTTTACTTCCGTCAGGTATTTTATCATTAGTGGTTTCCGGGTTTCGAAACGTTCGGTCACTTGGCTGACGACTAATGCGGAGTCGATGCGTATTTTGATCGTCTTTAGCCCCACGACGGAAGCAATTCGTAACCCTACCAATAAGGCCTCATATTCTTCTGCGTTGTTCGACACTTTAAAGTCAAGCCTCAGAGAGTATTCCATCTCCGTCTCATTCGAGCCGCAGATGATAAGGCCGGCTCCACTCCCTTCCTCTGTAGAGAATCCGTCCACATAGAGTACCCAAGCGGGGATCGGACCGAGCGTCTCCTGGACTGAGGGTCGCGGGTTAGGGCTCGTGCTAATGCTCTTTCTTTAAAGGGAATAGTGCATTCGGTCACGAAATCGACTAAGGCATGTGCTTTGATGGCTTGTCTTGGCCGGTACTTGATGTCGAATTGGGACAACCCCCACCTCCATTTCTCTAAGCGGCTCGACGATTTGGGAGAGCTGAGGATATTCCCCAAGGGTCGTTCGGTGAGGAAGAGGATCATGTGTGACTGGAAATAGTGTCGTAGTTTTCTAGAGGTGACGACGAGCGCAAGTACTATTTTTTCTATAGCCGGGTATCTGGTCTCTGCGTCCTTGAAAACATGGCTGACATAGTAGACCGGTCTCTGTATACCTTCGAATTCTCTGATGAGTACTGTGCCGGCAGCCTGGTCGGAGACGGCTAGATATAGTAACAGCACATCCCCCTTAACCGGTCAGGTGTGAAGCGGCGAGGTCGCCAGGTGTGCTTTGAGTTGCTCGAAAGCGTTTTGGCACTCTTCGGACCATTCGAACCTGAGGATCTTTCTTAAGGCTTTGAAGAAAGCCAGGCACTTTTCTTCGGATCTGAACATAAAGAGGCTCAAAGCAGCCACCCTACCAGCGAGTCGCATGATATCAATATTGCTCTTGGGTGTCGCCATGTTGATGATGGCCCTGATTTTCTCTGGGTTCGCCTCGATTCCTCGGTGCGTATCTATGATCCAAGGAATTTTCCGCTTGTGATGCCGAACGCACATTTGGCTGGATTCAGCTTCATCTTGTACTTCCGCAGGACGTCGAATGTTTCGCCGAGGTTTGTAGTGTGCCCTGCTGATAAGGTGGACTTTACGAGCATGTCGTCGACATAGACTTCCATGTTTCTCCCAATTTGTGGTTTGAACAGTTTGTTGCCCAGCCGCTGGTACGTGGCTCCAGTATTCTTGAGGCCAAAGGGCATTACCCTGTAGCAGTAGACCCCCCAATCGACGGTTAGCACTTCGTCGGCCGAATTCATCCGAATTTGATTATAACCGAAGAAGGTGTCCATGAAGCTTAGTAATTCGTGACCGGCCGAGCTGTCTACTAGCTGATCAATTCTTGAGAGTGGGTAGTTGTCTTTGGGGCAGACCTTGTTTAAATCAGAGAAATCGATACACATGCGCCATTTCCCATTTGCTTTCTTGACCATGACCACGTTCGCCAGCCAATCCGAGTAGTCCAAGTACCTGATGAAGTCGGCCGCGAGTAGTCGGTCCACTTCCTCCTCTATCGCTTTTTGCTTCATTGGCGCGTGACTTCTTTTCTTTTGTCGGATTGACCGAGCTTTTGGGTCAACCCCGAGCTTGTGGGAGATCACCTTAGGGTCGATCCCGGGCATGTCCGTTGTGGTCCAAGCGAACACATCGGAGTTGTTCCGAAGGAATTGGATCAGGTCGTCACGAGCGCCTCCTGTCAAGAGAGAGCCGATCTGGACAGTCCGGCCGTCAACTCCCTCCTTGAGAGGAACTTCTACTAAAATTTCCACCGACAGTGCCAACTGATAGAGGTCAAAATTTCCCTCAAATGTTGTCCTTCATCGATTTTGCGGCCAGCGGGACTGAACTGTTGAGATTGGGTATGAGGATTGAACGTGTAGATCTCAATAGGTCGTTAGATGTTGTTGATGCCGAGCAACCTGCAAGGAAGGTTCCGGGGTGGGAAGCCACCGTAGGACCCTCCGAGGATCAAGTAAGTTCCGAGGAATATTGAGGCAGAATGGCGGCGTGTTGGATTCAGTTTCATGTACCTGAGTCGTCTGGAAGAGGGGTTTATATAGCGGTCGCATGGAACGAGCCGATGCGAGATTCTCACTGTCCGTTATGCCTCCGCGTCACGTTCGCGTTGATGGCGGATATGCTCATTAATGGCGAAATACGCTAGCGTGGGATGCGGGACGTGGAGCGGCTGAGATCTCGTCGTGGCGAGATATATGGAGCCTTTATGGGGGCGCTCGGCTCCGTGTTCTCGGCCAAACAGGGACGCTGAGGAATCTCGGATATAGGATAGCTCGGAGACGAACAAGTGAGCTGAGGAGCCTCAGCCATCGGATAGCTCGAAGACGAGTTATTGACTGGCGGTCAGCCGAAAGGGGAACGTACTCCGGGGAGGTCTTCTAAAAGGTCGGGTGCAATCTCGGGGGCGAGGCGACGAGGAGTCCCCAATGCATCATATTTAAAAGAACATGTCACAATTGGGCAGACAATGATCCCATTATAAAAGAACTAGGCCATTTCTGCAAACTAACTTCATCATTAATCTCATCTCACATCCTCTTCTTCGAGAGTAAAGTAATATCTACCAATTGTTCAAAACCCATAACAGCATTGCACGAGATCAATTAGTATAATCAAGAGAGCAAATAAAGCGATGTAAAGTTAATATGTGATAGTAAAGCCCCAAAGGATACGATACCTTGTGCTTCTTCTTGCCTCGCTTCCTGTTTGCAAAGAGACAAGACGAGACGAGAGAGAGAGAGAGAGAGAGAGAGAGAGAGAGAGATGTGGATTTTGATCGTTGCAGGCTACATATTTGGGAGCTGAATTGGGATAAAAATGGCTTCTTGATGTGAGGATAAGGGTTTGAATTCTGAAAAATTTTGCCTTTCTTGGAAAACACCAACAGTGTAATTTTCATTTCTTGTCAAGGTGGTTTCTGAAAATTTCACCCATACGATATGGGAATGAAGATTTACTTTTGTAATAAAACTATAGGGTAGAATTTTATTTTATTTTATTTATAATTTTATACCGCATAGAGAGCTTTTTTGGTGTATTTATGAACTCATAGAATACCTGAGCCAAACAAAAAAATCTGATTTTCCTTAAGTTCCATAGATATGTTGCTAGCTGTCAAGAATGGCCGTTATATATGATAAGAAGACTAAATTAATTTGGATGATTTAAATAGGAAGAGCTCGGGGAAAAAATGAGGATGACTTGGTGAGGGTAAGCTCAGGTTAGAAGAGGGTGATGAGATGAGAAAGAAGGGAAAGGAAATGAATTAACCATACTAATTCAACCATGACCAGCTCAACTAACCAATTAATCCAGCAGTACCTTGCAAAATAGGGTATTTAGATGGGCAAAAATGCAGCTGACGGCGAGTGCAGCCTCACCCAACTCCGAGGAGTGAGGAACGTCATAAATTAAAACCATGGGCATTGAGCCCCAACCCCCAAGTTATACCCAATAACCGCAGCTAATGGGGCTCCGGGCAACCACAACCCCATTAGCCTCCTTTAGATAACGGTAAATATCTTACAAAGTTTTTCATATTATGAAGTTATGGGTGGTTGCTTAGATGTTTTTTTTTATATCTCATCCCCAAATCTTTGATGTTTTCTTATTTCATCCCCAAAATTTTGTATTTCCATCTTTCATCACCAAAGCCTATAACATGTTCAAAACTCTCCCGCTTAAAAGACCGAATACCCTCCTCCAGTTTATTTACAAAGGATGGGGTGGGAGGAAGGGGCATTTTTAAGTCGAACAACTTGAAGGTTTTGGGAGTGAAATGGAAGTACAAAATTTTTGGGGGTGAAACATGCAGATATCAAAGAATTGGAGGTGAAATATGGAATATCAAGTTTTGGAGGTGAAATATTGCAATATCAAAGTTTTGGGGATGAGATATAAAAAGAAAAAAACTTCCTAAATATACCAAGGATTTAGGTGGGATGGATCAGAGAAACCCTAAGATATGATGAGATCAAAATCAAATGGAATATATTTTTCCAGCAACCAACTTAAATTGCTCACTAAAGCCTCAATCACATCACTTTCAACTGTATAGATTCCAATCAGGCATGCATTTGTAAGTATTGAAATGAACTTTGGCATTATGTTATCTACTGGCAACTTACCCATTCAGTCATTGTGATTTGCACTAAATAATTAATTAACGGATGAAAGCAACCAACAATTATACAAATATATTTGGATGGCGCAATTTGACCATAGATTAGTTTCACAATATTATTATAACAGCTAAATTAACTGTAAACTAGATTCACATTACACAATATATATAATGAAATTCCAAAACTTAATCAGAGTTTGAACACAATTAATTAATTAATTAATAGAGATGCCCAAAACGTAATCCTTACTCAGTTCTACACCAAACTTTATCCAGGAATCAAAAGATGATGCAAAACAATCATTGGGTTTGAATTTGAAACCTCTATATAAACCAATGCCACCTTCATGTTTTAATCACCTTACTACAAACCATTACAGCAGTCTTAGTTTTTTTTAATCAACCATGGCATCTTTGGTGGCACACAAAGGCCTAATCTTTGCTTTGCTAATGATCTTGGGTGTTTGGGCTTCTCTATCAACAGCTTCTAGCGAGTCGATGGCGGAGCGACACGAGGTTTGGATGACTCGGCATGGGCGAGTGTACAAAGACGCAACAGAGAAAGCGCATAGATTCAACGTATTCAAGGCTAACGTCGAGTTCATCGAATCGTTCAATGCCGCAGGAAATCACAAGTACAAGCTAGGGACTAACCAGTTTGCCGATCTCACGAACGGGGAGTTTAAGGCCACCTACAACGGCTTCAAGCCTTCTTCGAAGATGAATGCATTGAAAAAAGCAGGAAGCTTCAGGTATGAGAATTTCAATGCGGCACCGGCGAGCATGGATTGGAGGACCAAGGGTGCGGTTACTCCTGTCAAGGATCAAGGCCAATGCGGTGAGCAGATTATCTCATTTCGCTCGCGATCCCTAATACAATGAGTTTATTTTTTTTTCATTATAGTTAATTTCCTTTTTTCAATTTCTGCAATTACAGGATGCTGTTGGGCGTTTTCAGCCGTAGCCTCGACAGAAGGAATCAACAAGCTCACCACCGGCAAGCTCATCTCCCTCTCTGAACAAGAGCTCGTGGACTGTGACACCGGCGGCCAGGACCAAGGCTGCAATGGCGGCATCATGGACGACGCTTTCGAGTTTATAATCAGCAACAAAGGCCTGACAACCGAAGCCAGCTACCCTTACAAGGCCGCCGACGGCACGTGCAACGCCAACAAGGCCGCTAATCATGCCGCAAGCATCACCGGATACGAGGATGTCCCGGCCAACGATGAGTCGTCTCTACTGAAGGCGGTTGCCAACCAGCCGGTTTCTGTTGCCATAGATGCCGGGGGTTCCGCGTTCCAGTTGTATTCGAGTGGGGTGTTCACGGGAGAGTGCGGGATCGAACTGGACCACGGCGTGGCTGCGGTTGGCTATGGGACGGCAAGTGACGGGACTAAGTATTGGCTTGTGAAGAATTCGTGGGGTGCGTCGTGGGGCGAGAACGGGTACATAAGGATGGAGAGAGATGTCGATACCGAGGAAGGGCTTTGCGGAATCGCCATGCAGCCTTCCTACCCTACTGCTTGATGAAGATTACTACATGTTTAGATTATTGGTGTGTGTATGTGCAGTAAATTCAGCGAGAGGGAGCAAGTTCTTTTAATTGTTGTTGTATGTATGATATTGCCTCCCTAAGTTTGGATATCATGTATAAATGAATACACATTCGGTATATAGTTATCTTATGATTTCAAGATGGAATTTTGATGCGTAACAAAGTCACAAACAATGAGCCTCTATATGTTGAGTAGGATATTTTAGGGTTTTTACCTTTCGAGTTCGCACAAAACAGATTAAATTCCATGGTACTGATTTCACTATACACGCTTTTTTTATTTTGAAATCTTTAATATTTTTTGATATCTTTAAAAAAAAAATTTGTAATAAAAACTTCTTGCCGCAAACTATGGACCAATCCATTTTCCAATTGCTTATGAGCAACAATAGAGAGTGATATTTTTTAAAGTTTTGCTGGGTTGTCCGGAAGTAATGAAACTGGCATCTCCGCTAAATATTATTTTCAATGCGTGGCTAATCCAAGCCGGCAAGACTTTCATCACAAATCTAAACACAACCATCCCCTAGGCTTCTCGGTTATCCACCATTTGTAGCCTCAGAATTGGGATCATTTCATCTCTGTTATTACCGAATAAAAAGAAAACCCGAATCCGGAATAATGAAAAGCCTAGTCGTTGTCATCCTCGGAAGCAAAATAGATTTCTTGTCTTCTATCTCTCTCTCTCTCTCTATATATATGTACTAGAGACAGTTGAAGAAAGTAAAGATGGGGGGAAAAATTACAAGCAAGTTCAATACAAAGAAAATAAAAACTACCCTCAACTTTATCGATAGTTTGGAGTTTAACTATAAGAAGCAGCCATAGTTTGACTCACACCATTTATTACAACAACAACAACAACATCATCATCATGATGTCATCTCTCTTCCTCCATTTTACCTTCTCTTTTTGGAAGCTGGTAGTTTTGTTGGAAAGTTTGATGTGGATCCTTTATTATTCTTTTTTATAGTGTTTTTGAGGTAATGTGTGAGCTGCCTTTTACACCGGTTGCTTCTCCTTGAATGGTTGTTCATGAGGGCATTGGTATTTATTTAATATATCCATGTCTAGGCACAAATAAGCCCAGGGGTCGATGCATGGCAATTGCCTACACTGAATTTTTATAAACATACGGAAGATTAATATCAGTCCCAAATAAATATCATATTTAAGAACATATCTTATACATATACATGTTAAAAATAGTCTTAAATCCAACAAACTTCCACGTGGTTTCGGGCCATAGCAGCAAACTATCATATAATTTTTTTGGCAGAAAACTACCGCATCTAACAGATCCAAGCCAAAACGGTTAATTTAGGATAAAAAAACATTTCTGCCCTCATTATTTTTCTTGAAAAAAAAATTCTAAAACCCAATATAAAATTTATTATAATAATGAAGATGAAGATTATGGGGTATAAGGTTTGGAGACGAGGTCAGGAAAGGAGGGGGAGCTCGAGGGTAGGCCGGTGGAAGGGAGTGGTGGTGGTGGTGATGATAATTATATTGATGAAATGGTGAAAAAGAAGAAGACGATGATGATGATGATGGAGGCGGCGGCGGCGATTTTGGGGGAGGTCGAGGAAGGGGGTGGTGGAGGGGGGAGCTTGAGGGGCAGTCGGTGAAAGGGGTGGTGATGGTGATCGATGGAAGGGGTGATGATGATGATGAGGGATGGTGGTGGTCGGGATGGAGGGGGAATAGATGGGAGAGACGGGAAGAAGATGGAAGGGGGCGGGGGAGGTCGGGATGGAGGGGGAACATTTGTTGGGTGCAACAAATCGTTGAATACAACATTTGTCGCAAAAAAAATGGCCTAAATCCATTATTTTGTTATCTTCAAATTTTGTAATTCGATTTCCAAATCCAAAACATTTTTTGTGTTTGTTTGATGCCAAAGAGATGCTGGAGAAACTAATGAATAAGAGGCTGGTATTTGCAGGAGACTCAATAGGAAGAAACCAATGGGAGTCTCTGTTGTGCATGCTTGCTTCAGCTGTTGCTGACCAAAGTTCAATCTATGAAGTGAATGGAAATTCAATTAGTAAACATATGGGCTATTTATCTTTTTAAGTTCAGAGACTACAATTGCACTGCCGGGGCGCCAACGAAGGCGGAGACAACTCTTAAGGTCGATATCATGGATTTAATGGCGAAGCAATGGAGAGATGCCGACGTTCTCATCTTCAACACTGGCCACTGGTGGAGGTATGAGAAGACACTCAAAAAGTTAGTAACTCAGTTACCTTATTCATGCCTTCCAAAAATTTAAGAAACTGAATGTATAGTAATAGTGACAGTATACGAATATTGTCGAAATGCTTGTATTTCTTTGATTGAAGGATGGCGACACGCCGATGTATTTTTATGGACTAAGTGAGAAATGCATCCGACTTAATTATGATGTTACTGATAGCTAATATGATGGACCATGGTTGTGCAAAAGAACATTTTTTGTAACAAGTAATGTAGTTTTTTCTACTAAATTGATGAGTTAAAGGAGTACAAAACCCACAAATTTTTGGTCCATCTATGTTTTAATCTATGCAGGTCGGCATGGATGATGTGATCATCAATAATAAAGTGACAATTGGAATTTCTTTGTCTATAAGCCATAGCTGTGTTGCTTTAATACTGGAAAATAGAGTAAAGCCTGAAGACACATGCTCTCATTTTCACCCTTGTAGCTGTATCTAGTTTTGCATCGAAAAAGCATATCACCAACCGACCGATACTTAATCCGATGCAACGGTCAAATTTGAATTTAAGCACAAGCATTGCGGTGTAAGTTGCAATGCCCTCTAAACTGTCAGCAGGGTGCACTAAGTTGACAACTGTCTTTCAATATCACCCAGGCTTATAAAACAGTATAGCATCCAAAGCCCTTCAAGCTGCAGCCACCTTCCGTCGAACCCAAACCACCATCTCCTTCTCTTTCTCCCTCCTTCAGCCGAGACCTGCACCCAAGCCAGCAAGCCTCAAGCACCCAGCAACCAACGCCATCGTCTCCTCGTCACCGTCGCAGCGAGCCAAGCCCTTTAGCCGAGCTTTCAAACTTGGGTTTTGTGTGGTATCGTCGTGTTTTACCCGTCTCGGAGGCAAGTATTCATGCTTAATTTTCTTTTAGACGATGCAACTTCTGCGGTCTCTCAAATATATCCTTAACCTGCATTGTTCGGATAAAACTGTGTTAGTACTCAATTTTTATATCATTATAGTATAGACTCATATGCAGTAAAATGATAAAAATAGATTAAGTATGGATCAGTAATGAAATTTAATTAAATATAAATAAAGTTCGAAAGTTGTTAATCAATCTTTTATATATATATAGCTAGCCTGTGATTATTATATCCATACTATGGTTAATGATAAAGATAACATTTGAGACCTATATTAGCTTGTACATCACTTACATGCGGTTATTTTTACCCGATAACCATTACATTAGACATGTCATGATTATTCATTACTCTAGTCCTTTTATTTAAGAACGAGATATCTAATTAGAATGCTGAATTACGTGCCATGACACAACCTATACGGTTTACAAGTTCCCTTTCTATACAACTATCATATTACAAGTTCCAGTGTTCTCAACGTTCTTAATTAGTAATTTAGTTATTACCGTATTAGATACGAATACGCGGGGTGTTGGGATAGTTTGAGTATGTGTTCGTTCAACAGGATCTCAGGAGTTCCATACCGGCAGCTCGTACCGGGCTATATAGGTCGCATGTTATTACAGCCCGTACCGGGCTATATCGGTCGCTTGTTTATTCCACAGTTGGACCCGTGTTTCTTAATGGGGCCCTACCCTTGGGTTAGGAATACTCCTGCAGAGCTTGACGCACACACTCGAACTCACGATAGGATAGATTATCTTTTAGTGACCAGTAGGATATGACTTAACCTATTTATATGTCTGTTTTATATTATTACTATGCGCACACGAGCTTCACTACACTTACATACTCATGTTATCATACTACATACACACCCCTTTTATATTGAATACTTGTTTGGATGTTCTGATATCTCTGAGATTTGCCATCTCAGATTTAGAGACGGATTTTCAGGCTGAGCAGAATTGGAGCGCCTATCAGAACTTAGCCGAAAATCAGTAGCCCGTAGATTTATTTTTTTCATTAGTATTTAGCATGTGCGTTCTTGTGGAACATTAGGATTTATGTATCTTTTCAGATTTTGTTTTATTTCAGACCTATTGTAATTTAACCTTATTTTTGCATCGATTATCTAGTGGACCTATTTTTGGCATTCCTTGTGGTTTCGTTGCAGCATGATTATCAGTATTATCTCTCATGTTATTTGATATTATCTTTGACATATTAGCTAGACAGCCTTTATGTGACTATGGAAGGATATTTTCTTACCGTAGGCAGCATGACCGGTCTTCGTTGCTCTCCGTATTCCGTATTTTGGGAAGCAGGGCATGACAAGATTTTGTTGGTATCAGAGATAGGCTGACCTCGAAATTAGTCTTGGTTCTACCGGGCCTTTTAGGTTAGAATCACATGTTTAGGTTCTCCCCAGTGTGTCATGCTGCATATTTCTTTGACTCTGATTGTAAGATTCAGGCGACTTACATAGAGTTACGATACTGTACCCATGTATCGTGGCGTGGTTACAATACGGTATTTTGTATGGTAATTTAGAGTTCTACCCTTAATTCGTATCCACTGATTTGATTATACTGTTTTATCTGTTTTTCTTTTCGCTCAATTATTTAATACTCTGAACTTGAATCTTGTTTTAGTTGCTAAACATTATCGTTCGTTTTGACTTCAGAATCATGGCGGAAGAAAACTTGCGGGTATATGGAAGACGTTACAATAATGCTGCATTACTTGGAGATATGCGTGGCATGTTAGAGAGCCAACAACAACTGACTTGCTTATTACAGGAGGGTCTACTTGCTTCGCAGCAGATCGCTACTGCAAACTTGAATAAGATGGTTGAGATTCGTGAGGGTAGACGTCCGGGCAGTGTCGCTAATTTCAGGAGACTACAACCGACAGTTTTCATTGGTTCGGACAGTCCACTTGATGCCGAGCAGTGGATTGTCAACATGGAGAATTTGCTATCAGCTGCCCGAGTTCAAGAGGAGGACAGAATAAACATAGTCAAGATTTAGGTACAAGATATAGCTAGAATTTGGTGGCTTGCAGAAAAGAACGGGTAGAAGAAACCGATTGCATAGACTGATTTCTCGACTGCTTTTCTTGAGAAACTCTTTCCCAAGACGGTCAGAATCGAAATGGAGCAGCAGTTTATCGGTCTTCGTCAGTGAGATAGCACAGTGGACGAGGTAGCGGCTGATGTTCCCGCCAAAAATTTCTGCGCAAAAGAGCCCAAGGTATCAAATGGCAGCGATACGCTTAAGAAAATATGAATCAGTATTTTACGGGCTGTATTTTGACAAACTCCCAAATGAGAAACGGCTAAATTCTGACGGTATCGAAAGTATCTCGAAAAAGCCTTCGATTTGATATATTATGGGCCTCATAATTCATCCGGGATCAAAAGTTATGAGGCATCACGTGCCTACACGTGACCGGGCATCACGTGCAGACACGTAACCATTTACGGGCAAAGCCTGTAAATACTGAATAAAATAAATAATTAGAAATAATTAATCAGCGGGGTCACGTGCCAACACGTGATAGGCTCTTAAACCCTCTGAAACAATAGAATTAAATTCTAATTAAATAATTAATCAGTGGGGTCACGTGCCAACACGTGATGAGTTCCTGAGCCCTCTAAACCAATAGAATTAAATTCTAATTAATTGGTAAATCAATGGGGTCACGTGCTAACACGTGATGGGCTCTTAAACCCTCTGAAACAATAGAATTAAATTCTAATTAGATGCTTTCTCAATAGGGGTCGCGTGCCAACACGTGATAAACCCCTACACCATTTGAACTAATAGAAGTAAATTCTAATTAAAAAGGAATCAGAAACCTTAATTGGAAAATATTTCCCTAAATCTTTCCAAACAAAAAAGTTTGTGCTCTGTAAAGTGGAGCACCGTTGGATTAAAAATCCAATGGTGATTAAAAATCACCAATTTATAGAAAGAATCTATGCAAGAAGATATTTCCCTGAAATTTATCAGGAATAACAGATAAAAGATCTTTTGGATTAAAAATCCAATGGTGAATAAAATTCACTGAGTGATCTAAAAGATCATGTTGGTTACAAAAACAACCAAAATTTTTCAATGAAAGATTGACAAAACAAACTGATTCTTTTCTTTCTCCTATAAATAGGAGCCAAGAAGAGAAGAAAAAAGAGAGGAGAGAAATACAACAAAAGAGAGAAAAAAGAAGAGAATTTAATTCTCTAGAGAGAAAGGAAGATTTCCTCAGAAGAGAAAGAAACCCTAGGTGAGAAGGGAAAAGAGATCTAAACTCCATAAAACAAAAGAGAATTTAATTATTAAATTAAGAGTTTAACCCTTCTGAATAAGAACTTAGTTCTTCTTTTGGTTGAAGATCTGCAGAAGCAGATCTCCCCACAAGTTGAGAATTTAATTCTCATCGGGGAGATTCTGTCATGCAGATTCAAAACTTAGAGGGAGAATTTAAGTTTAAGGAATTAATTCTCCCAAATTCATAGGAATTTAATTCCTCCATATGAAACTAGGGTTTAACCCTACATGAGAATTTAATTCTTCCAAATTTATAGGAATTTGATTCCTCCAAATGAAACTAGGATTTTAACCCTACATAAGAATTTAATTCTTCCATATACATAGGAATTTAATTCCTCTAAACAAAATTAGAGTTTAACCCTACCAAAGAATTTAATTCTTAAAAAAGGGACTTAGAATTCTCCATGCACGTAAAGAAATCAGTACCCAGCCTGGTCACGTGGTAACACGTGACCCTCATCCTCAATGAGCAAAAAAGAACGAACAAGACTAGGTCACGTGCCCCCACGTGATCCTTAAACAAACTCCTTAAAATGAGAAAAACAAAGCTTGGAGGCAATGCCTCACGTGCTTCCACATGACCCCTGACAAACACCTCTTTAAAAAAAGAGAAGATGGAAAGAACTGAAGGATTAAAATCCAATGCATGGGTGCCCTCACGTGTCCCCACGTGACCCTTAGCAAATCCCTTTAATATCCAGTGCATGGATGCCCATCACGTGCCCACACGTGATGGCCTGGAAGACTAAAAGTGTTCAACACTTATTTGAATATGCTGAAAGAAAACAAAGGAAGTCTGGCCCCATCTTCAGATGCCTCACGTGCTCACACGTGACGGCCCGAAGGCTAAGTGTTAAACACTTATTTGCAGATTTGAGAATAAAATAAAGGGGGTTTGGCTCAATTCTCAGGCGCCTCACGTGACCCCACATGGCCACCCCATTTTTAGTGTTTAACACTATTTTTGAGCATTTTGTCCCCAGTGTTTAACACTGTTTTAAAGCGCATCACGTGGGAACACATGATCGCCAAATATCTTCTAGTGTTTAACACTATTTTAAAACCAATCTAGACCAAATTGGCTAAGTCTTCCAGAGGCAAGTCTCCTCTTCAATTAAACCTCAAAATTGATCAGCTCATATGATATGCAAAGTAAAATCCAAAGCTATAATGAATGGTTAGTGCTCAGCCAAAGACAAAATGTTGTCAGAGCCTCCAGACCCCTGTTTAGCTTTGCTAAAATAATGGAGCGTTGAAGTCAGACAAATGTTCAATAGTCCCAACAAAATTCCAATGTTTCAAACTTAATTGGACTTTGCCCAAGTTGGCCATAAGTCCTCAACTCAGATTCAACTGAGCCCATGTGCTCATAATCTAATTAATTGATCTTAGTCCCAAAATGGACTACAGATTTCTCAATCAACATTGGTTCAAGGGTACATCTCTTCAATCCTTTGATGTTTGTCGTTGTAATCCTTCAACGTCTTCAGAAAGGTGACGGGACCCGATGACCAATCATTCCATGGACTGTGGGGTCCCTAAACTCATAGACTATGACGTTTTTAAACTGGACTGTGGGGTCCTTAAGCCCATGGACTATGATGTCCTTAACCTCGGACTGTGGGGTCCTTAAGCTCATGGACTATGATGTCTTTAACTTTTACAGACTATGATGTCTTTAAACTGGACCGTAATGTCCTTAAACTAACGATGGACCGTAATGTCCTTAAACTAACGATGGACCACCATGTTCTTAAACTGGTAATCAACCGTCATGTCCCTAAACTAAACAATAGAGCCCGAATGCTCTTTTGTTGGATCTAAATGATCCCGTTAAGTTGATCTTAGTATGAAATTAGACTACCGTATCCTTAACATACGTTTAAGTTGATCTTAGTATCAAATGAGACTAACGTATCCTTAAACCCAATCCCAAACCCAAATCTAAGAAGATACGGATTTGGACTAATCCACGCCCTACGGGCGACAACATAAATTAGTCTCCGTATACAATCCAAGGGCAACCAAAAACAAAACAAACACACACGACACGAAGTGACTATATGAAGAAGGAGAAAGTGGTTATCGCAATGCGGTAGCGTAATTAACTGCAGGGGCTTGCGCCTGCAGGGAAGAGCGTCCCCACAATAAAAAAAACCCTCAACGAGGGGGAATCTGACGAAGTCTGCTACATCGGCCGCATCCGTTTAAACCTTCGATACATGGTCTCATAAATCAACTTGGCATCTTCGGAGAGGTGGACGGATAGCACCAAATAACATCTGCCCTCGAAATTCAGGCCGGACGTCCCAACGTCCCGGTCGCGTCTTTCGGCGGAGAACAGCTGAGTTTATCCGATTCAGTCGTTTCGCTCCTTCGATGGTAGCTCAGGAGGAGGACAAGGTCAGAAGATCTTTACAGTGCCTTGCTCTGGAGAAACAGGAGAAACTAGCTTCGCATGATTTTGGAACTTATTCTGAGGCATTAAATGTAGCCCGTAGGATCGAGATAGTTATGAATAAGAGGAAGAAACTTCAGAGTGGAGGGTTTAAACTGAATCGAACTTCAGGGAGAATTCCAATTAAACAGTATGGAGGAGTTCAAATGAAGCGTACTGCAACCCCACCACAACGAGAATCCTTGGTTTGTGGATATTGTCAGATATCAGGACATATTGAGAGGAATTGCCGCCGGGCCAAGGGTCTATGTTTGATCTGTGGCGCTAGTGACCACCGGATTGAGAGTTGTCCTAGGAGAGTAGAGCGCAACCAACAACATAAAGGATTTGTCCCACAGAAGCAACTTTTTGATTAGAGGTGAGGCAACACATGTCGTGGCCAGGGGGGAGCCTTTGCCCTGACGACAGAGCAGGCAGAGGCATCAGAGGATGTCGTTTCAAGTACCATTCTAGTTTGTTCTGTTCTTGCTAAAGCACTTTTCGATTCCGGAGCTTCGCATTGTTTTATGTCTTTGGATTTTGCCACAACACATTTTATTGCACACGAAACACTGATTCGAGATTGGGACATTCACACCGGCAATGGAGTAGTTGCCACTAACCTAGAGTGCAAGATTTGTCTAGTAGTGATTTGTGGCAGGAAGCTTTTCGCCGATTTCCTGCTTATTTGGACCGCTTTCAGACCTCCTCTTTTGAATTTTCAGTGGGACTAACAAGTGTAACTCAGGCAGCCACAATGCTAATACTATTTTTTTGAAAAAGTATCTCATATGTTATTTCCATTTCAGAATCTGATTCATATAAGACTCAACATCTGTAATTGATACTGACAACGTATTCGTATCACACTCATCAGTTTACACTCCAGAGGATAAGGATTAACAGAACAGTCCCATGATCCATCTAGTAGTTCTCTTCTAAATGTGCCCTCAGTTCAATAATAATAATAATTCAAGCTCATAAATTAAAGCATCTAATGTTCGACATATTACTCATTTATCCCTTCACTTACAAGAGGATACATTATTCAAATCGGATTTAAATCCATATCAAATTCTATGAGATTCCTTGGGGATGTCTTTGAAACTCTCGTTAGCACATCCTGGAGTTTATAGTGTATTCTAAATGCAATGAACATCATGTTACCATAAATCGCTATACCAGAATTGCGAATTCGAACTATCGTTCCCAATTCGGGAACACTAGTGCTCCGGATCGAAAGAATCACCATTCCGATCGAACCCATTAAAAACTTATGTTAAACGAGGCATATAATTGGGTATGTGTTAGATTATACTATAAAAATAAGTATGTTTTAGCAACATGAATTGAATTATATATATGTATATTATAGATCAATACACACAAATATACAAACAATCCACAAATACTTCACTTTCTATGTAATACCCAGTTCCGACTATACCGTAACCGTATTTTTATAAAGAATTTCCCCCCAAATTTCCTACATAATTTTTCTATATTTTTCTAAATATAATTTATATATTTTCCTAACCTAAACCTTATACCTTAGCCCTGAACCTTTTATTTTCATAACCTCAAAAACCCCAAACTGCTTTCTCCCGCAAAACTTCTTTTTCCCTAGCACCCAAGCCCAGCCCAACTAGTTATTTTCCCTACCCAACCCAGCCCATGACCCTAACCCGACCCGACTCCCAATCCCTTTTCTTCTTCTCCCCTTCGCCTCTTTTCCCGCTCGTTTCCCCTACTTCCCCACGACCCCGTTCTCGCGCCCGCTCAGCGACGACCATGCCCGCTCCGTGAAGACTGCGCACACCTCCACGACGACGAAGACCACGATCCCAACAACCCTCCCACGACCCGCGTTCACCCACAACGAGCTCCCCCAACTCCCCAGCCTTTCTTCTTCTTCTTGTTGTTCTCCTTCCTTCCTACCTCCTCACCTGCGACATGCTCCTCCCTACCACCGCACCCATCGCCTCTACCCATGGCCATTGCCCTCCTCCGTCGACTCCATAACCAAGCCCTCAACAGTCGACTTCACGACCACCATCGCCACCATGAGCTCCTCCTCGTCTCCTTTACCTCGTCACCGACCTCCTCTACTCAGCCCCAACTCTCGAGCTCCTCACCTTCGCCGAAGAGCTCGAGCCCACCAAGTTTCCCCTGACCTCCTAATCTCCTCACCAAGCCCTGCATCACCTTCCTCCTCCCGTGATCCCGTCGCCACCTTCCTCTCCTCCCGCACACCCTACCAAGCACCGTCGCCGTCGACACCACTGCATCTCCGCCGCCGCCGCCCTCCTTTCAGCACCCCCACTGGCCTAGCACTCCCACTGCCAACGCCACCCTCCTCGACTTCTCCAACTGCACTTTCCCTTCCTCCTCGACCCCACTGCCTTCTGCATCTCCGGCCACCACAACCACCTCCCTGCCATCGTCATCGACCCCACCAACACCTCCCTCTCTCCTCTGCAACGTCGACGAATCCTCTTCGTCTCGACATCACCATCACCACCCACTCACCCTCTCTTAAGCCGATGGCTCCTTGACGGGGCCCAACTCTGGCCACCACCACGGCAAGCAACCGTCGACGGATACCTCTGGACCGCCGTTGCCCTGCCGTTGACCCGTGCCCAACGGTATCGCGTCATACCCTAGCCGAGCCCAGGTTCTAAGCCAAAATCAATGCCCGACATTTCGTCGAACACGTATGTTTGCTGCGATTCCTGCTGTTCCAGTCGCCGGAGTGGTCGTCAAAGCCGTGGCCTCGGTCCCTGTGACCATCATGGTCGTCAATGTAGTCGCCGTCGCAACACCGCACATGTCCGTCGCAGTGTGTATCACGCTCGAGCCTTGCACCGTGCCCGCCTCCGTGCCACCGCGTACCCAGATGTGTTGCGCCCCATGCCCACTCCTCGTGCCACATCGTACCAAGTCCCCGTGCCACGTCGTGCCACCCACCGTGCCATACCGTGCCCGATCCAGTGCACGCGCCGTGCCGCTCCCGCACTACGCCCCAAGTCCAGACCGTGCTCGGTACCGTGTCGTGCCGTGTCACGCACCGAGCCAGGACCACGCCCACTACCGTGTCACACTCGCATCGTCACCGTGCCCAGTACCGGATCTTCACGCATCGCGCTCGCGCCACGCGCCGTGTCCCGTATCGCATCGTCTCGTGTGTCGAGACGAAGTCCGCAAGCGGTGTCGCTTCTATATCAGCGACCGAGGCAAGTGAACCTCCTTCACTTGTTCAAATCATGCTATGTACATATCTAGTTTAATAAATATAGTCTAATAATATAATTGGTAAAATGTATGATGAGTGTATGTAAAAGTACATAAAGTTCACCTACACGCATCGAGTGCTCGATACGTTTACCCTATCCAAGACCCTATTAAAAATTCTCCAATTTTATTATTAGAAGTTTCGATTGCTGTTAACGAGTGACGTATAAGAAATTGGGATCAAATAGTTAAGGCATCGAATATAAAATGACATCCCAATTGGTTACGTCAAATCTGAAAATCACCGTACATATCACGTTGAAAAATTAATAGTTAATTAAATATAAATCTAATCTTGGTGTTCCAGGGCTCGTATAGAACCTAACTAGATAACCTATAACCCTATGTAATTAGTTATTGAATATTGCAATTTCATGACACTGAAAAATGGAGGGAAATACGGCTCTGGACTGCAGTCCGGGGCAGCATTCTACGGGGGAAACCTGAATTTAAGCACCTGTACATACCTGCATAAAACTGAGAATAAGCGGAGCCCCATAGGGTCGCGTAGATAACTTAATTAGCTAAGACTTGAATCTGGTCCCGTGCATTTCCACCGTTGTTTGATATTTAAATTGTATTTTTAGAGTGTCGTTGTGTTCTGCAGTTTCTGCAGTAATATTCCTTACACCGTCACATTAAACTGAACATAACTTCTAATATAGCGGTGCTATTAATAATACGTTTAATGCGTTGGAAACTTAACTGATAGAACTATATTTCATTCAACTGGAGCAATATCGGAATCTGAACACAATCACTGATAAAACGTGCGCGAAGTTGGACTTCCAGTTCTGAAACTGGAATTCCAGCAATCGATCGCTACCTTCAAATGATGAGAATTCCCTGACCTGAATCCTGATTGACATGAAATTAATTTTACTGTTTAGACGATCAAGTGTACTTCGTACGTCCTTTATATTATCTTGGTTGATTCTATGCGTATGATTTATTGTAAATTTTGCAAGTCGTACGGCATTGGCCGTCGTAGAATAGTGAATACCTGTTCAGTGCATTTCTGCATATTTTCATGCTTGATTTATACCTGCTGCTATTTCCCCCAATTAGAGCAAACCTCTGTTGAAATTCAAAATTCAAATTTTAAAGCAACGCTTCAAATTCCGGGCGCAACGCGCCACGTGTCAGGCGCTGATACGTTTGCACAGCGCCCGAGGCAGCGCGCCCCAATCAGAGCAAAGCTCTATTTAAAGCAAAATTAAAGGAAGCAACGCATCAGTTGTGCAAGCACTGCACGTGTCAGCGCAGACGCGCTAGCGCAGTTGCGCTGCGCTTCGCGCTGCGCTTCGCGCTGCGCGACACGTGTCAGCGCAGACGCGCTAGCGCAGTTGCGCTGCGCTTCGCGACACGTGTCACACGCTGGGGCATTTGCGCCAAACAGAATTAAGATTTTAAAGAAATCTTTCTGTTCTTTTTAAAATAAGAAGATTGTCTTCTGTAAAACAGAAGTCCTTGGATCAAAGATCCAACGGTGGGGAAAATTCCCCAAATCACTCAGAAAAATATTTCTTTAACAAATTTATGGGCACTATATAAAGGACCCTAGACCTCAATTCAAAGGCATCAACATTGGTGAGAAATCAAGAACTTCAAACAGAGAAAACTCTGAAGAAATTTCAGGAAAAAGGTAAAAAAAAACCTTCATAAAATAGAAGAAATTTCTTCTAATAGATCATTGATCTAAGAACAAAATCAATGATCTTCACATAATAAACAGTGCTTTGCACTTCTTATGAACCACTGGTTCTTTAAAATAAGAAAAACAAGAAATACTTGTTTTCTTTGATTCTAATTAGATCAAAGAAAACAAACAGTGCTTTGCACTTTGTCATGAACCATTGGTTCTAAAAGATTCTCAAATTATAGTGCCTTGCACTTGCAAACTGCGCTGTTGCGCTCCTGGATTGGCGCAAGCTACCAGAGAGCGCCACGTGTCAGCATCTGAACCATCTGCGCTATGCGCTTTTGAAATAGAGTTTTGCTCTCTGGAATTGGCGCAACTCACCAGAGCGCGCCACGTGTCAGCAGTGCAAGCGCAGCGCATTGGCGCAGCGCACTGCGCTTGCGTGACACGTGTCGTCACCACAAGCATTTGCGCTCTCTGATTGGCGCAAAGCGCCTGACAAATGCAATGCATTTCCTAAAGGGCCAGGCCCAAATCAAAAAGACCCAGTAGGCCTAATTAAATTGCAATGCAATAAAAAGGGCAAAGCCCAAACAAAATTGATGCTCTGCATCGTTCATAAATGGGCAGAGCCCAAACAAAATAATAAAAATGCTATGCATTTTAAAAAGGGCAGAGCCCAAACAAAGTAGATGCTCTGCATCATTTATAAAAGGGGCAGAGCCTAACCAAAACAAAGAAAATAATGCAGTGCATTACTTAAAAGGGGCAAAGCCCTAACACAGGTCTAATAGGCCAAAGACAAAAGAATATTAAAACTGGACTTAGCCCAATCATGGCCGTAAGTCCTCAAATTAAATTGACTGAGCACGGCTGCTCTCTAAATCAATTTACCTCCGGTTCGAGGGTACATCTCCAAACTCCTCTGACACCTATCGTTGTATTCCTTCAACGACGTCGGAGAGGTGACGGGTCCCAACGACCACACATCGATATGGACTGCGGGGTCCTTAAACTCGTGGACCGAAACGTCCTTAAACTAATAATGGACCGAAACGTCCTTAAACTAATAATGGACCGAAACGTCCTTAAACTAATGTCGGACCGAAATGTCCTTAAACTAATGATGGACCACCTTGTCCCTAAACTGGAATATGGACCGAAACGTTCTTAAACTAATGATGGACCACCACGTCCTTAAACTGGTGATGGACTACCACGTCTCTAAACTGGAACATGGACCACCACGTCCTTAAACTGGAACATGGACCACCACGTCCCTAAACTGGAATAATAGAGCCTCCAAATGCTCTTTTGCCGGATCTAAACGGTCCTGTTTAAGTTGATCTTAGCCCTAAACACGGCTAACGTATCCTTAAACATTCAAATGGAGTATAAAACTCCAAATCGACTTTGGTTCAAGGGTACATCTCTGAACTCCTCTGACACCTATCGTTGTAATTCTTCAACGACGTCAGAGAGGTGACGAGTCCTGACGGCCATATAATAAATGGATCACCACGTTAAGTTGATCTTAGTCTCAAACAGGACTAACGTATCCTTAACGAACGTTTAAGTTGATCTTAGCCTCAATACGGCTAACGTATCCTTAAACTAAAAACACCAAACCCAAATCTAAGTAAATACGGATTTGGACTAATCCACGTCCTACGGGCGACGGCATTACTCAGTCTTCGTATACAATCCACGGGCAACCACAAACAAAACAAACACACACGACACGAAGTGAAATTCTGGAGAAGGAGAAAGTGGCTACCGCGATGCGGTAGCGTAATTAACTGCAGGGGCTTGCGCTTGCAGGGAAGAGCGTCCCCACAATCAAAAACCTCTCTAGCGAGGGGAAATCTGACGAAGTCTGCTAGATCGGCCGCATCCGTCTAAACCTCCGATACACGGTGTCATAAATCAACTTGGCATCTTCGGAGAGGTAGACGGATAAAACCATATAGCATCTGCCCCGAATCTCAGTCTAGACGTTCTCACGTCGTCTCGACCGCCATTCGGAGGGGAACAGATTCTGGCACGCCCGGTGGGACCTTTTCCTCTTTCCACTCCACACTTCGTGTGTCGTCTTCGCGAACCAATCGCGGTTTGTTAACGGTTGCCTTTGGATTTCAAGTTACTAAGATTTGGTCTTTTACCTGGCGCAGAACTCAAGCATCAATGGCCTCTAGCTGCACCAACTGCTCGAAGTGCCACTGCAACGGACGCTCCACCTCACCTGGAGGTGTAGCATATGGGCTCCAAGTGGCCTCCTTCCTCGCTCTGCCGGTAGAACAGGTGACCCAGGCCACCACCGGCCTGTTTTTCGGGACCATGATCCCACCTACAAGCTTCTCTATGCCAATATCTGCACCAGAAGCGAACAAGAAGTCGGTCTTCGACCGGCTCACTGCTACGACGGCCCCTGTCAATGGGTCGTCCACTACCAAACCAACAGCCTCCGTCTTCGCCAGGCTGGATCAGAACTATGAGGGGCCCGCTAGGAAGCCCATGAACTCTAAGGTGGCTGTCCCAAGGAAGGCAATAACCGTTGCTCCAGAAGTCGTCAAGGCGGCTTCCCCTGTCAAAGAGTCAGTCTTTTCAAGACTGACTATTCTTGCTCCTGTCCCTGCTCGAGGATCTGTCTTCGACAGGTTGAATATCACCCCTCAAAAGACAACCTCAGTCTTTAAGAGGTTAACACCAGCGGTGCCTCATTCAGACAGGGGGCAAAAAGAAGCTGTCTCTATCTCCGAGCCAGTCCCAACGGCTCGTCATGCTCGACGTCGCCATTGGCGACGAGTAAGGAAGGCAGGGGGCAACTCCCCCTCAGGGCTAACTCCACCTGCTCTAATGGTGGAGGTTAACGCTGCTGTTCCAACTAGGAACAGCTTTGAACTATTGAGGAGGGTACGTAAGAACTCTCCAACCGCTACATTGAAAGGATCTCTTCCGCCCGCGAAGAGAGTTCCGGAAACGAAGAAAGAACAGCCCCCTTAATGGCTGTCCTAAAAAATATACAAGGTTTGGCGGAGGGTTCAAGACTCCGTGATTGACCCAGGTCACTCTCGTCAACAGAAAAAGGCGAAAGTGCAAGAAGAAAAGGATCGTCCTCTTAAACAACAAAGGACGACAATCACCAGGGTGCCCACTGCAACGGCCCCCTCCACTTCAACGGCCCACAAAAGAAGAAGGCCGGAGAAAACCCCCGCGCCCGTGGCAAATGCCAAAGATGGTGAACCTAAATGCCCTAAGTCCGGGGGCATAATAGTTCACACAGTATACATGGCGTCGGGGAAGGAGGACAGTCGTGCATCCACAGGTCATAGACCGCTTACACGGTTGGTGACCAAAGCTCAGGAGCAACAGCAAAAGCTCCAAGAGATGATGAACGCGATGGCCGCACTTACTGGGCCAAAAGAAAGCCCTGAAACATCTTCAGATGAACGCCAAGAACAAGAAACCGACGCCGAATTCCTTCGACGAATATTGGAGAAGAAGGATAAAGAGGCTGCTGAACAAGCAGCCAACATAAAGCGTATGGGCCTCCTGTTCCAAGACATGGTAGGGATGATGATCCAGCAGGATCCTCCGGCCGAAGATCCCCCGATCGTCCTTGAAGACGATATGGGAGAAACGTCAAATCCTCCACCGGCACTGTCAACAGCCAAAGAGGAGACAATCTCCAAAGCTGACTTGGACGAGTATATAGCCCAACAAATACGGGTTCATCATGCGACCGAAGCAGCCGGTCAGGTCGTAAAAACAGGACGACCATATCCTAGTTGGTACGACCAGATCAAGTACCCGCCGGGCTACACAATTCCCAAGTTCCATGTCTATAAGGGGACGGGCAATCCCCACCAGCATGTTGCCCAATTCAGGGCACTTTGCGGCAACACTGGCGGTGATGACAAACTGTTGCTTCGCCAGTTTGTTGGAAGTTTATCAGATACGGCGTTCGAGTGGTATTTTGAGCTTCCGAATGACTCTATCAAGACCTTCGCGGAGATGGAGCTGTTGTTTACTCAGCGTTTTGCAAGCGCCAGCGAACGCACCCCGATGACGGCACTGATTAACGCCAGGGTGAAGCCAGGCGAGACATGGGTCCAATACGCTATAAGGTGGCGGAACTTATGGTCAAAATGCGAGCAACGCATTGAAGAAGCTCCTGCAGTAGGAATGTTTGTGGAAACCCTCGATCCGCAAGCAACCATCTCATAATTTATGATGTTCTTCAAGCTGACCACCTTCCAGGCACTAATCGACAAGCTGGCGCAAATGGATCAAATGGGCCATAAACCTCCTCTTCCAAAGCCGGATTCCCGAAATGAGAAGGGAAAGGGAAAAGCGATCGTTGTCGCTAATGCTCAACAGCAACCGAACAACTCGAAGCCGGTCGTTCGTCAAAATAATATGCGGCCGTACGTAGCCCTTGAGGAGAGGATGGGACGTCCTTACTCGTTTCCCCGAGATAAAACGAGAAGGTTATTCGAGCTGGCGTTGCGCAACCGACTCATAAATCTGCCGGATCCAAAACGTCCGTCACAACCAAGTGATGTCAATGAGCCCAACTACTGTCCTTATCATCGAGTACTGGGTCACCCGATCGAGAATTGCTACGTCTTCAAAAATTGGCTTGAAGACCAGTACTGACAGGGCAAGTTCGCATTGTCTGACAAATGGAAGGTGAATCCACCGCAGCCCCACACCTCTAAGGGAATGAATACGCCGGGGGCAACATGCTCTATCGTTGAAGAAGCTCCTTGGGAGGTTGTATTATCAGCCAAAATAAAGAGGATGCTGAATGATCTTCAAGCATGCCCAGCGATTAAGTGGAAGAACCCGGTGGAGCCGCAGATCATTGAAGGGATGTTGAAGTCTCGTCCAATTCAAAAGATCGATGGAGGTGGCCCAAGCATTCACAACCTGCCGTCGAAATCTTCAAAGAAGAAGAAAAGGAAATCAAAGAATCCCGTGAAGCCTGGCGACAAGCGCACGGACTTACAAAAACAAATTGACGCACTGGAGGAATACAACCAGAAAGCACGGACTCCCATTACGTTCCAAGAATTCCTCAATCACGTCTTTCAAGAGGAAGATGAGGGAGAAAGTTCATCTGATGAATCTAAAGAATACGTGGCGCGCTGTCATGTGATTTCCCATTCGCTCACGAACGATGAGGAGACTCCTTGTACTGAAAAGCTGGGGGCAGATCCCGAACCAAAAATTCTAGGGCCATCGGATGAAGTAATCGATGCATTCCTCAATGAAGCTCCCTTAAAAAGCAAAGCTGATCGGGAGCGCAAGGCGGTTATATTCGAAAGGGCCAAACGCCAGCGCCTTGACGAAAGAATTGGGATACTCCCGCTGGAGCAAAGCACACCCACTGCGGATAAAATCGAATTCAAGATGAGGAAGAGGTTTGCTAAAGCCGTGTCAATGGGTATGAAACTACCATCCTCTGAGGGAAACATTACTGGTGAAGCGGAAATGCACCCCTCCTATTGCTTGTATCATCGGAAGATTTCGCATCCCACTGAAAAGTGCAAAGCTTTCGATAGATGGTGGCAAGGATATGTTGCTCACCGGCAGCAGTTTAAGCGGGAAAAGCGCAAGACCCGCCGAGAGCAAAACGGTACGACCGAAGGGCTTAACAGAACCACCGGCAATTATCGTATGGTCAATGCCGGAGGATCACAAGTGCTCACATTCGGGAGTGATTCTGACGAGGAGCTGGAGCTTAGCCCCCTCTTTAAAGAGTCCACTTTGGGAAAAGAAGAAGAGCCGACGATTTATGAAAATATCCGGCTGCGTAATCGCACGTTGCCCGAAAAGAATCTCGGACCCCCAAACAAAAAGATAAAGGGAAAGAAAAGGTCTCTGAGGACATCGCCCTAGACGACCAGGTCATGGAAGAGCTAACTGCCAAAGACCCGCCGAAGAAAAATAAGGTGGATTACAACGTCTTAGCGTATCTGAGGAAGCTACCCTCGCAACTCAGCATTCTTGATGCCCTTTTACTATCAAAGGAGGCGAGAAATTCGTTAATCAAGGCAGTACAGGATCCGGAGCAGTTCCAGGCTTTCCTGGCCGAAGAAAAGATGAAGGATGAATTGGAGGATTTGCACACTGCAGATGTCACTTTTAGCGATGAAGACCTTCTCCTTGGGACGTGCGAACACAATCGCCCCCTCTATGTCTCAGGATACCGCCATGATATAATGATAGGCAAAATCCTGATCGATAACGGATCGTCTGTTAATCTCCTTAATGTGCGAGTGTTGAAGGAAATCTGCATGAGCGTCCAACACCTCGCCCGAGACAAGATCACCATCTCCGGGTTCGACTCCCAATCATCAAAGACTCTTGGATCCGTGATATTGACGCTACGCTTTAGGCTGCTCGTCACGGACATTAAATTCCACGTCATAGATGCCAAGACGTGCTACAATGCTCTGCTCGGCCGACCATGGTTACACGAGTACAACATCATCCCTTCTACACAGCATCAGTGTATGAAATATTTTAGAGATGGTCTCAAGTATACTGTGACGGGAGAATTGAATCCGTTTTCCTTGAATGAAGTTCGCAAATATGAAGATGCCAAATACTTCTTGCCGAATTTCGAAGACACGGAAAGGTGTCGCAAGCCGGAGAACAAAACTAACGCTACCATCCCTGTCTTCGGCAGCGATACTGAGGAGGAAGAGGAGATAGTTTATTCGGGTCCACCCCAATACACTAAGCCGGGACCATCTGCTCCTACATTGATCTTTGGCAGTGATTCAGAGGATGAAGTCCATGCTTTATTCTCTGCTCGACCTTTAATACGAGCTTCCGCTGATGAAGAGCAAAGTCTGCAAGTCGCCATGGTGCCGCTTAAACATTATAAAGAACTGGATGCGCTCGATACCGACAGTGTAGAAGAGCTGCAGACGTTCTATGTCCCGCCCAGGCGAGAAGGCGAGAAGGCAATTCTATTCTACCGCTCTGAAGAAAACAAAGTGGAGAAAGAAATCAGGCACAGGGCAGATCCTACGCTGGACAGGCTTCAACCCATCCGTCTACCCAGATATTATACAGAAGGCTTGAAGAGACTGCTGAAGTGCCAAGGGATACCCTTCCAACAGACCGTTAGAAAGGCCAAATTCTATGACAGGGTCTGGAACGTTCCCGGAACTCAGCACAAGCTGCCTAATGGGAGAATGGAGACAATCGGGCTCGGATACATTCGGCCCAAGAAACGAGAGCTGCTCCGTGACTGTTACGTCGTGCATAACTTTAATGCAGAAGCAGATGCTCAACGGGAGAACACTAATCCTGAACCAGTAAAAGTTTCTGATGCAAAAGTGCCCAGTCCGTCATTTGAAGAACAAATGGACAGGCTTATAAGGGAAGCTGGTCAAAAGGTCTGAGACGATCACAACCGTGAAATGGCCATATACGAGAAAGCCAAAACGCAACGCCTCCTTCAACAGGCCGTGAAAGATGAAAGTGCCACCCCCTGTCAGCCTGTTATAAAAAATACTCGACGCAGAGGCAGAAACAAGTCGAAAGTCCAAAAAAGCGCTCAACAGCAACAAAGCGGGGTTAAGAAGCCACGCAAACGGGAGTCGAGCATTCTTGAGCTATCCCTCATGAAGAAAATGGGTCGAGCATACTCGTTTCCTCGGGACAAGACGAAGAAGATACTTGATCTTGCTCTAAAACATCAGATGCTTACACTGCCAGAGTCCAAGCACCCCGAGCAAGCAGGCGAAGTCTCTGACCCAACTTACTGCTCTTACCATCGAGTAATAGGGCACCCGCTCGAAGATTGCTTCACCTTTAAGAATTGGGTCGAAGATCAATACCAGCTCGGCAAGTTCGCTCTGTCTGACAACTGGAGGATAACGCCGCCACAGAAACACGAACCCAAAGCCATGAGAACAGAACCAACCCCACATTGGGATTGGAAGCGGATTCGCACTTGTTGCGTGATAACAATATTAAAAGAAGAGCCCGAGAACATGGATAACCTTCCCTGGTGCCTCGAAAACAGCAATGATGAGGTGATCTCAGAATTTCCGCCAGCTTCGAAAGAACTGGAGGATGGAATACATACCACTGCAGATAACCTCAAGAAAATTGAGTTAGGGACGGTGAACGATCCGCGACCGACATTTGTCAGCGAGCTACTATCTGAAGAAAGGGTGACTACGCTAAAAGACTTGCTTGTACAGCATAAAAATTGCTTCGCATGGAACTATTCCGAAATGCCGGGACTAGATCCAGAAATTGCTGTGCATAAATTGGCGATATCTCCGGACGCCAAGCCGGTCAAACAGGCGCCAAGAAGAATGCGGCTCGAGCTTGAGATGAGCATTAACGCCGAGGTTAAGAAGTTAATCGACTCTGGCTTTATTCAGGAGGTTCAATATCCTGAATGGATCGCTAACATCGTCCCGGTGATGAAGAAGAATGGGACGGTGCGCATATGCGTGGACTTTCGGGATCTCAACAAAGCCTGCCCGAAGGATGATTTCCCGGTGCCAGTCACCGAACTGATGATAGACAATACGTCCACTCATGAGGTTTTCTCCTTCATAGATGCTCATCAGGGTATAATCAGATAAAGATGCATCCCGAAGACCAGAAGCATACCGCTTTCCGGACCCCTTTGGGAATATTTTGTTACAAGGTGATTCCTTTCGGTCTAAAGAACGCCGGTGCCACCTATCAAAGGGCCATGACGAAGATCTTCGATGACCTTATACATGAAATCATCGAGTGCTATATCGACGACCTCGTGGTCAAGAGCAAATCATATGGGGAGCATCTCGAGCATCTAAAGACCGTATTTCGACGTCTTCGACAATACAACTTGAAGATGAACCCTCTCAAGTGTGCATTCGGAGTTTCTTCGGGCAAATTCCTGGGATTCATCGTCCGACACCGAGGCATCGAGATAGATCCGTCAAAGATCAAGGCGATCATGGAAATGCCTCCGCCGAGAACTCTCAAACAGTTGTGGTCTCTCCAAGGAAAGCTCGTATATATTCAGCGATTTATAGCTAACCTCTCTGGCAAGTGCCGTCCTTACAGTCACCTGATGAAGAAAGGGACTCCATTCGTCTGGGATCAAAAATGCCAGGGCACGCTGGACGAGATTAAACAGTACCTGCAGACTCCGCCAGTGTTGGCTGCTCCGGTTAAGGGAAAGCCTCTCATTCTTTACACGACCGCCCTCGAAGGTTCTTTAGGCGCATTGTGGGCGCAAGAGAATGACCAGGGGAAAGAAAGAGCACTCTACTACTTAAGTCGAGTTCTACTGGGGGCAGAAAGCAACTATTCACCTATTGAAAAACACTGCCTGGCGTTGATCTTCACGATAACAAAGCTCAGGCACTATGCGTTGGCGCATGAGGTCCGTCTCATTTCGAAGGTGGACCCTCTTAAATACTTAATGTCAAAAGCCATATTGACGGGACGACTCGCTAAATGGGCTATGCTCTTGATGGAGTTCTCGATAACCTATCAACCTCTCAAGGCAGTGAAAGGCCAGGCCATCGCCGACTTCCTCGCTGAGCATCCGATACCCGCCGATTCTCCTTTGAATTGCGATCTTCCAGACGAACATGCGTTTGATGCGATCGACGGTGGTGATACCCGATGGGAGCTTTATTTCGATGGAGCATCTTCCGCAAAGAAGAGCAAACAAAGTACCCCTATAATCAAATCTGGGGTAAGACTCATCTTTATAACTCCACAAGGAGGGATAATGTGTTTTGCTTTCTCCCTAACAGAGTCGAGGACAAACAATGAAGCCGAATACGAAGCTTTGATAGCAGGCCTCGAGATCGCCATCGACATGGGGATTGAAAACCTCCTCATATATGGAGACTCCCAACTAGTTGTTAGTCAAGTAAACGGCGACTACCAGACGTGCAAGCCAGAGTTGGTGAAGTACGGCGAAAAGGTGCAACAACTGTTGACCCAAATTCCCTCCTATACTTTGGAAAGCATACCGCGCGCGGAAAACAGCAAAGCAGACACGTTGGCCAAGCTTGCTAAAGAACTGGCTGACGAGAACCTCAATGACGTAAGAATCGTGGTACAAAGCCGTCGGGTGCTTGCCCCAGCAGAAATACCTCCAGAATCATCCGAAGAGAAAGGAGCAACTGAACAGACGACCTTACAGATAAAAGAACGAGAAAAGGCTGAGGACCGGAGGGAAGTCTTCATAGACTACTTTAAGTCCCATCGAACGCCCGAAGATGCGTCCACAAGACATCAGCTCATGAAACGAGCTCTGTCTTTCGCCTTCGTCAACGATACTTTGTACAAGAGGTCGTTTGATTCTCTGTGGCTGAGATGCTTAGGATCTGACGAAACAGAAAGAGTCGTTCAGGAAGTCCATGATGGAATATGTGGTTCTTACCAAGCAGGCCCGAAGATGAAGTTGAAGATCAAACGAATGGGCTACTACTGGCCCACGATGATTCAGGACTGCCTCGAATATGCGAAGCAATGCCACTCATGCCAAATCCATGGGGACTTCATCCACCAGCATCCAAATCCACTACATCCAATGGTGGCTAGCTGGCCGTTCGAAATGTGGGGAACTGACATAGTCGGCCCTATCGAACCAGCATCGTCCAGAGGATATCGTTTCATCCTGGCGATGACCGATTACTTCTCCAAATGGGCAGAGGCAGTACCGCTGAGAGAAGTGAAGACGGAGAATATCCTCCATTTCTTCAGGACGCACGTAATATATCGGTTTGGAACTCCGCGACGGATCATCTCCGATAGCGGGCCAGCTTACAGAAGCCACAAGATCAGTCGCTTCGCGCAACAACACAATATAGACTGGAGATATTCCTTAGTTTATAATCCGCGAGCTAATGGTCTAGCCGAGGTCTTCAACAAGACCCTAACGAAGATCATGAAAAAGACGGTCTCCCGAAATAAGAAGGACTGGCATGAGAGGCTGCAAGAAGCTCTTTGGGCGTATCGAACTACGTTCAAGACAGCCACGAACGCAACGCCATATGCGTTAGTATTCGGTACAGAAGCAGTACTTCCCCTCGAGATAGAGCTACCCTCTTTACGAGTGGCAGTCCACTACGAGTTGACGAACGAAGAAAATGCTAACCTTCGGCTTGAGGAGCTTGATGCCCTTGAAGAAACACGGCTCATAGCGCAACAAAATCTGGAACTTTATAAAGCAAAGATGACGCGCTCATATGAAAGATTGACCCGACCGAGGACATTCCGCCAAGGAGAACTCGTGCTGGTGGTCAAAAGGCCTATGATCCCCAATCGCGCCAAGCGGGGAAAATTTGAGCCAAACTATGAAGGCCCATACATCATAGACAAAGTCTACCAGGGTGGAGCCTATCTACTCATAGATATGCACGGTGAAAGGCCTTTCAGGCCAATAAACGGTAGATTCTTAAAGAAATACTACGCTTAATGAGCCACAGCCTAGGTCAATGATAGATGACGACGACTATGTCCGCTCGCTATCTTCCTAAGCTCAAGCTTTATAAGCAGTAGCCAGCCTTCTCCACCACGGACCGAAACGTGCTTAAACTAATAGCGGACCGAAACGTCCTTAAACTAATACCACAGCATCCGTAGGCTGACGAGATAAAAAAAAGAAAGAAAGAAAAATATAATAAATAAAAACGGTATGTCCATAAGCAAAAAGGGCACGGATGAAAACCCGAAAGGGCTCCATAAGTAAAAACAGCAGGGCTACCGGCGAGTGTTCGTGAAAACCCGAAAGGGCGCGACCTCGTAAAAAAAAGAAGAAAATAAAAAGATAAATAAAAACGGTATGTCCATAAGCAAAATGGGCACGGATGAAAACCCAAAAGGGCTCCGTGAGTAAAAACAGCAGGACTACCGGCGAGTGTTTGTGAAAACCCGAAAGGGCGCAATCTCGTTAAAAGACACTTATAGGGTCCTCTCGACCTTGTAAGGAGAAACCACCCACGTGAGATCCTTACGACTCACAAGGGAGCAACACACTTAGGGATCCCCACGATTCCTAAGGAGAAAATACACTTGCGAGATCCTCACGACTCGTAAGGAGAACTCTCTTATGGGACCCTCACGGCTCATAAGATTTGAAAGTCTTAAGTTACAGAGACCTAAACCTGTGCTTAAGCAACCTCCACAACTTCCGATATTGCCCTACAGGTGGCTCAATACTGGCCCTTGTATACAATCCATGGGCGCGAATAAACATTTCCCTAACCAAGTCCCATCCGTGACCGGGGATATGTTCGCATGGTGAACAACCCTTGTAAATCCTCTCGATTTATGAGGAGAAAACCCTCCTGTAGGATCCTTACGACTTACAGAGGAACAAACACTTAAGAATCCTCACGATTCCTAAGGAGAAAATACACCTACAAGATCCTCATGACTTGCAGGGAGAAATACCTTTGTGAGACCCTTACGGCTCATGAAGTCAAAAGCCTTAGTCGACAGGACCTTAACCCTGTTCGCTAAGCCACCCTTGTTCAACATCGACAGAGGCAAATGATGATTCGCTCCTAGTAATATCCCAGTTGTAGCGGTGCTGATGCCGAAATCGGTGTCTAATTTCAGGTACGGCGAAAAGCCAGTAGGCTGCACATGCATATGAAATAGCCGAAATGATGGGGCAACTTGCAATAAAAAGCAGCAAGTAAAAATGTATGCATGCGAAATAGCCGAAATGATGGGGCAACTCGCAATAAAAAGCAGCGAGTAAAAACGTATGCACACAAAATAGCCGAAATGATTGGGCAACTCGAAATAAAAAGCAGCGAGTAAAAATGAAATAAACAGCCGAAATGATTGGGCACCACGAAAAATAGCCGAAATGATTGGGCAATCGCGACCTTCGCGATATAAAAGCTAAAATGATAGAGCATCGCGGAAATAAAACAAAAAAAAATGATGATAAAACTTTGGCCCTACAGTTGAGATCACATCGATCCCTGTATACAATCCAAGGGCGTAAACGAAGAGGGAACCATACTTTCCCAACAGGCTCCGCCAGAAAACGAAGCCAAACCTCGACGGTTCATCTCGACTCGCAGAGCAACCAGTGTCTCCGTGGGAAATTCTCGATTCTTTTCAACACCAGGGAAATAAATAATCCTTGGCAAATACCTCAACTCAGGGAAACAAACATCCTTGACGAGAGCCTCCTGATTCGCATCGACTCGCAGAGCAACCAGTGTCTCCGTGGGAAATTCTCGATTCGTTTCAACACCAAGGAAACAAATAATCCTTGGCAAATACCTCAACTCAGGGAAACAAACATCCTTGACGAGAGCCTCCTGACTCGCATCGACTCGCAGAGCAACCAGTGTCTCCGTGGGAAATTCTCGATCCGTTTCAACACCAAGGAAACAAATAATCCTTGGCAAATACCTCAACTCAGGGAAACAAACATTCTTGACGAGAGCCTCCTGATTCGCATCGACTCGCAGAGCAACCAGTGTCTCCGTGGGAAATTCTCGATTCGTTTCAACACCAAGGAAACAAATAATCCTTGGCAAATACCTCAACTCAGGGAAACAAACATCCTTGACGAGAGCCTCCTGACTCGCATCGACTCGCAGAGCAACCAGTGTCTCCGTGGGAAATTCTCGATCCGTTTCAATACCAAGGAAACAAATAATCCTTGGCAAATACCTCAACTCAGGGAAACAAATATCCTTGACGAGAGCCTCCTGATTCGCATCGACTCGCAAAGCAACCAGCGTCTCCGTGGGAAATTCTCGATTCGTTTCAACACCAAGGAAACAAATAATCCTTGGCAAATACCTGAACTCAGGGAAACAAACATCCTTGACGAGAGCCTCCTGACTCGCATCGACTCGCAGAGAAACCAATGTCTCCGTGGGAAATTCTCGATTCGTTTCAACACCAAGGAAACAAATAATCCTTGGCAAATACATCAACTCAGGGAAACAAACATCCT
Organism: Agapanthus africanus; assembly: GCA_030015575.1. NCBI lineage: Eukaryota > Viridiplantae > Streptophyta > Magnoliopsida > Asparagales > Amaryllidaceae > Agapanthus > Agapanthus africanus. The sequence goes on along the minus strand of JASDDO010000019.1, from coordinate 189,895,488 downwards.
TGACGAGAGCCTTGTTCCCCTCCGAACGGCGGCCGAGATGCGGGGACGTCTATGCCTGAGGTTCGGGGCAGATGCTAATCGGTGCGATCCGTCCACCTCTCCGAAAATGCCAAGTTGATTTATGGCACCATGTATCGAAGGTTTAAACGGATGCGTCCGATATAGCAGACTTCGTCAGATTCCCCCTCGCACGAGGGATTTTTGATTGTGGGGACGCTCTTCCCTGCAGGCGCAAGCCCCTGCAGTTAATTACGCTACCGCATTGCGGTAACAACTTTCTCCTTCTCCAGATGGTCACTTCGTGTCGTGTGTGTTTGTTTTGTTTGTGGTTGCCCGTGGATTGTATACGGAGATTGAGTTATGTCGTCGCCCGTATGACGTGGACTAGTCCAAATCCGTATTATCTTAGATTTGGTTTGGGGGTTTGGTTTGAGGATACGTTAGCCATATTTGAGGCTAAGATCAACTCAAACGTTTGTTAAGGATACGTTAGTCTAACTTGAGACTAAGATCAACTTAACGGGATCGTTTAGATCCGACAAAAGAGCATTTGGGGCTCTATTGTTCCAGTTTAGGGACATAGTGGTCCATTGAATGTATGGCCGTCGGGACCCATCACCTCTCTTACGACGTTGAAGGATTACAACGACAAATGTCAGAGGAGTTCAGAGATGTACCCTTGAGCCAAAGTTGATTGGGGGAATCTATAGTCCAGTTTGAGACTAAAGTCTGTTTGAAAGGTTTAAGGATACGTTAGCCATATTTAAGGCTAAGATCAACTTAAACGGGATCGTTTAGATCCAACAAAAGAGCGATTGGCTCTATTGTTACAGTTTAGGGACATAGTGGTACATCGCTAGTTTAAGGACATTGCGGTCCATGGGTAGTTTAAGGACATTGCGGTCTATGGGTAGTTTAAGGACATTGCGGTCCATTGTTAGTTTTAAGACATCTCGGTCAAGGTTAAGGACGTCGTAGTCTATGGGTTTAAGGACCCCACAGTCCATTGTTAGTTTTAAGACATCTCGGTCAAGGTTAAGGACGTCGTAGTCCATGGGTTTAAGGACCCCACAGTCCATATCAATGCGTGGTCACCGGGACCCGTCACCTCTTTGAAGACGTTGAGGGATTACAACGCCAAGTATCAAAGGAGTGAAGAGATGTACCCTGGAACCGGAGTGGATTAAATAGTCTTCGGCCCAATTTGGGATCAAGACCAATTAATTATGTTATGAGCCCATTAACCCAGTTAATTACGAATTGAGGACTTATGGCCAGCTTGGGCTAAGTCCACTTATGTCTGGAATATGGGCTTCCTGTTGGTCCCTTGAAGGAGAGGCTTTGCTTCTATCCATTCGGCCAATTGGGCCGGTGTCTAGTGTTAAACACTAAAGACGAATCAGTGTTGAATACTGGGAATAAGATTGATAAGTTAGTGTTTCAACACTAAAAGAGACCAGTGTTAAACACTGTCAACAGGAGTCCCAAACTAGTGTTGAACACTACGGTAATCAGTGTTGAACACTGCAAATATAGTTCTGTGCTTAGCGTTACACTAAGGCCAAACAATGTTTTATCACTGAATTCAGAGGTTCCGTTTTAGTGTTAAACACTAAGGCAAGAGGGGTCACGTGGCAACACGTGAGAGCGCCCTCCCTTCACTTGTTCTTCTGAGACTATGCATCTTTTTAGAACATCACGTGCCATCACGTGACGGGGATTCAAGCGCTTGTGTGTTAAAGCTTCTGTCAAGGGTTACGTGAGTCACGTGAGGCACTGCCTCCAGAGGGCTTTCTATAGATCTTTTGGGGGGGGAGGGTCACGTGGTGGCACGTGACCCTGCCTCTATGTATGTTGTTTAGAAGATCTGTTAATCTTTTTCCTCGTAGGGTTCAACCTTAATAAAAGCTTTAAATTCCAGAGGAATTAAATTCCTACTTCCTTTTGAAGATTTATATTCTGGAATAGAGTTGAACTCTGAATTTTCTGTAGGAATTAAATTCCTCATATACATGAAGAACCGAATAGGGTTAAACCCTAATGAAGGCTTTAAGGAACTAAACTCCCATTCTCTGTTAAAGAATTATGATTAAGGGAATTAAACTCCCGTTGTTTCAACAGAACTAAGTTCTTAATCAGGGTTAAACCCTGTTTCTTTTCATTCTGAAGGAATTAAATTCCCATAACACAGGGTCAAACCCTAATTTTATTTTAAAGGAATTAAATTTCTATAGTTCTGTGAGAATTAAATTCTCGTGCTTCCATTCCCTCTCTATGCTTTGGATCTGCATGGCAGGATCTCAACCCATTGAGAATTAAATTCTCAACTCAAGGGAAGATGTGCACTTTACAGATCCTCAATCAAAGAGAGAAGAAATATATTCTTCTGTTTTATATCAGAGTTAAACTCTGTTGAGAATTAAATTCTCTTTTCTTTCAAGAAGCCTTCCCTTTCTTACCTAGGGTTTTCTTTTGCAGAAAATCCAAATTCCTCAAAGTATCAAGGCTCTCCCCTTTTTCTTCCTTCTGCCTCTCTATATCCATTTTTTGCGTGTCTCTTGGCTCCTACTTATAGGAGAAGCAACCGAATCAATTGGTTTTTTGACGAATCTTCATTGAGAGATTTGATTTGCATCCATCATTCGTTTTGGACCTTTGGATTATTAGGTGAATTTTATTCACCATTGGATTTCAAATCCAGGGATTCTCCTTTGTTATTTCTGTTAGATTTAAAGGGGAAATCTTTCCAAATTTCGAGATTTTCCCATAGATAGATGATATTTAATCTCCTCTAAATCTTTAATCCAGTCGGTTGCTTTTGGAAAGATTTGAGAGTTCTTTTCTCAGAATTCAATTCTGTTAACAAATGGGCTTTGAAGTCGGTCACGTGTGGCCACGTGACCCCCTTGGAACGAGCTTTCTTCTTTCTTTCTGCGCTTTACTTTCTGTTCTCTGTTTAGCTGTCACGTGCCACCACGTGACAACTGGTCACGTGTGAGCACGTGACCCTGGCATGGAGCCTTCTTCTCGATTTAACCAGAGAATGAGTCTGATATTTTGAGTGTCACGTGCCAACACGTGACCCTGGTCACGTGGGAGCACGTGACCTCTTCTGAAGCCTTTTTCTTGATTTGATCAGGGAACCGTTGTGTCTTTGCCGCTGCTTTTAGATGTCACGTGCCGACATATGACCCAGGTCACGTGGGAGCACGTGACCCTTTCTGAAGCCCTTTTCTTTGATGCAGTCGGGAAGCTGAATTTGCCTTGCCGATGCTTTTAAATGTCACATGCCAACACGTGACTGCTGGTCACGTGGGAGCACGCGACCCTTCTTTGTAACCTTTCCTGATTTTAAATCAGGAAACAAATGCCCCCACAGCGTTGTTCTCACGTGTCCGCACGTGAGTGCAACGCTGTCACCTTTTGTGACCGTTGGATTCCTTTAGGGATTTGAGGAGATGAAGCGTCTCCATCACATCCTATAAATACCCATGTCTCTTCAGAAGAGCCTTCACTTTGCTCATCTTCTTCCTTTGAGAACTTCTTCTTTTGAGAATTTAATTCTCTTTTCCCGTAGCTTAGTTCTCTGCCTTGAAAATCTTCCAGAGTTTAACTCTGTTCGAAGAGACTTTTCTCTTTAGGTAATGCTCTCGAATGAACGATGAACTCTCATATTCCTCTGGATTTAAACCCAAAACAAGGGTTTTTACCCCCTTAACATGAACTCATGAAATCAATTAATCTTCAGTAGTAAATCTCTTTTAGGGTTCATCTGATCTCCCAAGGAGATGGTGATGATGGTTCAAATCCATGGAGTTTAACTCCGTTCACAAAAAAAGTTTCTGGGGGTTTAATTCCTCTTTCCAAAAGGAATTCAATTCCTGTGAAGAACTAAGTTCTTCCCCATAGAGGCTTCTTGGGGTTTCCTTCGCCCGAGGTTGTCCTTCTGCAATTAATGGAACAGAAGTTTGTAATAATTCTCATGATCTTTATTTCAGGTATCATGGATGCCCATTTGTATAGTCTTGACGAAATCATCTCCTACGGGAACATTCGCGCATTGGGTCGCAGTCAAAACCAGGAGTTCACCAACGCTCAATGCGCCGAGATCATGAGCCGCTTCGGCGAGTATAACCATCGACTACTCCCCCGTCGCTCTTCTCTTCTGAGACTGATCGTGCTGGCTATCTGGGAGGCACTCCCTCTCTTTTGCGCCGGAGTACCGCTCAGGGCATTGGACGCTGCTGAGGACAAGATACATTCGGTGTATCTGATGAGTCTAATCTCGAAGAGAAGGCGCGACAACCTCATTGATCTCTTGCACCAGGCATTTCAGCAGTCGGCCGTACTTGCCGCCTATCGGAGGGTGGAGGACATTCGCGAAGACCCCGACGCTTGTGATCGTGAGAGAAAACATACTCGGGAGGTTCGAAAGGCTTGGAGGATTTTGGACAAAGTTAAGCTTGAGTTTCTCAATCCGTGCCCCGCCTCTGAAGTCTTACCATTGTAAACGTGTCCTCTTTATTTTGTGTGAACTTCTTGAAGTATGAATGACAAGTTTTATTATGTCTTTCTATATTTGCATGCCTTTCTCTAAGATTTTATCATTTTACTACTGTTGTTGTTGATGCTTTTAATATGCAGGGTGCTACTCCATTTTTTTTTTAGTGCACATCAAGTTTAGGCCTCACGTGTTCTGCACATGGGGTCCCTTGATGGGGCTGTTCACAAAATTTTCCCATGCCATATTTTCAGTGCACAATATCAGTTGCAGAAAAAAGGCCTTGGAAATAGTTCCATCTCCCTGATTTTCGATGCCTTTCCTTTTTTGGGCCTTGGAAATAGCTTCATCATGCAGGATTTTTCGCGCACAGCACTTAATGCACCCCTTTATATCTGAGACAATGGCTTTCCTTTTCTCTTCACAGAGAACTTTTATTCCCATTTTAACGCGATTTAATTCGAGGACAACTAAGTGACATGGCCTGCAACCGTCCATACGCTCGTCGACAGCCATGGGAAGTTCCTATCGAGGAGATGATCCCCCGTTTTGCCGCCCGGTTGGTGGATCCACTCCTTACCGATGATGAATGCGACTCGGCGATGTATGAACTTTCGATCCGTAGGGGTTCTCCTCTCCCAATGGGTTCCTTCTGGCTCCGGATGATCCTCACAGCTGTGCTTGCCGACATTCCTCCTCACCCGGCAGAGATGACCCTGACGATGCTTGATGCGGCTGAAGAGAAGCTCGAGGGCTTTCACGAAGCGTGCCTGATTACTCAGGCTTTGAAGGACTGCTCGATTCACCTGCTGAGCCAAATAAGGGCCCGGCGAGCTATTATGTTTGCTTTCGCGGACGAACATGGCACCAATCGATGGGGAGCGACTCCTCGCGAGAACCGTCGCTTTGACGTGCTGGAGAGAGCGGAGAATTTTGTTCTTTGCTTTGTTAACCCTTGTGCTACTGATCCCGTGTTTGGTGACCTTTTCCCGCTAGCGTAGAATATTTAAATTAGTCCCTTTTTTTTCTATGCTTCATGCTGAACCTCCATGTAGGCCTTACATTCCTCTCGTATGTATGTTTTCGCTTGCATAAATAAACTTTGTGTTCTTCTCATGAAGACTTTATTTAGTCACCAATATTATCATCACGTCGCATGCACATCGGAGCTTCGCATATTATTTCATCTTTTTTATAATTGCGAACGCATGCTTGACAGGATAACGTCAGAAATTTTCTTATTGCTTCCCATACCCGATGATGTACGCGTGTTTTAGTTCGACTACTGCTATCAACCGGAGCTTATTTATACAGTCCAGAGCGTTCCTATCCTGTCTCAGAGGCTGCGGTCGTGACAGTGGGTTTAAATGGCCTGATAAGGCGACACGTGGCGAACACATTGTTGTGCGAGGGAAGAGGTCGGTCGTAAATTCTCGGAGAGGGAGTTGGCTTCTAAGGCGCTGAGTGAGCTTCAAGCTAATCTCACCGCCAAGGACAACAAAGCATACGAACTCTGGCGGGTGCTTCAGGAGTCCATAAAAGAGGTGGTGGCTCTCGATAAAGCTGCCACGTTTACTCGTGAGAGGGTCGAGGCTGATAAAGCCACCGAGAAAGAGCTCGAAGTTCGGCTTGCTTCGTATCAAGCTCAGCAAGCTCAGGCGGAGGCTCGTCTTCTGGAGATCTTGCGTCATGAAGCCGTGGCTCAGCAACAGAACGATGAGCTGGTGAAATTACTGCACCGCCCGCCGGCTTGAGGACTTGTATCTTTTCCCCTTTTTTGTATGTACTCATGGATGAGAGTATCTTTTTTTTTCTTTCATAAATTGTACTTTGTATCCATTTTGGTTTATGAATAAAAGATACATTTTTCTTCTTAACGATGTGTCCCCTTTCATTGAATGCGTTTGTGGACAATTTATCTTGATCTCCTCGCAGGGCAGCGATAGCTTAGGACTCAGGGTTAAGATCTGCTTCCTAAGACTTTTGCATTTTAAGAGCCACAAGGGTCTCATAAAGAGCTTTTCTCCCTACAGGTCGAGAGGATCCCATAGGTGTAAGTCCTTCTTAAGAATCGTGAAGGTTCTTAAGTGGGTTTTCCCTTGAAAGTCGTAAGGATCTCACAAGAGAGTTTTTCTTCCTCGCAGGTCGTGAGGACCTGCAAGTGTTGGATGTGGTCGCCCTTATCCGCGTTTCACGGGGTCAGGGGTCGTTCAAGGTATCGTAGTTTAAAGACATCACGGTCAAGGTTAAGGACCTCATAGTCCGTGGATTTAAGGACTCCACAGTCCGATATTAGTTTTAAGACATCACGGTCAAGGTTAAGGACCTCATAGTCCGTGGATTTAGGGACTCCACAATCCGATGTTTGGTTGCAGGGACCCGTCACCTCTTTGAAGACGTTGAGGAATTACAACGCCAGGTATCAAAGGAGTGAAGAGATGTACCCTTAAACCAAGGCAGAATCCGTAGGGAATCGGGGTGGTTGATCGTTAGTTTTAAGACATTGCGGTCGAGGTTAAGGACGTCATAGTCCATGGATTTTAAGGACTCCACAGTCCGGTATTTGCTCTGGATGCTTCACACGGGTTCACTGCCGTGCTTGGCGAGGACCAGGCTCCACTCTGGACGTTTTCCACGGGGTCAAAGAGTGATATTATCCGCGTTCCACGTGACCAGGAATTTTGCACTAGATGCTTCACACGGGTTCACTGCCGTGCTCGGCGAGGACTAGGCTCCGCTCTGGATGCTTCACACGGGTTCACTGCCGTGCTCTGCGAGGACCAGGATCCGCTCTGGACATTTTCTACGGGGTCAAAGAGTGACGTTATCCGCGTTCCACGTAACCAGGAATTTTGCACTAGATGCTTCACACGGGTTCACTGCCGTGCTCGGCGAGGACTAGGCTCCGCTCTGGATGCTTCACACGGGTTCACTGCCGTGCTCTGCAAGGACCAGGATCCGCTCTGGACGTTTTCCACGGGGTCAAAGAGTGACGTTATCCGCGTTCCACGTAACCAGGAATTTTGCACTAGATGCTTCACACGGGTTCACTGCCGCGTTAGGCGAGGACTAGGCTCCGCTCTGGATGCTTCACACGGGGTCAAAGAGTGACGTTATCCGCGTTCCACGTAACCAGGAATCTTGCACTAGATGCTTCACACGGGTTCACTGCCGCGTTAGGCGAGGACTGGGCTCCGCTCTGGATGCTTCACACGGGGTCAATGCCGTGCTCTGCGAGGACCAGGATCCGCTGTGGACGTTTTCCACGGGGTCAAAGAGTGACGTTATCCGCGTTCCACGTGACCAGGAATTTTGCACTAGATGCTTCACACGGGTTCACTGCCGCGTTAGGCGAGGACTAGGCTCCGCTCTGGATGCTTCGCATGGGTTCATTGCCATGCTCTGCGAGGACCGGGATCCGCTCTGGACATTTTCCACGGGGTCAAAGAGTGACGTTATCCGCGTTCCACGTGACCAGGAATTTTGCTGATTGTATCCGCATTTCACTGGATGGAGGTTTGACTGTTGGCGATATGTATACCACCGAGCCATGGAACTGGGAGTTGCCGCTATTCCGCTTAGCTTGAAGTTGTGTCCGTCGTTACGGGACGAATGTTGGGATGATCTCTAGGTCGCTCGTGGCCCGTCGAGATTTAGCTTCTTTCCTTGGTGAAACCTGGGGGGGGTATGTTCCCTTTCTTTCTTTTTTGTTCGTGCCCCTGGATTGTATACAGGGGTTGATGTAACATCACCTGTAGGGCATAAATTTTATTCTTATTTTATTTCTTTGTCCGCGATGCTCTATCATTTCAGCTTTTATATCGCGAAGGTCGCGATTGCCCTATCATTTCGGCTATTTTTTCGCGGTGCCCAATCATTTCGGCTATTTATTTCATTTTTACTCGCTGCTTTTTATTGCGAGTTGCCCCATCATTTCGGCTATTTTTCATGCATACATTTTTACTTGCTATTTTTTTTTATTGCAAGCTGCCCCATCATTTCGGCTATTTCATATGCATTTTTGGCTCGCTAATTTTTTATATATCGCGAGTGTGGACCTTGGGATCTGATACCAATCTTAGCATCAGCATCGCTGCGACTGGAATATTGCCAGGAGCGAATCATCATTTGCCTCTGTCGATGTTGAACAAAGGTGGCTTAGCAAACATGGTTAAGGTCCTGTCGACTAAGGCTTTTGACTTCATGAGCCGTAAGGGTCTCACGAAGGTATTTCTCCCTACAAGTCGTGAGGATCTTATAGGTGTATTTTCTCCTTAGGAATCGTGAGGGTTCCTAAGTGTATTGTTCCTCTGTAAGTCGTAAGGATCCTACAGGAGGGTTTTCTCCTTGTAAGTCGAGAGGATTTACAAGGGTTGTTTACCATGCAAACATATCCCTAGTCTCGGATGGGACTTAGTTAGGGAAATGTTTATTCGCGCCCGTAGATTGTATACAAGGGTCAATATTGGACTACTTGTAGGGCATTATCGAAGGTTGTGGGGGATTGCTTAAGCACAGGTTTAGGTCTCTGTAACTTAAGACTTTCAAATCTTACGAGCCGTGAGGGTCCCATAAGAGAGTTCTCCTTGCGAGTCGTGGGGATCTCGTAAGTGTATTTTCTCCTTAGGAATCGTGAGGATCCCTAAGTGTGTTGCTCCTTTGTGAGTCGTAAGGATCTCACGCAGGTGGTTTCTCCTTACAAGGTCGAGAGGACCCTATAAGTGTCTTTTAACGAGGTTGCGCCCTTTCGGGTTTTCACAAACACTCGCCGGCAGTCCCGCTGTTTTTACTCACGGAGCCCTTTTGGGTTTTCATCCGTGCCCATTTTGCTCATGGACATACCGTTTTTTTTATTCTTTTTCTCTCTTTTTTTTTACAAGGTCGCGCCCGGGTTTTCACGAACACTCGCCGGTAGCCTTGCTGTTTTTACTCACGGAGCCCTTTTGGGTTTTCATCCGTGCCCATTTTGCTCATGGACATACCGTTTTTTCATCATTTTTTTTTATATTTTTCTTTTTCTCCTTTTTTTTTTACCTCGTCAGCCTAAGGATGCTGCGGTAGTAGTTTAGGGACGTTTCGGTCCGTCGTTAGTTTAAGGACGTTTCGGTCCGTCGTTAGTTTAAGGACGTTTCGGTCCGTCGTTAGTTTAAGGACATTTCGGTCCCTTGTTAGTTTAAGGACATTTCGGCCCGTTGTTAGTTTAAGGACATTTCGGTCCATTGTTCAGGGAAGGGCCGGCTACTGCTTGTAAAGTTTGAGCTTAGGAAGATAGCGAGCGGACATAGTCGTCGTCATCTATCATTGACCCAGGCTGTGGCTCATTAAGCATAGTACTTCTTTAAGAAGCGGCCGTTTATTGGCCTGAAAGGCCTTTCACCGTGCATGTCCATGAGTAGATAGGCTCCACCCTGGTAGACCTTGTCTATGATGTACGGGCCTTCATAGTTTGGCTCAAATTTTCCCCGCTTGGCACGATTGGGGATCATACGTCTTTTGACCACCAGTACGAGTTCGCCTTGGCGGAATGTCCTCGGCCTGGTCAATCTTTCATACGAGCGCGTCATCTTTGCTTTGTAGGCTTCTAGATGTTGTTGCGCTATGAGCCGGGTTTCATCGAGGGCATCAAGCTCTTCAAGCCGAAGGTGAGCATTTTCTTCGTCCGTCAGCTCGTAGTGGACTGCCACTCGTAGAGAGGGTAACTCTATCTCGAGGGGGAGCACTGCTTCCGTCCCAAATACCAACGCGTACGGCGTTGTGTTTGTGGCCGTCTTGAATGTAGTTCGATAGGCCCAAAGGGCCTCTTGCAGCCTCTCGTGCCAGTCTCTCTTATTCCGGGAAACGGTCTTTTTTATGATCTTCGTTAAGGTCTTATTGAAGGCCTCGGCCAGACCGTTAGCTCGTGGGTTGTAAACTGAAGAATATCTCCAGTCTATATTGTGCTGCTGCGCGAAGCGGCTAATCTTATGGCTTCTGTAGGCTGGCCCGTTATCGGAGATAATCGACCGTGGGGTTCCAAACCGATAGATGACGTGCGTCTTGAAGAAGTGGAGGATGTTCTCCGTCTTCACTTCCCTCAGCGGTACTGCTTCTGCCCATTTGGAGAAGTAATCAGTTGTCGCTAGGATGAAACGATGTCCCCGGGACGATGCTGGCTCGATGGGGCCGACTATGTCAGCCCCCCACATTTCGAATGGCCAACTAGCCACAGTTGGGTGTAGTGGATTCGGATGTTGGTGGATAAAGTCTCCGTGAATCTGGCACGAGTGGCATTGCTTCGCATACTCGAGGCAGTCCTGGGTCATCGTGGGCCAATAGTAACCCATCTGTTTAATTTTTAACTTCATCTTTGGGCCTGCTTGGCGAGAACCGCAAAGTCCGTCGTGAACTTCCTGAACGACTCTTTCTGCCTCGTCAGGTCCTAAGCATCTCAGCCATAGAGAATCAAACGATCTTTTGTATAGGGTATCGTTGATGAAAGCGAAAGACAGAGCTCGTTTCATGAGCTGATGTCTTGAGGATGCTTCTTCGGGCATTCGGTGGGACTTAAAGTAGTCTATGAAGACTTCCCTCCAGTCCTCGGCCTCCTCATGGTCTTTTATTTATAGAGTCGCCTGCTCAGTCGCTCCCTTCTCCTCATATGATTCCGGAGGTATTTCCGTTGGGGCGAGCACCCGACGGCTTTGTACCACGATTCTTACATCATCGAGGTTTTCGTCAGCCAGCTCTTTAGCAAGTTTGGCCAACGCGTCTGCCTTGCTGTTTTCCGCGCGCGGTATGTTCTCCAAAGTATAGGAGGGAATTTGGGTCAATAGTCGTTGCACCTTTTCGCCGTACTTCACCAACTCCGGTTTGCACGTTTGGTAGTCACCATTTACTTGACTAATGACCAATTAAGAATCCCCGTATATAAGGAGATCTTCAATTCCCATGTCGATGGCGATCTCGAGGCCTGCTATCAGAGCTTCGTACTCAGCTTCATTGTTCGTCCTCGGCTCTGTTAAGGAGAAGGCGAAGCGCATTATCCCTCCTTGTGGAGTCACGAAGATGAGGCCTACCCCCGATTTGATCATTGGGATACCTTGTTTCCGTTTCTTTATGGAGGACGCTCCATCGAAATAGAGTTCCCATCGGGTACTAGCGCCGCCAATCGCATCAAATGCATGCTCGTCCGGCAAATCGCAGTTCAGAGGAGAATCGGCCGGTATCGGGTGCTCAGCGAGGAAATCGGCAATGGCCTGGCCTTTCACCGCCTTGAGAGGTTGATACGTTATCGAGAACTCCATCAAGAGCAGGGCCCATTTAGCGAGTCGTCCCGTCATTATGGCTTTTGACATCAAGTATTTAAGGGGGTCCGCCTTCGAGATGAGACGGACTTCGTGTGCCAACGCATAGTGCCGGAGCTTTGTTATCGCGAAGATTAACGCCAAGCAATGTTTTTCAATGGGAGAGTAGTTGCTTTCCGCCCCCAGTAGAACTCGACTTAAGTAGTAGAGTGCTCTCTCTTTCCCTTGATCGTTCTCTTGTGCCCATAATGCGCCTAAGGAACCTTCGAGGGCGGTTGTATAAAGAATGAGGGGTTTTCCCTTGACCGGCGCAGCCAACACCGGAGGGTTCTGTAGGTACTGCTTGATCTCGTCTAGTGCACCTTGGCATTTGTGATCCCAAACGAATGGAGTTCCCTTTTTCATCAGGAGGCTGTAGGGACGGCATTTGCCTGAAAGATTGGCGATAAACCGCCGGATGTATGCGAGTTTCCCTTGGAGAGACCGCAACTGTTTGAGGGTTCTTGGCGGAGGCATTTCCATGATCGCTTTAATCTTTGACGGATCTATTTCAATACCTCGGTGTCGAACGATGAATCCTAGGAATTTGCCCGAGGAGACTCCAAACGCGCATTTGAGGGGATTCATTTTCAAATTATATTGCCGAAGGCGTTGAAATACAGTCTCCAGATGCTTTAAATGCTCTTCGTATGACATGCTCTTCACTACAAGGTCATCGATATAGCACTCGACGATATCATGTATAAGATCGTCGAAGATCTTTGTCATGGCCCTTTGATAGGTAGCGCCGGCGTTCTTTAGACCAAAGGGCATAACCCAGTAGCAGAATATACCCAAAGGGGTCCGGAAAGCGGTGTGCTTCTGGTCTTCGGGATGCATCTTTATCTGATTGTATCCTGATGAACCGTCCATAAAAGAGAAAACCTCGTGAGTGGACGTGTTATCTATCATTAGCTCGGTTACCGGTACCGGGAAATCGTCCTTTGGACAGGCTTTATTGAGATCCCTGAAATCCACGCATATGCGTACCGTCCCATTCTTCTTCATTACAGGAACGATGTTGGCGATCCAGTCGGGATATTGGACTTCTTGGATAAATCCAGAATCGATCAGCTTCTTGACTTCAGCGTTGATGCTCATCTCAAGCTCGAGCCGCATCCTTCTTGGCGCCTGCTTGACCGGCTTGATATCCGGGGATATTGTTAATTTATGCACAGCAATCTCCGGATCTAATCCCGGCATCTCGGAATAGTTCCACGCGAAGCAGTCTTTATGTCGTAGAAGCACTTTCTTTAACGCAGCCACCCTTTCTTCAGATAGCAGCTCGCTGACAAATGTCGGTCGCGGGTCATCTGCCGATCCCAACTCAATCTTCTTGAGGTTATCTGCAGTAGTATGTATACCATCTTCTAGTTCTTTCGGAGCTGGCGGAAATTCTGAGATCACCTCATCATCGCTGTTCTCAAAGCACCGGGGAAGGTCATCCATGTTCTCGGGCTCTTCTTTTAATATTGTAATCGTATAACAGGTGCGAATCCACTCCTAGGACTGAGATGGATTCGGTTCTGCTCTTGCGGCCTTGGGTTCGTGCTTTTGTGGCGGCGTTACCCTCCAGCCGTCGGATAAAGCGAATCTGCCCCGTTGGTACTGGTCCTCGACCCAGTTCTTGAAGGTGAAGCAGTCTTCGGTAGGATGTCCTATGGCTCGGTGATAAGAGCAATGGTTCAGATGAGACGCCTTGTTAGCTTGCTCAGGGCGTCTAGACTCTGGAAGCGTGATCATTTGATGTTTTAAAGCGAGCTTGAGTAACCTCTTTGTCTTGTCTCGGGGGAAGGAGTACGCTCGACTCATCTTCTTCATGAGGGACAAATCCGAGCCGTGCAATACCCGATCACGTAACTCTGTAATCCTGCATCGTTGTTGTCGGCTCCTTTTTCCGCCTCTTGATTTATTTCTGTCTCTGCGTCGGGCCTTTCGTACAACGGGTTGACAAAGATGAGCATCTTTGTCTTTTGCAGCCTGTTGAAACAGACGTTGCGTCCTGGCCTTCTCGTAGATGGTCATCTCGCGGTTGTGGTCTTCCCGGGCTTTTTGACCCACTTTCCTGATAAGCTTGTCCACTCGTTCTTCAAACGACGGACTCGGCACTTCAATCGCGGGATCTAGTTTTGATGAGGGGTTGGCATTTCCTGACAGGGCGTCTTCCTGTTCATATCAGATTTTTGCATTTTCATACCGCCCAATTTTTGTCACATTGCATATTGGTAGATACTCTTGAGCCGTGTTTGCTAGTCAATTGCAGGATACAGGTTCTCGGTTCTAAAAACGGTGAAATTCATGGAAAACACGACAAAATCCGGGTTCCTGCCAACCACTGAGAAAACACGGTCTCCGCTCTTCATCCGTATGTTGCCAGATACCAGTTTAGGAAGACAAAATGGCAAATCAATGTCGTTTTCATGCACAAGGCTCAATGGCAGCACAAGATCCAAGAAATCTACGCGGAGCTCAAGAAAATCATGACAAAAGACAACACATCCAATCACCCTTTTGGTCAACAGAAATTCTGGAAAAATTGTGAAGAAATTTCCAGAAAATACATATACCAGAATAAAGGGGACATCAAACCAGGGAAAACACAAGAAAATTGGGGAGCCAACTCCTCTATTAGGCCGCGGATCCGCGGCCTAAGCATGCTTAGGCCGCGGATCCGCGGCCTTATGGTGGCGGCATACAGAGAGTTTTCAGGGGTAGAATTGTCTTTTCATTTGGGTTCTGGTGGTTGCCCTAGGTTTTCATTTTTTAGCCTATAAATAGCCCAGAACTTTGTGAAGGAAAGGGTCGATAATCTTGTATTCTCTTTTGTAAGGTTTAGTTGTGTTTCTTCTTTCTCTTCTCATCTCTTCTCCATTAAAACTTGTAATGAGCTTGGTGAGTGAAGAATGGTGAATAAAGAAGATCATTTTATTATCATGCTTGTCTTGCTTTTTCTATAATTGTTGTAATTTTAATTTGTTAACTAGTTGTTTTTATTTCTTGTTGTTTCTTTCTTCTCTCTTTTTTTCTTTATCCTTAATACGACCATGATGCTTACGCTCGATCCTCGCCAAGGTGAGGTCGCAAATAGCTAGTCGTTATCTTCTAATCTCTTTCTTTCTATCTTCCTCTTTTGTTTTGTTTTATTTTTCCGTATCATGATGTGTGAGTAGTTCATACTTGTTAGGGTAGGATAAGGGAAGTTTGAGAGAAGGAAATCTCTCACTCTTTCCTTGCCCAACAGCTTAATTCGACTCCCGTTAATTGAACCACAATCCGCTCCTTACGGCACCCTATCCTACATGATAGCGGTGATTCCGTAGTGAGACCGGTTGTGGTTGAATTAACCGGAGGTTATGGCTAAGAGCCAAGAACGGACGGACAAGCACCAAAAGGAAGAACTTATGCGTTGGAAAGCCTAGCTTATACTCGCAAGTTCCTTCCTAGTCGTGCTAATCCCCGTTGTTGCCGATTACCGTAACACCGATATTAAGAGGGGCAACGAAAGATGTGGAGACTCCTAACTCAAACTAACATAATCCTAACCCTAACAAGCTCTCTTTAAATATCAACTTAACACTTAGATAATCACAAACCAATCTGAAAAACTGGACTTAACTCGTCAAAACACATAGAAAAAGATTCCCATCTCCCTGCGGACGACCCGTACTCAACCGGCTAGCTACAAGCGAAACCGTCTTGATTGCGGTATTTAACTAAAACTTGAACACGCAGAATCGCTAACAATCAAATGGCGCCGTTGCCGGGGAGACGGTAGTTTATTTCTTTGTGTAATTTCGGGTTAATTTGTAAGTATAAATATAACCAAAAAAAAAAAACAAAAAAAAATATACATTGTAAAAAAATCATTTTGTTATTTTTGATTAGTTTTTGTGCAAGTGTGCAGGAAAATACGAAGTTCAAGTTCAGTGCCAAAGACGTGGGAAGATAGACCCACATTTCGCGGCTACACCGCGACGGATTAAAACGAAGCAACGGTCTACTTTAAAAATTTGGAGCAGTTACAGTAAGAAAATCAAGATTCAAAGTATCCAGTCAAGCAGAGGACAACCAACCCAGACCACACCAGAAAAATGGAGCTCCACTTCCTCAACACAGCCGCGGAACCGCGGCATTAGAGCCCTATTGCCGCGGAACCGCGGCCACTTAGTGGTCTCAGGCTTCCAATTTCTCTGTAAGTCTTTCTTGCTTCTTCTCCACTCCTCTGGACTCCAATAAACTGTGTTTTCTGCAGATTTCTTTGCGCAAATTCTTCTCCCCCTTCCAATAAACTGTTCTTGTGCAGGATTCTTTGCGCCGCAAATAAAAATTGTTTGCAGTTGATTTGTTATCGCTTTGCATTATTTAATACGGACTTAAGGGGCTTGAAACCAATTCAGATTGGGTGGGGATTTCATCACCCTTCCCAGGACCCCAAAAATCACAAAAGCATATGCATTGTCCATTGTAAATTAAAAAAATACTAGACTTCAGCCCTAAGGACTTCGCGCTCATTAGGAGAAGATAAACCGTGTTTAGAACCTCGCTTAACGGTATATTGTTTACGGGGTGTCTAGGAAAGTGTTAACGGCGCAACCGCCAAAAGAGAAAGGGTTATTTAATTAAGGAACTTCGCGAAAGCGTTGGACAACCTCTCCTTATCTCTGCACTTACCTGGCCTCGTGATCAGTGTATTTTTAAGCCCGTTTTTCGACACTGTTTAACTTCGACAATCAAGTTCAGGAGCAGGTCTAGTAGACCTAGGTTACCCTAGATCTAGGTGTGATTGTGCATATCTTGTTTGTGATTACTTAAGCCGTATTTCCGTACATATTTCTGTAAATCTCTTTCTAAAAAAACAAAAAAAAAAGAAAAAAATAAAAAACTTTTATAAAAACTTGCCCTTTGTCGCCAAAAATCCATTTTTTTCACCCACCACCCATCGCCTTTCTCCATTGACGTTTTCTTACCCTCACCTTCTCCGCTTTGACTATACTAAACTCGTTTAGTGTATGTCCGTTTGGACTCGGGACACTAGCGCCCGTCTAGTCCGCGTTACGTTAGTCGCTACCGACTACGCGATCGACTCCGAAGTCGATACTCCGTCCACTCCTCTTTCACCCCTTCCTTTGCCGGCCAACTCCGACGTTGACCGGAATTCTGTTCATACATCTTCACCTTCACCTTCACCAACCTCTTCTTCCGCGATGTCAGGATTTAATCCGAACATCTCTTTGACCACCCCTGGATTGGCTCCACCTCCTACGGAGACCAATATCCCACCACCACCGCCTGTTGTAGCGCCGCAGCGAATCGCGCTCCAGGATCGTTTCTATCCCACCCATTCTGCACTTCCCACCTGCCTTTCTCTTCCTCCGGCCAATGGGGACAACTTTGAAATTAAGCCCCACTTCATCAACATGCTTCCACGTTTTCATGGGCTTGAATCTGAAGATGCCTATATCTTCATCAACAAATTTCAAAACGTCTGTGCCATGATGAAAACCACCCAGCTGTCGGACGATGCTATACGTCTACGGGTCATTCCATTCACTTTATGCGATCTTGCTGAAAAATGGCTGTATAGCACCGCTTCCCACTCAATCACCAGCTGGGACGAGTTTGTTAAAGCGTTTCTAAAAAAATTCTATCCGAATCATAAAACCGCAAGGATTCGAAATGAAATCAACCAATTCTCCCAGCTTCCTTCTGAACCCTTCTGGAAGTGCTTTGACCGGTACAAAGACCTTCTTGTTCAGTGTCCTCACCACGGTATAGAGAAATGGCAACTCTGCCAAACCTTATACGAGGGCCTGAACCCAGCAACGAAGCAGTTGTTGGAAACCATCTGTCAGGGCCACTTCCTATCGAAATCTGGCGAGGAAGCGTGGCAGTTCTTTGACGACCTTGCGGAGCAGACGCTACAATGGGAGAGCACCAGACCAACTTCTTCTTCTACCTCCACTTCTACCGGTCAGTCTAGGGTAGGAATTCACCAACTTGATGTCTCTATTGCGATGAAAGCTGAAATGGCTGCAATAACAAGAAAGCTTGAAGCGATAGAGAGCAAATTTTCTTCTCCTGCTCCTGCCCCTGTCTTCCCCTTCGTACCATTTGCGCTTGTTGTTCCGATCCTTCTCACTTGACCGAAGAGTGTCCTTACAATCCACCCTCGCAAGGACAGGATCAGGTCAATGCTGCATTTCAGCAAAGACCAAGGAATGATCCATACTCTTCCACCTACAATCCCGGTTGGAGGAACCATCCCAATTTCGCCTGGAATCAGAATCAGAATCAATTCCAAGGCAACAACTTCCAAAGGCCCCCTCCGCCGCAACAACAAGTGCAACAACAAACTCAACATCAATATCAGCAGCCCTTCCAACCCCAACCTTTCCAAAATCAGACGAACAACTTTGCACCCAACAATTCTTTTCCACCAAACAACTTTGTTCCGTCAAACAACGATAAGGTTTCCTCGCTCGAACGAAGTCTGGAGGCGTTCGTTAAACAATCGACCCAATCCACTGCCAACATCCAGTCTTCCATTCAGTCCTTAGTGCAACACACTGCCGCTCACGGGCAAAGCATCAAAACCATCGAGGCCCAGATTGCACAGCTGAATGCGGCCTTAAGCGAGCGAGAAAAGGGGAAGCTCCCGTCCCAACCACTCCTAAATCCCGGTCACCCACAGAATGTACATGTTGCTCTTGAACAATAGAATCATAATGTGAGTGCCGTGACCACATTGAGATCGGGAAGGATGCTGCAAAACAACATTGGCGCACGGATCAACGATGACACCCCGGCCGCTGCTTTTCCTCCTTCTTCTTCTTCTCCTGCTTCTTTGTCTTCTGAGCCCATTCTCCGTTCTTCACAAGGCTCTCCTTCCTCTTCTTCTGCTTTGAATGGACCTGCTTCTCACTCCACGAAAACACCTATTCTGGAATCCGTTCCAACTCCACAATCTCCTCCTCCAGCATTAGACTCAACCAATTTTCCAAATGTTTCATTTCCAAACCGGTTGAGGTCTAACAAACAAAATCCACAAATGGAGAAGATTCTGGAGTTATTTGAGCAGGTTAACATTAACATTCCTCTTTTAGATGTTGTCCAACAAGTCCCGTCCTACGCAAAAATCATAAAGGACTTGTGCACGAAAAAGAGGAAGTCTCAGGTACCCAAGAAAGTTTTCTTGGCTAGTGCTGTGAGTGATGCCCTTACCCAATCTTTACCACAAAAACGGAAGGACCCTGGCTGTCCTACAATTTCTATTACTATTGGGGATAAGAACATCAACCGCGCACTATTAGATCTTGGTGCCAGTGTTAACCTGCTTCCGTATTCAGTATACGAGCAATTAGGCGTCGGAGAGTTGAAACCCACGCACTGCACTCTCCAAATGGCCGACCGATCGATCACCCATCCTAGGGGTGAGCTAGAGGATGTGTTAATAAAAGTTGGGGACTTCATATTCCCCGTTGACTTCATTGTCTTAGATACACAGCCTGTAGCTAACCCCCGGAATCAAATTCCGGTGATACTCGGTCGCCCATTTCTTGCAACCTCAAATGCTGTGATCAATTGTCGCAATGGTTCGATGAACCTCTCTTTTGGAAATATGACGATTGAACTCAACATTTTTAGGTTGGGGAATCAGCCCGCCGAACCTAATGCTCATATACTGGATGTCTGCTCGATCCAGGAGATCACCCCAGAAGAGTGTGAATTCGAGGAGTTTCTGTTTGATCACGATAATCTTGACGCCACTAGTGCGTTTCTCTTCGAACCTGCTGCTGTTTCTGCGCCCGACAACGACTACGAGTGTTTCACGTTTTCAAACGATCTTAGCTGCGCACAACCCGAGTTTGAATCCTTCGACTTTCCGGATGAGTTACCTGAACCATCCGACTCGGTTGCCTACACTCGCTTTGAACCTTTGCTGGAGTCCTTTGAGTTCGAGACCTTTGCACCAATCTTGCCTTCCATCGTTTCACCTCCAACGCTCGAACTCAAGCCTTTGCCGTCTCACCTTAAGTATGCTTACTTAGGTGAGAACGAGACCCTCCCTGTCATCATTTCGGCTTCTCTAGCTCCAGAGCAAGAGAAAGCCCTTCTCACGGTCTTGCACAGCAACAGGCAAGCTTTTGGCTGGTCCATGGCGGACATCAAGAGGATTAGTCCCCTGATCGTTGAGCATCACATTCATCTGATGGATGATGCCAAACCAGCCCGGGATCCACAAAGACGTCTCAATCCAGTCATGAAAGAGGCTGTGAAGAAGGAGATCGTAAAATGTCTAGATAGTGGTATCATTTACCCTATCTCTGATAGCCAGTGGGTTAGCCCCATTCATGTTGTCCCCAAGAAGTCGGGCATCACGGTCATAACCAACGAGGCGAACGAGTTAATCCCTACTCGCACCCAAACTGGGTGGCGAGTTTGCATTGATTACAGAAAACTCAACGCCGCAACGCGAAAAGACCACTTTCCGCTACCTTTCATTGACCAGATGCTTGAACGATTGGCCGGACACGAGTACTACTGCTTTCTTGATGGCTACTCCGGCTATAATCAAATTCCCATCGCCGAAAAAGACCAGGACAAGACCACTTTCACTTGTCCTTTCGGCACGTTTGCATATCGACGCATGCCCTTTAGGTTATGCAATGCTCCCGCTACCTTCCAGCGGTGTATGATGGGAATCTTCTCAGACATGGTGGAAAAATTTCTGGAGATTTTCATGGATGACTTCTCCATCTTCAGCGATTCCTTCAACGAGTGTTTGCTGCATCTTGACGCTGTCCTTACCCGATGTAAGGACAAGAATCTCACTTTGAACTGGGAGAAATGCCACTTCATGGTGCGCGAAGGTATTGTCTTAGGACATATCATCTCGCAAAATGGCATAGAGGTTGACAAAGCAAAGATTGAGGTCATTTCCAATCTGCCTCCTCCCCGATGCGTCAGAGATATCCGAGCCTTCCTTGGCCATGCCGGTTTCTATAGACGGTTCATCAAGGACTTTAGCAAGGTTGCTAGGCCCTTGACTCTTTTGCTGGCCAAGGACACGCCATTCGACTTCAACTTGAGCTGTGTGACTGCCTTCGAGTCATTGAAAAGCTCACTCACTTCTGCTCCCGTTCTCTCTTCACCTGACTGGACGCACCCATTCGAGATTATGTGCGATGCATCCGACTTTGCCATCGGTGCTGTCCTTGGACAACACATCAACAAGATGCCGCACGTAATCTATTATGCGAGCCGAACCCTGAACGACGCCCAACTCAATTATACAACAACTGAGAAGGAATTCTTAGCTGTTGTATTTGCTTTAGAGAAGTTCAGGCCCTACCTTATCGGCTCTCCAGTCATTGTCTACACAGACCATTCAGCTCTGCGCCATCTTTTTGCAAAGAAAGATGCAAAATCTCGGTTAATCCGTTGGATCCTCTTGCTTCAAGAGTTTGACCTTGTCATTAAGGACAAACGAGGATGTGAAAATGTGGTTGCCGACCATCTCTCACGACTTTCTTCTTCGCCTTCGCTTCCAATTCCGATCAACGACGTTTTCCCGGATGAACAGCTCTTGACAGTACCATGCGAACCCTGGTTCGCAGATATTGTGAACTATTTGGCCACGGGATTACTACCGACCGAATGGTCGAGTCAGGACAGACTTCGCTTCTTATCCCAAGTAAAACACTTTTACTGGGACGAACCATACTTGTTCAAGTACTGTCCCGACCAGATTATTCGTCGGTGTGTCCCTGATGAGGAATTCAAGAGTGTGCTGTCATTTTGCCACGATCAAGCGTGTGGCGGGCATTTTGGGCCCAGAAAGACAGCTGAGAAGATCTTGCAATATGGTTTCTACTGGCCACAACTTTTCAAAGACGCTCATGACTATTGCAAGACTTGCTCCCGGTGCCAACACATGGGCCGGATATCCCGGAGGAACGAGATGCCGCTCCAACCGATCTTAGTTGTGGAGATTTTCAATGTTTGGGGGATAGATTTCATGGGACCGTTTCCCAGCTCTTTCGGAAACTTGTACATCCTTCTCGCTGTTGATTACGTCTCTAAATGGGTCAAGGCTGTGCCCAGCGGAACTAACGACAACAAGGTTGTCGTTAGGTTCCTTAAAGAAAACATTTTCTCTCGTTTTGGGCACCCCCGAGCGATCATTAGCGACAATGGAAGTCATTTCTGCAATAAGACTTTCGAGGCCTTGATGCGGAAATACTCCATTAATCATAAGCTCTCTACGCCCTACCATCCCCAAACCTGCGGGCAGGCCGAAGTTTCAAATCGGCAAATCAAGCAGATACTGGAGAAGACGGTTTCCAAGAACCGTAAGGATTGGTCGCTGAAACTCACTGATGCCCTTTGGGCATTTCGAACCGCTTATAAGACCGACCTTGGCATGTCTCCCTATCGGCTTGTGTACGGAAAAGCCTGCCACCTACCTGTCGAAATAGAGCATCGCGCATTTTGGGCGATAAAGGAGCTGAATCTGTCTCTCGAGGATGCGGGCAGCCATCGGAAGCTGCAGTTGAACGAACTAAGCGAGCTTAGGGATGAGGCTTACGATAACGCAGTTGTCGTTAAAAATCGAACGAAGGTGTTTCACGATAAACACCTTTTGCGCAAAAACTTCGTACCTGGTCAGCAGGTACTGCTTTACGACACCCGACTTCACTTCCATCCAGGAAAGCTCAGATCTCGCTGGAAAGGGCCGTATTTTGTGCGGAATGTATATCCGCAGGGCGCTGTGGATTTGGAAAATCCAAAGGACGGTTCATTTTTCAAAGTGAACGGACACCGATGCAAACCGTACCTTAGCGCCGAACCAACAGAGGAGCTCCTGTTCTTACAGGAGCCGGTTTACCCTGAATGATCTTCCTCTGCCTACCTCCAAACTTCGGTTATCCAGCCAAGAACAGTGGACACTGTTCCAAATAAGTTTGGGGGTCTGTATAAACCATTTTGTATATATTTGTGTATATTCTTTTTCTTTTTCTTTTTCTTTAAAAACAAAAACAAACAAAAATTGATTATCGCTAACCGACAATTTTGACCCTTCAAATGATCTCTTCATGCAACGACAGTGAGGACACTGTCCAGTTTAAGTTTGGGGGTACGCTCGGTACGCATTTCTTACCTTCGCATTCATATGTATATTTTGCATCTGCATATTAAAATCCATAAAATCCATAAAAATCTGAAAATTTTCTAAAAACATAAAAACTTTTCTGTCAAGTTAGCTAGTGGGAGGACTCTGATTCAACATTTCGACGGTTTTATTTGATAAAATAAGAATAAATAAATCTTATGTTTAGATTTTGAAAACCTGAAAGATAACCCTCCTTTAAAGATAACTATAGCTGATATACATCTTTACATCACACTACACGTGTCGTAAGTTTTTGGAAATTAGATGACAAGTCTTTTTATGTCTAAAAACTTTTAAACAGATAAATGATTTTCTGAGGATCAAATAGGTTTGTTCTGAAATAAGTAATGTCAAGAATAGTTTATGAAGTAAAGCGAATATGAAGGAATGTATTGATGCCTTAATTGGAACTAAGTCTGAAAAATAACCCATCTGGAACTTGATTGGAATGATTACATACCAAAACCCACTAAACACGTCTTTTATCCAAAAAATAACTGAACTGCCGGTTATATCTCCGTTCATATTAAATCATATGATTTTCACGCCAAACTGTCTTTTGTTTTTGGACCTAGTTAACTTGAGTAATTAAGTCCGCTGGGGTGTTTCTACACCTAATGCCCTAAAACCAACTGGTTTGGGTGCATTGGCCCAAAGCTCGCTAAGAAGCCTAGAAAGTCCAGATTAAAACAAAGTCAAGCAAGTGTTCTCTCCGAGTTAAAATTCCTAACGGTTCTTTGTGTGAGAATAATCTTGATTAAAGACAGGCTTTTATAAAAAAAATTTAGCGGAGATATGAAGGTTTTATTCTATGATAAAGACTATTGCACGTTCACAGAGGTGTGTATGAAATGAAAACAAGAAAAAGGTGGAGTGAAGAATAAGACCTAGTTTCCTGTTAGGGAAGATAGAAATTCTGAAGTTGAAACTTTACTGGAAAACGAAACTTGAAAAATGATTAACTCTTTATAAAATTTATGTGATCCTTTTAAAATTGTTATCTAGGCTTTAGTGTGCGACATGATGACTTTAATCGATCCTTCTTGAACTTAGCGACACTATTTGCACTGCACGTAAAGACATATAAAATCTGTAGTTAAATAAGAAGCGAGGTGTGAAAAATAAAGGTTCGATAGTCTAGACTTAGGATTATAGAATTGTTATTTTCTGAAACAAAACTTTAGGGTTTGAATCTTAGTTATTTTACAAACCAACTTGACCGGATTTTGTGGGTAGTATCCGCTGAAAACCCTCAGGAGACAACACTCCTCCTACTAGGGACACCTAGAGGTTTAACGGCTTGTTGCATATGCTCAGTGCAATCGCGTTCCCTGCGAAAGTGAGGTTAGGAAATTTTTTGTGAATAAGTTGGCTTTGCTCGGGACGAGCAATTGATAAGTTTGGGGGTATTTGTTCATATCAGATTTTTGCATTTTCATACCGCCCAATTTTTGTCACATTGCATATCGGTAGATACTCTTGAGCCGTGTTTGCTAGTCAATTGCAGGATACAGGTTCTCGGTTCTAAAAACGGTGAAATTCATGGAAAACACGACAAAATCCGGGTTCCTGCCAACCACTGAGAAAACACGGTCTCCGCTCTTCATCCGTATGTTGCCAGATACCAGTTTAGGAAGACAAAATGGCAAATTAATGTCGTTTTCATGCACAAGGCTCAATGGCAGCACAAGATCCAAGAAATCTACGCGGAGCTCAAGAAAATCATGACAAAAGACAACACATCCAATCACCCTTTTGGTCAACAGAAATTCTGGAAAAATTGTGAAGAAATTTCCAGAAAATACATATACCAGAATAAAGGGGACATCAAACCAGGGAAAACACAAGAAAATTGGGGAGCCAACTCCTCTATTAGACCGCGGATCCGCGGCCTAAGCATGCTTAGGCCGCGGATCCGCGGCCTTATGGTGGCGGCAGACAGAGAGTTTCAGGGGTAGAATTGTCTTTTCATTTGGGTTCTGGTGGTTGCCCTAGGTTTTCATTTTTTAGCCTATAAATAGCCCAGAACTTTGTGAAGGAAAGGGTCGATAATCTTGTATTCTCTTTTGTAAGGTTTAGTTGTGTTTCTTCTTTCTCTTCTCATCTCTTCTCCATTAAAACTTGTAATGAGCTTGGTGAGTGAAGAATGGTGAATAAAGAAGATCATTTTATTATCATGCTTGTCTTGCTTTTTCTATAATTGTTGTAATTTTAATTTGTTAACTAGTTGTTGTTATTTCTTGTTGTTTCTTTCTTCTCTCTTTTTTTCTTTATCCTTAATACGACCATGATGCTTACGCTCGATCCTCGCCAAGGTGAGGTCGCAAATAGCTAGTCGTTATCTTCTAATCTCTTTCTTTCTATCTTCCTCTTTTGTTTTGTTTTATTTTTCCGTATCATGATGTGTGAGTAGTTCATACTTGTTAGGGTAGGATAAGGGAAGTTTGAGAGAAGGAAATCTCTCTCACTCTTTCCTTGCCCAACAGCTTAATTCGACTCCCGTTAATTGAACCACAATCCGCTCCTTACGGCACCCTATCCTACATGATAGCGGTGATTCCGTAGTGAGACCGGTTGTGGTTGAATTAATCGGAGGTTATGGCTAAGAGCCAAGAACGGACGGACAAGCACCAAAAGGAAGAACTTATGCGTTGGAAAGCCTAGCTTATACTCGCAAGTTCCTTCCTAGTCGTGCTAATCCCCGTTGTTGCCGATTACCGTAACACCGATATTAAGAGGGGCAACGAAAGATGTGGAGACTCCTAACTCAAACTAACCTAATCCTAACCCTAACAAGCTCTCTTTAAATATCAACTTAACACTTAGATAATCACAAACCAATCTGAAAAACTGGACTTAACTCGTCAAAACACATAGAAAAAGATTCCCATCTCCCTGCGGACGACCCGTACTCAACCGGCTAGCTACAAGCGAAACCGTCTTGATTGCGGTATTTAACTAAAACTTGAACACGCAGAATCGCTAACAATCACTTCCTCTTCATCAAAGGTATATATGGCGTAATTACTGTGGGCCCGTCCCCGTTTTCCGGTTCTCGCGTATCCAAGCCCAAGTGTTTCCATTTTCCCGTTGGGCAATTTGCGTTGAGTCCCAGGGACATCCCAAATCTTGTTGTAGAACCGAGCCTGCCGAACAGTCTGTTTTAAGGGTACTCCCTGGCGCTTCAATAGCTTCTTTAATCCATTTGTATAATATCTGGGCAGACGGATGGGTTGGAGCCTGTCGAGTGGGGAATCCGCGCCATGCCAGATCTCTTTCTCTACTTTCGACTCTGAGGATCGGTAGAATAGGATCACCTTCTCACCCCTTTGCCTGGGAGGGACGTAAAATGTTCGCAGGTCCTGCACATTGTGAGCTTGAAGTGTGTCGAGATCCTTGTAGTGTTCTCGCGGTACCATGGCGATTTGCAAACTATAGTCATCGCCAGGGGGTGCTTGTATTGACAGCCGATTGGAGAACACGGCGTTAACTTCATCTTCTGAATCACTTCCGAAGACCAACATGGGGGTGGACGTCCCCAGGTTGTTGCGTTGAGATGGCCCGGCACAAACTATCTCTTCCTCTTCTTCGGTATCGCTCCCGAAAACAGGGATGGTGGCGGCGGTTTTGTTCTCTGGGTTGCGACACCTTTCTGTATCCTCGCAATCTGGCAAAAAGTACTTCGCATCTTCGTATTTGCGGACTTCGTTCATGGAAAATGGGTTCAACTCACCTGTTACGGTATACTCGAAACCATCCTTAAAGTACTTCATACACTGATGTTGCGTAGAAGGGATGATGTTGTACTCGTGTAGCCAAGGACGACCGAGCAAGGCATTGTAGCAGGTCTTGGCGTCAATGACATGGAATTTGATGTCTGTGACGAGAAGTCCAAAGCGTAATGTTTGTATCACGGATCCGAGAGTCCGTGACGATTGTGAATCGAAACCGGAAATGGTAATCTTGTCACGAGCGAGGTGTTGCACACTTATGCAGATTTCCTTTAACACCTGAACGTTAAGGAGATTGACGGAGGATCCATTATCCACTAGGATCTTGCCTATCTTGATATCATGGCAGTATCCAGAGACATATAGGGGACGGTTGTGGTCGCACGTCCCGAGAAGGAGGTCTTCATCACCGAAAGTGATGTCGGCCGTGTGCACTTCCTCCAGTTCATCCTTTCAGTGGTGAGGAAGGCTTGGAATTGCTCAGGTTGTTGTAACGCTTTAATCAGTGACTCTCGCGCTTCTTTTGATAGTAGGAGGGCATCGAGAATGCTAAGCTGAGAAGGTAGCTTCCTTAGGTGTGCCAGGATATTGTAGTCCACCTTACCCTTCCTGGGGGGGTCTTTGGTAGTCAGCTCTTTCATGACTTGGTCATCTAAAGTGATATCCTCAGTGACCTTTTCCTTTCCCTTATCTTTTCTACTCGCAGGCCCGAGATTCTTTTCTGGGAGTGTGCGATTGCGCAGCTGAATGTTCTCGCAGGCCTTTGATCTCTCCTCTTTCCCTAAAACGGATTCTTTAAAGAGAGGGACCAGAGCCATTTCTTCATCAGAGTCGCTCCCAAAAGTGAGAACTTGTGACCCCCCGGCGTTAACCACGCAACAGTTGCCAGTAGTTCTGTTGTGCCCATCGACAGTACTTCTTCGTTCCCGACGGATCTTGCGTTTCACGCGCTTAAAATGTTGCCGACGAGCAACATATCCTTGCCACCATCTCTTAAAGGCGTCGCACTCCTCTGTGGGGTGTGAAATTTTCCGATGATATGCACAATAATCAGGGTGCCTCTCCACCCCATTGAGCGTGTTTTCTTCCGAGGGTGGTAACTTCATTCCCATTGACATGGCTTTGGCAAACCTTTTCCTCGTCTTGAATATCTTTTTGTCTACTTCGGATGCCTTTCGCTCTGGCAGGGGTAGTTCAACTCTTTCGTTCAGTCGCCCGCATTTGGTTCCTTCTGACGCTGCCATCTCATGCTCCTAATCCGCTTTACTCTTTAGACGAATCTCGTCTAGAAAGGCATTGATCATCTCATTTGTTGGCCATGCACGCTCTGGTTTAGGCTCCGTCTCCAGCTTCTTAGTGCCAGGAGTTTTTTCATCGTCGGTAAACGAGTGGGATATTACGTTACAACTCGCCACATATCCCTCGGATTCATCCGACGAGCTCTCTCCATCATCGTCCTCTTGAAAGATGTGGCTGAGGAACTCTTGCAGCGTGACAGGAGTTCGCGCCTTTTGATTGTACTCTTCCAGCGCGTCGATTTGCTTCTGCAAGTTCGTGCGCTCGTCTCCAAGCTTCACGGGCTTCTTGGATTTCTTCTTCTTTTTCTTTGAAGATTTTGACGGCTGGGCGTGAGTATTTGGGCCATTATCGCGAGTCTTCGTAGTTGGGCGGGGCTTCAACATCCCTTCGATCGCAGGACACGCATGAAGGTCTCTCAGCATTCTTTTGGTTTTAGTTGATAGCACGACCTCCCATGGAGCTTCTTCAATAAAGGAACAGGTTGCCCCCAGTGTATCTGCTTTCTTAGGAGTATGTGGCTGTGGTGGGTTCACTTTCCACTTTTCGGACAGTATAAACTTCACCTGGAGGTACTGATCTTCAATCCATCCTTTGAAGACGAAGCAATCTTCGATCGGATGACTTACCGTTTGATGGTAAGGGCAATAATTAGGGTTATTCACCTCGGTGGGTTGCGGCGGTCGTCTTGGATTTGGTAGGTTTATAAGTCTGTTGCGTACTGCCGGCTCGAATAACCGTTTCGTCTTGTCTCGTAGGAATGAGTAGGGGCGCTTCATCTTCTCGTTATAATACCGGCGTCTTTCTTCCAGTTGATCTGCCGGTTTCGGGGCGTTAGGTTGCTGTTGGGCATTCGCGACGAAGGTTGCCCTTCCTTTACCCTTGTCATTCCGAGGTTCCGACTTCGGGGGGGGATGGTCTATGACCCATCTGGTCCATCTGAGCCAACTTGTCGATTAAAGCATGGAATGTGGTTGGCTTAAAGAACATCATAAACTGGGAGATAGTTGCGTGGGGGTCTAGGGTTCCCACGAACATGCCCACTGCGGGTGCTTCCTCAATGCGTTGTTCGCATCTCGACCACAAATTCCGCCAGCGTATAGCATACTGGACCCAGGTTTCGCCTGGTTTTACCCTGGCGTTAATCAGTGCTGTTATTGGAGTGCGTCGCTGGCACTTGCGAATCGCTGAGTGAATAACAACTCCATTTCAGCGAACGTCTTGATAGAATCGTTCGGGAGTTCCGAATACCATTCGAACGCTGCTTCTGATAAGCTGCCCACGAACTGGCGAAGCAACAGTTTATCATCACCGCCGGTGTTGCCGCAGAGGGCCCGGAACTGGGCAACATGTTGATGGGGATTGCCGGTTCCCTTATACACGTGGAATTTTGGTATCGTATAGCCCGGCGGGTATTTGATTTGGTTGTACCAGCTTGGATACGGCCGGCCCGTCTTTACGACTTGACCAGCTGTCTCAGCCGCATGATGAACCCGGATTTGCTGGGCTATATAGTCAACCAAATCAGCTTTAGAGATTGCCTCCTCCTTGGCCGTTGAGAGGGCCGGTGGTGGATTTGACGTTTCTCCTCGGTCGTCTTCAAGAACGATTGGGGGATCCTCGGCGGGTAGGTCCTGCTGGATCATCATTCCTATCATATCTTGGAAGAGAAGGCCCATACGCTGTATGTTGGTTACTTGTTCGGCCGCCTCTTTGTCCTTTTTCTCCACTATCCGGCGAAGGAATTCAGCGTCGGTTTCTTCCTCCTGGCGTGCGTCTGAGGATGTTTCTGGGTTTTCTTTTGGCCCGGTAAGTGCGGCCATAGCATTCATCATTTCTTGGAGCTTTTGCTGTTGCTCCTGAGCTTTGGTCACAGACCGTGTAAGCGGTCTATGACCCGTGGACGCACGGCTGTCTTCTTTTCCTGACGCCATGTATACGGTGTGGACCATCATGCCCCCAGACTTAGGGCGTCTGGGCTCAGTGCTATTAGCTGTCGTTGCAGGCTGGGGGATCTTCTCTGGCTTCCTCCTTTTATGAGCCATGGAGGTTGAAGGGGCCATCGAGGTGGGTGTCCAGACAGCCTTTCGGGGTTTAGCCTGGTGATCAGCTTCCGGTTGTATTTTCATCTTCTTGTGCTGGCGGGAGAAGTTTGGATCGATGATCGAATCTCGGACCTGCCGCCAAACCTTATAGATTTTGGAGGACAGCCGTTGAGGGGATCGGGGCTGTTCTGATTTTATTTCCACAACCTTTTTTAATGGGGGAGGGACCTCTTTAGCACTGCAGTAGGAGAATTCCTTCGCACCTTATTCAGCATCTCGAAGCTGTTCCCAGTTGGAACAGCAGCATTAACTTCTGCCATCGGGGCTGATGGAGTTAACCCAGAGGGGGAGTTGCCCCCAGCCTTTCTTACTCGGCGCCAATGGCGACGTCGAGCATGTCGAGCGGACGGCGTTGGTTCAGCGGTAAGAATGGTTTCGTCTTGCCCCTGTGTAGGTGGGGGGTCGCTGTTGGTGTTAGCCTGTCAAAGACCGACGTCCTTTGGGTAGCAGGGGCAGAAGCTGAAGCCGTCAATCTTGTAAAGATCGACTTTTTGGCCGGAGAAGCCGCCTTGGCGATTTCGGGAGCAGGAGCGGCCACTTTCTTAGAAGCAGCCTTCTCTGGGATTGTAGGCCCCATAATGGGTCCACCGGATTTCTGGCCCAATCTAGAGAAGACCGAGGCGCTGATGTTGGGCGATCCGTTGAGAGGAGCCGCAGCAGGGGTAAGGCGATCAAAGAACGACTTCTTGAGAGCTTTCTTTGTCAGCACCGGTGCCGTGAAGCTTGTTGGCGGGAGCATAGTCCCGAAGAACAATCCGGTAGTGGCCTGAGTCACCTGGTCCACCGGCATTGTGAATAACGAAGCAGCTTGGGGTCCGTAGGCTATACCTCCTGGCGAGGCAAAGCGTTGGTCGCAATTGCAGTCTGAGCAGTTGGAGAATTTCACGGAAGTAGAAGCCATCGATCCTTTGCTTTCTGCAATAAGCAAGACGCCAATTCTTAGTATCTTGAAACCCAAGGGCAACCGTTAGCGAACCGCGATTGGTTCGCGAATCACGACACACGAAGTGTGGAGAGGAAAGAGGAAAAGGTCCCACCGGGCATGCCAGAATCTGTTCCCCTCCGAACGGCGGCCGAGACGCGGGGACGTCTATGCCTGAGGTTCGGGGCAGATGCTAATTGGTGCGATCCGTCCACCTCTCCAAAGATGCCAAGTTGATTTATGGCACCATGAATCGAAGGTTTAAACGGATGCGTCCGATGTAGCAGACTTCGTCAGATTCCCCCTCGCACGAGGGGTTTTTTATTGTGGGGACGCTCTTCCCTGCAGGCGCAAGCCCCTGCAGTTAATTACGCTACCGCGTTGCGGTAACAACTTTCTCCTTCTCCAGATGGTCACTTCGTGTCGTGTGTGTTTGTTTTGTTTGTGGTTGCCCGTGGATTGTATACGGAGACTGAGTTATGTCGTCGCCCCTAGGACGTGGACTAGTCCAAATACGTATTATCTTAGATTTGGGTTTGGGGGTTTGGTTTGAGGATACGTTAGCCATATTTGAGGCTAAGATCAACTCAAACGTTTGTTAAGGATACGTTAGTCTAACTTGAGACTAAGATCAACTTAACGGGATCGTTTAGATCCGACAAAAGAGCATTTGGGGCTCTATTGTTCCAGTTTAGGGACATAGTGGTCCATTGAATGTATGGCCGTCGGGACCCATCACCTCTCTTACGACGTTGAAGGATTACAACGACAAATGTCAGAGGAGTTCAGAGATGTACCCTTGAGCCAAAGTTGATTGGGGGAATCTATAGTCCAGTTTGAGACTAAAGTCTGTTTGAAAGGTTTAAGGATACGTTAGCCATATTTAAGGCTAAGATCAACTTAAACGGGATCGTTTAGATCCAACAAAAGAGCGATTGGCTCTATTGTTCCAGTTTAGGGACATAGTGGTCCATCGCTAGTTTAAGGACATTGCGGTCCATGGGTAGTTTAAGGACATTGCGGTCCATTGTTAGTTTTAAGACATCTCGGTCAAGGTTAAGGACGTCGTAGTCCATGGGTTTAAGGACCCCACAGTCCATTGTTAGTTTTAAGACATCTCGGTCAAGGTTAAGGACGTCGTAGTCCATGGGTTTAAGGACCCCACAGTCCATATCAATGCGTGGTCACCGGGACCCGTCACCTCTTTGAAGACGTTGAGGGATTACAATGCCAAGTATCAAAGGAGTGAAGAGATGTACCCTGGAACCGGAGTGGATTAAATAGTCTTCGGCCCAATTTGGGATCAAGACCAATTAATTATGTTATGAGCCCATTAGCCCAGTTAATTACGAATTGAGGACTTATGGCCAGCTTGGGCTAAGTCCACTTATGTCTGGAATATGGGCTTCCTGTTGGTCCCTTGAAGGAGAGGCTTTGCCTCTATCCATTCGGCCAATTGGGCCGGTGTCTAGTGTTAAACACTAAAGACGAATCAGTGTTGAACACTGGGAATAAGATTGATAAGTTAGTGTTTCAACACTAAAAGAGACCAGTGTTAAACACTGTCAACAGGAGTCCCAAACTAGTGTTGAACACTACGGTAATCAGTGTTGAACACTGCAAATATAGTTCTGTGCTTAGCGTTACACTAAGGCCAAACAATGTTTTATCACTGAATTCAGGGGTTCCGTTTTAGTGTTAAACACTAAGGCAAGAGGGGTCACGTGGCAACACGTGAGAGCGCCCTCCCTTCACTTGTTCTTCTGAGACTATGCATCTTTTTAGAGCATCATGTGCCATCACGTGACGGGGATTCAAGCGCTTGTGTGTTAAAGCTTCTGTCAAGGGTCACGTGAGTCACGTGAGGCACTGCCTCCAGAGGGCTTTCTATAGATCTTTTGGGGGGGAGGGTCACGTGGTGGCACGTGACCCTGCCTCTATGTATGTTGTTTAGAAAATCTGTTAATCTTTTTCCTCGTAGGGTTCAACCTTAATAAAAGCTTTAAATTCCAGAGGAATTAAATTCCTACTTCGTTTTGAAGATTTATATTCTGGAATAGAGTTGAACTCTGAATTTTCTGTAGGAATTAAATTCCTCATATACATGAAGAACCGAATAGGGTTAAACCCTAATGAAGGCTTTAAGGAACTAAACTCCCATTCTCTGTTAAAGAATTATGATTAAGGGAATTAAACTCCCGTTGTTTCAACAGAACTAAGTTCTTAATCAGGGTTAAACCCTGTTTCTTTTCATTCTGAAGGAATTAAATTCCCATAACACAGGGTCAAACCCTAATTTTATTTTAAAGGAATTAAATTCCTATAGTTCTGTGAGAATTAAATTCTCGTGCTTCCATTCCCTCTCTATGCTTTGGATCTGCATGGCAGGATCTCAACCCATTGAGAATTAAATTCTCAACTCAAGGGGAGATGTGCACTTTACAGATCCTCCATCAAAGAGAGAAGAAATATATCCTTCTGTTTTATATCAGAGTTAAACTCTGTTGAGAATTAAATTCTCTTTTCTTTCAAGAAGCCTTCCCTTTCTTAGCTAGGTTTTCTTTTGCAGAAGATCCAAATTCCTCAAAGTATCAAGGCTCTCCTCTTTTTCTTCCTTCTGCCTCTCTATATCCATTTTTTGCGTGTCTCTTGGCTCCTACTTATAGGAGAAGCAACCGAATCAATTGGTTTTTTGACGAATCTTCATTGAGAGATTTGATTTGCATCCATCATTCGTTTTGGACCTTTGGATTATTAGGTGAATTTTATTCACCATTGGATTTCAAATCCAAGGATTCTCCTTTGTTATTTTTGTTAGATTTAAAGGGGAAATCTTTCCAAATTTTGAGATTTTCCCATAGATAGATGATATTTAATCTCCTCTAAATCTTTAATCCAGTCGGTTGCTTTTGGAAAGATTTGAGAGTTCTTTTCTCAGAATTCAATTCTGTTAACAAATGGGCTTTGAAGTCGGTCACGTGTGGCCACGTGACCCTTGGTCACGTGTGGGCACGTGACCCCCTTGGAACGAGCTTTCTTCTTTCTTTCTGCGCTTTACTTTCTGCTCTCTGTTTAGCTGTCACGTGCCACCACGTGACAACTGGTCACGTGTGAGCACGTGACCCTGGCATGGAGCCTTCTTCTCGATTTAACCGGAGAATGAGTCTGATGTTTTGAGTGTCACGTGCTCCCACGTGACCCTGGTCACGTGGGAGCACGTGACCTCTTCTGAAGCCTTTTTCTTGATTTGATCAGGGAACCGTTGTGTCTTTGCCGCTGCTTTTAGATGTCACGTGCCGACACGTGACCCAGGTCACGTGGGAGCACGTGACCCTTTCTGAAGCCCTTTTCTTTGATGCAGTCGGGAAGCTGAATTTGCCTTGCCGATGCTTTTAAATGTCACGTGCCAACACGTGACTGCTGGTCACGTGGGAGCACGCGACCCTTCTTCGTAACCTTTCCTGATTTTAAATCAGGAAACAAGCCTCCTGACTCGCATCGACTCGCAGAGAAACCAGTGTCTCCGTGGGAAATTCTCGATTCGTTTCAACACCAGGGAAACAAATAATCTCTGGCAAATACCTCAACTCAGGGAAACCAGTGTCCTTGACGAGAGCCTCCTGATTCGCGTCGGTTCGCAGAGAAACCAGTGTCTCCGCGGGAAATTCCCGATTCGTCTCAACTTGCAAGATGAAGCCTCAGGCAGCAGGGATTAAAAAACTTGCTTCCTGAACAATGGGACCCTGCAAGTTGGTCTAAAACGGTCTCTTGCATACTATTCACGGGTCTCACTCTCCAAAGTCGAGTTTCGACAGGGAGGGAAACAACCGCTTACGGGTCCTCTCGACTCGTAAGAGGGAAAATTCTCTTATAAGATCCTTACGACTTATAAGAGAAAACACATTTAGGAATCCTCACGATTCCTAAGGAGAAAACCCACCTACGAGATCCTCTCGATCCGTAGGGAGAAAAGTCTCTATAAGACCCTCACGGCTCATAGAGTTAAAAAGTCTTAGGCGGCATATCTGAACCTACAGCCCAAGCCATCGCTATCTCGTGAAGAAATCAAGATGCTTACTCTATTATCTGCCAATTATGTTTATCAAGACAGCATGCTGAGAAAGAAGAGAGTGACAGAAGGAGCATCCGATTTACATTTGATCAAGTGTTCGAGACTCACTCATTCATGCATAGGCGAAAGACTCAGAACGAAAAATAAAGACAAGCTGGGATAAATTTTTTTCCATTAATATCGCCAAAAATTCTTACAATCATAAAGCAATAAACGAGAACTATTATTACAATGGAATAACCTCAGATCCAGGGCACGGGTTGAGGAAATCAAAAGTAAGGCCATCCAGAGTTCTTCTGGCCTTTCTGATTAGTCTTGTGCGCAGCCTCTCGCGT
This sequence comes from Agapanthus africanus, assembly GCA_030015575.1. Lineage (NCBI taxonomy): Eukaryota > Viridiplantae > Streptophyta > Magnoliopsida > Asparagales > Amaryllidaceae > Agapanthus > Agapanthus africanus. Next base: position 189,860,031 of record JASDDO010000019.1, on the reverse strand, counting down.
TCCTGTGTGTCAAGATCCTCGGCAAGCCCTCCAGCCTTCGATAAGCAGCGACTATCGTCGTCTGCTGGAAAATTTGATGCAGGATGTCGATGAGGCTATCCCGCCGCTTCTTCGAGATCAGCCCCGACAGGTACACTGAATGTACCTTGTCTTCGGCATCATCCAACGCATTAAGCGGTAGGGCCTCATGAAACCCCGGGAGTGCCCTCCAAATTGCTCATAATACGACTTTCAAGTGAGCAGAGCGGCGGGGGAGCAGCCAACCAGCACGTACGTTCAGACGACCCATGACAGCCGCACACTGAGCATCCGTGAACTCTTGGTTTTGATGACGGCCCTGTGCGCGGATATCCTCGTAGGTGATGAACTCGTGCAAACTGTATAGACGTACCGCCATAACGCCTGGAGGAAACATCACAGGAAGATTAGCGATAAAAAATACACGGAGGGTTAAGACTCCTCGAGAGCAATGCTCTGCAAACCAGGAGTGACTGTCAAAGTCCTAACAAGGGGGATTTAAAGAAATCCCCCGAGAACTCTAAGATCCTTACTATTAAAAGATGATATAATCCATTAAATAAAAAACTCCATTTTCAATTTTCATTATCCATATTTAAACTCTTAAGAATCCATCATCTTTTCTAAGATCAAAGAGATCTATGTTTTACCAAATATACAAAGTTCTGTTCAGGGTTTGAGAAACCCTGAAACAGATTCTTGAGAACAAGGTTCTATTTGGTGGAACCCTAAAGGGTTTTTTCTGTAGATCAAAGATCTATGAGAGCAAAGCTCTATTAATTAAAATTGATTTAATTCAAGATTAATTCTTACCTAAAAAGTTTCTTTTAAAGAAAATCTAACTCAGAGAGTTCTTGAAGGCAAGAGCAAAGCTCTGAAGTTTTTGAAAGTAAAAATCTTAAAGATGATAATCATCTATGAAGGACCAAAGGTCCTATATATAGGCATCAAACGCCCTTTCAACTTCCAAAAGTTACCGCAACGGTTGGAGTTCTGCCACCGTTGAGCTCGCGTTTGGGGCCACATGAGCGCAACGGTGGAGGGGCATTTGTTTCCCCCAATCAGAGCAAAACTCAGTTGAAATTCAAAATTCAAATTTTAAAGCAACGCTTCAAATCCCGGGCGCAACGCGTCACGTGTCAGGCGCTGATACGTCAGCACAGCGCCCGAGGCAGCGCGCCCAATCAGAGAAAAGCTCTATTTAAAGCAAAATTAAAGGATGCAACGCTTCAGTTGCGCAAGCACTGCGCTGCGCGACACGTGTCAGCGCAGATGCGCTGCGCTTCGCGCTGCGCGACACGTGTCAGCGCAGACGCGCTAGCGCATTTGCGCTGCGCTTCGCGCTGCTTGACAGTGCAGACGCGCTAGCGCAGTTGCGCTGCGCTTCGCGCTGCTTGACACTTGTCACTCGCTGGGGCATTTGCGCCAAACAGAATTAAGATTTTAAAGAAATCTTTCTATTCTTGTTAAAACAAGAAAATTGTCTTCTGTAAAACAGAAGCCCTTGGATCAAAGATCCAACGGTGGGGAAAATTCCCCAAATCACTCAGAGAAAAATCTCTTTAACAAATTTATGGGCACTATATAAAGGACCGTAGACTTCAATTCAAAGGCATCAACATTGGTGAGAAATCAAGAACTTCAAACAGAGAAAACTCTGAAGAAATTTCAGGAAAAAGGTTAAAAAAAACCTTTATAAAATAGAAGAAATTTCTTCTAATAGATCATTGATCTAAGAACAAGATCAATGATCTTCACATAATAAACAGTGCTTTGCACTTCTTATGAACCACCGGTTCTTTAAAACAAGAAAAACAAGAAATACTTGTTTTCTTTGATTCTAATTAGATCAAAGAAAACAAACAGTGCTTTGCACTTTGTCATGAACCATTGGTTCTAAAAGATTCTCAAATTATAGTGCCTTGCACTTGCAAACTGCGCTGTTGCGCTCCTGGATTGGCGCAAACCACCAGAGAGGGCCACGTGTCAGCATATGAACCATCCGCGCTATGCGCTTTTGAAATAGAGCCTTGCTCTCTGGAATTGGCGCAACTCACCAGAGCGCGCCACATGTCAGCAGTGCAAGCGCAGCGCATTGGCGCAGCGCATTGCACTTGCGTGACACGTGTCGTCACTACAAGCATTTGCGCTCTCTGATTGGTGCAAAGCGCCTGACAAATGCAATGCATTTCCTAAAGGGCCAGGCCCAAATCAAAAAGACCTAGTAGGCCTAATTAAATTGCAATGCAATAAAAAGGGCAAAGCCTAAACAAAATTGATGCTCTGCATCATTCATAAATAGGCAGAGCCCAAACAAAATAATAAAAATGCTATGCATTTTAAAAAGGGCAGAGCCCAAACAAAGTAGATGCTCTGCATCATTTATAAAAGGGGCAGAGCCCAACCAAAACAAAGAAAATAATGCAGTGCATTACTTAAAAGGGGCAAAGCCCTAGCACAGGTATAATAGGCTAAAGAAAAAAGAATATTGAAACTGGACTTAGCTCAATCATGGCCGTAAGTCCTCAAATTAAATTGACTGAACACGACTGCTCTCTAAATCAATTTACCTCCGGTTCGAGGGTACATCTCCGAACTCCTCTGACACCTATCGTTGTAATCCTTCAACGACGTCAGAGAGGTGACGGGTCCCAACGACCACATATCGATATGGACTGCGGGGTCCTTAAACTCGTGGACCGAAACGTCCTTAAACTAATAATGGACCGAAACGTCCTTAAACTAATGTCGGACCGAAACGTCCTTAAACTAATGATGAACCACCATGTCCCTAAACTGGAATATGGACCGAAACGTCCTTAAACTAATGATGGACCACCACGTCCTTAAACTGGCGATGGACCACCACGTCCCTAAACTGGAACATGGACCACCACGTCCCTAAACTGGAACAATAGAGCCTCCAAATGCTCTTTTGCCGGATCTAAACGGTCCCGTTTAAGTTGATCTTAGCCCTAAACACGGCTAACGTATCCTTAAACATTCAAATGGAATATAAAACTCCAAATCGACTTTGGTTCAAGGGTATATCTCTGAACTCCTCTGACACCTATCGTTGTAATTCTTCAACGACGTTAGAGAGGTGACGAGTCCTGACGGCCATATAATAAATGGATCACCATGTTAAATTGATCTTAGTCTCAAACAGGACTAACGTATCCTTAACGAACGTTTAAGTTGATCTTAGCCTCAATACGGCTAACGTATCCTTAAACTAAAAACACCAAACCCAAATCTAAGTAAATACGGATTTGGACTAATCCACGTCCTACGGGCGACGGCATTACTCAGTCTCCGTATACAATCCACGGGCAACCACAAACAAAACAAACACACACGACACGAAGTGAAATTCTGGAGAAGGAGAAAGTGGCTACCGCGTTGCGGCAGCGTAATTAACTGCAGGGGCTTGCGCCTGCAGGGAAGAGCGTCCCCACAATCAAAAACCTCTCTAGCAAGGGGGAATCTGACGAAGTCTGCTACATCGGCCGCATCTGTCTAAACCTCCGATACACGGTGTCATAAATCAACTTGGCATCTTCGAAGAGGTAGACGGATAAAACCATATAGCATCTGCCCCGAATCTCAGGCTAGACGTTCTCACGTCATCTCGGCCGCCATTCGGAAGGGAACAGCTGCATAGTGATCGTTCACATTGAGACCTAGCGACTATTCTGCATTGGTGATATATATTAGTGTTAGTGATTGTGTTATGGCAGATACGACAGTGATAGTGACAAGTGGAAAAGTGATTGAAAGTGACAGCGATACGTATTTGTTCACAACCTATCTAATATATGAATGCATACTATAACCTGGGGAATGGGGAAATCAAGGTGGAATTGAACTCATATTTAGCGAGGTACAGTGATTTAGAGGATGATCATTCGCTATCAGCGATATATATATATATATATATATATATATATATATATATATATATATATATATATATACATACATACTTTAGGTCATGGGCCTAGCGGCACGACTGATAGGGTTATATCCTGGGCACAGTGGACTGTAGTCTCGGGCATGCACGAGACCCTTTTTAAACACGAGCATCCTTTCCACCAATTGATTTCATTGACTTAGTGACCGATAAGTGGTGACATGTATATAGCCAAGTTTATTGACATGATACCTACATGGCACCATTCATATTCAGTCAATGTTTATTTTACTCATGTTCTGCAATTCATTGTACTCCTCATGTTTAATAATATTGCATGCCCATCATATATATATTTATTGCTATATGTGTCGCCCTGACGACCTGAATGTGCATGTTCAGAGGACGAAGTGGATCCAGCCCAGGAGTAGGACCTGCCTTATATCGAGGATAGTGCGGACACCTAGATCAGCGACGCCAGCGCTATCTTTCCCTTGATCTTTATCTGGTATATCTTTTATCTGTTTTGATATAATTAGTGACTGCATTTCTCATTACATGTGCTACAATTACTGATTACCACGTAATGCTAGAAGCCGAAGTGTGACTACGGGAGAATATTTCCTTGACCGTAGGAGCATGGCTGGCCTTATCACCCCTCGTATTCCGTATTTTGGGAAGTGGGGCGTGACATGGTTTTGTTGGTATCAGAACCAGGTTGGTTTAGATTGGGATTACAGTTTCCGACTGGGACTTAACAATTTAAGTCACCCTTTCGGTCTAGATTGTAAACTTGTTGTTCTTGACCTTGATTCATATAGTGTGTCCTGCTATATATTTTGATCTTATCCGGTAGAGTTTTGGATGACTTAGTAGAGTTATGTGGTTGTAATTATGAACTGCAGTATAGTTACAACACTGTACTCTGTTTGAGTGACTTGGGGTTCTACCTTTGATTCCCTTCTCGATTAAGTATTACCTTACCGCATAATTTTGTTTTGATCGTCGAATCTTTATCTCCGTTTATATCTTATATCATTCCCGAGTTTTCAGATCTATTTTACATTTTCATCCTTATACTTTTCCTATTGATCCTACACCTGCTTATGTTTCTTATCGGACTCGTTGCTTTCTCTCGTCTTCGCTTCTTCAAAGTTATCATATCGCGTTGCATACTTATAAGTTTCTATCAACACCGCAAAGCAGAAGCTAAAACCTGACGTTCAACGACTCTTCTTCCACATCCACTCTCCGGAGTCAGACCGCCGAGATTTTGGGCGTACTGCAAGGATTAATGGAAGCCTAGGAGCGAACAAACGATCTCATAGCTGAAGGACTAAGAAGGCAAATAGCTCAGGCACCAAGGGAAGCCTCCAAGCATAGGAGAATTCCTGTTAGACAAAGAGGTGGTGTGCAAATGAAGCGCTCATTTGTTACTCAGCAACAGAAGCAGCGGAGAGCCCAACGTTGTGGTTATTGCAAGAGACCAGGACACTTTCAGAGGGACTGTCGCCAGGCCAAAGGGCAGTGCTTGATTTGTGGATCCGACGAATATCTTGTTAATGGTTTCCTCAGAAGGAAGGAGCTGCAAAGAGGAGATTCGTCAACACCTTCCACATCTACTTGAGCGACTTGGTTGTTTCGTAGTTCGAGTTCGAGGATGATATGGACCCAGCACAAGATTCAGACTAGCCTTACGAGATTGCAGAGATTTAGACATCGACGCAGAGTTATTACCTTTCCTGCTTTCAATAAAGATTTCTCTTTGTCACTCTATATAGTAGTTGTTTCTTTTCGTTTAAATCTTGTATATGTTGAAGTTCCTAGTTTGAATGCAATAAAGTTGTGGATTGTGACTAACTACTTTTGTTTGACTCACTATATTTCTACCCTAACCTTAGTCGACATCATGGTTCATCACCGTACCCCCGGACTCTCTTTTCGATTAGGTTGTATCTTGCCGCATACCCCTGTCTAAAATTTGTCAAATCCTAAACTCCTTGTTAACTTATGTCTCTCCCTGATTTTGAATCCGATTTCATCCTTTTATCCTTGTGTCATTCTGGGCAACCAAAATTCCTATTTACATTTCTTTCATTCAAGTGCTTGCTCGCGGCGTCGACCTTCGAAGTATATACTGCAATACTAGTTTTGTTTTTCTGTTAATATAGTCATAACTAGTGGTGCTTATTATATTAAATTTAGAGTTTTGCCTATTTGTAGTTACTTAGATTCCCATTATGTGTTAGTAAGTATTTTAATTTTGCTCCCAGTCTTGAAATGCTCTACTATTTTATTTCTCGATATTTTCAACTTACACCGTATATTCCATTTCTAGTAAATTGTTCCTATTTATACTTTTCATACTATCATCCTTATATTATGAAGTTTCATTCTTCGTGCCTTTTGTCTTGAAAATTTTTTGATGTCATTCTGAGCCATTTTCTACTATATTTTCGTTTAATGTTTTATTTTTTATTATACTGTTATCATTTCTGTTCATTTCGGTTGTTTGCGTTCTTTTGATTAACTTTCAAAATTATATTATTGTGGTTTGAGTTTTCTTTAAAAATGAGTTTCATATTGATTTTCTATATAGTAATTACTTTTCTTTGTTCATATTTATGCCAACTATCTTTTGTTTTCCTATTAACATTTACTTACGTATTCTTGTTCTCCAATCGATTTAAATTTCCTAATTACTGTAATATAAGTTATGATTATCTTTTATTTACTCGTACATATATTATTATCTCGGTATTATCTTAGTTTCTTTTGTATTGTAATATCTCCGCATTTTGCAAATATGGTTTAGTCTTAATTTTTACGTAAATTGTTGATATCTCGTGTGTTGACTTGCCACCAATGTGTTCATTTTATTTTTCCCCATATTTTACCGTATGAGTACTTTTAAGCTATTTTATAATTGCCTAAATTATGGTCTTACTAATATAGTTTCGGAGCTTAAGGATTAGGAGCCAATCCTTCACTATTGTTTGTTATTGTTATTCTATTTTTTCATTGTATTGTATATACGGTTTATTATTATTATTATTTGTCATTTAGTTTGACCTTACATACGATTTTTCCCGTCCTGTTTACTTACATATAGATGTTCGATCTTCTAATGGTTGCTTTCGCGTGACTTTTATAACTTATTGTTTATTTTAAATTTCGAGGACGAAATTTTCTTTTTAGGTAGGTATGAAGTAATACCCAGTTCCGACTATACCATAACCGTATTTTTATAAAGAATTTCCCCTTAAATTTCCTATATAATTTTTCTAAATATAATTTATATATTTTCCTAACCTAAACCTTATACTCTAGCCCTGAACCTTTTATTTTCATAACCCCAAAAGCCCTAAACTGCTTTCTCCCGCAAAACTTCTTTTTCCCTAGCACCCAAGCCCAGCCCAACTAATTATTTTCCTTACCCGACCCGACCCATGACCCTAACCCGACCCGACTCCCAATCCCCCATCTTCTTCTCCCCTTCGCCTCGTTTCCCGCTCGTTTCCCCCACTTCCCCACGACTCCGTTCTCGCGCCCGCTCAGCGACGACCACATCCGCTCCGCGAAGACCGCGCACACCTCCACGACGACGAAGACCACGATCCCAACAACCCTCGCACGACCCGCGTTCACCCACAACGAGCTCCCCCAACTCCCCAGCCTTTCTTCTTCTTGTTGTTGTTCTCCTTTCTTCCCACCTCCTCACCCGCGACGCGCTCCTCCCCACCACCACGCCCATCGCCTCTACCTATGGCCGTCGCCCTCCTCCGGCGACTCCATAACCAAGCCCTCAACAGTTAACTTCACGACCACCATCTCCACCATGAGCTCCTCCTCGTCTCCTCTACCTCCTCCACTCAGCCCCACCTCTCGAGCTCTTCACCTTTGCCGAAGAGCTCGAGCCCACCAAGTTTCCCCTGACCTCCTCATCTCCTCACCAAGCCCTGCATCACCTTCCTCCTCCCGTGAGCCCGTCGCCGCCTTCCTCTCCTCTCGCGCACCCCACCAAGCACCGTCGTCGTCGTCACCCTTGCATCGCCGCCGCCGCCGCCCTCCTTTCAGCACCCCCACTGGCCTAGCACTCCCACTGCCAACGTCACCCTCCTCGACTTCTCCAACTGCACTTTCCCTTCCTCCTCGACCCCACTGCCCTCTGCATCTCCGGCCACCACAACCACCTCCCTGCCATCGTCATCGACCCCACCAACACCTCCCTCTCTCCTCTGCAACGTCGACGAATCCTCTTCGTCTCGACATCACCATCATCACCCGCTCACCCTCTCTTAAGCCGATGGCTCCTTGATGGGCCCAACTCTGGCCACTACCACAGTAAGCAACCGTCGACGGATACCTCTGGACCGCCGTTGCCTCGCCGCTGACCCGTGCCCAACGGTGTCGCGTCGTACCCTAGCCGAGCCCAGGTTCCAAGCCAAAATAAATGCCCGACATTTCGTCGAACACGTAAGTTTGCTGCGATCCCCGCTGCTCCAGTCGCCGGAGTGGCCATCAAAGCCGTGGCCTCGGTCCCTGTGACCATCATGGTTGTCAATGTAGTCGCCGTCGCAACACCGTACATGTCCGTCGCAGTGTGTATCATGCTTGAGTCTCGCACCGTGCCCTCCTCCATGCCACCGCGTATCCAGATGTGTCGCGCCCCGTGCCCACTTCTCGTGCCACATCGTACCAAGTCCCCGTTCCATGTCGTGCCACCCACCGTGCCATACCGTGCCCGATCCAGTGCACGCGCCGTGCCGCTCCCGCACCACGTCCCGAGTCCAGATCGCGCTCGGTACCGTGTCGCGCCGTGTCACGCACTGAGCCAGGATCACGCCCACTACCGTGTCACACTCGCATCGTCACCGTGCCCAGTAACAGATCTTCACGCCTCACGCTCACGCCTCGCGCCGTGTCCCGCATCGCATCGTTTCGTATGTCGAGACGAAGTCCGCAAGCGGTGTCGTTTCTATATCAGCGACCGAGGCAAGTGAACCTCCTTCACTTGTTCAAATCATGCTATGCATATATCTAGTTTAATAAATATAGTCTAATAATATAATTGGTAAAATGTATGTGTATGTAAAAGTACATAGCGTTCACCTACACGCATCGAGTGCTCGATGCGATTACCCTATCCAAGACCCTATTAAAAATTCCCCAATTTTATTATTAGAAGTTTCGATTGCTGTTAACGAGTGACGTATAAAAAATTGGGATCAAATAGTTAAGGCATCGAATATAAAATGACATCCCAATTGGTTACGTCAAATCTGAAAATCACCGTACATATCACGTAGTAAAATTAATAGTTAATTAAATATAAATCTAATCATGGTGTTCCAGGGCTCGTATCGAACCTAACTAGATAACCTATAACCCTATGTAATTAGTTATTGAATATTGCAATTTCATGACACTAAAAATGGAGGGAAATACGGCTCTGGACTGCAGTCCGGGGCAGCATTCTACGGGGGAAACCTGAATTTAAGCACCTGTACATACCTGCGTAAAACTGAGAATGAGCGGAAACCCATAGGGTCGCGTAGATAACTTAATTATCTAACACCTGAATCTGGTCCCATGTATTTCCACCGTCGTTTGATATTTAAATTGTATTTTTAGAGTGTCGTTGTGTTCTGCAGTTTCTGCAGTAATATTCCTTACACCGTCACATTAAACTGAACATAACTTCTAATATAGAGGTGCTATTGATAATCCGTTTGATGCGTTGGAAACTTAACTGATAGAACTATATTTCATTCAACTGGAGCAACATCGGAATCTGAACACAATCACTGATAAAACGTGCGCGAAGTTGGACTTCCAGTTCTGAAACTGGAATTCCAGCAATCGATCGCTACCTTCAAATGGTGATAATTCCCTAACCTGAATCCCGATTAACATGAAATTAATTTTACTGTTTAGATGATCAAGTGTACTTCATACATCCTTTATATTATCTTGGTTGATTCTATGCGTATGATTTATTGTAAATTTTGCAAGTCATATGGCATTGGCCGTCGTAGAATAGTGAATACCTGTTCAGTGCATTTCTGCATATTTTCGTGCTTGATTTATACCTGCTGCATAGTGACCGTTCACATTGAGACCTAGCGACTGTTCTGCATTGTCGATATATATTAGTATTTGTGATTGTGTTGTGGCAGATACGACAGTGATAGTGACAAGTGGAAAAGTGATTGAAAATGACAGCGATACGTATTTGTTCACAACCTATCTAATACATGAATGCATACTATAACCTGGGGAATGGGGAAATCAAGGTGGAATTGAACTTGTATTTAGCGAGGTACAGTGATTTAGAGGATGATCATTCGCTATCAGCGATATATATATACATACTTTAGGTCGTGGGCCTAGCGGCACGGCTGATAGGGTTATGTCCCGGGCACAGTGAACCGTAGTCTTGGGTATGCACGAGACCCTTGTTAAACACGAGCATCCTTTCCACCATTTGATTTCATTGACTTAGTGACCGATAAGTTGTGACATGCATATGGCCTTGTTTATTGATTTGATACCTACATGGCACCATTCATATTCAGTCAATGTTTATTTTACTCATATTCTGCAATTCATTGTACTCCTCCTGTTTAATAATATTGCATGTCCATCATATATATATTTATTGCTATATGTGTCGCCCTGACAACCTGAGTGTGCATGCTCAGAGTACGAAGTGGATCCAACCCAGGAGTAGGACCTACCGTATATCGAGGATAGTGCGGACACCTAGATCAGCGACGACAGCGCTATCTTTCCCTTGATCTCTATCTGGTATATCTTTTATTTGTTTTGATAGAATTAGTGACTGCATTTCTAATTACCTGTGCTACAATTACTGATTACCACGTAATGTTAGAAGCCGAAGTATGACTACGACAGGATATTTTCTTGACCGTAGGAATATGGCTGGCCTTGTCACCCCTCGTATCCCGTATTTTGGGAAGTGGGGCGTGACATTCTAGAGGTATGATTTACATCTTATATAAGCATATGAAAGAAGACTACCCTTATCGTACCAGGTTCAGCAACAAGTGGCGTTCCGCGTTCACGTTTTTGTTCCGTGTACCGAAACGTTCCGCGTTACATGTAACATTGAATGAACATACATGAATGACCAAGACACCAACAATCAACGTATCAACACTTACGAATCATTTGTATTCTTAGTTTAGATTTTTTGTTGAATGATGTTTCTTTTATTTTGTGTCTGTGCCGCGCGCGTGTTTAAGCAACAAAAATTAGTGTATCCCAATGAATTATATCCCAGGCTTTTAAAGTGTGAGAAAATCCGATATGTATAGTATCCCGTATACGTACGCATATCTAAATCCATGCTACTTCGGTGAAGGGATGGCTAAGATCGACACCAAAGAAGTGCATACACATATAATATTTTCGCCCTATTCGGGATCTAATTATCTGGAGGTTGAAAACTTCATTCAAAAGAGTAGAGTGAAAAGGTTACAGTGGATAAGCGCTTGTGGAGCAACTGTTATGTAGTAACCTATAGCAGTTTCGGTCTGTAAGTAAAGAACATAAGAATGATAGCATATTCACAAGCGGAAGCGAAAAAAGTAGTAGCAAAACATCCTTGCAATCAAGAGGCACATACCTTCTTTGCCTACTTCCTTCGCTTCCTTCAGCAGAGGAGATGAAAATGAGGGGGCTGAAGGGTGAGGGATATGAATCCCAAGTCAGGCCACAAGTTTAGAAAGCATATCGAGACCCAAAGGTAAGCCCCCGATATATGACATGGTGGACCCAAAGATATAGGTAGAGCCATTTACACACTTTGGATCAATTATCTTTAATTTTGGGTCATTTCATTGTGTCCATTAATATTTTGTTTGTTTTGATGCATGCATCTTATGGTCGAGAAGCTTGGAGTATATCTTATTCAATATATACTTGGTCAGGTCAGGTGAGATGCATTTGCAAATGATTTTCAATGATTGGATGGAAGGCATCACGGGGTGATATCCAAATATTTCTACCTGAAAGCGTTATACATGTCACTTTTATTGTAGGAAGGTAAATACATAAACTAAGTTTTGACAGAAAGAATCAGCTCACTACCTATATATATGGTATAATATATTGTTACTTATGATATACAAAATATTTTTCCTGAAAGAAAATAGATAGGGTATTAAAAAAAATTAATATACGATACTAATGTATCATTGCAAAATTAGGTCTACCCATTACTTGTTGTTGAAAGCATAATTAGGTTAAAATCAAAACAAGAAATGAGATGGTATTCAACAGGATATACACGATTCATCTTCATATTCTACCAGAGTTTTTATTGGTTTTACACAATGTAATTCAAAACCATGCAATTCTAGAGCAGAGTCCTCTGCCATAGGCCTATAACAGTACTAGCTTCTGAAGGCCCATTTTAATGTGCATTTTGGCAAGGAACTAGGGGGGTTCATACTTATCATTTCAATGATGGGATTCCAGAGTAGAATTCACTTCTTGTACCAGCATTGAGCACAAAAGAAACCGAACAGTTTGATAATTTGACAAGGGTGCTTTCGCAACTATAATTAAACATAGTGGCAAACACTGTTTGTACTAAAGCCGTTCTCATAATATGCCTATACATGGCTAAAATTGGCACAATAAGCCCAGCAAAACAAACAAGACTTTAACACGGTAACACATTGTCCAGAAGTTGAATACTTAAGGTTATAAATAACAAAGATTTCGACCGGAGCTTTCGCCTTTTTTGGTATTTGTTATCTCTCCCATAGAATACCACTGCTGGAAGAATAGGGAGCAAAGGTTTCAGCTAGCACTAGCTCTAGCAGATCAAACGTCACAACAAAGTGATCTAAGGAGGCTATATTATTTATGACCGCCTTGAGATCCTGTAGAATACTGGGAGTGCTGCCCTATGTTGTATATCCTCTCTTAGTGATATCTACAAAATGGCGTCACATCACGACTGAAAGTAGCTGGAACAATAGAATGCATTAATGAAGAGACAAAAAATGCAAAGGCGGCATCAAAGTAGAAAATAAAACTTACTACCGAGTTCCACTGTTAAAAAAAAACCATAATAGAATTAGCATTGGGTTGTGTTTTTTTCCTTCATATTTTTTCGGGAAATTAATGGCAATAAGTTGAATAAAGAAAAATGCAGGTTAAACGCCCAGCTCTTGTCATGCGCAAGGCGGCGACGGCGGCGGCCGCCCCAAGTACAAAGTTTCTAGAAGATTTTAAAAGCTAAGACATTTATTCTACTACTTGAATAGACAAAAGAAATAAGATGTTATCTAAGGAAAAATAGATGAGTCCTACAAAGAAAATCACTAAGAGAGTTTCCCATAAGAATTCTTTTTTCTTAACAAAAGAGTCTTCTTGTTTTCATATAGAAGAGCCACGAAATTTTCTTACTTAGTAAGACTGAAAAAATATTAAAATATCTAAAATAGTTTTATACACAGTTTGTACAACATAACTTACTTTCTTGACAAATGAAAACCAGCGACTTCTCCAATTTGGAAACATACAAGATTCCAAAATTTATTTTTTCTTTAGAAAAAAGAACTTGCAATCTCCATTTATTTTCTTTATTTACATGCTGCTGGAGGGCTTGATCTCCTTCACATGCTGTCCTCCGTCGATCTGTCACGAGCGTTGCTGGACCGTTGATATTGGATTCGGAGGTTGCCTCCTTGAATGTGTGGATCTCAATGGGTTGAGTTTGAGGTGGAAGCCGAGCTACCTGCAAAGAAGTCCCGAGATGGGTGGCCACCGTAGGACCCTCCGACGATCAAGTTAGCCGAGAAATTTAAGCAGAGTAATGGCTTATTGTATTCAAGTTGCCTCATCTGAGTCGTCTGATAGAGGAGTTTTATAGTGGTCGCATAGAGCGAGCAGGCGCGAAATCTTCGCCTTCGGTTACGCCTCTGACGTTACGCGTGCGTGAATGACGGGATCCCTTCATTAATGATGGGATACGCTCATTAATGGGGGAACGCACCGGCATGGGACGTGGGGGCGGCGGTTATCTCGCTTTGGCGAGATACGCGGAGCCGTTGCGAAAGTGCTAGGGCTCTGCAATCTCGGTTGATCGGGGGAGGCCGAGAAAGCTTGGCACATCAGGGGCTCGGAGACGAGCGGGAGGCTGAGGAAGCTCGACATGCTTGGAGCTCGTAGACGAGCGGGAGGTCGAGGAAGCTCGGCACGAGAGATGGCTCGAAGGCGAGCGAGGAGACTGAGGAAGTTCGAAGACGAGCTGTTGGTAGTCTCCTAGATAAAGGTGGAAGGTCTTCAGGGGGTCTCCCAAAAGGTCGGATACATCCCCGGAGAATGTCCCTGATGCGGCTCATTTATTCCACCCCCGTAGAGTTCGGGACACGTCATCTGCCATGTGTCGTAACCTGAAGAGACACCACTTGTGAGCATCATCATTAGCCCCCCACTCTCGTTCCGACCTATCCAAGGGTCGGGTCGAGAGTCGTCTGCTCGGTCTTTCTTCTGCTCAATTTGGCGCCAAGGAATCGTAATGCGGATCGCCCGGGAACGGCATCGCGTTTGGTGGTTACGTCATTTCGGTCCTTGGGCCCACGTGTCGCCTCGTCGTTCGCTCGAATCTTTGCGCGTATCTACGACGGCGTCAGCAGATCAATGAAATGATCACGCTTTAAAGAGGGTGTGCCGTTTCGCTCGTTCGTTTGTTGGGCTACAGGCCATATGTCCGACGCGGGTTGGCGGACGCGACAGGCTGTCGCTGTCACCTGCAAACGAAGGGGCGTCCCCAATGGATGATCGCCACGTGGAGCCTTGACGGCTGGTAGGCGCGACACTTCGTTTTGGTGGGAATTGATCTGGGTCGTTGGATACTTTTTGTGGAGTGCATAAATAGGAGGGGACCCCCTAAGGCCAACTCTTCCACCATAATTCACCCTCATTGTCAGAGATTGCCCATCGCTCCTTCCTTTTAGATCGGATCACTCGTGCTTTTTCCTCGGCCAGCCCCTTCCTTTGAGTCAGATTAGATGTCTTCATCTGAGGAGTCTATAGAGATAGTTAGGGTAGGGTAGGGTCGGACGATGAGGCTCCAGTTGTTGGAGCTGAGTCCAGAGGGTCTTCCTCCTCTTCGGCTTCAGATAGCCAAGAGGGTTCGTCTTCTTTTTCGTCCTCTGTGTCGGGATCGCATCCGAGAGTTAGGGCCACCCCCATCACCCGCCGTCGGGCGGCAACAAGGGCTCCCAAGGTGTGCGTCGGGAACGCCCGCGATATGCCCTCCGTCTTGAGGAATATGGACGAGCTTGCCGAGATCCGGGCTCGGTTCCATATCCCCTCTAACTATTCTCTCCGTTTAGCCAGAGAGGGTGAACGAGCGGACCAGGTACAGGGCAAGGAGATTGCCCTGTATTTGGAATCATTCCGGACAGGAATGCATCTGCCCTTCCCAACCGAGGTATGTAGGGTGCTTCGTTGCTTCCATCTTGCCCCATGCCAACTAGCGCCGAACTCATGGAGAATCCTCCTCGGGTCTCTGGTCCGGTTAAAACTTGAAAATATCCCCTTTAATTTGACCCTCCTAGTCTCCTTTCTTTGTTATAAGAATCACCTCGACACCAGCAAGAATGAGCCGAGTTGGTGTATTTTTCTTTCAAAAAACGTAAGGGTGGGGTGGCCGGGTCGGGTAGTAGTCGTCCCTCCTTCCATTCACGAATGGAAGGAGAAGTTTATATTCGTCGGGTCACCCGAGGGTGAGGATTGGCCTGTGACTACACGGTGGCACAGGGCCGACTGCCCGAGGGCGAGGCAGTCGTCCTCACCTGAAGCGAGGGCGGTATGCCCCGCTTACCAGTGTACTGGTAATGAGACGTGACTGGCCCGCTACGTATTTACTCAGAAGTAAATACGTTAAGCGTAACTAAGCAATATAATGTAAATATACACAAGAAGACATGAAATGTAAACGAACAACAACTTTTATTTATTAAACATTTCTTTACAATACAACTGAAAAGTAAATACAATGATGAAAGCAATGCCTAAATAATGGTATGAATATGAAAGTAAAGTATATACAAGAGTCTAGAGCTCGGGGTCCTCGCTGAACTGATCCAAGTTCTCTGAACTGAGCTCTATCTCCAGTGAGTCGAATCCACCTGACGACATTCCAAAGAAAGAAGAGAGAAGGAATGTCTTCAGCGAACAATCGCTCGGTAACTCCAAAAGAAAAGTAAGAATAGAATAGACAGATGAATAGACGGATATGAGAATATAACTGGTGTATTGTGAGTTTGTTATGTTAACGCAGTTGTTTGTAGCTTGGTACAGAATATGCAAGTATATACGAGAGGAGTCCAACTATTCCGTGGACTAAGGTATACGGAGCACAAGGAACCTTTAAGCCACGGAGCAACAGCAATGGATATTCAGGTTAGGTGTATTAAAGTGACCATCTCGTGCCACTTCTAACACATTCTGTACCAGTCTACCCCTTTAAAACCACGTAATGTATTATGTATTGATGTATATTGTTTTGTTTAATAAATGTACGACTTGCCGAAACCATAATATTAGTAGTTCATGTAAATGGAAAGGATATAGACGAATAGTCATGTAGCCCAGTCAAATGTTAATCCATGGTTCGGTCAAATCATGTTCATGTTGATATAGATTGAATTCTGGTATAAATGGATTCATGTTGAATTGGAGTTATACTTGAATCATATTCAAGGATAGATTGATTGATTTCAGATTAGATTGAGACTCTTCATGAGTCAGACACTTAAACAGAATTGAAGTCCTCAATTAGTTTTGGAGTTATCGGAAACTGCTGCACATGGACGACATGATTTGTGTCTTTTTTTAAGACAATTACCGTATTGATAACACCGTTTTTAGTTTGTCTATCTTAGATAGGCAAGCACCCATATTCTCCGGCTCCTTGAAGCTCAAGAGAACTGATCCCGCTTAAACCTATGTTTACTAGGGTCCTTATTATAAATTAATATAACTTGAGAGGGTTTTATGAAAAATAGTTTTGATATATTTTCAAAATAAACCTCAAGTATTTATTTATCGTCTTTAGGGTTTTCATAGATATAATTTTTATAAAATGAGATATTCTAGTGGATATAAACCTAAATTGAATAGTATATGGTATTTTCTTGTAATTTGATTTGTATTGAATGTGATGGTATTTTCATGATCTTTTGTGACTCTTTTGATTTAGAAAAATATGGAATATATATAATATATTTAAAGTAGATATTTTGATAATATTTATATATAAATATATATATTTATAAAAAATAGAATTTATTTATTAAATAGAAATCACGTTTTTCTTTAAATTGTAATACAAATTCCATTGAGATTGTATACTCCGTGAGGAGGTCTGCATATCGCCCTACTAGTCCGATGGATGTGCGATACCCGCACCAACCAAGTCGGATTCCCCAAAATGGGTTGTGAGAACTTAATCGTATGGAATTTAAATAAGACAATTTAAAGAATACGGTTTTGTAATAGTTTAGGGTATTTTTTGTAAACTTGTAATTATCCCACAAACTAAAGTTCCAAAAGCCATCATGCTATGTCAAGAATGAGTGTTGTGATGAGGTAGGTCATTACCTCGTGAGTTTTCTAAAGGTAATATGAGCAAACGATAAAGTAATGTCATATGTAAACTTGATGGTATTTTTCCGTAAAAGTGAAATAAAAGTTGCATTACATATTATTTTGAATTGAAACTTGTTGTAAATGTTGTTTTATGTTTGTGAAACAATATAAGAAGAGATGGTTAATTTGTTGTTTAAGAAAAGTTGAATTTTTAAAGAAAAGAGAATCGGAAGTCGGAATAACTCCGCTTCCGGCGAGTTTTGAAAAGAGATTGTTTTAGATTAGAAATGGAGAAGGAGAGAGAGGACTTACTGGTTGAAAGGAAAGGGGAGAGGTAGAGGGAACTTTTGAAGGTGTTGGGGAGTCGCGGTGTTGCCGGATTCTTCCCGAAACGTCGCCGGAACTTTGATCTTGGCTAACTTCACTTGTACAACTTTGGACTTGGAATTTTTTTGAGAGTTTTGGCAATGGATTTCAGAATGAGGAGGGCCAAAATGTAAGGTTGTATTTATAGGAGAAATTAGGGTTTAAATTAATAAATAGAGAATTAAAAATATATTAAAATTTAGATTAAAGAGGTGAATTAACACTCTCTGTTAATGTGCAGAAAAATATCAAACAAAATAGGAGTAGGGGAAGGCCAAGGGGTGCTAGGGCAAAAATTAGAGGCATTACCCACGATTTCACTCGGTGGCGTTGGTCTTGGGGCGATCTTCGCCGGTCGTTTGGTCGAGTTGGGGTATGGGATTTGTGCCACGTGTCGGGGTCGTCTCATATATCTCAATGCATATGTTTGATTTCTGAGACCTTTCATTTTTACGTGTTTTGCACGTGTAAACTTTTGAGTTTCTAAAATTTTAAAAGTAAAATCAGCAAAAATATATGTGGCTGAGAGGATTTAAACACATGGGTTATGTCATAGCAGTGCAAGACTTTACCAATGAGCTACAAGTGCTTTCTTGCTGTTCAAAAGCAAATTAAATACTTATAGCATACACAGGATTGCAAATACTCCATTTGTACATTAACTTTTAAACAAATTTTCTGTACATTAAAACGGAGTCGTTACATTCTACCTTCCTTACAAAAATTTCGTTCTTAAAATTTACAATTATTTAAGGACTAATTTACAAACAAGTGAGGGTATCTTGCACATATATTGTCTTCTCTTTCCCACGTTGATTCTCCTGGTGTGTCTTTTCTCCACATCACCCGGACCAAGTTTACTTCCTTGTTTCGAAGTGACTTCACCTTTCTGTCCAGGATTTCAACGGGTTATTGCTCACAAGATAGATCCGTCTGTACAGTGAGCTTGGAGTGATCAAGAATGTGACTGGGGTCACTTACATACCTTCTGAGTTGGGATATGTGGAACATATTGTGCACTCCTTCTGTCACGCCCCGCTTCCCAGAGTGCGCTAAGATCGGCACGTGACAGAGCCAACTATGCTACCTGTGGTTAGGAAACATCCTTCCACAGTCACATTACGGCTGTCTAGAAGATATCAAGAACAGGAAAATATAGTAAACTATCTAGTACATGTCCATATGCCAGAATAAACGAGTCAAGAAATAATATGCGGAAGCAATAAATCCAATAAACAGTAACATCTGGAAAGTACGGAAATAACTAAACTAACTGGATACTAACAGGATCCTCACTGCTCGGTCTGTCGGCGGAAATACTCCTGATTATCCTTCGACAAAGATAGAGGATCTGGGCCATGCAAAACCCAGACGTCAGTACGTCATAATATCAATAATAATATAATCAAGGGGTAGCAGGACATGCAGGCACGAGTATGAACAGTACCAAGTCAACATGAATATATAACAGTGAAGTATATCAGTATAAGTGACGTGCAGTGATCAATCTAAACTGTGCTACTAGGTTATCTATTCTAAAGTCTTCAAAATCAATTAATGCAATCCTCATCGTAACCCATCGGTGATTATTCCGTAACGTCCGGAAAAACGGCAAACAATAGGTATTCCGTAACGCCCAGAAAAACGGCAAACAATATGATAGCCCTTTGAGTTACGTTCGGTTACATTCTTGATTTCCCCATACCCCCAAGTTATGTGTTCAAGTCAGGTATTGATAAATCTGGAGCTAATGCCAACACAGGATCAAGCAGGTACAGGCTTGTCTATACAGACAACAGGATATGTCCATCGGGACAACATGTCAGGATTGTCGGCATTAGAAATAGGATCAGGTAACATGTCAAGTGGTGATATATCAGGTCATATCAGGTAGTGTACATGTATCAAGTCATATCAAGCAGTAGTGTATCAGGTCACGTCAAGTAGTGCACATGTATCAAGCGGGTGCTCATAATCAAACTGTAGCAAGTACGGGTGCACAAATAAAAGCATGGATGCACAATCATTTACCAGGGGTTACATCATGACTATGTAGAATGCACATTATCAAGCATGGGGTACTAATGTAATAATAATATGAGTCAATGTAATATGGCATGCAACTAGGTATATAATTAATGGTATGGATGCACAAATATCGATCAGGGGTTACATTTACAGCTCCAAGTCTAAGTGGGATGCACATTATTAAGCATGGGGTGTTACTACAATAATAACATGAATTAATATGATTTATAGATGCAGTTATATATATTTTAAATGATATGGATGCAAACGGGTATCCGAAAACGGTAAAACTTTAATATTGATGTATTATGTGATAAACGGGTAACATTTTACTCATATGGATACATAATAGTATACCTAGCATGAAGCAAAATGAACTAACATGCGACTAGATATGTAAATAGTGATATGGATGCACACGGATGTCCGAAGACAGTAAAATAGTACAACGGTAATGTGGGATGCATAATTAAACAATAAGTAATGTTATAATTCACATTTGTGCATTATATAGTAGTACAGCATGTAGCAAGATCAACTTGCCTTGATCGGATCACACGACGGATACGTACGGCATGTCCGACGTCGGTAAATCGTCGTAACGCACACACGGCACACGGGACGGGTCCAGGCAAGGAAAGAAGATAACCACGCAGGCAGGGGATGTCCACTGGGTCGTCTGGATCGGCAGCGGCACGGCTCCGGCAGGTGATCACCGGAAAAGAAACAAGAAATCAAGAAAAAGAAAAGAGAAGAAGAAAGAAGAAGAAGGAGAAGAAGAAAGAAAGGAGAAGGTGCTCCGGGGTTGGTGCTAGGGTTTGAGAGAAGGCGAGGAGATGGTTGTGATGACGAGTGCACGGAGGCGACGGGGTCGGGGCTCCGGCGAGGCAAAGTGCAGTGGGGGTTTCTTGATATCGGGGTCAGGTTCTGTGCATGGGAGAGGTGGTGTTAGGAGGTAGTGGTGATGGTGGTGATGAGGGTGGTGAAACGAAGGTGATGGCAAGGGCGAGGGATCACCGGTGGCGAGGGGTGCAGGTGAAGGTTCGGGTGATGGTTGCAGGGTTCTGGGGTTCTTGGTGGAGGTCGTCGGGTATGGGTGTCGGGGAAAGAGAGGAGGAGAGGGAAGGAGGTGAGGTTGACGAGAATATGAAGCGTCTAGGGTTGAGATTTGTGGAGGCGGCGGAGTTAGGGTTAGGGTTGTGTGTGGGTTCTCGTGGGCGACAGGGGTTTTAAAGAAGAAGAGAGGAAGGAGGGAGGTGACAATAGCGGGAGTAGGAGGGTGACGGGAATCGAGAAGGAATAGTGAACGCGAGATCTAAGAGAAAGAGAGGAAGAGAGATAGAGAGAAGGAGAGAGAAAGAGATTGTGAGGTTCAGATAAAGTTGTTAGGATTTTAATTAAAAATATTCTTTAAAGAAAGAGAGAAAGAACTGTTGAAGATTGGTTTAAAAAACTATTTGAATATATTCGTTAGTTAAACAGTTGTATAGGATTGAAATATTAATAAATTTTGAGTTTTTGGTTAAAACAAAAATAGTCCAAAACACGCCCGAGTCGGGTCTAAAAATTCAGTTTTAAAATACGAAAAATATATATGTCGACCAAAACTAAAATTGGATATCCGGGTAACGAAAATGCATACCCCCAAGAACGGATGCACGTAAGTGCGCGTAGCCATCCAAGCAAGTCCGTTTCACTGAACGGGACGAGAACAAGATGCGTGGAAACTACCACAGGGTTAGGGGTATCAAGAAGACCGTGCAATGTATTTTTAAAATATTTTTCTTGACTTTAAATGTTATATTAAAAAAATGTATGCAATGTATAAAATAAAATGAAAGTGCACGGATCCATATAACAAGCAAGGATAAATCATAAACAGGAATTAAGACGGGTTTCCAGCAAGCGGGTCGGGTAGGATGCAAATACAAATGTCAAATACACTGTCACGCCCCGCTTCCCGGTATACGGCGAAGGGGACGCGACGAGGCCCGCTACATATATACTCAGAAGTACATACGCTAAGCGTATCTAAGCAATATAAAATAAATACACAAGAGACAAGATATAAAAGGAACAACAACTTTTATTTATTAACATTCTTTTGTACAATACATGAAAGGAAATACAACTGAAATAAAAAGGTGCATAAACAGTGGCATAACAGGAAATGAAAAGTACAGAAAGGAAAAGTGTACAATGAAACTAAAGTGCTGGATTTTCGGCAAACTGCTCCAAGTCTTCTGCAGATGGCTCGATCTCTGCCGGGTCCGAATCACCTGACGACATTCAAAGAAGAAAGAAACAGAATGTCGTCAGCGCATAGGTCGCTCGGTAAGTCCCAAAGGTAAGAGGAGAAATAGAATAGACAGAGAGTAAGAGAGAGAGGGAGAGGGTGGCTTTTACAGTTGTATTATATTGTATATTATTGTAGTATGGTGTTAACGCTGTTGTTGTAGCTTGGTACAGAAGGATGCCAGTGTATACGAGAGGGGTCTCAGTATGCTAGAGATCAGGGCAAATGGAAGTACAAGGCTCCGTTATACAACCTGGAACAACGGCAATTGAATTCATGTTAAGTGTCTTAATCTTACCGTCTCGTGCCACCTTTAACACCTTCCGTACCAATTTACCCCTTAAACCCCGCGATGTCTTGTTTGTATTATTATCTTATAAATTGTGTTGGTTGTATGATTGATTGACTGACTGACCGAAACCATGATATCAAGAAACGGTTATAACCGTAGAGTCATGTAAATGGAATACTGTGAATCATGTAAAAGGAATATATATCCATGGTTCGGTTCAGTCAAGTTGTGTCAATTGATGATTGTATTCATGGATTCATGTGTTCATATTGAATTGGAATCTTGTACTTTATAGATTGACTTGAATCATATTCAAGTCAGATTAATCAGACTCAAACCCGAGTCAGACAATCAGAAATATGAATCGAGGTCTTACAATTGCTAGGGTCCTTAGGGTAACTTATAAAACTTGAGGGGTTTTATGTAAAAATACTTTTATATACTTTTCAAAATACGTCTCAAGTATTTATTATTCGTCTTTAGGGTTGTAATGAGGGTGGATTTTATGTTGTGACATTTCTAACGAAAATATCCTAGTTTTATAAATAAGGGTATTTATCTGTAATATTGATTTATTTGAAGTTCATGGTATTTTAGTGTAAAATTTATTCTTGTGATTTTTAGAAAAAGGTAGAATATTTATATTATAATAAAATAGATATTTAAATGATAAATATACATATATTTATACAAAAATAGTTTTAATAAATAATTTATATTCCAAAAATCTTATTTTCTTAAGATGTCGTATTTTAAACCTTTCGAGACCGAATGCTCCTTGCGGAGGTCTGAATCTCGCACTACTAGCCCGAGGGTGCGCGATAAACCGCACGATCCCGAACGGGTTCCCCAAAGATGGGTTGTAGCGGCGCTTTGCAAAGATTGTAAAATACTAATCCTTTAGAAAACAGTTTTATAAAGTACAAGGTATTTATTTGCAAAGTGTAATTTTTCCGTATTTTAGATTCTAGGATTTCCTAAGCCAACTAGCCTATTCTAAAAGGTCTAAACGACAAGTCGTTAGAAGCCTCAAATCGCCTCTTCACCGCCAATTGCGGCCAGGTAAGTGCCAGGTAAGTGGGATGCTCTCCACTACAAGTAGTGGCCCTAATTAAGTAACCACTTGCCTTAGACACACTTGCCTAGACACCACAAAGTCAGGTTTAGATAAACGATCGATGTCCACAACTTATCGTATTTTTCCTATTGAAGATATTGTTTAAACAAATGTATCAAACCTAAACTTTTATAAAAGGTTTTATTAAGGAAATGGTATTTTAATGTAAAATCTTCTTTTATCATATTAGTAGTTTTCAAGATAACGTATTATGGTTTCATATGTGTGTGTGAGGAGGTAGGTCATTATCTCGTGAACTATTTTAAGGTATAGCAATGTTAAAGGGTTAAATGTGAAATTGAAACATGAGGGTATTAAGGTGAAAAAAATACGGTAAGTTGAAAAGGTTATCATTTCATGTGTGAAAACTTATTCAAATTAATTTTTAAGTGATTAGTAGTCAACATGAATATGTTTAAGCATTATGGAATTAGTGATAAGTGAGATTTGATAGAAAACCGAATCCGAAATCGGTTTGTTCCGATTTCCATCGGGTTTCGTAATTTCGTATTTTTGAGAAGTAGAAAGAAGGAAAGAATGGGACTTACGGATTTCGATCTATACTAAGGAGTGAGGGGGACTAAAAGGGTTGCCGATGCTTTGCGTCGTTGCCGGTAGTTCCTAAAAACGTCGCCGGAATTTCCGCCGGAATTTCGTCGGAGGTTCGCCGCGAGCTTGTTTTCAAAGTACACAACTTTTGGAAAATTTTGAGAGAGTGAGCTTAGGATTTTTGGGATGAGAGGGTAGAGGGGAGGGGGTGTATTTATAGGATAGGTTAGGGATAGGGTAGGTGAAGGGTTTTTAAATAAAAAATGTAAAAATATATAAAATCATTAAAAGTTGGAGTAAATAGGGTATATGAAAGGTTTTAATGTAAAAATGTATAAAATCATTAAAAATTGGAGTAAATAGGGTATATGAAAGGTTTTAATGTAAAAATGTATTAAAAATCATTAAAATGGAGTAAATGGGGATTTCAAAGGTCTCTGAAACCGATCTAGGAATTTGAAGTGTACATGGGGGTTTAGAAGATGAAGAGACACAATATTGAAGAAGAATTTAAAACAAAATAAATATTAAAAATAATATGGGGCATGGGATTTGAACTTTGGTGGCTTGGTTCAGCAATGCAAGGTATTACCAATGAGCTACAAGCTCCTTCTTGTAATTAAATTGTTAATTAATTACTTAAATCTTGTGCTCAGGCAATAAACACCTTTTATGGATTTTTGAAAAAATATTTGAAAAAATTTTTTATAGGAAAAAGTGTATCAGAAAATTAGGGTTGTTACATTCTACCCTCCTTATAAAAATTTCGTCCTCGAAATTTGTAAAAGGAAAGTGTAACAGTGCTAGGAAGTTTGGTAAATGTAGTGTATAAAAGTGATACGATGGTGAAAAAAGGCTTACCGATGTTACCTTGATCTATAGTCTTGGCTTCTACGGCTTCTAATGTGAAGGTCTGCCGCCGTGGTACATTCCTTCTAGCTGGAGGCACATTCTGCCTTTGAAGCCTGTTTCTCTACCTTCTAGGCATGTCCCTCATTGATTGTTGGAATTGACGAGTAGGCTGTGCAGGTGGTGGAGCAGGTAGTGCAGGACGAGTTGCAGGAGCCTGGATGGTTGGCCGCTGCGGGTAGTTGGTGGATGTGTGAGTTGAGTTGTTATTATAAGGACAGTTCCCAATTCCGTGGTTAGATGCGCCACAAATTAGACAGAGGCCTTTTGCGTGCCTACAGTCCTTCCACAAATGTCCCTTTCTATGGCAGTAATGGCAAATTTCTTCAGTTATCCTGGGTTCAAACGATGGCCTGGAAGAGGCTCCTCCTGCCATTTGAGTGGCAGGGTGTTTCAAACCGGCAGATTGGGGTCTGCCCCTCGCCTTTATCACCGCCTCATAACTGCGGGCAGCTTCCAAAGCATCTTCATGTGTCAGAAATTTCCCCGTGGCTAGAGCAGCCTGAATTTCCGTGTCCAATCCTTGTTGAAAGCGACGGGCTCTGATCTCGTCCGTCGGTATCAAATGTGCCGCGAATCGGCTTAACATGGTGAGTTCAGCGTCGTATTCATCTACCGATTTGTCCCACATTGATCCTTGCTGTAGATGAATGAACTGCTGCTCCATGGCAAACCTTGCAGTCACAGGGAAGTATATCGCGTCGAACTTCTCGCGAAACGTTTTCCATTCAATAGGCTGTGCAAGACGGCTTTCTTCCGCCTTCCACCAGTTGCGAGCATTGTCCATGAGCTGTAGTTTAGCCACACGAACCCAAGCTATGTCTGGCACTTGTGCTGCGGCCAGATCATCCTCGATACTTTGAGCCCATTCCTCAGCTTCCAGTGGGCTCCCCTTTCCTGAGAACTGCTTCGGATGTAAAGCCCTGAATTGCTTTACTCCCGGAGCGTCAGTCTCGGAATGGTTCAAAAGTTGTTGCTGTCCCTCGAAAAGGCTGCGGATTGCCTCAAGTAACACTGTTTGCTCGGTAGGTGGCGCAGGAACAGCTAGTGTGAGAGGTAGTACTGGGGGTGTGTTGTTGACGTTGGTGCTGGTGTTGTTTGGGGAATCCATAACCCTGAGGAAAAATTTGGGTTAAGACAGATTCAAATACATGAAATGATAAGATTCAAGGAATATGAAATTGCAAGATTCAAGGAGCATGAATTGTAAAGAATGTTTTAGTTGCTGGTTCTTGTGTTATATTACTTAGGTTGTTCACGCAAACCAGAACTGTATGATAGGGATTCATACAGCTTGACCTGCATGGACCACCAGAAAAACCTGTCACACCCCACTTCCCGGTATACGGCGAAGGGGACGCGACGAGGCCCGCTACGTATATACTCAGAAGTACATACGCTAAGCGTATCTAAGCAATATAAAATAAATACACAAGAGACGAGATATAAAAAGAACAGCAACTTTTATTTATTAACATTCTTTTGTACAATACATGAAAGGAAATACAACTGAAATAAAAAGATGCATAAACAGTGGCATAATAGGAAATGAAAAGTACAGAAAGGAAAAGTGTACAATGAAACTAAAGTGCTGGATTTTCGGCAAACTGCTCCAAGTCTTCTGCAGATAGCTCGATCTCTGCCGGGTCCGAATCACCTGACGACATTCAAAGAAAAAAGAAATAGAATGTCGTCAGCGAACAGGTCGCTCGGTAAGTCCCAAAGGTAAGAGGAGAAATAGAATAGATAGAGAGTAAGAGAGAGAGGGAGAGCGCGGCTTTTACAGTTGTATTATATTGTATATTATTGTAGTATGGTGTTAACGCTATTGTTGTAGCTTGGTACAAAAGGATGCCAGTGTATACGAGAGGGGTCTCAGTATGCTAAAGACCAGGGCAAATGGAAGTACAAGGCTCCGTAATACAACCCGGAACAACGGCAATTGGATTCATGTTATGTGTCTTAATCTTACCGTCTCGTGCTACCTTTAACACCTTCCGTACCAATCTACCCCTTAAACCCCGCGATGTCTTGTCTGTATTGTTATCTTGTAAATTGTGTTGGTTGTATGATTGATTGACTGACTGACCGAAACCATGATATCAGGAAACGGTTATAACCATAGAGTCATGTAAATGGAATACTGTGAATCATGTAAAAGGAATATATATCCATGGTTTGGTTCAGTCAAGTTGTGTAAATTGATGATTGTATTCATGAATTCATGTGTTCATATTGAATTGGAATCTTGTAGTTTATAGATTGACTTGAATCATATTCAAGTCAGATTAATCAGACTCAAACCCGAGTCAGACAATCAGAAATGTGAATCGAGGTCTTACAATTGCTAGGGTCCTTAGGGTAACTTATAAAACTTGAGGGGTTTTATGTAAAAATACTTTTATATACTTTTCAAAATACGCCTCAAGTATTTATTATTCGTCTTTAGGGTTGTAATGAGGGTGGATTTTATGTTGTGACATTTCTAGCGAAAATATCCTAGTTTTATAAATAAGGGTATTTATCTGTAATATTGATTTATTTGAAGTTCATAGTATTTTAGTGTAAAATTTATTCTTGTGATTTTTAGAAAAAGGTGAAATATTTATATTATAATAAAATA
Source organism: Agapanthus africanus (assembly GCA_030015575.1). Lineage (NCBI taxonomy): Eukaryota > Viridiplantae > Streptophyta > Magnoliopsida > Asparagales > Amaryllidaceae > Agapanthus > Agapanthus africanus. The sequence goes on along the minus strand of JASDDO010000019.1, from coordinate 189,832,282 downwards.
GATATTTAAATGATAAATATACATATATTTATACAAAAATAGATTTAATAAATAATTTATATTCTAAAAATCCCATTTTCTTAAGATGTCGTATTTTAAACCTTTCGAGACCGAATGCTCCTTGCGGAGGTCTGAATCTCGCACTACTAGTCCGAGGGTGCGCGATAAACCGCACGATCCCGAACGGGTTCCCCAAAGATGGGTTGTAGCGGCGCTTTGCAAAGATTGTAAAATACTAATCCTTTAGAAAATGGTTTTATAAAGTAAAAGGTATTTATTTGCAAAGTGTAATTTTTTCGTATTTTAGATTCTAGGGTTTTCTAAGCCAACTAACCTATTCTAAAAGGTCTAAACGACAAGTCGTTAGAAGTCTCAAATCGCCTCTTCACCGCCAATTGCGGCCAGGTAAGTGCCAGGTAAGTGGGATGCTCTCCACTACAAGTAGTGGCCCTAATTAAGTAACCACTTGCCTTAAACACACTTGCCTAGACACCACAAAGTCAGATTTAGATAAACGATCGATGTCCACAACTTATCGTATTTTTCCTATTGAAGATATTGTTTAAACAAATGTATCAAACCTAAACTTTTATAAAAGGTTTTATTAAGGAAATGGTATTTTAATGTAAAATCTTCTTTTATCGTATTAGTAGTTTTCAAGATAGCGTATTATGGTTTCATATGTGTGTGTGAGGAGGTAGGTCATTAGCTCGTGATCTATTTTAAGGTATAGCAATATTAAAGGGTTAAATGTGAAATTGAAACATGAGGGTATTAAGGTGGAAAAAATACGGTAAGTTGAAAAGGTTATCATTTCATATGTGAAAACTTATTCAAATTAATTTTTAAGTGATTTGTAGTCAACATGAATATGTTTAAGCATTATGGAATTAGTGATAAGTGAGATTTGATAGAAAACCGAATCGGAAATCGGTTTGTTCCGATTTCCGTCAGGTTTCGTAATTTCGTATTTTTGAGAAGTAGAAAGAAGGAAAGAATGGAACTTACGGGTTTCGATCTATACTAAGGAGTGAGGGGGACTAAAGGGGTTGCCGATGCGTTGCGTCGTTGCCGGTAGTTCCTAAAAACGTCGCCGGAATTTCCGCCGGAATTTCGTCGGAGCTTCGCCGCGAGCTTGTTTTCAAAGTACACAACTCTTGGAAAATTTTGAGAGAGTGAGCTTAGGATTTTTGGGATGAGAGGGTAGAGGGGAGGGGTGTATTTATAGGGTAGGCTAGGGGTAGGGTAGGTGAAGGGTTTTTAACTAAAAAATGTAAAAATATATAAAATCATTAAAAGCTGGAGTAAATAGGGTATATGAAAGATTTTAATGTAAAAATGTATAAAATCATTAAAAATTGGAGTAAATAGGGTATATGAAAGGTTTTAATGTAAAAATATATTAAAAATCATTAAAATGGAGTAAATGGGGATTTCAAAGGTCTCTGAAACCGATCTAGGAATTTGAAGTGTACATGGGGGTTTAGAAGATGAAGAGACACAATATTGAAGAAGAATTTAAAACAAAATAAATATTAAAAATAATGTGAGGCATGGGATTTGAACTTTGGTGGCTTGGTTCAGCAATACAAGGTATTACCAATGAGCTACAAGCAGTTTCTTGTAATTAAATTGTTAATTAATTACTTAAATCTTGTGCTCAGGCAATAAATACCCTTTATGGATTTTTGAAAAAATATTTGAAATTTTTTTTTTATAGGAAAAAGTGTATCAGAAAATTAGGGTTATTATATACACCATTCGCACCCAAACACGGTAAATCAGGAAAAAAAACCATAAATAAAGAAATACTCGAATTAGAACTGGTAAAATGAACTAAGGTGTTACACCTTCCAATGAGGGTAGAAGTGCCAAGCGATAAGCCATTTCTCCGACTCGTTCGAGTATGTCGAACGGTCCAATGTATCTCGGACTTAGCTTACCCTGCCTTCCAAAGCGAATCACTCCATGTTTTGGTGAGATCTTCAAAAAGACATGATCTCCCGGTTGGAATTTCAAGTGACGGCGCTTTGCATCAGCCAGTGCTTCCGTCGGTCTTGGGCTATGCGCATTCTTTCCCTGATAGTGCAAACCACATCCACTGTAGCTACTATCATCTCAAGTCCAAAGAGTTCTCTATCTCCGATGTCGTCCCAACTTAATGGTGAATGACACTTCCTTTCATATAGAGCTGCAAAGGGTGCCATTCCAATACTTTCTTAGTAGCTGTTGTTGTATGAAAACTACACAAGATGTAGGTGATCTTCCTATGATCCTCCGAAGTCTAACATATAAGCTCTTAGCATATCTTCAAGTATCTGAATCGTTCGCTCAGGCTGTCCATATGTTTGTGGATGGTAAGCTGTGCTAAAGTTCAGACTTGTTCTTAAGCTAGCTTGCAGACTCTGCCAAAATTGCGATCGGAATCTGGTGTCACAATTGAAGGCAATGCAAACCGGTACTCCATGTAATCTCACGATCTCCTACATGAGTTCATGGGTATCAGTGATAGTACATATTGAAGAGTTAAATCTTACTTAGATTTAAACTTACCTCCATGTACTTCTTTGCTAATGTCTCGGTAGATTGGCCAACTCGAAAGGGAATAAAGTGAGTCGACTTTGTGAGTCGATCCACAATAACCCATACCGCATCGTTGCCTTTCGTGCTGCGAGAAAGAGCAGTCACGAAGTCCATGGTGATGTGTTGCCACTTCCATTCTGGAATAGGTAACGGTTGAAGTAAACCAGCAGTTCTGTGATGTTCAGCTTTCACTTACTGACACACCAAATATTTAGCGACGCTTTTGACTACTTCACGCTTCATTCCATGCCACCAGTAATGTTGTCGCAGATTTTTGTATATTTTTGTACCACCAGGGTATACTGAATAGGAAGAGCTATGAGCTTCTTTCATCAATTCTTCCCGAACAGAACCTTGTGGTACACACAATCTACTGCCGTATATCAAAGATCCGTCTTCATGGATGATGAAGTCTGTTCTAAGTCCACTTTCTACTTATTCTCTGATCTTTTGCAACTTGGCATCACTTGCTTGAGCCGTTTTGATCTGATTGACAATTGTAGACTGAACTTGTAAGTTCATCAAACTTGAGGCGTTACCTAGCATGACCACTTCTATCTCCATCTGATGCAAATCTTCTTGAAACTTCCACTGTGCGGTGAGATTCATTGATAGTGGTTGGCGACTAAGTGCGTCAGGTACTACATTCACCGTCCCTGGATGATATTGTAGGTTGATGTCGAAGTTCGCCATGAGTTCTAACCATCTTCTCTGCCGCATATTCAACTCTTTCTGAGTAAACACATGTTTCATACTCTTGTGGTCTGTTTATATGTCCACTCTTTCTCCAAGAAAATAATGGCGCCAAATTTTAAGAGCAAAGATAACGGCTGCCAACTCCAAATCATGCGTCGGATAGTTGCACTCATGAACTTTCAGCTGTCTTGATGCATAAGCTACAATTTTACCGTGCTGATTAGAACACATCCTAATCCCTTACCGGATGCATCGCAATGCACTTCGAAACTTCCATATTGGTCCGGTATTACGAGAATAGGCGCTGATGTCAATCTTGACTTGAGTTCTATGAAAGTTTGTTCGCATGCTTCTGACCACACGTATTCTTCATCTTTACGCATGAGCTTGGTCAGGGGTGTTGCAATCTTCGAAAATACTTTAATGGATCTTCTGTAATATCCTGCTAAACCCAAGAAACTTCGAATGTCCTTCACCGACTTCGGTGTCGGCCATTCGCTTACTACTGATACCTTAGCTGGATCTACAGAGATTCCATCGTCCGATACAATATGTCTGAGAAAACCGACTTGATCTAGCCAAAACTCGCACTTGCTGTACTTGGCATAGAGTTGATGCTGTCGTAAAGTCTCCAGGGCAATTCGTAGGTGCTCGGCATGTTCTTTCTGACTCTTAGAATACACCAGGATGCCATCGATGAAGATGACAACAAACCTGTCTAGGTACTCTCAGAAAACTTGATTCATTAGGTTCATGAATATAGCTGGTGCGTTGGTCACTCCAAATGGCATCACAAGAAACTCATAATGACCATAGCGAGTCCTGAATGCCGTCTTGGGAATATCAGACTCTTTGATCTTCACCTGATGATATCCCGAACGAAGATCTAAATTGGAGAAAACATAAGACCCACTTAGCTGATCGAACAGATCATCGATGCGCGGAAGTGGATACTTGTTCTTTATAGTTACTTCGTTCAAAATTCTATAATCAATGCATATTCGATATGAACCTTCCTTCTTCTTCACAAGCAGAACCGGCGATCCCCAACTTGAAGTGCTAGGACGAATCCATCCTTTCTTTAATAATTCGTCCAACTGAGTTCGGATCTCTTTCAAACCTTCAGGACTCAAGCGATACGGAGCTTTGATCACCGGTTGTGCTCCAGGTACTAAATCAATGCTGAATTCAAGAGCTCAATCGGGAGAAAAACCTGATATGTCTTCAGGAAATACATCGTCAAACTCTCGAACTACCTTTGGTTTGTCTTCTCCCGCCTGTAGAGTTGCAATCACTACCTTCTTCGGTTTTGCTTTGTATATGCTTGGCTTCAGGGTACGGTCTCCATTTTTGAAATAAAAGACCGGATGCTCTGGAATCTTGAATACTACCCTCCTTTGACGACAGTCAATGGTAGCATAAAATGTTCCTAGCCAATCCATACCCAAAACGACATCGAAATTCGGTATGTCCAGTACCTTAAAGTCAGCATAGAATTCTCTGCTGCAGACGACTACTGGATACAGGCCGTATCCCATTGTTGCCTTTAGAACGTCTTTCTCTGAACTGCCATTCCAGCTGGATACAAGTGGTTTGACTGGAATCGCATGAGTTCGGACGAACCGTTGCGACATAAAGCAATAAGATGCTCCAGTATCGAAGAGTGCTAGTGCAGGTAGTGAGGCTACTAAGATCGTACCTAAGTTATGCGGGATAGGTTTTAGGTATAAGAAAAAGATATACGGGAATGTATAAAGATTGAAAGAAAGCTTGAAAGAAAAGAGTTACCAGTGATGACTTGGCCAGTGGCTTTAGCTTCTTCCACAGTCATTGTGAATGCTTGTCGCCTCGGTACATTCCTCCTTGCTGGAGGAGCATTCTTCTGTCCGTTCCTCTGTACTTGAGGTAAGTTCCTTTGTGCTTGATGGAACTGACGAGGAGGAGGTAAAGTCGGTCCGTGAGGAGGTGGAGCTGGAAGAGCAAGACGTGGAGTAGATGCCTGGATAGCTGGCCGTTGCGGATAGGTAATTACTGGTCTGGGTGCAACATTTGGATTGAGTCTATGAGGACAAGACCCAATATCATGTGTGGATTAGCCACGGACTAAGAAAAGGCGATTAGCACGCCTATAATCTTTCGCCAGGTGTCCATCCCTCCTGCAGTAGGTGCAAAAGGCTGTACTGGGCCGGTTGAATGGTACTCCCGGTCTCCTGGGTACAAAAGGTGGCCTTGAAGAGGCTCCTCCTGCCATATGAGTGGTAGGGCGCTTTAATCCAGCAGATTGGGGTCTGCCCATCATCTTTACTATTGCCTCATATCGACGGGCATCTTTCAGAGCCAGTTCGTAGGTTGGGAAATCCCCTGTAGCTAAGGTAGCTTGGATCTCCGGATCTAACCCTTACTGAAATCGTCTGGACCTGATCTCAGCAGTCGGAATGAGGTGTGCCGTGAACCTATTACGGTCTTGTGTTAGCTGTGTAGTATGTGATATTAGAAAATCGAATATTTGAGACATATCTTTACCTGCTCAACATAGTAAACTCAGCATCATACTCATCCACCGATTTGTTCCACATAGAGCATTGTTGTAAGTGGATGAATTGCTGCTTCATGTCGAATCGGGCAGTCTCGGGAAAATACTTCGCGTCGAACATGTCGTGAAAAGTTTTCAATTCGATAGGCTGGGCAAGACGGATTTCTTCCGCCTTCCACCATACTCGGGCGTTGTCGGTGAGTTGCAGCTTTGCAACCCGTACCCAAGCGATCTCTGGCACTTGTGCTGCTGACAAATCGTCCTCAATGCTCTGAGCCCATTCTTCAGCTTCCAAAGGGCTATCTTTCCCAGAAAATTGCTTCGGGTGCAATGCCCGGAATTGCTTCACTCCGGGTGCTTCCGCTTCTGGGAGGTTCAATAATATATCAGTATGCTGCCGCTGTCCTTCCAAGAGGCTTCGGATTGCCTCAAGCAATACCGTTTGCTCGTTGATCGGAGCTACAACGGTAAGCGTAAGTGGAAGAGATAGTGGTGTGTTGTTGAAGTTTGTGCTGGTATTGTTTGGAGAATCCATAACCTTGAAAGGAAAAAATAGGGTTAGAATAGATTCAAGGAATATGAAATTGTAAGATTCAAGAAATATGAAATGTAAAGAATGTTTTTAGTTATCAATTCTTGTGTAATATTGCTTAGGACTTCATGCAAAATTGACCTGCATGTCCATGCAGAACTGACCTGCATGGGCCGCCAAAAAAACCTGTCACGCCCCGCTTCCCAGTGTACGGGTAATGAGACGTGACTGGCCCGCTACGTATTTACTCAGAAGTAAACACGCTAAGCGTAACTAAGCAATATAATGTAAATATACACAAGAAGACATGAAATATAAATGAACATCAACTTTTATTTATTAAACATTTCTTTACAATACAACTGAAAAGTAAATATAATGATGAAAGCAATGCCTAAACAATGTCATGAACATGAAAGTAAAGTATACACAAGAGTTTAGAGCTCGAGATCCTCGCTGAACTGATCCAAATCCTCTGAACCGAGCTCTATCTCCAGTGAGTCGGATTCACCTGACAACATTCCAAAGAAAGAAGAGAGAAGGAATGTCGTCAGCGAACAATCGCTCGGTAAGTCCCCAAAAAATGTAGGAATAGAATAGACAGATGAATAGACAGATATGAGAATATAACTGGTGTATTATGAGTTTGTTATGTTAACGCAGTTGTTTGTAGCTTGGTACAGAATATGCCAGTGTATACGAGAGGAGTCCAACTATTCCGTGGACTAAGGTATACGGAGCACAAGGAACCGTTAAGCCACAGGACAACAACAATGAATATTCAGGTTAGGTGTATTAAAATGACCGTCTCATGCCACTTCTAAAACATTCCGTACCAGTCTACCCCTTTAAAACCCCATAATGTATTATGTATTGATGTATATTGTTTTGTTTAATAGATGTACGACTTGCCGAAACCATGATATCAATAGTTCATGTAAATGGAAAGGATATAGACGGATAGTCATGTAGACCAGTCAAATGTATATCCATGGTTCGGTCAAATTATGTTCATATTGATATAGATTGAATTCTGGTATAAATAGATTCATGTTGAATTGGAGTTATACTTGAATCATATTCAAGGATAGATTGATTGATTTCAGATTAGACTGAGACTCTGCCTGAGTCAGACATTTAAACAGAATTGAAGTACTGAATTAGTTTTGGAGTTATCGATAATGGACGACAGGATTTGTGTCTTTTCCAAGACAATTACCATATTGATAACGCCGTTTTTAGTTTGTCTATCTTAGATAGGCAAGCACCCATATTCTCCGGCTTCCTGAGGCTCAAGAGAACTGGTCCCGCTTAAACCTATGTTTACTAGGGTCCTTATTGTAAATTAATATAACTTGAGGGGATTTTATGAAAAATAGTTTTGATATATTTTCAAAATAAATCTCAAGTATTTATTTATCGTCTTTAGGGTTTTCATAGATATAATTTTTATAAAATGAGATATTCTAGTGGATATAAACATAAATTGAATAGTATATGGTATTTTCTTGTAATTTGACTTGTATTGAATGTGATGGTATTTTCATGATCTTTTGTGACTCTTTTGATTTAGAAAAACATGGAATATATATAATATATTTAAAGTAGATATTTTGATAATATTTATATATATATTTATAAAAAATAGAATTTATTTATTAAATAGAAATCACGTTTTTCTTAAAATTGTAATACAAATTCCATCGAGATCGTATGCTCCATGAGGAGGTCTGCATCTCGTCCTACTAGTCCGATGGATGTGCGATAATCCGCACCAACCAAGTCGGATCCTCAAAATAGGTTGTAAGGACTTAATCGTATGGAATTTAAATAAGACAATTTAAAGAATACGGTTTTGTAATAATTTAGGGTATTTTATTGTAAACTTGTAATTATCCCACAAACTAAAGTTCCAAAAGCCATCGTGCTATGTCAAGAATGAGTGTTGTGATGAGGTAGGTCATTACCTCGTGAGTTTTCTAAAGGTAATATGAGCAAAACGATAAAGTAATGTCATATATAAACTTGATGGTATTTTTCCGTAAAAGTGAAATAAAAGTTGCATTACATATTATTTTGAATTGAAAGTTGTTGTCAATATTTTTTTATATTTGTGAAATAATATAAAAAGAGATGGTTAATTTGTTGTTTAAGAAAAGTTGAATTTTTAAAGAAAATAGAATCGGAAGTCGGAATAACTCCGCTTCCGACGAGTTTTGAAAAAAGATTGTTTTAGATTAGAAATAGAGAAGGGGAGAGAGGACTTACTGGTTGAAAGGAAAGATGAAAGGTAGAAAGAACTTTTGAAGGTGTCGGGGAGTCCTGGTGTCGCCGGATTCTTCTCGAAACGTCGCCGGAACTTTAACCTTGGCTAACTTCACTTGTACAACTTTGGACTTGGAATTTTTTTGAGAGTTTTGGCAATGGATTTCAGAATGAGAAAGGCCAAAATGTAGGGTTGTATTTATAGGAGAAATTAGGGTTTAGGGTAATGAATAGAGAATTAAAAATGTATTAAAATTTGGATTAAAGAGGTGAATTAACACTCTATGTTAATGTGTAGAAAAATCAAACAGAATAGGAGTAGTGGGGGAGGCTAAGGGGTGCTAGGGTAAAAATTGGAGGCATTACCCATGGTTTCGCCCAGCGGCGCTGGTCTTGGGGCGATCTTCGCCGATTGTTTGGTTGAGTTGGGGTGTGGGATTTGTGCCACGTGTCGGGGTCCTCTCATATATCTCAGTGCACATGTTTGATTTCTGAGACCTTTCATTTTTACGTGTTTTGCATGTGTAAACTTTTGAGCTTCTAAAATTTTAAAAGAAAAATTAGCAAAAATATATGTGGCTGAGAGGATTTGAACACAGGGGTTATGTCACAGCAGTACAAGACTTTACCAATGAGCTACAAGTGCTTTCTTGTTGTTCAAAAGCAAATTAAATACTTATAGCATACACAGGATTGTAAATACTTATACATTAACTTTTAAACAAATTTTCTGTACATTAAAACGGAGTCATTACAATGTGGGAGCCGATCCAGCGGGTTGACGTTCTGCTTTCCGTGCAGGCTCTTAGCTGGGCCGGGCTCAGCCCCACGCGCTTCCTGGGTAAGTTATGTCTTTGGACGATCTATTTAGACGTCAATAGGTTTTGCTTGCCCTTTTCAGCGTCGTTAAATCTCTTTCGTGTTTTCTCTTTTCTGCAGAGCAAATGGACAGATAATAATTCTTAGCTGCCATGGCCGCGAAGGCAGGAAAGAAGACCGGGGGCGCTAGCTAGTCCTTAGCTCGTCCCGTCCCGGTCCGAGCTCGGCCCCGAAACCAACTGCACCGGCGAAGCCTTCCGCTGCGCCCCGAGCCCCTGAAGTCCGCCGTGGGTAGAGCCAGAAGCATGGATGGGGACCGGAGTCCCGAGCGAGGGGGTGGAGGATGAAGCCGACCTCGCCGAGGTACCCCTCAAGAGGTACAAAAGGACGATCTCTCGCTCGCTACCCTCCGGGATCCCCGTGCAAGGGGGACGTCTGTTTTGAGATGCCCTCGGGGGTTTCCGTCGCCGATAGCCTGCTCTCCAACATGGAGCAATCGGCCGGGAGAAAAATTCCTCGGGGGACCCTAAAGGCCCAAGTGGCCGCCTTCGCTCAGGAGGCGGTTCAGGTCGGTATCCGTTTTCCTTTAAGAATTTCGTTAAGTATTTTTCCTCGGTTTGAACAATTCTAACTCCTTATACTGCTTTCCTCAGATCCTCCAACACTGCGCCCTCATCGTTAATATAGAAGCCGAGGAGATTGCCCCGGCCATGAGGAAGAAGGACAAATCGTCCTCGCGGGAGGAGGATCTGCACCTGAAGCTGCAGCAGGCGAAGGAGAGGATAGCCGTCCTCGAAACCCGGGTGGCCGCTGAGGAGTTGACGAACTTCAAGTGTAAGGAGTCTCAACGACTTCTTAGTGAATCCAACAAGACCATCCGGGCTATGTTGGAGGAGGTCAGCAAGCTCTACACCGCGATGAAGAAGTCGAGGGATGCCAACAGGAAGGACACCCAGGCGGCGCTCGATGCGATGAAGCTTGCCGATCTCCGAGCTTCGAAGTCTGTGGAGAGGTACAAGGTGTCGGACCATTTCTACGCCGACCTCGCCGATGCCTCGGCCATTGTTTGGCATCAGGCTCTCGACACCGTCAAGGCGTTGTCCAGTACCCTCTCTCCAAGGATGCGCCGCAGGTGGAAGCTGCCGGGGATGCCGCCAGGGGTGAGGTTGTCGGTAGAAGCGTCAGGGGTGAGGCTGCAGGTGGAAGCGCCGACCCACAGGTCGCCGTTTTGGTTCCCGACGCTAGCATCGAGCAGGGAGAGATCCTCCCCGGGCCTACGGCCTGAGCTTTCCTGCCTTTTCCTTTTTTCCCTTTTTTTAGTTTTGTAAGCCTCCGGGCGTTTTGTAAGGCTGAGGAGCCTAGAATACATTGTAAAAATTTCTGGAATATAAATAAAACTGAGCTTATTTTCCTCTACATGACTGTGTGCTTTTTGCGTGAGTACTTCAGTTCGTCAGTCTTTTTCTCGACTCGAGTGGTAGGCCGTAGGTCGATGCCCGGCTTTTTAGATGACGATCGCGCGTCGAGTGTAAGTCGATTAATTGCCAAGTGTAGGAAGGTCGGTGCCCCCCGCTTCCCGGAGTCGAGGTGGCGATCGTTCATTTAGGATGAACCGAAAGATATCCAAGTGTAAGAAGGTCGGTATCAGTCCATTCCTCAGAGTCGGGTTGACAACCATGTCTCTTAGCATGAGTTGAAAATGTAGAATAGGTCGGCATTGACTGATTCCTCTCTGATGTGTTTCCTAGACTCGTGTCTTCGTAGGGTATGAACCTACCCCTCGGAGACTAGCCGAGCAGGAATCTACACGGTGGCCTCGTTAGGAGGGCTTTAGCTCCTGAGCGTTGATGGGTAGGAAGCTACCCGCTCGGGATGGACCGGGCAAGGAAGCTGCTCGGTGGCCTCGTGAGGAGGGCTTTGATCCATAGCGTGGATGGGCAGGAATCTACCCGCAGGGATGGATCGAGCAGGGAAGCTGCTCGGTGGCCTTGTGAGGATGGCTTTGATCCTTAGCGTAGATGGGTAGGAATCTACCCGCTAGGAATGGACCGGGCAGGGAAGCAGCTCGGTGGCTTCAAGAGGAGGGCTTTTGATTCTTAGCGTTGTTGGGTAGGAAGCAACCCGCTAGGGATGCCCGAGCAGGAAGCTACTCGGTGCCTCGTGAGGAGGGTTTCGATCCACAGCGTAGTTGGGCAGGAAGTTACCCACTGCGGATGGACCGGGCAGGGAAGCTGCTCGGTGGCCTCGAAAGGAAGGCTTTTAATCCTTAGCGATGTTGGGTAGGAAGCTACCCGCCAGGAATGACCGAGCAGGAAGCTACTATGTCACCTCGCGAGGAGGGCTTCGATCCACAGCGTAGTTGGGCAGGAACCTATCCACTGCGGATGGACCAGGCAGGGAAGCTGCTCGGTGGCCTCGAGAGTAGGGTTTTTGATCCTTAGTGTTGTTGGGTAGGAAGCTACCCGTTAGGGATGACCGAGCAAGAAGCTACTCTGTCGCCTCGCGAGGAGGGCTTCGATCCACAGCGTAGTTGGGCAGGAAGCTACCTACCGCGGATGGACCGGGCAGAGAAGCTGCTCGGTGGCCTCGAGAGGAGGGCTTTTAATCCTTAGCGTTGTTGGGTAGGAAGCTAACCGCTAGGGATTACCGAGCAGAAAGCTACTCGGTGGCCTCGCGAGGAAGGCTTTGATCCACAGCGTAATTGGGCAGAAAGCTACCCACTTCGGATGGACCGGGCAGGGAAGCTGCTCGGTGGCCTCGAGAGAAGGGCTTTTGATCCTTAGCGTTATTGGGTAGGAAGCTACCCGCTAGGGATGACCGAGCAAGAAGCTACTCGGTCACCTCGCGAAGAAGGCTTCGATCCACAGCGTAGTTGGGCAGGAAGCTACCGACTGCGGATGGACCGGGCAGGGAAGCTATTCGTCGGCCCTGCAGGGAGATTTAGCACGGAAACAAAGAGTAGTTCAAATTGCAGGGAAGCGAGAATCTTTATTAATGAATAAATTGTTAGTGATATGTATGCCCTAGAGGCCATTATTGTATGATATAGTGGATGCTTGGACATATATATGTAGGACTTTCTTGCTCGACATGATAGTATGCTATCTGGTTGCCTTTATCTTAACATGTGGACTGGTATTATTATACTGTCTGTCTCTTATATGTTGATAAAGACCTTAGGATATGTACTTGACTACCAGGATTATGATGAGATCATACTAGTAGGGCCAGGGTGGTCCAAAAGTACATCCTTTAACAGTGCCTAGTCGAGGGGATATCAAGACAGGGCATCGATATTCCAGAGTAGATTAGTGTGTACATTTCTTGTCCCTTAGAGGGCGATGGTTGATCCCACAAACATTGGTGTGTTACATCAAATATTGTACACAGGTGCTCATTAGAGAATGGGTACACCGAACGGACTCGCCGAGGACTCCTAGTTGGTAGTATACCTATCGTCAGATAGCAGTCCTCTAGTGACACTGGTACAGATTAGTCTGTAGACTCGAGATCGTCATAGAGTCTTGTGTGGCTCCTACTGTGCTTTGATTTCCTCCCTACCACGCTCAAGAGGAGTTGTGCAAACAGGTGGATTTTTAGTACAGCCCCGAGTCACATGGAGGCAATGAGCGATAGGAGGGGTTTCGTCTCTCCCGGTATTGGGGGTTGATGTTGCTCTATGTTCGATTGGCTATAACTAGAAGTCCCTGGCCAGGGCTGTTGCTGTGATTTACTGATAAGAGTTATCAGTAGTTTATCAAACCGCTATAGGCCAGACATCGGCATGACTTATCACATTACTAAGGTCTGACGTTTACCACCCCTAGACATGATATGCGATATATCAGACGAAAAGACCGGACTGTACGGTAGTGTTACTGATAGGCTTCATGGAGAGTATGGACAAGCTTGCTTGTTGGTCTTCATATCGCTCAATTCCCGGATAGCCGTTACGTCCAGCTAGTACCGCTGACGACTTGTAGGTGACTGACGTGATCATTACCCACTGCTGGCGTATTGACGAGTCTTTAGAGTTCCACACTGAAGTTTCCCGGTTCAAGTGAAACGAAGTAGAGCACATATGTGATATGTGCGTGGGTCTGATTAAATACGTGTATGTGATACCGTATTGTAATCTGGCAGTTATCTGATATCGGTCAGATTATATATGATATAACCGGATTATCGAATCAAGTGTTGATTTGATAATGCGATATACAGATAAATGATATTAGTCGGTTATATGTTTTATAACCGGATTATTAAATCAAGTGTTGATTTAATAATGTGATATATATTATATTTGATATAATTATATCTTAACTAATATTATTAGCTTACTAAATATTTATTTATATATATTCATATATATATATATATATATATATATATATATATATATATATATAATGAAGCATGGCATGGTTTGATTTTCTATTTTTAGAAAATAGAAAATGAGGTGGAAATTGAGGAGAATGGGGTGAAGCATGGCTTGATGAATATTATATTCATCTTACTTCACTATTGAAGCATGGCTTCAATTTTATAATTGAAGAATATGTATGCTTCAATAAGTGAGTTTTTTACAAGCCATTCTACACTTCATCATTTTTCATTCATGCTTTCTTGAGTTGAGCTCACACTCTCTCTAACTTCCATCTTCTTCCTCCTCATGCTTCGAAGTTTCAACCTCTCACATGTGATGTGAACTATGGAACTTTGAACAAACAAGTGAGCCTTAAATCCCTTACTTCACCTTCCCACACCGAACTAGCACTTTGGTGTGGCGTGTTTACTTCACTAATAGGAGATTAGTGAAGAGATAGCTTGAGCTAGTGGGCTTCACGTGGATCATCTTCAGCACGAAGGTCATCGGAGAAAGCTCGATCAAACTCTCAAATGGAGCCTAGTGGAGTCGCGCGGACTACTACACGGAGCTTAACAAGTGAAGGACTCGATATACAAGGGTATAATCTTCTTTCACTTCTTATAGTTTAGTAGATATCAAACCTAAAACCCTAATTATCTAGTTAACGATCTAGATTAGTGTTAGTTAGTACCTTAATTTTTTTTAAATTGGCATGCTTGATGCTACAAAAACCCAGTGGTGGTGCTAGCGTACACTTTCATGGTATCAGAGTCAAAGCTAGAAGATTAGACGGTGTTATTAGAAACACGAAACCGAAAAACTCCGAAACTGCAAACCCGAACACCGAGTTTCTGTCGATTTTTTAAATGTCTCTAAATTTTTTTTAAACAAGTGCAGAATGTTACATATGATGTAACTAGAACACCAGAGAAATTTGGGGGCAAAACTTCAAAATTGACCCGGCAAGATTGCTCAAAAAACCGGCCTCACCTTTTTAACTGTAACAAAAGACCTTGAAATTTTTATGGTGTTCTGATCTCTTGGTTTTAGGGTTTCAGGTTATGTTTGTTTTTGCCAAGATTGCATGTAATGTTATCTTTTCCATTAGGGATTCAGAGTGTTTCGTAGTCGTGTCTTAACGTCGTTACGGGTTTAAGTTTGATATGAATGCAGTAGTTGGAATCCACATTTAATTAGTTTTGACAAAACTAGTTCTTGATTATAAATCTAGCGTTTTAGTCTCGGTAGATCTATTGCCACGAAGTTTCGATTCGGATCGAAACTCCGTCGCAATCGCGTATCGTACGCAAATACTCGTCGAGTAACTGTGCTGGGTAGCCACACCCCATAGCCCCAACCAAGTGACTTTAAGAGAACACTGTTGCTAAAAGCATCCACTTAGGTGCTCGCGGCCATGGTGTTCCGCCTAAGTGC
The DNA here is from genome assembly GCA_030015575.1 of Agapanthus africanus. NCBI lineage: Eukaryota > Viridiplantae > Streptophyta > Magnoliopsida > Asparagales > Amaryllidaceae > Agapanthus > Agapanthus africanus. Next base: position 189,817,051 of record JASDDO010000019.1, on the reverse strand, counting down.
GCTTGGTAGACGGCATTGGGGGTGCGGCCAACTACTATAGTTTCCGATGAGTATTCGATCGGGTAGTCGGGAATCTTGTTGAATTACCCGACAAAATTATTGAAAAGAGTTTTTGATATGAGACTAAAATGCAAGGTTTATAGGTTAGGCATGAAATTCGGAATATGAGATATTCCGGGTTTATGATGTCTAAGGAAATGTGGATTCTAATTATTGTAGTTTTTCATTTCTTTTCTGCGACCGTAAGTGTAATATGTGGGGTATCCTAAATCTCGTTGCTATATGTCAACAGAATTTGGGATACGCGTATTTAGTTACGTTGATGATATGTGATATTATGTGTCGCTGATATGTTTTATTGGATCGTCGTGATTGAATAATCAGGGTTTTTATGTGAGATGAGATTTTTTCATTTTCATTCATGTAAAATCTGTATGTAATATTCTTTTATTGGGGCACTTCCGGGTTGAGAATGATGCCACCATTGATGTATATTATTTACTTTTCCTCATTAGTTTAGACCCAAGGAGGGGAGCACAAGTAACCGGGTTATAGAGTCCAGTGGGAGACCATCTCAAGGAGTTGAGACCGGATTTCCTAACTCTAGAATTGATAGTGGTACTTGCCGCTCTCGTAGGGGTCTAGGGATGTAGGTTTGGCTATTCATTACGATCGTGGAATCCGTGTTTTACATTACTGGCTAAATTTAAAACACGGACATCCTAATATATCCAATATTTCATATGTTGCTTCTGCTGCTTGGTTCTGTGATGTGATCATATAACTGCGTGAGACGAATGTTATATTATATATATGATATATAATAAACGTTGGTTATGTTTTGCACCCGCGCTAGTCCAGGCCCTGCTCTGCTGGTAGTTAAGTAACCTAACGGTGCATGACGGGGTCCCGTGGCGGATGTGGATGGCATAAGCGTACGTTCTATTTTCGTTTTATTTTTCTGTGATGTTTAGGAAACATTAAATGATGAGACTTCATTAATGAGATTAATGAAAAGAAAAGAAAGCTAAAAATGTTGTAGAATCGGATTTTTAAAAACAGGTAGCTCTAGTTCTTGCTTTGCATAGTGGTATTCCTTGATGAATATCCAGCACCTCATTCGATGAGGAAAGAACCGAGATCCCTTCACCGGGAGTGGCCTCTTTAGCGAAACTAGAAAATACTACAACTCACTTGTTTAGTTTTACAAGCTGCAGTAGTTCTTGTTTTGCATAGTGGTATTCCTTGTAGATTATTCAGCACCTCATTCGATGAGAAAAGTGCCAAGATCCTTTCACCGGGAGTGATCTCTTTAGCAAAACTAGCAAACGCTACAAAACTATTTGATTTTTAAAAGGGAGCTTAAAACACTCCAAGTTACTAGATTCTACAACGATATCAAGTTTATTACGCTCATAGTTTTCATAAAAACCTGCGTAGCCCTCCGTCATTTCAGATAAATACTATTTAGTATTTGTGCTACGTTTGTTGACCATAGCCAAGGCGTAGTGTGCGGTAGCTGATTAGTGCTTATCTGCGGTATGTGATGCGATTGGATTAGAGTAGTCGTATGGCTTTGTTGACCTTAGCCAAGGGTCGTACCGGTGGGTTTAATTCAATCAAGAAATGACGGGTTGAACTTGGCTAGCACTTATGATTTGTTGACCATAGCCAATGTCATAAGTTTCTAGGGGTAAAAACAATTATTGGGAATTTCAAGTGTTGAAATTTGCAATGAGATTGCATACCTTCTATATGATAGTTGGGTCACGATACCCACTACGAGTAAGAGTTACCCCTGCGAGAGTTTTGCACTTTAAAATTAGCCGATCCATTAGGTGTCTAAGAAAGATGTTAACGGGGTGATGCCCCTACGGAAACGAGGTTATTTAATTAGTTCCATGCGAAAGCATGGGGAAACTCCCTTGGAGTACCAATACCTGCCTGGCCGAACGATTGACGAACTTGCAAGGTGTAATTAATCTCGGAAAATCTTACCTTTTAAGGTTTGAAGAAAGATTTGATAAAAACAGTGGGAGCCATCCTGATTAGATAAAATAATAACCAATCTAATCTTGTAAAGAGCGCATGTAAAGTGATTATCCTTCTCTCTTTCCTGGTAGCGACCAATGACATGCCTTAATCAAGATAATAATATGGATGTATTGACCGAACCCACTTATTATACTGGGCTAGGTTCCGCTCTATTTTATGATTGTCATAAGTCTGAGCAAAGAATAGGAGAATATCCGGATTCCCACGTCACCCATACGAAGAATAAGCATGTTGATGTATCGTCTTCGGATGTGTTCGTAACCGAGAACTGTTTTTTAGTTTGCTTTACATCTTAGGTATTGGATACCGGATTAGGATCCCACACATGTAATTTATTACATGGGCTATAGAAAAGTAGAGAACTGGGAAAGGGTGATATGTCTCTAGTAGTAGGGAATGGTGCAATTGTTGCAGCCAAAGAAGTTGGCAAAATATCACCTAGTGTTATCAACTGGTAATACAATGATTCTGAGCGACTGTTATTTCTTACCAGAAATATTGTGAATATTTTCCTAAATCAAATGTTGATTCGGTATGGTACGTTATATAACGGTAAATACGTTCTAAATCAAAGTACAGTTCTGAACATACAGAACACACACAAGAGGAACGGTTCAGAAATGAACGAAGTCTTCTTATGGCATTGTAGACTAGGTCATATCAATGCGACAAGACTAGCTAAAGTTGCATAAGGATGCATATTTGAATACATTCAAATTTATATCTTATGAAACCTGCCAGTCATGTCTCAAAAACTAGGTGACCAAATCTCCGTTTACTGGAAACGGAGAAAGAGCTACTGAACTCTTGGACAAATACATAATGATGTATGCGGTCCTATGTCTACACATGCCAGGAATGGTTCATCATACTTTATTACATTCACCGATGATCTCTCAAGATACAGACATATGTTCCTATTGAAACACAAATATGAATCTTTTGAGAAATTTAAGGAATATAAGTACGAAGTTGAGAACCAGATGGGTAAAGTATTCAAATCCTTCGATATGATCGGGGAGAAGAATACTTGAGCACGGAATTCCGAGACTATTTAAAAGAGAATGAGATTCTCTCTCAGCTTACTCCTCCGTATACACATCAGCACAATAGTATATCAAGGTGGAGGAATCGCACTCTATCAGAGACGGTGCGCTCTATGATGAGTATTGCTGAGTTGTCTATTCCTTTTTGGGTTATGCGCTTGAGACAGCTGCATATCTATTTAATAGAGTTCCAACAAATCCGTTGCCTACCACTCCATATGAGATATGGAATGGGAAGAGACCATCTCTTAAAAGAGTTAAGATATGGGGTTGTCCGGCCTATGTTGAAAAGAAAAATCTAGACAAACTCGAGGCAAGGTCGGTTCTGTGCAAGTTTGTAGGATATCCCAAACATTCGCGAGGGTGTTTGTTTCTCGACATGCCACCTTTTTATAAAAGGAATTTCTTGTGAAAGAAATTAGTGGCAATGAGGTAGAACTGGAAGAAGTTCCAGCAACACAAACTATAACTGACGATTTGGTGGAACCGGAGGATTCAATAGTCCCCGACGAACCGCAGCCACTCCGCAGATCTAGTAGGGTTTCTCATCCACTTGAGAGATACTACAGTTTTCTTATAGACCGTGGGAGCAAGGATTGCATCATGGAAGATGATGACCCAACTAGTTTGAGCAGGCCATCACGAATGGAGACTATGTGAAATGGCTGGATGCTATGCGATCTCAGATGGAATCCATGTATACCAACAAAGTATGAACTTTGGAAGTTGCTCCTGAAGGGGTAAAACCCATCGGGAGCAAGTGGATCTTGAGAAGATATTTGGTGTAGATGGAAAAGTTGAGACTATCAAAGCTAGACTTGTAGCAAAAGGTTTTCGTCAACGACCTGGTGTCAACTATGATGAAACATTTTCTCCAATGGCTATGCTTAAGTCCATCAGAATCCTACTTGCCGTTGCTGCATACCATGACTACGAAATCTGGCTGTTGCACGTCAAGACCGCTTTTCTAAATGATGATTTAGAAGAGAGCGTGTACATGACTTAGCCAGAGGGCTTCGTAGACAGTGGGAGCAGCGGAAGCTTGTGCAAGCTTCTTAAATCAATTTATGGATTAAAGCAGGCATCGCGGAGATGGAATATCTGTTTTGATGAAGCTATTAAAGAGTTTGACTTCATCAAAAATGTAGATGAACCATATATATACAAGTAGGTGGTAGAGAGTAAGGTTGTCTTTCTCGTATTGTACGTGGATGACATACTCTTGATAGAAAACGTTATTCTTATGCTACACTCGGTCAAGCTCTTCTTATCACACATGTTCTCCATGAAAGATCTAAGTGATGCCTCCTTCATCCTGGGGATAAAGATCTATAGAGATAGATCTAAGCGGATATTGGGATTGTCCTAATCCAGGTACATTGACACCATACTAAAGAGGTTTAGTATGGAAGATTTTAAGCGTGGTAATATACCTGCTAGTTCAGGAATCACTCTCTCCAAAGAGATGTCCTCCAAGACTGATTTGGAGAGGGTTCGCATACAAGGGATACCCTATGCTTCGGCAGTCGGGTCAATCATGTATGCGATATTATGTACGAGACCAGATGTAGCATATTCACTAGGAGTAGTGAGTGGGTATCAATCAGATCCAGGGGAGAAAACATTGGACAGCTGTGAAGAACATTCTTAAGTACTTGAGAATGTTCCCGCCAAAATTTTCGGCCAAGAGCAACTTGTTCCCTTATAAAAAAGGGGGGAGAGTTCTCAAAATTTGGCATCACGTGTTAAACACGTGGGCGCTCATATGCAAAGCATATGGGTGCTGAATATAAAACAATTAATGGCCAAACAAGCCTCACGTGTAAAACACGTGAGCGCTCATATGCAAAACATATAAGTGCTGAACATAAATCACCCAGGGCCAAATATGCCTCACGTGTTAAACATGTGAGCGCGCTGAACATAAACAGGCTAAAACCCACAGCATGGGTCACGTGTTAAATACATGAGTTCTCTTGCCTCTCACATGCAAAGCATGTGAGCACCCTAATTTAAAATGTTCCTATCAAATTCTAGAATTAAATTATATTTGGGAAATATTTTCTTGATCTTTCTTAAACTAGAAAGATCTTCTCTATTAAACAGAGGACCTTTGGATAAAAAATCCAATGGTGATCATTTGATAGAATAAAAATCTATCATAGGAAAATATTTTCCTAATCTTATAACAAGAATAAAATTCTCTGTTAACAAGATATCCATATTAAGAAAATATATTTCTGATCTCGTTAAACTAAAAAGATTTGATAGAATAAAATTCTAATTTTGTTAAAACTAACATGATATTCACAATCTTGTTAAACAAACAAGAAATCTTCTCTATTAAACAGAGAGCCTTTGGATTAAAAATCCAACGGTGAATAAAATTCACCTATTGATCTAAAAGATCACGAAATCAATCATGATCTCTCAATGAGGGATTTTCTTAACAAATTGATTCTTTTTCTTCTCATATAAATAGGAGTAAGGAGAGGAGGAAAAGGACACGGAGGGAGAGGAGAAGAAAAATAGAGAGAGAATTTAATTCTCTAAAGATGAGGAACCCCTCCTAAAAGCTCTCACAAAAAAGAGAATTTAATTCTCAAACCAAGCATTTAACTCTTCTCAAAGAACTTAGTTCTTTCTCTGGTTAAGTTCTGCAGAAGCAGATCTCCCCACAAGTTGAGAATTTAATTCTCATCGGGGAGATTTTGTCATGCAGATCCAAAACCCAGGGGAAAGAACTGAATCCAAAAGAGTTTAACTCTTACAAAATATATGGGAATTTAATTCCTCTGAAACTAGGGTTCAACCCTTTAAAAAGAATTTAATTCCTCAGAACCATAGAAGAACAACCTGGTGATTCATTAGCGTTCAACGCTACATAACAAAGCTCATGTGTTCCCACGTGAGCACCTCTGATGAACAAAAAGAATGACTGAGACTGAATCACGCGCTCCCACGTGACCCTTTAAAGCGAGCGCTCAGCAATTACATGAAAAGAGGAATAAACCCAAAGACAGTTTCAATTTTAGGGCACCTCACGTGTTCCCAAGTGACCCCCGAACAGTTGTATATAAAAAAGGGGGAAAATTCCAAGGACAACGCTCACATTTTGAAGGCGCCTCACGTGTCCGCACGTGATCATTTGATGAACCAAGTGCTTAGCACTTATAAGTGAAAGAGGAATAAAATCCAGAGAACAGTTCCCATTTCGGGCGCCTCACGTGCTCACACGTGAGCCAAGTGCTCAGCACTTTTATATATAAAAGAAGGAATCAATCCAAGCGAACAGCACCAACTTTCAAGAAGCATCACATGCAATACGTGAGCGATCTCAAATTCCAGTGTGCAATACTACTTTAGAGCCTCACGTGCCACACGTGAGTGTCTTCAACTTTCAGTGTTTAACACTGAATTAGAACATCACGTGGGAGCACGTGGGCACTAAAAATACATTAGTGTTTAACACTGTAAGGAACCGGCTTCAACCTCAAATTGGTTAAGTTCCTCCTGAGATTAAATCTCCAAGCATACCGAGCCTCTATGCTCAGACTCGATAACTCCTAGATTTGGAATCTTGGTTTAAGCGAAACGCGGTAGGACATATATTTGATATGTGCATGGGTCAGATTAAATACGTGTGTGTGATACTGTATTATAATCTGGCAGTTATCTGATGTCGGTTGGTTATATGTGATATAACCGGATTATCGAATCAAGTGTTGATTTGATAATATGATATACAGATAAATGATATTAGTCGGTTATATGTTATATAACCGGATTATTAAATCAAGTGTTGATTTAATAATGTGATATATATTATATTTGATATAATTATATCTTAACTAATATTATTAGCTCACTAAATATTTACTTATATATATATATATATATATATATATAATGAAGCATTGCATGGTTTGATTTTCTATTTTTAGAAAATAGAAAATGAGGTGGAAATTGAGGAGAATGGGATGAAGCATGGCTTGATGAATATTATATTCATCTTACTTCACTATTGAAGCATGGCTTCAATTTTATAATTGAAGAATATGTATGCTTCAATAAGTGAGAGCTTCTTACAAGCCATTCTACACTCCATCATTTTTCATTCATGCTCTCTTGAGTTGAGCTCACATTCTCTCTAACTTCCATCTTCTTCCTCCTCATGCTTTTAAGTTTCAACCCCTCACATGTGATGTGAACCATGGAACTTTGAACAAACAAGTGAGCCTTAAATCCCCTACTTCACCATCCCATACCAAACTAGCATTTTGGTGTGGCGTGTTTACTTCACTAATAGAAGATTAGTGAAGAGGTAGCTTGAGCTAGTGGGCTTCGCGTGGATCATCTTCGGCACGAAGGTTATCGGAGGAAGCTCGATCAAACTCTCAAGTGGAGCTTAGTGGAGTCACGTGGACTACTACACGGAGCTTAACAAGTGAAGGACTCGATCTACAAGGGTATAATCTTCTTTCACTTCTTATAGTTTGGTAGATATCAAATCTAAAACCCTAATCATCTAGTTAACGATCTAGGTTAGTGTTAGTTAGCACCCCAAATTTTTTAAAATTGGCATGCTTGATGCTACAAAAACCCAGTGTGGTGCTAACGTACACTTTCATGGTATCAGAGCCAAACCTAGAAAATTAGACGATATTATTAGAAACACGAAACCGAAAAACTCCGAAACTGCAAACCCGAACACCAAGTTTCTGTCGATTTTTTAAATGTCTCTAATTTTTTTTTAAACAAGTGCAGAATGTTACATGTGATGTAACTAGAACACCAGAGAAATTTGAGGGCAAAACTCCAAAATTGACCCGGCGAGATTGCTAAAAAAACCGGCCTCACCTTTTTTACTGTAGCAAAAGACCTTGAAATTTTTATGGTGTTCTGATCTCTTGGTTTTAGGGTTCAGGTTATGTTTGTTTTTGCCAAGATTGCATGTGATATTATCTTTTCCATTAGGGATTCGGAGTGTTTCGTAGTCGTGTTTTAACGTCGTTACAGGTTTAAGTTTGATATGAATGCAGTAGTTGGAATCCATATTTAATTAGTTTTGAGAAAACTAGTTAGTGATTATAAATCTAGCGTTTTAGTCTCGGTAGATCGATTGCCACGAAGTTTCAATTCGGATCGAAACTCCGTCGCAATCGCGTATCGTACGCGAATACTCGCCGAATAACTGTACTAGGTAGCCACACCCCATAGCCCCGACTAAGTGACTTTAGGAGAACACCGTTGCCAAAAGCATCCACTTGGGTGCTCGCGGCCACGGTGTTTCGCCTAAGTGCACTTGGTAGACGACATCGGGGGTGCGGCCATCTACTATAGTTTCCGACGAGTTTTCGATCGGTTAGTCGAGAATCTTGTTGAATTAGCCGACTAAATTATTGAAAAGAGTTTTTGATATGAGACTAAAATGCAAGGTTTATAGATTAGGCATGAAATTCGGAATATGAGATATTCCAGGTTTATGATGTTTAAGGAAATGCGGATTCTAATTATTGTAGTTTTTCATTTTTTTTCTGCAACCGTAAGTGTAATATGTGGGGTATCCCAAATCTCGTTGCTATATGTCAACGGAATTCAGGATACGCGTATTTACTTACGTTGATGATATGTGATATTATGTGTGGCTGATATGTTTTATTGGATCGTTGTGATTGAATAGCTGGGGTTTTTATGTGAGATGAGAGTTTTTCATTTTCATTCATGTAAAACCTGTATGTAATATTCTTTTATTGGGGAAATTCCGGGTTGAGGATAATGTCACCATTGATGTATATTATTTACTTTTCCGCATTAGGATAGATCCAAGGAGGGTAGCACAAGTAACCAGGTTGTAGAGTCCGGTGGGAAACCATCTCAAGTAGTTGAGACCGGGTCTCCTAACTCTAGAATTGGTAGGGTTACTTACCGCTCTCGTAGGGGTCTAGGGATGTGGGTTTGGCTATTCATTACGACCGTGAAATCCGTGTTTTACATTACTGGCTAAATTTAAAATACGGATATCCTAGTATATCCAATATTTCATATGTTGCTTCTGCTGCTTAGTTCTATGATGTGATAATATAACTGCGTGAGAAGAATGTTATATTATATATATGATATATAATAAACGCTGCTTATGTTTTGCACCTACGCCAGTCCAGGCCCTGCTCTGCCGGTAGTTAAGTAACCTAACGGTGCATGACGGGGCCCTGTGGATGGTATAAGCGTACGTTCTATTTTCGTTTCATTTTTCTGTGATGTTTAGAAAACATTAAATGATGAGAGTCCGTTGTGGCGGCCTGTGTTTGGATCGTTGCGGTCGTCGCTCGCCATTGGATCAAGGGCAGAAGATCGACTTTTATTTTGTGGAACAAAATAAGTTTTTCGTTTCCCACAGACAGCGCCAACTGATAGAGGGCTTGATCTCCTTCAGATGCTGTCCTCCATCGATCTGTCGCAAGCGTTGCTGGACGGTTGAGATTAGACTCGGAGGTTACCTTCTTGAGTGTGTGGATCTCAATGGGTTGAGTTTGAGGTGGAATCCGAGCTGCCTGCAAAGAAGTCCCGGGGTAAGTGGCCACCGTAGGACCCTCCGACGATCAAGTTAGCCGAGGAATTTAAGCAGAGTAGTGATTTGTTGGATTCAAGTTGCCTTACCGAGTTGTCTGAGAGAGGGGTTTTATAGTGGTCGCATGGAGCGAGCATGCACGAGATCTTCTCCTTCGGTTATGCCCCTGATGTTACGCGTGCGTGAATGACGGGATCTCTTCATTAATGACGGGATTCACTCATTAATGGAGGGGACGCGCCAGCGTGGGACGCGGGACGTGGGGCAGCGGTTATCTCGCTTTGGCGAGATACGCGGAGCCGTTGCGGAGGCGCTAGGGCTCTGCAATCTCGGTTAATCGGGAGAGGCCGAGGAAGCTCGGCACATCAGGGGCTCGGAGACGAGCAGGAGGCCGAGGAAGCTCGGCATGCTTGGAGGTCGGAGACGAGCGGGAGGCCGAGGAAGCTCGGCATGAGAGATGCCTCGAAGACGAGCGAGGAGACTGAGGAAGCTCGGAGACGAGCTCTTGATAGTCTCCTAGATGAAGGTGGAATGCCTTCAAGGGGGGTCTTCCGAAAGGTCGGGTACGTCTCCGGGGAATGTCCATGATGCGGCTCATTTATTCCACCCCGTAGAGTCCGGGACACGTCATCTGCCACGTTTCGTAACCTGAGGAGACACCATTTGTGAGCATCATCATATACTTTTCCTTTTCCTACAGTAAAGCTGTCATGCAAACGTTATTGGGGAAAAAATGGAAGTTTGAAAGTAGCTTATCGCTGCATATATCAACACCAGGGAGCGACACAGAGATCAGGTAAGCAGATTCACTTACATAGACATCATATTTACCAATCTGAGGTCCAACTTGCTGTTCAGCTGCTGTACCTTGTAAACAACAGCACCTGGAGCAGAACTAACCAGTTTTTCCCACCCTTCAGACGTTGGCCATGTTGGGTAGCAGGTGAGACTGGACCTAATTCCGCTTGAGGTGGCCATCTGCATATGTCCGATCATGTAGATGTGTAATTAAATTATTTGCATTTGTGAGATGTAACAAGCATATATTGGATATATTTGAAGACTATAATCTAAATATATTTAAATGGAGGAGTTCATGATGGTTCCCAGTGTTCTATTTGTATAAATGATGGAGTTAACAGAAGTTAATTAATTATCTTGCAATATTGATGTTACTGGTAAAGTATTGAAGTCACTAGGAATCAGTTTCACTTCTCATGACCTGATTAGAAGATGAACTTCATCATTATATTATGGCGCCTGCACTTGCTCGGACAAACAAAAATGACAAGATGGGAGACCAGACTATGAGCAGGAACCTTTTGATGCCAAATTGCTACGTAACACCGAGATAGAAAATCATGAATATAGTATTGTGTGATATATCAATTCTCAAACATCGTAAACCATAAACTTAGAATCAGTGACAATGCATATATACATACTTACATATATACATATAGGAGCTCTATTGCAAACCAGTCCGCACCGCACAGTAAGAAAACATAAACTTTTTATCCATTAAATATTTGGGTGATATGCACGTCCAAGTTGATCTCCCTGCCTCCAAACCTATGAGAATGAAAAATCAAAGGACTCGAAGGTCTATAACTCATGCATCGAGTGAACTTTATGTTGTATCATCGAAAAGACATTCATTTTGTACCCACTTAATGCATGCTCAAATCCTTTGATTAATCATACATATAGGATTGAAGGTACGGGAGATCAAATTGAACTATGTTGCCCGTCGAAATATTCCGTGGATTAAAAGTTCCCATTTTTTTTGTTGTGCTAACCGGTTTGCAATGGAGAATTAAAAGTGATGAAGGGGAGTATAGGTGATGGAGGTCGAAATCTCCCTTAGATCCCTCAGATGTTGTTCTCCGTCGATCTTGCGGCCAGCGGGGCTGAACGGTTGAGATTGGATATGAGAATTGAATGTGTGGATCTCAATGGGTGGTTTGATGTTGTTGACGCCGAACTATCTGCAAGTGAAGTCCCGGGGTGGGAAACCACCGTAGGACCCTCCGACGATCAAGTAAGTTCCGAGAAATATTGAGGCAGAATGACGGCGTGTTGGATTCAGTTCCACGTACCTGAGTCGTCTGGAAGAGGGGTTTATATAGCAGTCGCATGGAGCGAGCTGATGCGAGATTCCCGCCGTTCGTTACATCCCCGCGTCACGTTCGCTTTGATGGCGGGATACGCCCATTAATGGCGAGATACGCTAACGTGGGATGCGGGACGTGGAGCGGGGGAGATCCCGTGTGGCGAGATACACGGAGCTGTTATGGGGGCGCTCGGCTTCGTGCTCTCGGCCAAATATGGACGCTGAGAAATCTCGGATATAGGATAGCTCGGAGACGAGCAAGTGGGCCGAGGAGCCTCAGCCATTGGATAGCTCGGAGATGAGCTATTGGCTAACGGTTAGCCGATGGGGGAACATACTCCGGAAAGGTCTTCTAAGAGGTCAGGTGCAACCTTGGGGGAGAGGATACGAGAAATGTCCCCAATGCATCATATTTATCCCAGCTCCATATCCCCCCAGAATATAGCGAGCTTGCGTGGATGACACATCATTCGCTACGTGTCGTGATCTGGGGAATTCCCACTTATGAGTAACACCATTAGCCCCCCACTCTCATCCCGACTTGTTTATGGGTCGAGTCGAGAGTGGCCTTCTCGGTTTTCAATAATTTAATCTTGGCGCCGAGAATTCTTCGTAATGGGTTATCCGAGGAGGACGTGATGTTTGGCGGCTACGCCTCTTGGATTCTTGGATCCAGGTGGCGACTCACGAGGTGCCCCGATTCCCGCGCGTATCTTTGGTGACGTCGGCGGATCGATGAAATGATTGCGCTTTAAAGTGGATGTCGTTTCGCTCGCTCGCTCGGTCTGTTGGCCTTCATGCCACGTGTCCGCCGCAGGGTGACGGGACGCGAAAGGTTGTCATTCGAATCCGAGTGAGGGGGAGGTGTCCTATGGTCGATTGCCATGTGGAGTCCTTATGGCCGTTGGGTGTGACGCTTCATTTCGGCGGGAACGGATTTGGACCGTTGGTTTTTTTCTTGCCGAGTGTATAAATAGGGGATGCCATTCTTTGGCAGATATTTTGTCCTAGTCGTTTCCTGCCGTCTGAAGACTTCCCGGCGCACCATTGCTTAGGTGGAACTTCAGCTAAAAATCCTTCTTCGGCCAATCCTTTCTTAAATCAGGTTAGATGTCTTCTTCCGAAGTATTCGTAGATATGGTTGGGATTGAGTCGGGCGATGAGGCTTCATCTTCTAAAGCCGAGTCCAGTGGGTCTTCTTCCTTCTCGGCTTCCGATAACCGAGAAAGTTCTTCCTCTTCCTCTTTATCTTCTGCGTCGGGCTCGTCCCCCAGGGGGGCGATGCCCTCGTCCTTCGTCGTCGGGGGGCGAAAAGGGCCCCCAAGGTGCGCATCGAAAATACTCATGATGCGCCCTCGATTTTGAATCGTTTGGATGAGCTTTCCGATATCCGGGCTTGTTTCCTCATTCCCTATGGCTATTCACTGCGTCTGGCCAGGGATGGTGAGCGGTAGACCAAGTATAGAGCAATGAGATTTCCCTTTACCTGAAAGCGTTCCGGGAAGGGATGCGTCTGCCCTTCTCATCTGAAATTTGCGCCGTACTCCATTGCTTCCGTCTCGCTCCGGGCCAGCTAGTACCGAATTCGTGGAGAATCATTATCGGATTTTTGGTCCGGTAGAAGATTGATCGGATCCCTTTTGACTTGAGTCTTCTCCTCTCCTTTTTTCTATAAGAATCATCCCGGTACCAGTAAAGATGAACCGAGTTGGGTGTACCTTTCTTTTAAAAAACATAAGAGTAGAGCGGCTAGGTCGGGGATAGTGGTCGTCCCTTCTTCTATTCATGAAGGGAAGGAGAAATTTGTCTTCATCGGATCTCCGGAGGGTGAGGATTGCCCCGTGCCTACTAAGTGGCATAGGGTCGATTGCCCTAGGATCAAACAGTCGAATGCTTCAAAGGCGAGGGTGGTGTCGCAGTGGGAATCGATCCAGGGGGTCGATATCCTTCTTTCCGAGCAGGCTTTGAGCTGGGCGGGACTCAGACCTGCACGTTTTGGGGGTAAGTTAGGGCTTCGCCGATCAATCTAGACTTAGCATAATTTTATCATAATTTGTTGTTTTTTGGTCGCTAACCCCTTCTTTCTTTTTCTTATGTGTATTCCGCAGAGCCAATAGATCGCTCGAAGATCATGGCTGCTATGGCCGCTAAGGCGCAGGGGAGGAAGGACGGTGGCGCGAGCTCGTCCCGATCCGCACCGAACACGGCTCCTCAGCAAGCCCTTTCCGCCAGGGTCCCCGCAGCGCCTCCTATTCCGGAGGAAAGCCGTGGCGGAGGGCAGAAGCATGCACGGGATTCGGCGCCTCGGGCCAAGACGGAGGTTCCTCCTCCTGCTGAATCTCTGCTTAAGAGGAAGAAGAGGGTGGTTTCCCAGCCACCCCCGACCGGGGAGGGATGCTTCTACATAGAGGTGCTTTCAGGGCTTTCCGTGGTTGACGGTTTACTGGCGAACATGGAGAAGACGGCTATGGTCGAGATTCCCCGAGGCATCTTGAAGGCCCAAGTGGAGGCGATAGCTCATGAGGCCGTTCAGGTCGGTAACTTTCCTAAAATTTCTTCAAGTGTTTTTTAGCTCCTAAAACGGTTCATGCTTTCCGCAGGTCCTCCAGCATTGCGCCCTTCTTACCGCCATGGAGGCCGAAAAGGTGGCCCCGGCGATGAAGAAGGATGGTGAATTTTCTTTGAGAAAGGAAGACTTCCTCGCTCAGCTGAAATAGGCGGAGGATAAGGCCGCCCTTCTCGACTCGAGGTTCATCGCAGAGGGCTTGACGGTCGCCAAATTGAAGGAGTCCCATCGATTCCTGACCGAATCTAATCGGGCTATTCAGGCCCAGATGGAGGAGGTTAACGGGCTTTATGACGTCATGAAAAGGCAGAGAGACTCGTTCAAAAAGAATGCACGGGCGGCCTACGAGGCGGTGAAGCTTGCGGAAGGCAGGACAGAAAAGGCCGTGGAGAAGTACAGGCTTCCGATCAATTCTACATTGACCTTGCCGACTCCGCAGCTGTCGGGTGGCACAACACCTTTGACGCCGTCAAGGAAGTTTTGCCTGGGTTCGATGATCAGGAGCTTCGTGCAATGTATTCCCTTGCCGAGGAAGTGCCCAAAGGAGGCGGCGCCGAGCCAGCAGGAGGAGAGATGGCGAGGGGAAGCGTCAAGCCGGAGATCGCCACCGAAGCTCCTGACGGATGCATTGAGCAGAGAGATGCGGCGACCGAGAAGGCAGCTTAAGCTACTCCTATTTTTTTTAATCAAATTTTTGTAAGCCTCCGGGCATCTTGTAAGGCTTGGGAGCCCATAATATCTTGTACATAGTTCGGAATATAAATAAAGTATTTTTAGCTCGCCTATGCAATGTTTTTAATTTTGCAAGTGTAGATAGGTTGGCGTCCCGCGGACGCCAAGTATATATATATATAGAATCGAGTGTCGAGCGAGCGCGACATACGAGCGAACGCTAAGTACAGGTAGGTCGGCGCCCTTCCTCATCCCGGAGTCAAGGGACGATCGAGCGCGACGTACGAATGAGCAAACGCCAAGTATAGGTAGGTCAGCGCCCTTCCTCACTCGGAGTCGAGGTGACGATCGAGCGTGTCGTACGAGCGAGTGAACGCGTAGATCGGCATCCTTGGACTCGGCCTTGGATGAGCCGAGTAGAAAACTACTCGGTCATCTCATGACGAGGGATTTGGATCCGCAGAGTGGCTGGGCAGGGAGCTGCTCTCAGCGGACGAGCCGAGCAGGAAACTACTCGGTCGCCTCATGACGAGGGCTTTGGATCCGCAGAGTAGCCGGGTAGAAAGCTGCCCGGATGAGCCGAGCAGGAAACTACTCGGTCGCTTCGTGACAAAGGATTTAGATCCACAGAGTAGCCGGGCAGGAAGCAACCCTCAGCGGATGAGGCGGGAAACTACTTCGTCGTCTCGTGACGAGAGCTTTGGATCCGCAGAGTAGCCGGGCAAGAAGCCGCCCTCAGCAGATGAGCCGAACAGGAAACTACTCGGTCGCCTCGTGATGAGAGATTTGGATCCGCAGAGTAGCCGGGCAAGAAGCTGCCCTCGGCGGATGAACCAATCAGGAACTACTCGGTCATCTTGTGACAAGAGCTTTGGATCCACAGAGTAGCTGGGCAGGAAGCTGCCCTCGGCGGATGAACCGAGCAGGAAACTACTCGGTCGCCTCGTGACGAGGGCTTTGGATCCGCAGAGTAGCCGGACAGGAAGCTGCTCTTAGCGGATGAGCCGAGCAGGAAATTACTCGGCAGTCTCATGACGAGGGCTTTCGTATCTTGGCCTCTTTGATTCTTAGGATTTCCTGGGAATGTCGTTTAACCTTCCTTGACCTGCATAGGGGGAGCGGGCCAGTAATACCCTTGCAACAATGTCTTTTGAACCAGGCTATGGGCCCTTTGGTGTGCCCCTCTGACCCCTTCGTGTATCTATCGTAGGACGTAGTCTGCTTCGTCGGGATCGACGCATCGGAGTAGAGCTTGGGTGTATGACTTCTTGTATAGGTTTCCTTTGCTCCACACGAAGTGGCGAGCTTTCGTTCAAAGCCGGCAAGCCTCGACCCAGTCCTCAGGGAGTACTCCGTCCTTTAGAAATTCTACAATGGGTTTTCTCCAATCCGGGACATTCCCTCGAGTCGTGTAGACCTAGAGTGTTGTCTCTTCCTCTTCCACGCTAGGTTATGGCAGGAATTCAAAGAGGATGTTACTTTTGTGATTGGCCGAATAGGAAGAGGCGAGTTTGCTTAAAGCGCCAGCCTCGGCGTTCAAGTTTCTGGGAATTTGTTCCACTTGGACGCCGTCAAAATTTCTCCGAAGTCTTTTTACTTCCGTCGGGTATTTTATCATTAGTGGTTTCCGGGTTTCGAAACGTCCGGTCACTTGGTTGACGCTAATGCGGAGTCGATGCATATCTTGATCGTCTTTAGCCCCACGCCGGAGGCAATTCGTAACCCTACCAATAAGGCCTCATATTCTTCTACGTTGTTCGACACTTTAAAGCCAAGCCTCAGAGAGTATTCCATCTCTGCCTCATTCGAGCCACAGATGATAAGGCCGGCTCCACTCCCTTCCTCTGTGGAGAATCCGTCCACATAGAGTACCCAATCGGGGATCGGACCGAGCGTCTCCTCGACTGAGGGTCGCGGGTTAGGGCTCGCGCTGATGCTCCTTCTTTAAAGGGAATAGTGCATTCGGCCACGAAATCGACTAAGTCATGTGCTTTGATAGCTTGTCTTGGCCGGTACTTGATGTTGAATTGGGAAAACTCCCACCTCCATTTCTCTAAGCGGCTCGACGATTTGGGAGAGCTGAGGATATTCCCCAAGGGTCGTTTGGTGAGGACGAGGATCGTGTGTGACTGGAAATAGTGCCGCAGTTTTCTTGAGGTGACGACGAGCGCAAGTACTATTTTTTCTATAGCCGGGTATCTGATCTCTGCGTCCTTGAAAACATGGCTGACATAGTAGACCGGTATCTGTATACCTTCGAATTCTCTGATGAGTACTGTGCCGGCAGCCTGGTCGGAGATGGCTAGATATAGTAACAGCACGTCCCCCCTCAACCGGTCATGTGTGAAGCGGCGAGGTCGACAGGTGTGCTTTGAGTTGCTCGAAAGCGTTTTGGCACTCTTCGGACCATTCGAACCTGAGGATCTTTCTTAAGGCTTTAAAGAAAGCCAGTCACTTTTCTTCGGATCTGAACATAAAGCTGCTCAAAGCAGCCACCCTACCAGTGAGTCGCATGATATCAACATTGCTCTTGGGTGTCGCCATGTTGATGATGGCCCTGATTTTCTCTGGGTTCGCCTCGATTCCTTGGTGGGTAACTATGATCCAAGGAATTTTCCGCTTGTGACGCCGAACGCACATTTGGTTAGATTCAGCTTCATCTTGTACTTCCGCAGGACGTCGAATGTTTCGCCGAGGTCTGTAGTGTGCCCGGGTAATAAGGTGGACTTTACGAGCATGTCGTCGACATAGACTTCCATGTTTCTCCCAATTTGTGGTTTGAACAACTAGTTGACTAGCCGCTGGTACGTGGCTCCGGCATTCTTGAGGCCAAAAGGCATTACCCTGTAGAAGTAGACCCCCCCAATCGGCGGTGAAGGCGGTTAGCACTTCGTCGGCCAAATTCATCCGGATTTGATTATAACCGAAGAAGGCGTCCATGAAGCTTAGTAATTCGTGACCAGCCGAGCTGTCTACTAGCTGATCTATTCTTGAGAGTGGGTAGTTGTCTTTGGGGCAGACCTAGTTTAAATCAGTGAAATTGACGCACATGCGCCATTTCCCATTTTCTTTCTTGACCATGACCACGTTCGCCAGCCAATCCGAGTAGTCCAAGTACCTGATGAAGTCGGCCGCGAGTAGTCGGTCCACTTTCTCCTCTATCGCTTTTTGCTTCATTGGCGCGAAACTTCTTTTCTTTTGTCGGATTGGCCGAGCTTTTGGGTCAACCCCGAGCTTATGGGAGATCACCTTAGGGTCGATCCCGGGCATTTCCGTTGTGGTCCAAGCGAACACATCGGAGTTGTTCCGGAGGAACTGGATCAGGTCGTCGCGAGCGCCTCCTGTCAAGAGAGAGCCGATCTGGACAGTCCGGCCGTCAACTCCCTCCTTGAGAGGAACTTCTACTAAAATTCCCATCGACGGTGCCAACTGATAGAGGTCAAAATTTCCCTCAAATGTTGTCCTCCATCGATCTTGCGGCCAGCGGGGCTGAACGGTTGAGATTGGGTATGAGGATTGAATGTGCGGATCTCAATGGGTCGTTAGAAGTTGTTGACGCCGAGCTACCTGCAAGGAAGGTTCCGGGGTGGGAAATCACCGTAGGACCCTCCGAGGATCAAGTAAGTTCCGAGGAATATTGAGGCAGAATGGCGGCGTGTTGGATTTAGTTTCATGTGCCTGAGTCGTCTGGAAGAGGGGTTTATATAGCGGTCGCATGGAATGAGCCGATGCGAGATTCTCGCTGTCCGTTATGCCTCCGCGTCACGTTCGCGTTGATGGCAGGATATGCTCATTAATGGTGAAATACGCTAGCGTCGGATGCGGGACGTGGAGCGGCGAATATCTCGTCATGGCGAGATATACGGAGCCGTTATGGGGGCGCTCGGCTCCGTGCTCTCGGCCAAACAGGGACGCTGAGAAATCTCGGATATAGGATAGCTCGGAGACGAGCAAGTGAGCTGGGGAGCCTCAGCCATCGGATAGCTCGAAGATGACCTATTGGCTGGCGGTCATCCGAAGAGGGAACATACTCCGGGGAGGTCTTCTAACAGGTCGGGTGCAATCTCGGGGGCGAGGCGACGAGGAATGTCCCCAATGCATCATATTTAAAAGAACATGTCACAATTGGGCAGACAAGGATCCTATTATAAAAGAACAAGGCCATTTTTGTAAACAAACTTCATCATTAATCTCATCTCACATCCTCTTCTTCAAGAGTAAAGTAATATCTACCAATTGTTCAAATATAGCCGATGAAAATCTTACAGTAGCATAGTCAAAACCCATATCAGCATTGCACGAGATCAATTAGTATAATCAAGAGAACTAATAAAGCGATGTAAAGTTAATATGTGATAGTAAAGCCCCAAAGGATACGATACCTTGTGCTTCTTCTTGCCTCGCTTCCTGTTTGCAAAGAGACGAGACGAGACGCGGGAGGGGGAGAGAGAGAGAGAGAGAGAGAGAGAGATGTGGATTTTCATCGTTGCAGGCTACAAATTTGGGAGCTGAATTGGGATAAAAATGGCTTCTTGATTTGAGGATTAGGGTTTGAATTCTGAAAATTTTTGCCGTTCTTGGAAAACACCAACAGTGTAATTTCCATTTCTGTCAAGATGGTTTCTGAAAATTTCACCGAGACGATATGGGAATGAACATTTACTTTTGTAATAAAACTATAGGGTAGAATTTTATTTTATTTTATTTATAATTTTATACCGCATAGAGATCTCTTTTGGTGTATTTATGAACTCACAGAATATCTAAGTTAAACTAAAAAAACTGATTTTCCTGAAGTTCCATAGATAAGTTGCTAGCTGTCAAGAATGGCCGTTATATATGATAAGAAGACCAAATTAATTTGGATGATTTAAATAGAAAGAGCTCAGGAAAAAAGGAGGATGACTTGGTGAGGGTAAGCTGAGGTAAGAAGATGGTGATGAGATGAGAAAGAAAGGAAAGGAAATGAATTAACCATACAAATTCAACCATGGCCAGCTTAACTAACCAACTAATCCAGCAACACTTAGCAAAATAGGGTATTTAGATGGACAAAAATGCCGCTGGGGACGAGTGCAACCTCATCCAACTCCTGAGGAGTGAGGAACGTCATAAATTAAAACCATGGGCATTGAGCCCCAACCCCCAAGTTATACCCAATTACCGCAGCTAATGGGGCTGAGGGCAACCACAGTCCCATTACCCTCATTTAGATACGGTAAATATCTTACTTAGTTTTTCATATTATAAAGTTATGAGTGGTTTCTTAGATGTTTTTTTTTATATCTCATCCCCAAATCTTTGATGTTTTCTTATTTCACCCCCCAAAATTTTGTATTTCCATATATCATCACCAAAGCCTATAACATGTTCAAAACTCTCCCCCTTAAAAGACGAAATACCCTCCCCCAATTTAAGGGGGGGGCATTTTTAAGTCGTACAACTTGAAGGTTTTGGGAGTTAAATGGAAATACAAAATTTTTGGGGGTGAAACATGCAGATATCAAAGAATTGAAGATGAAATATGGAATATCAAGTTTTGGGGGTGAAATATTGAAATATCAAAGTTTTGGGGATGAGATATAAAAAGAAAAAAACTTCCTAAATATAACAAGGATTTAGGTGGGACGGATCAGAGAAACCCTAAGATATGATGAGATCAAAATCAAATGGAATATAATTTTCCAGTAACCAACTTAAATTGCTCACTAAAGCCTCAATCACATCACTTTCAACTGTATAGATTCCAATTAGGCATGCATTTGTAAGTATTGAAATGAACTTTGGCATTATGCTATCTACTGGCAGCTTACCCATTCAGTCATTGTGATTTGACACTAAATAATTAATTAACAGATGAAAGCAACCAACAATTATACAAATATATTTGGATGGCGCAATTTGACCATGGATTAGTTTCACAATATTATTATAACTGCTAAATTAACTGCAAACTAGATTCACATTACACAATATATATAATGAAATTCCAAAACTTAATCAGAGTTTGAACACAATTAATTAATTAATTAATAGAGATGCCCAAAACGTAATCCTTACTCAGTTCTACACCAAACTTTATCCAGGAATCAAAAGATGATGCAAAACAATCATTGGGTTTGAATTTGAAACCTCTATATAAACCAATGCCACCTTCATGTTTTAATCACCTTACTACAAACCATTACAGCAGTCTTAGTTTTTTTTAATCAACCATGGCATCTTTGGTGGCACACAAAGGCCTAATCTTTGCTTTGCTAATGATCTTGGGTGTTTGGGCTTCTCTATCAACAGCTTCTAGCGAGTCAATGGCGGAGCGACACGAGGTTTGGATGACTCGGCATGGGCGAGTGTACAAAGACGCAACAGAGAAAGCGCATAGATTCAACGTATTCAAGGCTAACGTCGAGTTCATCGAATCGTTCAATGCCGCAGGAAATCACAAGTACAAGCTAGGGACTAACCAGTTTGCCGATCTCACGAACGAGGAGTTTAAGGCCACCTACAACGGCTTCAAGCCTTCTTCGAAGATGAATGCATTGAAAAAAGCAGGAAGCTTCAAGTATGAGAATTTCAATGCGGCACCGGCGAGCATGGATTGGAGGACCAAGGGTGCGGTTACTCCTGTCAAGGATCAAGGCCAATGCGGTGAGCAGATTATCTCATTTCACTCGCGATCCCTAACACAACGAGTTCGTTTTTTCAATACAATTAATTTCTTTTTTTCAATTTCTGCAATTACAGGATGTTGTTGGGCGTTTTCTGCCGTAGCCTCGACAGAAGGAATCAACAAGCTCACCACCGGCAAGCTCATCTCCCTCTCTGAACAAGAGCTCGTGGACTGTGACACCGGCGGCCAGGACCAAGGCTGCAATGGCGGCATCATGGACGACGCTTTCGAGTTTATAATCAGCAACAAAGGCCTGACAACCGAAGCCAGCTACCCTTACAAGGCCGCCGACGGCACGTGCAACACCAACAAGGCCGCTAATCATGCTGCAAGCATCACCGGATACGAGGATGTCCCGGCCAACGATGAGTCGTCTCTATTGAAGGCGGTTGCCAACCAGCCGGTTTCTGTTGCCATAGATGCCGGGGGTTCCGCGTTCCAGTTGTATTCAAGTGGGGTGTTCACGGGAGAGTGCGGGATCGAACTGGACCACGGCGTGGCTGCGGTTGGCTATGGGACGGCAAGTGACGGGACTGAGTATTGGCTTGTGAAGAATTCGTGGGGAGCGTCGTGGGGCGAGAACGGGTACATAAGGATGGAGAGAGATGTCGATGCCGAGGAAGGGCTTTGCGGAATCGCCATGCAGCCTTCCTACCCTACTGCTTGATGACGATCACTACATGTTTAGATTATTGGTGTGTGTATGTGCAGTAAATTCAGCGAGAGGGAGCAAGTTCTTTTAATTGTTGTTGTATGATATTGCCTCCCTAAGTTTGGATATCATGTATAAATGAATACACATTCGGTATATAGTTATCTTATGATTTCAAGATGGAATTTTGATGCGTAACAAAGTCACAAACAATGAGCCTCTATATGTTGAGTAGGA
The DNA here is from genome assembly GCA_030015575.1 of Agapanthus africanus. Lineage (NCBI taxonomy): Eukaryota > Viridiplantae > Streptophyta > Magnoliopsida > Asparagales > Amaryllidaceae > Agapanthus > Agapanthus africanus. The sequence goes on along the minus strand of JASDDO010000019.1, from coordinate 189,794,469 downwards.
TATTTTAGGGTTTTTACCTTTCGAGTTCGCACAAAACAGATTAAATTCCATGGTGCTGATTTCACTATACACGCTTTTTTTATTTTGAAATCTTTAATATTTTTTGAAATCTTTAAATTTTTTTTTTTTGTAATAAACAACTTCTTGCCACAAACTATGGACCAATCTATTTTCCAATTGCTTATGAGCAACAATAGAGAGTGATATTTTTTTTAAGTTTTGCAGCTTTGTCCGGAAGTAATGCAACTGGCATCTCCGCTATATATTATTTTCAATGTGTGGATAATCCAAGCCGGCAAGACTTTCATCACAAATCTAAACACAACCAGCCCCTAGGCTCATCGGTTATCCATCATTTGTAGCCTCAGAATTGAGATCATTTCATCTCTGCTATTACCGAATAAAAAGAAAACCCGAATCCGGAATAATGGAAAGCCTAGTCGTAGTCATCCTCGGAAGCAAAATAGATATAGTCTCGCCTCCCACCTCCGGAGCCCGGGGCTCTTGCTCCCGAGCATGCTTTCGGCTCGGTGCACGACTGGACTCTGGGGCCCGGGGCGTGCTTGGGCGCCTGGATGGAGCGGCTGCCGGTGGAGCCGGAACCGACGACGGGCGAGAAGGGCCGTTGCCTCCGGCCTTCTTCCCCATCTTCTGTTCAACCAGGGCCGACCGAAATTTGCATAGGTCCATGGGTTCTGCACGAGACAAAAATACAAAGGAGTTAGTAATGCCAGAAAAGGTGAAAGCATGGACAAGTCTAAACAGGTTGCCGGAAAACTCCTAACTTACCCGCGAACTAGGCGGGGCTGAGCCCGGCCCAACTGAGGGCCCGTTCAGACAGCAACACATCAGCCCGGGGGAGGGGCTCCCACGTCGACACCGCCACTGCGTCGAGATGATTCGACCGACTCAACCGCGGGCAGCTGCCCCCGTGCCACTGGATGGGCATAGGCCAATCCTCACCCTCGGACGACCCAACAAATAAAAACTTCTTCTTCCATTCGTGAATGGAAGAAGGCACTACGACGACCCCTGACCCAGCAGTATTCCCCCGTTGTTTTCTAAAAGAGATGTACACCCATCTCGGCTCGTCCCTGCGAGCACCGGGGTGGTTTTTATAGCAAAGAGAAGAAACGAGAGGGCTCCGGCTGAAAGGGATCAGATGTAATTTCAACCGGACCAGGAACCCAAGGAGAATCTTCCAAGAGTTCGGCACTAACTGGCCCGGGGCTAACCCAAAAAATTTAACGCCGCACCCACCTCGGGGGAGAAGGGCAGGCGCATCCCGACCCAAAAGGCTTCCAAGTACAGGGCAATCTCCTTGCCCCGTATCTGGTCTGCCCTCTCCCCCTCCTCGGCCAGACGAAGCAAGTAGCCGGGAGGAATGTAGAAACGAGTCTGGATGGTGGCGAGCTCATCCGCATGCATCAGCGTGGATGACACGCCAAGAGCATCCATGACCTGCGCTCTGGGGACCGCCCCCGTCGCGCGATCTCGGGGAGCATGACTAACCCTAACTCCCCGGGGGGACTCCGACTCACACGAGGAAGAAGAAGAAGAGGAAGCTGAGGAAGACTCCCTAGACTCTATCTGGACTATTTCTACAGACTCCTCGGTAGAAGACATCTAATCTGATCAAAAGGACGAGTCCTCGGAAGAGAAAACGCAAGGGATCCGACCTGAGGGGAAGAGCGCCGAGCTAACACGACTAGGGAAGAGGAAATTATGGTGAGGTATGGGCCCTGATAGGGATCCCATCTCTACTTTTAGCTGCCAGCGTACGCATCCTACGGCTCTGATCGCCTCCCGCCAAAACGGCGCTTCACAACCAACGACCGACAGCATTCCACCTGTCGCACTCAGATTGGGTGCGTCCCATTGGGCGCGGAAACACCTGCGGCCCGTCTCATCAGCGAACCAGCGCCAGACACGTGGGCTGACGCTTCGACGAACGTACGCACAAACCGGCGCTTCCTCTTTAATGCGAGATCTCTCCCCTGATCCGCCGACGTCATCAAGAAAATACGACTAATTTCCCGGGAATACGCATCGACGATATCTTCAAATAAGAGCTCACCCCGGGTGACCGGTCAAACCACTCTCGACCCGATCCAGGAACGGGTCAAGACGAGAGTGGGGGGCTAATGATGATGCTCGATATCGGTGACTCCCCGGATCAGGACACATGGCAGATGACGTGTCCCAGAGGATCAAGAAAGTTACGTTGAAAACACATCCCGGGCCTCCGACCCGAGGATATTCCCGACCTTCGGTGGCCTTCCAGACCACCCCCCAACTCGCCTCTGAGCTATCACAGAACCTAGATGCCTCGGCCTCCCGCTCGTTCCCGAGCCACCCGCCGAGCTCATCATCCTCGGTCTCACCGACCGACCTGCTGCCCCGATCACAAGCGCCTCCGCCACGGCTCCGCGAATCTCGCCATGCGCGCGAGATATCCGCTGTTCATGATCCCACGTTCCACGCCATCACGATCCCCATTAACGAGCATGTCTCGCCATTAATGGGGGATCCTGCCTATCACGCGGGCGTGACGCCAGGGGCGTAACGGCCGGCGTGAATCTCGCGCCCGCCTGTCCATGGCTGCCGCTATATAAACCCCTCTCTCAGACGACTCAGGTAAGCCAATTTCACCCCAATAGACCGTTACTCTGCCAAAATACCCCGTCTAACTTGATCGTCGGAGGGTCCTCGGTGGCACAACCATCCCGGGACTTCTTTGCAGGTAGCTCGGCCTCAACCACACAAAACCCATTAAGATCCACACACTCCAGGATGCAACCCTCCAACTCAATCTCAGCCGTCCATCAGCGCTCGCAGCAGATCAACGGAAGATAACATCTGAAGGAGATCCAGAGATCCATCATAAATGCTATAGAATTGGTGACTGGAAGAGTGGAGGCAGTTGTCACCTGGAAACACGTCCAAAGTGTCTTAATAATATAAATTTTTTCCACTGCTTACTAAACTTTGGGCATATTTGGTTAGCAATAAAAAAGAATTGCAACATTTGTTGGGTGCAACAAACGTTGCATACGGCATTTGTTACAAAAAAAAATTGGCCTAAATACATTATTTGGTTATCTTCAAATTTTGTAATTCGATTTCCAAATCCAAACCATTTTTTGTGTTTGTTTGAACAAAAAAGTAAAGGAAATGCAACATTTGTTGCAAATTTGCATGTGTCATCCCATAATAATTATTACGCTCATCATTCCCAAAGTTGCAACTCTTGTTACAACCAAAATGAATGCAACAAATGTTGCAAGAATTTGATACTTTTTGTATCTCCATCTCCATTTCCATTTCCAACTCAAGCTTGTTACAGGCCAAACAAAGGAGATGAAGATTTTTTGCATCAAATGTTGCATGAATCTCCTTTCCAAGCAACCAAACAACACCTTAATTTTAACCTTTACTTTTGTGATGTGGTTTTCAAAATGCTTTTATACTTTAAAAAATTTGCAATGTATCTTAAAATTTGATTTTCTTTAAAATTGTATAATAATTTTTAATAAAACTTTATCTTTATTTTATCCCCACTAACCGAAATTCCTAAATCCGTCTTTGAATAAGCCTACAGTATACCGCAGGCCCTTTGCTTGCGGTAGACAGCAACATAACCAAGGGACAGACCCCGCACAACTTAAACCATGCGAGGCTAGGTCCTTTGTTTTACCCACGGCTGGGTTTGTGTATTGTAACTAATTAGCTGCAGTAGATCGCAGGTTGGCAGCCTCTTATGTGTAAACCATTGGATTAGGATGGCAAATACAAAAGCCCATGCCTTTTGCTTTGATATGAGGCCTTATTTTTGTCAGCGTTCCTGGGCAAACTTAATATGAATGTCATATCATGTGATACTAATCTAGGATAAGAACGTCATTTGAACAAAGCTACTTTAAACACTTTTAGCCTTCATTAAGCATTTGCCACTAGTAAAATAGGGGGTTGCCCCTACGGATGGAAATATCCGTAGGGGCAGATTTAACTTGGCCTTACGGATTAATCCGTAGGGCTAAAAGGTTGTCCCTACGGGCACAGACGTCCAAGAATAAAAATATTAATTCTTAATTTGGTGTTTGCCCCTACGGAGCCGCAAACAAAAGACCTATGGTTATGTCCGTAGGGGCAAGTAAATATCGTTTTAAAATAAAGCCAGATCGATCGCCTACGCTCACTTTCTCTCTCTCTCAATCGAGCGCGAGAAAAAACCCCAAATCGGCACGCCGTCGTTGCCACCGTCGCCACCGTCGTCGCCACCGCCGGTTTCGTCACCACCGTCGTCGCCACCGCCGGTTTCGTCGCCAAATCGCCACCGTCGTCGCTCCAGCCCACCAGCAGCCGTTCACGTATAAATCTCGAGGTAAATTAAAGTATTTTTGGATTATTTTGGGCTTAGGGTTCATGGCTGGGTCTGGGTTGCGCGCGCGAGAGTTGGGGTTGGGCAGGGGTCGCGGTGGCGGTCGGGGTCGGGGTCGGGGTCGGGGTAGGGTTAGGGTTGGGGTTCGGCTGCTGCTGGGGTGGGGCTGGGGTTAGGGTTACAGTGGGGCTGGGGTTAGGGTTACGGTGGGGCTGGTTGAATGGCTCTTCTGATTAGTTGACAAATACAATGTTAATCATAATTTACTCGACACAGATGGTAGAAAATCAGAAAAAGATCAAGAAAAAATAATCGATTTTGATTTTAACATGCGGGGTGTTGATGCAAGATGTAATATCTAGTAGCAGATGCTAGGTATATAGACTAAAGATTAGTTGTAAATGAACCGCCAGCAAGAAAATCCTATAATTATACACATCGCTTGACGCATGAAGCCTGAAGCTCTTTCTTTTGGGGGATAAAACTAGTTATATTCCTGCATTGCCTAGAAATAGCAGTGAGTTGGTTAAAACTTTTCAAACACAACCCCCCACCCCCAAAAAAAAAGAAAGAAAGAAAGGGCAAGGAAAAAAAAGAATAGCAACAAGCAATACAAGCTAGCAACCGTAAATAACTGCTGAGATTATGTCTACCTTGGCAATTTGAACAATGATGGTCTTGTCTGGATTGTTAAGATCCACTTTATGGGGGTGAGGAACACATTTTGCAACTGTATTTATGATTTTCATTCTGTCAAGTGTTGAAATAAAAATCAACACTTGACAATCAATCCAAGATGCTCAATAACTTGCTTCAAAACCATAATCTAATCTTGATGATGCTCAATATTAGCGATTTCCATGATCACGACACGTGGCAGATGACGTGTCTCATAACGCTTTATGATATCAGTATCCTATATTTGTAGTTTTAATTGTTGATTGTTATAGATGTATACCATTGCAAAAATAGTTTTTGGTTGATGAATGCTATTGCAATGTAGGATGATCAGTTCTATCAATCTTGATCTCAATGGTTTAAAATCATGTTACACATACAACACGAATGCACAACAAACGCATAATTAGAGAGCGACTCGAGATATTCAGGTTAAAACCAATATATGATACTCGATGATAATATGAAACCTTCATATTCCCATCGATACCCATATATGAAACTAAAAGCGCCACTTAGTCCCCGTCTATCGGTTAACATACGTGCGATGCTCGTCGTGACCTAGAACTATACGAAGGTTGTTAAATATCGGACAGTATAGCTCGATACTAACAACCGTCGTATAGTCTACGCGACGAGAAAATTCAATCGTATAGTAACCCATAGATTTGTCCCGTGTGGACAAGTTAAGAATGTATAAAGCAAACGCCTTCATTCACTTGTGTTTTCATCCGTTTCGAGATATTTCGTCGGTATCTTTCCGCTGGTTCTCCGTGTATAAAGATAGATTAGATGTTCATTTCAACGTTGTTTCACAGCTTTGAAATGATTATCTATTCTATTACAGTGTACTCGGAGAACAGCGGGGAGGTGCTGCCGAAATTTACTCGAAACGGTTGAAAGCACAAGTGATGGGCGTTCGCTCTATACATTCTTAATGGGATAGAAGCCTACCCCCGACAGCCGGAACACATACATACAAACGCATAATTAGAGAGCGATTCGAGATGTTCGGGTTAAAACCAATATATGATAATATGAAACCTTCATATTCCCATCGATACCCATATATGAAACTAAAAGCGCCACTTAGTCCCCGTCTATCGGTTAACATACGTGCGATGCTCGTCGTGATCTAGAACTATACGAAGGTTGTTAAATATCGGACAGTATAGCTCGATACTAACAACCGTCGTATAGTCTACGCGACGAGAAAATTCAATCGTATGGTAACCCATAGATTTGTCCCGTGTGGACAAGTTAAGAATGTATAAAGCAAACGCCTTCATTCACTTGTGTTTTCATCCGTTTCGAGATATTTCGTCGGTATCTTTCCGCTGGTTCTCCGTGTACAAAGATAGATTAGATGTTCATTTCAACGTTGTTTCACAGCTTTGAAATGATTATCTATTCTATTACAGTGTACTCGGAGAACAGCGGGGAGGTGCTGCCGAAATTTACTCGAAACGGTTGAAAGCACAAGTGATGGGCGTTCGCTCTATACATTCTTAATGGGATAGAAGCCTACCCCCGACAGCCGGAACACATACATACAAACGCATAATTAGATAGCGATTTGAGATGTTCGGGTTAAAACCAATATATGATAATATGAAACCTTCATATTCCCATCGATACCCATATATGAAACTAAAAGCGCCACTTAGTCCCCGTCTATCGGTCAACATAACGTGCGATAATTTATTCTTTTCAACGACAAACGCACACACAAAGCATATACATGAATTTTTTCCTTTGTCAGTAACTATCCCGTTCTTATATTTCTCAATATAGTCAGCATAACCTACAATTTATATGTTATTCAGTCTAACATGGCCCATGAGTACGTCAGAGTTAAGGACTGGATGTATGTGGATTGGAAACAACGTATGCAACCTAAGTTTGTCGCAGGAGTTGCTGCTTTCCTTGAATTTGCACGAGCACATAATAAGATCATAATAGAGAAGATTCTCTGTCCGTGCGATAGATGTGGCAATAAGTACTGGCAGAAGGTAGAATTGGCAGAGCTTCATATTGTAAAACATGGGTTTACTAGACTTTATTCAACTTGGAAATATCACGGGGAAGGAGAAGAATGCAGTACTGCGGTAGAAGAAGAAGGAGAACACGATAATGCGGCAGGAGAAGAAGAAGAATTCGGTAATACGGCAGGATACGGAAATTTATTTCCATCAGAAGAAATGGAGGATATGGTAGAGGCTGCCCTAGGTGAATCTATTCGTACCGAAGATGACATTCCTTCCGGTCAAGGACCGCGTGCGGATAGATATGAAAATTTCATGAATGATGCTAGGAAACCAATTTATGAGAATGCGAAGTATTCCACCCTCTCATGGTTCGTCCAACTTTTCCAAATTAAGTGCCTAAATGGATGGAGCAACAAGTCATTCACAATGCTTCTTTCGTTCTTGAAAGATTCTATGCCTCCGGGAAATAATGTGCCCAAAAGCTGGTACGAAGCCCAGAAAATGATGTCTGATTTGGGTCTAAAGTGCGAGAAGATTCAAGCATGTCCTAAAAATTGCGTGTTGTACCGGAAAGAGAATTCAGATTTGAAAGAGTGTCCAACATGCGGAGAGGCCAGGTATAAGCCGAAAGATTCTGATAAGAAGCCTGATATACCTGTGAAGATAGCACGATATTTTCCCATAACACAGAGACTACAGAGGCTATTCAGGTGCAAGAAAACAGCCGGGGCAATGATTTGGCATCACCGTGCTCCTCCAAGCGAAAATGGAAAAATGAGCCATCCAAGAGATTCACCGGCATGGAAGGATTTCGATAGGAGGCACGCAATATTCAGTAGCGATCCTCGCAATGTCCGGCTCGGACTGGCTGCCGATGGCTTCTGCCCATTCAACTATATGGCTGGAAGTCACAGTACATGGCCCGTTGTAATGATAATTTATAATCTGTCGCCTTGGTTGGCTATGGACCAATCATACTTTATGATGCCTTTTCTTATCGACGGACCAAACTCACCGGGGAACAATATCGACGTCTATCTCCGACCTTTGATCGAGGAGCTGAAAACTTTGTTCATTGATGGTGTAGAGACATATGATTCAAACACAAATACAACCTTCATACTGCGTGCGGCTTTAATGTGGACAATTAATGACTTTCCTGCGTATGGAATGCTATCAGGTTGGTCCGTACATGGTCACAAAGCATGTCCTCATTGCCATGAACACACAACATCAAAATTTTTGAATTTTAGCAGGAAGGTTTGTTATTGCGGCCATCGACGTTTTCTGCCTCCAGACCACCCCTATAGGTTAGACACGGTTCACTTTGATGGTCATCAGGAGCTTCTTGGGCCTCCATCCCCATTGTCCGGAGAGGACGTGACTGCTAAATGGGATGGTTACAATAACGTGACCTTCGGGATGGATCCGACGAGACAGGTCAAACCACAATATTGGAACAAGTTAAGCATTTTCTTCGAGCTTCCGTACTGGTCTACAAGTTCAGTGCGTCATTGTCTGGACGTTATGCATATAGAGAAGGGAGTATCAGAGCACATACTTAACTTGCTTCTGTGTAAAGACGGGAAATCGAAAGACAACATGAATACCCGGATGGATCTACAAGAGTGGGGAATAAGAAGTGAACTGCACCCTAAACCGGTAGCGGGTAAACCGGGCAAGTTTGTACTTCCCAATGCCGCTTATCATATGTCACAACCGGAGAAGAAAAGATTCCTGCAGGTGTTGCATGATTTGAAAGTCCCCACAGGTTTCTCAGGATCATTCAGCAAGAAAATAAAAATTGTGAAGGGCAAGATCGATGGGCTGAAAAGTCATGATCACCATGTTATCGTGGAGCACCTTCTTCCATTAGCCCTCAGGACTTCTCTCCCCGACTCGGTTGGTCTAGTAATCAACGACCTATGTTGTTTTTTCAGGGAGTTGTGTGCTAAAACACTGGAGGTTGCGACGCTGGATAAACTAGAAAATTCTATTGCGTTGATACTTTGCAAGTTTGAGCGTATTTTCCCACCGTCATTCTTCGATATCATAATACACTTGACGGTTCATCTTGCAACTGAGGCGAAGTTAGCCGGACCGGTACAATATCGATGGATGTATCCCGTCGAGAGGTACGTGTAATTTTTCGTTTCGCGCAATTTATAAATTTATTGTTGTCCTGTATGCCCGTATTTATTTATTCAACATATTCTCATTAGGTACCTTTACACTCTTAAGAAGTATATACGCAATAAAAATCGACCAGAGGGTTCTATCATGCAAGGTTATCTTCTTGATGAAGCAACCACATTTTGTTCCCGCTATCTGGACGAGAACATTGAGACAAGGCTTAACCGACCATGAAGAATTCAAGATGGGCCATATGGTAAAGCCGAGTATAAGAGGGTAGACACTATGTTTATCAACAAGATATACCGGTTTATCTTGCTTAATTGCGCATGTCTTGAACAAATTAGAAAGTAAGTTCTTTTGGATTAATTGTTATATCTGTGTTTGTGTGTGTATGAAATGACATAATATTAATGTCACAATTATTTGTCGAAAACAGAACTCATTTTAACGAGGTACGTGAGGGGCATCCTGATTGGAACGAAGAGCGTTTGGAAAAATACCATCAGGATAATTTTTGTGATTGGGTCACAGAGCATGTAAGTTATTCGAATTACATTTTATTGCTATCAGTTTTAATCTAAACTTGTATCGTTATGTATTTATCGTAAAATTTGTTTTATTAGATCCACGATCCGAACTTGTCTGCATCATTTGAGAGTGATTCAAGATGTTTAGCTTAATTTCCTAGTATGGAGGTTGCATATTATAAAGGATTTGGTGTCCTTGGATACAAATTCGAAGTTAAGGATATAGAAACATCTAGAACCACTCAGAATAGTGGGATTGCGACGGTAGGATCGGACGGTGTGATTTACTATGGGTACTTAAATTGTATACTCGGGATCCACTATCCCGGACGATCAGAACCCTTTTATATATTCCACTGTACTTGGTACGATCCGCGAACCGATACAGACAGGTGGAGAAGTAGTCTTGGGACTTGGAAAGATGAATATGGATTGACCAGTGTGAACACACTTCGATTTTACGGTCAGGACGATCCGTTTATCTTTCCGAACCAAGCGTTCCAAGTATACTACTCACAGTGTTTGAAGCATCCGGGGTGGAGTGTTGTATGCCGATGGAAACCTAGAGATGTCTACGATATCCCAGAATACGAGGACAGCGATGAGGACGAAGAAGAGAGAAGGCTTAAAGTGCTCCGACCGTCTGTTTCGAAGGACGGGTTGTCTTCGACCGATCATGAAGTTACGTGGGTTAGAAATGACATCGACGATGAAATCCAAGTAAATATGTATGATGCGCCCACGAAACGAAAAAGGTTATCAGTAATGTTATATTATTACTTCACATTTTACGCTCTAGATCATATATAGTCAATACTTTTAATGATTGTCTAATGCGTCCACGAACCGTTTATCTAGATTTGATGACGATGTCGGGAGCAGCGAGGGGCGGCAGGAGCTCCAGCCGCGGCAGAGGCAGAGGCAGAGCGGTTCTGCCGCCCGGAGAGCTCCGTAGGGAGCTTCAGAGGGCCGGTCTTGCACCCAGATCGGAGACCCCTTCGGATGCTTCCTTCCGTGTTGATTTGGCCACACCTCCAGGTATACTGCACGCATATCCATTTTGAATGTAATATTACAGATATTCATGCATGTTTATGTCAAAATTACTTATATTGTCAATGTTTGATTGTCTAGTTGTTGGTGATGCGTCCACATCTAGGACAGAGGCCACCCCCGCTCCTCCAGATATGTTTATATATCATATAGTGTATGTATATTAATTTAGAATGCTATATCATAAATACACACATTCCTTTTGCTCTTACTTAGCAATTTTTATTATTGTCTAGCTGTAGGTGGTGACACCACCGCACCTACGGGTATGTTTATATATCCTATAGTGCATGCATATTGATTTAGAACGTTATATTATTGATCTACATATTCTTTTTGCAATTACTTATATAATCTATTTTTAATTGTCTAATTATAGGTGGTGCGTCCACACCTTCCACAGGGGCCACTCCTGCCGCTTCCATACCCTCCGCATCGTCTGCAGGTTAGTATGAATAAATTTAAAATATTTATTCATTTTACATATGCTCTATAGAATAAATATGAACTTCATGGAAATTTAGCGTCGATGTTTATTTTATAGTTGGAGGGGATGCGTCCAGGTCCGGGACCCCGGTTGTTCCTCACCGAAAAAACTATCGTCCCGCTCGTGCTGCTGCTCGGGCCCAGGCTCGTGCGCTAGTCACCGGAGGTATATATCACACTTGAATTTTTGTTTAACCTTGATTTCTTAATACAACTTTGTCTTATTATTGATTGTCTTGATATTTCGTGCAGACGCAGGGCCTCTCCATCCCCAGAGGGGGACTCGAGGCCCGAATCAGTCCCATAGGCTGAGGCCTGATAGAGCTAGGGGGGAGGCAGCATTCCCCCTATTTTTTACCCTTGACTATCGCTATACCGGTCCTCATGCCGAGAGGTTCGGCCGGTATTTGGGGGACGAGAGCCGGATCGTGAATAACTATCCACTTCACGTTGAATGGGGCGAGCAGCACCAGCGCTCATTCACCCTCTTCTTTGATCAGGCTCGGGTATGTATTAATATATATTTTCATTTGATCTATCCAATATATTTATTATTAACACTTGCAATCTAATAACAATGTTTTTTTTGTATTTTCAGTTGGATTACGATTTTCAGCCTGTAGCCGACCCTGATCACCCGGGGAGGGTGCTCGACCTTCATGCTCTGTACAATGGCCTGATGAAGAACATGCAGGCCAAGGTCCGATACAACAGGAATGAGCTGAAGGCCGACTGCTACTCCCTGTGGATAGCGACCCCCGAGGCAGAGAGAGCGGCCCTCCTATCTACTCCGGCGTTTGCGAGAGTCGACGTAGAGACATGGCCTCTATTGTGTGCTTATTTCGACTCCGAACGCAAACAAGTATGTATTTTAAATTTAATTCATTATTTATGATATAATTTATTTTTTTGTGTTTCTTAATTAGAAAACTAAATGTTAATGTGTTGTGCAGAAACAGGCCGCTCAGAATACGGAGAACAGGAAGTCGGCGAAGAGGGGTCGCCCCACTTACACAGGTGGCTCGAGGAACATTACTCGAGCCATGGAGTTATCGGTAAATTAAGAGTTATTCTCTAATATTCTGCAATATTAAGAGTTATTCTCTAATATTTCTAATATTAAGAGTTACTTTCTAATATTGCAGACATCTCGGACCGTGGCGTCAGGTGGTACACAGAGCGTGCTGTCCGCATATCTTGCCGTCCACGGCACCTCGACAGATCCTGCCACGGGCGAGCTTCGATATCCCGACGTCGCTACCCAGGAGTACTGCGTAAGTGTTAATATTTTTTCTACCCAAATTTGAAATTTTAGTTTTGGAAGGTTCAAGTTTAAATTTTATACTTATACTTTACTGCTTAATGTGGGTGTAGGAGCGGGTGGTTGAGCAGGCCCAGGCCTCGAGGATCGATTTTACCGGACAGAACGATCCGAGGCTGCTGACCCTAGTTCTGGACGCCGCACACGGAGGGCACCACGGAGGTTGGGAGAGAGGCCGGGGATTGGGCCCTAGCAGGGTCCATATGAGGTTGGACTCCACCTCGGCGGTTACTTCCTCCGTCTCCAGTGACCGGCATGTCCATCAGGAACTGGATAGCTTGAGGGCCACCGTTCAGGAGTTGAAGGAGATGCTGGTATGTATACTACTTTATAGTAAAATATCATTTCATATTATATACATATCAACATATCCATAATTAGTACGTAGCTTGAGCTTATTTGGTTTTAGACTTAAGTTTGATTAATCATACATACATATATAATTAAAATAAACAACGCTTTTCCAAACTAGATATCCAAATAGGGTTTCGAAATAACTTAATAATGAAACGAATTCGAATAATACACAGTTCTTACACGCTTCTTACACGTTATGTCCAGACGCGACAGGATAGACCGGCCGAGCCTCCACATGCATCTCCTTCGGCTGCGGCTCCGCAAGCCACTACATCGGCTGCGGTTCCGCAGACAGCTCCTGTAGCTCCACCGCCCACTCAGACTCCCGCAGCCGCGGCTCCGCAAGCGACTACCTCGACGGCAGCTGCGCAGACCACATCGCCAGCTCCACATGCCGCTCAGACTCCCTTATTTGTAGCATTGCAGAGTGTATTGACCGAGGAGCAGGCGCGCGTTATTCTAACATTATTCAGAGGTGGAGCTGGACCGAACTAGGGTAGCTTTTTGGTTCTTATTTTTTGAAACATGTATTTATTTATATCACATTGTACTACATTTTAAAACGATATTGATATTGGTTTGTATTTATATCATATTCAGTTTTTGGGTTTCTTTTGTATATTATATATATGCGTGAGATGTGATTATGAATACTGCAATATATGATTTGATTGATGTATATAGTATTGTGCACAGGACGGGAAAAAATCTAGCAGCCCATTTTTAAAAAAAAATACAGACAATATGTACCTACGGATTAAGCCGTAGGTATATACGTTGCCCCTACGGAGTTATCCGTAGGGGCAAACTATCAGGAAACCTGATATTTTCCCACCTGATCTGAGTGCAGGGTGTTGGGAGTGCCCCTACGGATATGTCCGTAGGGGCCACTGTCTATCCCCTACGAATTTATCCGTAGGGGCAAAATATCAGGTTTCCTGATATTTTCCCCCCTGATCTCAGTGCAGGGTGTTGGGAGTGCCCCTACGGATATGTCCGTAGGGGCCACTGCCTATCCCCTACGGAGTTATCCGTAGGGGTAGAACAAGGACCTACGGTTGTATCCGTAGGTACATACAATATATTCAAAAAAAAAAATACATATATGATTTGATTACCCCTACGGAGTAATCCGTAGGGGCAATAACACCTACAGATATATCCGTAGGGGCAAGAATTTGCCCGTAGGAGCAAGTTCAGGGCCTCAACTTGCACCTGCGGCCTTTGCACCTACGGGGTATTTTTTCGCCTCTACGCAGATATCCGTAGGGGCAGTGGGTTGCCCCTACGGATAAATCCGTAGGGGCAACTCTTATTTATAGTAGTGTGCTGACGCCCGCTGAAATTGCAGGCTGATGGTAAAATCTTTTTAGGCTGAAGTAATAAATCTAGGATTCAAACTTCAAACTCTGCTTGCATCATATTATGGGTTTATTAATCGGAAAAAGATTATTTGCTGGCCATTTTTTCCCCTTTCTGATCCACGACAAAGATTTGATGCCAAAGAGATGCTGGAGAAACCAAGGAATAAGAGGCCGGTATTTGCAGGAGACTCAATAGGAAGAAACTGATGGGGGTCTCTGTTGTGCATGCTTGCTTCAGCCGTTGCAGACCAAAGTTCAATCTATGAAGTGAATGGAAATTCAATTAGTAAACATATGTGCTATTTATCTTTTTAAGTTCAGAGACTACAATTGCACTGCCGGGGCGCCAACGAAGGCGGAGACAACTCTTAAGGTTGATATCATGGATTTTATGGCGAAGCAATGGAGAGATGCCGACGTTCTCATCTTCAACACTGGCCACTGGTGGAGGTATGAGAAGACACTCAAAAAGTTAGTAACTCAGCTACCTTATTCATGCCTTCCAAAAATTTAAGAAACTAAATGTATAGTAATAGTGACAGTATACGAATATTGTCGAAATGCTTGTATTTCTTTGATTGAAGGATGGCGACATGTCTATGTATTTTTATGGACTAAGTGAGAAATGCATCCGACTTAATTATGATGTTATTGATAGCTAATATGATGGACCATGGTTGTGCAAAAGAACACTCTTTGTAACAAGTCATTTAGTTTTTTTTACTAATGAGTTAAAGGAGTACAAAACCCACAAATTTTTTATCCATCTATGTTTTAATCTATGCAGGTCGGCATGGATGATCATCAATAATAAAGCGACAATTGGAATTTCTCTGTCTATAAGCCATAGCTACGTTGCTTTAATACTGGAAAATAGAGTAAAGCCTAAAGACACATGCCCTCATCTTCACCCTTGTAGCCGTATCTAGTTTTGCATCGAGAAAGCATATCACCAACGAACCGATACTTAATCCGATGCAACGGTCAAATTTGAATTTAAGCCCAAGCATTGCGGTGTAAGTTACAATGCCCTCTAAACTGTCAGCAGGGTGCACTAAGTTGACAACTGTGTTTCAATATTACCCAGGCTTATAAAACAGTATAGCATCCAAAGCCCTCTTGCTCTTGTGTCATTTTAAGAATAACTAATATCTAGCTTGCCTGAATTCGGGCCGTTAAATTGTAAGAAATCATGTGGGTATTGTATTGTGAAATGGCAGTTTTCGCCTACATTACAAACGCTAATGTTGGACAAAGTAATATGTGGTGCACATATTCTTTTCAATGGAACAAGTGCAAATATTAACGCTGGGTGGAGGATGAAAAGTACATGCATTGTGTGCTAACCTCGAAGTCCAATCCAGTTCCCTAGGCAATAGCAGCTTCTTCTTTGAGATCAGCATACAAAGTGTTGGCAACATTAAGCAGAAAATGATCTTTACCATTTTCCGCTAACAGAGAAATCGACACTGGAAGGTTGTCATGCATTCCAAGTGGTATACTGATCTGTAAATAGACGACCAGTAAAGGAAAGATCGACATAGTGCTCTGAATATTTCTAATTTCTAATCTTGGACACAAGTTGTAGTTAATCATGATGACGATGATGGTGATGATGAGTACCTGACAAATCCCAGTCAATCCAGCAATGCAGAGTTGCACAGAAGTGACTCAGCTTTTGTGTCTTCGTTTGCAGCTCTGGTGGAGGACCGGTAACCGTAGGAATTGCAAGAACCCCATAATCCTACAAGGAAATATCCATTTAGGTTCGAAAAGATATGGTTGGAGGAAGCTACATGTAAGAATGTTATTAAGAACTGTTGGGACAATCACACCAATCATGATGGTTCCTCTGCTTCGGGTCGCTTGGTGGCCAAATTATCGCATCTTAGGGTGTGCCTCTCTAGATCGTCAAAGGAGAAGTTTGGGAGTATTAGAGACCAATAAAGGGATTTGATGAACAACCCGGCAAGGTTGGAGGAGAAGGAATATCATTGACAAGCTGGAGATTGGGGGTCAGGAAGAGCAGGATGAGAACAAGATTCGCAATCACATCTGGGACCATTTCCGGGATCTTTTCGCCTCCGTTGAGACACTAAGACCAGGGACAAATGCGGGAATTTGGGAGTTGGAAGACAAAATATCGACAAATCAAAAAGATAGTTTGGAACGCCCATTTTCGATGGAAGAGATGAAAGAGGCGGTTTTCAGCCTTGGATCAGATAAACCGGCCGGACCAGATGGGTTCCCAATGTTCTTTTTTCAATACTTTTGGGAACTAGTTCGGAGCGATATTTACGATGTGATATCGCATTGGCATGAAGGAAATGGGGAAGTATTTAGGTTCAATTACGCAAACGTAGTCCTAATTCTCTGTAACACCCTAGTTTGGATACGGTATTTTTTTTAGATTTTACCATAATATCTTTTTTTTATTAATAAAACTTTTCCTATAATTTTTAGCATTTACTTTATAATTGGTTGCTGATATATTCATATTTTGGCATATATAATTTTGATATGATAATCTTCAGTTTTAAGATATTCGTTAGTGGCAACAAAACAATAATACAATTTTCCCATCTTATCAACAAATACATCTCCTTAATATAATAAAATATTTAGACTAATTTATTGGTATCGCAAATATATTTTTTTCCTAATATTAATTGATATTGGTTGAACCATAAATATATGTGGTAACACGGGTCTTTTCCCAGTCAAATCTTTAAACACATATATAAATATATATAATTATCCAAAACACAAAATAAAATCTCAAACCCATCTCTTTCTCTCTCTCTCTCTCTAACTTATTAAATATAAAACGCCACTCGTTTTTCATCATCTTCTTCGTCCCTCTCTCTCCTCTTAATATTTTCTTTCATCATCCTCCAAAACCCACCGAAGCCTTGCACCACCTTCGATCCCATCTCTTCGCCGCCACATCCTCATCTCCACCAACCGCCGCATTCACCGACACTATATCCTTCCACCGCACCTGGCCCTTTCATCATCGAGCTCCATCTCAAAATACCAACGACCCATCTCGTCTTCATCATCGTCACCTCCACCGCCTCACCTCCTTCAACCATATCGACTTCCTCGTCTTCACCATCTCCTTTAACCCTACACAACCGGTGTCACGTCCCGCTTCCCAGTAGACGGAAACGGTGACGTGGTAAGCCCGCAACGTATTATTATGAAAATACGTTAAGTGTAATTAAGCAATATAATAATGAGAAAGAATGACAAGAGTAATAGATAAAACATCAACTTTATTTATATTCAACTTTACATACAACCGTCTGAAAATAAAAGATACAATAGTAAAAACAAATGCCTAAACAATGGCATACTGAAAATAAGTGCAGATAGAAAGAAGTTAGTAGTCTGGCTGAGTAGCAAACTGGTCCAAGTCCTCCAGGCTCGGCTCTATCTCCTCAAAGTCCGGTCCTCCTGACAAATATTCCAAAGAAAGAAACAGAAAGGAATATCGTCAGCGAACTAACGCTCAGTAAGTCCCAAAAGAAATAAGAGAAGATAGTATATAATATGAAATGAACATTGTAACAACCCTAAACTTCTGTACAACTTTCTATACAATTTTTTCAAAAAAAATACATAAAGGGGTACTTTTGCCTAAGCACAAGTTTTAAGTTTGTTTTGCTTTTTAATAGCAAGCAAGAGCTTGTAGCTCATTGGTAAGACCTTGCACTGCTGAACCAAGCCACCAGAGTTCAAATCCTACACCCCACATTATTTTTAATATTGTTTTATTTTGAATTTTTAGAATATCGAGGGTTTACACGTGCATATCTCACAAAAACCCCACTATACATGGAAAAATAACTGTACCAGGGGGCTAATGAACCGACAAAGAGCACTCCGACCACCTGACTCGGGCCGCCGCTTGCGGCCGGACTCTGCCGGACCACCGAGTCCCCAACATGAGAGTTGTAGCTTTTCATCTCCCCTGCACACCTGCATAGTTTAAATCCCTAGACCAGTAACAGAACTCTTTTAAAATCCTAATTACTCCACCTTTAATACATTTTATCACATTTTTTTCATTTAACCCTTTCACCTACCCTAACCCTAGCCTTACCCTATAAATACAACCCCTACACACACCTCTCTCACTCCAAAATTCTGAGTAAAACTCTCAAGAAATTTCCTAGAACCTTAGTGTATTTTGAAGTAGCGAAGGGCGAAAGCTTCGACGAAATTCCGACGACAACCCTAGGAGTTCCCAGCGACGAAACGACGCACCGGCGCCTCCTCCCGACTCCTCTTCCTCATCCCTAACTTCTAAACCCGTAAGTCCCCCTCCCTCTTCTCTAATCTTGTTCTAAAAACACGTAATTACAAAACCCGACAGATGCGGAGTTAAACCGATTTCCGATTCGGTTCTTTCTCAAAATCCAACATTTTCTTAAATACAATCACACAAAACTCTTACATGTTGATCATTAAACAATAATAAACATATTGAACAAGTTTCATGACAATATATTTCAATTTGTAACTTTTACCGTATTTTTTCACTAAAATACCATGTGGTTTTATTTCGACATTAAAACATCACAAACTTGCTATACCATTAAGTAGATCACGAGATAGTGACCTACCTCCTCACAACACTCATATGTAAGATAGCACAATACCTTTCGGGAATATAGAATAAGGAAAAACGAAACATTTCAAATAAATACCATGAATTAATAAAACCATTTTCTAAAGGATTAAGTATTTTTATAAATCTTTGCAAAGTGCCGCTACAACCCATTTGGGGAACCCGACTAGGATGGTGCGGATTATTGCACATCCCTGAGCTTAGTAGTGCGAGATGCAGACCTCAGCAAGGAGCATTCGGTCTCGAGAGATTTAAAATACTAAAATCTTAAGAAAATGAGATTTCTAGAAATATAATATATATATTAAAATTTATTTTTATAAAAATATATATATATATATGTGTATAATATCAAAAATACATATTTTTGTTATAATATAAATACTTCAACTTTTCCAAAATCACAAGAATCACTTTACATTAAAATACCAAGAAATCCATACAAGTTCAATATTACAATTAAATACCCTATATTATGAAATTAGGTTATCTTCACTAGAAATATCACAAATATAAAATCTATATTTATTACAACTCTAAAGATGATAAATAAATACTTGGGGTGTATTTGAAAATTATACAAAAGTATTTTTTACATGAAACCCCCTCAAGTTCTATAAATTACCCTAAGAACCCTAATAAATATAGGTTTAAGCAAGACCAATCTCTTGAGCCTCAGGGAGCCGGAGAAGTGGATGCTTGCCTATTTAAGGTAGACAACTTAACAACGGTGTTATCAACATGGTAATCGTCTTTAAAAAAGACACAAATCCTGCCGCCGATGTTCAGCGGTTACTGATAATATCAAAACAATCAGGACTTCAATTTACTTTTCTAATTGTCTGAATCAGACTGAGTCTCTTCTTAATAATCAGACTTGAATATAATTCAAGTACAATCTACAATATTACAATTCAATATGAATCTATGAATCCATATACTCAATCTATTCAATCTGTATTGACTGAACCGAACCATGGATATACTTCCATTTACATGATTCTCCAGTTACATCCAAGATTCTCCAGTTACACCCATTTACTGATATCATGGTTTTGGCAAGTCATCCAATTATACAATCTATATTACAAGACAATACAAGTTGCAATACAATACAAACAATACAATCAAGATATCGCGGGGTTTAAGGGGTAGATTGATACGTGATTGATCTTAAAAAGTGTTTGTAGAATAACCGTAATCAATAACGGTGTCGCGTGTAGCTAGACCGAGATGAGTACGGGTCGTCCTCTGGGAAACGTTGAATCTTTTATTCTTACTTTAGATGTGTTGAAAAGGAGAGGAGGGATAAAGAATATTAAAGAATGGTTGTAGGATCTAGATCTACGTTAAACACTGATGCAAAATATAGATCTATATTAACTACGGAGGTAAGTTTATATGAAAAGGGGGCTTGTAGGGTTCATTAGGATTTAGTAGTTATGGATGATTAATTAAAGATTACCCTTTTTATCCTTTAATAGATTTAAAACTAGAACGACAGTGATGCATGTAGATTAGGATTTCTGGAGGGAAAAGGGTTCCCACTCTTAACCCCTATCTCGACATGGAACTCCGTTCATATCTAGCCTTTACCAAAACAATTATTAATCTAATCTCTAATCGCGGTCAAGACTAACAATGAATTGGTAGCACGACCGATTGGATGTTAATGATTCTTTTGATAAACTTTATAAACTTTATAGGACGTAAAAAGAGTTTAAGGATTTTCATCATCCATTAATCTATCCTAATCCTACGAACCCTAACAAGCGGAGAATTACTCGCGCATGTTGGGAGAAGAAGAGATGGAGAGAGAATTCATAATGAAACTACAAAGAAATAGAATAAGAAAAAGAACTAGCTTTATTAATCAACAAAACTCATTTACACTTTGTTTGCTTAGAAAATGATTACAAATACTGTTTTGCTTCTCGATCTCTTCTAAGGAGGTAGATAAACAGTTGATGATCAGTCTGGATGCGTGAGCCTGTCGTGGACTTCGTGATCTCTTCAGCTTGATGATTTTTCCAAGAGGCTCTCGGTCCTTATTTATAGTCCCAGAGCCAGAACCCTAGCTTCTTAATTTGGAAGCAAGTAGTTATGATCCTAACAACAAAATTACAGCTCTCAACCCTTCTGGAACGCGGCGGATCCGTGGCCAACAGGTGGGTTTGGCCGCGGATCCGTGGCCAAACAGTGAGATCTCTTGTTAGTTTTTCTGGGGCTTCATCTGTGTGACACGTGGCGATCTTTTGAATCTCAGGAAACTGAAAATCTTCTCGTAGTTACTGCCAGACTTGATTTCTTAGTTTGCTTTCTTAATTAGGCAGGTTTGCTCTAACAACTTTGATTCCCTTAATTTTAGCCCTGAAAATTCTGCACAACAACTCCACAAATAATATTAGTAGAATTTGTTTTATTGAGATATTAGTTTCAACATTAAAATTTGGTCAATGGTATTTTTGCATACATTTTCCTACCAAATATTAATTATAATATATAAACACATGAAAATAGTATTTTTACAGATAAACCCTCATATGTATCATATATTATAATAAACACATTTTATTATATAGAAATAGTAGGAAAAATGTCATATTAAATATGCAGTTTTATCAACTGAACAGTACGGAAGGTGTTAAAAGTGGCACGAGACTGCAAGATTAAGATGTAATTACATCCATGCCGTTGTTCCGTGGTATTATTGATGGAGCCTTGTATTTCCATTTGCCCTAGCCTCTAGCATATAGAGACTCCTCTCGTATACACTGGCATTCTTCTGTACCAAGTTACAAACAATAGCGTTAACACTAAATACAACATTATAACAATATAATACCACTTTAAAAGCTACACACTCTCTCTTATTCTCTGTCTATTCTATTTCTCCCTTATCCTTGGGACTTACCGAGCAATTGTTCGCTGACGACATTCCTTCTCTTTCTTCTTTGGAATGTTGTCAGGTGATCTGGACACTCAGGAGATCGAGCCTACCAGCGAGGACTTGGATCAACTTGCTTACGACCCAGAGCTCTAGCTTCATTGTACACATTTTATTTCAGTACTTTTCCTTTTCTGTTATGCAACTGTTTAGACATTGCTTTCTTTCAGATGTATTTACTTTTCCATGCATTGTACAAAAAGAATGTGAATAAATAAAGTTGTTTTTTTATTATATCTTGTCTCTTGTGCATTTTTTTAATATTGCTTAGATACGCTTAGCGTATTTACTTTAGAGTAAATACGTAGCGGCCTCGTCACGTCCTTCGCCGTACACCGGGAAGCGGGGCATGACAAACATAGGACATGTAAAGTTGTATATGATCATTCACGGGTATAAGATAGTTATTCTAACATGGTTATTTATACTTTGATAAAGAAGGTATTCATTTATATGACAGAAGTCCATCTTACCCCGTGGACCATGATAACATATATTATAAGGCCCCGTCATAACCCACGGGACAACGTCACGTTAATTCATATAGGTGTCTTTTAAAGCGACCTCTCGTGCCACGATATACGTTCCGTACCAATCTACCCCTTTATCCCCGCGTATTGTATTGTATAGTTTTAAGATTATAGGTCTTGGCCGAACCCATAGATATAAAATGTACAGGTTCATGTTCAAGATTTAATTATGTATTCAGGTAGTCATGTCAAGTTCATGTCGAGTTATAACCATGGTTCGGTCAAGTCGAGTCAAGTATACAAGTTCAAGTTTGATATTTGAATTCGAGTGTTCAGATTCATGATCAAGTATTCAAGTTTGTGTTTGATTTTGGATTCTGGTTTGAATTTGGATTCAGGTTGAAATTAGAATCTTACGAAAGGACTTAGTTCTTGCAATATCTTAAGTTCGGGAGTAATCGGTAAATGCTACACATAGATGACGGAATTTGTGTCTTTTTCCAAGACAATTTCCATTTGATAACTCCGTTAAGTTGTCTAACCTAAATAGGCAAGCACTCACTTTCTCTGGCTCCCCGAAGCTCAAGAGAAATGATACCGCTTAAACCTATATTATTCTAGAGTCCTTAAAATATTGTTTGCATATCTCGAGGGGGGTTTATGAAAAATACTTTAATATAGTTTAAAATACAAGCTGGAGGGTGATTTATAATATTTAGGGTTTTCATGAACATGTATTTTAATTGTTGTGATGTTTTAATGATAAAAATCTAGCTTTTAAAGGTGTATGGTATTTTTAGGAAAACTGGCTCTTTTGGAAACTTGATGGTATTCTATTAAAATTTTAATCTTTCATTTTAAAAATATAGTTTCATAATATGTTTTTATTGAAAATACGAATTCATAGTTTTATATAATTTTCCAAAATTTAGTTTTTATTTAGAAAATTCGTATTTCTTAAAATTCGTATTTTTATTTCCTTTCGGGACCGACTCCGTGAGGAGTTCTGCATCTCGCTTTACTATTCCAAGGATGTGCGATAATCCACACAATCCATTAGCGGGTCTCCTGATGAGGGTTGTAAAGGCGTAATTACTAAGGATTTCAAAAATACCGATTAAAAGAAACCTGTTTTGAAAAATGTGGCATTTTAATGTAAAACTTATTCTTTAAATTAGCCATATGTTTAGAATACCGTGCTATGAAACCATAGTGTGCATGTGGGGTAAGTCGTTATACCATGAAGTTTTCCTAAAGGTATTCTTAACAATTATCGAAATAAGGGTTATACTAAAGTTCATGGTATTTTAATAAAAAGTTCGTTATATAATTGTTTCACAAGAAAATTTTGGTTAAACTAAAATCTAAATGATTGTAAACAAAGTTACGAGTAGTGTGAGAAACTTAGTTTGACCTATTTTGCTTTAAAGAGCGGAGTACAAAAGTTAAATCACACGTATCGAAGTTAACTCCACTTTACCGATATGTTTTTAGAATATGGTTTGAGATGAAAGAAGAAGAGAGAAGAGAGAAGAGAGACTTAATCGTTGTATAGCGTTGGGAAGAGATTAAAGAAGAGAGAGGGGGTTCCGTGGCATCGCGGAAACTCTGGAAACGACTTCGATCTTTGACGGAAAGAGCTTGATTGCTAACTCCACTTGACTCCACTTACACTTAGAACTTTTAGGATAATTTTGATAGAAATTTTCAGAATAGAGAGGAGTAAGAGCATGGGATGGTATTTATAGTGAAGAATTTAGGATTTGGGAATTAAAAATTTGGATTAAAAGAATTAAAATGTTGTTAAATGATGAATTTAAAGGCCACTGTTTAATTGCAGGGAAATCAAACAGTGTAGGGGAGTTGAGGAGAGCTGAAGAGGTGTGTGTGAAAAACACGGAGGCAATTGGAGCCATCATGACCATCGGCACTGGACAAATCCCAAGAATGGATGGTCGGACCTTGGGCAATTGCCTCGAGATTCATGCCACCGGCTTTAATCACCGTTTACTCCTTTTTGCGCATGTTTGGTTTTTCTGAAACTTTTCGCTTCTCCGTGAATTACACGTGCAACTCTTGGGCTTCCGAAAAATTTAAAAGAAAAATCTTTAAAAATTTGGGACTGATGGGAATCGAACACACAGACTATGTCACAGCAGTGTAGAGGCTTTACCGATGAGCTACAAGTTGCTTCTTGCTATTATTAAACAAAAATAACTTATAACTCCTATACAGGCTGAAATACCCCTTTCTATATATTTAAACAAATAATTCTGTACATAGGGTTTTAGAGTCGTTACAACCGGTTGTTGGGGTCAAAAATTACACCCCGGTTGACCAAGTCAAAGTTAGTCAACCCGCAGCCAAGCGGGCCCAAACTCAAGCGAAGTGGGCTCAATCCCAAGTCAAGACCAAGAATAGAAGGGGCCGGCTCCATACCAAGAATGAACCAATAAATTAGTTCAATGCAATTTTTTTTAGAAATAAATATATGAAAAATGGGCAAAAAGTCAAAATTTTGTAAACCTCATAGCTTATGTACAAAAAGAAATAAGCACATAAGGCATGGGATGGCACAAGTGCTATTTAGCAAAGCCCAATGGGCTATATATAAAGTGTGTAGCCTATAAAGGCAAATAGGATGAAAAAATCAAGAACAACTTTTCATTCTCTCCAAAAGTTAGGGTTCTGTACCTCCTTCTCCTTCCTCAATGTTATAAACCTTCTTCTCTTTTCTGAATTAAATTAAGAGTTTAACTCTTCCTTTTCCAAAAAGAAATAGTTTTTCACCATAAAACCCTTGAAGGGGAACTCAGATCTTCCATTAAATCTCCAAAATGGGAGATTTTTAAGTCTCACCCCATTTTTCTCCAAGATCCAGCCAACAGAGAAGAGAAAGAAGGAGACCCATCTCCAAAAGTCCCACTTTGGGAAGATCCAAGGTTCAAAAGAAGATTTAGGGCTAAAGGGAAGAAGAAATGGGTCCTCTTTGATCATCTGTGAAGACTTTTGGGAGTTCAACTCCATTTGTCAAATCTTTTAAAGTCTTTCGGAGTTTAACTCCATTCAAAATCTTTTGGAGTCTAACTCCACAAATAAAATCCTTTTAAGAGTTTAACTCCATTTAAAATCTTTTGGAGTTTAACTCTATAATAAAAATTATTTTGGAGTTGAACTCCACAATAAAAAATAAAAATCCTTTTGGGAGTTTAACTGCAGATCGCGGGGCTAAGCTCCTTTTTTCTGCAGGCGCCCAGTGTCCATATGCCGGACGCGTAAGGCGCCGGTGCCCAGCGCCCATGCGCCTTGCATGTGGCCTGCGGGCGCATGAGGCGCTGGCGCTCAGTGCCCACGCGTTCTTAGGACGCTACTCACCCCTCTTTTTTCCATACACTTCCCACTAAAAATATCTCTCTCGTTAAAAAAAATTCTAACGGGGCGCTGCCCCGTAAGGGAGCCGCTAGCCCCTTTGATCTCCAACCCGCTATCCTGGTAGCGGGACCCCCGTAAACTCTGCGAGGCCCCCGATATGTCCAAATACCCTTCAAAACACAACACACGCACACGACATATTGAGTTCGCATGGCCAGTTTGACCCATCAATCGGAGGTTCTCTCGCTACAAAAGCGAGAGCTAATTAACGACAGTTTAGTCCGCGACTGCCGGAGATTCGGATCCCCACAATTAATAAACCTCGGTGTACCCCAGACAGAGGGAATCTGTATATGCTTGATAAGCGCGTGCATTCCCATCTCAATGGGGTGACGAAAAACACCTTACAAATTCCGGCACGCCCGGTGGGACCCTTTCTCTCCTCCTATATTTCAGGTTAAACGTTCATGCGAACTAAATCAACATATATATCGATTGCCTGTACTTAAGTCATTTTTTTGTGTACAGGTTAACAAGTTTTCAGTCACAATCTCGAAGTCATCAATCATGTCTCACAAGACGAGATTCATTTCTGATGTGACTCCGATTCCCTACGTAGTCAAAATCAATGCCCACGTGGTTCCCCCTGTAAGTCTCAACCGACAATGGAAGGAGTCATCCCGCCAATTTGGTTCTGTCATTATCTACCCTGCCGAAAGCACTCATTTGGCAGAAATCCCAGCAAACCAGGTGGCCAAGCCGTTCTCAAAGGGCAAGAGACCAAATGTTGTGATCGCTAAGGCACCACAACCCAAACTTAAGACGGTGTCCGAACGACTCTCCGGTGCTCCAGCTGGGGGCAAGACTTTCGGTACAAAAGGCATTATCAAACGTTGCGGACGAGCTCAGGCGACGACTCCAACAAGTGCACAATCAAGCGTATCTCCAAAGCCCTCCATCGCCCGGTCTACAGCGGCTTCCCGAAGAGCCGCAGCCAGCCAAGTACTCAAAACAGAAAGGTTGAGACAGAAGCGGCTCAGATATCGAGCCAACAAGAGGGACATGAGTCCGACCAAATGGAATCTTGTGAGGTTCCAAGAGCAGGGTCATCCCGCGAAGACGGCTGAGTCGGCCGTAAAAGTCAGTAATTCCTTCGAACCTCTAAAGTGGGTTCAGAAAAACGCCATGACCGCCAGAATCAAGAAGACAGCTGTCCGAATGATGCTACAAAGAGACGTATCCCAGCCCCAACAGAGAAAGTATGACGCCGTCTCTTTAAGAGTCTATCAAGCGCTCTATGCCACGCGAAAACAACGGGGCAAAGCCAAAAAGGAAGCGCCAGCACCATTCAAGAACCCGGTCAGGCCAGCAACCTTCAGTTGATTACCCGTTACCGAAAAAGAAGGGCCACTACATCAGTCCGCAAAACTAGCTTCCAATAATAAAAAGACGACTGGATATGTTATCTATACGGTATATATGCCGGGCGCACATCCCAGTGACAACTTGCGCAGCAAAAGTAAGGATGGGGCTACCACATCGCAAGCCTAATCTGGCTTGAATGTGGTTGCCGTTTTCCAAGATCATCCGTCTCTGCTGGACGATGAAAACCCTCTCGATGAGGCCGATAGACAGAAGGACCCCTCAGTTCATGTGGAGTCAAGTTCGGACGGCGAGAAAGAGCCGACTTTCCGCCCCAGGACTGCAGAGCAAGAGCTACTTCAAGAGCTTCGAAAACAGCTCAGAAGCAAAAATAAAGAGATGTTCAAGCTCTACTAAAAAATTGATGACCCGACGAATGTTGTGATGCAGCTCACGGCTCAAATTGCTCGGGCGTCTTCCAATCAGGTACATGTCTCTACACATGTGCCGGGTGATGACAACCCGAAGCAACTGATGCCTGTCCCCTTAAGTGCAGGATTAGGTGAGCTGCACGAAAACCGTCCACATTTCGCTTCTGGGGACACCTTGGACCCAGATAGCACTATCCCGCTAACACAAGATCGGATAATGGATTTGGTCACCAGCAAGGTTAAAACATTGGTGGCCGAAACCGAAACTCAGAAAGAAATTGGCAGTAGTGACCGGCTATATCCCGCATAGTACGATCTGATCGAGTTCCCGAGCGACTACGTCATTCCTAAGTTCGAAAGATTTGACGGGACGGGAAATGCAAATCAACACGTCACCCACTTTAAAACATCGTGCGAAAATACATGGGGCAATGATGTGCTCCTTCTTCGTCAGTTTGTCAACAATCTGACTGGTGTCGCTTTCGACTGGTACGCAAGTATACGAGACGAGTCCGTCACTACTTTCACCCAAATGGAGTCTCTATTTCGGCAAAGATTCATGAGTGTTAGTGACAAAATCTCCATTGCTGACCTCGTGAGAACCAAGCCGGGGAAAAACGAAAGAAACAAGGCCTTTATTGCCCGATGGCGCAACCTCACTGTCAAGTGAGAACCGCCGCTAGAGAAGGACCAGTCCGTCAGCCTCCTCATTGGGAACCTCAGCAATTGGATGGTCTCATTCTTATGTACAGCAGGCTTCAAGACGTTTCAAGAGCTGACCAAGAGAGTACAAATGATGGAACGCTCAAAGCAAGAGTCTACCCTGGACTCTCAGGGTGACAAGTCTTGGAAGAGCAGAAAAGATGACAACCGTAAAAGTGGGAGCTCCAACAAGGACAATGTCTTCAATGCGTCTGATAGTGAAGATAAGATAAAAGCAGGTGGGTCAAAAACAGATCGGGCCCGAAAGCCAGTGCTAGGAGGAGAAGGGCCTTCCCTAGAGGAGAAAAAGAACAAAGTCTACTCTTTTAGGAGGGACAAAGTCCGCAAGATATTCAAGGATGCCCTGAACAACGGTCTATAATTGCTGGAGTTGAAGAGACCTCACGAAGCAAAAATGATCGACAATCCCTTGTATTGCCCGTACCACAGAGTAGAGAGTCATGCGATCGAGAATTGCTACATTTTCAAAGACTGGATCGAAAATCAATACAAGATCGGAGAGATCAAGCTATCCAAGAGTGTGTTTGTGAACAACCAAGATGCAGCCAACAACTTTATACAGACAGAAGCTGAAGCCTTTTGGGAGCAGACAGCTGAATCCGCTGCCCTGAGAAATGAATCCGACTCACCGCAACCTCTATGGAGCATGCACATGTCCAAAAAGACGAAGAAAATGCTAAAGCTACTTCAAAAAGATCCCAGAACAGAATGGGAGGGGCAGAAGGAGCCCACCGTTCCAGCTACCACATCGGCTCAATTAAGGTCAAAATATAAAGAAGAAGAAAAGTACAGCACGACGCGAAAAAGTGTCTGCAGGGAGATCGACCATTTAAAAATATATTGATTCCCTTAAAGACTATGAACAAAAGGAAAGAATTCTAATTCAACTGAAGGAGTTCTTTCCCGTAGAAGCGACTGAGATTCTGGAGGAGCTAGAAGAAAACTCGGATGACGAGATCCCTATAGTGACCTGCTATGTCGTCCACCTTGGTAGAGACTCTGAAGAAGAACTTTGTTTTCCTGAAGTGGACGAGGAGCCCGCCACGAAGGTCAACCAAATCCTGCTCAGAAGTGGTAAAGGTCTACCGCTAAATCAAGGCAAAGCCCCAAAAGAGAATGAAAAACAAGTCGCTAATGAAAAAGATGGCAAAGAACTTGCTCATGAAGACTCGAGTCCTTCCCCAGTGGACTATAATGTCTTGGCTCATCTCCGGAAGCTTCCGTCTCTCTTAAGCATCTATGATGCTCTGGTCCTGTCCAAGGATCTCAGAGATATTCTCATTCATGCTCTACAAAACCCCGAGCGGTACCAGGCTCGCTTTGCGGAAATTAATATGAAAGAGACCCAATACACTTTGCATATGGCCTCGGTCACATTTAAGAATGAAGACCTGTTACTGGGAACAGCTGAGCACAACCGACCGCTTTACGTAACAGAGTACAGCGACGGAGATCGGATTAATCGCATATTGATTGATCTGGGGTCCTCAGGGAACATCATGAACTTGCAGACTCTAAAGAGTTTATTAATGGACGTCCGATACTTGTCAAAGGAGAGGATTGTTGTCACGTCCCGCTTCTCAGTGTACGGAGAAGTAGATGTGGCGGGCCGTGACGTATTTACTCAGAAGTAAACACGTTAAGTTTAAATAAGCAATATAAATGAATACATAAGAATAACAAGAGATGTAATAATAACAGCAACTTTTATTAACATTCTTTCTTTACATACAACTGAAAAGAAAAGTACAATGAAAGAAAGTGATGCCTAAACAGTGGCATATGAACTGAAAAGAAAATAAGTACAAGTAAAAGCCTAGAAATCTGGCTCCTCTGTGACCTGCTCCAAATCGTCCTGACTGGGCTCGGTCTCCTGAGAGTCGGGTCCTCCTGACGAACATTCAAAAAAAAATGAAACGGGAATGTCGTCAGCAAACTAGCGCTCGGTAAGTCCCAAAAGATAGAATGGAATAGACAAGTAAAGAGAATATAACTGGTAAATTATCTGTTTGTTATGCTAACGTAGTTATTTGTAGTTTGGTACAGAATGTATCAGTGTATACAAGAGGAGTCCAATTATCCCGTGGACTATGGTAACATGTAAGTACAAGGCCCCGTCAAAACCCACGGGACAACGACACAGGATGTTCATGTAGGTATCTTTTAGTGTCCATTATCGTGCCACTTTTAATACATTCTGTAACAGTCTATCCCGTTAAACCCCGTAATGTATATTGTATTGATTGGTAATTATCAGACTTGTCGAGACCATGGTATAAGTTGTTCATGTAAACAATTTCAGGATGTATCAAGTAGTCATGTAATAAAGTCACAATATGGCCATGGTTCGGTCAAGTCAAATCATGTTTGCATGTTGATATTGTTCAGGTATTCAGGTTCATGTTTGGTATATTGGATTCATGTTGAATTGGATTCATATTTGGATTGGATTCAGATTGATTTGGACTCAAACTTGAGTCAGACACTTTAAACAGAATTTGGATCCTGAATTAGGTTTAGGAGTTATCAGTAACTGCTACACATGGACGGCAGGATTTGTGTCTTTTTCCAAGATAATTACCATTGATAATTCCGTTTTAATTTTCTACCTTAGATAGGCAAGCACCCACTTTCTCCGGCTTTCCGAGGCTCAAGAGAATTGGTCCCGCTTAAACCTATATTTACTAGGGTCCTTAATATAATTTTATATATCTTGAGGGGGTTTTATGAAAAAATATTTTATATACTTTCAAAATAAATCTCGAGTAATTATTTATGTTCTTTAGGGTTTCCATGGATATGAATTTTAAAGAGTGAGGTATATTAGTGAATAGTAACTTAGCTTGAATAGTTTATTGTATTTTAGTGTAACTTGTCTTGTATTGATACTTGATGCTATTTTAATGAAACTTGTCATTATTTTATTTTCTAGAAAACATGAAATTTTATTATATATTAAAAATATATGATTTGATAATATTTATGTAATTATTAAAATATAATTTTCTTTATTAAGTAGAAAATCTCGTTTTTCTTAAAAATCGTATTAAAATTCTTTCGAGATCGTATGCTCCGTGAGGAGGTTTGCATCTCGCTCTAACAGTCCGAGAATGAGCGATAATCCGCACCATCCAATAGCGGGTTCCCCAAAATAGGTTGTAGAGGCATAATCGCAAAGAATTTGATAACACTATTTAAAGAAAACCGGGTTTTTATAGTTCAAGGTATTTTGATGAAAAGTCGTATTTTGCCATAAAAGTTATGTCTCAAGATAATTGTGCTATGTCAATATATGTGTATGTGAGAGGTAGGTCATTATCTTATGAAGTTTTCTAAAGGTATGCTAAACAAAATGTTTAAAAGATAACGTATATAAACTTCATGGTATTTAAATGTAAAAGCTTAATTAAAGTTAATTAACATGGAGTTTTAGAGTGAAAGTTGTTTCTAAACCTTTATAATAGTGTTACAAATATTGTGCAAAAGTTTGTTGAACAATATGTAAATGAAAAGTGAGATTATAGAGTTTAGAAAATTTACATCGGTAATAACTTCACTTACCGATACTTTGTTTTGAAAAGAGAATTTAGTGAAAAGAGTGAGGAAATAGAAGGAACTTACAAGCTAGGAAGAGAGATGAGAGGTAGAGGAAGATGTCGTATCTTTCATGACGTCATGGGGTTACTGGAATCGCCTCTAATCCTCGCCGGAATTTGACCTTGGGCTAACTCCACTTGTACTCTTCTTGGACTTGAGAATTTTTGATAATTTTGACTAGAGATTTTAGAGTGAGGAGGGGCTAGGGTATGGGGTTGTATTTATAGGATGAAATTAGGGTTTTGGAATTGAAAGATTGAATTAAAAAGCATTAAAAATGAGATTAAAGATGAATTTTAATTCTCTGTTAAATTGCAGAGAAAACAAACAAAACAAGGGTAATGGGGCAAGCCAAAGGGTTTTGTGTGCAAAACACGGGGGCTTTTCCCTTACGGACACCCGCCGTCGCCGGCCCATATGCTAAACTCGCCGGCCATTTTGTTGAAGGGGACCGTCGGATGATTGCTACATGTCCTACTCGTTGTTAATATAATTTTCCACATGTTTGTTTTTTTGTCTTTTCATTTTTTATGTGCAATGCATGTGTAACCTTTTAGGCTTCCAAAAAGTTTAAAAGAAAAATTCAGAAAAAGAATATGTGGCAGATGGGATTCGAACACATGGGCTACGTCACAGCAGTGTAAGGCTTTACTAATGAGCTATAAGCTATTTGTTGCTGTTCTTAAACAAAATAACTTTTAAATTGTAGTCAGGCTTGCAAAATCCATTATTTACATTAACTTTAAAAAAATTCGTACAGTAAGATTAGAGTCGTTACATTCTACCCTCCTTACAAAAATTTCGTCATCGAAATTTACAATTATATAAGGATTAATTTACCAATAAGTAAGGGTATCTTGCACACATGTCGTCTTCTCGCTCCCAAATTGATTCTCCTGGTGAATATTTTCTCCACATCACTCGGACCAAGTTTACTTCCTTGTTCCTCAGTGACTTTACTTTTCGGTCTAGGATTTCAACGGGTTGCTGCTCGCAAGATAGATCTGTCTGTATAGTGAGCTCGGAGTGATCAAGGATGTGGCTGGGGTCACTCACATATCTTCAAAGCTGGGATATGTGGAACACGTTGTGCACTCCTTTTAATGAGGGTGGTAGTGCCAAACGATATGCCACTTCTCCAACTCGTTCGAGTATGTCGAACAGTTCTATGTATCTGGGACTGAGCTTACCCCTTTTGCCAAAGCGAATAACTCCACGGTTTGGAGAGATCTTCAAGAACACATGATCTCTCGGTTGGAACTCTAGGTGTCATCGCTTTGCATCAGCCCAGTGTTTCTGTCTGTCTTAGGCTATGCGCAATGTTTCCCTGATTGCGCGAACTACGTCCACAAGTGCCACGATCATCTCTGGTCCAAGGAGTTCACGATCTCCGATATCGTCCCAACTTAGTGGTGATCGAAACTTCCTTCCATAGAGCGCTGCAAATGGTGCCATTCCAATACTCGCCTGGTAGCTGTTGCTGTATGAAAACTCCACAAGATGCAGGTGATCTTCTCACGATCCTCCGAAGTCTAACATACAAGCTCATAGCATGTCTTATAGAATCTGAATTGTTCACTCAGATTTTTCATCTGTTTATGGATGGTAAGCTGTACTAAAGTTCAGACTCGTTCCCAGGCTAACTTGCAGACTCTGCCAAAACTGTGATCGGAATCTAGTGTCACGATCAGAGACGATGCAAACTGATACTCCATGTAATCTCACGATATCCTGCATGAGTTCATAGGTATCAGATATAGTACATCTTGAGGTTAAATCTTACATTAGATTCATACTTACCTCCATGTAGTTCTTTGCTAGCGTCTTGGTAGATTGGCCATGTCGAAATAGGATGAAGTGAGCCGTGAGTCGATCTACAATAACCCATACTGCATCGTTACCTTTCGTGCTGCGAGGAAGTGCAGTCGTGAAGTCCATGGTGATGTGTTGCCATTTCCATTCTGGGATAGATAACGGTTGAAGTAACCCAGCAGTCCTGTGATATTCAGCCTTTACTTGCTGACACACCAAATATTTGGCTACGCTTCTGGTTACTTCATGCTTCATTCCATGTCACCAGTAATGTTGCCGTTGATCTTTGTACATCTTTGTACCACCATGGTGTACTGAGTACGGAGAGCCGTGAGCTTCTTTCATCAACTCTTCTTGAACATGACCTTATGATACACACAATCTACTTTCGTATCTCAAAGATCCGTCTTCGTGGATGATGAGGTCTGTTCGAAGTCCACTTTCTACTTGTTCTCGGATCTTTTGCAACTTGGCATCACTTGATTGAGCTACTTTGATCTGATTGACAATAATAGACTGAACTTGTAAGTTCATCAAATACAAAGCGTTACCTGGAATAACCACTTCTATATCCATCCCATGCAATTCTTGCTGCAGCTTCCACGGTGCGGTGAGATTCATTGATATTGGATGGCGACTAAGTGCATCAGCAACTACATTCACCTTCCCTGGATGATATTGTAGGTTGATGTCGAACTCCATCATGAGTTCTGGCCATCTTCTCTGCCGCATATTCAGTTCCTTCTGAGTAAACACATACTTCAGACTTTTGTGGTTCGTGTATATATCCACTCGTTCTCCCAGAAGATAATGGTGCCAAATCTTAAGTGCAAAGATAACGGCCACCAACTCCAAGTCATGTGTTGGATAGTTGCGCTCATGAATCTTCAACTGTCTTGATGTAAAGGCTACAACTTTTCCATGCTGGTGTAGAACACATCCTAATCTCTTACCGGATGCATCGCAATGCACAACGAAACCTCCATATTGATTCGGTATTACGAGAATAGGTGCTGATGTCAATCTTGACTTGAGTTCTACAAAAGCTTGTTCACATACTTCTGACCACACGAATGCTTCATCTTTACGTATAAGCTTGGTCATGGGTGCTGCAATCTTCGAAAAGCCTTCTATGAATCTTTGGTAGTATCCTGCTAATCCCAAGAAATTTCGAATGTCTTTCACCGTCTTTGGTGTAGGCCATTCGCTGACAGTTGATACCTTAGCTGGATCTACCGAGATTCCTTCGCTCGAAATAATGTGCCCGAGAAATCCGACTTGATCTAGCCAAAATTCGCACTTGCTGTACTTGTCATAGAGTTGATGTTGTCGCAATGTCTCCAGGACAATCCGCAAATACTCGGCGTGTTCT
Source organism: Agapanthus africanus (assembly GCA_030015575.1). Taxonomy (NCBI): domain Eukaryota; kingdom Viridiplantae; phylum Streptophyta; class Magnoliopsida; order Asparagales; family Amaryllidaceae; genus Agapanthus; species Agapanthus africanus. Next base: position 189,759,456 of record JASDDO010000019.1, on the reverse strand, counting down.
TTCCGATATTTTGAATACACCAAGTTATTGTCGATGAAAATAACAACAAACCTGTCTAGGTACTCTCGGAAAACCTGGTTCATCAGATTCATGAAAATAGTAGGTGCATTGGTCACTCCAAATGGCATCACGAGAAACTCATAATGACCATAGCGAGTCCTGAATGCCGTGTTCGGAATATCAGACTCTTTGACCTTCACCTGATGATAACCTGAACGAAGATCTAGCTTTGAGAAAACACAAGACCCACTTAGCTGATCGAACAGATCGTTGATACGCGGTAGTGGATACTTGTTCTTTATCGTCACTTCATTCAGAGCTCGGTAGTCTATACAAATTCTGTATGAACCTTCTTTCTTCTTCACGAGCAAAACTGGAGATCCCAACTTGAAGTACTGGGACGAATCCATTCTTTCATCAAAAGTTCGTCCAATTGAGTATGGATCTCCTTCAATCCTTTTGGACTTAAGCGATATGGTGCTTTAATCACCGGTTGCGCACCAGGTACTGAGTCAATGCTGAATTCAAGAGCTCGATCAGGAGGCAAACCTGAGATGTCTTCAGGGAATACATCCCTAAACTCTCGAACTATCTCTGGCTTTCTTCTTCCGCTTGTATTGTTGCAATCACTGTCTTCCTTGGTTTAGCGTTGTAAGTGCTAGGTTCCATGGTACGGCCTCCACTCTTGAAATAAAAGACCGGATGATCTGGTATCTCGAACACCACCCTCCTTTGACGACAGTCGATAGTAGCGAAGAAAGTTCCTAGCCAGTCCATTCCCAAGACTACTTCGAACTTCGGTATGTCCAGCACCTTGAAGTCCGCATAAAATTCTCTGCTGCAGATGACCACCGGACATAGATCGTATCCCATAGTTGCCTTTAGAACGACGTTACCTGAATTGACATTCCAGCTGGATACGAGCGGTTAAACTGGTATCGCATGAGTCCGGACGAACCGTTGCGACATAAAGCAATGTAATGCTCCAGTGTCGAAAAGTGCTAAAGCGGGTAGGGAGGCTTTTAAGATTGTACCTAAGTTGTGTGGGATATGTTTAGGTATAGGAAAAGAAACATTGATGTATAATGATTAAAAAGATTTTGAAAGATTGAGAGTTACCAGTGATGACTTGGCCAGTGGTTTCAGCTTCTTCTACAGTCATTCTGAAAGCCTGACGCCTAGGTACATTCCTTCTTGCTGGAGGCACATTCCTCTGTCCCTGGGGCATGTTCCTCTACCCTTGAGGCATGTTCCTCTGAACCTAATGGAATTGACGAGGAGGGTGTGCAGGAGGTCCAAGAGGAGGTGGAGCTAGGAGAGCAAGATGAGGTGCAGAAGCCTGGATAGCTAGCTGCTGCAGAAAGGTGAGTGCTAATCGAGGTATAGGAGCTGGGATGAGACGATGGGGACAATCTCCAATGGCGTGAGTGGATGCGCCACAAGCTAAGCATAGGCGGTTAGCATGCCTGCAGTTCTTCGCCAGGTGTCCATTTCTCTTGTAGTAGAAGAAAAAATCTGTACTGGGCCGGTTAAATGGTACTCCCGGTCTCTTGGGTACAAAAGATGGCCTAAAAGAGGCTCCTCCTACTATCTGAGTAGCAGGGTGCTTCACACCGGCAGTGTGAGGTCTGCCCTTCTTCTTCACTACTGCCTCATATCGTCGGGCAGCCTTCAGTGCAAGATCATGGGTTGGGAAATCCCCTGTAACTAATGCAGCTTGGATCTCCGGGTCCAATTCTTGCTGAAATCTTCTTGCCCGGATCTCAGCAGTCGGGATGAGCTGTGCAGCAAACCTGTTATGAACTTGTGTTAGCAGTGTAGTATGTGATATTAGGAAATTGAATATTGAGATATATCTTACCTGCTAAGCATGGTAAACTCAGTATCGTATTCATCCACAGATTTGTTCCATATTGAACCTTGTTGTAAGTAGATGAATCGCTGTTCCATGTCGAAACGGGCAGTCTCAAGGAAATATTTCACATCGAACATGTCACGAAAAGTCTTCCATTCAATCGGCTAGGTAAGACGGCTTTCTTCAGCTTTCCACCATACTCTGATGTTATCTGTGAGTTGCAGCTTCGCAACTCTCACCCAAACAATCTCTGGCACTTGTGCTGCTGCCAGGTCATCTTCAATAGACTGAGCCCATTCCTCTGCCTCTAGTGGGCTCTCTTTCCCAGAAAAGTGCTTAGGGAGCAATGCCCGGAATTGCTTGAGTCCGGGTGCCTCGGCTTTTGGACGGTGCATGTAACACCCTAGTTCATTTACACCAGTTCTTTTCCTGAGTATTTCTTTATTATGGTTGTTTCTTATTTTGTTGTGTTTTGGGTGTAAATAGTATTTTTTGACATCTGCATTGTATCCGTGACCCGACCCGCTTGCGGGAAACCGTCTTGATTCTTGTCTTTGGGATATCCCTGCTAGTTTGTGGATCCGTGCATTTCTTGTTGCATATCTTGCATGCTTGCATTTATATCTGGCTTTTACATTCCTTTAATGAAACAAATAAAGTCAAAGAAAATATTTTAAAAATAGTTAACATAGCCTGCTTGATACCCCTAACCCTGTGGTAGCATCCGCACATCTTGTTCTCGTCCCGTTCAGTGAAACAGACGTGTTTGGATGGCTACGCGCTCATGCGTGCATCCATTTTTGGGGGTATGCATTTTCTTTAACTGGGTTTTCATTTTGAAATTTAGAAGTCGCATATATTTTTCATATTTTAAACCTGAATTTTTAGACCCGACCCGGGCATATTTTGGAGTAAGTTTGTAATTGCCAAAATCCCATAACGGATTATTATTATATTCTTTGTAAACTATTAATACTGTAACTAACATATCCCTTATATATATATTATATATATATTTCTTTTAACTAATAAAATCAATCTGTTTTACTCTCTCTCTCTCCCCAACTCTCTCCCCTGATTCTCTCTCTCTCTCGAATTTTATTCTCTCTCTCTCTCCATCCCTCTCGCTCCCTCGTCTTCTAAAACGTTTCCCGCCTACGTCTTCATCTCCTTGGCGACTTCTTCTGCATCACTACTCGACCCACATCTAGCGTCGTCGTTGCCTAGTTTCAACACCGTCGTCTTCATCTCTCCACGACTATATACAACCAGAGAACCCTACCCGAAGTCCAAGCCTAGACCTTGTGTCGTGTCGAGGCTTTGCATCTTCGTCGTTATTCCATTCGCGCGATCGTCAATCCAAGGCAAGTTTCATATACTTGCTTTACATGCTAATTGTAGGGTGTTTTTCGTCACCCCATTGAGATGGGAATACGCGCGCGCTTGTCAGGCTTACTACAGATTCCCCCTGCCTAGGGTAGGCCGAGATTTAATGATTGTGGGGATCCGAATCTCTGGCAGCCGCGGACTAAGCTGCCGTTAATTACCCCTCGCTTTTGGAGCGAGGGAACCTCCGGTTGACGGGTTAAACTGGTCATGCGAACTCAATGTGCAGTGTGCGTGTGATGTGTTTTGAAAGGGGGTTTTGGATATGTCGAGAGCCACGCAGAGTTTTTACGGGGGTCCCGCTACCCAGATAGCGGGCTGGGGGTCAAGGGGGCTAGCAGCCCCTTGCGGGGTGCGGGGCAGCGTCCCGTTAGAAATTTTTTTCTAACAGGGACAGTGTCGTGGAGTATGTGTGTGTGTACATATGTATACATATGTATATATATATATGTATATATATATAAAGGGGGGAAAAGACATCCAAAGGATGCGTGGGGCTAACGCTTTGAGCGCAAGAGCGCTAGCGCGCAACGTGTCGGCACGTGGGCGCTTTGCGCTTGAGCGCTGGGCGCTGGAGCGCAAGCGCGCCACGTGTCGGCACGTGGGCGCTTTGCGCTTGAGCGCAGGGCGCTGGAGCGCAAGCGCGCCACGTGTCGGCACGTGGACGCTTTGTGCTTGAGCGCAGGGCGCTCGAGCGCCACCGCGCCACGTGTCGGCACGTGGGCACTTGGCGCTTGAGCGCATGGGCGCCGGCGAGAAAAAAAGGGGCTTTTAGTCCCAGAACCAGAAGCTATGCTTCAGAAAGGAAATATTTATTTTATATATATATATATATATATATATATATATATATATATATGGAGTTAAACTCCTAGGATGTTTTGAAGCTGATGAAGGGCTTCTCCCCTTCAGCCCTAATTCTTCCCCAAAGTGGGGTTTCTGGAGATGAGTCTCCTTCTTCTTTCTTTGTTTGGCCGGATCTTGAAGATCAAGAGATGTGAGATTTTGAAGATCTCTTCTTTTTAAGATCTAATGACAGATCCAAGTTCCCCTTTATGGATTTTGTGGTGAAAAACTATTTAGGTTTTGGAAAAGGAAGAGTAAAACTCTTGATTTAATTCAAAAGAAAGAATAAGGTTTGGAACCTTCAGAAAGGGGAAAGAGGCACAAACCTTAGGTTTTTTGAGGGGAATGAAAAGTATTACTTTATTCATCATCATGTTGCCTTTTATAGGCTTACATATTTACATATAGCTCCTTGGGCTTCACAAAATGGCATTTTGTCTATCTCATTGCTCATGTGCCAATTCATTTTTGCACATAAGCCATGGGCTTACAAAATATTGGCTTTATGCCCATTTTGCATACATTCATGTATAAAAAATTACATAAAAATTATTTATTACATGATTTTGTTGTTGTCATCGGGAGGCTGGCCGCGGGCTCGACTTGGGCATGGGCCCGCTTGACCTGGGCTTGGGCCCACCTAGCTTGGGGGTTGACCTTGACTTTGACTCGGTCAACCGGGGTGCAAATTTTTACCCCAACAAATTTCCCCCCATCAATAAATGTACACCGCACATTTGAGTTGTGTGCATAAAATTGATGGATCTTGAAGCTGGACTTCGAGGTGGAACATCATTCCGGGGGCGGAGCATCATCCCGGGGAGCATGATTCCCGGGAATCGGAGCATCATTCTGATTCGCGGAGCATAATTCCAAGGTCGGAGTATCCCTCGGGGAGCGTGATTCCCGGGGATCGGAGCATCATTCCGATTTGCGGAGCATAATTCCAAGGTCGGAGCATCATTCCGAAGAACCGAAGCATAATTATGAAGAGTAGAGGCATGATTCCAAGAATTGGAGCATCATTCCGAAGAGCGGAGCATGATTCCAGGGATCGGAGCATCATTCCGATGAGCGGAGCATGATTCCAGATATCGGAGCATCACTCCGAAGGGCGAAGCATGATTCCAGGGGATCGGAGCATCATTCCGATGAGCGGAGCATGATTTCAGGGTTCGGAGCATCATTCCGAAGAGCGAAGCATGATTCTAGGATTCGGAGCATCATTCCGAAGAGCGGCATACATTCTGACCGAAGCATAATTTCGAGGCAGAGGTTGATTCCCAGGCGAAGCATAATTCCGATGGGGAAAGCAGATAATCCGAGGCGAAGCTTGATTTCGGCACGAGATGTATTCTGAGACGGAGCATGATTCCGGTGCAGAGCTTGTTGGCTGACTTGATTCCGAGACGAAGCATAATTTCGACAGGGAAGGCAGGTACACCAAGGCGAAGCATCATTTCGACACAGGGTGCATTCTGAGACGAAGCATAATTCCGACGCAGAGCTTGCTGGTTGACTTGATTCCGAGGCGGAGTATAATTCCGACGAGGAGGTCGTTGGTCGATTCCGAGCCGAAGCATAATCCCGACAGGGAAGGCAGATACACCGAGGCGAAGCATCATTTCGACACGAGGTGCATATTCTGAGACGAAGCATGATTCCGATGCAGAGCTTGTTGTTTGATTTAATTCCGAGGAGGAGTATAATTCCGGCAGGGAAGGTAGATATCCCGAGGCGAAGCATGATTTCGACACGGGGTAAATTCTGGGACGGAGCATGATTCCGCCGTAGAGGTTGTTGGTTTGATTTGATTTGGGTTGACATCAGCATCACTACACTGGAATATGGTACCAGGAGCGAATCATCATTTGTCATGAGAGGATTTGGGAATTAGTTTTTTTTTGTTTGGCATCAGCATCGCTACACTGGAATATGGTACCAGGAGCGAATCATCATTTGCGTTTGCTTATTAGGAAACGATGGCTTAGTAGACAGGTTTTAGGTCCCTATCACCTAAGACTTTTCAATTTTGTGAGCCGTAAGGGTCTCACAAAGCATTTTCTCCCTATGGGTCGTAAGGATCCCGTAAGTATATTTTCTCCTTAGGAGTCATGGGGACTCCCAAGTGTGTTGCTCCTTTGTGAGTCGTAAGGATCTCACGCGGGAATTTTCTCCTCACAAAGTCGAGAGGACCCTGTGAGTGCATTTCATCTCTTTCTCACGAGTTTGCGCCCTTTCGGGTTTTCACAAACTCGCCGGCAGTCCTGCTGTTTTTACTCACGGAGCCCTTTCGGGTTTTCATCCGTGCCAATTTTGCTTGTGGACATACCTTTTTTATTTTTATTTTATTATTTTTGGAGAGATTGGGATTGTTTTACGCCCGTGGATTGTATACGGTTTTGCAGGATGTATGATCCAGACCGTAGGGCCATAAAAATTTCCGGACTTTGTAAGCGTCTGCATCGCTGCACTGGAATATGGTACCAGGAGCGACTCATCATTCGCCACCTGGGGATTTGGATTTGGAATTTGGCTGGCGTTTGCATCGCTGCACTGGAATATGGTATCAGGAGCGACTCATCATTCGCCATTGGGGTATGGGATTTGGAATTTGGTTGGCGTCTGCATCGCTGCACTGGAATATGGTACCAGGAGCGACTCATCATTCGCCATTGGGGTATGGAATTTGGAATTTAGTTGGCGTCTGCATCGCTGCACTGGAATATAGTACCAGGAGCGACTCATCATTCGCCATTAGGGTATGGGATTTGGAATTTGGCTGGCGTCTGCATCGCTGCACTGGAATATGGTACCAGGAGCGACTCATCATTCGCCATTGGGGTATGGGATTTGGAATTTGGTTGGCGTCTGCATCGCTGTACTGGAATATGGTACCAGGAACGACTCATCATTCGCCATTGGGATATGGGATTTGGAATTTGGTTGGCGTCTGCATCGCTGCACTGGAATATGGTACCAGGAGCGACTCATCATTCGCCACTTGGGGATTGGGGAGCGATGGCTTAGGAGATAGGTTTAGATCCCTATCGCCTAAGGCTTTTCAATTTTATGGGCCGTGAGGGTCCCATAAAGGCATTTCTCCCTACGAGTCGTAAGGATCCCGCAGGTGCATTTTCTCCTTAGGAGTCATGAGGACCCCCAAGTGTGTTTTTCCTTTGTGAGTCGTAAGGATCCCACGAAGGTTTGTTCTCCTCATGCATCGTGAGGATACATGAGTGGGTCTTCTCAATGGAGCATAATTCCAAAGGCGGAGACCAGCCGCGTAACTGGTGATTGCGGTGGGGCATAGGTATGATGGGAGTTATTTGAGCCCGTGGATTGTATACGGTAGTCAATTTGGGGACTAACCGTAGGGCCGGGGGAATTTTGGAAAATCGGATTTTGGTTGGCGTCTGCATCGCTACACTGGAATATGGTACCAGGAGCGACTCATCATTCGCCGTTTTTTTTTGTTTTTTGTTTTTTTTGTCTTACTGCGATTGCTCTATCATTTCAGTTTTTCTTGTCGCGAAGATTGTGATTGCCCTATCATTTCGACTTTTATTCGCGGTTGCCCCATCATTTCGGCTTTATTTTCATCTTTATTTTACTCACTGATTTTTATTGCGAGTTGCCCCATCATTTCGGCTTTTCTTTATTTTTCTTTTATTTACACATTTTTTGTTTTTTTACACACACACACACACACACACACACACACACACATATATATATATATTTCACATTCCCAGTTTAACGACTTAGAGGTCGATTATTCCCAGTTTAGTGACATGGTGGTCGATTGTTCCCAGTTTAATGACGTGGTGGTCGACTGTTTTCAGAGAAAGGCAGATGTCTGAGAGAATGAGTTTCACGAAGAACTTCGGTCTCCGTTTGTATGAGATTGGCGGTCGCAGCTGGACTGTTTGTTAACACGCCTTTAGACAGTTCTATCTCTCCTTCCTTGTATTGCTTTTCGACCCAATCTTTGAAGACAAAACAGTCCTCAATGGCATGACCTATCACTCTGTGATAGGGGCAGTATTTGGGGTCGTCGGTCATATTCACTTCCTGCGGTCTTTTTGACTCTGGCAGTTGTAGACCGTTCTTCAGGACGTCTTTGAATATTTTACGGATTTTGTCCCTTCTGAAGGAATAGACCTTATCTAGCTTCTCTTTGAGTAGAGATTCTCCGCCCTCTCCGAACACCGACTTCCGTGGCTGGTTGGCGCTAGGCCCGCTCATCCCTTGCTTATTTGGGTTAGCCGAAGTGTTGAAAGATTCAGAATCATCGGAGTTTCCGCCTTTGCAATTATCGTCCTTTCGGTTTCTCCAGGACCTATTGTTATTTTGGGAATCCGAGGAGGACTCATGCTTTGAGCGCTCCAGCATTTGAACTTTCCTGGTCAGCTCTTGGAATGTTTTGAGACCCACGGTGCATAGAAACGGGACCATCCAATTGTTGAGATTTCCGATGAGGAGACTGACAGATTGGTCCTTGTCTATCGGTGGTTCGCATTTGACGGAGAGATTGCGCCATCGGGTTATAAAATCCGTGCTGCTTTCGTTATTCTTGGGCTTGGTCCTTACGAGCTCGGCAATGGTGATCTTATCGCTGACGCTCATGAATCTTTGTCGAAACAAAGATTCCATTTGGACGAAAGTAGTAACGGAGCCATCCGGTATGCTCGCGTACCAGTTGAAAGCAACATCGGTCAACTATTAACGAACTGGCGGAGGAGAAGCGCATCATTGCCCCCAGTATTCCCGCATGAGGCTTTGAAGTGGGCGATGTGTTGATCCGCATTTCTCGTCCCATCGAATCTTCCAAATTTGGGGATGACATAGCCGCTAAGAAATTCTACCAGATCATACTGAGCAGGATATGATCTCCCACAACTGCTGATATCTTTTTGCGCTTCGGCTTCGGCCACCAATGTTTTGACTTTGCTGGCAACCAAATCCATGATTTGATCTTGAGTTAGCGGGCTACTGTCATCAGTAGCCAAGACATTTCCTGAGATAGGATGCGATTGACTTTCATGCGGTCCGCCCACCTTTGGATTTGAGACCGGCTGTCTCGGGACAACATTTCTCGGTTCATGAGCAGAGCCCTATGCTTGATTGGGCGGCTGAGAGGCAAGTTGGGCCGTAAGCCGTAAGACGACATTTGTCAAGTCACCGATCTTTGAGTAGAGCTTGGCCATCTCCTTGTCTTTGCTTCTGAGCTATTTTCGGAGCTCTTGGAGAAGTTGCTGCTCCGCATTCTTAGGCTGGAAAGTTGGCTCATCTTCGCTTTCCGAGCCCGACTCCTCATGGACCAAAGGGTCTTTCCGCCTATCATCCTCATCGAGAAGGTTTTCATCACCCAGCGGGGGCGACTGTTCTTGGGAAGCGGCAACCACATTCAAGCCAGATTGGATTTGAGATGTGGTGGCCCCGTCTTTGCTCTTGTTGTGCGTGCCCACCATGTAAACAGTGTGGACCACATACTCAGCCATTTCCCCATCTTCGTCGGGGTAACCCTGTTCTTCGAACCTCATGAGGTTCAGTCTAGCAGGAGCCCTAGCCCTGTTGTTGGCTCTATATCTGAGCCTTTTCTGCCTTAACTTTTCAATTTTAAGGGCTCGGCGGGCATCCATTTTCTGGGAAGCCACCGTGAGTCGATTAGCGGGGAGCTTAGAGAAAACACCCGATCGAGCAGTTGTCAGGGGCACCGCCGGAGCTTGCTCGAGAGGCCCTGTTGCTTTGTTGGTGTTGATGGCCTTGCCCCCAGCTGGGGCCAGAGAGAGTCGTTCAAACACCGATTTGCGTTTGAGTTGGGACGCCTTCGAGACCACCACATTTGGCCTCTTGCCTTTCGAGACCGGTTTGTCTGTCACCGGGGCTTGAGGAGCTGGGATGGCGCCAACTGGCATGAACATAATAGAGCCAAATGGTAGCAGCGGTTCCTCCCATTGTCGCCCGAGACTGGCCGGAAGGACTGTCCTGGAGTCTATCTTCATCGTGTAGGAGATGGGAGCTGAGTTCATCTTTGGAGATATTGTTGAAAGGTGATTGCTTGAAAACCTGCATGAAAAAGCATTATTTCAGTATAAATATAGGTATGTATATTGACTGAGTTCGCATGAATGCTTAACCCGAAATATGGGAGGAGGGATTGGTCCCACCGGGCGTGCCAAATTTTGTAGGGTGTTTTTCATCACCCCATTGAGATGGGAATACGCGCGCGCTTGTCAGGCATACTACAGATTCCCCCTGCCTAAGGTAGGCCGGGGTTTAATGATTGTGGGGATCCGAATCTCCGGCAGCCGCGGACTAAGCTGCCGTTAATTATCCCTCGCTTTTTGTCACGCCCCGCTTCCCAGTGTACGGCGAAGTGGACGCGACGAGGTCCGCTACGTATGTACTCAGAAGTACATACGCTAAGCGTAGCTAAGCAATATAAATACACAAGAGACAAGAGTATAAAAAGAACAACAACTTTTATTTATTAATATTCTTTGTACAATACATGGAAAGGAAAATACAACTGAAATAAAGATGCCTAAACAGTGGCATAACAGGAAAAGGAAAGTACTGAAAAGAAAAATGTACAATGAAATTATACTGCTGGGTCGTCGGCAAATTTCTCCAAATCTTCTTCTGTTGGCTTTACTTCTGCCGGGTCCAAGTCACCTGACGATATTCAAAGAAAAGAGAACAGAATGTCGTCAGCGAACAGATCGCTCGGTAAGTCCCAAAGGTAAGAGGGAAGTAGAGAAGACAGAATAAGAAGATACATTTTTACAGTGTAAACTATTGTTGTAATGTTATGTAACGCTGTTGTTTGTAGCTTGGTACAGAAGAATGCCAGTGTATACGAGGGGAGTCTCACTTGCCAGAGACTAAGGCACGTGTAGTACAAGGAACCGTTATGCCACGGTACAACAGCAATGGGATTCAGGTTAGGTGTATTAATCTGACCACCTCGTGCCACCTTTAACATCTTCCGTACCAATCTACCCCTTAAACCCCGTAGTGTTTTTAACAGTATTGTTATCTTGTAAAATTGTATTGATTGTAAGATTGATTAACCGACTGTCCGAAACCATGATATCAGGAAACGGTTATAACCGTAGAGTCATGTAAATGGAATACTGGGAAACATGTAAAAGGAATATCCATGGTTCGGTTCAGTCAAGTTATATAGATTGTTAACTGTATTCAGGGATTCATATATTCATCTTGAGTTGAAATATACAGAATATAGATTGACTTGAATCATATTCAAGTCAGAAATAGTCAGACTCTAACCCGAGTCAGACTAAAAGAAGGTAATTTGAAGTTCAATAATTGATAGGGGCCTTATTGTAATTTATAAAACTTGAGGGGGTTTATTGTAAAAAGTAATATTGTATAGTTTTCAAGATACAACTCAAATATTTAATTATCGTATTTATGTACATACAACAATTTAATGATCAAGATAAATATGTATACATGTTCGAATAGTATGAAATGAGTCAAGTATATTATACGAGTAACTACCGAAAACAATGCTATAAAAAAATATTATGTACGACTAATTAATCAAGTCGAACGAATACGGAAAATAAAAAAAATGTCTCTAAGTGTTTTTCATGCGTGAGTTCCAGTTTCACCTAAATACGACTACCGGTTTGGGAGATATATCTGTTTTCGTATCGTCGCGCAAAACAGATCAGAATCTATTCGGCACCGTCACATATTTTTATAACGCAGTTTGAGTTAATTTCTATCGGTTTTCAGGTTATGAAAAGTATTAGAAAATTGTAGGTATTTCGATGAACTTATCGAAAACACCAAGATTCACATGATTTGGATTTCTGAAACTCTAGTTATGATCATTTTAATATCAGCGTTTAAAACAGAAATTCAGATTTCTGGACAGCAACTATATATTCTATTGCAAAGCCTATATCAGGTTGTTTCATGCATTCCTAAGTAATATAATATACAGAAAATTATAGTTCTATCAATGGTGCATCTACACATCTAAATTTTGTCACAAACGGATATCGGGTGTTCGAGTTATGTCCAATTTAAAAACAATGTGCGAATCGAAACAGATTCTGTCCAGATCCGTCACTTAATATTGTAACGCGGTTTTCTATATTTTACGTCGGTTTTCAGTAAAAACTTAAAACTAATAAAATCTATATATTTCGATGTAGATATCAAAAACATCTAATTTTGCTCAATTTGGATAACGTTATATCAAGTTATGTGTCTTAGAAGTTGACTGATAACTGCAGTTTTCTGTTTTACGATCAGTGAATAAATACGATGTAATTCCTAAACCGTTATGCGGATCGATCTAAAATTTTTACAGCGTGTACAAAATAATATATTCTATCATATGTAAATTTCATGAAATTTTCAGAATTAAAAAATTAATTTATAAAAATTATTTTAAAACTAAAGGTATTGATATGTATACTAAAATCGGCAAAAAGATTAACTAGAATTTTCACGCAAGCTTCATCTTTTCTTTTAATAACCAAACCGATTCCATGAGATATCGTAAATATATTGTGGCATGAAATCTATGTTCTCACTACTCATAATAAACATTTATAGTCATGAACAAAGAATTGAAAACACTTTAATTTGAACAAGAGCTAATAAGATATTATTAAACCATATATAACCATATGTATCTAGACTTATATATATGTATATGTTTATATTTATTTTTCTCTTAAGGATTACGATATGGATAAAAACGGGTTCACGAGATATGAAAAGAGAAGAATAAAGAGATGGAAGGAGGGAGAGAGATAGGACTTACATGCACAAGCCGGTATTGTCACCGGGCTTGTCTATCCGCCGATAGCCTCGCGTTACTAGCGAGACCTTCTTGAAGACTTCTTCATGTTCTTCTTCTTGGACTCTAGGTGAAGAGAGAGAAGTAGGGGATAGAAAAATGTGAGGAAGGAAAAAATAGAGGAGGACAATAAAGATGGTGTAATGGTGAATTATGTATAATAATATATGCATTCAATATGAGAATTAAAAAAGAAATGAAAGGTCACCATTCATTTTGGAAATGAAATGTCTCATTTGTAGGTTATGAGAAGAATAAAAAATGATAAAAAATAATTGTAAGAATGGGGATTTGAACATGTGACTTATAGAATAACAATGCAAAGACTTAACCAATGAGCTACAAGTTTGTTCATGCACATATTTAATTAGAATTAAATATATGATGTTGCTTAAAAAGAAAGTGGGCATTTTAGATGGGCTGTAGAGAATAAGAATAATGGATTTGGGTTAAATATTTATGAAAGGAAAAATAAGAATGAGAAGTTAAAAACTTAAATATAAGAAAAAGAAATTGTACCTAGAAAAATATACATAATAGATTGAGGAATAAAATAATAATAAATTTAAGAGAAAACGGAAAATACCAAGTACAAATAAATACGGTATATTATTGAAGAGGGATAATACAAATGTATAAAGATTTTAGGGTTGTTACACTTTTAGAGCGAGGGAACCTCCGATTGACGGGTTAAACTGGTCATGCGAACTCAATGTGCAGTGTGCGTGTGATGTGTTTTGAAAGGGGATTTTGGATATGTCGAGAGCCACGCAGAGTTTTTACGGGGCGGATAGCGGGCTGGGGGTCAAGGGGGCTAGCAGCCCCCTTGTGGGGTGCGGAGCAGTGCCCCGTAAGAAATTTTTTTCTAACAGGGACAGTGTCGTGGAGTATGTGTGTGTGTACATATGTATACATATGTATATATATATGTATATATATAAAATGGGGGGAAAGACATCCAAAGGATGCGTGGGGCCAACGCTTTGAGCGCAAGAGTGCTAGCGCGCCACATGTCGGCACGTGGGCGCTTTGCGCTTGAGCGCGCTTGAGCACAAGCGCGCCACGTGTCGGCACGTGGGCGCTTTGCGCTTGAGCGCAGGGCGCTGGAGCGCAAGCGCGCCACGTGTCAGCACGTGGGCGCTTGGCGCTTGAGCGCATGGACGCCGGCAAGAAAAAAAAGGGGTTTTTAGTCCCAGAACCAGAAACTATGCTTCAGAAAGGAAATATTTATTATATATATATATATGTGTGTGTATATGTATGGAGTTAAACTCCTAGAATGTTTTGAAGCTGATGAAGGGCTTCTCCCCTTCAGCCCTAGTTCTTCCCTAAAGTGGGGTTTCTGGAGATGAGTCTTTTTCTTCTTCCTTTGTTTGGCCAGATCTTGAAGATCAAGAGATGTGAGATTTTAAAGATCTCTTCTTTTTAAGATCTAATGACAGATCCAAGTTCCCCTTTATGGGTTTTGTGGTGAAAAACTATTTAGTTTTTGGAAAAGGAAGAGTAAAACTCTTGATTTAATTCAAAAGAAAGAATAAGGTTTGGAACCTTCAGAAAGGGAAAAGAGGCACAAACCCTAGGTTTTTTGAGGGGAATGAAAAGTATTACTTTATTCATCATCATGTTGCCTTTTATAGGCTTACATATTTACATATAGCCCCTTGGGCTTCACAAAATGGCATTTTGCCTATCCCATGGCTCATGTGCCATTTCATTTTTACACATAAGCCATGGGCTTACAAAATATTGGTTTTATGCCCATTTTGCATACATTCATGTATAAAAAATTACATAAAAATTATTTATTATATGATTTTGTTGTTAGTATGGGGAGGCTGGCCGTGGGCTCGACTTGGGCTAGGGCCCGCTTGACCTGGGCTTGGGCCCACCTAGCTTGGGGGTTGATCTTGACTTTGACTCGGTCAACCGAGGTGCAAATTTTTACCCCAACACTAATTACGGCAAGATTAAATCTTGTCGTAATATTATTATGACTATTTAACTGATCACTTCTGCCATTCTTTTCATTCTTCTGCATTGTCTCTTCTTTTGTTTTCTAGCCGACCCTTAATTTCTCTCTCTAAACCTTCTCTCTCTATGTATTTGTAGAGAAATTATTTCTCTACAGTTTGCATAAGCTGCTACTATCTACATGGATTGCTCTTACATACGGTTTAACCTTATATGCATAGTTCTCACTGTGAATACATTAATAGAAGCATACAACTCCTTAGATTATGTGCAGAAAAGGGAAATTAGCATATGTTAGCCTTTAGAATAGGTTAGTTACTCTTTTAGATCTTTAGGCAAAAGGGAATAAATGAGATTCCAAAATAAATTGAATATGTATACTGCTCTTTTGCTTTATTAAATTACAATGTGTATATATATGTTTGGTATTTTATATAACTTGGCAACGAACCATTAACGATACATCTTGATTTAGACCTGCTTGCTGTGATTTATTTGTCCTAGTACTCTGTTACTTTTATTCTTAAACTTTCTCAATAGTCTATTTATAAGTTCGATTGTTTTATCGTTAGTAAAGTTTGCAGCCCTCATTTCGTATCTTCAGCAAATGGCCTCTTCCTCAGTACTATTATTTTCTGTTGCAGCGAAAAGTCATAAGCAACCAAGCCTTTATATATGGATTTGTTGTGTGCTCGCAAGATAGTCCTGCTTAGAAAGATGAACCTAGTTTTGGTGATTGGTTACTAAATTGCAGTCCATTGAATGGTTGAAAGCAACATTTCTGTTGTGATCTATAATTTGTACAAGAACATTTATGCCCTACATAGTTTTCACATCCCTTTATTAGAACTGCTACTAGTACATTGTTTTAACTGCATAAATACTATTTCATATGAAGCCTTTTCTTAAGTTATCAATAATGTTGTTATATTGTTCATCACTTGATTAAGAAGTATAGCCTCTCTATCTATGTTTATATGCTTTTAGTAGACATGCTACCCATTATTGGCCATACTGTTATTTAGCTTTTGGAGTCATAACTTAAAAATGCGTATTTCCTACCTTTCATTTACAAGAGTTATTAGGTCTTGAATCTGCATCAATGAATTTGTCATGAAAGGTTTGAAATAAAATTAATCATTATTATATAATGTGGAAAAAGGATTGTTTTTAGAACAAGGTCAATACTTTTCCTATCCTCACTATGTCTACCATAAAATTTACCCATGCTTATTTATTTATAACCATGATTATGCTAGTTGATTATGAGCACCCACATGACATCTTGTACACCCTGACATGACTTGCTACACATATTACTTGACTCGACATGGTACCGTACAACTCTTGACATAACGTGACACCTTTATATATTATCTGGCTTGACCTGACGTACCATGGTCTTACCTGTTACTTGATCTTGTGTCTAATGCCAACAAACCTGACCTGTTGTCCTTACGGACCGTTCCTGTTGTTTATCCAGACAAACCTGTACCTGTCTGATCCTATGTTGGCATTAGCTCTAGATTATTTAATACATGACTTGACCACATATAACTTGGGGGTATGGGGAAATCAATGATGAAACCTGACTTGTAACTCGACAGTTTCTTGCTTTTACTGATCAGTTTTAGAGGCTAGGCCAGCCTCGGGATGCTGCTGCTGACATCGTTCGTCTTTACATATTTCTTGTTTTAGTGCCTAGCAGCACGTCTCGGTTTCAGCCCGAGAGTCTTAGACCGTGGTCCCGGGCATGCACGGGATACTATTGAGTTACATCGATGATTCATCAAATTGATTTCAAAGACTTGAGAGTAGTTAACCCAATAGACCAGTTTAGATAACTCACTACACATTACCCCACTGTCCTCACTTATATCACTGTTATGCTTATTTTACCATTTATACTCATACTTGCTTGTTTTGCTACCCCTGTTTTATTATTGCTTGATGTTATGACGCGCTGACGTCTAGGTTTTGCATGGCCCAGATCCTTCTACCTCTGTTACAGACTGATCAGGAGTATTACCGCTGTTAGACCGAGCGGTGAAGATCCTGTTGGTATGCAGTTTTACTTTCCATGTGTTTCATTTATTGTATCCTTTGCTTCCGCATATTATCATTATTTCTTGACTCATTCATTCTGGCTCATGGACATGTACTAGATAGTTTAGTTTACTTTCCTGTTCTTGATATCTCTACAGCCATAATGTGACTGTGGAGGGATTTTTCCTATCCACAGGTAGCATGGTTGGCTATGTCACGTGTCCATCTTAGCGTACTCTGGGAAGCGGGGCGTGACAGTGCAAGAGGATAGCAGTCTGCTGCTGCTGACCCTCCAGAAGGTTCTTTATTGCCTCAAGTAATACCGTCTGCTTGTTGATAGGAAATGCTACGGTAGGTGGTGGTGGTAGAGGAGGTGGAGTATTTCCATTCACGTTGGTGCTGGTGTTGTTCGGTGAATCCACAACCTTGAGAGAAAAGGAAGGGTTAGGATAGACTCAAAAGCTTAGAAACGTAAAGAATGTTTAGTTGCTGATTCTTATAATTCTTGGGACATATTGCTTAGGTTTCCATGCAGAACTGACCTATATGGGCCGCCAACAAAACCTGTCACGCCTCGTTTCCCAGTGTGCGGAGAAGGAGACGTGACGGGCCGCAACGTATTTACTCGGAAGTAAACACGTTAAGCGTAAATAAACAATATAAATGAATACACAAGAATAACAAGAGATATAATAATAACAACAACTTTTATTAACATTATTTCTTTACATACAACTGAAAAGAAAAGTACAATGATAGAAAACTATGCCTAAATAGTGGCATATGAACTGAAAAGAAAATAAGTACAAGTAAAAGCCTAGAAGTCTGACTCCTCTGTGAACTGCTCCAAATCGTCCTGACAGGGCTTGGTCTCCTGAGAGTCGGATCCTCCTGACGAACATTCCAAAGAAAGAAGAGACATGAATGTCGTCATCGAACTAGCGCTCGGTAAGTCCCAAAAGATAGAATGGAATAGACAAGTAAAAAGAATAGAACTGATAAATTATTTGTTTGTTATGCTAACGTAGTTGTTTGTAGCTTGGTACAGAATGTATCAGTGTATACGAGAAGAGTCCAAATATCCCGTGGATTGTGGTAACATGTAAGTACAAGGCCCCGTCAAAACCCATGGGACAACGGCACATAATATTCATGTAGGTGTCTTTTAGTGTCCATCATCGTGCCACTTTTAACACATTCCGTACCAGTCTACCCAATGTATATTGTAATGATTGGTCATTATCAGATTTCCCGACACCATGGTATAAATTGTTCATGTAAATAGTTTCAGGATGTATCAAATAGTCATGTAATGAAGTCAAAATGTAGCCATGGTTCGGTCAAGTCAAGCCATGTTTACATGTTGATATTGTTCTGGTATTCAAGTTCATGTTTGGTATATTAGATTCATGTTGAATTGGATTCATATTTGTTAGTTATATGTATGCCATAGAGGCCATTACTGTACATTGGATGTATATTGTAGTGGATGCTTGGACATATATAGGGAGGACTTTCTTGCTCGACATGATAGTATGCTATCTGGTTACTCTTTACCTTAACGTGTACACTGATTGTCTCTCTGTTACATGTTGGTAAAGCCCTTAGGATGTGTACTTGACTACCTGGACTATGATGCGGATCATACTAGTGGGGACATGGTAGTCCATAAGTACATCCTTCAAGGTCCCTAGTCGTGGGTGTATCGAGACGGGGCATCGATATACCAGAGTAGACTAGCGTATACCTTCTCGACCCATACAGATGGGCGATGGATGATCCCATATCCATTGGTGTTTGACATCAGAGATGATATACGGGTGCTCAGTAGAGACTGGGTACACTGGACGGACTTGCCGAGAACTCCCAGATGGTATTATACCTTACGTCAGATGGCAGTTCTCTGGTGACACTGGTACAGAGTAGTCTGTTGACCCGAGATCGTCATAGAGTCTTGTGTGATTCCCACTGTGCTTTGATTTCCACCTTACCACGTCCAAGAGGGCGTGCAAAACGGTGGTTTTTGGGTACAGTCCCGAATCACATGGAGGCAATGAGCGATAGGAGGGGATTCGTCTCTCCCGGTATAGGGAGTTGATGTTGCGCTGTGTTCGATTGGCTATAACCGGAAATCCCTGGCCAGGGTTGCTGAGATTTACTGGTAAGTGTTACCAGTAGTTTCTCAAACTGTTATAGACCTCATATCGACACGACTTATCGAGCTATTGGGGTCTGACGTTTACCACCCCTAGGCAAGATATGCGACATATCAGACGAACAGACCGGACTGTACGGTAAGTGTTACTGATTGGATTCACAGGAGTGTGAGCGGGCTTGCTCGTCGATCTTCTGATCGCTCAATACCCGGGTGGCCGTTACGTTTAGCAGACCGCTTGCGGCTTGTGGGTGTTTGATATGATCATCACCTGCTGCCGGCGTATTGACGAGTCTTTAGAGTCCTACACGGAGGTTTTTTGGCTCAAGCGAAACGAAATAGGAGCGCATATGAGATATTTGCGGGACCGAGAATAATGCGTGTATGTGATACCGTATTCTATTCTCGCAATAAATGTATCGATTGGTTGTATGCGATATAACCTAGTTATCGAATCGAGGATTGATTCGATAAGTCGATACATTGGATATTAGTCGGTCATATGCGATATGACCGGATCGTTAAATCAAGTGTTGATTTAATGATTTAATGTATAATTATATATTTTATATATTACTTTACATTAACTAGTATTTATTCACTTTAAATGGATTTTCTCACTTGTTGTGCACATTGTATATGTGATATATTTTTGTGCACTTGATTGTATCATGTTTGATGATACATGAATGTTTGGGTGTATGTTTAGATTAAACCATGGTTATGTAATGGTTAGGGTTTTGATTTTATTTACTTTTTCATTTATTTTGTTTATTTCCTTTTAAGGCAAGAAAAGAAATGGTTGCTTTTTGGATTTACTTGAAGCTTCATGAAACTTTGAAAAAGTTCAACCATTTTTGTTTCTTTGCCTAACATAACCATTCACCTAACCTTGGTTTATTCTCTACACCTAACTATGGTTGCAATATGATAAGTATCTTTTTATTTTATATTTTACATAACACTTATCATATCATTTTTCTTCTTCTTCTTCTTCTTCTTCTTGAAGATGAAGAAAAGCTTGTTACCATCAATTGTGAAATGAGAAAAAGAGTGAGAAATCCAATTCTAAAGTGAACCCACTTCCTATTTTTTCATCCTCTACCACTTGCCAAGTAGTATAGGGTGTTTTCTTCACAAGTTTCATGGCTTGGTGAAGTTAGAGCTTAATCTTGTGTTGCCTCGACGTAGATCATCTTCGGCATCGAAGTCGACGACCTAGCCCGTCCATTTCTCCGATGAAGCCGATGCTAGAGCCCGGGATCCGATGATCGCAGCGAGGGGACTTCATCACGGAGCTATGGAGGTGGAGGACCGGATCTACAAAGGTTGTATTTCCGTTCACTTTTAGAGTAAAGTCGTTTGCTCGCATTTGTTATCGCCTAAATTCTAGTTAACGATCCGTATTAGGGTTTGTAGGCACATGAAAAATTTGAAATTGGCATGGTTGATGCCTTGTGAGACCTCTAGTGTGTGCCTAGGAACCCTACAGTGGTATCAGAGCCTAGCTAGAGCCTTAGGCGATGTGTAGATGGAGTTAGAAGTCCGATCGAACCGAAACCCTAATTCAAAACTTGCTCTTTGTACATTTTTGAAAATTTTGGATTTTTGTGAATTAAAAATATGCAGAAAAATCAGCAGGTGTTTGTAGGAGTTACTGTGAAATTCGACCGGCCAAATCAATCAAACCGCCGCGGTTCCGCGGCACGAGCATGGCCCGTGCGGCGGTTCCGCGGCACGAGCATGGCTCGTGCGGCGGTTCCGCGGCCGTACGGAGGCATCATTCATTTTAAATTCCACAGTAATTCCTATATTGTTGTGCTGTATTTTCTGGGAATTTTTAACTTACACTCCACTGTTGAGTTTTCAAGGGTTGTTTTGGGGATTCGATTATTCGATCGGATTGTCTAATTTTGTCTATGTGATTTCCGGATAATTTTTTGAATATGTTAAAAAAATTCGACCGGATATAAATACCCACTTTTTCCCCTGTCGGGAAATTTCCAAGTGTTGGATCTTTCCGTGGTTTAATAACGTTCTAAGTAGTGCAAGTAACGCGATGGACCCTCTAGAAGACAACAAACCTTAACTCGATTATGTGACCGTCTTGAACTGCCCTTTGAACCTTCGGGTTTGGGGCAGTACGGCGTGCCACATGTGAGGCGTTGGCTTGACCCTTCTACGGCTGGACCGTTGGTACTGAGGCATGAACTGGATGTTTTTAAACTTGTTTCATGTGTTGATCTGTTTCGGGAAAACTTGGGTGTTTGATTGTTCAATCGGAAAGATTAACATTTTCTATTTATCTAGAATGGGATACAATAATTGGAATTCACAAGTAGTTATGAGATAACTGAATGAATGTTATAAACATAGCAGTTTAGTCTCACTTGATCGGTTGCCACGGAATTTTGATGTGATCAAAAGTCCGTCGCAATCACGTAGCGTACGCGGATACTCGCCGGTAAACTTAATAGACAGCCTCACCCCATAGCCTCGACCAAGTGACTGTAGGAGAACCCCGTCGTCGAAAGCATCCGTTTGGGTGCTCGCGGTAGCGGTGTTCCGCCTTAGTGCACTTCGTCGACGGTATCGGGGGTGCGGCCGTCTACTAAAGTTTGCGACGAGCATTCAATCAGTTTTTCGGGAATCTTGTTGAATTGCCCGACTTGATATTGAAAAGTGTTTTGGATAATAAGACTAAAATGCGGGGTTTATAATTGTTAGGCATGCGATGTCTAAGGAATTCATTTGATTAGGCATGCGATGTCTATGAAGGTTGCGGATTCCAACTGTTGTAGTTTTACACTTTCTTTTCTGTGACCGTAAGTGTAATATGTGATATCGCCGGTTTCGTTGCTATATGTCAACGACAATTGGGATGGGCATATTTACTTACGTTGATGACATGTGATGTTATGTGTTGCTGGATATGTTATATTGGATCGTCGTGTTTGAATAGCCAGGGGGTTTTTATGTGAGATGAGTGTTTTTCATTTTCATTCATGTAAAAACTTGTATGTAATATTCTTTTATTAGGGCACTTCCAGGTTGCGGAAGATGCCACCTTTTGTATATTATTTACTTTTCCGCACTAGGATAGACCCAAGGAGGAGGGCACAAGTAACCGGGTTCTGGAGTCCAGTGGGAGACCAACTCGAGGAATCGAGTCCGGGTCTCCTAGCTCTAGAATTGGTAGGGTTGCTTGCCGCTCTCGTAGGGGTCTAGGGGTGTGGGTTTGGCTATTCATCGCGACCGTGGAATCCGTGTTTTATACTGGCTCGTATTGAAAACACGGACGTCCTAGTATATCCAATGTTTCATATGATTCTTCTGCTGCGATATCTGTGATGTGATCATGTGATATGTTCTATGATGGATACTGTATATAGTATATATGATATATTATATAGACGTTACTTATGTTTTACACCCGCGCTAGCCCTGTCCCGCTCTGCCGTTAGTTACCTAACCTAACGGTGCACGAGGGGACATCGAGGCGAATGCGGATGGCATAAGTGTACGTCGTATTTATCTGTGATGTTTAGGTACTTTAAATGATGGGACTTCATTAATGTGATTAATGAAAGTAAAAAGAAACCTTAAGATGTTGTAGAATCGAATTTCAAAAATAAAACAGGTAGCTACAGTTCTTGCTTTGCACAGCGGTATATATGATATATCCTGCACCTTATTCGATGAGGAAAGGGCCGAGATCCCTTCACCGGGAGTGACCCCTTTAGCAATAACTGGCAGATGCTACACACTCGGTTTGTCTTTTAATAGCTTCTATAGTTTCTGCTTTGCACAGTGATATATATGATATATCCCGCACCTCATTCGACGAGGAAAGGGCCGACGATCCCTTCACCGGGAGTGACCCCTTTAGCAAAACTAGAAAAGCCTCAAAAGCACTCCATTTTAAAATCATTTTATTCTACAACGATATCAAGTTCATTACGCAATAGGTTTTCAGAAAAACCTGTCGTAGCCCTCCGTCATTTCAGATAAGTACTAGTTAGTATTCGTGCTACGTTTGTTGACTATGTTAAGGCGTAGTATGCGGTAGCTAATTAGTGCTTATCTGCATAAGCATATGATGCGATTGGATTAGGGTAGTCGTGCGACTTTGTTGACTATATTAAGGGTCGTGCGGGTGGGTTTAATTCAATCGGGAAATGACGGGTTGAACTTGACTAGCACTTATGATTTGTTGACTATGTTAAGGTCATATAGCTGCTAGGGGCAAAATATTATCGGGAATTTCAAGTGTTGAAATTTGCAATGAGATTGCATACCTTCTATGAGATAGTTGGATCCCGATACCCGCTGTGAGTAAGAGTTACTCCTGGGAGAGTTTTATATATTACAATTAGCCGATCAAGTAGGTGTCTAGAAAGGTGTTAACGAGGTTACGCCTCTGGGAAAACGAGGTTTACATTAATTAGGTTCGTGCGAAAGCACGGGAGACCTCCCTCAAAGTACTAACACTGGCCTGGCTGAAAGATTGGCGAACTTGTAGTGTGTAATTAATCCCGGCTAGTCTTTCCTTTTAGGGTTTGAAGTAAGATTTGATAAAAACAGTGGGAGCCATCCTGATTAGATAAAATAATAACCAATCTGATCTTGCAAGAGCATACGCAGAGTGTTTTCTTCTCTCTCTCTCCTAGTAGCGACCATGTCACGCCTTAATCAAGATAATAATACGGATGAATTGACCGAACCCGCTTGTTATACTGAGCTGGGGAACGTTGATCCCGCTCCAACTTATAATTGTTATAAGACAGAGCAGAAAATTGGGGATTACCAGAATTCCCGTGCCGCCCAAACGAAGAGAGTGCATGCTGATGCATCATCTTCGGGTGTGTTCATTACAAAGAACTGTTTCTCGGTATCCTCCGCATCCTGGGTATATGATACCAGATCAGGATCCCAGATATGTAATCTATTACATAGGGCTGCAAAAAGATAGAAAAACTGAGAACGGGTGATAAGTTTCATGAGACAGAAAACGGGGCAAGTGTTGCAGCCAAGTCTGTTGGTCACTGTCACCCTGTATTACCAATACATTGATTCTGAACAAATACTATTAGATACCGAACCTGATATACAAAATCATATCAGTCTCTTTATTAGTAAAGAAATGATAAAATTTTGTATTGTTGGATAATGTTTTGAACATTTCCTATATCAAAAGTTGATCGGTTCAGGCACGTTATCTAAAAGCGTTGATGTTCTAAATCAAACTACAGTTCTTAGTATACAGAACACACACAAGAGGATGAGTTCAGAAATGAATGAATTTTTCTTGAGGTATTGTAGACTAGGTCATATCAATGCGACCTGACTAGCTGAAGTTACATTTAGATGCATATTTAAATCTGTTTGAATTTACATCTTATGAAACTTTCCAGTCATGTCACAAAGATACGATGACCATAGCTCTGTTTACTGGAAACAGAGAAAGAGTTAGTGAACTCTTGGGATGATACATGTTGATGTATGTAGGTCCCCTGTCTACATATGCCAAGACTGGTTCTTTGTATTTCATTATATTCTCTGATAATCTCTCAAGATTCAGACATATATTCCTGTTGAAACACAAGTCCGAACCTTTTGAGATATTCACCGAATATAAGTTAGAAGTAGAGAACCAAAATGGGTATAAGTATTATGTCCTTTGATGTGATCAAGGAGGAGAATACTTGAGCACGGAATTCTTGGACTTTTCTGAAGGAGAATGAGATTCTCTCTCAGCATTACTCCTCCGTATACACCATAGCACGATGGTATATCGGGGCGGAGCAATCACACCCTATATGATAAGGTGTGCTCTATGATGAGTACTACCGAGTTACCTATTTCCTTTTGGGAGTTATGCACTTGAGAAGCTGCATACCTATTGAATAGGGTTCAAATCAAATCAGTTGCCTACCACTTCATATGTGATATGGAAAGGGAAGAGCCCATATCTTAAGTTAGTTAAGATTTGGGGTTGTCCAGCCTATGTCTAAAAGCAAAATCCGGACAAACTCGAGGCAAGGTCAGTTATGTAGAACTGGAAAGATTCCAGCTATACAAACTACAGCAGATGATTTGGTAGAACCAAAGGATTCAGTAGAGACCAACGAACCTCAGCCTCTCCGCCGATCTAGTAGGGTTCCTCACCCACCTGAGAGATACTTCGGTTTCTCGATGACAGTGGGAGCGAGGATTGCATCATGAGATGATGACCCAACTAGTTTCGAGCTGGCCATCAGGAGTGTGACTCTGTAAGAATGGCTGGATACTTAGCGATCTGAGATGGAATCCTTATACACCAACAAAGTATGGACTTTGGTTGCTATATCTGAAGGGTTAAATCCCCATCAGGAGCAAGTATATCTTGAGAAGATTACTTGGTGTACATGGAAAGGTTGAGACTTTCAAAGCTAGACTTGTTAAAGGTTTTCGTCATCGACCAGGCGTGGATAATGATGAAACCTTTTCCAGTGGCTATGCTTAAGTCCATCCGGATCCTACTTGCCGCGGCTACATACCATGACTACGATATCTGGCGGTTGGGTGTCATGACTGCTTTTCTAAATGATGTTTTAGAAGAGAGAGTCTATAAGTACACAGTCAGAGGGCTTCGTAAACAGTGGGAGCAGCGGAAACGTGTACAAGATACTTTATAGGATAAAGCAGGCATCGCGAAGTTGGAACATCTGTTTTGATGTAGTAGTCAAATAGTTTGACTTCATCAAAATGGTAGATGAACCTTGTATATACAAAAAGGTAGTAGGGAGTATGGTGGCGATCCTCGTAGAGTACGTGGATGACATACTCTTGATAGGGAAGTATTTTCCTATGCTACGCTCGATCAATCTCCGCTTATCACTGTAGGGTTCCTAGGCACACTAGTGAGGTCTCACAAGCCATCATTCATGCCAATTTCAAAAATTCTAGGTGCCGAGAAACCCGACTACGGACCGTTGGCTAGAAATCTAGGCGAAAATATAATCTAGTTAACAACTTAACTACAAAGAAACGGAAATACAACCTTTGTAGATCCGGTGCTCCACCTCCATAGCTCCGCAACGAAGTCCCCTCGCTGTCCAAATGAATTCCCGGGCTCTAGCGTCGGCTTCGTCGGAGAAATGGCGAGCTAGGTCGTCGATGTCCATGCCGAAGATGATCTACGTCGAGGCATCGCTAGATCAAGCTCCACCTTCACCAAGCCTTGAAAACTTGTGAAGGAAACACACTCTACTACTTGGCAAGAGGTAGAGGATGAAGAAATAGGAAGTGGGTAGACTTTAGAATTGGATTTCTCACTCTAATTCATCAATCACCATTGATGAGGCAAGCTTTTCTTCTTGAAGTGAAGAAGAAGAAGATAATGAATATGATAAGTTTTTTTTTAGAATAGAATAGAAAAATCAATACTTATCATAATTCTAACTATGGTTATGTGTAGAGAATTGACCAAGGTTAAAGCAATGGTTAGGGTTAAGGATGAGATAAGAATGGTGGACTAGGTCAAAGCATCATGAAGCTTCAACTAAACAACAAATAAAGCCACCATTCTTTTCTCTTTTCCATTTATTTTCCAAAATATATAAACAAATAAATAAATGAATAAATAAGTAATGGAAAAATAAAACCCTAATTATATGTTTAACCATGGTTTAATTCTTTACACTTAACCAAGTATACATGTATCATCAAACATGATACAATCATGTGTACAAAAGTATATCACATATACAATGTGCACAAACCGAGTGAGAAAATCCATTTAAAGTGAACCAATACTAGTTAACGCAAAGTAATATATCAAATATATAATTATGCATTAAATAATTAAATCAACACTTGATTTAACGATCCGGTCATATCACATATAACCGACTAGTATCCAATGTATCGGCTTATCGAATCAATCCTCGATTCGATAACTAGGTTATATCGCATACAACCATTCGACACATTCATCGCGAGAATAGAATACGGTATCACATACACGCATTATTCTCGGTCCCGCACATATCTCATATGCGCTCCTATTTCGTTTCGCTTGAGCCAGGAAACCTCTGTGTAGGACTCTAAAGACTCGTCAATACGCCGGCAGCGGATGATGATCATATCAAACATCCACAAGCCGCAAGCGGTCTGCTAAACGTAACGGCCACCTGGGTATTCAGCGATCTGAAGATCGACGAGCAAGCCCGCTCACACTCCAGTGAATCCAACCAGTAACACTACCGTACAGTCCGGTCTGATCGTCTGATATGTCGCATATCTCGCCTAGGGGTGGTAAACGTCAGACCCCAATAGCTCGATAAGTCGTGTCGATATGAGGTCTATAACAATTCGAGAAACTACTGGTAACACTTACGAGTAAATCTCAGCAACCCTGGCCAGGGATTTTCTGTTATAGCCAATCGAACATAGCGCAACATCAACCCCCTATACCGGGAGAGACGAATCCCCTCCTATCGCTCATTGCCTCCATGCGATTCGGGACTGTACCCAAAAACCACCGTTTTGCACGCCCTCTTGGACGTGGTAAGATGGAAATTAAAGCACAGTGGGAACCACACAAGACTCTATGACGATCTCGGGTCAACAGACTACTCTGTACCAGTGTCACCAGAGAACTGCCATCTGACGTAAGGTATAATACCATCTGGGAGTTCTCGGCGAGTCCGTCCAGTGTACCCAGTCTCTACTGAGCACCCGTATATCTTCTCTGATGTCAAACACCAATGGATATGGGATCATCCATCGCCCATCTGTATGGGTCGAGAAGGTACACGCTAGTCTACTCTGGTATATCGATGCCCCGTCTCGATACACCCACGACTAGGGACTTTGAAGGATGTACTTATGGACTACCATGTCCCCACTAGTATGATCCGCATCATAGTCCAGGTAGTCAAGTACACATCCTAAGGGCTTTACCAACATGTAACAGAGAGACAATCAGTGTACACGTTAAGGTAAAGAGCAACCAGATAGCATACTATCATGTCGAGCAAGAAAGTCCTCCCTATATATGTCCAAGCATCCACTACAATATACATCCTATGTATAGTAATGGCCTCTAGGGCATACATATAACTAACAATCTCCCACTTGCACTAGGGCCATCTGATAGCAGTGGTTGTAGTATCTCATACTCAACCATCCCATAAAAGTCTCTCTCTGGGAACAGGCCTTTGCGAGTGGATCCGCTGTGTTGTCCTCTGAGTCTACTCTCCTAACCTCGATCTCCCTGGAGATCAACCATCTCCATGATCAGGTGACACTGCCTTAGAATATGTCTGGATCACTGATGGGACGGACGTTCCTTGGCATAAGCCACAACTCCATTGTCTCACAATGGTTGGAACGTAGTTCATCTCATGAACCAATATACACCCAGACTGCCTCTTTGGTAGCATCTTAAGTAGCGATGTATCCTGCCTTTATCGTCTAGTATGTCACGGTATCTAGCTTGGAACTCTTCCAACATACCGTCCCTTTACTGAGGGTAAAGACAATGCCTGCGACTGACATTCAGTCGTCTTTATCACCCTGGAACACTTCCAGTGATTCTCCCCAGGATCGGTTGATACCATCTCACTACAACTAGTGAGAATCCTAACATCCATTTAGATCTATCTCATAGATCCAAAAACCCAGGATTTAGGAGGTATCACTTTGATCCTATGTGGAGAGTCATTGTGATAAGCGGAGATTGATCGAGCGTAGCATAGGAAACTCTTTCCCTATCAAGAGTATGTCATCCACGTACTCTACGAGGATCGTCACCATACTCCCTACTACCTTTTTGTTTATACAAGGTTCATCTACCATTTTGATGATGTCAAACTTTTTGACTAATTCATCAAAACCGACGTTCCAACTCCGCGATGCCTGCTTTATCCTATAAAGCATCTTGTACATGTTTCCGCTGCTCCCACTGTCTACGAGGCCCTCTGGCTGTGTACTTATAGACGCTCTCTTCCAAAATATCATTTAGAAAAGCAGTCATGACACCCAACCACCAGATATCGTAGTCATGGTATGTAGCCGTGGTAAGTAGGATCTGGATGGACTTAAGCATAGATACTTGAAAAGGTTTCATCATTATCCACGCCTGGTTGATGACGAAAACCTTTAACAAGTCTAGCTTTGAAAGTCTTAACTTTTCCATGTACACCAAGTAATCTTCTCAAGATTTACTTGCTCCTGATGGGGATTTAACCCTTCAGATATAGCAACTAAAGTCCATACTTTGTCGGTGTATAAGGATTCCATCTCAGATCACTAAGCATCCAGCCATTCTTATAGAGTCTTACTCCTGATGGCCAGCTCGAAACTAGTTGGGTCATCATCTCATGATGCAATCCTCGCTCCTACTGTCATAGAGAAACCGAAGTATCTCTCAGGTGGGTGAGGAACCATACTAGATCGGCGGAGAGGCTGAGGTTCGTTGGTAATTATTGAATCCTTTGGTTCTGTCAAATCTTCAGCTGCAGTTTTGTATAGCTGGAACATTTCCAGTTCTACATAACTGACCTTGCCTCGAGCTTGTCCGGATTTTGCTTTTAGACATAGGCCGGACAACCCCAAATCTTAACTGGCTTAAGACATGGGCTCTTCCCATACCATATCTCAAATGGAGTGGTAGGCAACTGATTTGATTCGAACCGTATTCAATAGGTATGCATCTTCTCAAGCGCATAACTCCCAAAAAGGAAATAGGTAACTCAGTAGTACTCATCATAGAGCACACCTTATCATATAGGGTGTGATTGCTCCGTCCCGATATACCATCGTGCTATGGTGTATACGGAGGAGTAATGCTGAGAGAGAATCTCATTCTCCTTTAGAATAATCCAGGATTTCCATGCTCAAGTATTCTCCTCCTTGATCTCATCAAAGGACATAATACTTATACCTGTTATTGGTTCTCTACTTCTAACTTATATTCTGTGAATATCTCAAAAGGTTCGGACTTGTGTTTCAACAGGAACATAGGTCTGAATCTTGAGAGATCATCAGAGAACGTAATGAAGTAAAAAGAACCGGTCTTGGTATGTGTAGACATGGGACCTATATACATCAACATGTATCATCCCAAGAGTTTACATAACTCTTTCTCTGTTTCCAATAAATGGAGCTTTGGTCATTTTATCTTTGTGACATGACTGGCGAGTTTCACAAGATGTAAATTCAAAATGATTTAAATATGCATCTTCATGTAACTTCAGCTAGTCGGGTCACATTGATATGGCCTAGTCTACAATGCCTCAAGAAGGATTCGTTCATTTCTGAACTCTTCATCTTGTGTATGTTCCGTATACTAAGAACTGTAGTTTGATTTAGAACATCAATGCTTTTAGATAACGTGCCTGAACCGATCAACTTTTGATATAGGAAATGTTCAAAACATTATCCAACAATACAAAATTTTATCATTTCTTTACTGATAAAGAGACTGATATGATTTTGTATATCAGGTTCGGTATCTAATAACATCCGTTCAGAATTAATGTATTTGGAATACAAGGTGACTGTGACCAACAGACTTGGCTGTAACACTTGCCCCGTTTTCTGCCTCATGAAACTTATCACCCGTTCTCAGTTCTCTACCTTTCTGTAGCCCTATGTAACAGATTACATATCAGGGATCCTGATCCGGTATCATATACCCAGGACGTAAAGGATACTGAGAAACAGTTCTTTGTAATGAATACACCCGAAGATGATGCATCAGCATGCACTCTCTTCGTTTGGGCGGCACGGGAAATCTGGTATTCCACAATTTCCTGCTCTGTCTTATAACAATTATAAGTTGGAGCGGGACCAACGTTCCCCAGCTCAGTATAACAAGCGGGTTCGGTCAATAATCCGTATTTATTATCTTGATTAAGGCGTGATATGGTCGCTACCAGGAGAGAGAGAGAAGAAAACACTCAGCGTGCGCTCTTGCAAGATCAGATTGGTTATTATTTTATCTAATCAGGATGGCTCCCACTGCTTTTTATCAAATCTTCCTTCAAACCCTAAAAGGAAAGACTAGCCGGGATTAATTACATACTACAAGTTCGCCAATCTTTCAGCCAGGCCAGTGTCGGTACTTTGAGGGAGGTCCCCCGTGCTTTCGCACTAACCTAATTAATGTAAACCTCGTTTTCCCAGAGGCGTAACCTCGTTAACACCTTTCTAGACACCTACTTGATCGGCTAATTGCAATGTGTAAAACTCTCCCAGGAGTAACTCTTACTCGCAGCGGGTATCGGGATCCAACTATCTCATAGAAGGTATGCAATCTCATTGCAAATTTCAACACTTGAAATTCCCGATAATATTTTGCCCCAAGCGATCTATGACCTTGACTGAGTCAACAAATCATAGACCATAAGTAAAGTTCAACCCGTCATTTCTCGATTGAATTAAACCCACCCGCACGACCCTTGACTGAGTCAACAAGGCCGCACGACTACCCTAATCCAATCGCATCATATGCTTTGCAGATAAACAATAATCAGCTACCGCACACTACGCCTTGACTGAGTCAACAAACGCAGCACGAATACTAACTATTACCTATCTGAAATGACGGAGGGCTACGACAGGTTTTTTTAAGAAAACCTTTTGCGTAATGAACTTTATATCGTTGTAGGATCGAATGAATTTTGAAATGGAGTGTTTTTGAGGCTTTTCTAGTTTTGCTAAAGGAGTCACTCCCGGTGAAGGGATCGTCGGTCCTTTCCTCGTCGAATGAGGTGCGGGATATATCATATATATCACTGTGCAAAGCAAAAACACTTAAAAGCAATCAAAAGACAAACCGAAGGTTGTAGCATCTGCCAGTTACTGCTAAAGGAGTCACTCCCGGTGAAGGGATCTCGGTCCTTTCCTCATCGAATAAGGTGCAGGGTATATCATATATACCACTATGCAAAGCAAGAACTGTAGCTACCTGTTTTACTTTGAAATTCGATTCTACAACATCTTTAGGTTTCTTTTATTTCATTAATCACATTAATGAAGTCCCATCATTTAAGTACCTAATCATCACAGATAAATACGACGTACACTTATGCCATCCGCATTTGCCTCGATGTCCCCTCGTGCACCGTTAGGTTAGGTAACTAACGGCAGAGCGGGGCAGGGCTAGCGCGGGTGTAAAACATAAGTAACGTCTATATAATATATCATATATACTATGTACTGTATCTATCACAGAACATCACATGATCACATCACAGATTCGCAGCAGAAGAAACATATGAAATATTGGATATACTAGGACGTCCGTGTTTTCAATACGAGCCAGTACAAAACACGGATTCCACGGTCGCGATGAATAGCCAAACCCACACCCCTAGACCCCTACGAGAGCGGCAAGCAACCCTACCAATTCTAGAGTTAGGAGACCCGGACTCGACTCCTCGAGTTGGTCTCCCACTGGACTCCAGAACCCGGTTACTTGTGCTCCCCTCCTTGGGTCTATCCTAGTGCGGAAAAGTAAATAATATACAAACGGTGACATCTTCCGCAACCTGGAAGTGCCCCAATAAAAGAATATTACATACAAGTTTTTACATGAATGAAAATGAAAAACACTCATCTCACATAAAAACCCCCGGCTATTCAAACACGACGATCCAATATAACATATCCAGCAACACATAACATCACATGTCATCAACGTAAGTAAACATGCGTATCCCAATTGTCGTTGACATATAGCAACGAAACCGGCGATATCACATATTACACTTACGGTCACAGAAAAGAAAGTGTAAAATTACAACAGTTGGAATCCGCAACCTGCATAGACATCGCATGCCTAATCAAATGAATTCCTTAGACATCGCATGCCTAACATTTATAAACCCCGCATTTTAGTCTCAAAATCGAAAACTCTTTTCAATATCAAGTCGGGAAATTCAACAAGATTCCCGACATCCTGATCGAATGCTCGTCGCAAACTTTAGCACCCCCGATACCGTCGACGAAGTGTACCAAGGCGGAACACCGCTACCGCGAGCACCCGGACGGATGCTTTCGGCGACGGGGTTCTCCTACAGTCACTTGGTCGGGGCTATGGAGTGAGGCTGTCTATTAAGTTTACCCGGCGAGTATCCGCGTACGCTACGTGATTGCGACGGACTTTTGATCACATCAAAATTCCGTGGCAACCGATCAAGTGAGACTAAAGTGCTATGTTTATAACATTCATTCAGTTATCTCATAACTTTTTGTGAATTCCAATTATTGTATCACATTCCGGATAAATAGAAAATGCTAAACTTTTCGATCGAACAATCGAACACCCAAGTTTTCCCGAAACAGCTCATCACATGAAACAAGTCTAACAAAATTCAGTTCGTGCCTCAGTACCAACGGTCCAGCCGTAGAAGGGTCAAGCCAACGCCTCACATGTGGCACGCCGTACTGCCCCAAACCCTAAGGTTCAAAGGGCAGTTCAAGACGGTCACATAATCGAGTTAAGGTTTGTTGTCTTCTAGAGGGTCCATCGCGTTACTTGCACTACTTAGAACGTCGTTAAACTACGGAAAAATCCAACACTTGGAAATTTCCCGACCAGGGGAAAAGTTGGGTATTTATATCCGGTCGAACTTTTTAACATATTCTAAAATTTATCCGGAAAGCCACAAAGACAAAATTTGATACTCCGATCGAAACACCGAATCCCCAAAACAACTCCAGAAAATTCAACTCTTGAATAAATATTAAAAATTCCCAAAAAACCCAGCATATTAAAATAGGAATTACTGTGCAACAATGGGAAGGTGACGTCATCACCTAGCCGCGGAACCGCCGCAGAAGCTGGGCTTCTGCCACGGTTCCGCCGCGGTTTGGATGAATCATGGGTCCAATTTTGCGCTGTAATTCATAGATTTCCCTGCTGAATTTTTTAGCAATTTTTAATTTGGAAAAATCCACGTTTTCAGAAAAAGTCCAGAGAGCGTGGAAATTTTGGGGTTTCGGTTCGTTCGGACTTCAAATTGCGTCTAGACTTCGCCTAAGGCTCTAGCTAGGCTCTGATACCACTGTAGGGTTTCTAGGCACACTAGTGAGGTCTCACAAGCCATCATTCATGCCAATTTCAAAAATTCTAGGTGCCGAGAAACCCGACTACGGACCGTTGGCTAGAAATCTAGGCGAAAATATAATCTAGTTAACAACTTAACTACAAAGAAACGGAAATACAACCTTTGTAGATCCGGTGCTCCACCTCCATAGCTCCGCAACGAAGTCCCCTCGCTGTCCAAATGAATTCCCGGGCTCTAGCGTCGGCTTCGTCGGAGAAATGGCGAGCTAGGTCGTCGATGTCCATGCCGAAGATGATCTACGTCGAGGCATCGCTAGATCAAGCTCCACCTTCACCAAGCCTTGAAAACTTGTGAAGGAAACACACTCTACTACTTGGCAAGAGGTAGAGGATGAAGAAATAGGAAGTGGGTAGACTTTAGAATTGGATTTCTCACTCTAATTCATCAATCACCATTGATGAGGCAAGCTTTTCTTCTTGAAGTGAAGAAGAAGAAGATAATGAATATGATAAGTTTTTTTTTAGAATAGAATAGAAAAATCAATACTTATCATAATTCTAACTATGGTTATGTGTAGAGAATTGACCAAGGTTAAAGCAATGGTTAGGGTTAAGGATGAGATAAGAATGGTGGACTAGGTCAAAGCATCATGAAGCTTCAACTAAACAACAAATAAAGCCACCATTCTTTTCTCTTTTCCATTTATTTTCCAAAATATATAAACAAATAAATAAATGAATAAATAAGTAATGGAAAAATAAAACCCTAATTATATGTTTAACCATGGTTTAATTCTTTACACTTAACCAAGTATACATGTATCATCAAACATGATACAATCATGTGTACAAAAGTATATCACATATACAATGTGCACAAACCGAGTGAGAAAATCCATTTAAAGTGAACCAATACTAGTTAATGCAAAGTAATATATCAAATATATAATTATGCATTAAATAATTAAATCAACACTTGATTTAACGATCCGGTCATATCACATATAACCGACTAGTATCCAATGTATCGGCTTATCGAATCAATCCTCGATTCGATAACTAGGTTATATCGCATACAACCATTCGACACATTCATCGCGAGAATAGAATACGATATCACATACACGCATTATTCTCGGTCCCGCACATATCTCATATGCGCTCCTATTTCGTTTCGCTTGAGCCAGGAAACCTCTGTGTAGGACTCTAAAGACTCGTCAATACGCCGGCAGCGGATGATGATCATATCAAACATCCACAAGCCGCAAGCGGTCTGCTAAACGTAACGGCCACCCGGGTATTGAGCGATCTGAAGATCGACGAGAAAGCCCGCTCACACTCCAGTGAATCCGACCAGTAACACTACCGTACAGTCCGGTCTGATCGTCTGATATGTCGCATATCTCGCCTAGGGGTGGTAAACGTCAGACCCCAATAGCTCGATAAGTCGTGTCGATATGAGGTCTATAACAATTCGAGAAACTACTGGTAACACTTACCAGTAAATCTCAGCAACCCTGGCCAGGGATTTCCTGTTATAGCCAATCGAACACAGCGCAACATCAACCCCCTATACCGGGAGAGACGAATCCCCTCCTATCGCTCATAACCTCTATGCGATTCGGGACTGTACCCAAAAACCACCGTTTTGCACGCCCTCTTGGACGTGGTAAGATAGAAATCAAAGCACAGTGGGAACCACACAAGACTCTATGACGATCTCGGGTCAACAGACTACTCTGTACCAGTGTCACCAGAGAACTGCCATCTGACGTAAGGTATAATACCATCTGGGAGTTCTCGGCGAGTCCGTCCAGTGTACCCAGTCTCTACTGAGCACCCGTATATCTTCTCTGATGTCAAACACCAATGGATATGGGATCATCCATCGCCCATCTGTATGGGTCGAGAAGGTACACGCTAGTCTACTCTGGTATATCGATGCCCCGTCTCGATACACCCACGACTAGGGACTTTGAAGGATGTACTTATGGACTACCATGTCCCCACTAGTATGATCCGCATCATAGTCCAGGTAGTCAAGTACACATCCTAAGGGCTTTACCAACATGTAACAGAGAGACAATCAGTGTACACGTTAAGGTAAAGAGCAACCAGATAGCATACTATCATGTCGAGCAAGAAAGTCCTCCCTATATATGTCCAAGCATCCACTACAATATACATCCTATGTATAGTAATGGCCTCTAGGGCATACATATAACTAACAATCACAATGATTCTCCATATAGGATCAAAGTGATACCTCCTAAATCCTGAGTTTTGGATCTGTGAGATAGATCTAATTGGATATTAGGATACTCACTAGTTGTAGTGAGATGGTATCAATCGATCCTGGGGAGAATCACTGGAAGGGTTCCAGGGTGATAAGGACGACTGAATGTCAGTCACAGGCATTGTCTTTACCCTCAGTAGAGGGACAGTATGTTGGAAGATTTCCAAGCTAGATACCGTGGCATACTAGACGATTAAAGGCAAGATACATCGCTACATAAGATGCTACCAAAGAGGCAGTCTGGGTGTATATTTGTTCATGAGATGAACATAGTTCCTCCCATTGTGTGACAATGGAGTTGTGGCCTTTGCCAAGGAACATCTGTCCCATCAGTGATCCTGACATATTCTAAGGCAGTATCACCTGATCATGGAGATAGTTGATCTCCAGGGTGATTGAGGTTAGGAGAGCAGACTCAGAGGATAACACGGCGGATCCACTCACGAAGGCCTATTCCCAGAGAGAGACTTTTAAGGGATGATTGAGTATGAGATACTGCAACCACTGCTACAGATGGCCCTAGTGCAAGTGGGAGATTGTTAGTTATATGTATGCCATAGAGGCTATTACTGTACATTTGATGTATATTGTAGTGGATGCTTGGACATATATAGGGAGGACTTTCTTGCTCGACATGATAGTATGCTATCTGGTTACTCTTTACCTTAACGTGTACACTGATTGTCTCTCTGTTACATGTTGGTAAAGCCCTTAGGATGTGTACTTGACTACCTGGACTATGATGCGGATCAAACTAGTGGGGACATGGTAGTCTATAAGTACATCCTTCAAGGTCCCTAGTCGTGGGTGTATCGAGACGGGGCATCGATATACCAGAGTAGACTAGCGTATACCTTCTCGACCCATACAGATGGGCGATAGATGATCCCATATCCATTGGTGTTTGATATCAGAGATGATATACGGGTGCCCAGTAGAGACTGGGTACACTGGACGGACTCGCCGAGAACTCCCAGATGGTATTATACCTTACGTCAGATGGCAGTTCTCTGGTGACACTGGTACAGAGTAGTCTGTTGACCCGAGATCGTCATAGAGTCTTGTGTGATTCCCACTGTGCTTTGATTTCCACCTTACCACGTCCAAGAGGGCGTGCAAAACGGTGGTTTTTGGGTACAGTCCCGAATCACATGGAGGCAATAAGCGATAGGAGGGGATTCGTCTCTCCCGGTATAGGGAGTTGATGTTGCGCTGTGTTCGATTGGCTATAACCGGAAATCCCTGGCCAGGGTTGCTGAGATTTACTGGTAAGTGTTACCAGTAGTTTCTCGAACTGTTATAGACCTTATATCGACACGACTTATCGAGTTATTGGGGTCTGACGTTTACCACCCCTAGGCAAGATATGCGACATATCAGACGAACAGACCGGACTGTACGGTAAGTGTTACTGATTGGATTCACAGGAGTGTGAGCGGGCTTGCTCGTCGATCTTCTGATCGCTCAATACCCGGGTGGCCGTTACGTTTAGCAGACCGCTTGCGGCTTGTGGGTGTTTGATATGATTATCACCTGCTGCCGGCGTATTGACGAGTCTTTAGAGTCCTACACGGAGGTTTTCTGGCTCAAGCGAAACGAAATAGGAGCGCATATGAGATATGTGCGGGACCGAGAATAATGCATGTATGTGATACTGTATTCTATTCTCGCGATAAATGTATCGATTGGTTGTATGCGATATAACCTAGTTATCGAATCGAGGATTGATTCGATAAGCCGATACATTGGATATTAGTCGGTCATATGCGATATGACCGGATCGTTAAATCAAGTGTTGATTTAATGATTTAATGTATAATTATATATTTTATATATTACTTTACATTAACTAGTATTTGTTCACTTTAAATGGATTTTCTCACTTGTTGTGCACATTGTATATGTGATATATTTTTGTGCACTTGATTGTATCATGTTTGATGATACATGAATGTTTGGGTGTATGTTTAGATTAAACCATGGTTATGTAATGGTTAGGGTTTTGATTTTATTTACTTTTTCATTTATTTTGTTTATTTCCTTTTAAGGCAAGAAAAGAAATGGTTGCTTTTTGGATTTACTTGAAGCTTCATGAAGCTTTGAAAAAGTTCAACCATTTTTGTTTCTTTGCCTAACCTAACCATTCACCTAACCTTGGTTTATTCTCTACACCTAACTATGGTTGCAATATGATAAGTATCTTTTTATTTTATATTTTACATAACACTTATCATATCATTTTTCTTCTTCTTCTTCTTGAAGATGAAGAAAAGCTTGTTACCATCAATGGTGAAATGAGAAAAAGAGTGAGAAAGTGAACCCACTTCCTATTTCTTCATCCTCTACCACTTGCCAAATAGTATAGGGTGTTTTCTTCACGAGTTTCATGGCTTGGTGAAGTTGGAGCTTAATCTTGTGTTGCCTCGACGTAGATCATCTTCGGCATCGAAGTCGACGACCTAGCCCGCCCATTTCTCCGATGAAGCCGACGCTAGAGCCCGGGATCCGATGATCGCAGCGAGGGGACTTCATTACGGAGCTATGGAGGTGGAGGACCGGATCTACAAAGGTTGTATTTCCGTTCACTTTTAGAGTAAAGTCGTTTGCTCGCATTTGTTATCGCCTAAATTCTAGTTAACGATCCGTATTAGGGTTTGTAGGCACATGAAAAATTTGAAATTGGCATGGTTGATGCCTTGTGAGACCTCTAGTGTGTGCCTAGGAACCCTACAATATTTGAATTGGATTCATGTTTAGATTGGATTCAGATTGATTTGGACTCAGACTTGAGTCGGACACTTTAAACAGAATTTGGATCCTGAATTAGGTTTAGGAGTTATCGGTAACCGCTATACATGGACGACAAGATTTGTGTTTTTTCCAAGACAATTACCATTATAACTCCGTTTTAGTTTTCTACCTTAAATAAGTAAGCATCCACTTTTTCCGGCTCCCTGAGGCTCAAGAGAATTGGTCCCGCTTAAATCTATATTTACTAGGGTCCTTAATGTAATTTTATATATCTCGAAGGAGTTTTATGAAAAAATATTTTATATACTTTCAAAATAAATCTCGAGTAATTATTTATGTTCTTTAGGGTTTCCATGGATGTGAATTTTAAAGAGTGAGGTATATTAGTGAATAGTAACTTAGCTTGAATAATTCATTGTATTTTAGTGTAACTTGTCGTGTGTTGATACTTGATGGTATTTTAATGAAACTTGTCATTCTTTTATTTTCTAGAAAATATGGAATTTTATTATATATTAAAAATATATGATTTGATAATATTTATATAATTATTAAAAATTAATTTTATTTATTAAGTAGAAAATCTCATTTTTCTTAAAAACGTATTAAAATTCTTTCGAGATCGTATGCTCCGTGAGGAGGTCTGCATCTCGCTCTACTAGCCCGAGAATGTGCGATAATCCGCACCATCCAATAGCAGGTTCTTCGAAATGGGTTGTAGAGGCATAATCGCAAAGAATTTGATAACATCATTTAAAGAAAACCGAGTTTTTATAGTTCAATATATTTTGATGAAAAGTCATATTTTATCACAAAAGTTATGTCTCAAGAGAATCGTGTTATGTCAATATGTGTGTATGTGAGAGGTATGTCATTACCTTGTGAAGTTTTCTAAAGGTATACTAAACAAAATGTTTAAAAGATAACGTATATAAACTTCATGATATTTAAATGTAAAAACTTAATTAAAGTTAATTAACATGGAGATTTAGAGTGAAAGTTGTTTCTAAACCTTTATAATAGTGTTACAAATATTGTGTAAAAGTTTGTTGAACAATATGTAAATGAAAAGTGAGATTATTGAGTTTAGAAGATTTACATCGGTAATAACTTCACTTACCGATACTTTATTTTGAAAAGAGAATTTAGCGAAGAGAGAGAGGAAATAGAAGGAACATACAAGCTTGGAGGAGAAAGGAGAGGTAAAGGAAGATGTCGTATCCTTCGTGACGTCTTGGGTTGCCGGAATCGCCTCTAATCCTTACCGGAATTTGACCTTGGGCTAACTCCACTTGTGCTCTTCTTGGACTTGAGAATTTTGATAATTTTGACTAGAAATTTTAGAATGAAGAGGGGCTAAGATATGGGGTTGTAGGGTGAAATTAAGGTTTTAGAATTGAAAATTTGAATTATAAAGCATTAAAAATGAGATTAAAGATGAATTTTAATTCTCTGTTAAATTGCAAAGAAAACAAACAGAGCAAGGGTAATGGGGTAGGCCAAAGGGTATTGTGTGCAAAACACGGGGGCTTTTCCCCTACGGACACTCGCCATCGCCGGCCTATATGCCAATCTTGCTGGCCATTTTATTAAAGGGGACCGTCGGATGATTGCCACGTGTCCTACTCGCTGTTAATATAATTTTCCACATGTTTGTTTTTCTGTCTTTTCATTTCTTACGTGCAATGCATGTGTAACCTTTTGGGCTTTCAAAAAGTTTAAAAGAAAAATTCAGAAAAATAATATGTGGCTGATGGGATTCGAACACAGGGGCTATGTCACAACAGTGCAAGGCTTTACCAATGAGCTACAAGCTATTTCTTGCTGTTCTTAAACAAAAATAACTTTTAATTTGTAGTCAGGCTTACAAACTCCATTCTATACATTAACTTTAAAAATTTTCGTACAGTAAAATTAGAATCGTTACAATTGTCATCCACGGCTTCAATCAAAACTACCCGAGATGCGGGAATTATTTAAAAAGTGCGGATGTCGGTTATATCAAACGGACTTCGAAACGAAGTTTTATGAGGGGTTGTGGTACCCGCCTCAGGTCCGAGTACTCATCGATGGACGAATCCCAGAAAGACGGCGT
The DNA here is from genome assembly GCA_030015575.1 of Agapanthus africanus. Classification (NCBI taxonomy): domain Eukaryota; kingdom Viridiplantae; phylum Streptophyta; class Magnoliopsida; order Asparagales; family Amaryllidaceae; genus Agapanthus; species Agapanthus africanus. The sequence goes on along the minus strand of JASDDO010000019.1, from coordinate 189,718,143 downwards.
ATAGGTTTCATTCAACCTGACGTCAAGACATGATACATGATCCATATTGGTGAAGCCAGCGAAGAGTCAAATATTGAAGACGAGCTAACTGAGTCAAAAGAAGCCCCTCAAGAGTTTGAAGATGGCGGACAAGCAACCTTCGACGAGCTAACCGAGGTTGATTTGGGAACGTCCGATAATCCAAGACCGACCTACATCAGCTCACTCTTGTCAGAGGAAATGAAAGAGCGGATAATCTCCCTGCTACATGAGTTCGCCGACTGTTGTGCATGGACGTACAAAGAAATGCATGGCCTCTCTCCTGAAGCGGCCGTGCATAAGCTGGCTATATCTCCTGATGCCAAGCCAGTCAAAGCTCCTCGAAGAATGAGAAGAGAACTGCAAGAAAAGGTCATCGAGGAAACCAAGAGACTCATCGATGCCGGTTTTATTAGAGAAGAGAAATATGCAAACTGGATCGCATGCATCGTCCCAGTGAAAAAGAAGAATGGGCAGATCCTAGTCTGCGTCGATTTCAGACACCTTAACAAGGCATGCCCTAAAGATGATTTCCCGCTACCGGTCATGGAAATGATGGTCGGCGATATCTCAAATTACGAGCTGTTCACCTTCATGGATGGCTCGTATGGATATAATCAGATCAAGATGTCGCCCGAGGATGAGAAAAACACAGCGTTTTGAATCTCGATCGGGATATACTACTACAAGGTGATGCCGTTCAGACTGAAGAATGCGGGCACCACATATCAAAGGGCAATGACCAAAATCTTTGATGACTTAATCTATGTGGTCGTCGAATGTTATGTTGATGATTTGGTCGTCAAGACAAAATCCAAGGCCTATCACATCCGAGATCTCAGGACCATTTTCACCCGACTGAGGGAATACGATCTGAAGATGAATCCTCTGAAGTGCGCTTTTGGTGTGTCCTCGAGAAAATTCTTGGGCTTCATAGTCTGACATCGGAGGATCGAAGTTGACCCATCAAAAATAAATGCCATCTAGAGATGCCTCCTCCGAAGAATCTGACGCAGCTAAGATTCTTTCAAGACAAACTCGCTTACATACGAAGGTTCATCTCGAACCTATCAGGGAGATGTCGGCCTTTCTCAAAGCTCATGAAGAAGGGAGCTCCCTTTTTCTGGGATGTCGAATGTTAAGAAGCGTTCGAAAGTATCAAACAGTACTTGTTGCACCTTCCAATGCTTGCTACTCCTATTCTAAATAAACCGTTGATTCTCTCTACTGCCGTGCTAGATGAGTCATTTGATGAGCTCCTTGCCCAGAACAACGAGGAGGAAAAAGAAAATGCCTTTTACTACCTCAGTCAAATTTTAGTCGGGGCAGAACACAACTATTCTCCGATTGAAAAGCAATACCTGGCTCTGATATTCGCTGTGAAGAAGCTGAGGCACTATCTGCTCGCTCATCGGGTTATGCTAATCTCCAAGGTCGACCCGCTCAAACACTTAATGACTAAAGCAAGCATAGCCAGTGGAATGGCAAGATGGGCTGTCATGTTGCTTGAATTCGACATAATCTATACTCCTCAGAAAGCAGTAAAAGGGTAAGCCCTTACCGACATCCTTACTGCTCATCCCATACCAGAAGGGTCATCGCTCAATTGCGAGTTACTTGATGAACAAGTGCTCCACCTCGAGGATGATGAGCCATGTTGGGAGCTCTACTTCAATGGAGCCTCATCAATAAGGACCTCCAGCAAATCAAGTGTCCCGGAGATAAAAGCAGGGATATGATTGGTGTTCGTCACGCCATCAGGAGGAACCCTACGACGTTCCTTTGCTCTTACAGAGCCTCGCACAAACAACGAGGCTGAATATGAAGCTCTGATGGCTGGTCTGGAGCTTGCTATAGAAATGAAAATCCTTCGGCTACGGGTTTACGGTGACTCCCATCTTGTCATCAACCAGGTGAGCGGCGACTACAAGATATATAAGCTCGAATTAACTTGATACAGAATCCGGGTGGTGGAACACATGAAACAGTTCACTCACATTGAACTAATGAGAGTCTCTAGGGCGTTGAACGGAAAAACCGACGTACTCGCTTGCCTAGCCAAAGAGATGACTAATCCTGACATGGATGAAATTCTTATCACGGTCAAAAGCCGACAAATTCTTCCCTCGGTCACTTTACTAGAAAAGAAAAGCGCAGAACAAAAGAGCAATCCTGCCGAAAAAGCTCTGATCATTCAAGACGAGCCCGATTGGAGAGAACCCTTCATAGAGTACCTCTGATACAACAAGCAGCCCGAAGAAAAATCTGCGAGGGTTCAGTTGAAGAAAAGAGGCCTTCGATATATGTTTGTAAATAATACGCCATACTGCAGATCATATGACCAACTCTGGCTCAGATTTCTGTCATCGGTCGAAACCCAAAAAGTCATGAAAGAAGTTCACTCACACGTCTGCGGAGCTCACCAATCTGGCCCCAAAATGCGGCTTCAGATCAAACGGCTTAGGTATTACTGGCCTACCATGATAAAGGATTGCGAAGAGCATGCGAAGAAATGCCATCTCTGCCAAATTCACGGTGACTTCATTCACAAGCAGCCCAATACGTTGCATCCTACGGTGGTGTCATGGCCCTTCAAAGTTTGGGGCACCGATATGGTCGGTCCATTTGATCCTCCGTCATCTAAAGGCCACCGGTCATATTGGCCGTAACTGACTACTTCTTCAGATGGGCTGAACCTGTCCCGCTAAAAGAAGTCAAGATAGAAGATATTCTGACGTTCTTCTGGCATAATATTCTATACCGCTTAGGTACATCTAGAAAAATTATTTCTGACAACAGACCTTCTTTCAAGAGCTTCAAAGTCTTAAGGTTCGCTACTCAAGATCCATTGGGCTAGCCGAAGTTTTCAATAAAACTTTATGCAAGGTCCCAAGGAAAAATGCTTCAGCCAACAAGAGAGACTGGAATCTCAAACTTCATAAGGCGTTGTGGGCATATCGTACCACACACCGCACTCCAACTCAGTCCACTCCATACTCATTACTCTTTGGAGTGGAGGCGATCCTCCCCCTAGAAGTCGAAGTTCCAAGCCTCAAGATGGCCGTCCAGCATAATTTGACGGAGGAGGAAAACGTTCTTCGCACGAAGAACTTGACGCCCTCGAAAAAAGAGGCTCGCAGTACAGCAAAATCTGGAGCTGTACCAAGCCCAAATGTCACGGGCCTATGACAAGATGACCCGTCTACGTGCTTTCAAGAAGGGCAAATTGGTGTTGGTCCTCAAAAGACCGATCATCCCCAATCGACATACCAAGGGAAAATTCGAGCCAAATTGGAAAGGGCCATACGTCATTGAGAAAGTGTTTGACGTAGGATCCTACCAACTAATAATTGCCGAGGGAGAAAGGCCCATGCCATCCATCAATGGCCGATATCTCAAGAAATACTACGCATGAATGCTCGAAGTCGCAGACGAATTGAGCACACCGGCCCTACGGTCTGGATCATACATCCTGTAAAACCGTATACAATCTACGGGCATAAACGACCCCTATCTCTCCCAAGTCCTACCAGCGAGACTACATTTAAAGTCCCACCGGCGATGAAGTTCCACCAATATAAAAAAAAAGAGAAAAAAGGTATGTCCACAAGCAAAACGGGCATGGATGAAAACCCGAAAGGGCTCCGTGAGTAAAAAACAGCAGGACTGCCGGTGAGTTTGTGAAAACCCAAAAGAACACAAACTCGTGAAAAGAGATGAAATACACTCGCAAAGTCCTCTCGACCTTGGGAGGAGAAAATCCCCACGTGAGATCCTTACGACTCACAAAAGAGCAACACACTTAGGAATCCCCACGATTCCTAGGGAGAAAATACACCTGCAAGATCCTCTCGACTTGTAGGGAGAAAATGCTTTTATGAGACCTTTACGGCTCATAAAATTGAAAAGCCTTAGGTGATAGGGATCTAAACCTGTCTCTTAAGACATCGTTCCCCAACGGGCAACGACAAATTATAAGTCGCTCCTGGCATTACGCTTCAGTGTTAGCGGTGCTGATACCGACCCAAAACCCAAATCTCAAGTTTTCCCAACGATAAATGATGAGTCGCTCCTGGCACTACGCTTTAGTGTTAACGGTGCTGATGCCGACCCAAAACCAAATCCCAAGTCCTCCCAGGGTAAATGATAAGTTGCTCCCGGCATTATTCCAAGGCAGCAATGCTGATGCTAAACAAATTCCAAATTCCTCTCAAATTCAAAAGTCCCGCCAAATAAGGCAGAAATCAAACAAATCAAATCAAACAAGTCAACCAATCACCTCATCTGTGAAATCAAGCTCCATCTTAGAAACAAATCAATCCTGACACCGTAAAAAGCAGAGCAAGTAAACTTCAATCCCGACACCGCAAGAAGCAGAGCAAGTCAAATCAAGTATCGACCGTCCAAGTCATAAAAATGGCAGCACCGACCGTCCACATCGCAAAAAGGGCAGCACTGACCGTCCATGTCGCTAAAATGGCAGCACCAACCATCCACGTCGCAAAAAGGGCAGCACCGACCGTCCACGTCGCTAAAATGGCAGCACTGACCGTCCATGTCGCAAAAAGGGCAGCACCAACCATCCACGTCACTAAAATGGCAGCTACATGTAAGAATGTTATTAAGAATTGTCCATTTAGGTTCGAGTACAAGGAAATAAGGGAGTGACTTCGAGTACAAGGAAATATCCATTTAGGTTTGAAAAGATATGGTTGGAGGAAGTTACATGTAAGAATGTTATTAAGAACTGTTGAGACAATCACACCAATCATGATGGTTCCTCTGCTTCAAGTCGCTTGGTGGCCAAATTATAGCATCTTAGGGCGTGCCTCTCTAGATGGTCAAAGGAGAGGTTTGGGAGTATTAGAGACCAAAAAAGGGATTTGATGAACAACCCGGCAAGGTTGGAAGGTAAGGAAGAAATTGGAGATCTTTCACTAGATGAGTGGAAAGATATGAACGCATTGAGGGATACGCTTAATGATATTTATAAGGAGGAGATTATGTGGAAACAGAGATCAATAGTACAATGGCTTAAAGAGGGGGATCTAGACACGAAATTCTTTCATCGGGTGGCAAACGGCAGGAGGAGAATGTAGGGTGTTTTTCGTCACCCCATTGAGATGAGAATACGCGCGCTTGTCAGGCGTATATAGATTCCCCCTGCCTAAGGTAGACCGGGGTTTATTGATTATGGGGATCTGAATCTCCGGCAGCCGCGGACTAAGCTGCCGTTAATTACCCCTCGCCTTTGGAGCGAACGAATCTTCGATTGACGAGTCAAACTGGTCATGCGAACTCAATGTGTAGTGTGCGTGTGTTATGTTTTGAAAGGGGGTTTTGGATATATCGGGGGCCCCGCAGAGTTTACAGGGGTCCCACTACCCGGATAGCGGACTGGGGGTCAGAAGGGCTAGCAGCCTCCATGCGGGGTGCGGGGCAGCGCCCCGTTAGAAAAAATTTCCTAACGGGCAACGTGTTTCTGGTGTGGAGTATACAGAAAATGAAGGGTGAGGAGCGTCTTAAAGACGCGTGCCTGGCGCATGGACGCTTGGCGCCTGCGGGTCATGTGCGCACCGCATGGGCGCTGGACGCCAGCGGGTCACGTACGCAGCACGGGATCGCTGGGCGTCGTGCGCCTGCGGGTCGCGTGAGGCGCACGTGGGCGATAAGCGCCCGTGGGTCACGTACCCTGCACGCGACCGCTGGGCGCCTCCTGGTCACGTGCGCGGCAAGCGACCGCTGAAAACACCAGCGGAAAAGGGGCTTAGCCCCTAGGTTAGGAGTTGAACTCCCAAGGGGCGTTGGAGTTGAACTCCTAACAGAGATTATGTATAGATTTAGAGTTAAACTCCAACAGATCTTGAATGGAGTTAAACTCCTAGAAATCTTTGGATCTTCTTTTGAGTCTCGGATCTTTCCGGAATGGGATTTTTATAGATGGTTATCCTTCTTCTTCCTCTCTGTTGGCTGTATCTTGGGGGGGAAAGGGAGGTGAGATTTAAAATATCCTCTTTTAGGGATTTGATGGCAGATCCGAGCTCTCCTTCAAGGGTTTTATGGTGAAAAGTTGTTTATTTTTGGAAAAAGGAAGAGTTGAACTCTTGATTTAATTCAAAATAAAAAAGAAGGTTTAGAACCTTGAGGAAGAAGGTGGAGGTACAAACCCTAGAATTTTAGAATGGAAAGGTTATGCTTTATTTCATTATCATGTTGCCTTTTATAGGATTACAAGATTACACATAACCTCTTGGGCTTTACAAAATGGCATTTTGCCCATCCCATGTCTCATGTGCTCATTTCTTTTGCACATGAGCCATGAGTTTTACAAAAATTTGGCTTTATGCCCATTTTTCTCACATTTATGCATAAACAATTACATCAAAATTATTTATTACAAAAATTTTATTTTGGCATGGGAGAGGCCGCTTCATGTTCGAGCTCGACTCGGGCATGAGCCCACTTGACCTGGGCTTAGGCCCACTTGTCTTGGAGTTGACTTTGATTTTGACTTGGTCAACCGGGGTGTAATTTTTGACCCCAACAGAGAAGGAATATCATTGACAAGCTGGAGATTGGGGGTTACGAGGAGAGGGATGAGAAGAAGATTCACAATCACATCAGGGACCATTTTTGAGATCTTTTCGCCTCCGTTGAGACAATAAGACCAGGGGCAAATGCGGCAATTTGGGAATTGGAAGACAAAATATCGACAGATCAAAAGGATAGTTTGGAACGCCCATTTTCAATGGAAGCAGTGAAAGAGGCGGTTTTCAGCCTTGGATCAGATAAAGCGGCGAGACCGAATGGGTACCCAATGTTCTTATTTCAATACTTTTGGGAACTAGTTTGGAGCGATATTTACGATGTGATATCGCACTGGTATGAAGGAAATAGGAAAGTATTTAGGTTCAATTACGCAAACGTGGTCCTGATTCCTTGTAACACCCTGGTTTGGATACGGTATTTTTTTTAGATTTTACCATAATATCTTTTTTTCATTAATAAAGCTTTTCCTATAATTTTTAGTATTTACTTTATAATTGGTTGCTGATATATTCATATTTTGGCATATATAATTTTGATATGATAATCTTCAGTTTTAAGATATTCGTTAGTGGCAACAAACAATATACAATTTTCCCATCTTATCTACAAATACATCTTCTTAATACAATAAAATCATTAGACTAATCTATTGGTATCTTATTTAGTTTGCAAATATATATTTTTTCCTAACATTACTTGATGTTGATTGAACTATAAATATATGTGGTAGCACATTTTTTGGTATGAGAATATAATTAATTTCCTGTCAAATCTTTAAACACACATATAAATATATATAATTATCCAAACACAAAATAAAATCCCAAACCCATTTCTTTCTTTATCTCTTTTTCTCTCTAACTTATTAAATATAACCCCCCCCCCCCAAGTTTTTCATCATCTTCCTCATCCCTCTCTCTCCTCCTAATATTTTCTTTCATCGTCCTCCAAAACCCATCGAAGCCTCGCACCACCTTCGATCCTATCTCCTCGCCGCCACACCCTCGTCTCCACCAACCGTCGTACTCACCGACACCATCTCCTTCCACCGCATCCGATCCTCCATCACCGAGCTCCATCTCAAAACACCTATGACCCATCTCGTCGTCATCATCGTCACCTCCATCGCCTCGCCTTCTTCAACCATATCGACTTCCTCGTCTTCACCATCTCCTTCAACCCCACACAACCGGCGAGCACCACCACCCTTGCCGCAACTTTCCCTCGACCCCTCCATCACCGAGCACCTAAACACCGAGGTCATCGACCCTTCAAGCTGCAGCCACCTCCCGTCGAACCTAAACCACCATTTCCTTCTCTTTCTCCCTTCTTCAGCTGAGACCTGCACCCAAGCCAGCAAGCCTCGAGCACCCAAGACAGCAACGGCATCGTCCCCTCGTTGTAGGGTGTTTTACATCAGTCCATTGAGATGGGAATACTGTTGGAGATAGTGCCCTCAGAGTCAATTATTGGATCACAGGCACGTGATTGCAATGATTGAGGGAGGACCTATCCCGGTCGGACAGTCTTACTCGAGATGATAGTATGCTATATGGTTTACCTTTATCATCGTGTACTGTTTTAGGTGACCTGACAAGTTGCTATTACACGTTGATAGAGCCCCTAGGATTCTTGCTTGACCACCAGCAGTATGAGGGCGATCATATAAGTGGGAGCTGGGGTCTATAAGCATATCCTTAAATGGTCCCTAGTCGTGTGAGTTTCGAGACAGGGCATCGATACTCCAGAGTAGACTAGTGTATACAGTCGAGACCCCGACGAGGGGCGGTGGCCGGTCTCACAAGCCACTGGTGTCAGTTGGATCACCTAAGATGTATACAGGTGCTCATTGGGTTATGAGTACACCGGACAGGACTCGCCGGGAACATGCTAGTTGGTCATATATCAGACGTCAGATGGCAGTTCCCTGGTGACATGTGTGCAGGTTAGTTCATCGACCTGGGGATCGTCATTTGTCTCGTGTGAGTTCCCACTGTACTTTGATTACTACCCTACCACGGCTCAAAGGAGTCGTGCAAACAGGTTTTAGTTGGGTGCAGTCCCGAGCCACATGGAGGCAGTGAGCGTATCTTCAGGGGTTCGTCTCTCCCGGTATTGGGGGTGAGGTCGTACTGTGTCTAGGAGAGCCATTACACGAAGCTCTCGGCCGAGGCAAGGAGATTTACTGGTAGGTATTCCAGTAGTATCTCAGGGTGTTCTGGGCTACACTCTGACACGACTTGTACCGCTTTTGGGGGTCTGACTTTTACCAACCCCCTAGGCCCGCCATGCGATGCTCATAGACGAACGGACCGGACTGTACGGATATTGTCACTGACAGGCTCAGTAGGGTTGTCAGGCTGAGTTCGCTCACAGACGTCCCTTTTGGTCAATACCTGGTAGCCCGTTATGTATTGGCTTATACCTCTAACGTGCTAGTGGTTAGATCCACAACCAAGGTGTTGATGAGTCTTTAGAGTCCCCCACATACTGTTACTCAGCTTTCGGGCGAAAGGTTGTAGAGGCCGTATGGAGATATGGCAAGGTCCGATCAGATACGTGCGGTATTGCACGGATCAGGATCGGACAGTTTGTACTACAGGCCGTATGGTTATATGGCAGGGTTCGATCAGATACGTGCGGTATTGCACGGATCAGGATCGAACGGATATTACTGGCCGGCTTTGGTTTAAGCCGGATCCTAGTATAGTACAGTGTAGATTTTGTCTCACTGCATTTGTATTTCGGTCGAAATACAGATGCGGGTGTGTATGCACAGTATCGGGGTTTTCCTGTAATTTATTACGGGACCAGTTTTCTGGAGTTGCCAGTTTGCTTTCCGTTTCGGCCGATTTCCATTGTTCCGTTCATTGGCCGAAGATTGGTGGAGGAGGGCTTATTTGCATTGTTGCAAATAAGCATTTGTGGAGGGGGTCTTTGCATATTCTTGTGTCATGATAGCTTTTCCTTGACCTTGACTTCTTGACTTCCTCATGATGGCTTGACTTTTAAAGTCATCATGGTTGTTGATGATGGCATGACTTTTGGAGTGATGATTGTTGCTTTGAGTGTTGGATTTTCCTTACTATCATTTCTTTTGCATGATAGCCTTCTCTCTCTCTCCATTGTATTATTGGATCACTCCCTCATTCTCACTCTCCCTCTCCTCTAGTGATGGCCGGCCACCATGAGGGTGGGTTGCCCATTTTTGTAGTGGGGATTTTTGCTCTCTTGATGCTAGAAAAATCCCTAAGTTCCTCCACAAAAGTTCATACCTCATTTCCTCCACCAAAATGGCACCTCCATAAACCCCAAATGAGACACTAGTTCTACTATTTTCTACAGCATATCTTGGGCACGTCGACTAGCCAGCTTCGTGCCCGAGTTGCCTCGGTATTGAGGTGGGAGCCCGTAAAAGAAGTAGGCGATGTGGTGCACTTCCGGCGACGAGGAGGAGACGGGACATTCCGCAGGAGATCGGGACGACGACGAGAAGACCGGAGGACTCGGATCTGTCGGTATATCTCTCTTCCCTTTCTTGTAGATAGCTAGGACTAGTTAGTGGTTCGATCCGGGTATTAGTGCGCGGCGGTTTGCCAGTTCAAGTAAAATTTAAAGTTTATCACCGCTTCCGCATTTGGCCGTCGGATTGACGGCCGGAGCGCCGCCGTGCACTTACAGTGGTATCAGAGCCTCGCCATTAACATAGTCTAGCTTCGTTTAATGTGTTTTACAATTCCGATCGAACAAATGTTCCGAAAACCCAATATCACCCACGACAGTTTTCTGTCGAAATTTTTTAGTCTCTAAAAATTTTTCAGGTTGTATAAAAGTACTGTACAGGAAGTTATAAGGCTTCTGGAAAAATTCGGGTCATTGATCCATCAAGGGGAGCGCGGAACCGCGGCCAAAACCCACCTTGGGCCGCGGTTCCGCCGCAGTATGTAAAGATCAATGGGCCAAATTTCTCCAGTGGGCTTCTGGGGTGATTTTAGGGGTTTTGGAATATTAATATTGGGCCCAGAGTTTCTTGATGTGCTACAGTAGTGCTTGGGGCCCACTTGTTATAATTTGATCGATCGGATATTTTTTAAACACATTATTTCACAGTATTTACATTATATCTGCGACCGTGAATGTCACTTGATCGGTAAATCCGGTCTAACTGCTATAGCCCGGTTAGACGGATTTGCGAACGTGACTTTCACGTTGATGTTCTGTTTTTGCTGTGATGTTGCGGATCGGTCGTGGGGGATAGCCTGGATGCAATACTAGTACAGTTGTGATTGTATTATGTACATTTGATATTGCGGGGCGAGCGTCCGACATGTGGACTGCCGTCACTGCCTGTTTGTATTATTATTTTGGGGCACGGCCAGGTTGCGGTCGATGTACCCGTTGTATGTATATTTTACTTTCTGTACTAGGATTGCCCCGCGGAGGGGTGCACGGATAGCCGGGTTCTAGAGGGCAACAAACCCGCATCTCATGGCATTGAGAGGGAGGGGGCTTCACTCTAGGATTGGCGGGCTATTCGCCGCACTCGTAGGGGGTACAGGTTGATCCAGGAGGGGTGCCCAAGTTACCGGATTCCGTGAAGTGCTGGGTGGTCCATTCACGGCGCTGAAGGGGGCTGCCTCACTTCAGGTTTTGGCGGGTGACTTGCCGCGCCCGTAGGGGTCTAGGTTCTCATTGCACAGGCTATCCACACGACCAGGGGAACGTCGGGTTTCAGCGGCTCTGTGAAACCCGGGGATCCCAGATATCTGTATTGTTTCTGTGATGCTGTACATATCTGTGATGTTGCATTTTATTCACGCCTTGAGCGAAATATAATATATTGGTATATATATTAGTAGATGTTGTATATGTTTTGCATCCGCGCTAGTCCAGTCCCCGCTCTGTCGTTAGTTAGCTAACCTAACGGGTAATGACGGGACCCAGTGGCGAATGCGGATGGCATATACGTACATCAGTATATTTTCGTTCTTTGTGGTGTGATCAATAGATGGGACTGCGTTGATTCGGATCAATGCAAGTTAAAAACAAACCTAATCTGATGTTGTTGGAACACTTTTTAAAAAGCTGTTATTGCAAGGACGTTCACTTTTGTTTAGCATCGTGGTATTCAGTTGGAATATCCTGCTCCTCAGTCGACGAGGCAAGGGCCGAGATCCCTTCACCGGGAGTGACCCCTTGGACAGAAGTTTGCGTCAGGGCATTAACTTCACTATAGCCGACTACTTTTGTTTTGCACCGTGGTATTCAGTTAGAATATCCTGCACCCCATTCTACGGGGAAAGAGCCGAGATCCCTTCACCGGGAGTGACCTCTTTAGCGAAGGTTTTCGTCACTATATTTTTAAAAGCTATCCGTTCCTTCAACGATATCAAGTTCATTACGTTAAAGGTTTTCGCCAGAAACCATTCGTAGCCCTCCGTCGTTTCAGACGGGTAGCACGTAGTATTCATGCTATGTTTGTTGGCCTTCGTCAAGACATAGTGTATGGTAGCTGTTTGTTGCCTTTCTGCAGCATAGATAGATGCGTTGGTTTGGGACAGTCGTATAGCCTTGTTGGCCTTCGTCAAGGGCTTATGCGGGTGGGTTCAAATCAACCTGGAGAATGACGGATAGAACTTGACATGTGACTTATGATTTGTTGGCCTTCGTCAAGGTCATAAGAGCATGGGGCAAAAATCACATCGGGAGTTTCAAAAGAACTGAAACTTGCCAGATATGCGCATACCTTCTGGAGTGTGATGACGTGAGCGGATTCCGTCACGTTATCATGCGATGATAGTTGGATCCCGATTCCCACTGATGAGTTAGTTTACTCCTCGGGTAATCCCGACTAATTCTTCTTTCAGGTTTGGAGGAGAATTTGAGGTACAGTGGGAGGATTCCAGATTAGATAAATTGGTAACCATTCTGATCTAGGTTAGAGTGCATGCTGAGTGTTTCTTTTCTCTCTCTCTTTGGCAGCGACCATTGACCCGACCCTAAGACTATGACTCAGTGACCAAGTTGACCGAACCTTCTTTAACACTGGCTTTTGGATTGTCAGAGTTGCAAACCTCATTGCCACTCCTACTTTTACCCTTTTCTCCAGAACACCCCGTATTACTACGAACGTCCACTTCCATTGGACAAAACCATCGTATGGTTAGATACGAACTCGAAAGAATTTATTCGAGGATGGTTTCAGGTTCTGGAGAAAACGGATAGGATTATTCAGTTGTCTTTTCCTTTTACCTTCTCTCAGGTTGCGAGTACTCCTTGGTTTAGGAGATAGTACACCTATTACGCAAATTGGATAGTCTTCTTCCAAACCTTAGGCTGGTGCCGACCGGTAGGGAATGAAGAAAACCAATTAGCCTAACGATGGTGTACAGAAGGTATTAAGTTTAGACAAAGCAAGGGATTAGTAAGAGGGCAAAGTAAATTGCAACAGATATTCATGACCAAACCAAGTATTCCTTCGCCAATCCTAAAATCACCTTTGTATTTCTCCAGGACACTCCGTATCACTACGAAGATCCACAGTTTATTTGGATACTCCATCATATGGTTATATACGAACTCGAATGGAACTTGTTCCAGTTCGGGGATGGATTCTGGTCCAGGAGAAATAGGAATAAGGTTTATTCGGTTGTCTTTTATCTTCACCCTCTCTCATTGCGAGTGTTCCTAGGATTGGGACAGTACACCCATTATGCTTATTGGATAGTCTTCTTCCAAACCATAGGCTGGTGCCGAACGGTAGGGAAGGAAGAAAACCATTTGGCCTAAAGGGGTGTACAGAAGGTAAAGACTAAAGACATATGAAGGGATTTGGAGAGGTGGCAAAGAATTATATGGTTACAGTCGTGAATCTGGAAGAGGCATTACTAGGAATACCGGGATACCCCATCGAAACATTTCAATGTTTCAGTCTCACTGTGTACTGTTAAAGGAAAACTGATTTCCCGATTAGATACTTACTCCAGGGTATGTATTTACCAGTTACGATTCTCACATCTGTATGGCTTTACAGATGATGAGTGGGAGTAAGTTATTGGGAATTGGGTGATCATCCTCATTATATCGGGATTCGTTGTAATCGGTGATATTTGAGGAAGTCACCTGGGTTGTTTGCCGGTCGGCAAATATTTGGTTTTGAATATCCGCTGTTATGCACCAATTTCAAATCGATATATCTGTACGTCTATTTTCATAGAGTGAGATATACCTTTTTGAAATTATGTCTGTGACATTTACCTACATCAGTGGATGGTTAGGTAAGGAGCATTAAACAGCTGTGTAATTCTTCTTAACCATAAGTACAGTTTTCAACCTACGACACACAGTGAATGAGTTATCAGACTCAAGGGACTTATACAGAGTATTGTATGTTGTCCAGGGTCCATCAGGACAGAGGGGTTGGTCCTCGTACTATATTCGGTTTACTTATGACTTCTCTAGTTTTTAGACAGGTGTTTTGTAGGAAACACAGGGTCCGAATTTTGAGAAGTTGTAGGTATTTGAATAGAGTAGAGAACCAGGTGTAGCAAGTATCGGGATTCTTCAAAGAGATCGAAGATGTAGATACTTGTGTATGGTATTCAGTTGATAGTAATGATAAAGAGATCTTGCTTCTCTTTCAGGTTACTCATAATTGGAAGCATTCCTAAGTTGAGTAACGCTGATCGGCCTCCTTCCATTTAGTTGACATGCACTGGAGACAGTTGCATGATTTGGATCTGGTTCAATTAAATCAGTGCCTCTGGTCCTATATGGGATATAGAACAGTTCGTATCTTAACGATGTTAAGGTATGGGGAGTTGTCCGGCTTATGATTAATACCAGACACTGGACAACTCAAGGCACGTTTCTGTAATGGCTGTTTGTGGGTTGACCCAGGCTATGACGAGGGTTGACTTTCTACCATCTGGATGAACAATAGCAATATTGTTCCAGACTCGCCACAGTTTTATTAAAAATGGATTTTTTCAGAAAACAGTAGTGGGAGTATGGTAGAACTGGAAGTGATTCCAGAACCACAAACGATTACTGAAGATTTGATAAGGAACCTAAAGATTCAATCTGGATTGACATTCCATTGGCCACTCCACAGATAAGGTGGGTAACTTCAGGCACCCGAGAGGTACTACGGTAGCCTCAAGGACGGTGACAGGGAAGTTCTTGTTTACCCACAATTACCATTGCTGTTGTTCCAGGCTGCGAGACCCGGTGGGAGGATGAGTATAGCGTCGTTCTAAACTAGTTTTAGAAGTGTACGTCTATATGACTCTGCCAGAGGGTTGTCGTAGTCAGTGGGAGCAGCGGAAGCATTGGTGGACAGGTAGCTTATGTCTATTTATAGACTAAAGCAGATGTAGCGGAGATAGATCATCTACTTCTGACGTGACAGTCATGGATTTGACTTCATCAGAATAGGGGATGGATCTGTTGAGAAGGTAGTAGGGTGTGATGTCCTGGTATTTGGATGACATACACAGAGTAGGAAAAGAAACTCCTATACTACAATCGGTTATACTTTGGTCGTCACACAGTAGTTTCTCCATATGGGACTTGGACATTATATCAGACAAACTGGTTACTAGATCTATGGTTTTAGATCTAGATTTGGGTGGTTTCCCAATCAGGGTACTTAGACAGCATTCTAAGAGTATTTAGAATGGACGACTCCATGCACGGTAGTGTACCTGCAGAAGATGGAGTCACCCTCTCTAAAGGTGTCTTATAGACTAAAGGGGAGAGGGATGTGCATGATTGACAGATCACTTGCTTAGGCAATTGAGTCAATCATGAGATGTCAAGTACCACACCAGATGTTGTTCTTGCACTAGATGCAATAAGTTGATATTGATCCTATCCTGGAGAAACAGTCGGAAGCAGTTTTAGAACATAAGTGGATGTTCTAGGGATATGATAACGACAGCCTCATTCGGGAGACAGTTATCATTCCAGGCTTCCAAGGTGACATGGACGACAAGGAAGTTGTCAGAGTTATAGTTTTCCTTCTGACGAGGGGCAGTATTTTGGACAGGTGGTCCAAGGCAATACTGAGGGAGGCATGGCGTAGGATACTGATTAAGTTCAGTTGACGATACAGTCTAAGAAGTTTGGATTTGAAGTTCATTTATGAGCTAGGTCCCATCAGACATCCAGACATATTCTAAGACAGGTATTGCTCATTTCGGGAGATGGCTTTCTCCGCGAACATGAGATATAGAGAGACATAGAAAGAAACATCAAGGCGGATCCACTCACTGAGGCTATTCCTCGAACGCATTAGTTTCGCAAACGGGATTTGTGAGACTGATTAGTAGAGGAGTTGGGTGTTCGGTATCACACGGGCTGTGAGTATGCGACATCGCAATAATTAGCCTTGAGTGCAAGTGGGAGATTGTTGGAGATAGTGCCCTCAGAGTCAATTATTGGATCACAGGCACGTGATTGCAATGATTGAGGGAGGACCTATCCCGGTCGGACAGTCTTACTCGAGATGATAGTATGCTATCTGGTTTACCTTTATCATCGTGTACTGTTTTAGGTGACCTGACAAGTTGCTATTACACGTTGATAGAGCCCCTAGGATTCTTGCTTGACCACCAGCAGTATGAGGGCGATCATATAAGTGGGAGCTGGGGTCTATAAGCATATCCTTAAATGGTCCCTAGTCGTGTGAGTTTCGAGACAGGGCATCGATACTCCAGAGTAGACTAGTGTATACAGTCGAGACCCCGACGAGGGGCGGTGGCCGGTCTCACAAGCCACTGGTGTCAGTTGGATCACCTAAGATGTATACAGGTGCTCATTGGGTTATGAGTACACCGGACAGGACTCGCCGGGAACATGCTAGTTGGTCATATACCAGACGTCAGATGGCAGTTCCCTGGTGACATGTGTGCAGGTTAGTTCATCGACCTGGGGATCGTCATTTGTCTCGTGTGAGTTCCCACTGTACTTTGATTACTACCCTACCACGGCTCAAAGGAGTCGTGCAAACAGGTTTTAGTTGGGTGCAGTCCCGAGCCACATGGAGGCAGTGAGCGTATCTTCAGGGGTTCGTCTCTCCCGGTATTGGGGGTGAGGTCGTACTGTGTCTAGGAGAGCCATTACACGAAGCCCTCGGCCGAGGCAAGGAGATTTACTGGTAGGTATTCCAGTAGTATCTCAGGGTGTTCTGGGCTACACTCCGACACGACTTGTACCGCTTTTGGGGGTCTGACTTTTACCAACCCCCTAGGCCCGCCATGCGATGCTCATAGACGAACGGACCGGACTGTACGGATATTGTCACTGACAGGCTCAGTAGGGTTGTCAGGCTGAGTTCGCTCACAGACGTCCCTTTTGGTCAATACCTGGTAGCCCGTTATGTATTGGCTTATACCTCTAACGTGCTAGTGGTTAGATCCACAACCAAGGTGTTGATGAGTCTTTAGAGTCCCCCACATACTGTTACTCAGCTTTCGGGCGAAAGGTTGTAGAGGCCGTATGGAGATATGGCAAGGTCCGATCAGATACGTGCGGTATTGCACGGATCAGGATCGGACAGTTTATACTACAGGCCGTATGGTTATATGGCAGGTTTCGATCAGATACGTGCGGTATTGCACGGATCAGGATCGAACGGATATTACTGGCCGGCTTTGGTTTAAGCCGGATCCTAGTATAGTACAGTGTAGATTTTGTCTCACTGCATTTGTATTTCGGTCGAAATACAGATGCAGGTGTGTATGCACAGTATCGGGGTTTTCCTGTAATTTATTACGGGACCAGTTTTCTGGAGTTGCCAGTTTGCTTTCCGTTTCGGCCGATTTCCATTGTTCCGTTCATTGGCCGAAGATTGGTGGAGGAGGGCTTATTTGCATTGTTGCAAATAAGCATTTGTGGAGGGGGTCTTTGCATATTCTTGTGTCATGATAGCTTTTCCTTGACCTTGACTTCTTGACTTCCTCATGATGGCTTGACTTTTAAAGTCATCATGGTTGTTGATGATGGCATGACTTTTGGAGTGATGATTGTTGCTTTGAGTGTTGGATTTTCCTTACTATCATTTCTTTTGCATGATAGCCTTCTCTCTCTCTCCATTGTATTATTGGATCACTCCCTCATTCTCACTCTCCCTCTCCTCTAGTGATGGCCGGCCACCATGAGGGTGGGTTGCCCATTTTTGTAGTGGGGATTTTTGCTCTCTTGATGCTAGAAAAATCCCTAAGTTCCTCCACAAAAGTTCATACCTCATTTCCTCCACCAAAATGGCACCTCCATAAACCCCAAATGAGACACTAGTTCTACTATTTTCTACAGCATATCTTGGGCACGTCGACTAGCCAGCTTCGTGCCCGAGTTTCCTCGGCATTGAGGTGGGAGCCCGTAAAAGAAGTAGGCGATGTGGTGCACTTCCGGCGACGAGGAGGAGACGGGACATTCCGCAGGAGATCGGGACGACGACGAGAAGACCGGAGGACTCGGATCTGTCGGTATATCTCTCTTCCCTTTCTTGTAGATAGCTAGGACTAGTTAGTGGTTCGATCCGGGTATTAGTGCGCGGCGGTTTGCCAGTTCAAGTAAAATTTAAAATTTATCACCGCTTCCGCATTTGGCCGTCGGATTGACGGCCGGGGCGCCGCCGTGCACTTACAAATACGTGTTGCTTGTCAGGCGTATACAGATTCCCACTGCCTAGGGTAGATTGGAGTTTATTGATTGTGGGGATCCAAATCTCCGGTAGCCGTGGACTAAGCTGCCGTTAATTACCCCTCGCTTTTGGAGCGAGGAAAACCTCCGATTGATGGGTAAAACTGATCATGCGGACTCAATGTGCAGTGTGTGTTGTGTTTTGAAGGAGGCCTTGGACGCCTTGGAGGCCTCGCAGAGTTTATGGGGTCCCGCTAACTGGATAGCGAACTGGGGGTCAAGGGGGCTAGCAGCCCCTTTACAGGGTGTGGGGCAGTACCTCATTAGAAATTTTTTTTAATGGGGGATGTGTTTTGAGTGTGGTGCATGTGGAAAAAAGAGGGGTGAGGAGCGGCCTAAGAACGCATGAGACAACACGTGACCGCTGGATGCCAGCAGTTCACGCGTGCGGACGCAGGGCTCCAGCGGGTCACGCGCCGGCGAGCGGGCGCTGGAAACACCAATGGAAAAAGAGGCTTATCCCCTGAGTTAGGAGTTGAACTCCCGAAGGGCTTTGGAGTTAAACTCCTGAACAGGAATTGGGTGTAGATTTGGAGTTAAGCTCCCAAAAGATCTGAATTTAGAGTTGAACTCCTTTGAGAATTTGGATCTTGGAGTTGAACTCCTCAAAGATCTTCGAGGATAATCAAAGAAGATCTTTCCTTCTCCTTTGAGCCTTGGATCTTCCCAAAGTGGGATTTTTGAGGCGGGTCTTCCTCCTCCTCTCTTTTTACTGAATCTTGGAGGAAAGGGGAGGTGAAATTAAAAATCCCATTTTTAGGGATTTTATGGGAGATCTGAACTCCCCTTTAAGGGTTTTATAGTGAAACTTTATTTAGTTTTGAGAAAAGAGAGCTAAGCTCTTGATTTAATTGGAAATGAAAAGAAAGAAGGAGAACTCGAGAGAAAGGAGATGGAGGCACAAACCCTAGAATTTTTGAGAGAATGAAAAGTTTTTCTTGATTTTCTCATCATGTTTGCCTTTTATAGGCTACACACTTTACATATAGTCTCTTGGGCTTTCCATATGGCACGTATGCCACCCCATGCCTTATGTGCTTATTTTTTTGCATATAAGCTATGGGGTTTACATAATTTTGACTTTTTACCCATTTTTTCATATATTTATTTCTAAAAATTTGCATTTAAACTAATTTATTACCTCCTTTTTGGCATGGAGCCGACCCCTTCCATGCTCGGTCTTGACTTAGGCTTGGGCCCACCTGCTTGAGCTCGGGTCCACTTGGCTGGGGGTTAACTGACTTTGGCTTGGTCAACCAGGGTGTAATTTTTTACCCCAACAAAGTGTCCGCCATCAATAAATGCACACCGCGTGTATAGGTTGCGTGCATGAAATTGATGGATCATGTTCTATATGAAGATTGATTTGGTTTGGTTCCCTGTGGAGGGTCAATACTGCCCTTTTAGCGACGTAGACGGTCGGTACTGCCCTTTTAGCAACTTGGACGGTCGGTGCTGCCTTTTTAGCGACGTAGACAGTTCGTACTGCCATTTTAGCGACGTGGATGGTCAATGCTACCATTTTGCGACTTGAACAGTCGATACTTGATTTGACTTGCTCTGCTTCTAGCGGTGTCAGGGTTTGGATTTGACTTGCTCTGCTTTCTGTGGTGTCGGGGTTTGGATTTGACTTGCTCCGCTTCTTGTGGTGTTAGGGTTGATTTGTTTCCAAAGTAGAGCTTGATTCCACCGAGAAGGTTATTGGTTGAGTTGTTTGATTTGAATTGTTTTGGGAGTTCCCTACCCGTCCAACGGAACTTTTGAGCTTGGAAGCGCTACCGGGTGGGACATTGATTTGATCTGTTTGATTTCTGACTTATTTGGCGGGACTTTTGAATTTGAGAGGAATTTGGAATTTGTTTAGCATCAACATTGCTGCACTGGAATAATACCAGGAGCAACTCATCATTTGTCCCGGGAGGACTTAGGATTTGGTTTTTGGGTCGGCATCAGCACTGCTAACACCGAAGCTTAGTGCTAGGAGCGATTCATCATTTGCCTTTGGAAAAACCTGGGGTTTGAGTTTTAGGTCTGCATTAGCACCGCTAACACTGGAGTGTAATGCCATGAGCTACTTATCATTTGCCTTTAGGAAAATCTGGGGTTTGAGTTTTAGGTCGGTATCAGCACCGCTAATACTGAAGCGTGGTGCCAGGAGCGACTCATCATTTGCCGTTGCCCATTGGGGAGCGATTACTTAGGAGACAGATTTAGATCTATATCACCTAAGCTTTTTCAAATTTATGAGCCGTAAGGGTCTCATAAAAGTATTTTCTCCCTACAAATCGAGAGAATCTCGCAGGTGTATGTTCTCCTTAGGAATCGTGAGGATTTCTAAGTGTGTTGCTTCTTTGTGAGTCGTAAGGATCTCACAAAGGGATTTTCTCCTCATAAGGTCGAGAAAACTTTGTGAGTGTATTTCATCTCTTTTCATGAGTTTATGCCCTTTCGGGTTTTCACAAACTCGCCGGCAGTCCTGCTGTTTTTACTCATGGAGCCCTTTTGGGTTTTTATCCATGCCTGTTTTGCTTGTGGACATACCTTTTTTCTTCTTTTCTTTCTTTCTCTCTTTTTTGAATGCTTCATCGTCGGCAGTCCTTCTTGTGGACTTCAGATGTAGTCTCGCCAGTAGGACTTGGGAGAGATAGGGGTCATTTGCGCCCGTGGATTATATACGGTTTTATAGGATGTATGATCCAGACTGTAGGGCCGGTGTGCTCAATTCGTCTGCGACTTGGAACATTCATGCATGGTATTTCTTGAGATATCAGTCATTGATAGGTGGCATGGGCCTTTCTCCTTCGGCACTTATTAGTTGGTGGGATCCTCCGTTGAACACTTTATCGATGACGTATGACCCTTCCCAATTTGGCTCGAATTTTCCTTTGGCATGTCGATTGAGGATGATCGGTCTTTTGAGGACCAACACCAATTCGCCTTTCCTGAAAGTATGGAGATGGGTCATCTTGTCATGGGTCCGTGACATTTGGGCTCGGTACAGCTCCAAATTTTGCTGTACTGCGAGCCTCTTTTCTTCGAGAGAATCGAGCTCTTCGAGCCGAAAGATGACGTTTTCCTCCTCCGTCTACTCATGCTGGATGGCCATTCTTAGGTTTGGAACTTCGATTTCGAGGGGGGAAATTGCCTCCACTCCGAAGAGTAATGAGTATGGAGTGGACTGAGTTGGAGTGCAGTGCGTGGTACGATATGCCCAAAACACCTCGTGAAGCTTGAGATTCTAGTCTCTCATGTTGGCTGAAGCATTTTTCCATATAAGCTTGCATAGAGTTTTATCGAAGGCTTCGGCTAGCACATTGACTCTTGGATTATAGATGGAAGAATATCTCCAGTCCATCTTATGCTGAATAGCGTACCTTGAGACTTTGAAGCTCTTGAAAGAAGCCCCGTTGTCAAAAATGATTCTTTTAGGTGTATCGAAACGGTATAGAATATTATACCGGAAGAACGTCAGAATATCTTCTGTCTTAGCTTCTTTTAGGGGGAAAGCTTCAGCCCATCTGGGGAAGTAGTCAGTTGCGGCCAATATGAACCGGTGTCCTTTGGATGACAGAGGATCAATTGGACCAACCATGTCAGTGCCCCAAACTTCGAAGGGCCATGACGCCACCGTAGGATGCAGCGAATTGGGATGCTTGTGAATGAAGTCACCATGAATTTGGCAGAGATGACACCTCTTCGCATGCTCTTCGCTATCCCTTATCATGGTAGGCCAGTAATACCCAAGCCGTTTAATTTGAAGCCGCATTTTGGAGCCAGATTTGTGAGCTTCGCACATGCCCGAGTGAACTTTTTTCACGACTTTCTGGGCTTCGGCCGATGACAGACACCTGAGTCAGAGTTGGTCATATGATCTGCGGTATAGCGTATTATTTAAAAACACGTATCGGAGAGTTCTCTTCTTCAGCTAAACCCTCATAGATTTTTCATCGGACAGCTTGTCGTATCGGAGGTACTCTATGAAGGGTTCTCTCTAATCGGGCTCATCTTGAATGATCAGAGATTCTTCGGCAGGATTGTTATCTTATTCTACGCTTTCTTCTTCACGCAAAGAGACCGGGGGCAGAATTTGCCTGCTTCTGACTGTTATCAGAATTTCATCCATATCGAGATCAGCTAACTCCTTGGCTAAGCGGGCGAGTACGTCGGCTTTTCCGTTCAACGCCCTAGGAACTCTCATCAGTTCAATGTGGCTAAACTGTTTCATGAGTTTCACCATCCGGTTTCTGTATCGAGCTAACTCGGGCTTATATATCTTGTAATCGCCTCTCACTTGGTTGACGTCAAGCTGGGAGTCACCGTAAACCCGTAGCCAAATGATTTCCATTTCTATGGCGAGCTCCAGACCAGCTATTAGAGCTTCGTACTCAGCTTCGTTATTTGTGCGAGGCTCAGTGAGAGAAAAAGAACGTCGTAGGGTTCCTCCCGATGGCATGTAAACACCAATCCTATCCCGCTTTTATCTCCGAGATACTTGATTTGCTGGAGGTCCTTATTGATGAGGCTCCATCGAAGTAGAGCTCCCAGTATGGATCGTTATCCTCGAGGTGCAGCACTTGTTCGTCAGGTAACTCACAATTTAGCGGTGACTCTTCTGGTATGGGATGAGCCGCGAGGAAGTAAGCGAGCGCTTGCCCTTTTACTGCTTTCTAAGGAGTATAGACTATGTCGAACTCAAGCAGCATGACAGCCCATCTTGCCATTCTGCCGGCTAGGCTTGCCTTGGTCATTAAGTATTTAAGCGGGTCGACTTTGGAGATCATCATAACCCGATGAGCGAGCGGATAGTGCCTCAGCTTCTTCACAGTGAATATCAGAGCCAGGCATTGCTTTTCGATCGGGGAATAGTTGTGTTTCGCCCCGACTAAAGTTCGACTGAAGTAGTAGATGGCATTTTCTTTTCCCTCCTCGTTGTTCTGAGCAAGAAGTGCACCGAGTGACTCATCTATCGCAGAAGTATAGAGAATCAATGGTTTATTTGGAATGGGAGTAGCAAGCACTGGAGGGTGCAACGGATATTGTTTAATGCTTTCGAACGCTTCTTGACATTCGATGTCCCAGACAAAAGGAGCTCCTTTATTCATGAGCTTTGAGAAGGGCCTACATCTTCCCGATAGGTTCAAAATGAACCTCCGTATGTATGCGAGCTTGCCTTGAAAGGATGTTAGCTGCGTCAGATTCTTCAGAGGAGGTATCTCCATGATGGCCTTTATCTTCGACAGGTTAACTTCAATCCCTCGATGTTGGACAATGAAGCCCAAGGATTTTCCCGACGACACGCCAAAAGCGTACTTCAAAGGATTCATCTTCAGATCGTGTTCTCTCAGTCGGGTGAAAACGGTCCTGAGATCTCGGATGTGATCGGCCTTGGTTTTAGTCTTGACGACCAAATCATCAACATAACATTCGACGACTTAATGAATTAAGTCATCAAAGATTTTAGTCATTACCCTTTGATATTTGGCACCCGCATTCTTTAGTCCGAACGACATCACCTTGTAGCAGTATATCCCGATTGGGGTTCGAAATGCTATGTGTTTCTCATCCTTGGGCGACACCTTGATCTGATTATATCCAGACGAACCATCCATGAAGGTGAACAGCTCATAATTTGAGGAATCGTCGACCATCATTTCCATGACCGGTAGCGGGAAGTCGTCTTTAGGACATGCCTTTGAGGTCTCTGAAATCGATGCAAACTCGGATCTGCCCATTTTTCTTTTTCACTAGGATGATGCATGCGATCCAATATGCATATTTCTCTTCTCTGATGAAGCCAGTATCGATAAGTTTCTTAGTTTCCTCGATGACCTTTTCTTCTAGCTCCCTTCTCATTCTTCGAGGAGCTTGTTTGACTGGTTTGACATCAGGAGAAAGAGTCAGCTTATACACGGCCACTTCAGGGGAGAGACCAGGCATTTCTTTATACGTCAAATCATGCTGCAGGGCGATTATCCGCTCTTTCATTTCCTCTAATAACTGTGAGCTGATATAGGTTTGTAACGTCCTAAAATGTGGTTAGAGTTAATTATACATTAATTAAGCGATATAACATGGGTTTTCAATAAAGCTTAATTAGTAATTATTTTCACATATTTTTATTTATTTATTTATTTTTTTTTTTTAAATATATGTGTGCACACACATATATGTTAATCTAGTTTTAGCAACATGTTAGTTTAGGTTAAAACACTTTTTGTGGCCATGACAACTTAACCATACTTATTTTTGCTTCTTAAATTATTTTAACTAATTAAATGGTTTTAAAAAATAAAAGAAAAAATGATGGGGGAACATTAAGTTGATGTGCATTTATGATGAGGAGAAAATGGTGCATGGCTATCGTGAGCCATCTCTTTCTTCATTTTTCTTTTTATCTTTTTCTTCTCTCTTCTTCTTCTTCTTCTTCTTCATTCCCTTCCCCTTTTCTCCACCTCCCCTCTTGCAAAATTTATCCCCTAACAAATAACCTCATAATCACAAAGCATCACAAATCCGCACAAATCATGGTTTAGTCTCTTCAAGAGTCATGAAACTTTGCATGTTTAAGGCCTTCTTCAAGTCATTGTGAGGTAATGATCAAACCCTTGAGCATGCTTTATTAAACTCTTGTTTTAACAAACTTTTTTCTTAAAAACTCCTAATTTAAACTAAAGTTTTTATCTTGTGGAGTTTAAACTATTAAAGTGAAGTTTGAGGTGATTTTTAGGGTTATAAGATAATTCTTAGGTTAACTATGACCTAAGCTAGATTAGATAAGAGTACTTTTGTGCTAAACACCCTTATTTAAACACTAAGTTTTCACTAAACCATCCTAATGTCTTAGTTAGTGTCAAAACTTATAATTAGTTAATAGTTACGGTTTCAGATCAAATCTGCTATCAAACCAATGATCATAGAGATAAGTTGCGATTACTGGAAACTTGTTATAGGACCCTAAGTGCACCCTCGAAACCCGAGCCTAATCCCCTAAACTTTGGCCGCCGATTTATTAGTTTTGGCCGCAAATTTCGGCCCCTTTGGAGAGTTTGAGTGTGGGTTTTTGGCAGGGGCTCTCTAGGACTCCAATTAGATCTCTGGTGTGTGCAAAATTTTCTAATTTTGTATACACAAAAATCTGGGACCATTTTACCCTATTTTAGGCAATATGTTAACATGCGATACGAATATTCTGATTCTCATTTTAGTGTTTTGTGTGGTTAACGGCCTTTAGGGGTAGTCTTAGACATTGTTGCACACGTTTAACACGCTAAGTTCACACGTGTTAACTTGTGAGAGTTAGTTCGTTCGTGTAGTATATGTTTATGTGTCATATCGAAATTATAGCCTCATATGTTAAGGTTTTTGTTCGATACTAGGATCGGTTGCGGAGACTACGGATGCGGCAAGGAAAGAGAAGGAGGTGATCGGATTCGAGTAGCTCGAGGCCATTCCGGTGAGTAGATTTAATATCTATGGGGGAATCGTATGGATGGCGTTAAGCATCCGATGCCTAGATTCTAGTTATAAATCTTATATTTATATGCATATACATTCATATTTAATGCATGTGCATTATAATGTGTATCCTATTACTTGCTACGCATTGATATATCCTTGTTAGGACACTTGCACCATTACCAATAGTTCATGTCGCACGTACACTAACTCATATGTAAACACACACCATTGGTAATTGCCATGCCACGTACACAATAGAACTTACCACGATATCCTACATTGTACATCTTATTTAGTAGTTAGATTTTCGTTCATTTGTACTAATATGCATCATGTCAATATCACGTACATTACCATTATCACCATATTCTTATATGATGTTTCGTGAGATTTCGGTTTTCGTGAAATTTGAGAGACCGCCAAACACACTTTCAAAACTTTGATTTATTTTAAAATGCGGTTTTCTTTTGATATGATATTTTGTGTCCACCATGAGTTTTTCGGTTCTGAGTGATGAGTATACCTGATTCGAGGAGTGAGGAGGGACCGTCTGCGGGTACAAGGTGGACCCGGTACGTTACCCCGGGGCAAGAAGATCGTATAGAAAGGCGTTGAGCCCGGCAGGGGAACACTACCTACCAGTGATAGTATGGAAACTCGACGTATATCCGGAAGATACAGACCGGAGTTATATGATCAGATGACTATGAGAGCTGATCAGAGTGACGGCGCCTGAGATATTGGATTTTCGAGTGTCGATACTTAACACCGGTTTTATGATGATTTATTGATGGTACCTCTGTTTTTACCATATTAAACTTACTATGACATGTTCAGTTTCATGCAGTTGTTACACCCCTGATATTATACTTTGCTCATTTATTTATGCTGCAACCATACTGTTATATATCATCATAACCTCATATTTAGGATTTGTCGCTGCTACGTTCATTCTTGCGATTACCACGCATGATGTTATTTATTACTTACGAGCTGGCAACTCACCCCCGTTGTGCCACAGTGTCTTGAAGGGACGATCCTTCAGCGTAGTCGTGGCGGGGCATACCTCTTTTGCTGGTGCTACTACCGCCGTTACTTTTGGACGTGATATTTTGTAGATGGGTTGCGAGTATTCTTTTGCCTTCTACCTTATACTCTTTTCATTGTATCTAGTATACTCCATCTACCACATATATATATTGACTTAGAGACGAGACTGAGAGATTGTATTATATTGATTCTGGGTGTCGTGCTTATGTGAGCCGACTTTTGTTTTTATTTTGTGGTTGTTGTTTTCATCTCTTATTTGCTTATTCTTTGCCTATGTCTTCGTATATTTTTCTATGTGATTGTGTTCCACCAAAAAGGCATTGAGATTTCTCCCATGTGGGGATGCTTATGTATATTCTTGTTTATGTATCGGTTTGGGATCAGATTTTACAAAGGAGATGCTGCCAAAAATTTTAACAACTCGATATTAAAAAGGCTTTGATATAACTCTTCTGCTTTTAAAGTTGATACTTTAAACAAAGATTTTACCACTCTACCTTTATTCATGGTTTAGATTCTGGGTTTTGGCTTACTTGAATTACGTCACGTCTTTAGACGTTGCATGATTTAAGTGCCAATCACTTTTCTCATTTGGATCGTGACAAGGTCGGTCTTGAATTATCGAGCATTCCTAAATCAATCTCGGTTTGCTCGTCGAAGATTGCTTGTACTCCATCTTCGAGCTCTCGAGGGGCTTCTTCTGGCTCGGCTAGCTCGTCGTCATCATTTGATCTTTCGCTGGCTTCACCAACATGGATCATGTAGCATGCTTTGGTATCAGGTTGAATGAAACCTATGTCCCGTCTATCTGAAATTCGTCCATTGATGAGTGCTCGGACCTGAGGCGGATGCCACATCTCTTCATAAAACTTCACTTCGGAGTCCGTTTGATATAACCGACATCTACACTTTTTAAAATATTACCGCATTTCGGGCGTGTAATATATAAGATTGAGAATGGCTCTTATGCCTCTCTCATAGGAAAGGCACGTAACAGACAAATCGTCCGAGTGCACGACAAGATTTGACCCATAAAACAAGATGCCCTTCAGTCCACACTTTCTTCTGGGAACGTAGAAGGTTTTCAACTGGTCTACGGTGGAGACTGACAATGCTTCGAGCTCTTTACACATATGCTCCGACATCCTTCTGATGGCTAGGGACCCTTCTATAATTTTGAAGGTCTCTCTTAACTTTGCTTTTTGTATGAGAGCCCAATCTGCACAGCTGTTGCAAGACGGGTTATCTTTCTCTGATTCTTCAGTGTCGCTGTTTAAACGAGGGTGAATTTTGCTGCCGGATGGGCCTTCAATATCAGATTCGTCCGTATCGCTACCGAAATGAGAGAGAGTTTTTAGGAAGGACAGACTTCAAGCGTCGGACTCATCAGTGTCACTGTCGAAACGCGGACGCACCTGGGAGTTTTTGCTTTTTAAAGTAACAGTCGGCTCAGATTTGCCTTTGAGTTTCAGGGCTACTCTGTCCTCGGTCAATTGTGGCTTAGCATTTTGGGAGTTGACAAAGTACCGAGAATCTTCATATCGGACTTCATGCACACCAAACGACTAGATGTCTCCGTCAATGCGTCTTTCTTCGCCATTTTTAATATACTTCATGCATTGATGGAAAGTTGACGGAACGGTGCCGTAATCATGGAGCCACGGTCGTCCCAAGAGAATTTTATAAGACGTGTCGGCGTCGATCACATATATCTTGGCTTCGGTTTGTATGTTCCCGAACCTGATCGGCAGAGCTATGGATCCTAGAACTTGCTGGCAATTTTGATTGAAGCCTTGAATGACAATCCTTTCCCTTGACAGGTGTCGGACGTCCATTGAAAAACTCTTTAGAGTTCGCAAGTTCATGATGTTCACTGAGGACCCTGGATCAATCAATATGTGATTAATCCGATCTCCGTCGAGGTACCCGGTCACGTAATGTGGCCGGTTATGCTCAGACGTTCCCGGTAACAGGTCTTCATCTTTAAATATGACCGCGGCTGTATACAGAGTGTACTGCGTCTCTTTCATATTAATTTCCGTGAAATGAAACAGATACCTCTCGGGGTTTTGTAGGGCATGAATGAGAACATCTCTGAGCTCGTTGGATAGGACCAGAGTATCATAGATGCTTGAGAGAGACGGAGGCTTCCTGAGATGAGCCAAGACGTTATAGTCTGTATAATGTTTTTCATCACCCTATTAAGTTGGGAATGTGTGCGCGTGTCAGGAGCATTACAGATTCCCTCTGCCTAGGGTAGACCAGGGTTTATTGGTTGTGGAGATCCGAATCTCCGGCAGCCGCGGACTAAGCTGCCATTAATTAACCCTTACCTTTGGAGCGAGGGAACCTCCGATTGACGAGTCAAACTGGTCATGCGAACTCAATGTGCAGTGTGCACGTGTCTTGAGGGGTTTTGGGTATATCGGGAGCCTCGCAGAGTTTACGGGGGTCCCGCTGCTTGGATAGCGGGCTGGGGGTCAAGAGGCTGGCAGCTCCCTTGTGGGGTGCGGGGGAGGTATTTTTAATGGGGAGCGTGAGAAAAAAAGAGGGGAGAGAAGCGTCCTAAGGATGCATGCGGGACGCATGGGCACTGGGCGCCCGTGGGTCACACACGAGGTGCGTGGGCATCGGTGCCTCACACGCTCGGCAGTGGGCACTGGGCACCAGTGCCTCACGCGCCCGACACGTGGGCACTGGGCGCCGACGCCCCACGTGCCCGACACATGGGCACAGGGCGCCAGCGGATCACGGCACGCGACCGCTGTAAACACCAGTGGAAGAAGGGGTTAAGCCTTTGGGTCTGGAGTTGAACTCCTGAACAGGAATTGGACGTGGATTTAGAGTTAAACTCCAAAAGATTTGGATTTGGAGTTAAACTCCTAAAAGATCTGGATTAGGAGTTAAACTCCTTTGAGGATTTGGGTCTTGGAGTTGAACTCCTCAAAGATCTTCGGAGGTGATCAAAGAGGACCCTTTTCTTCTTCCTTGAGTCCTGGATCTTCTCTTGAGCCTTAGATCTTACCAAAGTGGGATTTTTGGAGATGGGCCTCTTTCTTCCTCCTCTCTATTGGCTAAATCTTGGAAAAAAAGGGATGAGACTTAAAAATCTCCCCTTTTAGAGATTTGATGAGAGATTCGAGCTTCCCTTCGAGGGCTTTATGGTGAAAACTATTCCTTTTTATGAAAAGAAGAGCTAAACTCTTGATTTAATTCAAAAAAATGAAGAAGATTTAAAATCTTTGGGAAGAAGAAGGAGGCACAGAACCCTAAATTTTTAGGGGAATCAAAAAGTTATCTTTGATTTTTCCATCATGTTTTCCTTTATAGGCTACACACTTTACATATAGCCTCTTGGGTTTTTCTAAATGACACTTGTGCCTCCCCATTCCTCATGTGCTTATTTGTTTTTACACATAAGCCACTGGGTTTACAAAATTTTGGCCTTTTGCCTGTTTTCCATACATTTAATTCTAAAAAAATGTATTTAAATTAATTTATCGCCTTCTTTTGGCATGGAGCTAGCCCCTTCCATGCTTGGTATTGACTTGGACTTGGACCCGCTCGCTTGGGCTTTGGTCCACTTGGCTGGGGGTTGACTGACTTTGAGTTGGTCAACCGGGGTGTATTTTTTAACCTCAACAAAGTGCCTCCCATCAATAAATGCACACCGCGTGTATGAGTTGTGTGCATGAAATTGATGGATTTTGTTCTATATGGAGATTAATTTGATTTGGTTCCTTGTGGAAGGTCGATCTGCCCTTTTAGCGACGTGGACGGTCGGTGCTAGCCATTTTTGCCACTTGGACGGTCGGCGGTGCTCTTTTTGTGACTTGGACGGTCAGTGCTGCCCTTTTTGCGACTTGCTCTGCTTCTTGTGGTGTTAAGGTTGAAGTTGACTTGCTCCACCTTTTGCGGTGTCGGGATTTGATTTGACTTGCTCCGCTTTCTGCGGTATCGGGATTTGATTTAACTTGTTCCGCTTTCTATGGTGTCGGGATTTGATTTGACTTGCTATGCTTTCTGCGGTGTCGGGATTTGATTTATTTTGGGAGTTTGCTACCCGTCCAGCGGGACTTTTGAGCTTGGAAGCGCTTCCGGGTGGGACGTTGATTTGATCTGTTTGATTTCTGTCTTGTTTGACAGGAATTTTGAATTTGAGAGGAATTTTGAATTTGGATTTTATTTAGTGTAACAACTCCAATTTTAGTGTACATAAAATTCATTTAAAATTAATGTATACTTGGGGTATTTACATTTCCTGTGAGTACTATAAGTATTTGTTTTGCTTTTTAATAGCAAGAAAGAGCTTGTAGCTCACTGGTAAAGCCTTGCACTGCTGAGACAAAGCACCTGAGTTCAAATCCCATTAGCCACATTATTTTTTTATTAGTTTTATTTTAAATTTTTAGAAGCCCAAGAGTCTACACGTGCATAACTTGTAAAAACCAAAAGTCATATATAAAACAAACTGGCCCATGAGATAGACTAAACGTCGAGAGACACGTGGCCCTAAGACCCGGCCTGACTCGGCCGGATCGGGCCGGCGGCTCGGCTGACTCGGCCGGCGCCGCCGGATCAACTCGCGCCGACTCCGATTCTTCCTTCTTGACTCATGTGCCTTTTGGCCTCCCCATAACCCCTGTCATGTTTAATTTCCCTGTATTATTCCAGAGAAATTAAAAACCTAATTAAAATCTTTTTAATGCATAATTTTTAATGCAATTTCTATCAAACCCTAACCATAATCTTTTCCTATAAATACCACTCCATCTCACACACCCCTCACTCCAAATCTCTGTACAAAACTCTCAAGAAAATTCTAAGTTCAATAGCGTACAAGTGGAGTAGCGAAGGGCGAAGCTCCGATGAATTTCTGACGACGACCCTAGAAACTCCCAACGACGAAATGACGCACTGGCACCTCCTACCACTCCCGCTTTCTCTTCTCTAATCTAAAATCCAGTAAGTCCCTTCTCCCCCTTCTCTTTACTATTCTAAAAACTTAGAATTCTAAAACCCGACGGAAGCGAAGTTAATCCGACTTCCGATTCGTTTTTCTTTAAAAAGTTCCAATTTTCTTGAATGCAATAATACCAAACTTGCTCATCTTGACCATTAAACATTAACAAAATATATTGAACAAGTTTCATAGTAAAAGAATTTATATTGTAATTTTTATCGCATTTTTCAGAAAATCACCATATATTTTAGTTTTGACATAAATCATTCAAATTCCTTACTATACCTTTAGATAGTTCACGAGGTAATGACCTACCTCCTCACAACACGCATCTCTATCATAGCACGATATCTTTTGGGAATATAAAATACGGGAATACGAATTTACAATTAAATACCTTTAACTTATAAAAATCTTTTTCTACAAGATTGTGTATTTTAAACAAATCTTTGCAAAGCGCCGCTACAACCCATTTCGGGGAACCCGTTCGGGATGGTGCGGATTATCGCACATTCTCGGGCTTAGTAGTGCGATATGCAGACCTCCACAAGGAGCATACGGTCTCGAAAGATTTTAAAATACAAATATCTTAAGAAAATGAGATTTCTAGAAAAATAATAAATTATTTTATTTTATAAATACACACACACACATACATACATACATATATATATATATATATATCATCATCAAAATATCTATTTTTAATGTAGTATAAATATTCCAACTTTTCTAAATAAAAAAAGAATCATTTTACATGAAAACACCATGCAATTCCATACAAGTTCAATTTTACAATTAAATACCAAATATTATGAAATTAGGTTTTATTCACTAGAAATGTCACATATATAAAATCTACATCTATGAAAACTCTAAAGACGATAATTAAATACTTGAGGTGTATTTTGAAAATTATACAAAATTATTTTTACATAAAACCCTCTCAAGTTGTATAAATTACAATAAGGACCCTAGTAAATATAGGTTTAAGCGGGACCAGTCTCTTGAGCCTCAGGGAGCCGGAGATATGAGTGCTTGCCTATTTAAGGTAGACAACTTAACAAACGGTGTTATCAACACGGTAATTGTCTTTGAAAAAGACACAAATCCTGCCGTCCATGTGCAGCGGTTACCGATAACACCAAAACCTAATTCAGGATTTAATATTTTTTCTAATTGTCTGACTCAGACTGAGTCTCGATATAATCAATCTGACTTGAATGAGATTCAAATATAAAACCACATTACAATATGAATCTATGAATCCATATAATCAATCTGACTTGAATATGATTCAAGTATCAAACTACAATTCAATATGAATCCATGTATCCATATATTCAATCTGTTCAATCTATACAATCTACATAACTTGACTGAACCGAACCATGGATATATTCCATTTACATGATTATCCAGTAGCTCCATTTCCATTTATACGATATCATGGTTTCGGTAAGTCATCCATCTATACAATCTATAATACAATACAATACAATACAATACAATACCATCAATATAATCATTACTATCAATAAAATAAATACATGGGGTGTTAGGATAGTTCATGTGTGAATCCAACAGAATCTCAAGAGTCTCCCTACATCATGAATCCATGTCTACTAATACAAGCAAGCTATCATGAGGGCCCGTGTTTCCTTGCTCCTGGATTACAACTTGTTGAGTTTGGAATACTTCAACACTGGGCTGAAGCCCCGTTACTAACATTTGATTCGGGCATGTGGTTCCCTATCCCTGGTTTATAGCCTGTTGGGTTCGTGAACACTCTTGAGATTGGTTGACATTCACCTTTGAACTTACGTTAACAACAGCGTTAACACTAAATTCAAAATTATAACAATATAATACAACTTTAAAAGCTACACACACTCTCTCTCTCTGTCTATTTTACTTCTCTATTATCTTTGGGACTTACCGAGCGATTATTCGTTGACGACAATCCTTCTCTTTCTTATTTGGAATGTTATCAGGTGATTTGGACCTTCAGGAGATCGAGCCCACCAGCGAGGACTTGGATCAGCTAGCCTTCAACCCGGAGCTCTAGATACTTATACATTTCATTTCAGTACTTTCCATTCTGTTATGCCACTGTTTAGGCATTGTTTTCCATTCCATGTATTTAATTTTCAGATGTATTGTAAAAAGAATGTTAATAAATAAAGTTGTTGTTTCTTTTACATCTCATCTCTTGTGTATATTTCTTTTATATTGCTTAGATACGATTAGCGTGTTTACTTCTGAGTAAATACGTAGCGGGACCGTCGCACCCCCTTCGCCGTACACCGGGAAGCAGGGCGTGACATTTAGCATCCGCATTGTTGCGCTAGAATAATGCCAAGAGCAACTTATCATTTGCCCCGGAAAGACTTGGGATTTGGTTTTTGGGTTGGCATCAAAACCGCTAACACTGAAGCGTGGTGCCAGGAGCGACCCATCATTTGCCTTTGGGAAAACTTGGGGTTTGAGTTTTGGGTCGACATTAGCACCGCGAACACTGAAGCTTAATGCCAGGAGCGGCTCATCATTTGTCGTTGCCTGTTGGGGAGCGATGGCTTAGAAGACAGGTTTATATCTCTATCACTTAAGGCTTTTCAATTTTATACGCCGTAAGGGCCTCATAAAAGCATTTTCTCCCTACAAGTCGAAAGATGTATGTTCTCCTTAGGAATCGTAAGGATTCCTAAGTGTGTTGCTCATTTGTGAGTCGTAAGGATCCCACGCGGGGATTTTCTCCTCACAAGGTCAAGAGGACTTTGCGAGTGTATTTCATCT
The DNA here is from genome assembly GCA_030015575.1 of Agapanthus africanus. Taxonomy (NCBI): domain Eukaryota; kingdom Viridiplantae; phylum Streptophyta; class Magnoliopsida; order Asparagales; family Amaryllidaceae; genus Agapanthus; species Agapanthus africanus. The sequence goes on along the minus strand of JASDDO010000019.1, from coordinate 189,683,603 downwards.
CTTTTCACGAGTTTTCACCCTTTTGGTTTTTCACAAACTTGCCGGCAGTTCTGCTGTTTTTACTCACGGAGCCCTTTCGGGTTTTCATCCGTGCCCGTTTTGCTTGTGTACATACCATTTTTTCATCGCTGGTAGGATTTCAGATGTAATCTCACCGGTAGGACTTGGGAGAGATAGGGGTCATTTGCGCCCGTGGATTGAATACGATTTTATAGGATGTATGATCCAGACCGTAGGGCCAGTGTGCTCAATTCTTCTGACTTGGAGCATTCACGCGTATTATTTCTTGAGATATCGTCCATTAATGGGTGGCATGGGCCTTTCTCCCCGGCACTTATTAGTTTCTAGGATCTTCTATCGAACACTTTCTCGATGACGTAAGGTCTTTCCCAATTTTACTCGAATTTTCCCTTGGCATGTCGATTGGGAATGATCGGTCTCTTAAGGACCAACACCAATTTGCCTTTCTTGAAAGCATGGAGATGGGTCATCTTGTCATAGGCCCGTAACATTTGGACTCGGTACAGCTCCAGATTTTGTTGTACTGCGAGTCTTTTTTCTTCGAGAGCGTCGAGTTCTTCGAGCCAAAGGAGAACGTTTTCCTCCTCCGTCAACTCGTGCTGGACGGCCATTCTTAGGCTTGGAACTTCGACTTCGAAGGGGAGGATTACTTCCACTCCGAAGAGTAATGAGTATGGAGTGGACTGAGTCAGGGTGCAGTGCATGGTACGATATGCCCACAATGCCTCGTGGAGCTTGAGATTCCAGTCTCTCTTGTTGGCTAAAGAATTTTTCTTCAGGAGCTTGCATAGAGTTTTGTTGAAAGTTTCGGCTAACCCATTTTGCTCTTGGATTATAGATGGAAGAATATCTCCAGTCTATCTTGTATTGAATAGCAAACCTTAAGACTTTGAAGCCCTTGAAAGAAGGCCCGTTGTCATATATGATTCTTCTTGGTGTACCGAAGCGGTATAGAATATTATGCTGGAAGAATGTTAGAATATCATCCGTCTTGACTTCTTTTAACAGGACAGCTTCAGCCCATCTAGAGAAGTAGTTAGTTACGGACAATATGAACAGGTGGCCTTTGGATGACGGAGGATCAATTAGACAAACTATGCCGGTGTCCCAAACTTCAAAGAGCCATGACACCACCGTAGGATGCAGCGAGTTGGGATGCTTGTGAATGAAATCAATATGAATTTGGCAGAGATGACACCTCTTCGCATGCTATTCGCAATCCGTTATCATGGTAGGCCAATAATACCCAAGCCATTTAATTTGAAGCCGCGTTTTGGGGCCAGATTGGTGAGCTCCGCAGACGCCCGAGTGAACTTCTTTCATGACTTTTTGGGTTTCAGCCGATGACAAACACCTGAGCCAGAGTAGATCATATGATCTGCAGTATAACGTATTATTTATAAACACGTATCGAAGAGCTCTTTTCTTCAACTGAATCTTCGCAGATTTTTCTTCGGGCAGCTTGTTGTATCAGAGATACTCTATGAAGAGTTCTCTAATCGGGCTCGTCTTGAATGATCAGAGCTTCTTTGGTAGGATTGTTCTCTTATTCTATACTTTCTTCTTCACGCAAAGGGACTAGAGGTAGAATTTGCCGGCTTCTGACTGTTATTAGAATTTCATCCATATCGGGATCAGTTAGCTCTTTGGCTAAGCGAGCGAGTACGTCTGCTTTTCCGTTCAACGCCCTAGGAACTCTTATCAGTTCAATGTGGGTGAACTGTTTCATGAGTTCCACCACCCGGCTTTTGTATCTAGCTAACTCGAGCTTATATATCTTGTAGTCCCCGCTCACTTGGTTGATGACAAGCTGAGAGTCACCGTAAAACCGTAGCCGAAGGATTTCTATTTCTATGGCGAGTTCCAGACCAGCTATCAGAGCTTCGTACTCAACCTCGTTGTTTGTGCGAGACTCGGTAAGAGCGAAGGAACGTTGTAGGGTTCCTCCTGATGGCGTAACGAACACCAATCCTATCCCTGCTTTTATCTCTACAACGCCTGATTTGTTGGAGGTCCTTATTGATGAGGCTTCGTCGAAATAGAGCTCCCAACATGACTCGTCATTCTCGAGGTGCGGCACTTGTTTGTTGGGTAACTCGCAATTGAGCAGTGACCCTTTTGGTATGGGATGAGCAGCAAGGAAGTCGGCGAAGGCTTGCCCTTTTACTGCTTTCCGAGGAGTATAGATTATGTCAAATTCAAGGAGCATGACATCCCATCTTGTCATTCTACCGGCTAGGCTTGCTTTGGTGATTAAGTGTCTGAGCAGGTTGACTTTAGAGATCATCATAACCCGATGAGAAAGCAGATAGTGCCTCAACATCTTCACAGCGAATATCATAGCCATGCATTGCTTTTCGATCAGGGAATAGTTGTGTTCCGCCCCAACTAAAGTTCGAATGAGATATTAGAGGGAATTTACTTTTCTCTCCTCGTTGTTCTGGGCAAATAGCGCACCGAGTGACTCATATAGTGCGGCAGTATAGAGAATCAACGGTTTATTTGGAATAGGAGCAGTAAGCACTGGAGGGTGTAGCATGTACCGTTTGATACTTTCGAACGCTTCTTGACATTCGACATCCCAGACAAAAAGAGTTCCCTTCTTCATGAGCTTTGAGAAAGACTGACATCTTCCCGATAGGTTCGAGATGAACCTTCGTATGTAAGCGAGTTTGACTTGAAACGATCTTAGCTGCGTCAGATTCTTTGGAGGAGGCATCTCCATGATGGCCTTTATCTTTGATGGGTCAACTTCAATCCCCCGATGTCGAACTATGAAGCCCAAGAATTTTCCCAACGACACGCCAAAAGCGCACGTCAGAGGATTCATTTTCAGTTCGTGTTCCCTTAGTCGGGTGAAAACGGTCCTGAGATCTCGGATGTGATGGGCCTTGGTTTTAGACTTGACGACCAAATCATCAACATAATATTTGATGACTTTATAGATTAAGTCATCAAAGATTTTGGTCATTGCCCTTTGATATGTGGCGCCCGCATTCTTCGGTCCAAACGGCATCACCTAGTAGGAGTATATCCGATCGGGGTTTGAAATGCTGTGTGTTTCTTATCCTCAGGCCACATCTTGACCTGATTATATCTAGACGAGCCATCCATGAATGTGAACGGCTCGTAATTTGAGGTGTTGTCGGCCATCATTTCCATAACCGGTAGCAGAAAGTCGTCTTTAGGGCATGCCTTGTTGAGGTCCCTGAAATCGATGCAAACTCGGATCTGTCCATTTTTCTTTTTCACTGGGACGATGCGTGCGATCCAGTCCTCATATTTCTCTTCTCTGATAAATCCAGCATCGATAAATTTCTTAGTTTCCTCGATGACCTTTTCTTCTAACTCCCTTCTCATTTTTCGAGGGGCTTGTTTGACTGGCTTGGCATCGGGAGATATAGCCAGCTTATGTACGACCACTTCAGAAGAGAGACCAGGCATTTCTTTGTAAGTCCACGCGAAGCAGTCGACGAACTCATGTAGCAGGGCGATTATTTATTCTTTCATTTCCTCCGACAAGAGTGAGCTGATGTATGTCGGCCTTGGATTATCGGGCATTCCCAAATCAATCTCGATTAGCTCGTCGAAGGTTGCTTGTCCGCCATCTTCGAGCTCTTGAGGGGCTTCTTCTAGCTCGGCTAGCTCGTCTTGAGCATTTGATTTCCAGCTAGCTTCATCAACACGAATCATGTAGCATACTTTGACATCAGGATGAATGAAACTTATGCTCTGTCTATCTGGGATTCGTCCATCGATGAGTGCTCGGACCTGAGGCGGATGCCACAGCCCCTCATAAAACTTCGCTTCGGACTCCATTTGATATAACTGACATCCGCACTTTTTAAAATATTCCTGCATCTCGGACGCAAAATATCTGAGATTAAGGACAGCTCTTATGCCTCTCTCATAGGAAAGGCACGTGATAGACAAATCGTCCGGATGCAAGACAGGATTTGACCCATAAAACAGGATGCCCTTCTGTCCACTTTTCCTTCCGGGAACGTAGAAAGTTTGCAGTTGGTTCACGGTAAAGACCGACAAAGCAACTAGCTCCTTGCACATCTGTCTCGGTATCCTTGTGATAGCTAAGGACCCTTCTGTAATCTCGAAGGTTTCTCTTAATTTCACTTTTTACATGAGGGCCCAATCTGCATAGCTGTTGCAAGACGGGTTCTCTTCCTCCGACTCTTCAGTGCCGCTGCCGAAATGAGGGCGAATTTTTCTGCCGTATGGGCCTTCAGTATCAAACTCGTTCGTATCGCTACCAAAATGAGGGCGAATTTTACGAAAGGATGGACTTTCAGCGTCAAATTCATCAGTGTCACTGCCGAAACACGGACACACTTGGGGGTTTTTGCTTTTGAAAGTGATAGCCGGCATATATTTTCTTTTGAGTTTCGGAGCCATTCTATCTTTGGTCAGTCGTGGCTCAGTATTTTGGGGGTTCACGAAATACCGAAAATCTTCATATCGGACTTCATGCACACCGAACGGCTTGATGTCTCCGCCAATACGTCTTTCTTCACCATTTTTGGTATACTTCATGCATTTATGGAGAGTTGACGGAACGATACCGTAATCGTGAAGCCACAGCCGTCCCAGGAGGATTTTATAAGACGTGTCGGTGTTGATCACGTATATCTTGGCTTCGGTTTGTAGGTCCCCGAACCTGATCGGCAGAGCTATGGATCCCAGAACTTATTGGCAATTTTGATTGAAGCCTTGAGTAACAATCCTTTCCCTTGATAGGTGCCGGATGTCTATTGACAAACTCTATAGAGTCCGCAAGTTCATGATGTTCACTGAGGATCCCGGATCAATCAATATGCGATTAATCCGATCTCCGTCGCTATACCCGGTCACGTAAAGCGGCTGGTTATGCTCAGCTGTTCCCAGTAGCAGGTCTTCGTCCTTAAACGTAACCCGGAGCTATGTAGAGTGTACTGGGCTTCTTTCATATTAATTTCCGCAAAGTGATCCCGGTACCGCTCGGGGTTTTATAGAGCGTAAATGAGAACATCTCTAACCTCCTTAGATAGGACCAAGGCATCGTAGATGCTCGGGAGAGACGGAAGGTTCCGGAGATGGGCCAAGACATTATAGTCCACTGAGGAAGGACTCGAGTTTTCATGAGCCGGCTCTCCTCCATCTTCTTCATTAGCGACTTGCTTTTCCTTTCCTTTTAGGGCGTTGCCCTGATTTGGCGATATAGTTCTATCGCTTCTGAGCTGGATTTGGTTAGTCTTTGTAGCGAGCTCCTCGTCCTCTTCAGGAAAACATAGCTTTTCCTCAGAGTCGATACCAAGATGGACGACGTAGTAAGTCACTATAAGAATCTCATCATTGGAGTCTTCTTCTAGCTTCTCTAGAATCTCAGCCGCTTCCACGAAGAAGAACTCCTTCAATTGAATCAGAGTTCTTTTCTTTTGTTCATAGTCTTCGAGAGAATCAATGTACTTTTGAATGGTCAATCTCCCCGCGGACTCTTTTTCACGTCGAGCCACACTTTTCCTCTTCTTGAGCTTTTTGGATTTTGGGCCTGATTGAGCCGAATTGGCAGCTGGAATGGTAGGCTTCTTTTGCCCTTCCCAGTCAGTTCTGAGCTCTTTCTGAAGAAATTTTAACGTTTTCTATATTTTTTTGGATATGTGCATGCTCCATGGAGACTGCGGCGAGTCAGTTTCATTCCTCAGGGTAGCGGGTTCAGCTGTCTGCTCCGAGAAGGCTTCAGCTTATGTCTGTATAAAGTTGGTGGTTGCAGCTTGATTGTTCACAAACACACTCTTGGACAACTCGATTTCCCCAGTCTCGTACTGCTTCTCGACCCAGCTTTTGAAAATATAGCAATTCTCGATCGCATGGCTCACTACTCGGTGGTACGGGCAATATAGAAGATTGTCAGTCATTTTTTCTTCCTGAGGTCTTTTCGACTCTGGCAATTATAGACCATTGTTTAAGGCATCTTTGAACATCTTGCGGACCTTGTCCCTTCTGAAAGAGTAAACATTGTTTTTCTTCTCCTCTAGAGAAGGTCCTTCTCCTCCTAGCACTGGCTTTCGAGCCCGATCTGTTTTTGATCCGCCCGCCTTTCTCTTATCTTCACTGTTAGACGTATTGAAGGCATTGGTCTTGTTGGAGCTCCAACTTTTACGGTTTTCATCTTTTCTGCTCTTCCAAGACTTGTCATCCTGAGAGTCCGGGGTAGACTCTTGCTTCGAGCATTCCAACATTTGTACTCTCTTGGTCAGCTCTTGAAATGTCTTGAAGCCTGCTGTACATAAGAATGGGACCATCTAATTGCTGAGGTTCCCAATGAGAAGGCCGACGGACTGGTCCTGCTCCAGCGGTGGTTCGCACTTGACTGTGAGATTACGCCATCGGGCAATAAAGTCCGTGTTGCTTTTGTTCTTCCCCGGCTTGATCCTCACAAGGTCAGTAATGGAGATCTTATCACTAACACTCATGAAATTTTGCTGAAATAGAGACTTTATTTGGACAAAAGTGGTGACGAACCTGTCTGGTAAGCTCGTGTACCAGTCGAAAGCAACACCGGTCAGGCTGTTGACAAACTGACGAAGAAGGAGCTCATCATTGGCCCCTGTATTTCCGCACAACGCTTCAAAGTGGGCGACGTGCTGATTTGCGTTTCCCGTCCCGTCAAATCTTCCGAACTTAGGAATGACATAACCGTTCGGAAACTCGATTAGATCGTATTGTGCAGGATATGGCCGCCTACTACTGCCAATTTCTTTATGAGGTTCGGCTTCAACCACTAATGTTTTAATCTTGCTGGTGACCAAATCCATTATCCGAGCTTGTGTTAGCAGGATGGTGCCATTGGGAGCTAAGGCGTCCCCAGAAGTGGAATGTGGTCGGCTTTCGTGCGACACGCCTAAAATTGGACCTAAAGGTGTAGGCATCGTTTGCTTCGGGTCGTTGTCGCCTGGCTCATAAGTAGAGACATGTGCTTGATTGGAAGGCGCACGAGCAATTTGAGCCGTGGGTTGCATCACAACATTCATCAGGTCATCAATTTTTGAGTAGAGCTTGACTAATTCTTTATCTTTTCTCCTAAGCTGCTTTCGAAGCTCTTGAAGCTGCTCTTACTCTACGGTCCTGGGGCGGAAAGTTGGCCCTTCCTCGTTGTCTGAGCTTGATTCCATATGGACTGAGGGGTCCTTCTGCCTATCGGCCTCATCAAGAGGGTTTTCATCATCCAGCGGAGGTGGCTGATCTTGGAAAACGACAACCACATTCAAACCAGATTGGGTTTGGGATGTGGTGGCCCTATCCTTGATTTGCTGTGCATGTTGTCGCTGGGACGCGCGCCCGCCATATAAACCGTGTGGATAGTACATCTGGCCATCTTTTCACCACCGGCAGCTGACTTCGCAGACGGTTGTCGTGGTCTTTCTGTTTCGGAATAGATAATCAATTGAAGACGGCTGGCCCAACCGGGTTCTTGAGTGCGGCCGGTGCTTCTTTTCTGGCTTTGCCCCACTGCTTTCGCACGGTACAGAGCGCCTAATAGACTCTTGAAGAGACGGTATCATACTTTCTATGTGGGGCTGGGACACGTCTCTTTATAGCATCGTTCGGATTGATGTCTTCTTGATTCTAGCGGTCATGGCGTTTTTCTGAACTCACTTCAGAAATTCAAAAGAATTGCTGGCTTTTGTGGCCCACTCAGCTGTCGTTGCGGGGTAACCCTGTTCTTGGAACCTCACAAGATTCAACTTGGCCGGAGCCCTAGCTTTTTTGTTGGCTCTATATCTGAGCCGTTTCTGCCTTAATTTTTTCGTTTTGAGCACTTGGCAGGTTTCAGCCTTTCGAGAAGACGCCGTAGACCGATTGACAGAGAGTCCAGAAAATATTCCTACTCGCGCGATTGTCAAGGGCGTCTGAGCTTGCTGGAGATACTTTATGGCTCCATTGGCGTTGACGGCCTTGCCCCCAGTCGGAACGGTGGCGAGCCGTTCGAATACGGATTTACATTTGGGGTGGGACGCATTGGCGACCACAACGTTTGGCCTCCTGCCCCTTGAAGTTAGTTTGGCTGCTTGGTTTGCCGGAGCCTCCACCAGATGAGCGCTTCCAGCAGGGTAGATAATGACGGAACCAAATTGACGGGACGGTTCTTCCCATTACCGGCTGAGACTTGCAAGGAGAACTACGCGGGCATTGATCTTGACCATATAGGGAATCGGAGTGGCGTCAGAAACGAAGATTGTCTTGGGAGACATGATTGCTGAGTTCGAGATTGTGACTGAAAGCTGTTAACCTGTACACATAAAAAAATGACTTCAGTACAGACAATCGATATATATGTTGATTGAGTTCGCAAGAACGTTTAACCCGAAATATGGAAGGAGAGAAAAGTCCCACCAAGCGTGAAAAAATCTGTAAAGTGTTTTCATCACCCCATTGAGATGGGAATGTGCGCATATGTCAGGCGCATTACAGATTTCCCCTGCCTAGGGTAGGCCGGGGTTTATTGGTTGTAGGGATCCTAATCTCCGGCAACTATAGACTAAACTGTCGTTAATTACCCCTTACCTTTGGAGCGAGAGAACCTCCGATTGACGGGTCAAACTGGTCATGCGAACTTAATGTGTAGTGTGCGTGTATGTCTTGAGGGGTTTTGGGTATATCGGGGCCTCACAGAGTTTATGGGGGTCTTAGTACCCGGATAGCGGGCTGGGGGTCAAAGGGGCTAGCAGCCCCCTTGTGGGATGTGGGGGAGATATTTTTAATGGGGAAAGCGAGAAAAAAAGAAGGGTGGGAAGCGTCTTAAGGACGCGTGCGCCGGCACGTGGGCGTCGGGCGCCCGAGCCTGGGAGCCGGGGGCCCGGCGCTCGCGCGTCCGGTACGTAGACGCGAGGCGCCAGCGGGTCACGTGCGCGACACACAACTGTTGGAAACATCAGTGGAAGAAGGGGCTAAGCCCTTGGGTCTGGAGTTGAACTCCTAAACAGGAATTGGGCATGGATTTGAAGTTAAACTCCAAAAGATCTGGATTAGGATTTAACTCCTTTGAGAATTTGGGTCTTAGAATTGAACTCCTCAAAGATCTTCGAAAATGTTCAAAAGGGACCCATTTCTTCTCCCTTGAGCTCTGGATCTTCTCTTGAACCTTAGATCTTCCTAAATTGGGATTTTTTGAGATAGGTCTCCTTCTTTCTCCTTTCTGTTGGCTGGATCTTAGAGAAAAGAGGATGCGACTTAAAAATCTCTCTTCTTAGAGATTTGATGGGAGATTCGGGCTCCCTTTCAAGGGTTTTATGGTGAAAACTATTCCTTTTAGGGAAAAAAGAGTTAAACTCTTGATTTAATTTTAAAAAAGAAAGAAGGTTTAGAACCTTGAGGAAGAGAAGGAGGCACTAAACCTTAATTTTTGAGGGGAATCAAAATGTTGTCTTTGATTTTTCTATCATGTTTGTCTTTATAGGCTACACACTTTACATATAGCCCCTTGGGTTTTTCTAAATGGCAATTGTGCCTCCTCATGCCTCATGTGCTTATTTTTTTTGCACATAAGCCATGGGATTTATAAAATTTTGACATTTTGCCCATTTTCCATACATTTAATTCTATAAAACAATGTGTTTAAACTAATTTATCGCTATCTTTTGGCATGTAGCTGGGCCCTCCCATGCTTGGTCTTGACTTGGACTTGGGCCTGCTCGCTTGGGCTACGGCCCACTTGGCTGGGGGTTGACTGACTTTGACTTGGTCAACCGGGGTGTAATTTTTGACCCTAACATAGTCCACTGGGAAAGGACTCGAGTCTTCATGAGCAATCTCTCCGCCATTTTCTTCATTAGCGACTTGTTTTTTCTTCCCTTTTGGGGCGTTGCCTTAATTTGGCGGTAAAGCCTTGCCGTTTCTGAGCTGAATTTGGTTGGCCTTTGTGGCGAGCTCCCCGTCCTCTTAAGAAAAACAAAGTTCTTCCTCAAAGTCACTACCAAGGTGGATAACGTAGTAGGTCACAACAAGGACCTCATCATTTGAGTCTTCTTCCAGCTCTTCCAGAATCTCAGCTGCTTCTATTGGGAAGAACTCCTTCAATTGAATTAGAGTTCTTTTCTTTTGCTTATAGTTTTTGAGAGAATCGATATATTTTTGAATGGTCGATCTCCCCACCTTCTCCCTTTCGCTTCGAGCCGCACCTTTCCTTTTCTTCTTCTTTAGCTTCTTGGATTTTAAGCCCGATTGAACCGAATTGGTAGCTAGAATGGTGGGCTCCTTCTGCCCCTCCCATTCCGCTCTAGGCTCTTTCTGAAGTAGCTTTAGTATCTTCTTCGTCTTATTAGATATGTGCATACTCTACGGAGGCTGCGGCGAGTCAAATTCATTTCTCGGGGCAGCGGATTCAGTCGTATGCTCCCAGAAGGCTTCAGCTTCTGTCTGTATAAAGTTGGTGGTTGCAGCATGATTGTTCACCAATACACTCTTGGACAGCTCGATCTCTCCGGTCTTGTATTGCTTTTCGACCCAGTCTTTGAAAATGTAGCAATCCTCGATCGCGTGGCTCACTGCTCTGTGATACGGGCAATACAGGGGATTGTCGGTAATTTTTGCTTCGTGAGGTCTCTTCGACTCTGGCAATTGTAGATCGTTGTTCAGGGCATCCTTGAATATCTTGCAGACCTTGTCTCTCCTGAAAGAGTAAACCTTGTTCTTCTTCTCCTCTAGAGAATGCCCTTCTCCTCCTAGCACTGGTTTTCGAGCGCGGTCTGTTTTTGATTCGCCCACCTTTCTCTTTACTTCACTGTCAGACGCATTGAAGGCGTTGGTCTTGTTGGAGCTCCCACTTTTACGGTTGTCGTCTTTTCTGCTCTTCCAAGACTTGTCACCTTGAGAGTCCGGGGTAGACTCTTGTTTCGAGCGTTCCAACATTTGTACTCTCTTGGTCAGCTCTTGAAACATCTGAAGGCTTGTTGTACATAAGAATGAGATCATCCAATTGCTGAGGTTCCCAATGAGAAGGCTGACGGACCGGTCCTGTTCTAGCGGCGGTTCGCACTTGACCGCGAAATTACGCCATCGGACGATAAAATCTGTGTTGCTTTTGTTCTTCCCCGGCTTGATCCTCACAAGGTCAGTAATGGAGATTTTATCACTGACACTCATGAAACTCCATTTAGGAAAAAGTAATGACGAACCCGTCTGGTATGCTCGCGTACTAGAGTCGAAAGCGACACCGGTCAGGCTGTTGATAGACTGACGAAGAAGTGCATCATTGCCCCTTGTATTTTTGCACGACGCTTTAAAATGGGCGACGTGCTGATTTGCGTTTCCCGTCTCGTCAAATCCTCTGAATTTAGGAATACGTAACCATTGGGGAACTCGATCGGATCGTACTGTGCGGGATATGGCCGCCCACTACTACCAATTTCTTTCTGATTTTCGGTTTTGGCAGCCAATGTTTTAACCTTGCAGGTGACCAAATCCATTATCCGATCTTGTATTGGCGGGATGGTGCCATTTGGGGCCAAGGTGTCCCCAGAAGCGAAATGTGTCCGCTTTCGTGCGGATCGCCCAAACTTAGACCCAAGTGGACATGCATCGGTTGCTTTGGGTCATTATTGCTCGGCTCATGAGTAGAGACCTGCAAATGATTAGAAGGCGCTCGAGCAACTTGAACCGTGAGATGCATCACGACGTTTATCAGGTCATCAATTTTTTAGTAAAGCTTGGTGATCTCTTTATCTTTGCTCCTAAACTTTTTCGGAGCTCTTGAAGTGACTCCTGCTCTGCGGTCCTAGGGCGGAAAGTCGGCTCTTCCTCACTATCCGAGCTTGACTCCATTTGGACTGGGGGGGATTTCTGCCTGTCGGCCTCGTCAAGAGGATTTCCATCATCATGCGGAGGCTGATCTTGGAATGTGGCGACCACATTCAAGCCAGATTGGGCTTGAGATGTGGTGGCTCCATTCTTGCTTTTGCCGCGAAGGTTGTCGCTGGGAAGCGTGCCCGCCATGTAGACCGTGTGGATAACATGTCCGGCCGTCTTTTCATTATTGGCAGCTGACTTTGCGGATCGCTGTCGTGGCCCTTCTGTTTCGGGAATGAACAATCGATTGAAAACAGCTGGTCTGACTGGGTTCTTGAGTGATGCTGGCATTTCTATTTTGGCTTTGCTTCGCTACTTCAGTGCGACACGGAGCGCCTGATAGACCCTTGAAGAGACGGTGTCGTGTTTTCTATGTTGGGGCTGTGACACATCTCTTTGTAGTATCGTTTGGACTGTTGTCTTCTTGATTCTGGTGGTCATGACGTTTTTCTGAACCCACTTCAGGGGTTCGAAAGAGTTGCTGACTTTTACAGCCGATTCAGCGGTCGACGCAGGGTAACCCTACTCTTGGAACCTCATAAGATTCCACTTAGCCGAAGTCCTAGCCCTCTTGTTGGCTCAATACCTGAGCCGCTTCTGTCTCAACCTTTCTATTTTGACCACTTGGCAGGCTTCGGCCCTTCAGGAAGACGTCGTAGACCGATTGATAGTGAGTCCAGAGAAGACGCCTGCTCGCGCGATTGTCAAGGGCACCGTTTGGGCTCGCTGGAGATGCTTTGTGGCTCCATTGGTGTTGACGGCCTTGCCCCCAGTCGAAACAGTGGAGAGCCATTCGAATACGGATTTACATTTAAGGTAGGATGCTTTGGCGACCACAACGTTCGGCCTCCTGCCCCTTGAGGTCGATTTGGCCGCTTGGTTTGCCGGGACCTCCGCCAGATGAGCACTTCCAGCAGGGTAAATGATGACGAAACCAAATTGACGGGGTGGCTCCTCCCATTGTCGTCTGAGACTTGCAGGGAGAACCACACGAGTATTGATCTTGACCACGTAGGGAATCAGAGTCGCGTCAGAAACGAAGCTCGTCGGGGGAGAGATGATTGCTGAGTTCGAGATTGTGACTGAAAGCTGTTAACCTGTACACACAAAAAAAATTGACTTTAGTACAGGCAATCAATATATATGTTGATTGAGTTCGCATGAATGTTTAACCCGAAATATAGGAGGAGAAAAAGGGTGCCACCAGGCGTGCCAGAGTCTGTAGAGTATTTTTCGTCACCCCATTGAGATGGGAATACGCGTCGCTTGTCAGGCGTATACAGATTCCCCCTGCTTAGGGTAGGCTGGGGTTTATTGATTATGGGGATCCGAATCTCCGGCAGCCGCGAACTAAGCTGCCGTTAATTACCCCTCGCTTTTGGAGCGAGGGAAACCTCCGATTGATGGATAAAACTGGTGATGCGAACTCAATATGTAGTGTGTGTTGTGTTTTGAGTGTGGAGCGTGTGGAGCATGTGGGAAAAAGAGGGGTGAGGAGCGTCCTAAGGACGCACGGCGCACGGGCGCCGGGCGCCGGCAGGCCACGCGCGCGGAACGCAATCGCTGGAAACACCAACGGAAAAAGGGGCTTAGCCCCTGGGCTCGGAGTTGAACTCCTGAAGGGCTTTAGAGTTGAACTCCTGAACAGGAATTGGGTGTAGATTTGGAGTTAAACTCCCAAAAGATCTGGATTTAGAGTTAAACTCCTAAAAGATCTGGATTTGGAGTTAAACTTCTTTGAGAATTTGGATCTTGGAGTTGAACCCCTTAAAGATCTTCGGAGATAATCAAAGGGGACTCTTTTCTTCTCCTTTGAGCCTTGGATCTTCCCAAAATGGAATTTGGGAGGTGTGTCTTCTTCCTCCTCCTATCTTTTTGCTGGATTTTGAAGAAAAAGGGAGGTGAAATTAAAAATCTCCTTTTTAGGGATTTGATGGGAGACTTGAACTCCCCTTCGAGGGTATCATAGTGAAACTTTATTTAGTTTTGAGAAAAAGAGAGTTAAGCTCTTGATTTAATTGGAAATGAAAAGAAAAACGGAGAACTCAAGAGATAGGAGATGGAGGCACAAACCCTAGAAGTTTTGAGAGAATGAAAAGTTGTTCTTGATTTTCTCATCATGTTTGCCTTTTATAGGTTACACACTTTACATATAGCCTCTTAGGTTTTTCTATATGGCAGTTATGCCACCCCATAGTTTATGTGCTTATTTTTTCACATAAGCCATGGGGTTTACATAATTTTGGCTTTTTGCCCATTTTTTCATACATTTATTTCTAAAAATTTGCATTTAAACTAATTTATTGTCTCTTTTTTGGCATGGAGCCGGCTCCTTCCACGCTCGGTCTTGACTTGGGCTCGGGCACGCTTTCTTGGGCTCAGGCCTCCTTTCTTGGGCTCAGGCCCGCTTGGCTGGAGGTTGACTGACCTTGACTTGGTCATCCGGGGTGTAATTTTTGACCCCAACACCCGTCATCGTTGCAGTAAGCCAAACGTTTTAGCTGAGCTTTCATGCTTGGGTTTTGTGTGGTATCGTTGTGTTTTACCCGTCTCGGAGGCAAGTATTCATGCTTTTCTTTTAGATGATGCAACTTCTGCGATCTCTCAAATATATTCTTAACCAACATTGTTCGAATAAAACTGTGTTAGTACTCAATTTTTATATCGTTATAGTATAAACTCATATGCAGTAAAGTGATAAAAATAAATTAAGTATGGATCTGTAATGAAATTTAATTAAATATAAATAAAGTTCGAAAGCTGTTAATCTATCTTTTATATCTATATATATATATATATATATATATATATATATATATAGCCAGCCTGTGATTATTATATCCATATTAAGGTTAACGGTAAAGATAACATTTGAGACTTATATTAACTTGTACATCACTTACATGCGGTTACTTTTCCCTGATAACGATTACATTTGGCATGTCATGATTATTCATTACTCTAGTCCTTTTATTTAAGAACAAGATCTTTAATTAGAATACTGAATTGCGTGCCATGACACAACCTTTATGGTTTTTAAGTTCCTTTTCTCTACAACTATCATATTACAAGTTTCAATTTTGTCAGCGTTCTTAATTAGTGATTTAGTTATTACCATATTAGATACGAATACGCGGGGTGTTGAGCTAATTTGAGTGTGTGTTCGTTCAACAGGATCTCAAGAGTCCCATACCAGCAGCTCGTACTGGGCTATAAAGGTCGCATGTTATCACAGCTCGTATCGAGCTATATCGGTCGCATGTACATTCCACAGTTGGCCTCGTGTTTCCTAGCCCCTGAAGCCCTGCCCTTGGGTTAGGAATACTCCTGCGGAGATTGACGCACACACTCGAGCTCACGTTAGTATAGATTACCTTTTAGTGACCAACAGGATATGACTTGACCTGTTTATATGTCTGTTTTATATTATTACTATATCCATATGTATTTATAAACATACGCACACAGGCTTCACTGTACTTATATACTCATGTTATCATACTACATACACGCCCTTTTACGTTGAGTACTTGTTGAGATATTCTGACATCTCTGAGATTTGCCATCTCAGATTTAGAAACGGATTTTCAGGCTGAGCAGGATCGAAACGGCTATCAGGACTTTGCCAAAGATCAGTAGCCCGTAGGTTTATTTCTTTTCAGTTAGTATTTAGCATGTTCGTCCTTGTGGGACATTAGGCTTTATGTTTCTTTTCAGATTTTGTTTTAATTCGGACCTATTGTAACTTAACCTTATTTTTGCATCGATTATCTAGTGGACCTATTTTTAGCATTCCTTGTGGTTTAGTTGCACCATGATTATCAGTGTTATCTCTCTTGTTATTGGATATTATTTTTGACAGGTTAGCTAGACAGCCTTTACGTGACTATAGAAGGATCTTTTCTTACCGAAGGTAGTACGGCCGGCCTTCGTTAATCTCCGTATTTCGTATTTAGGGAAGCGGGACGTGACATTCCTAAAAAAGAAGGTGTTATGAATGTTAATGATTTTAGACCGTTTAGCCTGGTAAATTGTATTATGAAAATAGTTTGGAAACTGATGGCCACCAGACTAGCGGAACTCTTAAAATCCACGATCAAAGGATATCGGATCAGTTTCATCTATTTTAGATGGGATTGTTACGGCACAAGAGATAATACAGTCTTGAAAGCGTAGACACTTGAAAGGGTATATACTGAAGCCGGACTTTGAAAAGGCGCACGACAGGATAGACTGGAGATGTATTTTGAATATCCTAAACAAAAGAGGATTCGGGAAGAAATGGAGAGCTTGGATATCGGAGTGGTTGAAAATAGCAAAGATGGCGATTATAGTAAACGACACTGTGACTAGTCATTTTAAGTGTAAAAGAGGATTAAGACTGGGTGATTTTCTTTCACCTCTGGTCTTTACGTTAGTGGCTGATGGACTAAACAAAATGATTAAGGTGGCAAGAAGGACGGGTCTGATTGCTAGTTTGGGAAGTCCTAGAACGTCCGTTGTTAATCTGCAGTACGCAGACGATACTCTGTTATTCGGTGTCCGGGACAATGTTCAGGCACAGAGAATGAAAGATATACTCTGTCTTTCTGAGGAATGGTTGAGACTAAAGATTAATTACCATAAGAACTCTGTGACGATGCGACGATGCTAGGAGAGGGCGAAGAGGAACAACAGGATCTAGTGAATATTTTTGGATGCAACCTAGCAACATTCCCAATCAAATACCTGGGTCTTCCGTTGAGACCGGGTAAACTGAAAAATATTGATTGGATGCCCTTGATTGACAGACTAACTAAAAGGTTGGAAGGCTGGCAGGGCAAACTGTTATCTATTAGGGGAAGGGTGGCACTGCTAAATGCCGTCCTTACTGCCATTCCGCTGTATTACTTGGCGATACACGAGTTACCAATCAACATTGAGAAGTGATAAGATTCGAAGGAATTTCCTTTGGAAGGAGGAATAATGGTATTGATTACCCGCTGGTTAGATGGTCAGAAATTTGCAAATCGAAGGAGCCGGAAGGACTGAGAGTTATAAACTTGAGAGACATGAACTAAGCTTTACTTGCTAAATGGTGGTGGAAGCTTTATGATGACAATGGGTACAAATGGAAGAGGATCGTTAAGGTGAACTATTTGAGAAATAGACTTTTTAGGAGAAGATTAAAGAATGCGGCAACTTGCTCGGGCTTCTGAAAAGGAGTATGTAAAAGAAAAAGGATCTTCCTTTCAGGGGTAACGTTTACGGTGGGAGACGGAACAAGATTAGCTTTTGGAAAGATGTTTGGTGTGGAGATGTGGCACTGCATTTTTTATTCTTAAAAGTATATGGTCTGGCAAGGGACAGACAAGCAAGGGTGACGGATGTCTGGAATGGACGGGAGTGGCGACCTAAATACAGACGAACGCTTGTTGCTAAAGAACGGCAAGAAGCGAGGAATCTGATGTTGTTCTTAAACAACTGGCAACCCGACTTAAGAAAAGACCACTCAAGATGGTGGTGGGATAGAACTTCAAAGTTCTCCGTTAGGTCCCTGTACAAGATCCTCAACGGAAGGGGAAAACAGGAGGAAACATCCGACAAATCTGGAAGGCTAAAGTCCTTTGTAAAATAAAAGTTTTCAGCTGGCTTGTGTCGAAAAGGTAGGTGTTAACAAGAGACAATCTCATTAAACGGAAATGGTTGGGTCCATCATTTTGCGAGTTCTGCGAGTTAGCGGCAAAACTGGAGATCATTTTTTCTTCGAGCGTCCCTTTACTAAGGATGTGTGGTCCTATTTCTGCGCCCAGAATAATATTTCTTTGTTACCGACTTTGGTAACTGACGTGTGGGGAACTGGCGAATTAAATTAGGAGGGGGGATTAGAAGGGCTTGGGATATTATTATCATGGGTGTTACGTGGGGCATATGAAGAGAAAGAAACGAGAGAATTTTTAGGGGGAAATAAATTGTGCAAATAACGTTATATCGCATATTTCGTATATGGTGCTCAATTGATCAAAACTGCTTGCAGATAAGACAAAACTTAAAATCAGTAAGATGATACCGGAGACGCGGGACGATGACGAGGAGGATGGCAAGATTAGCGCGGAGGGGGACGTGGAGGAGGGGACATATGAGGATGCATGAGTGTCGGCCATGATGGAGGAGGGGGGGTGCTTGTTTCATTTTGGATGTGGTGTTCGTCGCTTGTGAGGCACTGGTTGTAAATTTATTTTGGCTTGTAAACCAAAGCCGTTTATATTTGCGGTGTATGGTTGTAGGTTTTTGTGTGTGCCTATTGGGGGAAGGGTTGTCATTAAAAACTTTTTAATGGAATTGGGTGGCTAATATATCCACCTTTATCTCAAAAAGACAATCATTTCATGGAAAGTTTGAGCATCAAATTTAACTAATTTTCTTGAGAATTGTACAGACTCGATATACCTCCAAAGAGCAATCATCAGGGCTTGAAATTCAATCCTCAATGTGTTATAGCTTTCTATGTTATCGCATGTTTCTGTTGAAATTTCCGATAACCTCTCTAATAACCCAGAACCAAAATCAGCTTTTGACTGTTTAACCACTCATAGTGATTATCTTTAAACTCAGACTGTATGTAAGCATAATTCATGATTTATCAACCATTAAATTAGTACAATTCAATTAAAGGAAACATAATTCACCAATACAGAGTAAAAGCTCAGTCAAATTCTTTCTGAGGCTGTAGTTAATCATTGAACTATCAGAAGCTCGATAGAAAAGAAACAAAAAACTTACATAGAATGTAAGAGGGCAGATAAAATGAAAGTATACAGTACATACCAAAATCACTTTTCCAAATTACCTCTGTAGGAAATTATTGGTGGCCGAAAGAAGACAAGACTTCTGTTATGCATATTTGGCTTTCAGATGCTTTACCCATAAAACTTTTTAAACTTGGAACATTGTCGAAAATATAGTCCCCAAGATTTTCTTGCTTTATAACATGGTCTGCATTACCAATAATCATGCTTCAGACTCCTTGAAGATCCCCACACATAGTGGACGTGTCGGAAACAAATTCAAAGGAGAGGGTAAACTTATTTCCAAATATCTTCTCTGCAGAACTAATAAGGATACGAGAAACATTGTCATCAGGAGAGCCTAAATATTGGAAACCGTCTTGAGGTACAGTGATATACGCAGGTTGTGCGGTTGCATCAAAAGGCGATTGCAAGAGTACATGGCCAGCTTTTTTTAAAATACTGGGGTCTCTCGCGAACCATCCTGGATAAAGATTTATCAACCACAGGAAGAATCGAATACCAATTCAAATTCTAACAAAATAAACCAGCTAAAGAAGTTTATCATACCTACAGTATCAAAGCTCTGCACAAAAGGAATGACATTGGCAGTAGATACAGATCCATGTGACGGCCTAAAACCAAATATTCCACAATATTCTGCAGGCACCCTTACACTTCCACCAGTATCAGTACATAAAGAACATGTCCACAAGTAAATATTAGACAAACATTTAAAGATATTCAAAGCTAATTTCTGAAAATCAGAAGGAAAGCAAAGGTTTAAGTAAGATAACAAAGCATTGCAGGTTTTGTTTTTAATAATCTAGAGCTCATTTCCCATTCCATTATCACGGCATGTGATTTTTGGATACCCTTTAGAACAATACTGATTATATTTGTTTTCGTGTCACAGCTAAAGTGTGGATACATAAGTTTTATCACATTATGAGTGCATCTGATCCATATATCAGATATGTCAGCAATTATGATATGCATTCAAGGGCTTTTTTGGAAACTCATATAGATTACTCCCCATTTCCGTAAAATGACAGGATTATTTTAATATCCTTCAGGTAAAAAGGTTATTTGAATATAGGCAAGTATTTATTATGTTAGCTATCACAAGGTGCAAGTTGCATATTATTAGCATTATGACATTTATATTGAAAAATCAGCAATCAAAACACCACCCAGGAACTGCCTGACCCTGTCAATGACCATGATCCCGGAGTAACATATGCTTCACTAGCCTTGAAACAACACATACCTAAAGAGAAATCAACAAGCTTTGCGGTAACTGCGACAGCAGATCCACTTGAAGATCCACCAGGTACCCGGCCTGGAGCACATGGATTAATGGGCGTTCCAAAATGCTTGTTTTCTCCATTTACACTGCCCCAGATTTATCGATAACCCGAATGCTCATTATATAAATATGAACAGGAAAATTTTACCTAATAAATTATGTTGATATACAATTCTAACCTACATGCCATCTCATCCATGATGGTTTTCCCGACACAAGTAGCCCCTCTGCTTCGATGAGTGCTGAAACAGCAGGAGCAGTGGATGTAGCTGCCGCATGAGTCCTTGCCCAATCCGGATTAGCAAAGCCGTTGACATTACCACTCACATCAAATCTGATAAACTAATGTTAGGGGCCAAAAACATATATATTGTTTCGCTTTAACAAACAAAAGAGCTGATTATCGAGTGAGTGAATTTTAGAAAGAAAGTCTTTATACATAAACAAGCGGAAAGCCCTGTTATGATTGTTAAATGGACAACTTTTTGAATTAGGCATTTTTAAAATAATAATTTTAAAAAATAGGCCACTTTCAAAAGTATTTTCAAAATTAGGACGCTTTTAGCCATGTAGGCGCCACGTCAGCGTCAGCTCAGTGCGCAGATGCTGACTTTTTTTTAAAAAAAATTACGGGCGCAGTTCATAACTGCGCCCCATGCAAAATATTTACATTTCTCTCCTCTCTCTCTCAGACTCGTCTCTCTCTTCTCTCGATCTCTCATCTCTCTCTCTCCTCTCTCTCTCTCTCTCGATAGGGCATACATTATTTGTATGGGCGCACTTTCAAAATGCGTCCATATATTTCAGCTAGGCCAAACCCACTGAAATGTATGGGCCCACTTTGGAAGTGCGCCCCATACATTTGTATGGGGCGCACTTCCAAAGTGCGTCCTATAAAAAAAAAGTCAGCGCCGACGCTGAGCTGAAGCTGGCGTGCCGTCCGGTGGCCAAAAGTGGCCTACGTTCGTAATATTTTTTGAAAGTGTCTCATTTTTATAAATATTTTTAAAAAATTGCCAAATGCAAAAAATTGTCCTTGTTAAATTAGAATTTGATCAAGGTTGCCTGCTATGCAAATAAATGGGCCGGCCCAGATTCTCTTGGTGGTATTGGACTGATCCACTCACCAAATGTTTACATTTATGCAAAGCAACATTCTTTTCTTTCTCAGGCCTACAACAAACGTATGAGAAATTACTGAAAGGCACAAAGGTAGAGAATTTCTTCTTCGACAAGAGATAAAACTTTCAATTTTTGGAGAGACAATTCCAATTCATAACAAACTATAATTTGGTATTTTCTCTATAAAGTTTTGGAGTGAGAATCAAGAAGTAATTGTTTTAAAGAAAGTACATTTAGGGGCCAAGAATAAGGAGCTGTGACAAACAACCAACAAGTAAAATTATACTGATGATGAAAATAGTTACTAATTTTTGGGGACTTAAAAATATAAAAGATCCATGTGCATGAAGCAGCAATCATATCAAACACTTGCATGCTTCTGATTAAAAGCAGAGCAGCTAGCTAGTAGTTTTGAACCTCAGCACACCACCGTCAACGTTGTCACATGGAGTGATGGTGCCCCCCACACGCCATTTGATTTATTAGGCGCAGAATCATTATTAATGGAATGTACGTATCAATTGCGTCTCAGTGCCGGATCTTGCTGCTTAATTTTCACATTGTCTTTTAAGATCAAGTTAATAAGTATGTAGATTAATAATCAATAGATCACTTTCCTCTAGGATTGGGTTTAGGATTGCCATGCTAACAATCTATATAAGTTACACATACGATACGGGATCAGTGATCAGTTTAAGTCTCAGAAGTACTCGGCATACAAACTTGATTGCTAGTGTGAAATCTATTAGGTGGGTAAAAAAGAGAATAATGCAGAAAAGAGGTCATAGAAGAGGATTTTCTTCTATGATGTCAAAAAAATACAACCACGATCGGCATCCATCATTTTCATCTTTACCATCTATGATGTAGATACATCAAATTTCATGTGATTTTACAACTTTTTCACTGTTGATTTAGTGGATGCAAAATTAACGGTTTACCAACAATATAACTTTTTACATTGCTAATTCAACGGTAAAAAAATGGTAGAATCACATGAGATTAGGTATATCCATATGTTAGATGATAAAGATGATGATGGAAGCTAGTGGTCGAAAAAAGTCGTAGAGCGTCTAATTTTGCGACGCCCTAGAAGGAAACTCACTCCACGTTCTGGAGCAAAATAAGTATTACTCCAGACATAATGCATCAACGTCATCTCCATTCAGTCCCCATTCGGCCATGATCAATTGTCTTTTGCCAAGATCACATCACATGCCATGAAGAATAGCTCAGTAGCTCACTATTCATCATAATCAAGCCACATATTGCCATTTGTTCAGTTTAGTTAAGATTATTAAAATTTCTAGGGAAAAATGGTTTTAACACGCTAGGCTTGAAAAACAACAGGCTTAGATCTTTGACCTACAAAAGTTAAGAAAAACTCCCTAAATTTAAAGATTCTTGTGTTTTAATCCCTATAATACATTTACTATTATTTTATACCAATAATGTCCTTTCAGGTAAAGCACTAAATTTACAAGTACTATAGTTATCTTTCAAAATACTATATTTGTATTAAAATACTACATTTGACATGAAACTGTTACATTTTTTGTAAAATTACTATATATGTTACATTTGACATATTTCAATATAAACATGGCACTTTAGAAAATTAATATAATACTTTAAAAGATAACTAAAGTCAGTGTTGTTATGAAGAGTAGTAAATTTATTACATGGACTAAAACACAAGGATCTTTAAGTTTTAAGGTTTTTTTGGGACCAGGGACTTAAACTATTGTTTTTTAAAGCTGAGGAGTTAAACCGTTTTTCCCTAGAAACTTTTATTAATATAGTTTGCATGAACACACTGCAGCAGCTTCATTCAACAGTGAGCTGATGTGCACGCGATGATGGTCACGTAATTCGTGATGCATGAACGCCAGCTACAGATTAACTGGAATGATGAACTTAAATAATTTGTGGCTATTGTCCCCTTTGTTTATTATTGTAATAACATTATTATTAGGAATACAAGCCAGCCAGTTAACGTTTTTCTGTTTCATAGTTTTATGTTTGGCCAGCTAACTCTGCTCTGTTGTGCACTACTCATGCTATATTCTCAATCTGCTACTGCTGCAGTGCTGCTGCTGATAGCAATAGAATGCAATAGTGTGTGAGAGCAGTGAAATTTATTGTGGATCCAGGTGCTGCTGGCCATGTGATCTGCCTTTTCTCTTCATATATATCAAATCTGCACAGGAAGAGCAATAATTTCACCTAGGTAATAGTGTATGGGCCCATGGTGTCAAATCTCTTTGGTAAACTTTTGGGTAGACAAATTGTGATAGTAAAATTATTTTTGTAGAGGGAAAAACTCTACTAGTTGGTCAAAAAGTCAACTATCAACTTTTTTAATGATCGACATCGTTACCAAAATATTTTAAGGCATACACATGCAAATTGTTTTTATGTGATTTCGATACTTTCTACACTTGAAACAATTTCATAGCCAAATCAATGCTAAAAAAAGTATCAAAATTATGTGGAAATTGGTGTACATATGATTTAAGCCATGAAGATTAAGATAAACGATGCCGATCATCAACAACAACTCTCTCCTACGGCTTTATAACCACATTTCTCATACTGATATATCACATATATAGTTTTAGCAAATAATGTCTCTTCTGTGTCATGTTCAGGTTTAAAAAACCTCCAGCTTCCCTTATCTACTCAAAGCTATCTTTTCATCATCTCATAAGCCTCTTAAAAAATTAAGGGATAATGGTCCAAAGAATATGATTGCACAAAATTGACAAGTTTAATCAACAAAATAAAAAACTGCTGGACTACTCTTTGACTAAGATCAACTGTTCAAGCCACTTCAAAATTCTCAGTTCTGTTTTTTACTGAAGCTCCTTTCCATTAATTAATTAATTAGTGGAAAACATGACCCCCTTCATCTATGAAAACTTAAAGATTAACTATAATAATATCTCTGCTTGTTTAAGGATATGGTGGCATTGGTTAGAAGATTCATACTCCATCCTCATAATTAGTTTCATAACATAAGGTTAGCTACTACCAGTATCATCAAGCTGCCACCACCCAAATCTTATCAAAGTTCATTAACTATACATTTTGTAACATTCTGGATCAGTTGAGAAATGGATCAGCTGCCTACTGACCAAACTTCTACATATATTCTGGTTGATTAAAATGGGGCCCAAGGCACTTGCAGTGAAGCTAGTGGCTCTGAACTCCCACATCACTTGCTGACCTCTATCGAAAGACTTGTGGAGAGATGGATTTGGGGTGGGTGCTATTGATTCCACGATATCTTGGTGCTATTTTAGAATCCTAACCACACATCAAGATCACAAGACCATTGGTTCCCTATTTGACCCTATTGACCACCGTCGGATCTTCAATAGCACCAACATTATCCCCTCACAATAACACCCACGCCGGATCGGAGATAGAGAGGCTCCTCTCACTACCAGTAAAGATGGCGCGGTTGACGTGGAGGGAGTTTGGCCTCGTGAATAGTGTCCAATGGATATACATCATATATCAAATAGCAAGCAAAAACAAAAGGCAAACAAAAATGGATGGATGGATGTTTAATAATGATATGGGCCCTTGGTATAGTAGTAGCACAGTAGTCCCTACCTTACCCTTCAATGGATTTTTCATATATCTCTTCTATCTTTGATATCTATCTATTAAGATTATGAATAATAATCATGGATGGCAAAGCTGGATACCTGAAGTCTATCATCACTTCTCCTCCCCTCTTTCCCTTTTCCAACTAGATAGGATAATGCCCCCCATATATTTATATTCTTAACTTCTCTTATTAAAGCAATATCATATGTTTTTTTCTGGGGTCAAAAGGATATATAGATTGGCCAACTGCTAATGGGACCCACTTAGCTCTCTAACCCACATGACTCTCCCATCCCTTGCTTCCCCTATTAAAGCCCATTGCCAGCACTCAAACCGGAAGAAGAAAGAAGGAAGGGAACAAGCATGAGTGCAAGTGAATTACTCAAGGATTCTGCATAACAATTGCTAGATATGGGCATGGAAATAGATGATGATGTTTTCTTTGCTGACCTTAGCAAACAAATAGCTCTGCTTATCATGGATGACGATGACGACAAACAGCAATTTCCAGTCCAGAGCCCACCGCTTCATCTCCAGGTTTGTCTTCACTCTGTTCTTTAACATAGGAGTTTATATATGCAAATTTCTAACAGTACAACAAATACTCACCATGCCTCATTTTCCACTGCTTCATGACAAGCAGAATAGGCTTGAATCCATTGAAGGCAACAAAACATCTGATTCAATAATTAGAGCTTGCTTTTGGATGTTAATTTGCTTATTTACTAATATTTTCTCCAAGAGCCTGTTTGGCAACAATTAGTGGAAAGTGAGAACCAAGAGAAAGCCAAGAGAAAGTAATTGCTGGATATACGGTACTTTATATTTACTCTACATATTCAAAAATATGTATGGTTAGAGGTAAGAGAAAGCTATAAAGTAGATATGGGTAACAATTTGGAGGAAAGAGATAATTAGCGAGTTTAAATCAAAAAATCTTTAAATTGTCTTCTCTCCATCCACTTTCTACTTGTTTGGACGGTAAGAGAAAAATGGCTAGTCACCTGCCAATTCATACTTGGCCAGATAGCTAAACCACTTTATAATATATTACTTTCCATCGACTACCCCCACTTTCTTTTCACTTTCTATTTGCCAAACAGGCTTTAAAGAGGAGTGAGAACTAGATCTACAAGCACAAGAAAAGCTGGAAGAGTCGGAAGTGTCTTGCATGAAACATCTTAGCTTGTGTACCAGTGCGCACATGCATACCCTTTTTGATCTGACCATAGTTCACTGCATTGATTGATTATTAAGATACTTCAAAAGTAATAGCTTAATTATTAAGTTGCTTCACACACTAGATCTAATATATTCATGCCAGGTTGGTATTTGTCAGGACACTATTAAGCTTCATCTTAACCTCTGAATGTTTTTAATCCAAACTTAACCCTACTCATCTGATGCTCATTGCTTCCTATGAATGAAAGTAATGATTGACTGATGTTGGTGTTTACTTTGTGCATGCAGGGATTCCATCATGTTCCACAAGCCATGATGCTGCCGCCATACGCATATGAAATGGGCTACACAAGAAGAGAGAGCAAGGGAACTGGGGTATTCATTCCTCGCTCTTCAGTCCCTCGAAGGAAGAGCAGAAACGGGAAGCCCGCTTCCATCAACAATAACTCGCAAAAGCAGCAAGATAAATCAGGAGTCACAGTTTCTCATGTTGCAAACAATGATAAGCTACACGCTAACTACTCCAAAAACATTGGCTCGCTGAAGAACCACACTTGATCAGGGATCTCTAAAGATGTATCATTCTTACTAACAGCAGCCTGGTTCTATTTGCTTCATGGTTCGAAGCAAACTACCACTACTATGTACATGATAAAAATAGTACCCTTCACTCTGCTTCACTAATCCTCAGGAAACAATCTAAGGTTTCGAGGTCTCAATGTGAAATGTACAGTTATCTACATAGCAGAGGAATAGGGATTATAGCCAAGTGTTTCACTGTCAATGCATTCGATTGCTTTTTATATAATTAATAGACGCCAAGTGCAACCTATTTATTTGCAAAGCCTGCTGATACACACTTCTATTCTATTTCGTAGTCAATTAACAATTTAGTTGCTTCAATGATAAAACTATAGTTGTATTGTTAAAAAAACAGAGAGAAAATTACCAATCAAAACTGCTGACATGCACTTCAATTCTCCCCTCTCCTGCAAGAGTGATTCCCCTGCATGTGCATCTGCAGCAAATTTCACTTGAATATCAACATCTAAGAAATCTGATCTTTTATATTACTCCATGCAGCCCATTTATCTTTTGCAGTTGATATTGCGGTTTGAAGTTAGTCTCGCAAAAGGTAGAGAAAAGTGGTTTATAGTTTAAAAAGAAGAAATGCAATCCAAGTATTCACACTTTATACTCAACATGCAAGGGAGAGCCTTGCCACCTTGTTGAAGAGGCAGGATGTAATGTTGCTACAGCCGTTTATTGCAGCAAACCAACAGAAATATAACTTAATACCGAAACTGCTTGTCCCTAAATACCAAACAATCTTGTGCAACATTGTGTAACGTGGAATTTTACGCAACTCTTATGACACTCTTTTTGCAACCAAAGCAAAATATAATTAGCATAAACAAAGTAGAGTCTTCTGAAAACAAAATTCTGCAAGATCACATTCATCACTTTTAAACTTTTCCCGTCTTTATGGACAGTCTGTATTTCAGGGTTTGGCAACAAGAAGGAATTTTAGAAACTTATAGAACTTGCCTAAATTTGGTCGGCTATATATTACCAATAGCTAAATGCATCACGTAGAAACTGATACATCTTTAATCATATGTTTGACATTGTAACTAATATGACATTAAAAAAAAGCAATTTTAACTAATAAAGAAAGGCAGGATAGGCAAATATATGAAGTTGTTCATTTTGGCCAACAATGAAAACACTCACGCTCCGATTGTCCATTAGTACGATCATAATGAAACGCTTTGCATCATAAATACATCTCAACCAGAATACACTAAAAACATCTTAGATCTATAAGAAGCAGTTAGATGCTCTTCTAAAGTCTCCTCATCCGTGACTCGCGTATTTTAGGGTACCGCAACATTCATTTTTAAGAATCTGAATAACAAATTGCAGTTTTATTTCTAGCTTACTCTTTCTATTTAGTATTTACTGATTTGATATCTGATATCAGCAGTTTGTCCTTGGCACTACTAGACAGACCTGGTATAACTGCAGGTCCATTGTCATATAATATAATGCCAGAAGACGATTTGTTTATGTTTTTGGTTGATATAGGAACGTAGGGTTCTAATTAAGCTGTGGCTATTTATATCTATCCAGTGAATAAACGGACTTAGGTGATAACTCCGTACCAAAAAAGGCAAGTTGGATCTAGGAGCACATGACTGCTGGGACCCAATCTAATCTCATGGCAAGATGAAAAGTATCTCTTACTAGTAGTCCGCTAACATCAACATCTGACTTTAGATTCCGTATGGAATCTGAACCTAATTATTGGTTTTCATTGCATTCTATATTCCATTATTTCTACTACGTGTGTGCGAGCACGCATCTCATCAGTGCTCACCTTATGACCTTGTACCATACTTGGAATCATCGCAGAGCATAGAAGGAAGCTAGAAATAAGCTACTGCAGTGCAGACAACACATGATAAATTTGCATGCCAATTGCTAATGATGTATAGAGACACGGTCCTATTGAGATGGTTTGTAGATATATCGATCGCAACCTGAGTATGTCTATCCTCCAAAATCGGTAGCATAATATCGACTTTCTGATATGGAGTCTAGGATAATGTCGTTTCAGTGTCTGGTCTATTTCTAGTAATTCCAAGACATGCTAATGTTTGAAAGTTACTCATGTCTAATGCATATATCGATATGTTTGAAATCTTTTGGGGGTTATGGGATTAGACTCCTTGTTTGTAAGCACATCAACTATGACCTATGAGCACTACTTCTTATGATACTTATTCCAACTTTACGAAATTTTAATAACCAGATAACACTTTTTTGTAAGAAATAAGAAGCATGCAAATTGTTATGAATATAATTAGTTATGAATATAGTTAGCTATTAGATTGGTTAAAGTATGCAAGGTGATTTATAACTCCCTATATATAGTTGTATGAACTTTTGTTTTTATTATGCCAATAAATTATGTTCCTCTTGGTTATTTTCATGGAATCAAAGCGATGAAAAGAATTGAGAGGAAACCTTAATTTCCCAAACCCTGACCGCCCTTGCTGCCCCCTCCCCGCCCTCGCTGCTGAAAGTTCCTAATGCCCTTGCCACTATAACCGCGGCCAATGCAAAATCAAAAAAAAAAATTTACGGGGCGCACTGGAAACTAATCTCTAACGATCGATCCAAACACTAAACTAGAAAACAAGCATGTAAGGTTTAGGGATTACAGCATTTGATGCGTGTCCACCCAATCGTGGAAGACCTCTCCAAAATTCTCGTAAACCGTCGGAAACAAGCTTGAGAGGTGACCGTCCTTGCCAAAGATGATTCACCCGAGAGAACCGATTCAAGCTCCAACTTCACATATTGAAGCAACCGATGCTCCAACCTTACTAGGAATGGAGATGTAGGAATTTTCCACTCTTATTTTCACTCTCAAAATCAAGCTCAAGAGATCATGCAAGGAGGAAAAGGATGAACAAGTAGCCAAAACATAAAAGGAGCTAAGTGTTGGTTGTAGAGAAGAATGAGAGAATTGAATGGGTTCATAATTTTTCTACACTTGAAAAAAAATATCACAACAATTTTGAATAAATAAATGAAGCTCATCCTTCTCTACATTCACGCAACCATACCCCAAAGCAACCTCACCCTCCACTTTATTTCCATGAATATTCATAAATGAATATTAACAAATGAGGTGTCCTCCTTCTAAAAAGTATTCCATATAAATCCATAATGCAACCCGGTATGCACATCGAAATACATATACGTGTATCCGTATAAAAATAAGAATGGCCAAGAGAAAATGAATTGTGAATAACAATACTAGAATATATATTTTGAAAATATATATATATATATATAAATTATTAAATCAAAACTTGATTTAATAATCCAAATTAATTTTAAGCCGGTTAGTATTATCAACCGTCCGATTAAATTTCATATAACCAGTACACTTATTTAATCGGACCCATGTATGTATCAACATATGTCATTTACATCATATCGTATGAACCGTAAAAACTTTCTGTGTGGGACTCTAAAAACTCAATAATACGCTGGCAGTGAGTTACTGGATAAATCCACAACTACAAGCACATCAGCGGCACTAGCTGTACGTAACGACTACCCAGGTATATGTCGAAAGGGAGGTCGACAATCAAGTCCGTCCATACCCTACCGAGCCTGAATGTGACAATCTCCGTACAGTCCCATATTTTTATCTAAGAGTATCGCATATCGGGTTTAAGAGTGGAAAACGTAGACCACTAATAATCCGATAAGTCGTGTTGGAGTCAAACTCATCACCAATCGAGAAACTACTGAACTCATATCAGTAAATCTCATTCACCGTGGCCACGGATTTAGGATGATGGTCAACCGAACACAGTACGACATCGACTTCAAATACTAGGAAAGACGAATCCTCGACAATCACTCACTGCCTCCATGTAGCAAGGGATTGTACCCAACTAAAACCAATTTGCACGACTCCTTTTAGCCGTGGTAGGATAGTAATCTAAGTACACTGGGAACTCACACGAGATAAATGACGATCTCAGGTCAAAAAACTAACATGTACTCATGCCAGTTGAGAACATCCATCTGACGATAGATATAATACCATCTATAAGTTCTCGGCGAGTCCGTCTGGTGTACTCACTTTCAATGAGCACATGTATACTATTTTAGATGATACAACACCAATGGCTTGTGAGACCGGCCACCGTCCGTCGTCGGGTTCTAGAAACGTATACACTAATCTACTCCGGAATATCGATACACAGTCTCGATACTCTCTCGACTAGTGACATTTAAGGATATGTTCATGGACTATCCAGCTCTCACGTATATGATTGCCATCGTAATGCTGGTAGTCAAGCAAAAATTCTACGGGCTTCATCATTATATATTAGCGACACATAATAACAAGTAAAACGTATACTCATCAATGATAAAGACAAACCAGACAACATACCGTCATCTCGAGTAAGACTGTTTTATCTATATAGGTTATCCTTCAGTTGTCATAATTGCCTACCTACAATTACAGTAATTGTCTTGAAAGTACTATATGCAACAGTTGCCCCTCTCCACGCCCTCGCTGCCCCCTCCAGCCCTTGCAGCCCATCCACACCACGTCGTACCGGCACCACACCGGCATCTGCACCACACCGCACCAGTACCCGCACCACGCCGCTTGCAACCTGCACCCAGCACCCACACCACACCACGCCACGCCCCGCACCAGCACCCACGCCCTCTATGACCGGTGCCCTTTGCTTGTAGACCGCGTCCTCTAATGATATCGCCTCCTCCATGCCAATCGCAGCCCTATCAAACCCTAGTCCTAGCCTGCGCCAACAACCATATGGAAACAGTCGCCTTCGCTCCTCTTGTTAATGATGATGATCTATTCGATCATCTTGCTCTGACTTCTTTACGCTTGTACTTGCTTGGGTGTTAGACAACTTTATTCTCTCTCGTGATTTACTTCTGCACCATTCATCATGGATTCTATTCGATCTCCATTACTGCTCATGATCGTTCCCCTATTACTGCTTGTGCTCGTGATTCCCGTATTCTTGGTCGTGGTTGTGCTGGCCTTTATTGTTCTTATTGCAGCAGCACTTATAATCATGTAGACTGATGTTAAGAGAAGCATGGCTATCCTAATGATACACCTACAGCTTCCCAGTCATCCACACCAGTTGTTACTGTCCGATCTTCCTCTTCTGCTAGCAATTTACATTTATCCAGTGCTGAGTGGGGCCAGCCGTGTCGCCTCCTTCCTCTATAACTCCTGCCAACCTTTTTATTCTATCAGGTATATCATTCCTTTCTCATTTTAATTTATGGATCGCTAATTCCGGCGCCTCACATCACATGTCTCGTGATGAACCGTCTAATCTTGCTTTTACTCCTCACAAGTTGATTTCCATGGCTGTGGTAATACCACACATATTTCCGGCTCTGCCGATTTATCACTTATTTTATCTTTACACCTGAAAAATACTTTAATCGTGATATCTTTAAAACAAAACTTGTTTTCTATTTGTTGACTTACAAATGATTCTAACTGCTCCGTAACATTTTATCCATCTCCCTTTGTGATACAGTATCTTCTAACGAAGCAGCGGATTGGTGTGGGGCATTAACAGAATGGACTGTATTACATTGGCACCTTCCAGTACGTCTGCAGCTCCTTCTACTATCCAGTGACATCGGAAATTTGGTCATCCTCCTCTTTTCTCTTTACGTACTATACTGTCTTCTCTCGATTTATCAGAGTTCAGCTGTGAATCCTGTATTTTTGGTAAACAGTATCGCTCCTCTTTTCCTTCAGTTAATAAAAAACATAATTTATCCTTTGTGTTAGTTCACTCCGAGATTTGAGGCCTTTTTAAATTTCCTAGTGTGTTTGGTTATAAATATTTTGTGACATTTATCGATGATCATTCACGTAAGACATGGTTGTATTTTCTGCGTAATAAGTTTGAACTTTTGTCTACCTTTAAAATCTTCGTAGCTGAGATTACTAATCAATTCGGTGTTCTGGTTAAGGTTCTTCGTTCAGATAATGCTAAGGAGTGTATTAGCACGGAGTTTACTGCATTTTGTCAGACCCATGGTATATTGCATCAAACTTCATGTTCTTATACTTCTCAGCAAAATGAAATTGCCGAACTGAAGAACCGACATTTGCTTGAGATAACTCATTCTCTTGTTTTGCATATGCATGTCCCTAAATAATTGTGGAATTTTACGGTCTTATCTGTCTGTTTTTATATCAATCGCATGCATTCTCCGATCCTAGGCAATCAGTCCCCTTTCTCTATTTTGTTTCCACAAAGAAACTATTTTCCTTGTTCCTCCTAAGATGTTTGCATGTCTATGCTATCATCATTCCAGGTCCTCAGATAGACAAACTTGATCCTCGAGCTTTCCGTATGGTGTTTGTAGGTTATTCACGATCCCAGAAAAAATATGTTTTTTTTGACCCTGCCACTTCTAAAGTTTGTATTTCATGTGACGTGACCTTCTTAGAAAATTAAGCATATTTTCCACCACCTATTAAGGACCTCACTTTTACTATCCATGTTCCTCACCTACCTTCCTTGGAGCTTTGATTCGTATGTTCAATCTGTGCGTTCTAGTTTTAAGCCGGTGTCCCCCTATCCACGGGTGTATCACCATCGTGACCCACTTTAACATTAAAAGCCCAACAAGGCTTGAGTTTTATTATTGGAACCCACTTATCATTAAAAGCACATCACTTCTCCATCTCTTCTCTAATTTTAAACTCTACTCTACTTTAAAAATAACTTTAACATGGTATCAGAACCAATGGCTCGATCCAAACTCGACTCGACAATACTAGCAAGTGTTGTACTTTCAACGTGACAACCACACCAAAGAAAAAATGATGGTTGCACGTTTGGGGGAGTGTTGAAAGTAAAAAACCAAATGATAAGATTTTAAAAATAGTCTCATATTGAAAACAGCAAAAGAAACACGTGGGTAAAAATATAAAAAGGGTCACATCTCAACAAGGCTTGAGTTTTATTGTTGAAACTCACTTATCATTAAAAGCCCATGTATAAAAGCACATTACTCCTCCCACTCTTTTCTAACTCTAAACCCTACTCTACTTTAAAAATAACTTTAACACAAATAAGCAGCTAAGATAAGATGAGTAGCATGGTTTCTAGAAGGGGGAAAAAGAGTAACCAGCAGTAGGAAAGGGTGTAGGCCTAGTATCATACCTATAATGGATAAAATCTTTGAACAAAATGGGCTCCCTGTCTGATGCTGGTAATCTCCAATATGTTCATATCAGATCCATGTTTCAGTCATATCTGATCTCAAGTGGCATCAGTTTCTGCAGAATCAGTACATAATGATCTACCAACTTCTAACTGAAAAATATACATCGAGGATGGTTATCTTGAATGCATAAAAAAGTAAAATTAAATAATATTACAAATATCATGTGACAAATTAATTGAAAAAACATGGACTCATATAAGAACACCAAACTCAATGGCGCTTCCCAAGAATTTATTTAAACAACAGTAATGGGTGGTTGGAGGCTTAAGTAACCCTCCTACCTTTGTGTAATTCACACCTCTTCCTCCCAGGAACAGGGGGTCTTGTACATGCTGAACCATCTCCCAAACCCACACCACACACCGGGAAGTTTCCTCTCTTATTCAGACCTTGTAACCTTGTCTCTGGAGGCAGAACACTCATGGTCCTTTGCCCTTTATGTTCTTCACACCTTTTTCTACCAGAAACTGGCTTCCTCATACAAACAAAACCATCACTAATGACTCCACAGGTATCACCATCCTCTTTCTTTTCCCAGATTTCTTCCATTGACGGCAACTCAAATTTAGTCCCAGTAATCCTCTGCCCTTTATGCTCCTCACACCTTTTTCTTCCCCTGGCAGGTCTGTTTCTGCACATTGATCCATCACCGCAGGCCGCACGACATATATTATACTCCTCTTCATTCTTAACAGCCCCTTTAACTAAGTGAGGATGGTAGTTTGAAGCCGACGTTTCCTTTTGATCACACGGTTCTACATTAGGCACATCATGGAGTTCAAGTTCGGTTATCCTTCTACCTGTGTGTAGTTCACATCTTCTTCCATATGCTGGCAACTGGGCACAAAGAGAGCCATCTTCTAAGACTACACCGGACAGAATTGTGCTCTCGTTTGTCACTGTCGCTCCACTTAATACTGGAGCAGTGCCAATAATTTTCTTTCCCTTGTGTTCTTCACACCTTTTTCTCCCGGCTATAGGCATTTTCTTGCAAACATGCCCATTGTCAATTGCTACTCCACATACTTTGTGATCTTCATAAACACTATCGTTTCTATAAATATATTGAATCTGGGACTTCCCAAATTTGAAAACATGGGGGCAAAGAAGACATGTCTCATCATCAAGCGGCACACTTGCATCAATGTTGATTCCTGCTTTCCTGCCAAATGCTGGATGCTTCCAGAGTTGGAGTTTTCCAACAAAACTGCTGATTTTCCTGGCTTTAGTGTCCAGCTTTGTAAGTATTTCATCACGACGACAGTCACCATTTCCACACTTGTTCCATGCATAATCAAAGACACCAAGCAGCTCAGCCTCTGTCTTCTCGGCTTTCTTCTTGTCTATCATCTATTAGCATTATAAAAAAAACAATGTTTGTTGTGACCATAAACAGTTAATTTTAAAGAGTAGAGGGGTAATACGGAAAAAAATTAGACATGGAATAAAAATGCCAATGATCTATCTAATGTCTATGTAATTTGTTAAACTAACATGATGTCAAGCAATGATTAAAATTAAAAAAACAGAACTGATTCAAACACACTAGCGTAATGAAACCTAGAAAGCTATATGAGCACATCAATATTACGTAAAAGAGGCTCAAGAAGTTATGAGTATATATCCAAAATAATAAACAGGGAATCAAAACAAACACAAGTGTTTACCTTTTTTATGACCTCGAACGATGGAACGTTAAGAAAAATGTAGAGTTTAAACAAAACAAGTTTTAAAGTTTGACCGGAAGGTCCTAAGGTTCGAGACTTCCAATAAGTGTAAGCATTTACCGTTAATTACATTCTATTGTCTTAGGAAAATACCTAGACAGGATACCTTGTTACGATGTTCTAAATCACATCAGTTTGAGTAAAGATTACATTATAAATATATGTACTTGAAAGGAAAAGGCAATATAAAAGAGTCAACGAAAGAGATTTCATTTATATTGATTTTGTACAACTTTAATACATCATATTTGTTTACATCTTGAAACTCATATAAAATACATCATAAGAGATATGAATATACTTTAGAAGGAATATGGGCTTTAATGTGTATCTTCACTTTGCACGATTCAACACTTAGCCAATTTGAACAAGTGCGAGATCTTTTGTATGGGACCCACATCGCATTTTACTTGGAACATGGATAAGGTAACTCCAAGTGGGCCCCATACACGTTCAAAAGAGATGCAGATATCTTTGAAGGGGATATCCGATCAAACATAATTGCGGGTATCTTTTGAGATACCCGACTCTAATTGCGGGTATCTTTTAAGATACCCGATCCCACTTGCGGATATCTTTGAAGATGCCTAATTTGCGAGCAACTTTTTTTTAAAATTCCTATTTGCGGGTATCTTTTTGAGATACCCGATCCCACTTGCGGACATCTATGAAGATATCTAATTTGCTTATGTTCGAATGATTTGGCCATGTTTAAGCTGTATGAACACAATCATATGTGTTATGTTCAAATTGGTTTTGAAACGAACATAGAATTTTACTCTTATGTTTAAAGTTCGTTTAAGGACATAAGTTTTATAGCTTTTATGTCCATACATAGTCTTGTTTCGAGTTTAATGAAATTAGCTTTCACACGCTTTGAACGGATCGCGATTTAGTGCTCTTGAGTGAGTTATGGCCGTTTTTCTAAGATGTGTTTGGGCTGACCGATTCAACCGGCGAATATGAGGATACCTTTTGAGAAGTCAGAAATTCCATTATTTCATGGTCAGTTATCTTCATATATGGTTTCGTTTCGAAACGTTTTGAGCTAGCTTTCATACACTTAGGACAGATCATGATTTGATACTCTCGGATGAGAGTTATGGCCGTTTTGCTAAGATGCGTCTGGGCTGGCAGATTCAACCCGCGAATCTGCGGATACCTTTTGAAATATCCGAAACTCCATTATTTCATGGTCAAGTATCTTCATATATGGTCTCCTTTCGAAACTTATCGAGTTAGATTTCATACGCTTCAAACGGATCATGATTTGATACTCTCCGGTGAGAGTTATGACCGTTTTGCTAAGATGTGTCTCGGCTGGCAGATTCAATCAGCAAATATGTAGATACCTTTTGAGATATCCGAAACTCTATTATTTATCTTCATATATGAACTCGTTTCGAAACTTATCGATTTAGCTTTCATATGCTTCGAACGAATCATAATTTGATACTTTCGAGTGAGAGTTATGGCCGTTTTGCTAACGTGTGTCGGAGTAGGCAGATTCAACCTGAAAATCTGCTTTGAATTTATTAAAATTTGGGCAGAGACTCCTCCTGTATTTTTTAACTATTATGAAGAATATGAATTTATGGTCTATATTCTTATGCATGAAGAATATGAATTTATGGTATTTCTAAAGAGAACTTAGGGTTTCCCTTATGTTCTAAAGAGACTATTTTCATAATCTCATTTTGTCAAAGAACATGAAGTGAATCATGTTCCTTGAAGGCTAGGTCCATCGAGGGGTTCTTGATTTGTAAGAATTTGATTAGGAATTACTTTAAGTCTTCGACCCTAAGTATCCCTATAAAAAGAAGATAAGAAAAGATTATAAACAGAAAGTCTTCATCAAGTCTTCATCTTTTCTTTTCTTCTTTCTTCTTCTTGTTGTTGGAGATGAGAACAAAAAAAATCTTCAAGTCTCCAAACATGTAAAGAAAAGTTAAGAATTTCCTCTCTTGTTAAATAACGAGGGAGGGATATCTTCTTTCTCTCAATGCCTTGAGCAAAATGAATCTCCGAGTCTTCAAAACCTGTATAATAAGAGTTCTGTCTTCTTCTTCTCCTTGAATTTTTAAATGAGAGATAGAACGAAAGGAAGAATGAATAGAGATAGATTTCTTTCCTCCTCTCTTTTCTAAAAATTCTCGGAGAAGTATTTATAATTACTTCTTCATTTGTGATTAAGTGCGGGTGGTTATTGAAACTACTCTCATTCTCTTTCTTTTTTTAAAAAGAAAATTGGAGGAAAGCAATTAATTTCCCCCTTCTATCTTTGGGAAATTTAAATGGGCCGTTGAATATCTCATTTGAGGTATCTATTTCTGTATTTGAGATAGGAGAATATTCAACTGGGTACCCGATTTAAGGTACCCGAAATTAGGATCTGCTCGTGTAGGGTTCAATGATCTAGCCATACCTTTCTCTAGGGAAGTCTAAACGACTTGGCGTTAGGTTTTTTGGAAACTGGACTCAATGGGCTTTCAAATGAATTCTTAATTTTCCCAATTGGCCATGGATACTGGAATTTATAGGTATTTGAATCCAGCCTATATGCAAATTCATAAATATCCAATTTGAATACTTTTGGACGGTCAATATCTTTGACTCAATTAGATACCCTATTATCAAATGGATGCATACAACTTATATATAAGTTGGACGCATGAGATTCGAATTTTTTGTGTCAACAACAAGTTGATGTGATGAGAGATCTTATCTAATAAAGTGGAGTAATCACACTTATGTCGTGCAAGCTTCCTATAATTATCTTTGCAAGACCCATTTACAATCTACACAAATTTGGAACTCCTTGGAATGCCGATGCTAGGGTTTAAAATTGATGGTCTGGGATTTGAGAAGAAAAGTTAAGGTTTTTTTTTTACATAATAGTGATAAATATAAGAGAATGTAACTAGGTTAAACTAGAATAACTCAAACAAGACTACAACCATGACCTAAAGAACTTCTCCCAAGCCCTGTGACCTGAACTTATGGTCCCCCGTCGATATATTTGCTTGAAAACAATAAAGCAGTCATGCGAAAAAGCAGAAAATGTTATAGATTAAAACACGAGGTAATATGGTTTATACTATACACTTACTGGAGCCCATCTGAACATGATCGAGTAGCCTCTAGCGAAGATTGCTTTGAATAATCCAGAACATTCATTTATGTTCACATAAGATGCTAATTTTCCAGAATCCAAATGAGCTCCCGCACGACCATACTGTTGAAGCCTAGTTCTAACATTATTTGTTTGGCCGAGGTAAACAACTATGATGTCTTCCGAATCATGCTTGCGAGACTTGCGCCCATCGTCGTTGGGAATTGAAGCTATGCCAAGCTCATAAAGACCAGGGCAAGAACTACCATTAGGGAGGTTATGTGTCATGTATCTTTGTACTCCATCCTTGCCTAAAGAGTAATCCTCCCAGTCAGACGACCCAATGAGAATCTGAATAGATAGAGAAGAAACATAAAATTTAACAGTTTATAGAACAATCACGGGAGCAGGCACAAAATATTCTCATATGTAAATATAGTCAATGATCTTTTGTCTACGGTTTTTAAAATGCACGGGGATTGAGTTTGAATTTTGAATCCCTTTATAATATAAAAATTTAAACATAACTTAAAGCAAAGGAATTCCAGTGCAGGTTAGAACATTAATCTGCAGTTAGTTTGAAGGTAAGATAGAGCACGAGTATATGGAAACAAAAACTACAAATGCACGGTTGCGTTATAAAGTTACATAAGTTTTTCCCACGTGTAGATTATGCTTAATGGACTTACAACGATAAGAATATCCGACCACAAGAAAAAGTTATGTTGGATAGACATGAGTTTCAAAAACTGTTATAATGTTTTGCATATAATTGGTGGAAACACGAAAATTAATTTCACCAGCTACAAATGCGCAGCTGCACTAAACAGGTTCTGACTCAGTGAAGTCCTTCAGATATATTATCTAAATGGCTGAGAAAGTTGGTTTGTCAAGATTCATGCTCTTAGTTTGTGTGTGTTTAAAAGTAAATATGTGAGGGTGTCTAAAAAAGGATTTTAAAACAAAAGGGAAAGGAAGTATAATTATTTGGGTAAAAAAAATGTTCTTTAGATCAAGCGGTTGCTAATAAATGAAAACATATATAAGTTCAAAAACAATCTGATTTGTCGTGTTCGGTTGATGGAAAACACAACAAAAAAACTGAAAATTTTCGTATTATAAATTCGGTAAACTTCTTTATTACTGAATTATCATTTAATCAGTATTCTCCAACTGCTCGTGTAGACTGATTGTTATTGGATAGTATCCAACTATCATTTTACTGTGAGAAGGTCGATATTGTTCTCGGGTACTAAATTTTTTAGGGAAAAAATTGGCAGCAAATAAATACATTGTTATAGTAGAACCACAAAGTAACGTATAACAATAAAGAGAATATCAAACAGAACACACATGTTTAACGAGGTTCAGCCAAAGCCAACCTCCTCATACGAAGGAGAAGAATTCTTACTAACGTCCAATCTATGTCACACCAAAATCCTAAACTATACGATATATGTAGTATCCAAGACTTGCACGTCAAGTAAGGTACGGACCTCGAGCTCAGCCAATCCCTTCGGGTCCGAGCCCTTGGTCGATGGCAGATATCTGCTCAACTCGCCCTACTTAGGGTTAGAATAACCAAAACCGGCTCGACTACAGAGCTCAATGGGTCGTACAAAAGGGCTTGCCAAGTAACCTGATCCGGATTACTGGCTTCAAGGCACGCATAACAGTCATGCTTCTTACAAATTATTTACGATCGATGATGATGATGTATTCAACGACTGGATTAATACATATGGATTTCCTCGGAGCCCTTTCTTGGACTCATGCCGCTGTGTTGGTGGCTCTCATCATAGGATATATAAAATCAAGTCAAACACATCCCTAGCCTTACGATTCTAACACAAAATTGTAAATCTCTGTCAAAGTTGGTTGCTTTGAGCCATGCAAAGATGCAATCATGTTGGTAGTTAATGGAAACCGTCTGAATCGAAGAAGATTGGTTAGAAAGAAATTAGGGTTAAGCGATGGAAACAAAACCTGCCAGTTGGAGAAGACGGAGTCATGGAGGGTGCTCTTGCACTCCTCCCTCTTCAATCTGCCGCTGCTACTCAAGGACGACGGCGGCGATGAAAAGGAGGAGAACAGCATCGTATTGCTTCGCTCGCTCTCTCCCCTCTTCAGCTTCAAAGAGACAGCAGCCATGAAATTTGTCTGGAGAAGGAAAAAAATGTTGGGGCTTTCCCAAATTGAAAGGAAATTTATTAGTTGCCCTCTTTTGAATAGTGAAAGTAGTATGGGTTGTGCTCTTTTCGTTTTCTATTATTGATTCCGAAAGGAAATACCCTTGCAGTCTTTTGTATTTACGTATACCTCCCTCTGATCTTTATATTTATGTATCACCCTTTGTGTTATTTAGTGAAAATCACATTTGCATTGATATTTGCTCAAAACTTTCCAAGACCAGGTAAGCGATGTGAAACCATGGTTCTGTAATAAAACCATGTTTACCATATTTTGACGTATGTTTGAATGAGCGTGTGAAACTATGGTTTTGCAAATATGATTTTTTGAAAATATTTAATGTAATTAGAAAAATTCAAGCAAAGGGAGCCACCATTTAAATTTCATTTAAGGGAGCCCCACCAGGTTTCCCCGTATAATAAAACAACGGTTTTTTTATGAGGACTCGTCATTTTCCCCACCATTTAAATTGAGGTTGAAAAAGCCCGCCGCTCCTCCGAACGAAGAGCGGCGGCCGTTCGACGCTCTTCCAAACGGGCCCTCAAGTTGCAACGGTAAGCTTTGTCTGGCCTATTTGGTATGGTAATAGAAAATATATTATTTTCGTTTTTAATATTGATATACAATAAATATATTCTATAGAAACTTTAAATAATTGCCTTGGTTTATACAAGTTTATTATTTTTATGATCCGCTTTGCCGTTATTCATTTTGCCTAGAGATTCAAGCTAGAGAAATGGTTGAATTTGCCAGCGGTGTGAAAGAAACCGAAATTATCAAGTTTGAGCGGTGATTACGAAAATCAAGTTTTGCTGAACATGATCAAATAGCAACGAAATAAAAAGTTGATTTTAAAAGTTTTAAATAGATATAACATGCTTCAGGTTGACTAATCTAATGTCCGTTCTATGCACATCCACTCTGATTTAGGATGTAAACTGAGCAAATACGGATTGGTTATAAGAGTTGTTGTATGCATCTGACGGTCCTGCATGGATTTGAATGCGGATATATACAGCCGCCGGAAATTAAAATTATTGCTCGTATCCAGTAAGATCGGATACAGATATTAAATGAATACTAAAAAGGATATTGTCTATAAACTGGTATCGTCTATGGATATGAAATAGATACATATGTTACCATGTCTGTTTTTTATGGCTAACAACAGATGTGTATACGGATTTTGATAGTCTCCAGAAATGAAATTACCCTTTTCGATTTTGAAAACAGTATCAGTCTGGACGCTCTCTGCTCTCCGTTTTTTATGATAAGCCCGGACCGATATTGATTCTGGTTGGGGAAGGACATATACCTCGTGCAGAGCTGTAGTCTTATGTGTTTACATATACCTCTCTCTAATCTTTATATTTATATATGACCTTTTGTGAAATCCAAAGAAAAACACATTTCCACGGATATTTGCAAAACCTCGCCCTATCAAGCTGCAGACATAACCCTTTACTTAGCCTATCCGGTCCAGCACAACAACAGAAAACAAACATCGCTTACATTTTGAATAATTAGATACAGATAATATATTTCATGGAAACTTTAAATGATTGCCTTGGTTCATACAGACTTATTCTTTCTATAATCCACTGTACTGTTCCATATTCATTTTGCTGGATAAAGCCGAAACATTTAAGTTTGAGATCTAAGTCCCAAAATTAAGTTCTCTTAAACATAAATAAACAAACAGAAACATAAATAAAATTGTCGATTTGAAATATTTTGAATAGATATAACAGGCTTCGTATTAACAGCCGTTATGCGTACATCCGCTCTAATTCGGGATGTAAATGGCGCAAATGCCGATTGGCTATAGGTGCTACTGTATTCGTATTTGACAATCCCAGATGGATTTGAATTTGGATGTAGATAGCCACCATAAATGAAAACCGACTGTCCATATTTGGTAAAGGCCGGACACGAATATTAAATGAATGCCGAAAAAGGGCAATGCCAATAAATTGGTATCGTGTATGGATATGAAACAGATATAAGAGTTGACATATCCGTATTTGTTATTGACAGATGCGTATGCGAGATTGGATTGTCGTCAGAAATGAAATTAACTATACAGTCTTGATAGAAAATAATTACGGAAATAATTACGGATGTGGAGTCGGCTCAGATTATCCGCATCCGTTCGCATCCTAGCTCCGATCGAACATATAAGATCCGAGGAGGGCATACAAACATGAAGATAAGCGGGGGTAT
This sequence comes from Agapanthus africanus, assembly GCA_030015575.1. Lineage (NCBI taxonomy): Eukaryota > Viridiplantae > Streptophyta > Magnoliopsida > Asparagales > Amaryllidaceae > Agapanthus > Agapanthus africanus. The sequence goes on along the minus strand of JASDDO010000019.1, from coordinate 189,640,658 downwards.
ATATAAATATAAGAGATCACTGGAAGTGGCATGTATAAAACAGCTTATATTATAATATTTATCAGTCCAGCTCTGCAGGCACGTGACCATCAGTAAAAGTCAGAAGTGAAAAAACCCAGCAGTAAAGGCGCAAAAATAAAAAATTTCGAAACCCTGGCGGGGCAATTTAGATTAGTTGGCAAAAAAACCCGCTTTTTAATTACCAAACCACCCTCGTCCCCTCACACCTTTTCTCAAAATTCCCAAACTACCCATCTACCACCTAGAACTTTAACACCCCCCTCTTTCTTCTTCCTCAATCGAATCGTCTCCAGATTGCAGCTGCTGGTCCTCCTCTTTCAAATTCATGGAGGGAGATCGCCAGCATCAGCACCAGGACTCGGCCGTCGCTCAGCAGAGGAAAGGCCAGAAGAGGAAGCTGGAAGAGGAGCCGATGGTGATAGATCTCTCGCCTCAAGCCCTAATCCTTGACGTCAAAGCTCAGGTTGAGATCCTCAGCGGCAGCTTCTCATGGCTGGAGCCCGATCGCTTGGCCGCCAAGCGCGCCGCTCATGTGCTCGCTGAGCTCGCCAAGAACGGTGCTTGATCGATCTTTCTTTTTGCTTATCTTGTGATCTTTTTTGGTTGTTTTATGAAGGAATTCGAGTCTGTGCCTGCAGAGGAGGTTGTGAACGCGATCGTTGAATCTGGAGCGGTGCCGGCGCTTGTGAAGCACCTGAAGGAGCCGCCGGAGATCGCCGGAGGAGGCCGGCCTTTTGAACACGAGGTCGAGAAAGGGAGCGCGTTTGCTTTGGGTCTTCTTGCAGTAAAGGTCTATTTTTTTCGCCCAAATTCCGTATCAAGTATTATGCTAATGGCTTCGAAATCTGCGTGTTTCTAGTTTTAGCATTTTGACTGAACCTTTCGAAGTTCAGTAAAAGACAAGAATTTTGCACTCTTGTTTTTGGTTAAATTAGTTCTTGATTTGTCCATTTTCATACTTATGTAAACATGGCAGTCAATTAAAGGCAACAGAATTTTACATCGAGCCGCTTTTTTGGAGGTAAGAACTTCATTTGAAAGCTTTCTGAAATAAAGAGTCTGGAATTGAAGAATTCAGTTGTACTGAAGGGCAAGGCTATGGGAGTTGAGATGAGTTTGCATAAATGTTTACGAAATCCAAATTCGCTGTATAGGCTGGAAAACTATTTTCTCATGTCTGTAATTTTTTTCTTAGCCCAGTGAATTGACATGGATCAAAGAAGGTTCACTAGCACCTGCTTCACAAAGGAGCTGGTGTTCTCACAGCTTTCGAAAAAACTATCATCATGGGAATTTGAATTGTGAGGGATACCTAATTCTGTAATAAATATACAGGAGAGCTATTTCAGTTATCCAGTAAACAAACACTAGATATAGATTGAAAACTGTGGTGCTCTATCCTTGTATCACTGTTACTGTTAGTTTTAGAAGGAGACTCTCCATTGTTTTTCTTTTTCTTAATGGAAGAGCACATGCAAAATGGAGGACTTTTTAGTAGTCCCAGATCGTGGGGTCAATTTTATCAGCACTTTGTACTTCACAAAGCATCCAACTGCGACAATAATGAATAACATGGAACCTGTTTAGAGATTTCTTCTTTCCAGCTCCTTCTTATGCATGTCAATAATACCTGTAGTCTAATAGAGATATAATCATCTACCTGGCCATTCTGATGCATCTAGACTTAACATCCACCTTTTGTGAACATATTTGCCATGTAATGATCGTATTCCCTCATTCTGACTGTTGCTATTCATATGTTTGTGTTTGAACAGCCTGAGCACCAACAACTCATAGTCGATGCAGGTGCTTTGCCTCTTCTTGTTGATCTCTTGAAAAGACATAAGAAAAATACAAACGCTCGAGTAGTTAATGGTTTAGTACGAAGAGCAGCTGATGCATTAACCAATCTCGCTCATGAGAATAGCGGTATCAAAACTTTCGTCAGGTTCTCTTGTCTGCTCTCACATCTGGCATTTTTTAATTGTTTAGGATGATGATCAAAATATACGTCAGGTTATGATCTTTCCTTTTCCTTAAACTTCAGGATAGAAGGTGGAATTCCCCCGCTTGTTGAATTGCTCAAATGTACAGATCTTAAGGTACAGAGAGCAGCTGCAGGTGCCTTGCGTACTCTGGCATTTAAAAATGATGAAAACAAGAACCAAGTTAGTGGCTTCCTTATACAGAGATCATTCGAATGGAAATTAGCATTTATATTGTAAGGATTTGGTTTTTATTTATATATTTTTCGCAGATAGTGGAGTGTAATGCTCTTCCTACCCTAATTCTCATGCTAAGGTCCGAGGATGCTACCATCTACTATGAGGCGGTAAGCTTTCCTTATCAAAGTACTTTTATGAGGAAGGTTTTCAAACCATGCAACCTCGCATCTGTTCTGCTGAACTTTGCTGGGCCATTAACTACAGGGAAAAGAAAAGAAAAATGAATGGCCTTTATCCCTTACTTTAAAAAGTTGGAACAGTAGCATACATGATTAACTATATTATGCCGGAATATCATTTTTTTTGTTCGTAGTATTGCTTTAACAATGCATAGAACTGGGGCGGTCATGGCCTTACTTGTTGGTGATTACTATATACATAGAGGTTTGCAGGCTACTTGCATGCAAGTTAACTATGTCATACTTGAATACAATTAGTTGGCAAAGTAAAACTATTGGGTTTCTTTGAAAAAAACCACAAAAACGATGACAAAACAGGTATTTTAAGATGTTCCACATATCATACCCTTTATTGCATGTATCTTATAGTAGACTGCATGCTGTACTCGCTAATTCTGTAGATTCAAGTTCTTATATTTGAGAAGACAATATTATATTGCTTATGTAAAATTATTTATTGCATTAAAACCAAAAGTCATGACTCATAACAGCTTCCTTGCTAAAATAGAAACTGGACACCTAGAATGAGACAAAGATCACTTGATACCTAGACAATGAAGCAGCCTATATGAGAGGTTAGAGTAAATGAATTGAAAGCAAAACAAAAGGACTGTCTGAATAAAACTCTTGTACTATTACAAGCATTTCCCTAGCAGGATCTATCAACCACCAATCCACTGAAGGGATCCAATCACATCAACAAGCAGCAAGGACAAACTCGTTGATGTCCAAGAGCATGACCATAGATACCATGAGCCACAATGGAAACAATAGTCATATCTCCTTGGATCATGCCATTGTTATGGAATCATGCCATCAATTAGCTGAAGGACACTGGGAGGGAGTTAATCAAACCATAAAGAAATTTGGAGGAAGAAGATTGAAAGCGTCAAATGTAATGATGATACCAAATGGAGAAAGGGGATGAGTGTAAGAAACATAGAAGCAAGGGAAATGGTGCAAACTGCAGCAGTGAAATCCCAAGGCACAGGGTTAACAACGGCTATGGAGTTTAGAGATGGCAATGGCCACGACAGTGGAGTTTAGAGGTACTGGGGCAGTAGTATTTAAAGGCGGTGATGAGGTTGCAATGGAGTGGTTTAGATAGTGGTAGATTGATGATGATGTTGGATCCTTTCTTTGATATTAGGTTTGGATTTAGAGAGATATGGGAACAAGGTTAGGGGCTGGACGGAGTGGTGTGGTGCGCGCGCGCGCGCGCGCGCCAATGTCCAAGATTACAATAGCCTCACTCATACTTACAACTAATACATAATTACTTTAACAATAACTTAATGGTTTCTAGAACCTATGATCTCTCTCCCTCAACCCCTTCTTTTTGCTAAATACACAGTCAAATAAAGTTAATATATATACATTGTTATCATATTTCAATAATTCAATAAACACAGAATGTAGCGATTAACACCTCTTAATTGGCATGAAGTTGAATTCTTTACCTTGTAAAAGTTTGAACGAGTAAGTTTGACATGCATCCAAAAATGCATATCTAGGATGGAGGTTTATTGGCCAACTAGTATTATCCATATCGACAGTAAAGAAAATATGTCTTTGGGTTAAACTTTTATGTTTACGTTTCGATAAACGTCAAGTTGTATCTGTATAATCCATCGGTCATGATATGTTCTCTTGTTGATTTACTAGGTGGGTGTTATTGGGAATTTAGTACATTCGTCCCCAAACATAAAGAAGGAAGTTCTTGCAGCTGGAGCTTTGCAGCCTGTTATTGCATTGTTAAGGTATAGTTCGGTATAGTTACCCTTTATTGTTTTTGTATCTTATTACATGTAGCATGTTGAAAGTTATTGGTTATTTCTTTCCACCAGCACCACCTTTTTCTTCTATATTTTTTTCATGTATTTAGGTTCATACTCAATGCAGACATTAAGGTTATTTACTAATACCTATAATCTTTGATTCATCTTCACATAATTTTAAGCACTTCCGTAGAAACATAATATTATTCAAGGTAGTTCTTCAATGGTGTAGAGGTTTCTGTTCCGACTGGTCATCTATATAGTGATTTATTAGATGTTCAGGATTCAAGAGCATTACTTCATGGGATTTCATCATAGCTTCTATTCTAATAATTGGCCTTTTTCAAGGGATCACAATGTTGAACCTAACTGTGCCTTCACTATTATGTTTACTTGGATTCTATGTTAAATTTCTATATAATAGCGTTCTACAGTGTAGTTGAGAAGGCACGTCAACAGTTCTACTGGGAGAACGAACTAACCGGGCTTCCGTGAAGATGGAAGTTCCTATTTATGTAATCTACCAGAAATTCCTCTTCGTGTTATGTGCCATTCTCTGGTAGTGGATTCACAATGATGTAGCATGTTTCTACGGTCCAAACCCCCCGTGACATCCTCATTCCAAAAACTTCCATAAGCTTTCACAATCTGAAGTTTCTGACCTAGACATCAAATCACAACAATACTATTATGATTAGAGAACTTTTGTAACATGATGAATCAGCAGTTTTTTATATGCAATTTCAAGTTAAATAAGATATCAGCCTTTTCATCTGATATGATCATGGAAATCACAGTTCATGCTGTATGGAGAGCCAAAGGGAGGCGGCTTTATTACTAGGCCAATTTGCTGCAACTGATTCAGATTGCAAGGTGATTTATGAAGGTCTTCTCAGTTTTTAGTTGCTTATGCCAATGAGTGTCGCCCCCCCCCCCCCTCTCAAAGGGCTATCAGATTCTAATCCAGAAACTTACTGACCTGCAGGTGCACATTGTACAACGGGGTGCTGTCAGACCTCTAATTGAGATGCTTCAGTCTGAAGATATACAATTTAAAGAGATGGCTGCTTTTGCTCTTGGGAGATTGGCCCAGGTTAGCCATTTGTTATTCTATCTAAACATTTTGTGCATGAGCGAATTACGTTTGCTGCCAGTTGCACCTATTTTAAACTGAATAGCATCATCCGTTTGTATTAATCCAAGGAAGTTCCATTTTTCTCATTTGACTTTTGGGTCATCAACTTGAGTCTTGTTTATTGATCCAGTTACAGGCCTTCCATGTTTCATAATATCTTCTTTCTACACTGTCTTGCTCAATAGAAACCAAAAATGACATCAAATCTCTTGTTTCTCCCACTTTTCCGAGGCTAAGGAATCCTATGTTTCCCCTCCATCTTGCTCTATCCTTCAAAAGTGGTTGTTTCGGGGGGGGGGGGGTTCTGACAATTTTTTTAGCTACATGTTATATGTGACAAGTGTCTATTATAATTTAATTATCATAACTAATTCAAGGCAATCTTGTTAATTCAATTCCTTAATTCTTCAAGTAAGAATATCATCTCTCTCCAAGAAGGATTTAAACTTACAGCCAGTTAATTAACCTCTATTGCGCTGCTAATGACTTTGGAGGAACAAGAGATTCGGCCTCATAGAATTCAACTGCCGTCTTAGCCCATGAGTTTGAATCTACTTTTGCTCTTGAGAACATCCGCTATTTGTTGGGTTTACATCTATATTGATAGGCAATTGCATTAAGTGCGGAATAAGGAACTTGATGCATTTACACTTGAACTACTCTTAGTTATTAAAAAAAAATACCAAACCTCCTTTTTTTTCCGGGGGGGGGGGACATTTTGACATATTTCCTATAGCAAAGTTACCATAATTTTCTTTCTTCTCAAGTTTCCCCTAGTCTGAGTGAAACTTCAAGACGTCATCTGGTCATTAGGGATATGGAAAGTCCATTCCCTGCCGAATTTGGCAGTGAGGAAGGTTGATGTCTGGTCAACATCTGGTAGTGAAAAGTTGCCAAATACCGGGCCTCATTCTATACCTGACCATTTTAATGGGTGTAGACTTAGATGATGATTAAGTGTTATATTAACTTGATATACATAGCTAGCACACTACCCAACAGATTGGGCCTTTGGGTAGAGTGGTTCTCGATATGATTAAGTTATAGGAGCAATAATCTTCAAGAGGTCCTCGCTTCAAGCCCCATTAAATTCATTCAAAAATGTACATTTATCCCCTCTTATTCTATATTTACAGGCGACTGTTTCCATCAGGCCATCCTGCATGGCTCAAAGATCCACATATGAAGGGGAAATTTTAGTGCTATGTTAGCTTGTATACATTATTAGCCACAACTGAACAACTTATTGCTATAGTGGTTTTTGGCAATGATGATGATGAAGATTTCGAAATCCATGGATATTTGTTTGCTGATTTTAAATATGGCCGGATACGCTCAACTGGTTGCCAAAACTATCAAAATCCTGTTGTAGCCTCTTCCCTGGCTTAAAAACTAGGGCCCCGGCCTGTCCCAGAATTCACATATATGTTAGAATTCCCTAAATCCAAGCCATGTCTTATGAGCTTTAAGAGTTATGGGACATGTGGACCTTTTCAAGGTTTGGGCTAGTGCTGGTCTTATTAATAGCAGCAGTGACTCCATAAAACAATTGATATGATTTTTATGTCTACTTTTTGCTTCTCTATTTTAACAGTTTATTTGAGTTTGTTTTAGTGGTTTGTGCTGTATGTGTATTATGGGCACCATTCTTAACTCTTCCTCTCATGTCATTGGTCCTTTTTTCCCCTCTAGGACTCACACAATCAAGCTGGTATTGCATATGATGGTGGTCTTCTACCTCTGCTAAAGCTTCTTGATTCCAAGAATGGTTCTCTACAACACAATGCAGCATTTGCCCTCTATGGAATTGCAGATAATGAGGTGGAACTTAACTGACGATCCTTATGTTTCCGTCTTTTGAGTAGTGCCTAGGTGCTAATTTTTGCTAGATACCGTGTCCCTGTAATTTTGAGTACAGTTGGTTATAAGGATGAGATGGATATAAACAATCTGATCTGCAGTGGCGCTGTATCCATATGTTGGCTAATGTGTATAGCAATATCCATCATGTGAAAACATGCTTATGAATATAGTTAGTGGTAGACTACCCGACATTTTTTTAATAACCAAAATCATGTCCATATAGGAATGCTATGTCGTGCAAAGATGGAAGTCTATTTAGTTATTCATTGTGCAATATCATCAATTCATAATTAATAAGATAATGTGATCGATTATATTTATTAATTACTTTCTTATTTGCATGTAAGAAAACTAAATTTGGAGGTTAACCATGCCTATATCCATTCCAATAATATCAGGTTACTATTCATTTTCGATTTGGAGTCTGAATGTGTTCCAATAAAATATGGATAGAAAACAAATAAATTATGGTAAACACTGCATTTACTCTGTTTACATCATTTGGTAGATATATCTTATAATTTTCTATTTCTGTAGGATAATGTCTCCGATTTTATCAAGGTGGGAGGTGTGCAGAAGTTACAAGATGGAGAATTCATTGTCCAGGTACCTTCTATTGTTGAAACATTCACATCAACTTTGGATTCCATTCTGTGATTTATTCAGCTAGCCTTTTGGGGCTTTTATCCATGAATTTGTAGGCAACAAAGGATTGTGTGGCCAAGACATTGAAACGCCTAGAGGAGAAGCTTCATGGTCGAGTAAGTTTCACTAGTTTCCATTTCACCTTTTTACTTAAATCGTGTCAATAAATTTATGGTTTTTTTTCTTTCCCTATTCTTCTTACACAGGGCTCACTGATTAGTAAATATTAGCTGATTTCTTAAATGTATCTCCACCAACTTTCCTGTTCCAGGTTCTGCAGCATTTGCTTTATTTGATGCGAGTAGGAGATAACACTGTCCAAAGGCGGGTTGCTTTGGCTCTTGCTCACCTTTGTTCCCCTGAGGATCAAAAAACAATTTTCATTGATAATAATGGTATCCACTCTTTCCAGAATGATTTTCTGGTCCTTCTGAGTTGTTTCACTTGTTATACCTACGACATTTATCTTTTGGGCTTAAAATCCAGTTTTATTAAACTTTTAGTTGTTATAAAAGCTTCCTCTCATTTGTTTCTAATTTATGCTATTCATATTTTCCTTGATGTGATTACTGTTGGAAAAAAAAACGGTTAACGTCATCAAAGATATGAGTAACAAACTAAGTTTTCTTGTTGTTGTTATACAAGTAAAGCAAATTTGATATCCTTCTTTTGTTTTACTTCTCTTTGAAATATAAGGCTGGTAACCCACATCCTCTCCAAGACTCCAACAATATGGAGAAAATTCGTCTGAACATTGCTTGCCTTCCCTGAACCATTGGTCTACCCATGACAAAAAAAATCCTCCTCCAACCATTTTAATTCCTTATTTTTTCCTTCTCTAAATTGGTAAAAGCAAAACTTGGATGTCTTACAACGAGCGATTGACATGATAATAACCTCTGGTACTACCAACACGCAATTAAAAATTGATTTCACTCTTTAACCATATCTGCTGTAAGGTTTGTCTCTATATCTTAATGAGCTCTTAGGTATGCTTAAAATTTTAGTGGAATTTTTTACTTCTTTCTGGTCCAAATGCTTTTCTTTTTGCGTCTTCTTCCTGCCTAGTTTTGTAAGGTAGTTAAATGCAGAGCCACTGTTGGCACAGCAGAAAAATAAGAATACAGTATAAACAAGCTATGGAAGTCGACTTTTCATTTGGTAACAAGGCCCTTATTTCATTATGATAGCGCATATGCAGATCTTAGTTAATGGATTGTCTGTTATAATTGAAAGAAACAAAGAAAGTCTATGATCCCTGATTCAATTCGCAATCCAATATGCAGGATTTTGATTTTTATACAATCTAATTTTGACAGCCCCGCTTCTTTAACGCACCAAAAAAATTGCAATACATTAATTGTTAACTATATCTATGGCCTATGGGTCAACAGCAAATGTCATGGATTTTAGAGAGACCGCTTGCTAAAATTTATGAACATGATCCCTTATTAGTTGGTCGATATTTGTAAAGAAGCCAAGTTGGCTGTTATGTATAGAAATGGAATTCACTTTTCAATAGCAGATGCATGTTATTGACCATATGATAATTTATTCATGTAGGGCTTGACTTGCTTCTTGATCTTCTTGCCTCCACAAATACAAAACAACAGCAAGATGGTTCTGTAGCTTTATACAAGTTGGCTAACAAAGCCATAACACTGTCTCCCATGGATGCAGCTCCTCCGTCCCCTACACCACAGGTTTGTCTAATGTTGGTTTTCTCTGCACATTAACCAGAATAATTCTTGGCAATATGTTCCCCTGTGGTGAAATGTCTAATGCCTAATAGAGATCATGCTTGTTCCTTCTGATTAAAAAATTGTCAGTTCTCATGTGAAAATTTAGTGGCTTGACTAAATGTTGATCTTCCTGCCAAAACACAAATATGTGCAGCATCAAATGCATGTTGTTCGGCTTTCTTTATAGTTTACTTATTATAGGCTCATGGGTTACTGCTCCAGCTGTGCTGGTTTGGTGCCAGTGCTGGCCTTTTCCGTATGCCTGAAGGATGGTCTGTTTTGGGTATTATTCCATCCATGCAAGTACTCTGCTAGAATAGTATGTCTGTTTATCTTTGCATCTGTTTATGCATTTACACCGCCTTTTTTGTACATTATAAAAAGCCTGTTCCGAAATGATGACTATCTTTGTATGTAATGCACAATCTGATGTTTTCTAAGTTCCACTGCACATGTCAAGTTGCTTTGGTTTTCATGCACTGCTGATATTCTCCCAAAAGCTATTTATATTCATTTTCCGTTTTTCTTCCATTTCCCAAAAGCTTGTTGCTTCTCCAATTCTCTCAAACTGGAGGAAATAAAAAATTCTTATTCTTTATTATTGGGAATTGTTACCTTCTTGCTCATTAATTTCTAAATATTCCCTGGACACATGTTAAATTTTTTATTGTGACTGACAATAGGGAATTCTGTATGGTTTAGAGATATTGCTAGTTACTTAATTTGTTTGACAAGCTTATGTCATTGCAGGTTTATCTAGGTGAGCAGTATGTGAACAGTTCCACGCTGTCTGATGTTACCTTTCTTGTTGAAGGTTGAATCTCTTGCTCTGAATCGTTCCATATTTTATGTTATTTACTTAGCGGGGTACTTAGAATAGCTATTTACAAGCTATAGTGATGACATTTTCATACAAATGTAAGTTGTTGAGCATGCTTCCCTTTCCATTTCAGGTAGGCGCTTTCATGCACACAGGATTGCTTTGCTTGCTTCTTCAGATGCATTTCGTGCAATGTTTGATGGTGGATACAGGGTCAGTTGATTTGTATTTGTTATTACTTGTATTATCATAAAGCTCACAAGTCTCTGTGTATGGGTCCTATGCTGATAAATGTTCCAAACAATGAACATATACTTGCTGTATATAGTTTCTATAATTTTAAGGACCATCTTGGTCATATGTAAACCCGATGTGTGCAATTGCGACGTTTGCACATAAGTTAAGATAATTAATTCATCAAACAATTATAGTATTTAAATGACTATAAATTATTACCAGGTCTAGTTTTCCAAGTAATAGTATCAGTATTTTTTAGATCAATTTCCTGCTAATTTAGTTGTTTCTAAAGCGATACCTCGTCCAAGATAAATACGGCAAAGGAAACATTGTACTTCTATTTGCTTTTACTTCTGTTTGGAAAATATTAATTATTTTGCTTTTCAAAAACAATTTATGGAAATAACTCTTCTTTCCTTCTTTCTTAATGCATAATGGCCTGAGAGATAAACACTAGGTATGTCAATGGTTGTAGTTTGTTATGGTTGAATTGGGACTTGCATGCTAGGGTGGCCTTGTTTATTAATAGGGTCGTATTTGATTGGGCTTAAATTGACAGCTCAAACTCAATAGTCCAATAAATATGTTCAGATTGGTATTGAAACCTTGGTCTAAACAATTTTTTTAAAGTGTTCATTGCATACTTACGTGCTCTATTATAGTGCTTTCTATAAATTCCTTTCCATATTATTCAAATTCAATAAATACCTATATTTAATACTTGTCATGGAAACTCACAACAGGAAAAGGAAGCAAGAGATATTGAGATCCCAAACATAAGATGGGAGGTATTTGAGTTGATGATGAGGTTTGTATACACTGTTGGTTTCCTTGTCATGACAGTCATGTTTGTTTTTGGTGTTTAAGATTGGCATTATAGCTTTTTGCTAAATGTTAAAATCAGGTTCATATACACGGGGTCAGTGGAAATAACTAGTGTTATTGCACAAGACCTCCTTAGAGCTGCAGATCAGTATCTCCTGGAAGGACTGAAGCGCTTATGTGAATATGCAATTGCTCAGGTGGATGGAAAAATCTTCTGCTTATTCCTTTTCTTGATAATTATGTAAAAGAAATTGAATTTCTTCTTTATGCTTTTTAGTTATTTCTATATGACTTAAAGTTTTGTTTTTGTATTCCATCCAGGATATTAATGTTGAAAATATCTCCAGTATGTATGAATTGTCAGAAGCCTATAATGCCATGTCCCTACGGCACACTTGCATTCTATTCGTCTTGGAGCAATTTGACAAAATAAACACAAGGCCAGGGTATATATCCTTTCTTATTTCTTATATCCATATTCAATTTTTTGTAAGTCGTTACTTAGCTTTGCTCTGCATTAAATGCAAGAAAACCAAAGATATGATCACATCATCTCTACTATTATAATGTGAACTCATGTGACGCCCACCAAATTAACATTCAATTGTGTGCATCTCCTGGTAGCCTTTCATTTTTAATATAAAAAAGTTAAATAATAATAGAATAATCCTTGCTAATTTGTTGCATTCTTAGGAATCCATACCAATTTTCTTATTTTAAAATTCAAAAACTTACTCTTCAAGAAAAGTCTCTCTCTCTCTCTCTCTCTCTCTCTCTCCCCCTCCCCCTCCCCCTCCCCCTCTCCCCTCTCCCCCCTGTGTGTGTTGCTTCCATATTTTAACTTTTAAAATTGCATACCCAATTTTTACATGCTTAATCAAATTTCAGAATAAGCTCCATGTACCAAGATATTGAGTATAAATGTTTTATATAATTATATAGATAATTTTTTTGTATGAAAATACAAGCGTCCTCGCATATTAGTTGGTTCACATGCCTATGCTGAAAGATTAGCATTTGGCACATACATACACTTTATGCAATAGATAAAAAATCTGAAATATCAATTGTAAAGCCGTTATATGTGAAGGATGCAAAATGTAGTCCATTTATCATAGACACTCCTATGGATTTGTAACTGACATTCTATCTATATTTGCATGATCCTAAATGGGATTGGGTAAATGGTCTTTTACATCCAAGTCCGAAAAACAATTTAAAAGATAATTAAAGGTGGAAAATAAATGTATACCGACACTTACAAAATATATACATTGTTGTCAAAAGCCTCATTAAGCTCTGGTAAACGCCCTGTTTGGCGGAAAGTGGGCACTGCGCTTTTGCATAAAGTGGTAGCAATAAACCCTTTGAGCTGCTTTAGGGACTTGAAACCCCATCTGGGTCTGCGTTGTGTACTTGAAACCCCCACTTAAAATGGCTTTTTTGAGGATCAAAATGGTATGAAGCCATTATTCTATTAAAAAATTTGCATCATATTAAATGATAGAATATTTGAATCTTATTGTTTCCTCTAATCCATAGCATTTATCTATTAAAACCTTTTCTTATGACGTGGTTATTAATGTCGTCATATTTCTATATTGCATATAAACTTTATAAGAAACTTTTTAAAACATCTCATTTATTTTTATATATTTTTTGTTCCTAATGTTACTTCTTATCTAGATTTTTACCATTATTATTTAACAAAGCCTTGGTTCATTTTGCCGCTAATGCCTTGGTAAAGCCTGCTATGGCTTCCGCTTTCCACAACATTGTACATACAGCTTCTTTTTTGCCAACGGCGAGGGCAAAAGGCCCAAATTTTTATATATTAAAAAAGGATGATTACAAAACGAAAACAAAATACAAGAGAACAAAATCAAGGCTATTTCAAGACAATAGCTTAAGATCGCACTTTTAAAAAAGGTCGTGCCCTCCAAATTCGAGCAATTGGTTTACTACCAACATCTATAGCATCAAAAAACTTAGCTATTCTAATTGAAGTATCAGAGATAATATCTTGAAGAACAATCTCTTTAGATAATAATTCCTAAAATTTCTATAATTTCGTTCTTTCTAGACATGTCAAATGACATTTGCAACCACAATATGAATGTGTGCTCTAATTGGTTTCTTAGATGAAATCTTCATTTGGATAAAATATATGATGCCATGTAGATTAGATGGTGGATTGTAGAGTTTTCAACGCGCTAATGATGCTTGGATCACCCAACTTGAGAATTCACACTAAAAAAAGATGCTTATGACATTTGGATTGAGTTTTGCATAGAATACATGCAGCTTCTTTTCTGTAACATGATGCTACCAAGCTTATATAAAGAAACTTTCATAGTTTCATTATAACTAAATTATTATGAATAGAAAAAAATCAAATATTGTAACCTAGAATTGTTATTGTTTATTTTATATATCATTACAATAAGTGTTTACTCTTCATTAAAGTTCTAAAATATCTTACATGCAATGCAAGTTTTTTCATTCAACATTCGTTGCATGTGCGAAAAACTTGTGCACCTTGATATATAAGACCTTATTAAAGAGAATATCTTCTTTTGCATGTCGGTTCTCCTAAATAATGATGAAATATCTGCTCTGATATGCAGGCATTATCCATTGATACATCGGATTATACCAGAGCTTCGCAACTTCTTTTCTAAAGCTCTCCGGTCAACCCTGAGGAATTCTCAAACCTAACGTAGTAGCACCCATACATGAGATGGTTTTGCCTAACAGAAGTTATTGGGGTCTGTACAGTGGTGGACTTCACGGCGTCGAAGCTACTGCCTATGTTATATTTTTGGGGGAGCATGGAAGGTTTCCTCTTTTTTTTTGGTTGGGAGGGAGGGTTCTTAGTGGTCTGTGTTGAGGAAAATTAGTTCTCTGAAACTTGAGAGCTCATTATCTTTTTCCTTGTTTCTAAATCGTTCAGCAAGCAGCACTCCCTTTTTGTAATCTCTATGACATTCGGATGCTATATCAAACTGTGAAACTGTAATAACCAAAATTTTTAGCAACGATTATAATATTAATTGTTAAAAGAGTTAAATTTACAATTATGGAAAGAACTAAAAATCAAAAAATTTAAGACATAATTGCCTCTAATTTTAAAATTTAAAATATTTTATTTATGGCAATTAGGCAGCATAATTTGAGAAATTTCAGCAATTTCTAGTTTCTTAATTTGTCTAATTATCTGTATATGCCTTATGTACCTGGTTTTCCTTTTTCATATCCCAAAAAAAATAAATTAAAAAAAAAAGAATAGAACCAGAGAGAAGATATCTAAATAGTTGGGAAGGATGCAACGATCAAAGAAGTGAAGATTGACAAGATTGACAAGAAGTGAAGATTGACGTACCTAATCGAAGAGCATGTCTTTTTCTGATCGTTAAGGTTAGATCTTTCTCTCATAACCCTTTTTAATATCTTGTACTTAGGGAAAGATTTGAGATCTTGACATCGTTGGCATAGGCGATGTCGATTCAGATCGGTTTCAGCGAGTTGTTGCAGTGGCTAAATTAGGGGTTTTCGGATGTGATCGATCTAGACTTCGGAGCCATGTTAGATCTAAGATTTTGCTCTTCCTTTTGTTTGGGATTGAATGGTTGAGAGTGGTTAGGACTCCTTCATCGGAATTTCTGCCTCGAAAAAAAAACAAGAAGAGAAAGAGATGCGAAAGAGAAAGAGTAAGAGAGCGCTTTAGTTTGAGGGTTTGGATCTGGTTAAATTTAAGTTTCCATAACCGATCCATTTAAATTCTAAAATCTAAGATAAATCCTTTAGGTTGCGATTTTGAATTCGAATCCAACCCAATCCAATCGCATCCATAATCTGTAACTTAATAGAAAACTTTCAGATCAGACCTGTAATTGCTTCAATATTATTTTTAACCTGTGTAGTTTGTAATTTTCCATACGTCTCTTTGGAATTTTATACTAAGCCCCATGCACCTGTAAATTATTAGCATTAGTCCCCTGCAGCACCTTACCTATTAACCAATGTAGTATTTAAGGCTGCAATCTTCTATTTAAGTCCATGAACTTTTTAAAATTAAATATTAGGCCCCTGAAATGATACAAAATGATTAGAAATATATAAGAATAATGATAAATAATATTTTTTTTAGCCTAAAGACCTTATAGATGTATTTTATTCGTATTGAAAATCTACATAGCATAATTAGTTTATCAAAACGCTACAAGTTATAAATTCTAGCATTATATGTTAATTTAGAGAATATGATTGGAGCTTAGGTTAGATGCCGAATCCATCAAGTTAACTTCGTTTTTCGGTGACTATAAGTTTGTTAATTTATTGTTTATTGGCATTCACGTAATATGAAATGTGTGCTTTTGCTTAGTTGATAATATGTTAATTATTTCGATTATGCAAGGAAGACTATTTTTATTTTGGTATCATGAAAACATGTTTTTCATATAGAAATTGATATGCATACGGCTTGGTGTTTTGACTAAATATTTGTGCATCGTGTATGGGGACATGATGCTGGATATAGTGTCTTCAAGGCAATTATTGTTATCGCAATCAGACGATTATGATGATTAATGGAGGATTTATACGGTTAGAATTGTCTTACTCAAGATAGTAGTATGTTATCTGGTTTGACTTTATTTTTATGTACATGTCTTGTGTGGTATAGCATATCACTATTACATATTGATAGAGCACATAGGATTCATGCTTGAATGTCATGGTTATGATGGCGATTACACTTTTGAGAACTAGGTAATTTATAAGCACATTCTTAAATGTTTCTTGTCATGAGAATATCGAGACCGAGCATCTGCAGGGTTACCTAGCACGGCAGTAAGGTTTCGGGAGGTAACGTCCATGCCAAATTAAATTTTTTGCCGTTCTAGCTAACCATAATATAGAATCGTTTACTAGAAACCGACGGAATATTATGCAAACGACTTCGCATATGAAAAGTGAGCAAGGAATACAACCCTGTAGACCGGTCCTTCACTTCATTAGTTCCGTGTAGTCGTCCCTTCGCTGCGATCGTGAACCCCAGACTCTAGAGAGTCTCCCTTGAAGAAACAAACATGCTAGCTTCGAAGACTTCGAGGCCGAAGACGATCTACGTCGAGGAGACACTAACCCAAGCTATCTCTTCACTAATTACGGAATTAATGAAGCAAACACCCTATACTAAATAGCAAGTAGTAGAGAATGATGAAGTAGGAAGTTTGCTCACATTAGAAATCATTTTCTCATTCAAAATCATCACTTTATCATAAACTAGAGAGCAAGCTCAAGAGGAAGAAGAAGATGAAGTCAAGCGATGAATGAATTATTGTTGAGGTTAGAAATGCAACCAAGGGTTAAGTATGGTATGCTTAACCCTTGTAGAGACTTAACCATGAGCTAGGATTAAAGTTAGGTACAAATATCTTAAGGGAGACAAAAAGGGTGGACAAAGTCAAAGAAGCCTACAAGTTTCTTCCAAAATATCAACCATGACTAATTCCACAATTTTTTGAATTTCCTTAATAATAAACATAAAACCTAATCTAACCCTAGCATGGTTCAAGTCTCATAAACCCTAGTTGCATTTGTAACCTAGTATGATATATTTAACATATATCACATATATATCAATGTATCCAAAGTCAGAAAAGAAATCATAAGTGAGCTAATACTAGTTAATGTAATATAATATATCAAATATATAATTATACATTAAATTATTAAATCAACACTTGATTTAATAATCCGGCTATATCACGTATAACCGACTAATATCATATATAACAACTTATCGAATCAACACTTGATCCGATAACCCGGCTATATCGCATATAACCGACCAATGTCACAAATCGCGAGAATACAATACGGTATCACATACTCGTATCAATCTCGGTCTTGCATATATCACATATGTGCTTCTACTCCGTTTCACTTGAGCCAGGAAACCCCTGTGTAGGACTCTAAAGACTCGTTAATACGCCGGCAGCAGGTGATGATCATATCAAACACTCACAAGCCGCAAGCGGTCTGCTAAACGTAACGGCCACCCGGGTATTAAGCGATCAGAAGATCAACAAGCATGCATGCTCGTACTCCTGCGAATCCAATCAGTAACACTACCGTACAGTCCGGTCTCTTCATCTGATATGTCGCATATCTCGTCTAGGGGTGGTAAACGTCAGACCCCAGTAACTCGATAAGTCGTGCCGATGTGAGGCTCATAACGGGTCGAGAAACTACTGATAACACTTACCAGTATATCTCTAAAGCAGCCCTGGCCAGGGACTTCCTGTTATAGCCAATCGAGCACAGCGTAACATCAACTCCCAATACCGGGAGAGACGAAATCCCTCCTATCGCCCATTGCCTCCATGTGATTCGGGACTGTACCTAAAAGCCACCGTTTTGCACGTTCTCTTGAATGTGGTAAGGTGGAAATCAAAGTACATTGGGAATCACACAAGACTCTATGACGATGTCGTGTCTACACACTAACCTGTACCAGTGTCACCAGAGAACTGCCATCCGACGTTAGGTAAAATACCATCTGGGAGTTCTCGGCGAGTCCGTTCAGTGTACCCAGTTTTCACTGAGCACCCGTATACTGTTTCTGATGTCAAACACTAATGGATATAGGATCATCCATCGCCCATCTACATGGGTCGAGAAGCTATACGCTAGTCTACTCTGGTATATCGATGCCCTATCTCGATACACCCATGACTAGAAACATTTGAATGATGTACTTAACGACTACTCTGTCCCTACTAGTATGATCTGCATCATAGTTCTAGTAGTCAAGTACTCATCCTAAGGGCTTTACCAACATGTAATATAGAGACATCAGTGTACATGTTAAGATAAAGTGCAACCAGATAGCATACTATCATGTCGAGCAAGAAAGTCCTCCCTATATATGTCCAAGCATCCACTACAATATGCATCGTATGTACAGTAATGGCCTCTAGGGCATACATATCACTAACAATCTCCCACTTGCACTAGGGTCATCTGTTGTAGTATCCCATACCCAACAATCAGCAGTGGTTGAAGTATCTCATACTCAACCATCCCATAAAAGTCTCTCCTGGGAATAGGCCTTTGTGAGTGGATCCGCCGTGTTGTCCTCTGTAATCTACTCTCCTAAACTTGATCTCCCTGGAGATCAACCATCTCCATGATCAGGTGATACCGCCTCAGAATATGTCTGGATCACTGATGGGATGGGGGTTCCTAGGCCAAAGCCACAACTCCATTGTCACACAATGGTGGGAACGAAGTTCATCTCATGAACTTATATACATCTAGACTCCTTCTTTGGTAGTACCGTTGGTAGCAATGAATCAACCCTTTATCGTCTAGTTTGTCACGGTATCTAGCTTGGAACACTTCCAACATACCGTCTCTCCACTAAGGGTAAAGACAATGCCTGTGACTGACATTCGGTCGACCTTACCACTCTGGAAGCTATCCACTGATTTTCCTCAGGATCAATTGATACCATCTCACTGCACTTAGTGAGAATCTTAACATCCATTTAGATCTATCTCATAGATCCAAAACCCAGGATTTAGGAGGTATCACCTTGATCCTATATGGAGAATCCTTGTGATAAGAGGAGATTGACCGAGTGTTGCATACGAAACTCTTTTCCTATCAAGAGTATGTCATCCGCGTACAATACGAGGATCACCATCATACTCCTTACTACCTTTTTGTATATACAAGGTTCATCTACCATTTTGATGAAGTCAAACTCTTTGACTACCACATCAAAACAGATGTTCCAACTCCGCGATGCCTGCTTTAACTCATAAAGCAACTTGCACACGTTTTCGCTGCTCCCACTGTCTATGAAGCCCTCTGGCTGTGTACTTATAGACGCTCTATTCTAAATCACTATTTAGAAAAGCAGTCATGACACCCAACCGCCAGATATCGTAGTTATGGTATGTAGCAATGGCAAGTAGGTTCCGGATGGACTAAAGCATAGGCACTAGAAAAGGTTTCATCATTATCCACACCTGGTTGATGACGAGAACTTTTTGTAACAAGTCTTAGCTTTGAAAGTCTCAACTTTTCCATGTATACCAAGTAATATTTTCAAGATATACTTGCTCCTGTTGGGGATTTAACCCTTCAGATAAAACAACCAAAGTCCATACCTTGTTGGTGTATATGGATTCCATCTCAGATCGCTTAGCATCCAGCCATTCTCACAGAGTCCCCACTCTTGATGGCCTGCTTGAAAATAGTTGGGTCATCATCTCATGATGCAATCCTCGCTCCCACTGTCATAGAGAAAATCGAAGTATCTCTCAGGTGGGTGAGGAACCCTACCATCGGTAGAGAGGCCGAGATTCGTTGGAAGCTAATGAATTCTCCGGTTCTATCAAATCATCAGCTGTAGTTTGTATAGCTGGAACTCTTTCCACTTCTACCTTATGATCACTAATTTCTTCACAAGAAATTCTCTTTCCAAAAGGTGGCATGCTGAGAAACAAAACACTTTTTGTTCCTCGGTGTGGTAGAAGATATTCCCTTGCGAATGCTTGGGATATCCAACAAACTTCCACAGAACTGACCTTGCCTCGAGCTTGTCTGGATTTTGCTTTTAGACATAGGCCGGACAACCCCAAATCTTAACATCCTTAAGAGATGGGCTCTTCCCATACCATATCACATATGGAGTGATAGGCATCTGATTTGATTGGAACCCTATTCAATAGGTATGCAGCTTCTCAAGTGCATAACCCCCAAAAGGAAATAGGCAACCCAGCAGTACTCATAATAGAACACACCTTATCACATAGGGTGCGATTGTTCCGCCCCGATACACCGACGTGTTGTGCTGTGTATGGAGGAGTAATGCTGAGAGAGAATCTCATTCTCCTTTAGAATAGTTCAGGAATTCCGTGCTCAAGTATTCTCTTCCCTGATCACATCAAAGGGCATAATACTTATACCCGTTTTGGTTCTCTACTTCTAACTTATATTCTTTGAATTTCTCAAAACCTTCAGACTTGTGTTTCAACAGGAACATATGTCCGAATTTTGAGAGATCATCAGTGAATGTAATGAAGTACAAAGAACCAGTCCTGATATGTGTAGACAGGGGATGTACATACATCATCATGTATCAATCCCAAGAGTTCATTAATTCTTTCTCTGTTTCCAATAAACGGAGCTATGGTCATCTTATCTTTGTGACATGACTAGCAAGTTTCACAAGATGTAGATTCAAACTGATTTAAATATGCATCTTAATTTAACTTAGCTAGTCGGGTCGCATTTATATGACCTAGTCTACAATGTCTCAAGTAAGATTCATTCATTTCTAAACTCTTCCTCTTTTGTGTGTGTTCTGTACGTTAAGAACTATAATTTGATTTAGAACGTATATGCTTTTAGATAACGTGCCTGAGCCGATCAACTCTTGATATAGGAAATGTTCAAAACATTATCCAACAATACAAAATTATATCCTTCTTTACTTAATAAAGAGACTGATATGATATTGTATATCAGGTTCGGTATCTAATAACATTCGTTCAGAATCAATGTATTTAGTAATACAGGGTGATAACTGTCAACAACTTGGCTGCAACACTTGCACCGTTTCCAACTCTTGAAACTTATCACCCATTCTCAGTTCTCTACCTATCTGTAGCCCATGTAACAGATTACATATGTGGGATCCTGATCCGGTATCTCATACCCAGGACGTAAAGTATACTGAAAAACAGTTCTCGGTAATGAACACACCCGAAGAAGATGTATCATTATGCACTTTCTTCGTTTGGGCGGCATGGGAATCCTGGTAATCCCCTATTTCCTGTTCGGTCTTATAACAATTATAAGTTGGAGCGGGACCAATATTCCCCAGCTCAGTATAACAAGCGGGTTCGGTCAATACATCCATATTATTATCTTGATTTAAGGCGTGACATGGTCGCTACCTGGAGAGAGAGAGAAGAAAACACTTAGCGTATGCTCTTGCAAGATTAGATTGGTTATTAATTTACCTAATCAGGATGGTTCCCACTGTTTTAGTTAAATCTTCCTTCAAACCCTAAAAGGAAAGACTAGTCGGGATTAATTACACCCTACAAGTTCGCCAATCTTTCCGCCAGGCGAGTGCCGGTACTTTGAGGGAGGTTCCCCGTGCTTGCGCACGGACCTAATTAAAATAAATCTCGTTTTCCCAGAGGCATAATCCCGTTAACACCTTTCTAGACACCTATTTGATCGGCTATTTGTAATGTGTAAAACTCTCTCAGGAGTAACTCTTACTCACAGTGGGTATCGGGATCCAACTATCTTATAGAAGGTATGCAATCTCATTGCAAATTTCAACACTTGAAATTCCCGATAATATTTTGCCCCTAGCGTCCTATGACCATGACGTAGGCCAACAAACCATAGTCCGCTAGTCAAGTTCAACCCGTACATTTCCCGATTGAATTAAACCCACTCGCACGACCCTTGACACAGGCCAACAAAGTCGCACGACTACCCTAACTCAATCACATCATATGCTTTAGCAGATAAGCATAAATAGCTACCGCACACTACGCCTTGACGCAGGCCAACAAACGTAGCGCAAATACTATGAACTACTTATCTAAAATTACGGAGGGCTACGCAGGTTTTTAAGAAAACCATGAGCATAATGAACTTGATATCGTTGTAGAATCGAGTGATTTTGAAAAGGAGTGTTTCTGAGGCTTTTACTAGTTTTGCTAAAGAGGTCACTCCCTGTGAAGGGATATAGGCTCTTTCCTTATCGAATAAGGTGCATGATATTTCACAAATACCATTGTGCAAAGCAAAAACTATAGAAGCAATCAAAAGAAAAACCGAGGGTTTGGGGCATCTGCTAGTTTCGCTAAACAGGTCACTCCCGGTGAAGGGATCTCGGCTCTTTCCTTATCGAATAAGGTGCTGGATATTCTACAAGGAATACCGCTTTGCAAAGTAAGAACTAGAGCTACCAGTTTTCGAGACAAGTTTCTACAATATCTTTAGGTTTCTTTTATTTCATTAATCTCATTAATGAAGTCCCATTTATAATATGCTTCCTAAGCATCACATATGAAACGAAAGCAACAATATATAATATATATCATATATATATAATATAAGCATTCGTTTCAGAATATAATCAATGATCACATCACAGAATATTGCAGCAGAATAAAACATATGAAATATTGGATATACTAGGAATTTCCGTGTTTTAGATTAAGCCTGTATAAAACACGGATTCCACGGTCATGATGAAGAGCCAAACCCACATCCCTAAACCCCTACGAGAGCGACAAGCAACTCTACCAATTCTAGAGTTAGGAGACCCAGTCTCGACTTCTTGAGATGGTCTCCCACTGGACCCTAGAACCCGGTTACTTGTTCTCCTCGCCTTGGGTCTATCCTAATGCGGAAAAGTAAATAATATACAATGGTGATATCATCCTCAACCCGGAAGTGTCCCAATAAAAGAATATTACATACAATGAATTTTACATGAATGAAAATGAAAAACTCTCATCTCACATAAAACCCCCGGCTATTCAAAATACGACGATCCAATATAACATATCACAGCAACACATAATATCACATGTCATCAACGTAAGTAAATATACGTATCCCAATTGTCGTTGACATATAGCACCGAAACCGGCGATACACCACATATTACACTTACGGTCGCAGAAAAGAAGGTGAAAAACTACAACAGTTGGAATCCGCAACCACCTTAGACATCATAAACCCAACGTATCACATACTTTTGATTTCATGCCTAACCAAATGAATTCCTTAGACATCTCATGCCTAACAATTATAAACCCTGCATTTTAGTCTCGATCTCGAAAACACTTTTCAATATCCAGTCGGGCAATTCAACAAGATTCCCGACATCCTGATCGAATGCTCATCAGAAAGTTTAGTAGACGGCCGCACCCCCCGATGCCATCGACGAAGTGCACTAAGGCGGAACACCGCTGCCGCGAGCACCCGAACGGATGCTTTTGGCGACGGGGTTCTCCTACAGTCACTTGGTCGGGGCTATGGGGCGTGGCTGTCTAATAAGGTTACCTGGCGAATATCCGCGTATGCTACGTGATTGTGGCGGACTTTTGATCACATCAAAATCCCGTGGCAACCGATCAAATGAGACTAAATTGCTAGATTTATAACATTCAAATTAATTATCTCATAACTACTTTTGTGGATTCCAAATATTGTATCCCATCACATAATATCCAGACGACGTTAAACTTTTCGATCGATTCATTAAAGTCCCACAATTTCCCGACAGCTCAACACTTGAGCACAGTTCAATAATACCCAGAATATGCCACAGTACCTATGCATCAGCCGTAGAAGAGCAAACCCAAGCCTCACTCATGTCACCACTGAACTGCGGCAAACCCTAGGGTATGACCATGGTTCCGAGATCTAAAAAGTCGAGTTAGGGTTTTATTCTTCTAAAGGGTTCATGGAATTACTTCCATGTTTTTCTGAATACGTTAAATTTGGAAAAATGGGTTTTTGATAACCGTTCGAACATTTTAACTTCGCCTAAACAATATGTGAATGACCCGAAACATTGTTAAAACAACGAATACAAAACACTCCGAATTGCTTATAGTGTAATATTACATCACATGTAAAATTAGCAAAAATAAACAACATCTGAAACATCAAAAGCAAGTCACTTGAACACAGTCAAAAATTCAGAGGGTTCTGCTCGGAATTGGCCGAGATTGGGGGTATGGTGGCCGGCCAAAATTGCATGAAAACCCCTCAAATTTTCACAGTGTTCATATTATATCACATACAACACTCTGTACTTGTTTAAAAAAATTTTTGACAACATTTTAAATTCGACAGAAACTTGATTTTCGCGTTTCAAGTTTCGGAGTATTTCGGTTTTATAATCTTAACAAAATCCGTATAAATTTCTAGCATGGCTCTGATACCACTGCAGGGTTACCTAGCACGGCAGCAAGGTTTCGGGAGGCATCGTCCATACCAAATTAAAATTTTTGCCGTTCTAGCTAACCCTAACATAGAATCGTTTACTAGAAACCGACGGAATATTATGCAAACGACTTCGCATATGAAAAGTGAGCAAGGAATACAACCTTTGTTGACCGGTCCTTCACTTCATTAGCTCCATGTGGTTGTCCCTTCGATGCGATCGTGAACCTCGGACTCTAGAGAGGCTCCCTTGAAGAAACGAACATGTTTGCTTTGAAGACTTCGAGGCCGAAGACGATCTACGTCGAGGAGACACTAACCCAAGCTATCTCTTCATTAATTACGGAATTAGTGAAGAAAACACCCTATACCAAATGGCAAGTAGTAGAGGATGATGAAGTAGGAAGTTTGCTTACATTAGAAATCATTTTCTCATTCAAAATCATCACTTTATCACAAACTAGAGAGCAAGCTCAAGAGGAAGAAGAAGATGAAGTCAAGCGATGAATGAATTATTGTTGAGGTTAGAAATGCAACCAAGGATTAAGTATGGCATGCTTAACCCTTGTAGAGACTTAACCATGATCTAGGATTAAAGTTAGGTTAACAAATATCTTAAGGTAGACAAAAAGGGTGGACAAAGTCAAAGAAGCCTACAAGCTTCTTCCAAAATATCAACCATAACTATTTCCACAATTTTTTGAATTTCCTTAATAATAAACATAAACCCTAATCTAACCCTAGCATGTTTCAAGTCTCATAAACCCTAGTTGCATTTGTAACCTAGCATGATATATTTAACATATATCACATATATATATATCAATGTATCCAAAGTGAGAAAAGAAATTATAAGTGAGCTAATACTAGTTAATGTAATATAATATATCAAATATATAATTATAAATTAAATTATTAAATCAACACTTGATTTAATAATCCGGCTATATCACATATAACCGACTAATATCATATGTAACAACTTATCGAATCAACACTTGATCCGATAACCCGGCTATATCGCATATAACCAACCGATGTCACAAATCGCGAGAATACAATACGGTATCACATACTCGTATCAATCTCGATCCCGCACATATCACATATGTGCTCCTACTCCATTTCGCTTGAGCCAGGAAACCCCTGTGTAGGACTCTAAAGACTCATCAATACGCCGGTAGCAGGTGATGATCATATCAAACACCTACAAGCCGCAAGCGGTCTGCTAAATGTAACGTCCACCCAGGTATTGAGCGATCAGAAGATCAACAAGCAAGCCTGCTCATTCTTCTGTGAATCCAATCGGTAACACTACCGTACAGTCCAGTCTTTTCATCTGATATGTCACATATCTCGTCTAGGGGTGGTAAACGTCAGACCCTAGTAACTCGATAAGTCGTGCTGATGTGAGGCTCATAACGGGTCAAGAAACTACTGATAACACTTACCGGTATATCTCTAAAGCATCCCTGGCCACGAACTTCCTGTTATAGCCAATCGAGCACAGCGCAACATCAACTCCCAATACCGGGAGAGACGAAACCCCTCCTATCGCTCATTGCCTCCATGTGATTCGGGACTGTACCCAAAAGCCACCGTTTTGCACGTTCTCTTGAACATGGTAAGGTGGAAATCAAAGCACAGTGGGAATCACACAAGACTCTATGACGATCTTGGGTCTACACACTAACCTGTACCAGTGTCACCAGAGAACTGCCATCTGACGTTAGGTATAATACCATCTGGGAGTTCTCGGCGGGTCCGTTCAGTGTACCCAGTCTCTACTGAGCACCCGTATACTGTCTCTGATGTCAAACACCAATGGATATGGGATCATCCATCGTCTATCTACATGGGTCGAGAAGCTATACGCTAGTCTACTCTGGTATATCGATGCCCTGTCTCGATACACCCACGACTAGGAACATTTAAAGGATGTACTTAACGACTACTCTGTCCCCACTAGTATGATCTGCATCATAGTCCTGGTAGTCAAGTACTCATCTTAAGGGCTTTACCAACATGTAATATAGAGACAATCAGTGTACATGTTAAGATAAAGTGCAACCAGATAGCATACTATCATGTCGAGCAAGAAAGTCCTCCCTATATATGTCCAAGCATCCACTACAATATACATCGTATGTACAGTAATAGCCTCTTGGGCATACATATCACTAACAGCATCGATGTTCCAGACTAGACTAGTGTATACGTTTTTTGATCCCGACGAGAGGCGATGGCCGGTCTCACAGCCATTGGTGTTAGTCAGTCACCAAACATTGTATGCATGTGCTCATTGTGTTATGAGTTACACTGGACGGACTCGACGAGAACATGTTAGATGGTATTATACCTATTGTCAAATAACAGTTCTCAGGTGACATTAGTACAGCGTAGTCTGTCGACCCGAAATCGTCATTTTTCTCGAGTGTGTTCCTACTGTATTTTGATTGCTACCCTACCATGGTTTTAAAGAGTTGTGTAAACAAGTAGCTTTTGGGTGCAGTCCTGAAGCACTTGGAGGCAGTGAGTGATTGAGGGGATTCGTCTCTCCCGGTATTGGGGGTTGATATCGCGCAATGTACGGTTGACTATCACTATAAGACCTAGATTTAGACGGATGGGATTTATTGATTGCGATCAATAATTTCTCGATTGATGATAGGGCTTGACACTGGCACGACTTATCAGGTTTTTAGGGGTATGACGTTATCCACCCTCAGAACTGATATGCGATACTCTCAGACGAACAAACGAGACTGTATAGTACATGTCGTTGATAGGCTCGGTAGGGTTTCAGATGAGCTTGCTTGTCAATCTCCTTTTCGACAATACCTGGGTAGCCGTTACGTACAGCTAGTGCCGCTGACGTGCTTGTGGTTAAACTCACTGCCAGTGTATTGTCGAGTCTTTAGAGTCCCACATAGAGGGTTTCTGATTTTGGTGAAATGTTGTAGTTGCGGTACATTGATACACACTTTGGTTTGATTAAAACTAGTGTATTATATACACTTACGGTAATCGGACGGTTTATAATACTAGCAGGTTTTTTTTTGGAAAAGACAGATATTAAATCTAGTTTAGATTTAATATTACATATATTAATATATGTATTTACTAGTATTTTGTCACTAATTATTTGTCTCTCTTTTATGTATTTATTTATACATAGGATAACATTTACAAAGTTATATATTAATTAATTATGTTAGCATACATATTAATATATAAACTTTGTTATTGTTAATATCTTTTTCTTGATTACTTCTCATTAGTTTATGTTGTTCCAAGAAACAACATACCTCTTGCTTCACTCTTGGTGAAGACATGTGGAGGAGGAAGAAGTGGATGGACACTTGTTTTTTTGATTTTAATCCTAAGGCTAGGATTAATGAGAGGGATGATAAAGGATTCAAACCATTTACTAAATGGTTAATAATCTTTTTAGTTTCTCTCTCTTAAGCTAGCTTCCATATGATGCTTCCTCCTCATATTATGAGAAATAAAATAGAAAAGGAAAATTCTATGGAAGATAAAATTAGTAAGGTTTGCTACAACCCTACTTAGGTTAGCTTAGCATCCTAGCTACTTAGGTTAGCTCATTTGGGCTTAGAGCCTTCAAGGTGGATCATCATTGATGGAGGAGGTGGGCTTGTAAGCTTGTTCCATGGAGCTTCTAAGAGTCTACAATGGTGTCCAATACAATTTGGAAGTATTTGAAGATACTACAAAAGTTGTGGTTTCAAGTTAGTAGCTAATATTTGCTCTCTTTTTAGTTTCAAGTTGTGATCTTTAGCCTAAATCCTTATGGTTGGAACAATTGCTCTCAAGTATTTTGAAAACCTTATGATTTCATCCTTTAAAATTGTAACCTAGAGTGGACACGCTTGCTTCAAGTGGTATCAGAGCCTAACTAAAGATTTGAACTTGTTTGGTTGACTTTAGAATTATCAAAACCCATTTCAGCAAAAGCTTGTTTCGAAAATTTGCATGAAATATACTCATTTTCACTTGTGCCGGAACCACTGGATTATTGGTTTGGACCAAGATTTTTAGTAGGCTAATGCGCATCCAAACCCACCCCCGTTTATGCTCGGTTTGGCCCCGAAACGGGGTTGAACTAAGACCGATTCAACCCCGTATCGAGGGCTGAATCAGCCACTGGATCATCCCCGTTTGGGGTTGTTCCAGAGCTGATTCAGTCCCGATGCGGGGCTGATTTGGCCCATGATTCGGCTCAAATAGTGGGGGGTATTAGGTCGTTTAATCGGGTTCAATTTCGTGCAAAAATGAGGGGGTTTTTGTTGCCGGGGGCGTTTGAATTTCAATTTTGGAAATTTTGAGTGACTGCCTCGTGGGTTTTATGATTCTAGTTATCATTGTTTTGGTTTCTTCTGTGACTTTGAGTATCATAGCGTTTGGTAAAACGTCGTCTAATTACTATAGGTATTAATTAGACGGGGTTACGAAATTGATACTCGTATTGATATTCTGTGATATTTCTTGATTATGGTTGTGTTGGATTGCCGTGATGGATAACCCGGTATATGTAGTATTAGAAGCTCTGTGATGATGTAATGTATATCATATTACGTGGCGAGCGTCCGACATGTGGATTGCCGTCATTGCGGCTTGTACTATATTCTTTGGGGTGCGTCCTGGTTGCGGACGTAGTCGCCTTGTATTATATTTCATTACATGCACCATGATTACCCTATGGCGGAGTGCTCGAATAGCCGGGTTTTAGAGGGCAGTAGGCCACTATCTCATGGCGTTGAGACTGGGGTGCCTTCCTCGAGAATTGGTGGGCTATTCGCCGCGTTCGTAGGGGGTATCAGATTGACTCACGGAGGGGTGCCCAAGTCACCGGATTTTGGAAGTGCTGGGTGGCCCACTCACTTTGTTGATTGGGGTTGCCTTACTTCTGAGATTGGAGGGTGGTTTGCCACACTCGTAGTGGTCTAGGTTATGATATTACAGGCTGCCAATATGACCGGGGAAAATTACATATCATATAAGGCTTCATTGAAATATATTTTTCCTAGTTTATGTGCATTTCCATATTGTGATTGCTTCTGCATTGATACCTGTGTAATATCATGGCTCCGAGACAAATGATATATATATATATATATATATATATATATAGTAGACGCTATTTATGTTTTGAATCCGCGCTAGTCCTGACCCGCCCTGCCGTAAGTTAAGTAACCTTACGGTGAAGACTCGGGTCCCTATGGCAAACGGATGGCATATATGTGCGTGGTTATTTTCGTTTCTTTTGGTATGATATTATTAATTGACAGGACCGCATTAATCCTTATTAATGCAAGAAAACAAACCTAATAAAATGATGTTGTTGGAACCTCAGTTTTAAAAACAATAGTCGTAATCTCTTGCTTTGCATGGCATTATTCGTTTAGGAATATCCTGCACCTCATTCGATGAGGAAAGAGCCTAGATCCCTTCACAGAGAATGAGTTCTTTAGCAAAAGTTTGCGATACTATTATCCACTCAGTTTTCTTCAAAACTGGCGTTTTAAATGCGGAGCCTAAACCGCCCCTTTTCAATACTACACGGTTTTTTCAATGAGATCAAGTTCATTAAGTTAAAGGTTTTTCGCCAAAAACCCATAGTAGCCCTCCGTCATTTCCTATGAGTGATACTTAGTATTCGTGCTGCGTATGTTGGTTTTGTCAAGACGTAGTGAAAGGCAGCCGAGTGTTACTCGTTTGTAATATTAGATGTGATTAGTTAGGACAGTCGTACGGTCATTTTGGCATTGTCAAAGGCTCGTACGGATGGGTTTAATGCTATCAAGACAATGATGGTTGAACTTGACTAGGACCCTTTAATATGTTGGTTTTGTCAAGATCACTTGGGTCCTAGGGGCAAAAACCATATCGGGAGTTTCAAATATAAAGGAAACTGGCCAAATATGCGCATACCTTCTGGAGTGTAGTGACTTGAGTGGATTCCATCAAGTTATTGTGCGGTGATAGTTGGATCCTGATTCTGACTAATGAATAGGATTTACTCCTTGGGTTATCCTGAATAGTTCTTCTTTTAGGGTTTGAAAGAGAATTCGAGAAAACAGTGGGAGCCGTCCAAATTAGTTAAATTATTAATTAACCATTCTGATCTAGATTAGAGTGCACGCTGAATGCTTTTTCTCTCTCTGGCCGCGGTCATGACTCGCCTTAAACTAAAACTCATTACCAAGTTAAACCGAACCTTTTACCATCAGGAATTTGGATCGTCTAGATTCACGACAAAATCACGTATATTCATGCCCCTACTACTTTATCTTTAGCTTTTTCTAGAACATTCTGTATCACTATGAAGATGCATATAGAATGGATAAATCATCTCGTATAGTTACATACGAACTCGTAGAAATTTATTTCAGTTCGAGGATGGGTTTCGGTTCTGGAGAAATTGAATAGGATTATTCGGTTGTCTTTACCCTTTACCTTCTCTCAGTTTGTGAGAGCTCTTTGTATGAGGAGAGTACACCTATTTTGCATATTGGATAGTGTCACGCCCCGCTTCCCAGAGTGCGCTAAGATAGGCATGTGACAGAGCCAACCATGCTACCTGTGGATAGGAAATATCCCTCCACAGTCACATTACGGCTGTAGAGATATCAAGAACAGTAAAATAAAAAACAACTATCTTATACATGTCTATGAGCCAGATTAACGAGTCAAGAATAAAAATAATGCGGAAGCAAAAAGATCCAATACAATAATAAACTGGAATGTACGTCCCATAATACGGGCTCACATCAGGAATGAAAATACTGAAAGGAAACTAAACTAAACTAATAACAGGTCCTCACTGCTCGGCCTGTTGATCAAAATACTCCTGGATAGCCTGCGATAAAGATAAGGGATCTGGGCCATGCAAAACCCAGACGTCAGTGCGTCATAATATCAAGCAATAATATAAACATGGGGTAGCAAGACATGCAGGTATGAGTATGAACGGTAAAACAGGTATAACAGTAACATAAATAAGGACAGTGAAGGGTAAGGCATAGGTGATGTGCAGTGAGTAATCTAGACTGGTCTACTGGGTTAACTACTTTCAAGTCATGAAATCAATTTGATGAATCATCGATGTAACTCAATAGTATCCCGTGCATGCCCGGGACCACGGTCAAGATTCTCGGGCTGAATCCGAGACGTGCCGCTAAGCAGTAAAAGGTAGTATGTAACGATGAATGATGTCAGCAGCATCATCCCGGGACTGGCCTAGCCAGTAAGACTGATCAGTAAAGGCATCGAACTGTCGAGTCACAAGTCAGGTTTCATCATTGATTTCCCCATACCCCCAAGTTATGTGTGTAAGTCAGGTATTTATAAATCTGAGACTAATGCCAACACAGGATCAAGCAGGAACATGTTTGTCTGTACAGACAACAGGATATGTCCATCGGGACAACATGTCAGGATTGTCGGCATTAGAAACAGGATCAGGTAACATGTCAAGTAGTGATATATCAGGTCATGTCAGGTAGTGTACATGTATCAAGTCATGTCAAGTAGTGGTGTATCAGGTATCAAGTCAAGCAGTAGTATATCAGGTCATGACAGGTAGTGCACATGTGTCAAGTCATGTCAAGTAGTGGTGTATCAGGTATCAAGTCAAGCAGTAGTATATCAGGTCATGACAGGTAGTGCACATGTGTCAAGCGGATATTCATACTAAAATTGTAGCAAGTACGGATGCACGGTAAAGCATGAATGCACAAATATTTTGTCAGGAGTTACATCATGATTATGTAGGATGCACAATTATCAAGTATGGTGCACTAATACAACAGTAACAGGAAATAATATGGTCTCGGCGTGCAACTAGATATGTAATAAACCGTACGGATACAGACGGATACTATAAAACTGTAAATCGGTAAATTTGCTGAATATTAAAACACAAGCACTATTATTTATTAAATAGATATTGATATAATAATATTAACATGGATAACATATTCAAACCGATTAATAACTATAAAAGTGGTATTGATTAACCATGCATAAGAAAAGTTCCGTTAAGAAATTCAGCGTCACCCTAATTTGTAAAATAGCTTAAAAATAACAAACGTTCTCCAAAAGGGACGTGTCTTATACAAAAACAAAAATAATTCAATAAGGTTTTCATTTTTATAAGTATAAGCATCTCAGGTTATCCCTACAAAAAGGTATGAACATTCGAACTTGAAAGTTTGATGCTGGAATTTCCCTGGACAGCAGTTTAGAGATATTTTCATTTTCATTTTACGTTATTTAAACAATTTATTTTGCAAGTAAATATTTCATAGAGTTATATTATTCTGAGTTAGCTTCGTAATGAACTAAAGAACGTATACTAATGATTTTTCTATGATTTATAATGAATTTTATAAGGTAAGGTATACAGTAAATTTCAGATTTGTCGTATCCGCTTTTCAACGACGTTTCATGTGTAAACTATAATATTTTTAAATGTATAACATTATAAAATGCAGATTATAAACTAATTAAAGATAATAATAAGAAATATTACGATGATATATATTTTAAATGATATGGATGCAAACGGGTATCATATAATCGTAAAATGATAAACTAACAAGTGCGGAACATATAACTAAGCAATATGAAATGTAACGATTCAATTTGATGCAGTATATGATAGTATAGTATGTAACAAGATAAGTTTTCATGACCTAGATCTGAAATGATATGAATGGATGCAAACGGAACATCGAAAAGTTATAAAACTAAATATGGGGTGCATGATTTTAAATACAGATATTCCATTGTTAAAATAGATGCATCTAAAGTAATGTAGCATGTAATTAAGATTGGTTTGTATGCCCTATATCTGAAATGCACTATACAAATGTAAACGGAACGTCGAAAGGCTGTAATATGAAATATGCGATGCTTGATTTGTGTGATATTTATTTAAATAGGTATAAAATGAGTTATATAGCATGTAGCAAGATTAACTTGCCTAGACAGAACAAGAACGGATGTGTACGGAACGTCCTTCATCGGCGAAATATCGCGACGCGCGCACGGTACACGGAACGGTTCCAAACAACGCACGAGGGTGATCACGCAAGTCAGGTACGTTCACTGGATCACTCGGATCGTCAGCGACGAGCACGGCTCCGGCGGTGATCACCGGAATCAAGAAACAAGATCAAGAAAAAGAAAGAAGAAAGAAGAAGAAGAAGTAAGAAGAGGCTGTGTATTAAATAAGGAAAGAAAAAATTAAATAAATAAAATATATATAAATATATATATGCAGAGGAGAGAGAGAGAGAGAGAGAAATGGGTTGTTAGTTTGTTAGGAAATTAGTTTAGATTTAAATTAAAAAAAATTCTTTTATTAGTTAACTAAATTTTAATTTGTATCAATTTATAAAATTAATATTATATAAATAAAATTTGATATTCTGGTAAATACAAACATAGTCCAAAACATGCTCGGGTCGGGTCTAAAATTCAGTTTTAAAATACGAAAAATATATATGTCGACCAAAATAAAAAATGAAAGTCCGGATAACGAAAAATGCATACCCCCAAGAACGGATGCACGCACGTGCGCGTAGCCATCCAAACAAATCCGTTTCACTGAACGGGATGAGAACAAGATGCGCGGATGCTACCACGGGGCTAGGGGTATCAAGCAGGCCATGCAATGTATTTTTAAAATATTTTATGTGATTTAAAATGTTATATTGTAAAAATGCAAATGCCAGATAAAATGTCAGTATTCAAGATATATAAATTAAAATGAAAGTGCACGAGTTCATGTAACAGGTCAGGATAAATCATAAACATGAATCAAGACTGGTTTTAAGCATGCGGGTTGGGTCGGATGCAAATACAAATGTCAAATACACTATTCGTACCCAAAACACAATAAATCAGGAAAATACCATAAATAAAGAAATATATGAACTAGAAATGGTATAAATGAACTAGGGTATTACAGATAGTCTTTATCCAAACCTTAGGCATGTGTCGAAAGGTAGGGAAAGAAGAAAACCAATTAGTCTAAGTATGGTGTACAGAAGGTAAGTTGTAGAGATATAAAAGGGTTGAAGTAAGGACAAAAGAAATTGCGACTAATGTCATGAATTTGGTATTGGAAGAGGCATTACTAGGAATACC
Source organism: Agapanthus africanus (assembly GCA_030015575.1). Lineage (NCBI taxonomy): Eukaryota > Viridiplantae > Streptophyta > Magnoliopsida > Asparagales > Amaryllidaceae > Agapanthus > Agapanthus africanus. The sequence goes on along the minus strand of JASDDO010000019.1, from coordinate 189,606,004 downwards.
CGGCCACCCCTCGAAACATTTTCATGTTTTAGTTTTCCTGTGCAGTAGTTATTGAAAATTGCTTTCCCAATTACATTCTGACTCCAGTGTATGTATATACCGGTTTAGATTCTTACATCTGTATGGCGTTACAGATGATGAGTGGGAGTAGAATATTAGGAATTGGATGATAAGATTCTCAATATCAGAATTCATCGCAATTGGTGATATTTGAGGAAATCACCTGGGTTTTGTCTATCGACAAATTGTTGGTTTTGAATATCCGTTATTATATACCAATTTCAAACTGATATATCTGTACGTTTATTTCATAAAGTGAGATATAATTTTTTGAAATTATGTTTCTAACATTTAACTTTATCAGTTGATGATTAGATAAGGTGCATTCAATAACGGTGTAATTCTTCTTAACCAAAATACAATTTTCAACTTACAATACACAAGGTTTGAGTTAGTAAACTCAGGGGATTTATACAAAATATTGTATGCTGTTCAGTTTCCAGAAGGACAAGGGGTTGGTACTCATACTATATTCCATTTACTTATAATTTCTCTTGTTCTGGACACGCATTTATACAACAACAACAACTGAGCCTTTTATCCCAAGCATATGGGGTGGGCTACATGAACCAACATGAGAATCACGCCGGGTCCTGCACATGAATCCTCCGCATCTACTCACTCCTATTGAACAATATACTTTCATTGAGGCCTTTGGCAACCATATCTTTTCGTATCTCCTCTATCCATATTTTCTTCGGTCTCCCTTTCTCCCCTTTGATATTGCCTATATCGATAGTATGCATTCGTCGAACCGGTACTTCCATAGGACCGCATCGCACATGATCAAACAATCTTAGCCGGTTTTCCCGCATCTTCTCCTTCACAGGTGCTACACCAACTTTTGCACAAATATCCTCATATTGCTCCTTATCTTTTCTAGTGTTACCACACATCCAACGAAGCATGCGCATCTCCGCTACGTGCATTTTCTGTATATGATACTTCTTCAAAGCCCGGCATTCTGTACCATATAATAAGGTAGGCCGAATAACGCTCCGATAAAACTTCCTTTTCAACCTTAACGTAAAGTTACGATCGCACAAAATCCATGTTGCACTCCTCCATTTTAACCAACCAGTTTGGATCTTTTGATTAATATCGCTATCGATTTCTCCATTCTTTTGAATGATGGAACCTAGATATCTAAACTGATCGCTTGGTAATATCTTTTGTCCTTTCAGTGTTATACCAATGTGGTCTCAACTTCTCTGTTTGCTAAATTTGCAATGCATATATGCTGTCTTGGACCTGCTCAATCTGAACCCCCGAGATTCCAACGTTTGCCCCCATAACTCCAATTTGGTATTAACCCCTTCTTTCATCTCATTTACTAGAACAATATCATCAGCGAATGGCATAACCAAGGTATCTCATCTTGGATAGTTCTAGTAAGCTCATCCATCATGATGGTAAACAGAAATGGACTTAATGCGGGTTCTCGATGTAAGCCAATTGTAATCGGAAAATCACTCGTTAGGCTACCGCAAGTTCTGCTATTTGCCACTACTCCATCATTCATATCTTTGCTTATGTCAATATACTTGACGGGGACCCCCTTCTTCATCATTGTCCTCCATAATACCTCTCTAGGTATCTTGTCGTACGCTTTCTCTAAATCAATAAATATCATATGCAAATCTCTTCTCCTCTCTCGAAAATGTTCGACAAGTTGATGAAGCAAATGAATAGCCTCTGTCGTTGATCGTCCAGGCATGAACCCAAAGTACTTCTCTGTTATCTTAACATCATTTCTTAGCATGTGTTCAATCACTCTCTCCCAAATCTTTATGGTGTGAGACATAAGTTTTATTCCATTGTAGTTTGAGCAATTTTGAATGTCATCCTTGTTCTTGTAGATAGGTATAAGGGTACTTTTTCTCCACTCATTTAGCATCCTTTTGATCTGCCAAATCTTATTAAACAGATATGTTATCCTTTTAACGCTTATTTCTCCTAAATATCTCCAAATCTCGATAGGACTCCCGTCTGGACCAACCGCTTTTCTTGATCTCATTCACCTCAAAGCCTCTTTAACCTCCAGTATTCTTATTTTATGCATGAAATCACGGTTTATATCTTGAGATTGAATAACAAGTCCATCCAAATTTTTAGTAAAGCTCTCATTGAACAATTTGTCAAAATAATCTCTCCACCTTTCCATGATATTCTCATCTCGAACTAAAACCTTCTGATCTTCATCTTTGACACACTTCTCTGCGCATAAGTCTCTGGTCTTCTTTTCCCGCATTCGAGCAATCCAGTATATATCATTTTCAGGCTCGTTAGTGTCCAACTTCTTATACACCTTATAGATCTTAGATTTAGCTTCCCGAACAGATTTCTTAACTTCCTTTTATGCAAGGCCCAAAAGTTAGAGAAATTTATAGTATAAGAATAAAGTAGAGAACTATACGTTGGAAGTGTCAGGATTCTTCGAGGTAATCAAAGATATCGATACTTATGCTAGGTGATACACTATAGTAATGTTGAGAGTATTGTTTCTCAAACATGTTACTCATCCGTGGGTGTGCTCCTTGATGAGTGATGCTGTAAGGGCCCTCTCCCATTAAGTGGTAGTGCACTGGAAATAGCTGCATACTATTTGAATATGGTTCCTTCTAAATCAGTGCCTCAGTTTCTATATGGATATAGAATGGTTCATATCTTAATGATGTTAAGGTATATGGAGTTGTCTAGCTTATGCTTAAAACCAGAATACGGATAAACTCAAGGCATATTTATGTAATGGTAGTTTGTGGGTTATCCCGGGCATAGTCGAGGCTATAATTTTCTTTCATTTGCTAGATTCATCACATTTTTAGTAAAATGGATTCTTTTCAGAAAACACAAGTTGGAGTATGGTATAATTGAAAGTGATTCTTGAACCACAAACGATTACTGAAAATTTAGTAGAACCTATAAATTCAATTGGATTCGATGATCCGTAAGTCACTCATCGGATTTAATGGGTAACCTCAGCCACCCGAGAGATATTTTGATTTTCTCATAGACGGTGACAGGGAAGTTTGCATCATGGTATGATGACCCAAGCTTGTTACTACTGCCGCGCTTGACTATGAGATCTGGTAGGTGGATGAAAATAACGTCGTTCTAAATGGGCTTTTAGAAGTGCTCGTGTATATGACTCTGTCAGAGGATTGTTGTAGTCAGTGGGAACATCGGAAGCGTAGTGGGTAGGTTGCTTATGTCTATTTATAGACTAAAGCAGGTATAGCGGAGATGGATCATCTGTTTTGATATGATAGTCACAGTGTTTGACTTCATCAAAACAACAGATGAATCTGGTAAGAAGGTAGTAGGAAGTACTATCCAGCGATTTGGATGATATACTCCGGATAGGAAGTGAGGTTCCAAAACTATAATCGGTCAAACTTTGGATGTCACAAGGGTTTCTCCGCACAGGATCTGGATAATGTTGCGCTTGCATTTATTATAGTTAGCAAGTATAATCCAATCCTGGAGAAACAATGGGAAGCAGGTTTGAACATAAGAGAATGTTCTTGGTATATGATACGACAACATCCTCCGGGAGGCAGTTATTGTTTCAGGCTTTCAAGGTGACTTCGTGATAGAGTGACCGTCAAAGTTATAAGTTTACCCTCTTCTGAGGGGCAGTGTGTTGGACAGGGATCCAAGCAGATACTGAAGTAGGCATGGCGCGGGATACTGATTAAATTCAGTGGAAAATACAGTCTAAGAAGTCTGTTACATTTGGTGTTCATATTATAAACTTGGTCCCATCAGATATCCAGACAAGTTCTAAGATAGGTATCGCTCATTTCAAGAGATAGACGTTCTCCGTAAAGTTGAGATATAGAGAGATAAAGATAGAAATATTGGAGCGGATTCACTCACTAAGGCTATTTCTTGAACACAAATGTTTCACAAATATGATTTGTGAAACTGATCAGTAGAGAAGTTGGGTATTCGGTAGCACACAAGCTGTGGGTATGTGATACTGCAATAATTAGCCTTAAATGCAAGTGGGAGATTGTAGGATATAGTGCTCTCAAGGCAATTATTGTAATCGCAAGCAGGAGATTATGATGATTGATGGAGGATCTATACGTTACTCGAGATAATTATATGCTATCTGGTTTGACTTTATCTTTATGTACATGTCTTGTGTGGTATAGTATATCACTATTACATATTAATAGAGTACATAGGATTCATGCTTGACTACTAGGGTTATGATGGCGATCACACTTGTGAGGACTGGGTAGTCTATAAACACATCCTTAAATGTTCCGAGTCATGGGAATTTCGAGACTGAGCATCGATATTCCAGAGTAGACTAGTGTATACATTTCTTAAACCTAACAAGTGTTGGATATAGTGCCTTCAAGGCAATTATTGTAATTACAAGTGGGCGATTATGATAATTGAACGAGGACCTATAGAGGTAGAACAGTTGTCACGCCCTGCTTCTCAAAATACATGAATACAGCATGTGACAGAGCCAACCATGCTACCTATGGCTAGGAAAAAATCTCTCCATACTCACATTACGTCTGTCAATCAAATATCAAGAACAGTAAATAAAATCTAATTAACACATGTCCATCTGCCATAGTAAATAAAACTCAAAAAATGTATATAGCGGAAACAAATAAAGGTCCAATAAGGAATAATATCTGAATCACGTCCCTTATGGGATCACATCGATAAATTTAAACTACGGAAATAAAATAAACTAAGTATCTCTAAAACTAATCATCAAGCTCCTCACTGCTCGACTTGCTTGTTAAAATATTCCCGATCTTCCTGCGATAAGGTCAAAGAAATTGGGCCATGCAAAACCCAGACGTCAGTGCGTTATAAACATCAATAATAATAGTAATAACTAGAAAAGAATGCTATAAAGGAAACATGAGTGTAAATAATAAACACAGGTGTAAAACAGTGAGCTATAGTTATGTCACGTGTGTTCATACCAGAATATTGCATTTTAATACCGTTCATTCATTATTTATTTTTTGTATATATCGGTACTATTAACCGGTGTTTGCTCAGTAATGCAGATTACAGGTATCTGTGACAAAATACTAGAAATACATCCAGAATCACGAATATATCATTTATGAGCCGACACTGCAACCAGAACCGCAAACCGACCGATATCCAAAGAGTTTTTAGGAATAAAGTGTGTGCACAACATTTTGGTCCAACACATAGCATGTGTGCACACATGCTCTTTGGCACATGGACCATGATAGGGCAGCCATGAATCATGGCACAAGTGGGCATGGTGTGATGTGCATTAATGGTGCATTCAATGCATAAAGTGTTGATATGATTCATAGCTACAAGTTTCCCTCCAAGCCTTGGGTGCGACACAGAACTTTTTAGACCAAGCAAACAACACCAGTGGACTGAAAGAGACAACACAAGACAACACACAAAGTACGAGCCCAGGGGCTCGGATTTTGGCCGAGCACATGCCCCCAAAATCCGAGCAGGCCGGCTCCCTTAGCCCCAAATGCCCCCAGTTTCTCACAGTTGATCCCTTGCTGCCACGTAGCCCTAGTTTTATCGTTTTTTTAATCTTCTTTTTTGCCTATAAAAGCAGGCAGTGGGCAAGGGGTCCAAGTTTTCTCATTCTTTTTCATACACTTTGTAACTCTTTTTGTTTGTTTAGTTCTTGTACATAGCTTTCCCTTGAGTTCATGCCCTTCTCTTGATCTTGCAAGCTCTTTAGTGAGCTTGCAAGTTTAAGTTAGGGTATTGATCTCAAGGTTGTATCTTGGACATAATAGAACTTTCATTTTGCACACTTGGGTTCCTAGTATTCTTGCTCTTTTTATTCTTGCTCTTTTACATTCTTGCTCTTTCCTTACTTGCTTTTGCATTCATGCTCTTTTAATTCTTGCTTTACTTACCTTGCAATTTATTATCATGCTCTTTACTTACTTGTAATGCTTTTTCCTTTCTTTTCTTTTCTTTTTTCTTTTGGTCTTTTTGTTGTTGTTTTGTAATAGTTGTAAATATATGTTGTTAGGAAAAGAAACCGATATTGTAAGTTAAGGTTTCCGTTTCCTATTTCCTTTTTCCGTTATTTTTCATTGAACTCCGCCTAAACCTTACGCAAGCTCTCCGTTAGGCATCCTACCCTACCAAGGTATCGGTGATTCCTAACCGCGACCGGTTGCGTTCGGTTTCGCCGGAGGCGAAAGCAAGAGACAAGAACGGAAGGACAAGGGTCAATAAGCCGGATTTCTTAAATACCGTGTTTAAGTACCCTTAACCACGTTGTTGCCGATTACTCTAGCTTCATTGGTTGAGTTTGGCTCAAAGGACTTGAATACGGAATCCATTAACTTACATTACCCTATCGTTTCCTAACAAGTTTAACTTTGCATATAACACATAGGTTAGATAAAGAACTTTCCGCCCACGAGCATTAACTCGTTACGACAAGAACCAAAAACGCTCCGTCTCCCTGTGGATCGACCCGTGCTCAACCGGTTAGCTGCAAAGCGACACCGTCTTGATTGTGGTTAACTTTAATTCTTTCAATCAACGTGTATCCTAAAGTCTGTGCTTCTAGGTTATCTATTCTACAAGTCTTTGAAATAAATTAATGGAATCGTCGATATAACTCAATAGTATCCCGTGCGTGCCTAGGACCACGGTCAAGACCCTCGGGGCTGAATCCAAGACGTGCTGCTAAGCAGTAAAAATAGGGTATCATGTACAGACGAATGATGTCAGCATCATCATTGCGGGGCCCGAAGCCCGTATCGACTGATCAGTCTCTGGAAAGTATCGAACTGTTGAGTTACAAGTCAGGTTTTATTATTGATTTCCCTCTTTTCCCCCAGGTTTCATGTTCAAGTCAGGTATTGATGATATCTATCTAATACCAACACATGATCAAGCAGGCACATGTCTTGTCTATCTAGACAACAAATCACGTTCATCAGGACAATAAGTCAGGATTGTCGGCATTAGTAATAAACCAAGTAACAGGTCTAGTAACGTGTCGTGAACATGTCAGGCAGTGTATATTAATAGAAAGAATACTAGATGGAAAATAATAACCAGTTATCTAAATACAGTAGAAATGACTAATGCATATTATCTATGTGGTAAGGTATAATCAATCTATTCATATATCTATATGTAATAATCATTTTACGTTTGCTACAAGGTATACTGTAATCTAGATAAAGGAAACTGAACTGAAACGAAAATTGTAATAATATTATAATGAACCGACATACAACTAGATAAAGTCGTTATTGATATAAATACGGATTGATGCGGTAAAATTTGTAAATTGCAAATAACATGTTAACTATTAACATACGCATACTAATAATGACTATATATAATGGAATATGTAATGTAGCATGTCGCAAGTTTAGAAACTTGCTTGATCGAAAACTCACGACGAAAATACGGCTATCACGTTCCAAATACTGAACAAAGACATGATGCAAAACCCAACGTAAGCAAAACTTGGCTTGAACTTAGCAACTGTGAGAATTGGTGACTGGAGTAAACGATGATGGTGACTGGGGTCGTCTGGATCATCGGCGACGTGGCCAATCTTCGGTGAAAACTAGTTGAAGAAAGAGAAAAAGAAAGAAGAAGAAAAAGAAAGAAGAAAAAGAAGAGAAGATGGGGCTATTGGGTTCTCGAGATTTAACAAGGATGAGGAAGAAGAGGAGGTTGGTCGGCGATGAGGAGATAGGGGATGAGGTCGACGACGACTTGTCGTGGGCGGTGATGGGTTGGGCTGGTGATTGGAGAAAAGAGAAGAAGAAGAAGAAAGGGAAGTAGATGGTGGTGAGGGGTGCTCTGGTGCTGGCAACGAGAAGTAGGAAGTGACGATGATAATGGTGGTGGTCGGGTTCAAGCGGCGACGTCGATGAGGGAGATGAAGGCGGTGACGACGATGGGTTGTGTAGTCGGCTTGGATAGGGTCTTGGGGAAGGAGGAAGGTAGTGAGGATGATGGTATGGATGTTGAGGAGGTGAGGATGAAGAGATGGTGTCAGCGACGAGAGGGGACGGCGCGGGTTAGGGCTCGAGCGCGAGAGAGAACGAGAGGAGAGAGATAGAGATGGGGAAGAGAGAGAGAGAGAGTCTATAAAAATAATTTTATTAATAATATAATATATCACACACACACACACACACATATATATATAGGGTATAAGAATATATTAAGGAATATATTATATGGGATTTTACAAATAATACCAGATCACTCCAAATATTATCCGAATTTAGTCAAAAATATAGTTTTTAAATATAAAATATATATGTAAGGATTTTAACCATAATGCAACGATCTATTATTAAATACATATACCACTAAATAAAATTTAAATAAATATATGTAAAGATTTCTAAATATATTGTTGTCTATATTTTATAATATGAACATAATAGATAAGAGAAACAATTAGATATGGGGTGATATGCCATGCAAAATTAAGTAGCATAAAGATATTATTTATTTATATCTTATACTATAAATACATATGTAAAGATTTAAACATATATAAAGTATATATAGTACTCGATTCATGTAGATACACCGTACTAGTAAATATTTGATATAACCTCGCACCATATCAGATTTCAAACTTGCGGGTTGGGTCAGATAACAACTACTACTACTTGAGTCATTCACAATCCAATAACAACAAGAATACAAGAGATTTAAAATAAGATTTAAAACACCAAATTATATTCTATAAACGTACTAGGGTGTTACAACAGTCTCACTCGAGGTGATAGTATGCTATCTGGTTTATCTTTATCATTATGTATATACGTTTTAATAAAACCCGTAGGATTATGTTAGGAATATGTATGCCCTAGAGGCCATTATTATTGTTGGGGTTTGCTAGCGCCGTAGCCATCTACTGTGGCCGATGCGGAACAAAAATTTTGGTGTTTAAAAAACTTGGCGCTAGAAAAAACTACCTAGAATCGAAACCAAATATGAAACTAGCAATTACAAAAATGTTATCTACTGTGATAGAAGTATTATACCGAATGAACCGTATCTTTCGATCTTCTACCATCTTCCTTAGCTCCTAGAGGTTTCCTCGATCGAACTTGGCTGCCGGTCTTCCTCCGTCGAAGATGATCCACCCGAGAGATGTAGCTCACGGTTCTAGCTTCATATTAAGAATCTAGTGAAGTAACTAGGGACTCTAGGTTGATAATCTAGAGTGTCTAGGGATATAGTGTGTTGCTCAAAGTGTTTATCTATCTTTTTTTCTACCCTTGATTCTCAACACATGATATGGTAAGGTAGAAAATGAAGAAGAAAGATGAGGAGCTCAAGAAAGGTAGTGAAGAGAGATAACCAAATGGTGAGAGGTAGAAGATGAAGAAGAGGGAGGAGGGGCTCAAAAAAGACAGTGAAGAGAGATAACCAAATGGTGGGAGTGTTTACAAAAACCAACCATGCCAAACTCTCATGTGAAGAAAACTCAAGTGAGTAAAAACTCAAGTGAGGAAACAAGTGAGCAAAAACTAAAGAGAGAAAAACATCAAGTATGGTTTTGTAAAACACATTTTCCAAATATAATAATGCAACCTTACTTGAATAGTGAGCACAAATGAATTAATAATTCATTTGTCAACACTATTCAAGCACGGGCCTCTCCATACTTTCTTCTTTATCTTTACATCTCATTTCCATTTAAATAAATAAATGGATAATCCAAAATGAGGTGTCCACTTTCAGAATATTTTTCGTATAAATATGGATTACACTCAACTGTATATACATACCTGTATTCGTACCAAAATACGAATATATAAAAATATAGAATAAAACAAAGAATATAGTACTAGAATATACATATCGAAATATATATACGTAAACTATTAAATCAATACCTGATTTAATAATCCGGTTCAATCCCGAGCCGGCTAGTATTATCAACCGTTCGATCGAAAGTCCGGGTAACTAGTACCATCATTCGATCGGAACCTTGCACGTATCAAAATACGGCTACTACATAATTTCGCATGAACCAGGGAAACCCTCTGTGGGACTCTAAAGACTCGTCAATACGCTGGCAGTGGGTTTAACTACAAGCACGTCAGCGGCACTAGCTGTACGTAACGGCTATCCAGGTATTGAGCGAAAGGAAGGCCAACGAGCAAACTCATCCGAACCCCTACTGAGCCTGTCCATGAAAATCTCCATACAGTCCGGTCTGTTAGTCTAAGAGTATCGCATATCGAGTCTAGGAGGGTGGATAAAGTCAGACCCATAATAACGCGATATTTTCATGTCGGTATGAAGCCCATCACCCACTAAGAAACTACTGATCCAAATCAGTAATTCTCATCTACTTTGGCCAAGGATTTCTAGCGATGGCCACCCGTGTACTGCGTGACATCAACCCCCAATACCGGGAGAGACGAATCCCCGACGATCCGCTCACTGCCTCCATATGGCTCGGGACTGTACCCAACTAAAACCTGTTTGCACGACTCTTTTGAGCCATGGTAGGGTAGTAATCAAAACACAGTGGGAACTCACACGAGACAAATGACGATCTCAGGTCGACAGACTAACCTGTACTCATGTCACTTGAGAACCGCTATCTGATAATAGGTATAATACCATCTAATATGTTCCCGGCGAGTCCGTTCAGTGTACTCACTACCCAATGAGCACCTGTATACTATCTTAGGTGACTAACTGACACCAATGGCTTGTGAGACCGGCCACCGCCCCTCGTCGGGGTCTCAAAAAGTATACACTAGTCTACTGTGGAGTATCGATGCCCAGTCTCGATACTCCCTCAACTAGGGACATTTAAGGATGTGCTTATAGACCACCCATCTCCTACGTATATGATCTCCATCATAATGCTGGTAGTCAAGCAAGAATCCTATGGGCTCTATCAACATATAATAGTGATCTGTAATACCACATAATGCATATACATGATGATAAAGGCAAACCAGATAGCATACTATCATCTCGAGTAAGACTGTTTTACTTGTATAGGTCCTTTCTCAATCATCACAATCGCGTGCCTGCGATTACAATAATTGACTTGAGGGAACTATAGCCAACAATCTCCCACTTGCACTTAGGATAATTATTGCGGTTTCACATACTCACAGCCTGTGTGATACTGAACACTCAACTTCTTTATTAATCAGTCTCGCAAAGTCCGTTTGTGAAACTATTGCGTTCGAGAAATAGCCTCAGTAAGTGGATCCACTCCAATGTTTCTATCTTTATCTCTCTATATCTCAACTTCGCGGAGAAAGACTATCTCCCGAAATGAGTGAGACCTGTCTTAGAATTTGTCTGGATATCTGATGGGACCCAGTTCACAAGTGAACTCCAAATCCAACAAACGTCTTAGACCGTATCTTCCACTGAATTTAATCAGTATCCTGCGCCATACCTTCCTCAGTATCCGCTTGTACCACCTGTCCAACATACCGCTCCTCAAAAAAGAGGAAAAACTATAACTCTGACAGCCACTCTGTCATCCAGGTCACCTTGGAAGCCAGAAATGATAACTGCCTCCTAAAGGTGGCTGCCGTTACAATATACCAAGAACATCCACTTATGTTCATAACTGCTTCCCAATGTTTCTCCAGAATTGAATTAATATATGCTTATTGCAGTCAGTGCAAAAGCAATATCTGGTGTGGTACTTGACATTTCCTGATTAACTTAATTTCCTAAGCAAGTGATATGCTAATCATGCAAATTCCTCTCCTCATCAGTCTAGAAGACATTTCTTTAAAGAGGGTGACTCCATTACCTACGGGTACATCACCATGCCAGGAGTCGTCCATTCTAAAACACTTTAAAATAGTATCAGAGTACCCAAATTGGGATACTTCCCAAATCTAGATCTAAATCCATAGATATAGTGACCAGAATCCCTGATATTTTATCCAGATCCTATGTGGAGAAACAACTTGTGACAATCACAGTATAACCGATCGTAGTATAGGAAGATCACTTCCTATCAAGAGCATGTCATCCAAATATCAGGACATCACTCCCTACTACCTTCTTACCTGGTCCATCTATTATTCTGATGAAGTCAAACTCTATGACTTTCACATAAAAAATAGACAATCTATCTCCGTTATACTTGCTTTAGTCTATAAATAGACATAAGCTACTTGCCCACCATGCTTCCGCTGCTCCCACTGACTATAACAACCCTCTGACAGAGTCATATACACGTGCACTTCGTAATTTAGAACGACGTTATAGTCATCCACCTGCCAGATCTCATAGTCTAGGACAACAGTAGTGGCAAGCTTTGGTCATTAAAACCTCCCTGTCACCGTCCTTGAGGAGACCGAAGTACCTCTCGGGTGGCTGAGATTACCTACCAAATCTGCGAAGTGGCTAATGGATTGTCGAATCTAATTGAATTTTTAGGTTCTACTAAATTTTCAGTAATCGTTTGTGGTTCTGTAATCACTTCCAGTTCTACCATATTCCTACTAATATTTTTTTGGAAAAGAATTCATTTTACTAAAAATGTGGCGAGTCAAGAATAATATAACTATTGATCTTCCAAATGGTAGAATATTAACCCTCGTCAAAGCCTGGGATAACCCTCAAACTGCCATTACTGAAACGTGCCTAGAGTTTATTCGGATTCTGGTTTTAAGCATAATCCGGAAAACTCCATATACCTTAACATTGTTAAGATATGAATCCATTCTATATCCAATATAGAAACAAATGCACTAATTTAATTGGAACCGGATTCAAAATACATGCCGCCGTTTCCAGTGCATATCAACTAAATGGAAGAAGGCCAAGCAACATTACTCATCAAGGAGCGTACTCAGGAATGAGTAACCTGAGAGAGAAGCAAGTTCTCAAATATATTATTTACAACGGAATACCTAGCATAAGTATCTACATCTTCGATCACCTCGAAAAATCCTGATACTTGCAATATATGGTTCTCTACTTTATTCTTATACCTATAACTTCTCAAAATTTAGACCTTGTATTTCAATGAAATACTTGTCTAAAACCAGAGAAGTCATGAGTAAACGGAATATAGTACGAGTACCAACCTCTTTGTCCTAAAGGACATCGGACAATATACAATACTTTGTATAAGTCCACTGAGTTTGATAACTCAAACCCTATGCGTCGTAGGTTGAAAACTGTGCTATGGTTAAGAAGAATTACACCGTTGTTGAATACACCTTACCTAACCATCAACTGATATAAGTAAATGTCATAGACATAATTTCAAAAAGTTATATATCACTTTATAAATAAACGTACAGATATATCAGTTTGAAATTGGTGCATAACAACGGATATTCAAAGCCAAATATTTGCCGCTAGGCAAAACCCTGGTGATCTCCTAAATATCACCAATTACAAAGAATTCTGATATATAGAGAATCTAATCACCCAATTCCCAATATCTTTCTCCCACTCAGCATCTGTAACACCATACAGATGTGAGAATCTGTAGGGTTCCTAGGCACGCTAATGAGGTCTCACAAGGTATCAACCATACCAATTTCAAATTTTTCATGTGCCGAGAAACCCTAATACGGATCGTTAACTAGAATTTTAGGCGAAACATGCAACTAGTTAACAACTTAACTAAGGGAACGGAAATACAACCTTTGTAGATCCGGTCCTCCACCTCCATAACTCCATGATGAAGTCTCCTTGCTGTCCAAATCGAATCCCGGGCTCTAGCGGCGGCTTCATCGGAGAAATGGGCGGGCTTGGTCGTCGGCTTCGATGCCGAAGATGATCTACGTCGAGGCAACACAAGATCAAGCTCCAACTTCACGAAGTCATGAAACTTGTGAAGAAAACACCCTATACTACTTGGCAAGTGGTAGAGGATGAAGAAATAGGAAGTGGGTTCACTTTAGAATTGGATTTCTCACTCTTTTTCTCAAGTTGCCATTGATGGAGGCAAGCTTTCTTCATTGTTGAAGAAGGAGAAGAAGAAGAAGATCATATGATAAGTATTATCTAAAATAGAAAATAAAAGGAATACTTATCATATAGCAACCATGGTCAAGTGTAGAGAATGAACTAGGGTTAAGTGGAATGGTTAGGGTTAAGCATGAAAACAAAAAAGGTCACTTAGTCAAAGTTTCATGAAGCTTCAACCAGCAAACAAAGAAAGCCTCCATTCATTTATTTTGCAAAAATAAACAAACAAAATAAATGAATAAGTAAATCAAAACCCTAACCATTACACAACCATGGTTTAATCATACACTTAACAAAGTATGCATGTATCATCAAACATGATACAAACAAGTGCACAAAAATATATCACATATACAATGTGCACATAAAGTGAGAAAATCCTTTTAAAATGAACCTATACTAGTTAATGCAAAGTAATATATCAAATATATAATTATACATTAAATCATTAAATCAACACTTGATTTAACGATCTGGTCATATCGCATATGACCGACTAATATCCAATGTATCGGCTTATCGAATCAATCCTCGATTCGATAACTAGGTTATATCGCATACAACCAATCGATACATTTATCGCGAGAATAGAATACGGTATCACATACACGCATTATTCTCGGTCCCGCACATATCTCATATGCGCTCCTATTTCGTTTCGCTTGAGCCAGGAAACCTCTGTGTAGGACTCTAAAGACTCGTCAATACGCCGGCAGCAGGTGATGATCATATCAAACACCCACAAACCGCAAGCGGTCTACTAAACGTAACGGCCACCCGGGTATTGAGCGATCAGAAGATCGACGAGCAAGCCCGCTCACACTCCTGTGAATCCAACCAGTAACACTTACCGTACAGTCCGGTCTCGTCGTCTGATATGTCGCATATCTCGTCTAGGGGTGGTAAACGTCAGACCCCAATAGCTCGATAAGTCGTGTCGATATGAGGTCTATAATAGTTCGAGAAACTACAGGTAACACTTACCAGTAAATCTCAGCAACCCTGGCCAGGGATTTCCGGTTATAGCCAATCGAACACAGCGCAACATCAACTCCCTATACCGGGAGAGACGAATCCCCTCCTATCGCTCATTGCCTCCATGTGATTCGGGACTGTACCCAAAAATCACCGTTTTGCACGCCCTCTTGGACGTGGTAAGGTGGAAATCAAAGCACAGTGGGAATCATACAAGACTCTATGACGATCTCGGGTCAACAGACTACTCTGTACCAGTGTCACCAGAGAACTGCCATCTGACGTAAGGTATAATACCATCTGGGAGTTTTCGGCGAGTCCTTCCAGTGTACCCAGTCTCCACTGAGCACCCGTATATCATCTCTGATGTCAAACACCAATGGATATGGGATCATCCATCGCCCATCTGTATGGGTCGAGAAGGTATACGCTAGTCTACTCTGGTATATCGATGCCCCGTCTCGATATACCCACAATTAGGGACCTTGAAGGATGTACTTATGGACTACCCTGTCCCCACTAGTATGATCCGCATCATAGTCCAGGTAGTCAAGTACACATCCTAAGGGCTTTACCAATATGTAACAGAGAGACAATCAGTGTACACGTTATGGTAAAGAGCAACCAGATAGCATACTATCATGTCGAGCAAGAAAGTCCTTCCTATATATGTCCAAGCATCCACTACAATATACATCCTATGTATAGTAATGGCCTCTAGGGTATACATATAACTAACAGAATCAAGTCTGGTAAATACATACCCTGGAGTTAGAATCTAATTAGGAAAATAGTTTTCAATTAATATCGCACGGTAAAATTGAAACATGAAAATGTTTCGAAGGGATGGCCGGATATTCCTAGTAATGCCTCTTCTACTATCCAGATTCATGATAGTAACCGTATATTTCCTTGCCTTCACTCCAATCCCTTCATATATTTTTACTTCTTACCTTCTGTACACCATACTTAGGCTAATTGGTTTTCTTCCTTTCCTACCTTTTGGCACCAGCCTAAGGTTTGGAAGAAGATTATCCAATAAGCGTAATGGATGTACTCTCTTAATATCAGGAGCCCTCACAACCTGAGAGAAGGTAAAGAAAAAAGACAACCGAATAATCCTATTCAATTCTCCCGAACCGGAAACCATCCTCAAAAGTTCCTTCGAGTTCATATATAATTATACGATGGCATATCCAAGCAATATGGATCTTCATAGTGATACAGAGTGTTCTGGATAAATGCAAAAGGGAAGTAGGAGTGGCATGGATATACGTGGCTTTGTCGTGAATGATAGCAGTCGTAATTTTCTTTGCCCTCACTCTAATCCTTTTATATGTCTTTACTTATTACCTTCTGTACACCACACTTAGGCTAATTGGTTTTCTTTCTTCCCTACCTTTAGGTACCTACGTATGGTTTAGAAGAAGACTATCCAATAAGCGTAATAGGTGTACTCTTCTAAGACTAGGAGCTCTTGCAACCTGAGAGAAGGGAAAAAGAAAAGACAACCGAATAATCCTATTCAATTTCTCCAGAACCGGAATTCATCCTCGAACAGAAACAAGTTTCTTCGAGTTCGTATGTAACTATATGATGGAATATCCAAGCAATATGGATTTTTCGTAGTGATACGGAGTGTTCTAAAAGATGCAAAGGGAAAGTAGGAGCGACAGGAATATATGCGACTATGACAATCCAAAAGCCAAAGTGTTTTAAGAAGGTTCGGTTAATTTGGTTCATGAGTTTTAGTTTAGGGCCGGGACATGGTCGCTGCCAAAGAGAGAGAGAAAAGAAACACTCAGCGTGCACTCTAACCTAGATCAGATTGGTTAATCACTTTATCTAATCAGGATGGTTCCCACTGTTTCGTCGAATTCTCCTTCAAATCCTAAAAGAAGAATTAGTCGGGATCATCTAAAATCACCCGAGGAGTAACACCTACTCATCAGTAGGAATCGGGATCCAACTATCATCGCATGATAACTTGATGGAAGCCACTCAAGTCACCACACTCCAGAAGGTATGCGCATGCCTGGAAAGTTTCCTTTATATTTGAAACTCCTGATATGGTTTTTACCCCTAGGACCCAAGGACCTTGACAAATAATCAACAAATCAAGAGTCCTAGTCAAGTTCAACTCGTCATTATCTTGATTGCGTTAAACCCACCTGCATGACCTTTGACGAATGATCAACAAAGTCGTATGACTGTCCTAACCAATCCACATATCCATGCGACAGAAAAGCATTACAGAGCTACCGCACACTACGTCTCAGCGAATAGCAATGACAAACGTAGCACGGATACTAAGCAATACTAATCTGAAATGACGGAGAGCTACGACTGGTTCTTGGCGAAAAATCTTTAACGTAATGAACTTGATATCGTTGAAGGAACTCGAGTGGTTTTACAAATATATAGTGGCGTAAACTTTTGCTAAAGAGGTCACTCCCTGTGAAGAGATCTCGACTCTTTCCTTATCGAATGAGGTGCAGGATATTCCTAACTGAATACCATGATACAAAGCAAAAGAATCGACTGTAGTGAAGTTATTACAACGACACAAACTTTTGCCTAAGAGGTCACTCAATATGAAGGGATCTCGGCTCTTGCCTCATCGAATGAGGTCCTGGATATTTATAACTGAATACCGCTGTGCAAAGCAAAAACAAACGTCTGTAATAACAGTTTTTTAAAAACTTGGTTCCAACATTATCATTTAAGTTTATTTTTCTTTGCATTAATCAAAATTAACGCAGTCTCATCAATTAATCCATATCACACCAGAAAAGAACGAAAATACAATGTACGTATATACCATCCATATTCGCTAAGGGGCTCCGTCATACACCGTTAGTTTACTTAATTAACGACAGAGCGGGGGCTGGACTATCACGGATGCAAAACATATACAACATCTACTAGTATATATAAATATATATAACATTCGTCTCAAGCATGATATAAGCAACATCACAGAAAACGATAAACATCACAGAATAACGGATAATCCAGAAGCCCCGGGTTTCCTTAAATGAAACCCGACGTTCCCTGGTCGTGTGGATAGTCTGTGCAATGTATAACCAAGACCTACGAGTGGGACAAGTTACCTTCCAATCTCAGAAGTGAGGCAACCCCAATCAACAAAGTGAATGGGCTGCCCAGCACTTCACGGAATCCGGTAACTTGAGCACCCCACCGTGGGTCATCCTATACCCTCTACGAGTGTGGTGAATAGCCCACCAATTCTAGAGTAAGGCCCCCTCCGTCTCAATTCCATGAGATGCGGGCCTGTTGCCTTCTAGAATTCAGCTATTCGAGTACTCCACCGTGGGGTAATCCTAATACAGAAAAGAAAAATATATATATAACGGCGACATCGACCTTAACCCGGACATGCCCCAATAAAAGAATATACAAACTGGCGGAAATGGTAGTCCACATGTCGGACGCTCGCCCCGCAATAATGAATATACAAATGAATCTAAACTGTACAACTACCATTGCACTATAAGCTATCCACCATGACAATCCGAACATAGCCATCACAGATATCAACATCATAGCAGTATAAGCAAGTATGTACAACCCCGTCTAAACGACATATAGAAAATAGACGACGTTTGAAAAACACATACACCACATCACAGATATCAACGATGCAAAATTTTAACTTTTGAAACTTTCCAAGTTGCCCCCAAGTAAAAATAACACTAAGTGAAATCTGGGACAAATCAAATAATACCAAAAATACCAATTTACAAAACCCAAAATATAGAATGAAAATAGGGCCTAGATGTCAACAGTAAACCGGCCAGGCTGGTTTTTATTGCATTTTGGCCGGCCAAAGTTGTATAAAATTGTCTCGTTTTCATTGTGTGTCATATTCATGTCTAAACTAAGTCTCCGCACTTGTTTAAAAAATTTTCAGAGATCAAAAAATTTTCAGAACATAGAGCGGGTTTTGAAATTAGAATTTTTCTGTTTTTGCATCGTCAACTACTAGTTTCTAATGTTTGGATGGCTCCAATACCATGTTGGGATTTTCCAGCACCCTGGCCATCTACCGTGGCCGATGCGGAACAAAAATTTTACTGTTTAAAAAACTTGGCGCTAGAAACAACTACCTAGAATCGAAACCAAACATGAAACTAGCAACTACAAAGAGATTATCTACTGTGATAGAAGTGTTATACCGAATGAACCGTTTCCTTCGGTCTTCCACCATCTTCTTTAGCTCCTAGAGATTTCCTCGATCGAACTTGGCCGCCGGTCTTCCTCCGTCGAAGATGATCCACTCGAGGGATATAGCTCACAGCTCTAGCTTCACACTAAGAATCTAGTGAAGCAATTAGGGACTCTAGGTTGCTAATCTAGAGTGCCTAGGGATGTAGTGTGTTGCTCAAAGTGTTTATCTATCTTTTCTTCTACCCTTGATTCTCAACACATGAGATGGTAGGGTAGAAGATGAAGAAAAAGGAGAAGGAGCTCAAGAAAGGTAGTGAAAAGAGATAACCAAATGGTGAGAGTGTTTACAAAAACCAACCATACCAAAATCTCATCTGAAGAAAACTCAAGTGAGGAAACAAGTGAGCAAAAACTAGAGAGAGAAAAACATCAAGCATGGTTTTGTAAAACACATTTTCCAAATATAATAATGCAACCATACTTGAATAGTGAGCACAAATGAAGTAACAATTCATTTGTCAACACTATTCAAGCATGGGTCTCACCATACTTTCTTCTTTACCTTTACATCTCATTTCCATTTAAATAAATAAATGGATAATCCAAAATGAGGTGTCCACCTTCAGAATATTTTTCGTATAAATACGGATTACACTTAACTGTATATACGAACCTGTATTCGTATCAAAATACGAATACCAAAAGAGATAGAATAACACAAAGAACATAATACTAGAATATACATATCTAAATACATCTACGCAAATTATTAAATCAATACCTGATTTAATAATCCGGCTCAATCCCGAGCCGGCTAGTATTATCAACCGTCCGATCGAAAGTCTGGGTAACTAGTACAATCATTCGATCGGAACCCTGCACGTATCAAAATACGGCTACTACATCATTTCGCCTGAACCAGAAAAACTCTCTGTGTGGGACTCTAAAGACTCGTCAATACGCTGACAGTGGGTTTAACCACAAGCAAGTCAGCGACACTAGTAATACGTAATGGCTACACAGGTATTGAGCGAAAAGAAGGCCAACGAGAAAACTCATCCGAATTCCTACTGAGCCTGTTAGTGATAATCTCCTTATAGTACGGTCTGTTCATCTAAGAGTATCGCATCTCGAGTCTGGGGGTGGATAAAGTCAGACCCTTAATAACGCGATATTTTTGTGTCGGTATGAAGCCCATCACCCATTGAGAAACTACTGATCCAAATCAGTAATTCTCGTCTATCTTGGCTAAAGATTTCTGGTGATGGCCACCCGTGCACCGTGTGACATCAACCCCCAATACCGGCAGAGACGAATCCCCGACGATCCGCTCACTGCCTCTATGTGGCTCGGGACTGTACCCAATTAAAACCTGTTTGCACGACTCTTTTGAGCCATTGTAGGGTAGTAATCAAAGAATAGTAAGAACTCACACGAGACAAATGACGATCTCAGGTTGACAGACTAACCTGTACTCATGTCACTTGAGAATTGCTATCTGACAATTGGTATAATATCATCTAGCATGTTCTCGGCGAGTCCGTCCAGTGTACTCATAACCCAATGAGCACATGTATACTATCTTAGGTGACTAACTGACACCAATGACTTATGAGACCGGCCACTGCCCCTCGTCGGGGTCTCAAAAAGTATACACTAGTCTACTCCGGAATATCGATACCCAGTCTCGATACTCCCTCGACTAGGGACATTTAAGGATGTGCTTATAGACCACCCAGTTCACACGTATATGATTGCCATCATAATGCTGGTAGTCAAGAAAGAATCCTATGGGCTCTATCAACATGTAATAGTGATCTGTAATACCACATAATACATGTACATGATGATAAAGGCAAACCAGATAGCATACACGGCCCCGTCATATCCGATCAGAAAAGGAGCATGATTTATGACTTCTGTCATTTACCCGGACACCTGCAGAGGGACTGCCGAAGGAGGCTTGGACTCTGTCTTGTTTGCGAATCCGCTGACCATACCGTTAATGCTTGCCCGTCAAAGCTATGATTGAAGGACGATATTCAGAGGCCACCGCAGAAGCAGATTCAGGAGCAGAAGCAGATTACTCAGGGTCCTAATCAAGCATGGGCCTTTACTTCGACAGCTGAGGAGGATAAGGATTCAGATGAAGTCGTTTCAGGTATCCTACTTGTTCATGATTTTCCCGCATTAGCATTATTCGATTCAGGTGCATCCCATTGTTTTATGTCGTCCGAGTTTATTACTGCACATTCGATTCCATACACGGCCCTGTCTAGTTGCCGGGATATACAAACTGGGAATGGGAAGATTATATCTAGTAACGAGTGCAAGGATTGTTCAATGGTTATTTGCGGACGAGAGTTATTCGCGGATTTCTTGGTGATTGATATTAGCAGTTATGATACCGTCTTGGGAATGGACTTTCTTGGCACTTTCCATGCTCACATCGATTGCAGGGCAAAGAAAGTGATTTTCCATATTTCTGGACATCCGGAGTATATGTTTGCAGGAGGTAGCAGATCTGTCAGGTCAGTCGAATTTAGGGATAGGCCGACAAGCACCATTCTTTCATCGATGAAAGCAGATAAGGAGGAAGCGCCAGCAGTAGTTCGAGAGTTTATGGACGTGTTTGAAGACATCTCGGGTTTACCGCCAAAACGAGATGTGGAGTTTGCGATTGATCTTGTTCCTAGAGCAGCGCCAATCTCAAAGGAGTATTATCCGATGGCACCAGTGGAGTTAGAAGAAGTCAAGACATAGGTTGCTGAATTTTTAGAGAATGGTTGGATTCGCAGCAGCAATTCACTCTGGAGAGCTCCAGTTCTTCTAGTTAAGAAGAAGGATGGCACACGGAGGATGTGCATCGATTATCGAGAATTAAATCGGGTGACTATTAAGAACAAATACTCGATCCCACGCATCGGCGAATTATTCGATCAACTTAGTGGCGCGAGGGTATTCTCGAAGCTGGATTTGCGATTCGGATATCATCAAGTTCAAGTAAAATCAGAAGATATTTGCAAGACAGCGTTCCGAACTCGATATGGGCATTACGAGTACTTAGTGATGCCATTCGGAGTCACGAACGCACCGGCGATATTTATGGACTTGATGAACCAAATCTTTTCACCGTATTTGGACCATTTTATAGTAGTGTTTATCGATAATATTCTGGTCTATTCGAGGAGCCAAGAAGAGAATGCAGAACACTTGAAGATCGCACTGCAAACGTTGAAGTAAGAAAGATTATATGCGAAGATGAGCAAGTGCGAATTTTGGCTCGAAGAAGTAAAGTTTTTGGGGCATGTCGTATCCGGAGATGGAATTGCTGTTGATCCTGAAATGATTGCAGCAGTTCATGATTGGCCGATTCCGAAGAACGCAGCGGAGATCAAAAGCTTTTTTGGGCTTGCCGGATATTATAGAAGGTTCGTGGAGAATTTTGCTCGTTTAGCTAAACTATTGACCAAGCTTATATGAAAGGAGGTATCGTTCGTATGGATGGATAAATGTACGTCAGCTTTTGAAGCGTTGAAGCAATGATTGACCACTGCTCCTGTCTTGACAGTGCCAGACAGTTCCGGAGGGTTGGTTATTCACTGCGACGAATCTGGAAAAGGCTTGGGATGTGTTCTAATACAACATGGGAATGTTATAGCCTATGCATTGAGACAATTGATGACCCATGAGAAGAACTATCCAACCTATGATTTGGAGCTAGCAACAGTGATTTTCGCTTTGAAAATTTGGAGACACTACTTATTAGGCAAAAGGGTATAAGTATTTACTGATCAAAAAAGCCTAAAGTATGTGTTCACGCAGAAGGAGCTCAACATAAGGTAGCGCAGATGGTTAGAGATGATGGCTGACTATGATCTCAATCTAAAGTACCATCCGGTGAAATTTAATGTAGTGCCGGATGCGCTAAGTCGGTTGCCAGCAATACGGATAGTGACTGCACAGAAAGAGCTTATAGATGACTGTCAGAGATTGAAGTTGGAGATCATGTTACCGCATTTTTTGGGACAGTTGATACACCTGCAAGTACAGTCGATCCTGATTGATAATATTAAAGTAGCGCAGTCGCACGATCCAAGGTTGCAGAAGTTTCGAGAACAGGTAGAAGCAGGATTTCGAACGGACTTGTTGATTTATGACGATGGTTCGTTACGATATGGGAGCCGTTTATGTATGCCGAAAGGAGATATCCGTGATGAAGTTATGAAGGAGGTGCATAGTTCCGCATATTCCGTACATTCAGGAGGCACGAAGATGTACCGGGATCTACTACAACACTTCTGGTGGGAAGGCATGAAAAGTGAGATTGCTCGCTATATAGCGAAGTGTTTAGTGTGTCAGCAAGTCAAGGCTGAACATCAAAGGGTAGCTGGTTTATTGCAATCACTTCCGATCCCTCAATGGAAGTGGGAACATATAATCATGGATTTCGTGACAGTTTTACTGTGGAGTCCAAAGGGCAATAATGCAGTTTGGGTGATTGTTGATCGATTGACCAAGGCAACCTATTTCATACCGTTTCGAGTTGGTCAGTCGACGGAAGCGTTAGCAAAGCGGTACATGCAGGAGATTGTGAGATTGCATGGAGTACCTGTGAGTATCGTTTTCGATCGTGATACCTGATTCTTATCGCGCTTTTGGAGGAGTTTACAGGAAAGTTTGGGGACTCGATTAAAGTTTAGCACCGCCTATCATCCGTAGACAGATGGCCGGTCAGAAAGAAAGATCCAGACTCTTGAAGATATATTGAGTGCTTGCATGTTGGACTTCAAGGGTTCATGGGAGGATCATTTGCACTTGGTGGAGTTTTCTTATAATAACAGTTTTCAGGCGACTATTCAGATGGTTCCATTCGAAGCATTATATGGTCGCAAGTGTCGCTCGCCCATTTGTTGGGACGATGTTGGAGAACTAAGATTATTGGGACCGGATCTTATCATGGAAACTGTGGAGAAAGTTAATACGATCCGAAATCATATGAAGGCGGCGCAAGATCGACAGAAAAGTTGGGCCGATACAGCATGAAGACCTTTAGAGTTCGCAGTTGGTGATCTTATATTCTTGAAGATATCACCGACCAGAAGAGTGGTTCGATTTGGTAGTCGAGACAAGCTTAGCCCTCGATTTGTGGAGCCTTTCAGTATTATCGAGCGTGTCACGCCCCTCTTCCCGGTGTACAGCGAAGGGGACGCGATGAGGCCACTACCTATTTACTCTGAAGTAAATACGCTAAGCGTATCTAAGCAATATAAAAATAAACGCACAAGAGACAAGATATAATAAAACATCAAATTTATTTATTCACATTCTTTTTGTACAATGCATGAAAAGTAAATACATCTGGAAGAAAGCAATGCCTATACAGTGGCATAACAGAAAAGGAAAAGTACTGAAATAAAAAGTGTACAATGTAGCTAGAGCTCTGCAAGCTGGTCCAAGTCCTCGCTGGTAGGCTCGATCTCTGGAAGATCCGTATCACCTAAAGACATTCAAGAAGAAAGAAAGAGAATGTCGTCAGCGAACAAATCACTCGGTAAGTCCCCAAAATAAGGGAGAAATAGAATAAACAGAGAGTAAGAGAGAGAGAGAGTGTAGCTTTTAAAGTTGTATTATTTTGTTATATTGTTATATTTAGTGTTAAATCTGTTGTTATCGTAAGTTCAAAGGTGAATGTCAACCAATCTCAAGAGTGTTCTCAAACCCAACAGGCTGTAATCCAGGGGTAGGGAACCATGGGCCAGAATCAAATGTTAGTAACGGGACTTCGACCGTCGTCGAAGTATTCCAAACCCAACAGGCCACAATCTAGGAATATGGAAACACGGGCCCTCATGATTGCTTGCTTGTGTTAGTAGATATGGATTCATGATCTAGGGAGACTCTTGAGATTCTGTTGGATTCACAAATGAACTATCCCAATACCCCGTGTATTTATTGTATTGATAGTAATAATTGTACTGATGGTATTGTATTATCTTGAAAATTGAATTGTATAGATGACTTGCCGAAACCATGATATCAGTAAATGAATGTAACTGGAGAATCATGTAAATGGAAGTATATCCATGGTTTGGTTCGGTCAAGTTGTATAGATTGTATAGATTGAATAGTTTGAATATATGGATTCATAGATTCATGTTGAATTGTAGTTTGGATACTTGAATCATATTCAAATCAGATTATTATAATGAGACTCAGTCTGAGTCAGATAATTAGAAAAGTAAATTGAAGTTTTGATTGTTTTGATATTATCGGTAACCGTTGCACATGGGCGGCAGGATTTGTGTCCTTTTCAAAAACGATTACCGTGTTGATAACACCGTTGTTAAGTTGTCTACCTTAAATAGGCGAGCATCCACTTCTCCGGCTCCCCGAGGCTCAAGAGATTGGTCCCGCTTAAATCTATGTTTACTAGGGTCCTTAGGGTAATTTATAGAACTTGAGGGGGTTTTATGTAAAAATACTATTGTATAATTTTCAAAATACACACCAAGTATTTAATTATCGTCTTTAGAGTTGTAATAAATAAAGATTTTATATTTTGTGACATTTCTAGTGTGAATAACCTATTTTTCATAATACATGGTATTTAATTATAACATTGAACTTGTATAGATTTCATGGTATTTTAATGTAAAGCGATTCTTGTGATTTTTAGAAAAAGTTGGAATATTTATATTATGATAAAATAGATATTTTAATGATACACACATATATATATATATTTATATAAAAATAATTTTAATATATATTATATTTCTAAAAATCTCATTTTCTTAAGCTTTTCGTATTTAAATCTCTCGAGATCGAATGCTCCTTGCGGAGGTCTGCATCTCGCACTACTAAGCCCAGGGATGTGCGATAATCCACACCATCCACTCGGGTTCCCCAAAATGGGTTGTAGCGGCACTTTGCAAAGATTTATAAAAAAATACTTAATCTAAAAAACGGTTTTATTAATTCATGATATTTATTTGAAATGTTTCATTTTCCCGTAATCTATGTTCCCCAAAGGTATTGTGCTATGTTGCATATGAGTGTTGTGAGGAGGTAGGTCATTACCTCGTGATCTACTTAAACGTATAGCAAGTTTGTGATGTTTAAATGTCGAAATGAAACTATATGGTATTTTAGTGAAAAAGTACGGTAAAACTTACAAAATGAATTAGATTGTCGTGAAACTTGTTCAACATGTTTGTTAATGATTAATAGTAAACATGTAATGGTTTAATAGGGTTGTGTTTAAGAAAAGTGGGA
The DNA here is from genome assembly GCA_030015575.1 of Agapanthus africanus. NCBI lineage: Eukaryota > Viridiplantae > Streptophyta > Magnoliopsida > Asparagales > Amaryllidaceae > Agapanthus > Agapanthus africanus. The sequence continues at coordinate 189,579,523 of JASDDO010000019.1, read as the reverse complement.
TTTTTAGGAAGAACCGAATCGGACATCGGATTAACTCCGATTCCGTCGGTATTTAGAAATACATGTTTTTAGAAAAGAATAGAGAAGAGGGAGGGGGACTTACGGGTTTAGCATAAAGAGGAGAGGGAACGGACGCAGCTTCCGGTGCGTCGTTTCGTCGCCGGGAACTCCTTGAAACGTCGTCGGAAGATCGTCGGAGTTTCACCCTTCGCTACTCTAAAAGTACACTAAGCTTCTAGGAAATTTCTTGAGAGTTTTGCTCAAAATTTTGGAGTGAGGGGTGTGTGTTTAGGGGTGATATTTATAGGGTAAGGATAGGGTTTAGGGTAGGTGAAAAGTTGAATTGAAAAAAATGTAATTAAATGTAATAAAATAGAGTAATTAGGGTTTTAAAGAGTCTCTGGTACTGGTCTAAGGAAATAAAATATGCAAGAGTATAGGGGAGGTGAAGAGGCGCAACTTTGGTGTTGAAGACTCGGCGGTCCGGCCGAGTCCGGCCGGCGGAGGCGGCCCGAGTCGGCTGAGTCGCCGGCCGATTCGGCCGATTCCGGCCAAGTCGGGGGTGCTTTGGGTTCCTCGTCGGTTGGGTATACTCCCGGGACAGTTTTTTTTATTTGTGTAGTGGGGTTTTTTTGTGAGTTATGCACGTGTAAACCCTTGGTATTCTAAAAATTCAAAATAAAATAATATTAAAAATAATGTGGAGGTATGGGATTTGAACTCTGGTGGCTTGGTTCCGCAGTGCAAGGTATTACCAATGAGCTACAAGCTCCTTCACGCTATTAATTAGTAAAACAAACTTATAATTTGTGCTCAGGAAAAAGTACCCCTTTCTGTAATTTTGAAAAAATTGTACAGAAAGTTTAGGGTTGTTACAGAGCGCGTGGGAGAAGTAGCTTATCGATTGGCTTTACCACCATCCTTGGCGAGTGTTCACGACGTGTTTCATGTATCTCAACTCCGCAAGTATGTTCGAGATGAGACGAACGTCTTAGATCATTCGGAACTGACACTAAGGAGGACTTGACATACGAAGAACGACCGATGGCTATTGTAGATTGAAGAGAAAAGGTCCTCAAGAATAAGGTTATCCCTGTAGTACTTCTTTCATGGGGGAATCGTTCGCACGTAGAATCAACTTGGGAATGAGAAGACGAGATTCGATAGAAGTTTTCACACTTATTCTCTTAGATTCATGTTTTCTTGTCTTTTCTTGTTCTGGGAATTTCGAGAACAAAATTCTTTTGTAGTTGGGTATAATGTAACATCCTAGTTCATTTATACCATAATTTATTTGGGTTTTCCAAATCTTGTGGCTATTTCTTGATTATTATTCGTTTTGGGCGCGGATAGTTCATTTGGTATCTGTGTTTAGTATCTGACCTGACCCGCATGCTTGAAACCCGTCTTAGTTCTAGTTTACGACATATCCTAGTTAGTACAGAGGATCCGTGCACACATATATGCTCTATATACCTGTATCATATATTTGGCATCTGTATATACTTTAAATAATATAAATATAACCAAATATAATATTTTAAATACCCAGCATGGCCTGCATTATACCCTATACCCTATGGCTACATCCTGACATTGTGTTCATGTCATGTTTAATGAAACGGACTCGTTTGCATCGCTACGTGCATATTACGTGTATCTGTTCCTGGGGGTATGCATTTTCTCTAATCGGACATTGCATTATGGTTTTGATTGATACGTATATTATTCGTATTTTAAGACTAGATTTTTAGACACAACTCGGGTATCTTTCGGAGTATATTTGATATTAGGTATAAATCCTAGTTTATATATTACAATATATTTTAAACCTAAAATCTAAAAAGTTCAGCTTATATATACGAAAATATATATTAAATATATTTTTTCCTAACTAATATAATCCTCTCTCTCTCTTTCTCCACTATCTCTCTCTCTTCACTCTGTCTCTCTCTCTCCTCTCCTATATATATATTTTCTAAACCTAAGATTTTACCACACCTCTCTCTCTCACCTCTCTACTTCTTCTTCTCACATCCCCGCCTCCGCAAGAAACCCACGCCTTAACCTTAGCCGTCTCGCCTTCGTCGCCGACCACACCACCTCATCACCTCACCCTCGTCGACCTCACCTTTTCCACCTCCTCCCCTCTTCTTCCTCTCTCCTCCTTCACCCCGACGACCCAAACCTAAGAACCCATAACTCGACCTCGACTTCATCCCCTTGTCGCCGACCTCCCCACATGACATGCCCCGATACACTACTTGACCTGATACTTGATCTTGTTACTAATGCCGACAACCCTGACTTGTTGTCCTGGCGGACATAACCATTTATCTACATAGACAAACCTATACCTTCTTGATCCTGTATTGGAATTAGTTCCATATTATCAATCCCTGACTTGAGCACATAATCTTAGGGGTAAGGGAAAATCAATAATGAAACCTGACTTGTAACTCGACAGTTCGATACTTATACTGATCAGTATTTACGGGTTAGGCCAGCCCCGAGATGATGCTACTGACATCATTCATCTGTACATGTTACCTGTTTACTGCCTAGCGTCACGTCTCGGATTCAGCCCGAGAATCTGACCGTGGTCCCGGTCATGCACGAGATACTATTGAGTTACATCGACAATTCCATTAAATTGATTTCAAAAACTTTAGAGTAGATAACCCAATATCACAGTTTAGATTACTCATTGCACTTCATATACATATACACACCTCGCTGTTTATATTCATATTGTTGATTTATATTCATGCATGTATATCGGGTTACATCCTGGTTATTACTATTGTTTGATATTATGACGCACTGACGTCTGGGTTTTGCATGACCTAGTTCCTCTATCTCTATTGCAGGCTGAACATGAGTATTTTAGCCGTCAAGCCGAGCAGTGAGGATTGTGTTTAGTGATGTTTAGTCTAGTTATTTTTCCGCAGCTTTTATTCCTTAATGTGAGCCCATATTAGGACGTATTTTCAGATGTTGTTATTGGATATTATTATCGTTTCTGCTAGTATATTTTCTTGATTCTTTATTTTGGCAAATGGACATGTACTAGATAGATTTTATATTTTTTTTACCATTCCTGATATCCTATAGACAGCCGTAATATGACTGTGGGGGGATGATTCCTATCCACAGGTAGTATGGTTGGCTCTGTCACGTGCCGTAGTTTGCACACTCTGAGAAGCAGGGCGTGACAGACGTCAAGACCGCTTTTCTAAATGGTGATTTAGAAGAGAGCGTGTATATGACACAACCAATGGGCTTCATAGACAGTGGGAGCAACGGAAAGGTGTGCAAGCTGCTTAAATCAATCTACGGTTTAAAGCAGACATCACGGAGGTGGAACATCTGTTTTGATGTAGCAGTCAAAGAGTTTGACTTCATCAAAAACGTAGATGAACCTTGTATATATAAAAAGGTAGTAGAGAGTAAGGTTGTCGTTCTCGTATTGTACGTGGATGACATACTCTTGATAGGAAATGATGTTCCTATGCTGCACTCGGTGGAGTCCTTTACCGATTCGAGCTTTCAGAGTGATAAGGACGACAGCAAGTCGGTCTCGGATTTTGTATTCACCCTTAATGGAGGGGCGGTATGTTGGAAGAGTTCCAAGTAAGATACCGTGGCAAACTCGGCGATGGAGGCTGAATACATCGCTGCCAACGATACTGCCAAAGAGGCTGTCTGGATGAAGAAGTTCATTGCTGAACTTGGTGTGGTTCCATCCATTGAGGATCCAATACTCTTGTATTGTGATAACAATGGAGCTGTGGTTTTGGCCAAGGAACTCCGGTCCCATCAACGATCCAGACATATTCTGAGGCGGTATCACCTGATCCGGAAGATAGTTGATCGCCAGGAGATCGAGGTCAGGAGAGTAGATACGAAGGACAACACGGTGGATCCACTCATGAAAGCCCTCCCCCAGACACAGTTTGAGAGACTTTTTGGGATGTTGGGTATGCGATACTACAACAACTGGCCTTAGTGCAAGTGGGAGATTGTTAGGAATATGTATGCCCTAGAGGCCATTATTGTATGATATAGTAGATACTTGGATATATATATAGAGGACTTTCTTGCTCGACATGATAGTATGCTATCTGATTGCTCTTTGTCTTAACATGTACACTTGTATTATTATACTGTCTCTCTGTTACAAGTTGATAAAGCCTTTAGGATGTAGGCTTGACTACCAAGACTATGATGCAGATCATATTAGTGGGGCTTGTGTAGTCCACAAGCACATCCTTTAACAGTTCCTAGTCAAGGGAATATCGAGATAGGGCATCAATATTTCAGAGTAGACTAGTGTGTACGTTTCTTGACTCTGTATGGGGCGATTATCCCATAACTATTGGTGTTTGACATCAAAGATTGTACACAGGTGCTCATTAGAGAATGGGTACACCGAATATGACTCGACGAGAACTCCTAGATGGTACCATACCTATCGTCAGATAGCAGTTCTCTGGTGACACTTGTACAGATTACTTTATAGACCCAAGATCGTCATAGTGTCTTGTGTGGTTCCCACTGTGCTTTGATTTCCTCCCTACCACGGCTCAAAGGAGTCATATAAACAGGTGGATTTTGGGTACAGTCCCGAGTCACATTGAGACAGTGAGTGATAGGAGGGGTTTCGTCTCTCCCGGTATTGGGAGTTGATGTTACGCAATGCTCGATTGGATATAACAGCAAGTCCCTGGTCAGAGCTGTTGAGATTTACTGGTAAGTGTTATCAGTAGTTACTCAAAAGGTTATAAGCCACACATCGACATGACTTATCAAGATAGTGGGGTCTGACGATTTTACGCCCCGGACTCGATATGCAACATATCAGACGAAATGACCGGACTGTACGGTAAGTGCTGCTTATAGGCTTACGGGAGTTTGGACAAGTTTGCTTGTTGATCTTCTATTCGTTTAATACCCTGGGTAGCCGTTACGTCCAGCTAGTACCGCTGACGGCTTGTGGATATCTGATATGATCAATATCTACTGCTGGCGTATTGTCGAGTCTTTAGAATCCCACACAGAGGTTTTCTAGCTCAAGCGAAACGAAGTAGGGCACATATGGAGATATGTGCGGGAGCTTGATTAAATACGAGTATATGATAACATATTCTAATCTAACAATATTTGATATCGGTTAGGTTATATGTGATATAACCGGATTATTGAATCAAGTGTTGATTCAATGATTTGATATGTATATATATATATATATATATTTGATATTGGCCGGTTATATATGATATGACCGGATTATTGAATCAAGTGTTGATTTAATATCTAATATTGAATATAAACCGGTCGTATTTGATATGACCGGATTATTGAATCAAGTGTTGATTTAATAATGTGATATACATACATACATACATACATACATACATACATATATATATACATACATATATATATATATATATATATATATACATACATACATACATACATACATATATATATATATATATATATATATATATATATATATATATATGATATTAGTCGGTTTATATGATATAACCGGATTATTGAATCAAGTGTTGATTTAATAATTTGATATCTATTTATATATATATATATATATATATATATATATATATATATATATATATATATATATATATATATATATATATATATATAGGAATTTCCTCCTATGGCATCGAAAAAATACACCCTCCCTAATTTTCTCCGCCGATTGGCACCCACCATCTTCATCGTTATCATCTAAGATGTGGGTACAACAAATTTCATGTGATTCTACAACCTTTTCACCGTTGATTTAGCAATGTTAAAAGTTCTATTGTCGGTAAACCGTTAATTTTGAACCTACTAAATCAACGGTGAAAAAGTTGTAGAATCACATGAAATTTGGTGTACTCGCATCTTAGATGCTAACGATGAAGATGGTGGGTGTCGATTGTTGGAAAAAATGAGGGAGAATGTATTTTTTCGACGCCATAGGAGGAAATTCTCTCCTATGGCCTCTTTCCTCCATTAACCTCTCTCTATATATATTAACTAATATTTTTCTCATTTTAGATTTTCTTCTCTTTATATATATATATATATATATATATATATATGAGAATAATGGAGGAAAGAGGCCATAGGAGGGAATTCCCTCCTATGACGTCGAAAAAATACGCCCTCCATCGTGTTTTCCGACGATCGGAATCCATCATCTTCATCGTTATCATCTAATATGTGGGTACGCCAAATTTCATGTGATTCTACAACTTTTTCACCGTTGATTTAGCAATGTAAAAAGTTCTATTGTCGGTAAACCGTTAATTTTGAACCCATTAATTCAACGGTGAAAAAGTTGTAGAATCACATAAAATTTGGTATACCCATATTTTAGATGATAACGATGAAGATGATGGGTGCTGATCATTGGAAAACACGATGGAGATTGTATTTTTTCGACGCCATAGGAGGGAATTCCCTCCTATGGCATCTTTCCTCCATTATTCACTCTCTCTCTCTCTCTATATATATATGGATTTGATATTGTATCATGGATGATAATACATAGAACTAGGATGTGTGAGAATTACATGGGAGTGAAGATAATGATAAATATAAATGAATTAAAGAAAAATAAGAATGAGTCATTTTGCTTAGAAGCTTGGAGAAGCATGTAGAAACCATGACCCATCTTAATTTTTGTTTTATTCATTGGATATTTATCATTCTATTGATGCTTATCTTTTCCCTCACCTCACACGGTTCATTCTCTCATCCAAGTTCATCCTCATCTCTCATTCATTTTCTCCTCTCTACATTTTTTCTTGAGTTGGAAAAAGAAAAGAGAAAATAATTTCTAAGTGAGCAAATCTCCTACTTCATCAACTTACACTAATCTAGCCCATTAGTTTAGGTTGTTTGCTTCACTAATACCTTGATTGGTGAAGAGTGAGCCTGAGTGAAAGAGATTTCAAGGTGGATCATCTTCGGCAACGAAGACTTCAAGCAAGCTCGATCTTTTCTTCAAGTGGAGTCAAAGAAGAGTTCTATGGACTACTACTTGGAGCTTCAGAAGTGAAGGGCCAGTCTACAAAGGTTGTAAACCTCCATCACTCAGTTTAGAACTTGTATTCTTTTACTTGAAACCCTAATTCTTTATTTCGATTCTTGTATAGTATGCTTTAGACTTCTAGATTTTTAAAATTGTATTGATACTCTTTAAAACCTAGTTGGGGTGCTAAGACATACTTTCATGGTATCAGAGCCAAACTAGAGACTTAGGTGATGTCTAGACGACGTTAAAGTGTTCGATCGGAGTTTCAAAAACCGATTTTTCATACTTTCTGTCCAATTTTTCAAAAGTTGAAATTTTCCAGATTAAAAATTCTCAGAAAATCATGCAGATAATTCTATGGAACCACAAGAAGTACGAGGGCCTAACTCCGCTGTGTGTCCACGGAACCGTTACCTAAACCATAGTATGGCTGCGGTTCCACCGCCAACTTGAAGAGTTGAGGACTCGTATTTCTTTTGCTGCTTCATTGTCTCAGTTAGGACTTTCTGGGTATTTTTAGTGAGGCTCAAGTTGTTGGATCTCTGTGATTTGCTGGTGTTTGAAATATCGATCGAAATATTTAATGTCATCTGGATAATTTGGATATGTGATACAATTTTTGGAATCCACATTGATTATTTTTGTGAAAACTAGTTATCAATTTGTAAATCTCGCGTTTTAGTCTCATTTGATGGATTGCCATGGAGTTTCGATTCGGATCAAAACTCTTTCGCAATCTCGTATTGTACACGAACACTTGCCGGGAGACACTACTAGACAGCCATGCCCCATAGCCCCGACTAAGTGACTATAGGAGAACCCAATGGCGAAAAGCATCCACTCGGGTGCTCGCGGCATAGTGTTCCGCCCAAGTACACTTCGTTGACGGCTTCGGGGGTGCGGCCATCTACTAAAGTTTCCGATGAGCATTCGATCATTATAATCGAGAATCTTGTTGAATTGCCCGACTTGTTTTTGGAAAATGTTTTCAATTCGAGACTTAAATGAAAGGTTTATACGGTTAGGCATGAAATTCGGAATATGTGATAATTCGAGTTTATGATGTCTAAGGGTGATGCAGATTCTAATTATTGTAGTTTTCATTTCTTTTTTGCGACCGTAAGTGTAATATGTGGCAGTATCCCCAATCTTGTTGCTATATGTCAACGACATTAGGGATACGCATATTTACTTACGTTGATGACATGCGATATTATTGTGTTGCTGGTTGATTGCATTATATTGGATCGTCGTGATTGAATGGACGAGGGGTTTTGCGTGAGATGAGAGTTTTTTTTCAATTTTCATTCATGTAAAAATTTATATGTAATATTCTTTTATTGGGACACTTCCGGATTGAGGTTGTTGTCTCCATTGATATATATTATTTACTTTTTCGCATTAGGATAGACCCAAAGCGGGGAGCACAAGTAACCGGGTTCTAGAGTCCAGTAGGAGGCCATCTCGAGGAGTCGAGACCGGTCACCTAACTCTAGAATTGGCAGGGTTGCTTTCCGCTCTCGTAGGGGTCTAGAGATGTGAGCTTGGCTATTCATCACGACCGTGGAATCTATGTTTTTTATTACTGGCTTAATCTAAAACACAGACCTCCTAGCATATCCTATATTTCATATGTTTGCTTCTGCTGTTTCTGTGATATGATGTGATCATATAACCGCGTGAGACGAATGCTACTTATAAATATGATATACCAATAGACACTATATATGTTTTGCATCCGCGCTAGTGCTGATCTCGCCCTGCCGTAAGTTAAGTAAACTTACGGTGAAGACTCGGGTCCCTGTGGCGAATGCGGATGGCATATATGTGTGTTTTATTTTCGTTTCTTCTGTGATGTTTAGGAAAAATAAATGATGGGACATCATTAATGAGATTAATGAAAAGAAAAGAAACCTAAAGATGTTGTAGAATCAAATTTTTCAAAAAGGCAGCTCTAGTTTTTGTTTTGCATAGCGGTATTCCATTATGAATATTCAGCACCTCATTCGATGAGGAAAGAGCCTAGATCTCTTCACCAAGAATGACTTCTTTAACAAAACTAGCATATGCTACAACCCACTCGGTTTGTTTTGAAAACTACTTGATTTTAAAGCGAAGTTTAAACCACTCCTTTTCAAATCACTAGATTCTACAACGATATCAAGTTCATTACGTTAAAGGTTTTCTTCAAAACCAGTCGTAGCCCTCCGTCATTTTAGATAAGTACTATTTAGTATTTGTGCTTTGTTTGTTGACCATAGTCAAGGCGTAGTGTGCGGTAGCTGATTAATGCTTATCTGACGCATATTGAAGCGATTGGATTAGGGTAGTCGTACGGTCTTGTTGACCATAGTTAAGGGTCATACGGGTGGGTTTAATTCAATCACGAAATGACGGGTTGAACTTGACTAGCGCTTATGATTTGTTGACCATAGTTAAGGTCATAAATCGCTAAGGATAAAAACAGATATTGGGAATTTCAAGTGTTGAAATTTGCAATGAGATTGAATACCTTCTATATGATAGTTGGATCCCGATACCCACTGCGAGTAAGTGTTACTCCTGGGAGAGTTTTCCACTTTACAATTAGCTAATCCAGTAGGTGTCTACGAAAGATGTTAACGGGGTTATGCCCCTACGGAAACGAGGTTATTTAATTTGTTCCATGCGAAAGCATGGGGAGACTCCCTCGGAGTACCAACACCTGTCTGGCTGACCGATTGGCGAACTTGTAGGGTATAATTAATCCCGGCTAATCTTACCTTTTAGGGTTTGAAGGAAGATTTGATAAAAACAGTGGGACCCATCCTGATTAGATAAGATAATAACCAGTCTAATCTTCCAAGAGCGTATGCTAAAGTGTTTTCTTCTCTTTCTCTCCAGCTAGCAACCATGTCACGCCTTAATCAAGATAATAATATGGATGTATTGATTGAACCCGTTTATTATACTGGGCTGGGGAAAGTTGGTTCCGCTCTATCTTATGACAACTGTCATAAGTTTGGGCAAGGGATATGTGTCACGCCCCACTTCCCAGTGTACGGTAAGGAGGCGCGACGAGGTCAGCTACGTATTTACTCCAAAGTAAATATGCTAAGCGCATCTAAGCAATATAAAGTAAAATGTACACAAGAGATATAAATATAAATGAAGAGCAACTTTATTTATTAAACATTTTTTTACAGGTACAACTGGAAATGTAAATACATGAATAGAAAGCAATGCCTAAACAATGGCATAATTGAAATGAAAAGTATGTACAAGTGTCTAAAGTTCGGGGTCATAGGCTAACTGCTCCAAGTCTTCAGTACCGGGCTCAATCTCCAGTGAGTCCGATCTACCTGACAACATTCCAAAGAAAAAAGAAAAGGAATGTCGTCAGCGAACAATTGCTCGGTAAGTTCCAAAGATGGGTAGAGATAAAATAGACAGAAAGAGAGTATAACTAGTAATGTTTGATTATAATGTTAACGCTGTTATTTGTAGCTTGGTACAGAATATGCCAGTGTATACGAGAGGAGTCCCACTATTCCGGAGACTAAGGTATACGGAGCACAAGGAACCGTTCAGCCACGGTACAACGACAATGGATATTCAGGTTAGGTGTATTAAAATGACCGTCTCGTGCCACTTCTAACACATTCCGTACCAGTCTACCCTTTTAAAACCCCGTAATGTCTTTTGTATTGATTGTATTATTTTCTTATATAGATGGATAACTTGCCGAAACTATGATATCAGTAAACGGAATGGATAGTCATGTAAACAGAGTATATCCATGGTTCGGTTCAGTCAATATAGATTGAATTCTGGTATTCATGAATTCATGTTGTATTGTAGTTTATACTTGAATCATATTCAAGTCAGATTGATTACATTGAGACTCTGTCTGAGTCAGACACTTTGAAAAGAAATTGAAGTCCTGAATTAATTTTGATGTTATTGGTAAGCGCCGTACATGGACGACAGAATTTGTGTATTTTTTCAAGACAATTACCGTGTTGATAACACCGTTGTTAGATTGTTTACCTTAGATAGGAAAGCACCCACATTCTCCGGCTCCTTGAGGCTCAAGAGACTGGTCCCGCTTAAACCTATATTTACTAGGGTCCATATTATAATTTAATATAACTTGAGGGGGTTTTATGTAAAAATAGTTTTGATATAATTTCAAAATACTCCTCAAGTATTTAACTATCATCTTTAGGATTTTCGTAGATGTATATTTTATAAAAGTGAAATTTTCTAGTGAGTAGAACCTAATTTCCAATATATATAGTATTTTAGTGAAATATTGATATTGTATTGAATTGTAATTGGTAGTTTCGTGAAATGGTGATTCCTTTGATTTAGAAAACATGGAATATTTGTATAATATATTTAAAATAGATCTTTTGATAATAGTTATAAATATATATATATATATATATATATTTAATAAAAATACATTTTATTTATTTTGTAGAAATCTCATTTTCTTAAAAAATGCATCAAAAATTCCATCGAGATCGAATGCTCCTTGTGGAGGTCTGAATCTCGCTCTACTAGGCCCGAGGACGTGCGACAACCGGCACCATCCCGATCGGGGTTCCCCAAAACGGGTTGTATGTTTAGAGTATTTAAATGTAATGTCGTATTTTGTCTCAAAAGAATGTTTTACAAACCATCGTGCTATATCAAGGATGAGTGTTGTGATGAGGTAGGTTATTACCTCATGAGTTATTTAAAGGTAATACAAGAAAATGTTGAATTATGTCGAAATTAAAGTATATGGTATTTTACTGTAAAAAGGCGATAAAAGTTACATAATACGTTATTTTGATATGAAACTTGTTCTAATGTGTTTGTTTATGATTTCTAAACAATATATTAAAAATTGGTAGGTTTGTTATTAAGAAAGAGTTGGATTTTTAAAGAAAAGCGAATCGGAAGTCAGATTAACCCCGCTTCCGACGAGTTTTGAAAAAGAAAAGTTTTAGAATAGAGATTGAGAAGGGAAGAGGGGACTTACTGATTGATTAAGAAGATGAGAGATATAGGAGGCTATCGGAACCGTCGAGGTGTTGTTTCGTCGCCGGAATCTTCTCGAAGTATCGTCGGAACTTCGCCCTTTGCTAACTTCACTTGCATAACTTAGGACTTTAAAATTTTATAGAGTTTTTATAATAGAATTCTGAGTGAGGAGGGGTGAAATATGGTGTGGTATTTATAGGGAAAATTAGGGTTTTGAGGGTTAAAGAATGCATTAAAAATTTGCATTAAAATTAGAATTAAAGAGTGAAATTACACTTTCTGGATGGATGCAGAGAAATCAAACAACATGGGGGTAGTGGGGTAGGCGAAGAGGTGCCAGGGGAAAAAGTTGGGGAGCATCCCCTACGGGGGGCCCGGCAGTGCCGGTCACATGCCTAAATCTCGCCGGTCCAATACCGTCGGCCTTGGCTTAGATTTGTGCCACGTGTCTCTGTCGCTTGGTATACCTCAGTGCACGTGTTTGTTTAATCTGTGACTCTTCATTTTATGTGTAGTGCACATGCAAACTTTTGGGCTTCTAAAAGATTAAAAGAAAAATCAACAAAAAAGATAATGTGGCTGTGGAGATTCGAACACAGGGGCTGTGTCACAGCAGTGCAAGGCTTTACCAATGAGCTACAAGTGCTTTCTTGCTGTTCAAAAGCAATTCAAATACTTATAATGTACACAGGATTGCAAATACTCCATTTGTATATTAACTTTTAAATAATTTTCTGTACATTAAAATTGGAGTTGTTACATTCTACACTCCTTACAAAAATTTCGTCCTCGAAATTTACAATTATTTTAAGGACTAGTTTATAAACAAATGAGGGTATCTTGCACGCTTGTTGTCATCACATTCCCATGTTAATTCTCCTGGTGAATCTTTTCTCCACATCATTCGAACCAAGTTTACTTGTTACAAAGTGACTTCACCTTTCTATCAAGGATTTCAACAGGTTGTTGCTCATAGGATAAGTCTAGCTGTGCAGTGAGCTCGGAGTGATCAAGAATATGGTTGGAGTCACTCACATACTTTCTGAGTTGTGATATGTGGAACACATTGTGCACTCCTTCCAATGAAGGTGGAAGTGCCATGTGATAAGCTACTTCTCCGACTCGTTCGAGTATGTCGAACGGTCCAATATACCTCGGACTGAGCTTACCCTGTTTTCCAAAATGAATTACTCCACGGTTCGGAGATATCTTCAAAATTACATGTTCTCCCGGTTGGAACACCAAGTGACGACGCTTTGTATCAGCCAAGTGCTTCTGTCGATCTTTGGCTACGCACATTCTTTCTCTGATAGTGCGGACCACATCTACAGTTGCTACTATCATCTCAGGTCTAAGGAGTTCTCAATCTCCGATATCGTCCCAACTTAATGGCAATCGACACTTCCTTCCATATAAAGCTGTAAATGGTGTCATTCCTATACTTGCTTGGTAGCTGTTGTTGTATGAAAACTCCATAAGAGATAGGTGATCTTCCCAAAATCCTCCGAAGTCTAGCATACACGCTCTTAGCATATCTTCTAAGATCTGAACCGTTCGCTCAGACTGACCATTTGTTTGTGGATGATAATGTGTGCTGAAGTTCAGACTTGTTCCCAAGCTAGCTTGCAGACTATGCCAAATTTGCGATCGAAATCTGGTGTCACGATCGGAGACAATGCAAACCGGTACTCCATGTAATCTCACGATTTCCAGCATGAGTTCATGGGTATCAGAGATAGTACACATTGAAGGGTTTAAATCTTACTTAGATTCTTACCTCCATGTACTTTTTTGCTAGTGTCTCAGTAGATTGGCTAACTCGAAATGGGATGAAGTGAGCCGACTTTGTGAGTTGATCCACAATAACCTATACCGCATCGTTACCTTTTGAGCTGTAAGGAAGTGCAGTCACAAAATCCATTGTGATGTGTTGCCACTTCCATTTTGAGATAGATAACGGTTGAAGTAACCCAGCTGTCCTGTGATGTTCAACATTTACTTGCTGACACACCAAGCATTTAGCGACGCTTCTGGCTACTTCATGCTTCATTCCATGCCACCAGTAATTTTGACGCAGATCTTTGTACATCTTTGTACCTCCAGGGTGTACTAAATAAGGAGAGCTGTGAGCTTCTTTCATCAACTCTTTTCATACAGAACCTTTTGGTACACACAATCTACTGCCGTATCTCAAAGACCCATCTTCATGAATGATAAAGTCTGTTCGAAGTCCATTTTCTACTTATTCTCTGATCATTTGCAACTTAATATCACTTGCTTGAGCTGCTTTGATCTGATTGACAATGGTAGATTGAACTTGTAAGTTCATCAAACTTGAAGCGTTACCTGGCATAACTACTTCAATCTCCAGTCGATGCAAATCTTGTTGAAACTTCTACCGTGCGGTGAGATTCAATACAAATGGTTGGTGACTAAGGGCATCAGGTACTATAGTCACCTTCCCTGGATAATATTGTAGGTTGATGTCGAAGTCTGCCATAAGTCTAACCATTTTCTCTGCCGCATATTCAACTCCTTCTGAGTAAACACATATTTCAGACTCTTGTGATCTGTGTATATATCCACTCGTTCACCAAGAAGATAATGGCGCCAAATCTTGAGTGCAAAGATTACGGCCGCTAACTCCAAATCATGCGTCGGATAATTGCGCTCATGATTCTTCAGCTGTCTTAATGCATAAGCTACAATTTTACCGTGCTGATGTAGAACACATCCTAATCTCTTACCGGATGTATCGCAATACACTTCAAAACCTCTAGATTGGTCCGGTATGATGAGAATAGGTGCTGATGTCAATCTTGACTTAAGTTCTATGAAATCTTATTCGCATGCTTCTGATCACACGAATTCTTCATGTTTACGTGTGAGCTTGGTCAGGGGTGTTGTAATCTTCGAAAATCCTTTAATAAACCTTCTGTAATATCCTGCTAATCCCAAGAAACTTCGAATATCCTTCACTGACTTCGGTGTTGGACATTCGCTTACTGCTGATATTTTAGCCGGATCTACGGAGATTCCATCGCCTGATACAATATGTCTGAGAAAACCGACTTGATCTAGCCAAAACTCGCACTTGCTATACTTGGCATAGAGTTGATGCTGTCGTAAAGTCTCCAGGACAATTCATAGGTGTTCAGCATGTTCTTTCCGACTCCTAGAATACACCAGGATGTCGTCGATGAAGATGACAACAAACCTGTCTAGGTACTCTTGGAAAACTTGATTCATTAGGTTCATGAATATAGCTGGTGTATTGGTCACTCCAAATGGCATCACAAGAAATTCGTAATGACCATAGAGAGTTTTGATTGCCGTTTTATGGATATCAGATTCTTTGACTTTCACCTGATGATAACCCGAATGAAAATCTAACTTGGAGAAAATACAAGATCCACTTAGCTGATCGAACAGATCATCGATGCGCGGTAGTGGATATTTGTTTTTTATAGTTACTTCGTTCAGAGCTCTATAATCAATGCACATTCGATATGAACCTTCCTTCTTCTTCACAAGTAGAATTGGCGATCCCCAACTTGAAGTGTTGGGACGAATCCATCCTTTCATCAATAATTCGTCCAACTGAGTACGGACCTCCTTCAAACCTTCAGGGCTTAACCGATATGGTGCTTTGATCACCGGTTGTGATCCAGGTACTAAATCACTGCTGAATTCAAGAGCTCGATCGGGAGGCAAACCTGATATGTCTTCAAGAAATACATCATTGAACTCTCGAACTATCTCTGGCTTCGATCCTTCTTCTGCTTGAAGTGCTGCAATCACTGCCTTCTTCGGTTTTGCCTTGTATGTGCTTGGCTCTAGGGTACGGTCTCCACTTTTGAAATAAAAGATCGGAAGGTATGGAATTTCAAACACTACCCTCCTTTGACGACAGTCGATAGTAGCGTAAAAAGTTTCGAGCCAGTCCATACCCAAAATGACATCAAAATTCGGTATGTCCAGCACCTTGAAGTCAGCATAGAATTCTCTGCTGCAGACGACCACTGGACACAGGTCATATCCCATTATTGCTTTTAGAATGCCATTCTCTGAACTGACATTCCAGCTGGATACGAGGTTTGACTGGAATTACATGAGTTCGGACGAACCGTTGCAACATAAAGCAATGAGATGCTCCAGTATCGAAGAGTGCTAGTGCAGGAAGTAAGGCTACTAAGATTGTACCTAATTATGTGGGATAGGTTTTAGGTATAAGGTATGATATATAGGTATGTATAAAGACTGAAATAAAGTTTGAAAGGAAATTGTTACCAATGATGACTTGGCCGGCGGCTTCAGCTTCTTCCACAGTCATTGTGAAAGCCTGTTGTCTCGGTACATTCCTCTTTGCTGGAGGAGCATTCCTTTGCCCGTTCCTTTGTACTTGAGGTACGTTCCTTTAAGATTGATGGAACTGACGAGGAGGAGGTGCAGTCGATCTATGAGGAGGTGGAGCAGAGAGAGCGAGTTGTGGAGCAGGTGCCTGAATGGCTGGGTGCTGCTGGTAAGTAATTGATGGTCTGGGTGCAGCATTTGGGTTGTGTCTATGAGGACAAGACCCAATGTCATGAGTGGCTGAGCCGCAGACTAAGCAAAGACGATGTCACGACCCGAAATGGCACGTGACTGGCACTTAAATTATATGAAGTCTATAGGACCCCATCTAATTCAAGTAAGCCAAAAATCCCAGAAATCTAAACCATATTGAAGAAGAAGTGAAGAAAACTTAATTTAAAGTAAGTGGTTTTAATAACATAAGCCGAAATATGCATTTTTAAAATCTCAAGTCTTTTCTGAAAATTTCGGCAGAGTTTCCTTTGTAAATACTGGGCCTAAACGGGTACAAACATGCATAATATGAATAAAGGCACCCCCAAGCGGGAGCTAGCTCTTCGCCAATTGGCGGTCACAACCATGCAAGCAATATAATATACAACGCCGAAAGGAGAGAATCAAAACTCAAAAGGTAACTCAATATCATCAAGAAAACCCATAATAATACAACGTGCGACTCTAAGGTCGAAAGAATATACACTGGTCTTCTAAGTCAAATAAATATACAAGTCTGGTTGATGGAGTTACTAGATACAACTGAAATAAATAAAGTACAATGGTGGTCACGATGCAAGTGAACCCACCTACCAAAAGCAATCACCCGGAATGAAGCAGTGTGCCAGCAAAGCCGCCAAGGAAAAACCTGTACGGTAAAACCTGCAAGAAACTGTGGCGCAACGGGGGTGAGTTTCCAACTCGTGAGTAGAAAACATCACAGAGCAGAAATCTTATATATGACTCAATCCTAGGTCATATGATCATAATATATATCCTCAAAATGATAAAGCCTGAACCATGATAATGTGGTAAGGGTAAACATTTATACATAAGTGTAATACCAAGTACTCGTGTCAGTGCCTCAGGTAGCAACATATCATAAATATGAGGTATGAATGCAATATAATGAAAACAGAATGCAACATGAATGAGAAAACTGTTTTCTTAATTTAGTGAGATTTCTGTATATATAAATCGAGGTATCATCAATGAAATCAACATAGAATCAGTGTCAAGCATCGACACAAAACATATATCCCAATATCTCAATATCTCAGTCTCCGGCAATCCGGACTGGCCCATATCCTCGAATCTCAATATCTAGGGCTCCGGCTATCCGGACTGGCCCATATCATCAAATCTCAAAAGCTCAGGCTCCGGTAATCCGGACTGGCCTATACTCCGATCGGTATCCTACGGATATCCATCGAGTCACAATAAAATCACCGGTCGGTAGTTCTCCCCTGCCAGGCTCAACGCCATCATCTGCGACCATCTTGCCCCAGGGTACTGCACCGGGTCCACCATGCACCCACAGACGGTTCTTCCTCCTCTTCGAATCGGGTGTATGATATAGTTCAAGAGCCGAGAAAACTCATGGTGGGCTCCTCTCAAATCATATCATGAGAAAACCGCAATTTTCTATCTTTAAATGATAATAAGTTTATAAAATCTTTGCGGTTTCTCCAAATCCAGAAATCTAATGGAAATACGAAATCCCAATCTCAAGGTTAAATAAACAATGAAATACCGGCATAAAGTTCTATAATATTGCATGACAATAAATAAATGATTGCATCGGATATCAAGCAAGGAATGCAATAATTAAACTAGCAAATGAAAGTAATAACATATTGGAACTATCAGCTAACAAGCTATGTCAATGAAATAATATTCTCTAAGGTGTACGTGACATGGCAATTACCGATGATGATGTGTGTGAGCCGGCAAGCAGGTGTACGTGGAGCATACGCATCATCGGTAATGGTGCTGGTGTCCTGACAGCATGATTTTAATAATAACTAATGAAAACATAAATAAGCATGCAATACGATGCGAACAACAAGAATATGCGGAACATGAATAATAACGCAACATCTATGAATATACATTTATATGTGAGTCATACAGTTTTGACATTTGAAATAATATGAATTGTGGTGTTTAGAAAATAGGGCTACGGTGTTTTTAAGAAAAGATACGTCCTTTGAAATATCCGTAGAATCCTTTGGCCTGTATTTAAAATACTCACGATTCGTTAGTTTTGGAAATAGGTATGACTCAAGCCCAGTCTAACATCTACTAAGTAAACTACACGACTAAACTAACAGACTAATCGAAAGGGGTAAGGAAAACCATCTAAGTCTGAGTCGATATTTATATATATATCTAGTAGTCGGTGATCCCACCTCAATAGTATCACGTACGATACAATATATATAATATGACATCCTCGAGTCAAGAGTGTGGATTTATCATCAATATATAGCTCGTACGGTAAATCCATCGTACGGCATCCCAAATCTGGGTACGGGTCGAATATCGTATTTATCTCATTATTTATCTGGTATCATCATCATCATCATATCCGAAATAAGGATACTGATCTAAAGTCTAGTACATACTGATACCATTAACATATATCTGTGTGTATATGAAAACACATCGCTAAATGATCCGCTAAAATATCAGGTCGTATTTCATAGTACGAACCAAATCACATCACCGATCTCATGGCATCATGCCCAATCTCATCGACTCATCTCCAAGTACCACATACTATCCTCATATCCAAGTATATGTATACCTATATATATACATACATACCCACATACATATATATATATATATGTGTGTGTGTGTGTGTGTGTGTGTGTGTGTGTGTACGCACAAGTAATAAAATGTATGCGTGTGTGTGTGCGTGTGGGTGTAATCTTTACTCTAGGGTAACGCGACTAAGAAGCTAAACTAAATTACTTCTAATTACACTAAAACTAACTCATGAACACCTAAAACCTATCTTGATAATCATCCACATATCACAATCCACATATTTATAATCATATATAACATATTTGTATACTACACTACGAACTGCGGGGGTGCTATACGCCATCCACCCGACTTCCCCCATAGATATATATCTACTCACCTTGATCCTCGCTTGCCGAAGTCGATGTGGCCAACCTCTTTTTCATCATCCGAAGTCCACATGGGGGTACCTACATATCACACGTAGTATCGTAAACCGAAATCGCACACGAAAACCAAAACAGCACGCGTATCATACATAAGTTTAAACCTATGGTCTACACATGCAAGAATGACCAAACAACCCTCGAGATTGACGTGCAAACGTCAAGTGATCGAGATAAAACACAAATACCAAATTCTAATTCATTAAAAGCCGCAAAACAAAACTAGAAACTTTGAAAACTTGCTCCAGATTTGCCTCAGGTGATAATTGGGACATTTTGCATATATGGGAGGTCTAATTAACAGATACTGGAGCCATGAACCCAACACGAGCCCATACTTCCCTACTTTGGCCGCAAATTGCGGCCAGAAAAAATTTAATTGCGGCCACAGGAGGAGGTTAGGGTCTCGGGTCTTGGGGTTATCATCTAGGTTGCCTGCACTACTCACTGTGTTTGCTAAATAATTTTCAGGGTCCCCGGGTTATAGCAGTTCTCCAATTACCATCACAAATCCAACATAAATTCGATATCGGGGTTTCTAAGTTTGGGGTTTGGGGTTCTAGTCTCTGTTTTAGTCCAATATACAATCATAACAGGGGTTTAAGGTCACTATAAAGCCTTAATTTCACCTTTGGATTCAATTCAAACCCTAATTCTCAACTTGGAATTTTCAAAGTTCACTAAACATCACTTAATCACTTCTAAACTAACATGGAAGCTAAAGTGAATGTAATACTACACTAATGATGAAGAATATACCTCATTTGGCAACTCAAGAAAATTCTTGAGTTACCCCAAGTCTTTAAAATCCAATTTTTCTTGGTCCAAAGTGCTTGTAGTGAGCTTGTGCACATTTTTAATGAAGGGATTTTTGTGTTTTGACGTGTTTTTGATGGTGAAGTGAGGATGTAGAGGAGGTGGAAGATGGAGGGTAGCCATGGAGATGAGAAGGGAAAAGAATGATGAAGAGAAATGAAGGAGGAGAATAGCCATGGTCAAAGATGACCCCTCACCCTCTCTCTCTCTCTTATCCATACCTCAATTCTTTATCATTTTCTTTTCTTATCTTTTCCTATCTTTTCTTTTCATTTCAAAAAAAGAAACCATGCACAAAAGAATTCATGGAGAATAAAATGTAACAAGTGTTAAAAAATGTGACATGGTGCATGTCATATGCATAATCACGCTTAATGCAAGATTAGCGAAAATAAATCGAGTTTAGCACTAAAATGGAATATAATTAATTATATAAAAATCTATGAATGCTTAAATCTTATAATCTCTTTCAAATTCAATAATTAACATAATTCCTAAGTATTTCCCAATTTATCGGTATATAATTATACCGCATTATTAAAATATTCATAATATTTATTATTTAATTATATAAATTCCCAAAAACAATATTTTATTTTTTTCTGAAACGTTATCGGCGATTTGCATGCTACAGTCTTTCTCCAGGTGTCCATCTCTCCTGCAGTAGATACAAAAGGCTGGGTTGGGCCGGTTGTTTGGTACTCCCGGTCTCCTGGGCACAAAATGTGGCTTTGAAGAGGCTCCTCCTGCTATCTGAGTGGCAGGGCGCTTCATTTCGATAGATTGGGGTCTGCCCTTCATCTTTACCACTGCCTCATATCGACGCACTGCTTTCAGGGCCAATTCGTGAGTTGGGAAATCCCCTGTAGCTAAGGCAGCTTGGATTTTCGGATCTAACCCTTACTGAAATCGTCGGGACCTGATCTCCGCAGTTGGTATTAAGTGTGCCGCAAACCTGTTAAGGTCTTATGTTAGTTGTGTAGTATGTGATATAATAAAATCGAATATTGAGACATATCTTACCTACCGAGTATGGTAAACTCAGTATCATATTCATCCACAGATTTGGTCTACATCAAACCCTGTTGTCAATGGATGAATTGTTATTCCATATTAAATCGGGCAGTCTCTGGGAAGTATTTCGTATCGAACATGTCGCGAAACGTCCTCCATTCGATAGGTTGGGCAAGACGGCTTTCTTCCGCCTTTCTCCATACTCGGGCGTTGTCAGTGAGTTGCAGCTTCACAACTCGAACCCAATCGATCTCTGGCACTTGTGCTGCTGCCAGATCATCCTAAATACTTTGAGCCTATTCTTCGGCTTCCAGAAGGCTCTCTTTTCCCAAAAATTGTTTTGGGTGCAATGCCCGGAATTGCTTCACTCCGGGCGCTTCCGCTTCTGGACGGTTCATCAAAATAGCAATCTGCTGCTGCTGTCTTTCCAAGTGGCTCCAGATTGCCTCAAGCAGTATCGTCTGATCATTGATCGGAGCAACGACGCTAGGCGAAAGCGGTAGAGGTGGTGGTGTGTTGTTGAACTTGGTACTGGTGTTGTTTGGAGAGTCTATAACCTTGAAAAAAATAGGGTTAGGATAGATTCAAAGTATATGAAATTATAAAATTCAAAAAATATGAAATGTAAAGAATGTTTTTAGTTGCTGATTCTTATGTTATATTGCTTAGGACTTCATGCAGAATTGACCTGCATGTCCATGCAGAACTGACCTGCATGGGCCGCCAACAAATCCTGTCACGCCTCGCTTCCCAGTATACGGTAAGAAAGCGCGACGATGTCCGCTACGTATTTACTCTGAAGTAAATACGCTAAGCGTATCTAAGCAATATAAAGTAAAATGTACATAAGAAACAGGAATATAAATGAACAACAACTTTATTTATTAAAAAATTCTTTTACAGGTACAACTGGAAATGTAAATACATAAATAGAAAGTAATGCCTAAACAATGGCACAACTGAAATGAAAAGTATGTTCAAGTGTCTAAAGCTCGGGGTCAAAGGCTAACTGCTCCAAGTCTTCAGTACTGGGCTCGATCTCCAGTGAGTCCGATCCACGTGACAACATTTCAAAGAAAAAAGAAAAGGAATGTCGTCAGCGAACAATCGCTCGGTAAGTCCCAAAGATGGGTAGAGATAGAATAGACAGAAAGGGAGTATAATTAGTATTGTTTGATTATAATGTTAACGCAGTTGTTTGTAGCTTGGTACATAATATGCCAGTGTATACGAGAGGAATCCCACTATTCTGGAGACTAAGGTATACGGAGCACAAGGAATCGTTCAGCCACGGTATAACGGCAATGGATATTCGGGTTAGGTGTATTAAAGTGACCGTCTCGTGCCACTTCTAACGCATTCCGTACCAGTCTACCACTTTAAAATCCCGTAATGTCTTTTGTATTAATTGTATTGTTTTGCTATATAGATGGATAGATGGATAACTTGCCGAATCCATGATATCAGTAAACGGAATGGATATAAATGGATAGTAATGTAAACAGAGTATATCCATGGTTCGGTTCAGTCAATATAGATTGAATTCTGGTATTCATGGATTCATGTTGTATTGTAGTTTATACTTGAATCATATTCAAGTTAGATTGATTACATTGAGACTCTGTCTGAGTCAGACACTTTGAAAAGAAATTGAAGTCTTGAATTAGTTTTGATGTTATCGGTAACCGCCGCATATGGACGGCAGGATTTGTGTATTTTTCCAAGACAATTACCGTGTTGATAACACCGTTGTTAGATTGTCTACCTTAAATAGGCAAGCACCCATATTCTCCGGCTCCTCGAGGCTCAAAAGACTAGTCCCGCTTAAACCTATATTTACTAGGGTCCTTATTGTAATTTAATATAACTTGAGGGGGTTTTATGTAAAAATAGTTTTGATATAATTTCAAAATACTCCTCAAGTATTTAATTATCGTCTTTAAGGTTTTCATAGATGTATATTTTATAAAAGTGAAAT
This sequence comes from Agapanthus africanus, assembly GCA_030015575.1. Classification (NCBI taxonomy): domain Eukaryota; kingdom Viridiplantae; phylum Streptophyta; class Magnoliopsida; order Asparagales; family Amaryllidaceae; genus Agapanthus; species Agapanthus africanus. The sequence continues at coordinate 189,556,095 of JASDDO010000019.1, read as the reverse complement.
TTTCTAGTGAGTAGAACCTAGTTTCCAATGTATATGGTATTTTACTGAAATATTGATATTGTATTGAATTGTAATTGGTAGTTTCGTGAAATGGCGATTCCTTTAATTTAGAAAACATGGAATATTTGTATAATATATTTAAAATAGATCTTTTGATAATAGTTCTAAATATATATATATATATATATAATAAAAATACATTTTATTTATTTTGTAGAAATCTCATTTTCTTAAAAAATGCATCAAAAATTCCATCGAGATCGAATTCTCCTTGCAGAGGTCTGCATCACGCTCTACTAGGCCCGAGGACGTGCGAAAACCCGCACCATCCCGATCGGTGTTCCCCAAAATGGGTTGTAGATGCACAGTTGCTAGAAATTTAATTAACACACTTTTTAAAGAAAATGGTTTTGTAAGTTTAGGGTATTTAAATGTAATATCGTATTTTGTCCCAAAAGAATATTTTACAAACCATTATGCTATGTCAAGGATGAGTGTTGTGATGAGATAGGTTATTACCTCGTGAGTTATCTAAAAGTAATATAAGAAATATGTTGAATTATGTCGAAAGTAAAGTATATGATACTTTACCGTAAAAATACGATAAAAGTTGCATAATACATTATTTTGAGATGAAACTTGTTCTAATATATTTGTTTATGATTTCTAAACAATATAGTAAAAATTGGTAGGTTTGTTATTAAGAAAAAGTTGGATTTTTAAAGAAAAGCGAATCGGAAGTTGGAAAACTCCGCTTCCGACGAGTTTTGAAAAAGAGAAGTTTTAGAATAGATATTGAGAAGGGAAGAGGGGACTTGCTGATTGATTAAGAGGAGGAGAGATATAGGAGGCTATCTGAACCGTCGGGGCATCGTTTCGTCGCCGGAATCTCCTCGAAACGTCGTCGGAATTTTGCCCTTTGCTAACTCCACTTGCACAACTTAGGACTTGGAAAATTTATAGAGTTTTTGTTATAGAATTTTGAGTGAGGAGGGGTGAAAAGTGGTGTGATATTTATAGGAAAAATTGGGGTTTTGAGGGTTAAAGAATGCATTAAAAATTTGCATTAAAATTAGAATTAAAGAGTGAAATTACACTCTCTGGATGAATGCAGAGAAATCAAAAAAATGGGGGTAGTGGGGTAGGTGAAGAGGTGCCAGGGGAAAAAGTTGGGGAGCATCCCCTACGGGGGTCCGGCAGTGCCGGTCACATGCCTAAATCTCGCCGGTTCAATACCGTCGGCGTTGGATTGGATTTGTGTCACGTGTCTCTGTCTCTTGGTATACCTCAGTGCACGTGTTTGTTTAATTCGTGACTCTTCATTTTGCATGCAGTGCACATGCAAACCTTTGGGCTTCTAAAAGATTAAAAGAAAAATCAACATAAAAGATAATGTGGCTGTGGTGATTCGAACACAGGGGCTGCGTCACAGCAATGCAAGGTTTTACCAATAAGCTACAAATGCTTTCTTGCTGTTCAAAAGCAATTCAAATACTTATAGTGTACACAGGATTTCAAATACTCCATTTGTACATTAACTTTTAAATAATTTTCTGTACATTAAAATTGGAGTTGTTACATTCTACCCTCCTTACAAAAATTTCTTCCTCAAAATTTACAATTATTTTAAGGACCAGTTTACAAACAAATAAGGGTATCTTGCATGCATATCGTCCTCACGTTCCCATGTTGATTCTCCTGGTGAACCTTTTCTCCACATCACTCGAACAAAGTTACTTCCTTATTCCGAAGTGACTTCACTTTTCTATCCAGGATTTCAACAGATTGTTGCTCATAGGATAAGTCTGGCTGTATAGTAAGCTCGGAGTGATCAAGAATATGGCTGGGGTCACTCACATACCGAGTTGGGATATATTGAACACATTGTGCACTCCTTCCAATGAAGGTGGAAGTGCCAAGCGATAAGCCACTTCTCCGGCTCGTTCGAGTATGTCGAACTGTCCAATATACTTCGGACTGAGCTTACCCCGTCTTCCAAAACGAATCACTCCACGGTTCGGGGATATCTTTAAAAATACATGTTCTCCCGGTTGGAACTCCAAGTGACGACGCTTTACATCAACCCAGTGCTTCTGTTAATCTTGGGCTATGCGTATTCTTTCTCTGATAGCGCGGACCACATCTACAGTTGCTACTATCATCTCAGGTCTAAGGAGTTCTCTATCTCCGATATCGTCCCAACTTAATGGCGATCGACACTTCCTTCCATATAAAGCTGCAAATGGTGTCATTCCTATACTTGCTTGGTAGCTGTTGTTGTATAAAAACTCCATAAGAGGTAGGTGATCTTCCCACCATCCTCCGAAATCTAGCATACACGCTCTTAGCATATCTTCTAAGATCTGAATCGTTCACTCAGACTGACCATCTGTTTGTGGATGATAAGCTGTGCTGAAGTTCAGACTTGTTCCCAAGCTAGCTTGCAGACTTTGCTAAAATTGCGATCGAAATATGGTGTCACGATCGGAGACAATGCAAACCGGTACTCCATGTAATCTTAGGATTTCCTGCATGAGTTCATGGGTATCAGAGATAGTACACATTGAAGAGTTTAAATCTTACTTAGATTCTTACCTCCATATACTTCTTTGCCAGTGTCTCAGTAGATTGGCCAACTCGAAATGGGATGAAGTGAGCCGACTTTGTGAGTAGATCCACAATAACCCATACCGTATCGTTACCTTTCGGGCTGCGAGGAAGTGTAGTCATGAAATCCATCGTGATGTGTTGCCACTTCCATTCTGGGATAGGTAACGGTTGAAGTAACCCAGCTGTTCTGTGATGTTCAGCCTTTACTTTCTGACACACCAAGCATTTAGCAACTCTTCTGACTACTTCACGCTTTATTCCATACCACCAGTAATTTTGACGCAGATCTTTGTACATTTTTGTACCTCCAGGGTGTACTGAATAAGGAGAGCCGTGAGCTTCTTTCATCAACTCTTCTCACACAGAACCTTTTGGTACACACAATCTACTGCCGTATCTCAAAAATCCTTCTTCATGGATGATGAAGTCTGTTCGAAGTCCACTTTCTACTTGTTCTCTGATCTTTTTCAACTTAGCATCACTTGCTTGAAATGCTTTGATCTGATTGACAATTGTAGATTGAACTTGTAAGTTCATCAAACTTGAAGCGTTACTTGGCATGACTACTTCAATCTTCAGCTGATGCAAATCTTGTTGAAGCTTCCGCTGTGCGGTGAGGTTCAATGCTAATGGTTGGCGACTAAGAGTATCAGGTACTACATTTATCTTCCCTGGATGATATTGTAGGTTGATGTCGAAGTCTGCCATAAGTTCTAACCATCTTCTCTGCTGCATATTCAACTCCTTCTGAGTAAACACATATTTCAGACTCTTGTGATCTGTGTATATGTCCACTCGTTCACCAAGAAGATAATAGTGCCAAATCTTGAGTGCAAAAGGTTTTCGTCAATGACCAGGTGTCGACTATGATGAGACATTTTCTCCAGTGGTTATGCTTAAGTCCATCAGGATCCTACATGCCATTGCTGCATACCATGACTATGAAATCTGGCAGATGGACGTTGTAACACCTTAGTTCATTCATACCATAATTTATTTGGGTTTTCATAATCTTGTGGCTATTTTTTGATTATTATTCATTTTGGGTGCGGATAGTGCATTTGGTATCTGTGTTTAGTATCCGACCCGAGTCGCATGCTTGAAACTCGTCTTAGTTCTAGTTTACGACATATCCTTGCTAGTACAGAGGATCTGTGCACACATATATGCTCTATATACCTGTATCATATATTCGGCATCTGCATATATTTTAAATAATACAAATATAACAAAATATAATATTTTAAATACCTTGTATAGCCTGCATCATACCCCATACCCTATGGCTACATCCTAACATCGTGTTCATATTCCGTTTAATGAAACGGACTCGTTTGCATCGCTACGTGCATATTACGTGTATCCGTTCTTGGGGGTATGCATTTTCTCTAACCGTACATTGCATTATGGTTTGGGTTGATACGTATATTATTCGTATTTTAAGACTAGATTTTTAGACACAACCCGGGTATTTTTCGGAGTATATTTGATATTAGCTATAAATCCTAGTTTATATATTATAATATATTTTAAACCTAAAATCTAAAAACTTCAGTTTATATATACGAAAATATATAATAAATATATTTTTCCTAACTAATATAATCCCCCGCCCCTCTCTCTCCACTATCTCTCTCTCTCTCTCTTCACTCTGTCTCTCTCTTTCCTCTCATATATATATATTTTCTAAACCTAAGATTTTACCACACCTCTCTCTCACCTCTCTACTTCTTCTTCCTCACATCCCTTCCTCCATGAGAAACCCATGCCCTAACCCTAGCCGCCTCACTTTCGTCGCCGACCACACCACCTCATCACCTCACCCTCGACGACCTCACCTTCTCCACCTCCTCCCCTCTTCTTCCTCTCTCCTCTTTCACCCCGACGACCTAAACCCAAGAACCGAGAACCCGACCTAGACTTCATCCCCTCATCGTCGACCTCCTCACAACCTCGCTGTCGCCTCACCCCCACTTCCTCCTTCTCCTCACCAGCACCACACACCACCACCACGATCCCCAGCAACATCCCCGAGAACACAAACCGAGCCCTAACCCACATCCTCGCCCACACCACCAATGACTCGACGTCACTACCACCCCGACCTCACCATTATCTCCACTCCCTCTTCCTCTCCCCTCTCTCCAACCCCGACACCACCATCACCCACACCCGACAGCCCCGACACCTAACACCCGCAGAACCCAACCACGTCGGCACCTCTCATCGCCGGAGACCCACGACCTCGTCTTAGTCACCCCTCGCCTCCTCTGACCCAGATCTCAATACCAGAGCCACATCACAGTTCCCTTCTCCTTCTTCTTTTTCTTCTTCTCCTCTTTTCTTTTCTTGATTCTTGTTTTTCTGGCCATCGCTGGAGTCGTGCACGTCGCCGACAATCCGGGTGAACCAGTCGTCGTCCTCATCCAGCATGGTCACGTCTTTGAGTAGCCTGGTTAGGTTCTGTACACACGTGGTGTAAGTCGATGTCGCGCACCCCGCGGGTTTGCGGGGAGGCGGAATGTTCAAAAAATGATTTTCAAAGCTCACAACACCGACTTGAACTCCAGGATAACCCTAACTAGCTAACTTGTAATGAGGTTTAACTAATCGGATGAAAGTTATACCTCATGATACCAAGTCCTTCGGGTCTTCTTCGCTGTCTCCACCTTGTCGTCAGCTCCAAGGATCGAAATGGATCAGGCAACCTCGACGGCCTCCTTGAGTCAAAGACGATCCACCCGAGAGTCTATAGTCCGAGCTTTTACCTCAAATCCGAGATAACTACGGCTTCTAGTTCGCTAAACTAGAAGTCCTAGGTGGTGAAGAGTGAGAAAATGAATTGATTTGTCTCTTGGAACCCTAGGATTCTCAACTCATGAGAGGTCTAGGGTTTTATGAAGAAGAAGAACACTTGAGGAAATAAGAGAGTAGAAAGCAACTAAAGAAAACCATGGCTCATTTGTGATGAATAGTTGAACCAAACTAATAATTGAGTGAGATAAATATCTCACACAAATATCTAATATGGTTCAAAAAATATCTATGGTGAGTCATGGGCATGAGTCACCATGAGCCATGAGTGTCTTTTGTCAAGCCTCCGCCTCATTTCCTCCACCCAATTTAGGTTTAAGCAAAAAGAAAAACCCTAATTAGGTGTTGCCTTCTAGAAGCTTTCCTGAGGAATTACGAGAATGCCCCTCATCCGTATATACATACTCGCATCCGCATTCCGAAGAACACGAATCCAAAGAGACGAAAATAATCCATCAATATAATACTAGGATCCGTCTTAAACCAAATCCCACTAGTATTATCCGCCCGATCATCATACGTGCACAAGTACACGTAAGTGATCGAAGTCCTGCCGTAAAACCAAACGGCCTCTACACCTTTTTCCCGGTGCAGGGAAACCCTCTGTTTGGGACTCTAAAGACTCGACACTACGCTGGCAGTGGGTTTAACCACAAGCCGCAAGCAGTACTAGCTGCACGTAACGGCTACCTAGGTATATGTCGATAAGAAGGCCGATGAGCTAACTCATCCGAACTCCTACTGAGCCTGTATGTGACAATCTCCGTACAGTCCAGTCTGTTAGTCTAAGAGTATCGCATATCGGGCCTAGGGGGTGGTAATCTTTAGACCCTTAATAGCACAAGAAGTCGTGTCGGAGTATAGCCCAAAACACCATGAGAAACTACTAGAATACCTACCGGTAAATCTCGCTTGCCTTGGCCGCGGACTTTGTGTAATGGTCTTTCGAACATAGCGCGATATCAACCCCTAACACCGGGAGAGACGGATCCTATCTAACCGCCACTGCCTCCAAGTACTTCAGGACTGCACCCAACTCCTACCTGTTTGCACAACTCCTTTGAGCCATGGTAGGGTAGTAATCAAAGTACAGTGGAAACACACTCGAGGCGAAGTAGCAGTGTCAAGTCGACAGACTAAGCTGTACTCATGTCACCTGAGAACTGCTACCCGACGATAGGTATAATACCCACCAACAGTTCCCGACGAGTCCTGTCCAGTGTACTCATAACCTAATGAGCACCAGCATACTATCTCTAGCACGACATACTGATGGCTGTGGGACAGACCATCTCCCCTACTGGAATGAGAAGCGTTTATACTAGTCTACTCTGGAATATCGATACCCTGTCTCGATAATCCTACGACTAGGGACCTGTATAGGATGTGCTTATAGATTACCCAGCCCCACTAGTGTGACTGCCATCACAACGCTGGTAATCAAGCAAAAGATCCTAAGGGCTCTACCAATATGTATAGGCGATATGCTAAAAGAAACGCATGCACATATTAAGGTAGAAACAAACCAGGTAGCATACTACTATTTCGAGCAAGATTGTTACTTTATCCGTGTATATCCCAAGCTTTCATTAAGTAATATACAAACCCATATGATACAATAATGGCCTCTAGGGCATATATCACTAACACGTGGTTCGCATCGCGACATTTACCCAACGTCGAACGTGACGTACGTATCCCGACGTGAGATCCGATCAGGCAAATTTATTTTGCTATATGCTATGTTACTATATTTATATCCATATGAATAAAAATATTACATGTATTTTAATTGTGCATCCGATGTTTTAGTTTTACAGTTTTACGATACCCGTATGTATCCGTACTGACAATTGCATATATAATTACATGCCGAAACACCCTGATGTCATTTCACTATTATATTATCATGACATGTTATCTAGCTTGCATCATACATAGTCATGAATATATATATAGATTATTACAGATAGACATATATGCATCTTGATATCAGCACTATTTACATCGGCACGTCTTGGATTCAGCCCGAGAATCTTGATCGTGGTCCCGGGCATACACGGAATACTATTGAGTTACATATACGATTCCATTAAATTGATTTCAAAAACTTTCGAGTAGATAACCCAGTAGCATAGTTTGGATTACTCATCGCACATCACATACACATACACACCTCGCTGTTTATATTCATGTTGTTAATTTATATTTATGCCTTTATATCGGGTTACATCTTGGTTATTACTATTGTTTGATATTATTGTTGGGTTATGCCAGAGCCCTGGCCATCTACCATGACCGTTATAGAAACAAAGGCACTAATTTAATTGGAACCAGATTAAAAAATCATGCAGCTGTTTCTAGTGCATATCAACCAAATAGAAGAATGCCATACAACATTACTCATCCAGAAATATATCCACGTATGAGTAACCTGAAAGAGAAGAAAGTTCTCAAAACTATTACATACAACGGAATACCTAACACAAGTATCTATATCTTCAATCACTTTGAAGAATCATGATACTTGCAACATATGATTCTCTACTTTATTCTTATACCTATATCTTCTCAATATCTGGACCTTGTATTTCAATAAAATACTTGTCTAGAACTGGAGAAGTCATGGGTAAACAGAATATAGTACGAGTACCAATCCCTTTGTCTTAACGGACACATGACAACATACAATACTCTGTATAAGTCCACTAAGTTTAATAACTCACACCCTGTGCGTTGTAGGTTGAAAAACTGTACTATGGTTAAGAAGAATTACACCGTTGTTGAATGCTCCTTACCTAACCATCTACTGATATAGGTAAATGTCATAAACATAATTTCAAAAAGTTATATCTCACTTTATAAAATAAACGTATAGATATATCAGTTTGAAATTGGTGCAAAACAACGGATATTTAAAACCAAATATTTGCCGTCAGGCAAAATCCAGGTGATTTCCAATCTAGGTGATTTCCTCAAATATCACCAATTACAAAGAATTCCGATATAATGAGGATCTAATCACCCAATTCCCAATATCTTACTCCCACTCACCATCTGTAACGCCATACAAATATGAGAATCAAATCTGGTAAATACATACCCTGGAGTTAGAATCTAACTGGGAAAACAGTTTTCAATTAACATCGCACAATAAAACTGAAACATGAAAATGTTTTGAAATGGTAAGCGGGTATTCCTAGTAATGCCTCTTCTACTATCCAGATTCATGACTTTAACCGTATATTTCCTTGCCCTCACTTCAATCCCTTTATATGTCTTTAATTATTACCTTTTGTACACCATACTTAGGCTAATTGATTTTCTTCCTTTCCTACCCTTCGGCACCAGCCTAAGATTTGGAAGAAGACTATCCAATAAGTGCAATAGGTGTATTCTCCTAATACTAGGATCTCTCGCAACTTGAGAGAAGGTAAAGGGAAAATACAACCGAATAATCCTTATTCTATTTCTCCCGACCCGGAAACCATCCTCGAACTGGAACAAGTTCTTTCGAGTTCGTATGTAACTATACGATGGCATACCCAAGCAATATGGATCTTCATAGTGATATGGAGTGTTCCGGAGAAATGCAAAGGTGATATAGGAGTGGCAGGGGTATACGATGTTTCGTCGTGAATGATAGCGGTCGCAATTTCTTTTGCCCTTAATCTAATCCCTTTATATATCTTTACTTATTACCTTCTGTATACTACACTTAGGCTAATTGGTTTTCTTCCTTCCCTACCTTTCGGCACCTGCCTATGGTTTAGAAGAAGACTATCTAATAAGCGCAATAGGTGTACTCTTCTAATACCAGGAGCCCTCGCAATATGAGAGAAGGTAATGATAAAAGACAACCGAATAATCCTATTCAATTTCTCTAGAACCAGAAACCATCCTCGAACTGGAACAAGTTCCTTCGAGTTTGTATGTAACTATACTATGAAATATCCAAGAAATATGGATTTTCGTAGTGATATGGAGTGTTTTGGAGAAATGCAAAGGTATATGCAACTAAATGACAATCCAAAAGCCAAAGTGTTTTAAGAAGGTTCGGTTAACTTGGTTTATAAGTTTTAGTCTAGGGCCAGGCCATAGTCGTTGCTAAAGAGAGAGAGAAAAGAAACACTCAGCGTGCACTCTAACCTAAATCAGATTGGTTAATCACTTTATCTAATCTGGATGGCTCCCACTGTTTTCTCGAATTCTCCTTCAAACCCTAAAAAGAGAATTAAACGGGATCATTTATAAATCACCCGAGGAGTAACACCTACTCATTAGTGGGAATCGGGATCCAACTATTATCGCATGATAACTTGATGGAAGCCACTCAAGTCACCACACTCCAGAAGGTATGCGTGTGCCTGGCATGTTTCCTGTATGTTTGAAACTCCCGATGTGATTTTTACCCCTGGGACCCAAGTGACCTTGACGAATAATCAACAAATCAAAAGGTCCTAGTCAAGTTCAACCTGTCATTATCCAAGATTGCATTAGACCCACCAGCATGACCCTCGATGAATAATCAATAAAGTCACATGACCGTCCTAACCAATCGCATTATCTATGCAACAAAAAAGTATTACAGAGCTACCGCACACTATATCTCGGCGAATAACAATGACAAACGTAGCACGAATACTAAGCAATACTAATTTGAAATGACGGAGGGCTATGACTGGTTTTTGGCGAAAAACTTTTAACGTAATGAACTTGATATCGTTGAAGGAACCGAGTGGTTTTATAAATATATAGTGGTACAAACTTTTGCTAAACAGGTCACTCCCTGTGAAGGGATCTCGGCTCTTTCCTCATCGAATGAGGTGCAGGATATTCCAAACTGAATACCACGATGCAAAGCAAAAGAATTGACTATAGTGAAGTTATTACATTGACGCAAACTTTTACCCAAGAGGTCACTCTCGATAAAAGGATCTCGGCTTTTGCCTCGTCGAATGAGGTGCTGGATATTCATAACTGAATACCACAGTGCATAGCAAAAGAGAACTTTTGTAATGTCAGTTTTATAAACTTGGTTCCAACAACATCATATAGGTTTGTTTTCCTTGCATTAATCGGAGTTAATACAGTCCCATCAATTAAACCATATCACACCAGAAAAGAACGAAAATAAAATGTACGCATATGCCATTCGCATTCCCCACGGGGTCCCGTCATGCACTGTTAGGTTACTTAACTAACGGCAGAGCAGGGGCTGGACTAGCGCGGATGCAAAACATATACAACATCTACTAGTATATATATAAATATATAACATTCGTCCCATGCATGATATAAGCAACATCACAGAATCTCAGCAATAAGCATCACAGAACATCTGGATAATCTGGGAGCCTCGGGTTTCCTTTGAGCCGCAAGTGAAACCCGACGTTCTCCTGATCGTGTGGATAGCCTGTGCAATGAAAACCTGGATCTCTACGAGCGCGGCAAGTTACCCGCCAATCTCAGAAGTGAGGCAACCCCATTCAACAAAGTGAATGGGCCATCCAGCACTTCACGGAATCCTGTAACTTGAGCACCCCTCCGTGGGTCAACCTGTACCCCTTACAAATACGTCGAATAGCCCACCAATTCTAGAGTGAGGCCCTCTCCATCTCAACGCTATGAGATGCGGGCCTGTTTCCCTCTAGAATCCGGCTATTCGAGCACTCCACCGCGGGATAATCCTAGTACAGAAAATAAAAATATATGTACAAGGGTGACATCGACCTCAACCCGGTCGTTCCCCAAACAAATAATATACAAACTGGCAGAGACGGCAATCCATATGTCAGACGCTCACCCCGCAATATCAAATATACAAATGAATTTGAACTGTACTACTACCATTGCACCACAAGTGTAACAACTCTGTTTCAGTGTACAGAAAATTTAATTAAAAGTTAATGTACAAATGGAGTATTTACAATCCTGAGTATGCTATAAGTATTTGGTTTTCTTTTGAACGACAAGATAGCAATTGTAGCTCATTGGTAAAGCCTTGCACTGCTGTGACATAGCCCCTGTGTTTGAATCACCACAGCCACATACATTTTTTAATTGATTTTTTTTAATCTTTTAGAAGCCCAAAGATTTACACATGCACTACACGTAAAATGAAAAGTCATAAAGTAAACAAACATGTGCACTGAGTTATAGCAAATGTCACCAACACGTGGCAAGCATCCCACCACCTATGACCGGATTTGGACCGACGAGAATGCTTGGGGGGCCGGCACCGCCGGGTAAGCCCGTAGGTATTGCTCCAAAATTTTTTGCCTAGCACTCCTTGGCCTACCCCACTTATCCTATGCTGTTTGATTTCTCTGTAAATTAACAGAGAGATTAAATTCACCTTTTAAATCCAAATTTTAATGCATTTTTTAATTCATTCTTCATACCCTAAACCCTAATTTTCGCTATAAATACCACACTACATTTCACCCCTCCTCATTCAGAAATTCTATACAAAAACTCTCTAAAATTTCTAAGTCCAAAATTATACAAGTGGAGTTAGCAAAGGTCGAAATTCCGGCGACGTTTCGGGAAGATTCCGGCGACGAAACGACTTTCCGACGATTCCAATAGTTTCCCCTCTCTCTCCTCTTATTTTCCAATCTGAAGTTCCCACTTCCCCCCTTCTCTTCTATTAAAACGAAATCCTTTTCAAAACTCGTTGGAAACGGAGTTATTCCTGCTTCCGATTGTCTTTTCTTTAAAAATCTAATTTTTTATTAATAACCAACCTACAAATTTTTAATAGGTTGTTTAGTAATTATTAGCAAACATATTAGAACAAGTTTTATCTCAAAAGAATCTGTTATGCAACTTTTATCGCATTTTGATGGTTAAATACCATATACTTTACTTTCAACACAATTCAACATATTCCCTTGTATTACCTTTAGAAAACTCATGAGATAATGACCTACCTCATCACAACACACATTTTTGACATAGCACGATAACTCTTGGGACATTAATTTATGGGAAATTACGAGTTTACGATTAAATACCATCAATATTAAAAAATCGTTTTCTTTAAAAGTGTATTACTTAATTCCTTACAAATACGCCTCTACAACCCATTTTGGGGAATCCCGATCGGGATGGTGCAGGTTATCACACATCTTCGGGCCTAGTAGAGCGAGATGCAGACCTCCGCAATGAGCATTCGATCTCGATGGAATTTTTAATGCAATTTTTAAGAAAAATGTGATTTCTATTTAATAAATAAATTCTATTTTTTATAAATATTAAATATATATAAATATTATCAAAATATCTACTTTAAATATATTATATATATATTCCATGTTTTCTAAATTAAAGGAATCGCAAATTTTATGAAACTACCTTTACAATTCGATACCATTCCAAAATTACACCAAAATACCATATACATTGAAATCTAGGTTATATCCACTAGAATATTTCACTTTATAAGAAAATTACAATTATGAAAACCCTAAAGACGATAGTTAAATACTTGAAGTGTATTTTGAAAATATATCAAAACTATTTTTTTCATAAAACCCCCTCAAATTATATTAATTTATAATAAGGACCCTAGTAAACATGGGTTAAAGCGGGACCAGTTCTCTTAAGCCTCAAGGAGACGGAGAATATGGGTGCTTGCCTATCTAAGATAGACAACCTAACAACGGTGTTATCAACATGGTAATTGTTTTGGAAAAAAGACACAAATCCTGCCGTCCATGTGCATCAGTTACCGATAACATCAAAACTAATTCAGGACTTCAATTTCTTTTTAAGTGTCTGACTCAGACAGAGTCTCACGTCTAATATGAAATCAATCTGACTTGAATTCAATTGAAGTATAACTATAATACAACATGAATCCATTTATACCAGAATTCAATCTATATCAATATGACTCGACCGAACTGAACCATGGATATACTCTGATTACATGAATATCCCTTTATATCCATTCCATTTACATGATATCATGGTTTCTGCAAGTCATCCATCTATATAACAAGACAATACAATCAATACAAAAGACATTATGGAGTTTTTAAAGGGGTAGACTGGTACAGAATATGTTAGAAGTGGCACGAGACGGTCACTTTAATACACCTAATCTGAATATCCATTGCTGTTGTACCGTGGTTTAACGGTTCCTTGTACTCCGTATACCTTAGTCTCTGGAATAGTGGGACTCCTTTCGTATACACTGGCATATTTTGTACTAAGCTACAAATAACTGCGATAACAGAACAAAAGATAACATTGTACAATTATATTCTTTTGTCCGTCTATTCTACTTCTCTCTTTCTTTGGGACTTACCAAGCGATTGTTCGCTGACGACATTCATTTTCTTCTTTCTTTGTAATGCTGTCAGGTGGATCCGACTCACTAGCGATCGAGCCTAGTACTGAGGACTTGGAGCAGTTTGCCATCGACCCAGAGCTATAGGCACTTGTATATACTTTTCATTTCAGTTATGCCATTGTTTAGGCATTGCTTTGTATTTCTGTACTTACATTTCTAGTTGTACTTGTAAAGAATTGTTAAATAAATAAAAGTTGTTCATTTATATTCATGTCGCTTGTGTACATTTTACTTTATATTGCTTAGATACACTTAGCGTGTTTACTTCTGAGTAAATACGTCACGTGAGCCATCGCGTCTCCTTACCGTACACCGGGAAGCGGGACGTGACAGCAAGCTATCCACCACGACAAACTGATCCACAATATCAGCACATCACAAAACATCAACGTGAATATCACGTTCGCAAACCCGTCTAGTCGAACATATAGCAACTAGTCGGGTTGTACCGCTCAAATGATATTCACGGTCGCAGATATATCACATGCACTGATAAATACGCACACTTAAAATTTCGATTGACTAAACTTTCCCAAATTGGCCCTAAATGCAAATCCAGCACTCAAACAAATCTAGGCCAAAACCATATATCAAAAAAATCATATTTCCATGAACTAGAGCACCGGAAAAAATTTGGGGCATTGTAGCTCAAAAAGTGCGGCGGTTCAGCGGCAAAATGTGCCATTTTGCTTCGGTTCCACGGCCGAATTTTGGAGTTAGGTGCCCAAATTTTTTCTTAGCTCTAGTTTTGCCTGTTAGATATGTATGCCCTAGAGGCCTGTATTGTATAGGATGCTAGGCATATATATGTACAAAAACAATCTTTGCTCGAAATGATAGTATGATATCTGGTTTATATTCAACTTAACGTATGATGTGTTGTATTTCATATCTTATATACATGTTGATGAAGCCCTTAGGATTATGCTTGACTACCAGGATTATGATGTAGATCATACTAGTGGGGCCTGGGTAGTCTAAAAGCATATTCCTTATTTTGTTCCTAGTCGAGGGTATATCGAGACAAGGCATCGATATTATCAGAGCAGACTAGTGTGTCGTTTCTTGACCCTGGGGGCGATGGTTGATCCCACAACCATTGGTGTTTGACATCAAAAATTGTACACAGGTGCTCATTGGAGAATGGGTACACCGAACAGGACTCGCCGAGAACTCCTAGATGGTATATATATCTATTGTCAGATAGCAGTTCTCTGGTGACACTTGTACAGGTTAGTTTTTAGACCTGAGATCGTCATAGTGTCTTGTGTGATTCCCACAGTGCTTTGATTTCCTCCCTACCACGGCTCTATTGAGTCATGCAAACAGCTGGATTTTGGGTATAGTCCCGAATCACATGGAGGCGGTGAGCGATAGGAGGGGTTTCGTCTCTCCCGGTATAGGGAGTTGATGTCGTGCTATGCTTGATCGGCCATAACAGCAAATCCCTGGCCAAGGTTGTCGAGATTTACTGATAAGAGTTATCAGTAGTTTCTCGAACCGTTATGGGCCATAAATCATCATGACTTATAAAGTTACTGGGGTCTGACATTTACCACCCCTAGACTTCATATGCGACTTATCAGACGAAGAGACCGGACTGTACGGTAAGTGTTGCTTACAGGCTCGTTAGGATTGGGATGAGTTCGTTCGTCGTCCACCTTCTCGTCATGTACCTGGGTAGACGTTATGCACAGCTAGTGCCGTTGACATGTTTGTGGTTAAACCCACTGCCAGCGTACTGTCGAGTCTTTAGAGTCCCACACAGAGGGTTCCCTGGTTCAGGAAAAAGATGTAGAGGCCGTAAGTTGTTACGGCAGGGTTTCGATCATGTTCGTGTAATGGTTACAGGAATGATGATCGGAAAGATAATAGCGTTAGGCTTTAGTTTAAGCCGCATGCCGGTATTATATATATTGGATTATTTGTATTCGTGCTTTTTGGAATTCGGATACGGGTATACTTATACGGTATACGGTGATGGGTATTCTTGTAATTGTACAAGAATACATTCTAGAAGGAGACACCTCATAAATGGGTTTTTATTTTGTGTAAATAAAATAATGAGGTGGAATTTGGAAAAAGTCTAAGCATGGGTGATGGCATGGCTAAATTCATTTTATATTCATTTGGAGTTACTATTGAAGCATGGTGCATTATTTTGGAGAAAAATAATACATGCTTCAATTATTTTCCTTTAGCCATATCATTTTTTCCATGCTTGATTTTTTCATTCATCACATTCACCTTCTCTCTCCTCATTATCTCCTTCCTTTACCTCTTGACCAAAATCACTCACATGAGTTGTGAATCATAGGTATAGAGACATAATAATATAATACTTGATCTTTACATTATCTAAGTGATCATTTCTAGCACACTTGATCTCTTAGTTAAACTCTTGTGAAGAGTTTGTAGCTTGTTCTATAACTCTCGGGTGGATCATCTTGGATCTTGAGGTGACCAGAGACCGAGTTCTTCGCAACCACAAGGAGCCTAGGAGTCACATCCAAATGAAGACCTAAAGGACCGGTTCTTTAGGTATAACACTATCATAGTAGATAAGATCTCTAGATAGGTTTGCTAGTTAAGGTTTAAGCACAAGATCTAGGGTTGTGTGGGTGTTGCATGCAAGAAAATTTTTGTTTACCGCTTCCGCTTCCTCACAAGTGTTGTGAGGGTATGAAACATCCACTAACATGGTATTAAAGCCTTTCTTAAACCTTAAATAGTTTGTAGCGGCGTTAGAAATCCGCCGTTTTTGTCGCGCAAAAACTGCCGACAAAAACAGTTTTCAAAATCGAAGTTTTGAGTTGTTTGCACACCCCGCGGGCTCACGGTTTGAACCGAGAAGCTGTGGGGTAGAGAGTGTGCACCTCAGGGACACCCCAGGGGGGGCCATAGGTCTGACCCACACCCCAAGACCACCACAAGGTGGCCTTAGAGGTGGGTGACCCGAGAGCACCCCAATTGGGTGCTCTCGGGTCTGCCAACCCCTTGGACCACTTCGAGGTGGCCCCCGGGGGTGGGTACCCCCCGATGCCCCCTAGTCGACAGTTAATTTTATGGTCTTAGCCTCCGCGAAGATTCGGGCCGGTTTCGAGTTCGTTTCGACTCCCGGATTGGCTGAAAACGATCGGTTTTTGAACACTAGCTCATTGGATTTTTCCAAGTGTTGGAAAAATTGATTTGGTTTGTTAATCACATGCGGAATTCTAATGTCGTGGTTACTTTACATGCTTTGTGATGTGTATGTGTGTTTGGAAACGTCGACTAATTGCTATATATCGATTAGTCGGGGTTGCACACATCTGTAATAATATCATATGATGGTATGTGTATATGAATATGTTGGATCGTCGTGGATGAATAGCCGGGGGATGAGAGAAGAGCGTTTTTCTTTTGTTTCATTCATTTAATTTATAAAAAGCGATGTAATATTATTTTGCGGGGCACATCCGGGTTGAGATTGTAGCCACCGTTGTATAATTTCTTTTTACTGTTTTTGCTCTTAGGATAGACCTAAGGTGGGGTGCACAAACTACCGGGTTCTCAAAATGCCGAGTGGCCTACTCACTTTGTTGAGGGAGGTTGCTTCACTTCGGGAATTTGGAGGGTAGTTTGCTGCACCCGTAGGGGTCTAGGGTGTGGTTTGGCTATTCATCACGACCGTGGAACCCGTCTTTCATTAAGGGCTCAAATGAAATACAGAATTCCTAGTATATCCAATGCGTTCATCTGTGATCTGGAATGTTTATAAATGCGTGCGACGTATGGCTATTTATATATGAGATATATAATAAACGTTGCTTATGTTTTGCACCCGCGCTAGTCCAGCCCCCGCTCTGTCGTTAGTTAAGTAACCTAACGGTGCTAGATGGGGCCCCGTGGCGAATGCGGATGGTATAAGCGTACGTTCTATTTTCGTTTCTTTTCTGTGATGTTTAGGAAACGTAAATGATGGGATAACATTAATGTGATTAATGTTAAGAAAAAGAAACCTAAGATGTAGAATCAAACTTTTTAAAATGGGTAACTCTAGTTTTTGCTTCACATAGTGGTATTCCTTGATGAATATCCAGAACCTCATTCGATGATGGAAGGGACGAGATCCCTTCACCGGGAGTGACCCCTTTAGCAAAACTAGCAAATTTTACAAAGTACTCGATTGTTTTTATAGTTGATCTAACTTTTTCTTTGCATCGTGATATTCATGAATATCCAGCACCTCATTCGATAAGGAAAGAGCCGAGATCCCTTCACCGGGAGTGACATCTTTAGCAAAATTAGAAAGATACTACAAAACCATTCGACTTTTAAAACTGGAGCTTAAACCACTCCTTTCACTAGATTCTACAACGATATCAAGTTCAAAACGTTAAAGGTTTTCATCAAAACCATCTTTTGCCCTCCGCCATTTTAGGAATCAGAGTACTTAGTATTTATGCCACGTTTGTTGACTATAGTTAAGGCGTGGTGTACGGTAGCTAAGTGATTTCTTCCTAAAAAGCATATGTGCGATCGTTTAGGACATTCGTATGACTTTGTTGACCATAGTTAAGGGTCATACGGGTGAGTCTAAATCAATCACGAAATGGCGGGTAGAACATGACTAGTGCTTATGATTTGTTGACTATAGTTAAGGTCATAAGACACTAGGGGTAAAAATCATATCGGGAATTTCAAGAGTTGAAATTTGCAAGGAGATTGCATACCTTCTATTTGATAGTTGGATCCCGATCCCACTGTGAGTAAAAGTTACTCCCGGGAGAGTTTTGCACTTTACAATTAGCTAATCTAGTAAGTGTCTAGAAAGGTGTCAACGGGGTTATGCCTATAGGGAAACATGGTTTATTTTAATTAGGTCTGTGCGAAAGCACGGGGAACCTCCTTCGCAGTACCGACACTGGCCTGGCCGACCGGTCAGCGAACTTGTAGATTGCAATTAATCCTGGCTAATTTTCTTTTTAAGATTTGAAGGAAAATTTGATAAAAGCAGTGGGAGACATCGATTAGATAAGATTAATAACCAATCTAATCATGCAAGAGCAATCGCCGAGTGTCTTCTTTTCTCTCTCCTAATGGCAGATACCTATAACGGGACTTAAGCTTTTATTAGACAAGAATAAACTCACGGGACCGAATTACAAAGAATGGCTGAGGAATGTAAATATTGCCCCGACCTATGATAAGGTTGCATACGTCTTGACTACTCCAGCCCCTCCTAGCCTAGGCCCTGATTCTTCAATTGCGGATAAAGAAATCCGCAAGATATGGGATATAGACTGTGCAACAGCCAAATATCTCGCACTTGCTTCTATGGACAATGAACATCAGAAGCAGCACGAGAAGATAGATGTACAATCCATCTTTCTCCATACAAAGGAGTTGTATGGAGAGCAATCTCGTACTCTCCGATACGAGGCATCTCGAAAGTTGTTTCAGATGCGGATGGCTGCTGGCATGTCTGTAGGTGACCATGTATTGAAGATGATTGGACTTATCGAAGAACTAGAGGACCTGGGTTGGACCATGGAGAACGAACGATATATTGATATTGTTCTACAGTCTCTCCCCCTGCCTTTGCTCCATTCATAGTGAACTTGAACATGCATAATCTGGAGAAGTCACTTCCTGAACTTCTCAATATGTTGAAGAGTGCAGAGAGCACTCTAAAGGTAGCGAAAACTCTCGCTCTGGTTGCTGGGCCATCTTCCTCTTCCACCCCGAAAGCTAAAGCCAAGGGAAAGAAGAAGAAGAATCCCATCAAGCCGAGAGGAAGAGTGAAAAGGGCACCGGGAAAAGACAAGAAAGGGGCTGCTGTATCAGGGAAAGGGGAATGCTTCTATTGCCACAAGACCGGGCATTGGAAAAGAAACTGCATTGGATACAGCAGCCCCTTTCTTGTCTTTTCCTGCGTTGGATACCTTGCCGAACCTCAAGAAGAAGAAGCATGCTGATACTTCCACTTCAGGTGTGTTTGTAACAGAAAACTGTTTTTCAATTAACTCTGCTTCCTGGGTATTAGATACCGGATCAGGATCTCACATCTGCAATTGTGTGCAGGGGCTGAGAAATAGTAAGGTGTTGAAGAAAGGTGATCACACTCTCCGGGTTGGGAATGGTTCCTCTATACATGCTGTGTCAGTGGGAGAGCATCATCTTGGTTTGCCGTTGGGTTGTATATTGGTTTTGGACCCATGTTATTTTGTTCCTTCGATATTGTGTAATATTATATCAATATCGTTGTTGGACAATGAAAGATATAATTTTGTATTACAATCTAATATTATGAACATTAATCTTAATCAACAGTTGATTGGGTCTGGTACATTAAATAACGAGATATACGTCCTAAATCAACATACAGTTTTCAATATACAACCTATAAACAAAAGGAAGATTTCAGACATAAATGAAGCTTTCAGTTGGCATTGTAGACTTGGTCATATTAATGAAACAAGACTAACCAAGCTACATAAAGATGGATATTTAAACTCGTTTGAATATAAATCTTATGCGACTTGCCAGTCTTGTCAAAGGTAAAATGACCAAAACTTCGTTTATTGGACACGAAGAGAGAGTTACTGAACTCTTAGGCCTCATACATAGTGATGTATGTGGACCAATGTCTACACATGCGAGAGGTGCTTATTCATACTTCATAACTTTTACTGATGATTTATCAAGGTTCGGACATGTGTTCTTGTTAAAACATAAGTCCGAAGCCTTCGAAAAGTTCAAGGAGTATAAATCTGAAGTAGAAAAACAAACAGGCTTGAGTATCAAGAAACTTCGATCGGATCGAGGTGGTGAGTATCTAAGCTCAGAGTTTCTAGATTTCCTAAAAGAGAATGGGATTCTTTCTCATCTCACTCCTCCATACACACCACAGCACAATGGTGTGTCGGAATGGAGAAATCGTACCCTATTAGATATGGTACGATCAATGATGAGTGATGCCGAGTTACCACTATCATTCTGGGGGCATGCATTGGAGACTGCAATATATCTATTGAACAGGGTTCCAACCAAAACCGTGTCTACTACTCCATATGAGATATGGTATGGGAAGAGACTATCTCTTAAATGAGTTAGGATATGGGGTTATACGGCTTATGTGAAAAAGCAGAATCCGGACAAACTCGAGACACGATCGGTTTTGTGTAAATTTGTGGGATATCCAAAACATTCGTATGGGTATCTTTTCTACCACAAGGAGGAGCAAAGGGTGTTTGTTTCTCAGTATGCCACATTTTTAGAAAATGAATTTTTTACAAATGATACCGTTGGCAATGCGGTAGAACTGGAAGAAATTCCAGGACCACAAGCAAATACCGATGATTTGGTTGAACCCGAGGTTTCAATAGAACCCAGCGAATCTCAGCCACTCCGTAGATCTAGTAGGACTTCTCGCCCACCTGATAGATACTACCATTTTCTAATTGATGGTGATAGAGAAGATTGCATTATAGATGATGATGATCCTACTAGTTTTCAGCAGACTATCACGAGTAGTGACTTAGTGAAGTGGCTGGATGCCATGAGATCCGAAATGGAATCCATGCACACCAACAAAGTATGGACTTTGGAGGTTGCACCTTCTGGAGTAAAACCCATAGGGTGCATGTGGATCTTTAAGAGAAAGATTGGTGTGGATGGTCAGGTGGAGACCTATAAAGTTAGGCTGGTTGCAAAAGGATTTCGTCAAAGACCAGACTTGGACTATGATGAAACCTTTTCTCCAGTCACGATGCTCAAATCCATTTGAATCCTGCTTACTATAGCTGCTCACTATGACTATGAGATCTGGAAGATAGATGTTAGAACGGCATTTCTAAATGGTGATTTAGAAGAATGCGTTTTTATGGATCAGCCAGAAGGCTTCATTGACAGTGTGAGTAGCGGAAAAGCATGAAAGTTGCTTAAATCCATCTATGGATTAAAGCAGGCATCACGGAGTTGAAACATCTTCTTTGATGATACAATCAAAGAGTTTGGTTTTATAAAAAATGTAGATGAACTATGCATTTATAAAAGGATTGTAGAGAGTACTGTTACATTCATCGTATTGTACGTGGACGACATTCTCTTGATAGGAAATGCTGTTCCTATGCTACAATCGGTCAAACTATTCTTATCGCAGAGGTTCTCCATGAAAGACCTGGGTGATGCCTCGTACATTTTGAGAATTAAGATCTAAGAAATTATTGGGATTGTCCCAATCGAGATACATTGACACCATACTAAAGAGGTTTAGTATGGAAGATTCTAAGCGAGGTAATTTACCCGCTATGTCACGGGATCGCCCTCTCCAAAGAGATGTCTCCAAAGACTGATAAGGAGAGGGCTCGAATGAGTATTATACCCTACGTTTCGGTGGTAAGATCTATAATGTATGCGATGTTGTGTACCCGCCCAGATGTAGCTTATGAACTGAGTGCAGTAAGCAGGTATTAATCCAATCCAGGGGAGAAACACTGGACTGCTGTGAAGAACATTCTGAAGTACTTGAGAAGGACTAAAGAAATGTTCTTGGTGTATGGTAACAGAGACTTCCAAATGGAGGCCTTTACCGACTCCAGCTTCTAGAGCGATAAGGATGATAGTAAGTCCATCTCAGGGTTTGTACTTACCCTAAATGGAGGGGTGGTATGTTGGAAGAGTTCCAAGCAAGATACCGTCGCTGAGTCCATGATGGAAGCTGAGTATATTGCTGCTAATGATGCCGCAAAAGAGGCAGTCTGGATGAGGAAGTTCATTTCTGAACTTCAGGTGTTTCCATCCATTGCTAATCCAATATCTCTGTTTTGCGATTACAATGGAGCCATAGCTTTGGCAAAGGAACCGTGGTCCCATCAGAAATCCAGACATATCTTGAGGCGGTATCACCTCATCAGAGAGATAGTGGATCGCCAGGACATCGAGGTATGGAGAGTAGACACGAAAGATAACAAAGCAGATCCATTCACCAAGGCCATCCCTCAAGTCCAGTTTGAGAGACTATTCGAGATGTTAGGCATGTGGTACGCTGACAACTGGTTCTAGTGTAGACAGTGGGTACTTATTGCCCCAACTATAGGCCTTAGTGCAAGTGGGAGATTGTTAGATATGTATGCCTTAGAGGCCTGTATTGTATAGGATGCTAGGCATGCATATGTACAGAAACAATCTTTGCTCGAAATGATAGTATGCTATTTGGTTTATATTCATATTAACGTGTGATTTATTGTATTTCATATCTTATATACATGTTGATGAAGCCCTACCAGGATTATGATGTAGATCATACTAGTGGGGCCTGGGCAGTCTAAAAGCATATTCCTTATTTTGTTCCTAGTCGAGGGTATATCGAGACAGGGCATCGATATTACCAGAGTAAACTAGTGTGTCTGTTTCTTGATCCTGGGGGGCGATGGTTGATCCCACAACCATTGGTGTTTGACATCAAAGATTGTACATAGGTGCTCATTGGAGAATGGGTACACCGAACAAGACTCGCCGAGAACTCCTAGATGGTATATATACCTATTGTCAGCTAGTAGTTCTCTGGTGACACTTGTACATGTTAGTCTGTAGCCCCGAGATCATCATAGTATCTTGTGTGATTCCAACCGTGCTTTGATTTCCTCCCTACCATGGCTCTACTGAGTCGTGCAAACATGTAAATTTTGGGTACAGTCCCGAATCACATGGAGGTGGTGAGCGATAGGAGGGGTTTCGTCTCTCCCAGTATAGGGAGTTGACGTCGCGCTATGCTTGATCGGCCATAACAGCAAATCCCTGGCCAGGGTTATCGAGATTTACTGATAAGAGTTATCAGTAGTTTCTCGAACCGTTATGGGCCATAAATCAGCATGACTTATAAAGTTACCGGGGTCTGACATTTACTACCCCTAGACTTCATATGCGACGTATCAGACAAAGAGACCGGACTGTGCGGTAAGTGTTGCTTACATGCTCGTTAGGGTTGGGATGAGTTCGCTCGTCGGCCACCTTCTCGTCATGTACCTAGGTAGCCGTTACGCACAGCTAGTGCCTGTTAGTGTATATGCCCTAGAGGCCATTACTGTATCATACTAGTTTGTATATTACTAAATGGAAGCTTGGGATATTCACCTTGTATATACAATCTTGCTCAAAATAGTAGTATGCTACTTGGTTTGTTTCTACTTCAATGTGTACTTGTGTTTATTTTAGTATATCACCTATACACATTAGTGGAGCCCTTAGGATCTTTGCTTGATTACCAGCGTTGTGATGGCAGTCACACTAGTGGGGGCTGGGTAATCTATAAGCACATCCTTATGCAGGTCCCTAGTCGCAGGACTATCGAGACAGGGCATCGATACTCCGGAGTAGACTAGCGCATGCGCTTCTCATCCCAGTGTGGGAGACGGTCTGTCCCACAGCCGTTAGTATGTCGTACTGGAGATAGTATGCGGGTGCTCGTTAGGTTACGAGTACATTGGACAGGACTCGTCGGGAACTGACCGGTTGGTATTATACCTATCGTCAGTTATCAGTTCCCAGGTGACATGAGTACGGCTTAGTCCGCTGACTTGACACTGTCACTTCGCCTCGAGTGTGTTCCCACTGTACTTTGATTACTACCTTACCACGGCTCAAAGGAGTAGGGCAAACAGGTAGTAGTTGGGTGCAGTCCCGAAGCACTTGGAGGCAGTGACGGTTAGACAGGATTCGTCTCTCCCGGTATTGGGGGTTGACATCGCGCTGTGTCTACGAGAGCCATTACACGAGTAGTCCCTGGCCAGGGCAAGCGAGATATACTGGTAGGCTTCCAGTGTTATCTCAGGGTGTATTGGGCTTCACTCCGACACGACTTGTACCGCTATTAGGAGACTGACGTTTACCGCCCCCTAGGCCCGCCATGCGATGTATCAGACGAACAGACCGGACTGTACGGAAACTGTCACAGTCAGACTCAGTAGGAGTTCAGATGGGTTTCACCTCGTCAGTCTTCTTGTCGGCATCTACCTGGGGACCGTTACGCACAGCTAGTGCCGCTTGCGGTCTGTGGTTAAACCCACTGCCAGCGTAGTGTTGAGTCTTTAGAGTCCCACACAGAAAGCTATTCGCTTTTAGGCAAAAGAGTAGAGGTCGCATGGTTTTGCGACAGGTCGCATGGTTTTGCGACAGGTCGCATGGTTTTGCGACAGGGTTCGGTCACATCCGTGCACTTGTGCACGTACAATGTCCGGACAGTTAACATTAACGGGCTTTGGTTTAAGCCAGATCTTAGTGTACGTTTTGGGATTGGTTTTATCTCGTTTGTAGTCGTGTTCCTCGGAACGCGGATGCGGGTGTGTATGCACAGTTGACAAAGAGACAGAGGCAGAGTATTCTCATTGGGGTTGTTGACAGTTGACTGTTGACCATTGACTTTTGCTTAACCCTAATGAGAATAAGATATATGATTAACATTAATATTAATTAAGTATTATAGTGACATGGTTGTTGAGGGGTTGACTTTGTTGACTTGTTGACTTTGTTGACCGGTTGACTAGGTTGGACTAGTTGACCATCATCATGGCAATGGCTATCATTCCATGGCAAAGACTTTTGCTTGCTTGTTTATTTATGCAAAATGAGTGCATGAAATGATATAGCCATTTTGACTTAAACCATTTACACAATATTTGATTACTATTTTTGTTATGATGGTTTTTGGATTATGAGAGGTGAGAATGAGAAGAGTATGGTTCATTCTATCATTTGCTTTCTCTCTCTTGAGCTCTCTCATTCTCAAGCTCTCCCTCTTGCTCTTGCTCTCTCTAGCTTAAGGCAAACCATTCTTATGTGTTGAGACTCATTGCCTTAGAGATAAAAAGACACCAAAACATTTCTCTACTCACTCTAGTTCACAAGGTTTAGCAAACCGAGTGAACTAGTTTCTTCAAAGTTCGAAGAAGAAGCCAAAGGTAGAAGCTTTCAGGTGGATCGATCTTCGGCGCAAGGAGACGACGGGGTGAAGCCGATCCAGACAACCATCGAGGCATGAAGACGAAGGAGTTCAAGAAAGAAAGGTATAACCCCCTAACCGAGTAGTTAACAACTCCTAGTTAGGTTGTTAGTTAGATGTTTAACAAAGATCCGGTTTTGAGTCCATGTTACCGCCTCTAGAAAATTGTTTTTCATCAAATTCCGCATGCCCGAAAGCACCGGGAGAGGTAGCATGGATTTACAGTGGTATCAGAGCCTAGTTAAACTCTATCTAACATGTTAGCAAAGTAACTAGAAGATCGATCAAAGAAAAAGTCACGAAATACACCAAAAATTCATGCTTGCTGTCGATTTTCAAAGTACTGTAAAAGTAATAAATCATGCTTCAAAAATCGACTCAGGCTTTTTAGAGTATACTGTAGAAAGACGGTCCTCTGATCTC
Source organism: Agapanthus africanus (assembly GCA_030015575.1). NCBI lineage: Eukaryota > Viridiplantae > Streptophyta > Magnoliopsida > Asparagales > Amaryllidaceae > Agapanthus > Agapanthus africanus. The sequence goes on along the minus strand of JASDDO010000019.1, from coordinate 189,529,903 downwards.
ATCAAAGCGCCGCGGAAACGCGGCCGTATTGGCTCATCTCTGGATCTTCTTTGCTACAGTATATTCAGTGGGGTATTTTGGGATTTTTGAAATATGTCTTTTCAGCCCAGACTTTCCAGAACGAAAATTTTGTGTTTGGGGCCTAAAAATCCGTATCTTTGATCGAACTTCTAAAGACTTAAGCTGACGGGTTTTTATCTGTGATGTGATATTTGTATTGAACGTATGCTAATCGCTATATGTTGATTAGTGGGGGTTATACAAATCTGTGATCTGTAATGTTGCTGGAATGTGTATATGAATTCATTGGATTGTCGCGGGTGAATAGCCGGGGGTTGTGAGACGAGAGTTTTCTTTTCTTTTAATTCATGTAAATTTGTAAATTGATGTAATAATTATTTGTATGGCCGCACAACCGGGTCGGGGTTGTAGCCGTCATTGTATAATTTCTTTTTACTGTTTTTGCCCCTAGGATAGACCCATGGAGGGGGTGCACAAACTACCGGGTATGCCGAAGTGCCGAGTGGCCTACTCACGGAGTTGAGGGAGGTTGCTTCGCTTCGGGTACTTGGCGGGTAGTTTGCCGCACCTGTAGGGGTCTTGGGTGGGATATTGGCTATTCACCGCGACCGTGTAATCTGCTTTTCGTTACAGGCTCGTACGAATTGCGGGTTCCTAGTATATCCAATGTGTTCATCTGTGATCTGAAATGGCTATCATTGCAATATATCTATATATGATATTATTTAGGCGTTTCTTATGTTTTACAGCCGCGCTAGCCCAGCCCCCGCTCTGTCGTTAGTTAAGTAACCTAACGGGTAATGACGGGGCCCCGTGGCGAATGCGAATGGCATAAGCGTACGTCATATTTTGGTTATTTTCTGCAATGGTAGGATTAAATGATGGGACGCATTAAAAGAACTAATGCAAGAATATCACGCATTAAAAGAACTAATGCTAGAAAAATAAACCAAGTAATAGTCGTTGGAACACTTTCGAAAAACCACTCGGTTCTTTTCAAAACCAACTTTTAAATGCGGAGCTTGAGCCACTCCTTTTAAAAGCTATCTCGTTCCATCGATTATATCAAGTTCACTACGTTCACGGTTTCGCCAAAACCATTCGTAGCCCTCCGTCGTTTCACATGAATAGTCAATTGTATTCAAGCTATGTTTGTTGGACAAAGTCAAGGCATAGTGATTGGTAGCTATTGGGTATTCATGTGCAGCATAGATAGATGCGTTGGTTTGGAACAGTCGTACTGCCTTGTTGGCCAAAGTCAAGGGTAGGTGCGGATGGATCCAAATTAACCTGGAGAACGACGGGTAGAATTTGACATGTGACTTATGATTTGTTGGCCAAAGTCAAGGTCATAAGAGCATGGGGCAAAAATCCACATCGGGAGTTTCAAAAGAACTGAAACTTGCTAGTGTTGCATACCATTTGGAGTGTGATGATTCTGGTAGGATTCCTTCAGTTTCGTCACGCGATGATATTTGGATCCCGATCCTACTGTGAGTATATGCTACTCCTCGGGAAATTTCTCACTTAACGATCAATGCTATAAACCAAGTAGGTGTCTAGAAAGGTGTTAGCGGGGCTACGCCCACAGGGAAAAGAGGTTATTTAATTAAGGAACTTCGCGAAAGCGTTGGAAAACCTCCCTCGAAGTACCGACACTGGCCTGGCTGAACGGTTAAGCAAGAATTGTACGGTGAGATTGATCCTGACTAATTCTTTCTTTTTGGTTTGAGGAGGGATTCGAGAAACAGTGGGAGTCATCCTGTTTAGACAAAACTAAAAAACATTCTAAACTTGCAAGAGCATCATACTGAGTGTTTCTTCTCTCTCCTAATTGCAGCGACCAATCGACATGAATGGACTTAAGTTACTCCTAGATAAAAACATACTGACAGGGCCAAACTACAAAGATTGGCTCAGGAATGTCAAGATGGCAATCACTTACGACAAGCTGGGGTATTTTCTTACCACCAAAGCTCCCCCTGTCCCAGGTCCCAAAACCAGCGTCGCGGATAAGGAAATCCGTAAGACCTGGGAAATCGACTGCGCGAAGGCCAAGTGCCTCGTGCTTGCCTCTATGGACAATGAACATCAGAGGAGGCACGAGAATATGGACCTCGAATCCATATTTCTCCATACAAAAGAACTGTATGGAGAGCAATCTCGTATCGCAAGATACGAAGTGTCGAAGAAGTTATTTTCGGCAAGGTTGGCCGTCGGATCATCGGTAGCGGAACACGTGCTTAAGATGATTGGCTACATAGAAGAGCTCGCGGACCTTGGGACCACGTTGGAGAATGAGCTCTATACGGACTTGATTCTCCAGTCCCTTCCTTCCACTTACGCCCAATTTATCCTGAACTTCAACTTACAAGAAAAGGAAGTTGAACTTTCAGAACTCCTCAACATGCTGAGGAGCGCAGAGGGCACCCTACAGAAAGGTAGGGAAACATCCACTTTGTTTGTAGGAGGATCTTCCTCTTCTAGGTCCAAGGCGAAAGCCAAGGGAAAGAAGAAGAAAGACCCGCCAAACCAAGGGGCGGTGTTAGTAAAGTGGATACGAAGGGAAAGGCAAAAGCAACAAAGAAAGTGGGAAAGCTTGTGGATAAGGAAGAATGCTTCTATTGTCATAAGAAGGGACATTGGAAAAATGATTGCAGGGCTTGGAAAGCCAGAACACAGGAACTGAAGCAGGTTGCGGCTTCAGCTTCAGGTGTGTATGCTATTGATAACCGTCTTTCAATAAACTCTACTTCCTGGGTATTGGATACCGGATCAGTGTCTCATATCTGTAATTCTTTGCAGGCGTTGAGAAACCGTAGGTTTTTGAAGGCAGGTGACATGACCCTCAAAGTTGCAAACGGAGCTAGCATGGATGCTAAGGCCGTGGGGGACTATCACCTGGGAATATCAGATGGACATGTTTTGGTTTTGCGTAATTTCTTTTTTGTACCCAACGCAACTTATAATATCATTTCTGTATCTTTGGTTTCTAAAGAAGGTTATGAATTTGCGTTTGTAAGTAATGTTGTAAACATTCACCTTAATCAAGTTCTGATTGGGTCAGGTACATTAAGCAATGGTATATACGTATTAAACCAACCGCAGATTTTCAATGTCTAGAATACACACAAAAGAAAGTCTCCGGAAATCAATCAGACTTTCTATGGCATTGTAGACTGGGTCACATCAATGAGAGAAGGTTGACGAAGTTACATACAGAAGGATATTTGAATCCGTTCGAATATCAATCGTATGCCACTTGTCAATCCTGTCTCAAAGGAAAGATGACAAAGACTCCGTTCACTGGACACGGAGTAAGGGCGAGCGAGCTCTTGGGACTCATACACAGCGACGTGTGCGGTCCAATGTCTACACATGCGCGAAGTGGTTATTCTTACTTCATTACTTTTACGGATGACTTTTCAAGGTACGGTTATATCTTCTTAATGAAACATAAGTCCGAAGCCTTTGGAAAATTCCAGGAATATAAGAATGAAGTAGAAAAACAAACCGGCAAAAGTATCAAGATTCTAAGATCGGATCGAGGTGGAGAATACTTGAGTGCCGAGTTCCTGGACTATTTAAAAGAGAACGGAATTCTCTCTCAGCTTACTTCTCCATACACTCCGCAACATAACGGTGTATCGGAGAGACGGAACCGAACCCTATTGGATATGGTACGGTCCATGATGAGTAACGCTGAGTTACCGCGATCATTCTGGGGGTATGCGCTAGAATCAGCTGCATACCTTTTGAACCGAGTTCCCACTAAGACTGTGCCTACCACACCATATGAGATGTGGTATGGGAAGAAACCCTATCTTAAGCACATTAAGACTTGGGGATGTCCAGCTTTTATTAAAAAGCAGCATGCGGACAAGCTCGAGGCACGCTCAGTACAGTGCAAGTTCGTGGGATATCCAAAGAATTCCAAGAGATATTTCTTCTACTGCGAAGAGGAACAAAAGGTTTTTGTTTCTCGTCATGCCTACTTCTTGGAAACTGAGTTTTTGGAAACCCAGATAAGTGGGAGCACAGTAGAACTGGAAGAAATTCCAGAACCACGAGCTATTACTGAAAGCTTAGTGGAACCAGAGGGTTCAAAAGAATAGGACATTCCTACGCCGCTCCGCAGGAGTAGTAGGCAGTCTCATCCGCTCGAGAGATACTACGGTTTTCTCATAGACGGGGATAGAGAGGATTGCATCATAGATTATGATGAGCCTACTAGCTTCCAGCAGGCCGTTCAGAGCGTTGACTCGGTAAAATGGCTGGATGCAATGCGGACTGAAATGGAGTCCATGTACACCAACAAAGTATGGACGTTGGACATTGCTCCAAACGGGGTAAAACCCGTAGGATGCAAGTGGATCTTCAAAAGGAAGATTGGTGTAGATGGACAGGTTGAGACCTATAAAGCTAGACTTGTTGCAAAGTGTTTTCGTCAAAGACCTGGTTTGGACTATGACGAAACCTTTTCTCCAGTGGCTATGCTGAAATCCATTCGGATCCTTCTTGCCATTGCTGCCTTCTACGATTATAAGATCTGGCAGATGGACGTAAAGACCGCTTTTCTAAATGGAAATTTAGAGGAGTGTGTCTATATGGACCAGCCAGAGGGTTTCATTCAGAGTGGGAGCAGCGGAAAGGTGTGCAAGTTGCTTAAGTCCATCTATGGACTAAAGCAGGCATCGCGGAGTTAGAACATCTGTTTTGGTGAGACGGTCAAGGAATTTGGCTTTATCAAAAATCCAGATGAACCATGCATCTATAGTAGATTTGTAGCGAGAACTGTAGTATTCCTCGTTTTATACGTGGATGACATTCTCTTAATAGGAAATGACATTCCTATGCTACAATCTGTCAAGGGGTTCTTGTCACACAGCTTCTCCATGAAAGACCTGGGTGATGCCTCATACATCCTGGGGATCCGGATCCATCGTGATAGATCCAAGCGGATATTAGGACTTTCACAGTCCAGGTACATCGACACCATACTGAAAAGATTCAGTATGGAAGATTCCAAACGCGGTAACCTACCGGCTTGTCACGGGATCACCCTCTCTAAAAAGATGTCTCCCAAGACTGATTTGGAGAGGGATCGCATGTCTATTATACCCTACGCTTCTGCGGTAGGCTCTATAATGTATGTGATGTTGTGTACCAGACCGGATGTAGCTTATGCACTGAGTGTGGTAAGCCGGTATCAGTCAAACCCTGGGGAGAAACACTGGATAGCGGTAAAGAACATTCTCAAGTACCTGAGAAGGACTAAGGGGATGTTCTTGGTGTATGGCGGAAAAGACCTCCAGATCGAGGCCTTTGCTGACTCCAGCTTCCAGAGTGACAAGGATGATTCCAAGTCCATGTCGGGTTTTTTCTTTACCCTCAATGGAGGGGCGGTGTGTTGGAAGAGTTCCAAACAGGAAACCGTTGCAGACTCGACGATGGAAGCGGAATACATCGCTGCATCAGATGCCGCAAAAGAAGCTGTCTGGATGAGGAAGTTCTTGAAAGAAATTCAGGTGGTTCCGTCCATTGTTGATCCAATACCTCTGTATTGCGACAACAACGGGGCTATAGCTTTAGCGAAGGAACCCAGGTCCCATCAGAGATCCAGACACATCTTGAGGCGGTATCACCTGATCAGGGAGATCGTGGATCGCCAGGAGATCGAGGTTCGGAGGGTTTCTTCAGAAGATAACACTGCAGATCCATTCACCAAGACCTTGTCCCAGACTCAGTTCGAGCGGCTGATCGAGATGATAGGTCTTCGATACGCCATTACATGGCCTTAGTGCAAGTGGGAGATTGTTAGTGTATATGCCCTAGAGGCCATTACTGTATCATACTAGTTTTTATATTACTTAATGGAAGCTTGGGATATTCACCTTGTATATACAATCTTGCTCAAAATAGTAGTATGCTACTTGGTTTGTTTCTACTTCAATGTGTACTTGTGTTTATTTTAGTATATCACCTATACACATTAGTGGAGCCCTTAGGATCTTTGCTTGATTACCAGCGTTGTGATGGCAGTCACACTAGTAGGGGCTGGGTAATCTATAAGCACATCCTTATGCAGGTCCCTAGTCGCAGGACTATCGAGACAGGGCATCGATACTCCGGAGTAGACTAGCGCATGCGCTTCTCATCCCAGTGTGGGAGACGGTCTGTCCCACAGCCGTTAGTATGTCGTACTGGAGATAGTATGCGGGTGCTCGTTAGGTTACGAGTACACTGGACAGGACTCGTCGGGAACTGACCGGTTGGTATTATACCTATCGTCAGTTATCAGTTCCCAGGTGACATGAGTACAGCTTAGTCCGCTGACTTGACACTGTCACTTCGCCTCGAGTGTGTTCCCACTGTACTTTGATTACTACCCTACCACGGCTCAAAGGAGTCGTGCAAACAGATAGTAGTTGGGTGCAGTCCCGAAGCACTTGGAGGAAGTGACGGTTAGACAGGATTCGTCTCTCCCGGTATTGGGGGTTGACATCGCGCTGTGTCTAGGAGAGCCATTACACGAGTAGTCCCTGGCCAGGGCAAGCGAGATATACTGGTAGGCTTCCAGTGTTATCTCAGGGTGTATTGGGCTTCACTCCGACACGACTTGTACCGCTATTAGGGGACTGACGTTTACCGCCCCCTAGGCCCGCCATGCGATGTATCAGACGAACAGACCGGACTGTACGGAGACTGTCACAGTCAGACTCAGTAGGAGTTCAGATGGGTTTCACCTCGTCAGTCTTCTTGTCGGCATCTACCTGGGGACCGTTACGCACAGCTAGTGCCGCTTGCGGTCTGTGGTTAAACTCACCACCAGCGTAGTGTCGAGTCTTTAGAGTCCCACACAGAAAGCTATTCGCCTTTAGGCAAAAGAGTAGAGGTCGCATGGTTTTGCGACAGGTCGCATGGTTTTGCGATAGGGTTCGGTCATATCCGTGCACTTGTGCACGTACAATGTCCGGACAGTTAACACTAGCGGGCTTTGGTTTAAGCCAGATCCTAGTGTACGTTTTGGGATTGGTTTTATCTCGTTTGTAGTCGTGTTCCTCGGAACGCGGATGCGGGTGTGTATGCACAGTTGACAAAGAGACAGAGGCAGAGTATTCTCATTGGGGTTGTTGACAGTTGACTGTTGACCATTGACTTTTGCTTAACCCTAATGAGAATAAGACATATGATTAACATTAATATTAATTAAGTATTATAGTGACATGGTTGTTGAGGGGTTGACTTTGTTGACTTGTTGACTTTGTTGACCGGTTGACTAGGTTGGACTAGTTGACCATGATCATGGCAATAGCTATCATTCCATGGCAAAGACTTTTGCTTGCTTGTTTATTTATGCAAAATGAGTGCATGAAATGATATAGCCATTTTGACTTAAACCATTTACACAATACTTGATTACTATTTTTGTTATGATGGCTTTTGGATTATGAGAGGTGAGAATGAGAAGAGTATGGTTCATTCTATCATTTGCTTTCTCTCTCTTGAGCTCTCTCATTCTCAAGCTCTCCCTCTTGCTCTTGCTCTCTCTACCTCAAGGCAAACCATTCTCTTGTGTTGAGACTCATTTCCTTAGAGATAAAAAGACACCAAAACATTTCTCTACTCACTCTAGTTCATAAGGTTTAGCAAACCGAGTGAACTAGTTTCTTCAAAGTACGAAGAAGAAGCCAAAGGTAGAAGCTTTCAGGTGGATCGATCTTCGGCGCAAGGAGATGACGGGGTGAAGCCGATCCGGACAACCATCGAGGCTTGAAGACGAAGGAATTCAAGAAAGAAAGGTATAACCCCCTAACCGAGTAGTTAACAACTCCTAGTTAGGTTGTTAGTTAGATGTTTAACAAAGATCCGGTTTTGAGTCCATGTTACCGCCTCTAGAAAATTGTTTTTCATCAAATTCTGCATGCTCGAAAGCAACTGGAGAGGTAGCATGGACTTACAGTGCCACTGACGTGCTTGTGGTTAAACCCACTGCCAGCGTACTTTCGAGTCTTTAGAGTCCCACACAGAGGGTTTCCTGGTTCAGGCAAAAGATGTAGAGGCCGTAACTTGTTACGGCAGGGTTTCGATCATGTTCGTGTAATGGTTACAGGAATGATGATCGGAAGGATAATACTGGTAGGCTTTGGTTTAAGCCGTATGCCGGTATTATATATGTTGGATTATTTGTATTTGTATTTTTCGGAATTCGGATACGGGTATACTTATATGGTATACGGTGAGGGGTATTCTTGTAATTGTACAAGAATACATTCTAGAAGAAGACACCTCATAAATGGGTTTTTATTTTATGAAAATAAAATAATGAGGTGGAATTTGGAGAAAGTCTAAGCGTGGGTGATGACATGGCTAAATTCATTTTATATTCATTTGGAGTTACTATTGAAGCATGGTGCATTATTTTGGAGAAAAATAATACATGCTTCAATTATTTTCCTTTAGCCATATCATTTTTTCCGTGCTTGATTTTTTCATTCATCACATCCTCCTTCTCTCTCCTCATTATCTCCTTCCTCTACCTCTTGACCAAAATCACTCACATGAGTTGTGAATCATAGGTTAAGAGACATAATAATCTAATACTTGATCTCTACATCATCTAAGTGATCATTTCTAGCACACTTGATCTCTTAGTTAAACTCTTGTGAAGAGTTTGTAGCTTGTTCTATAGCTCTCGGGTGGATCATCTTGGATCTTAAGGTGACCGGAGACCGAGTTCTTTGCAACCATAAGCAGTCTAGGAGTCACATCCAAACGAAACCCCGGAGGACCGGTTTCCTTTAGGTATAACACTATCATAGTAGATAAGATCTCTAGATAGGTTTGCTAGTTAAGATTTAAGCACAAGATCTAGGGTTATGTGGGTGTTGCATGCAAGAAAATTTTTGTTTACCGCTTCCGCCTCCTCACAAGTGTTGTGAGGGTGTGAAACATCCACTAACATTGCCTGCACATATTTTTAAGACGCTTTGAAATTTTTTTTGAATAAGTTTTAAAATCGACAGCAAACATGGCAACATGGAATTACGATTCGGAAAAAAGTGTCGATCGACATTTTAACCTTGTGTAAACTAGCTAGTAAGGTTTATGGGGTGGCTCTGATACCATATTGCATTATGCCAACGCCCTGGCCATCTACCGTGACCGTTTTCGGAACAAATATTTTATAAACTGGCGCTAGAACAACTCGATAATCCGGATCTACCATAAACCTAAAGCTAGCAAACTAAAGAGGAGTTTAGAATGGTTATACGAATGATCCGAGTCCTTCGGTCTTCTACCATTTTCCTAAGCACCTAGAGGCCACCATGATCAAGCTTGATCGCCGGTCTCCCTTCATCGTGCAGGGTACTTTGGCACAGCCACAAGGTTTCACAAGGCATCAAACATGCTAATTTCAAAAATTTCTAGTGTGCCAAACAACCCAACCTAGGATCTAACTAGAGTTTTAGGAGCTAAACTAGAAAGAAAACTACTTTACTTCTAAGTGATAATGAAATACAACCTTTATAGACCGGTCCTTCACTTCAATGGCTCTTTGTTGTGGTCCCTTCGCTGCGATCATGGAACTCCTGGATTCTTGCATGGCTTCTCAAGGTGAAAAGAACGATCTTGCTTGAAGTCTTTGAGGCCGAAGATGATCTATGTCGAGGAGACACTAACTTAAGCTACTACTTCACTAATGAAAGATTAGTGAAGCTAACAGCCTATACTAAAGTGCTAATCTAGTAGAGGATGATGAAGTAGGAAGTGAGCCCACTTTAATTTTATTTTTCTTACAATATTTTCTCACTTTGGAAAAACCTAGAAAGCATTTTTCCAAAGGATGAAGAAGATGATCAAGAGAAGAGAATGAACTAATGAGGTGAGAGAGTCAACCATGGGTGAGTTTGTATCATATAGCTAACTCATGTAGAGACATAACCATTGTTAAATTATAATGGTTAGGTTAATAAATATCTTTAGTAAAACAAAATTAGTGGACCAAGTCAATGCATCCACAAGCTTCTACAGGCTTCATGTATGTGACTAATTATCCACTAATTTAGATTTACTTTAAATATTTAAACTCCACATTATAATTAGTATGGTGTAAGTCTCATACACTCATATAGTGTGTATCAACAACCATGACACAAAAGAAAACACAATTAATATATATCACATATATATTAAGTGTGCACATGTGAGAAAATAAATGCTTAAGTGAGCTAATATTAGTTAATGTAAACTAGTATATCAAATATACAATTATACACTAAATTATCAAATCAACACCTGATTTAATAATCCGGCTATATCACATATAACCGACTAATATAATATGCACCATCTTATCGAATCAACATTTGATTCGATAACCCGGCTATATCACATATAACCGACCGATACAAATATCGCGAGAACAGAATACGGTATCACATACTCGTATTATTATCGGTCCCGCACATATCATATATGTGCTCCTACTTCGTTTTGCCTGAGCCAGTAAAACCTCTATGTAGGACTCTAAAGACTCGTCAATACGCCGGCAGTAGGTGATGATCACATCAAATACCCACAAGCTGGCAGTGGTACTAGTTGGACATAACGGCTACCCGGGTATTGAGCGATCAGAAGATCAACAAGCAAGCCCGCTCTAGCTCCTGTAAAGCCTGTCAGTAACACTACCGTACAGTCCGGTCTCTTCATCTAAGATGTCGCATATCAAGTCTAGGGGTGGTAAACGTCAGACCCCAATAACTCGATAAGTCATGCCGATACGAGGCTCATAACGGGTTGAGAAACTACTGATAACACTTACCAGTAAATCTCTAAATCAGCCCTGGCCAGGGACTTCCATTTATAGCCAATCGAGCACTGCACAACATCTACCCCCAATACCGGGAGATACGAAATCCCTTCCTATCGCTCATTGCCTCCATGTGACTCGGGACTGTACCCAAAAACCACCGTTTTACACGTACTCTTGAACGTGGTAAGGTGGAAATCAAAGCACAGTGGGAATCACACAAGACTCTATGACGATCTCGGGTCTACAGACTAACCTGTATCAGTGTCACCAGAAAACTGCTATCTGATGTCAGGTATAATACCATCTAGGAGTTCTCGGCGAGTCCATCCAGTGTACCCAGTCTCCACTGAGCACCCGTATACCATCTCTGATGTCAAACACCAATGGATATGGGATCATCCATCGCCCATCACATGGGTCGAGAAGCGTATACACTAGTCTACTCTGGTATATCGATGCCCCGTCTCGATACACCCACGACTGGGAACATTAAAAGATGAACTTATGGACTACCATGGCTCCACTAGTATGATCTGCATCATAATCCTGGTAGTCAAGTACACATCCTAAGGGCTTTACCAATATGTAACCATGAGACAGTATCAAGAGACAGGTATACATGTTAAGATAAAGAGCAACCAGATAGCATACTATCATGTCGAGCAAGAAAGTCCTCTCTATTATGTCCAAGCATCTACTATAATATACATCATATGTACAATAATGGCCTCTAGGGCATACATACAACTAACACATCGAAGATGATCCACCTGAGGATTTGTAGTTCGAGCTCCAACCTCATAGCTGAGGTAACTAGGGTACTTAGTTCGCTAAACTAGATAGACTAAAGGATGTAGAATTTAATGATGAATTAATATGTCTCCAAACACCCTAAGTTTCTCAACACATGAGACTTGAAGGGTGGAGGTAGAAGAAGAAGCTTGAGGATCAGAGTAGTAAGCATGAAGCAACCAAGGAAAAAGGCTAAGTGTTGTGAATGAATCATCATCTCAAAATATCTCACAACACCAATAAATCAAGCATGCCCAAATAGTGAACCATGAGTCACCCCATGAGTCACCACAAAGCCATGCTTCATTTAAAGCCAAGAACACCTCATCCTCCACCTCATTCAACCATTTAACAAAATGGTTAATACAAAAATGAGGTGGCATCTTCTAGAAGTAATCTTGTAATAAATTACAAGAATACCCCTCATCCGTATATACATACCCGTATCCGTATTCCGAAAAATACGAATACAAAGAGACGAAAATAATCCAATAATATAATACTAGAATCCGGTTTAAACCAAAGCCCACCAGTATTATCCATCCGAATCATGATACGTGCATAAGTGCATGTATATGATTGAACCCTGCCGTAAAACCATACGGCCTCTATATTGTTTCGTCCGAAGCAGGGAAACCCTATGTGTGGGACTCTAAAGACTCGTCAATACGCTGGCAGTGGGTTTAACCATAAGCACGTCAGTGGCATTAGCTGTACATAACGGCTACCTAGGTATTGAACGAAAGGAAGGCCGACGAGCAAACTCATCCGAACCCCTACTGAGCCTGTCCGTGAAAATCTCCGTCCAGTCCGGTCTGTTCGTCTAAGAGTATCGCATATCGAGTCTAGGGGGTGGATAAAGTCAGACCCCTAATAACACGATATTTCGTGTCGGTATGAAGCCCATCACCAACTGAGAAATTACTGATCCAAATCAGTAATTCTCGTCCACCTTGGCCAAGGATTTCTGGTGATGGCCACACGTGTACAACGCGACATCAACCCCCAATATCGGGAGAGATGAATCCCCGACGATCTGCTCTCTGCCTCCATATGGCTCGAGACTGTACCCAACTAAAACCTGTTTGCATGACTCCTTTGAGCCGTGGTAGGGTGGTAATCAAAGCACAGTTGGAACTCACACAAGACAAATGATGATCTCAGATCGACAGACAAACCTGTACACATGTCACCTAGGAACTGCTATCTGACAATAGGTACAATACCAACTAGCATGTTCCCGGCGAGTCCGTCCAGTGTACTCATAACCCAATGAGCACCTGTATACTATCTTAGGTGACTAACTGACACAAATAGCTTATGAGACCGGCCACCGCCCCTCATCGGGGTCTCGATAAGTATACATTAGTCTACTCTGGACTATCAATGCCCAGTCTCGATACTCCCCCAACTAGGGACATTTAAGGATGTGCTTATAGACCACCCAGCTCCCATATATATGATCGCCATCATAATGCTGGTAGTCAAGAAAGAATCCTATGGGCTCTATCAACATGTAATAGTGATCTGTAATACCACATAATGCATGTACCTGATGATAAAGGCAAATCAGATAGCATACTATCATTTTGAGTAAAACTGTTCTATCTGTATAGGTCCTCCCTCAATCATCATAATCACCTGCCTGCGATTACAATAATTGCCTTGAGGGTACTATTGCCAAAAATTATGACGCACTAACGTCTGGGTTTTACATGGACCAGTTCTTCTATTTCTATCGCAGGCTGAACATGAGTATTTTAGCTGTCAAGCCGAGCAGTGAAGATTGTGTTTAGTAATGTTTAGTCTAGTTATTTTTTTGCAGCTTTTATTTCTTGATGTGAGCCCATATTGGGACGTATTTGTAAGTCCATGTCACGCACCCTACGTGCTCGCGGGGAGGCGGAATATATGAAAAACAATTATCAAAGCTTCGTAACACGGACTTGAGCACACAGATCGTGTCTAAACCATTGCTAGCAAATTACGAGAGGTTTAACTACTCGGATTCAAAGTTATACCTCACGTTACTTGTCCTTCGGGTCTTCATCGCTGTCCTCCACACCTCGTAGGCTCTATGGAACATGGGCACCTCAATGGCCTCCTCGAGTCAAAGACGACCCACCCGAGAGTCTATAGTCCGAGCTTCTATCTCGAATCTGAGATAACTACGGTTTCTAGTTTGCTAATCTAGAAGTCTTAGAGGGTGTAGAATATTTAGATGGATTACTTAGTAACTTAAACCCTAGGATTCTCAACTCATGAGAGCTTTTAGGGTTTGAGGAAGAAGATGAAGACTTGAGGAGAGAGAAAGCTTTTGTGATAATGAAATGAATAATGCCTCATGATAGAATAATATCAAGCATACAAATATCTCTTGATAAATATCTAGAAATATCTTGTAAGCTTCATTTAATCCTAATCGTGAATCACCTCATGAGTCATTAAGCATTTAATAAAAACCTACACCTCATCTCTCCACCTCATTTGTGTTTAATCCAAAAGAAATAAATACAAATGAGTCACCTTCTTCTAGAAGCTTCCCGAAAAATTACGAGATCGCCCCTCCCATCCGTATTTCCGAAAAACACGGATAATCTTTGACTGAATAAATCCATCTGTATAATACTAGAATCTGGCTTAAACCAAAGCCCGCTAGTATTATCTGCCCGATCATAATATGTGCATAAGTGTACGTAAGTGATCGCGGCCCTGCCGTAAAACCATACGGCCTCTACACCTTTTGCCCGGTGCAGGGAAACTCTCTGTGTGGGACTCTAAAGACTCGACACTACGCTGGCAGTGGGTTTAACCACAGGCCGCAAGCGGTACTAGCTGTACGTAACGGTCCCCAGGTAGATGTCGATAAGAAGGACGATGATGAAACCCATCCGAACTCCAACTGAGTCTGATATGACAATCTCCGTACAGTCTGGTCTGTTTGTCTAGGACTATTGCATATCAGGCCTAGGGGGCGGTAAACGTCAGACCCCTAATAGCGGTATAAGTCGTGTCGGAGTGAAGCCCATTACACCTTGAGAAACTACTGGAACCTACCAGTAAATCTCGTTTGCCCTGGCTAGGGACTTTGCGTAATGTCTCTCCATACACAGCGCGATATCAACCCCCAATACCGGGAGAGACGAATCCTGTCTAACCGCCACTGCCTCCAAGTGCTTCGGGACTGCACCCAACTACTACCTGTTTGCACGACTCCTTTGAGCTGTGGTAGGGTAGTAATCTAAGGACAGTGGGAACACACCCGAGGCGAAATAGCAGTGTCAAGTCGACGGACTAAGCTGTACTCATGTTACCTGGGAACTTCTATCTGACGATGGGTATAAAACCAACCTGCAGTTCCCGGCGAGTCCTGTCCGGTGTACTCGTAACCTAACGAGCACCTGCATACTATCTCCAGTACGACGTACTGATGGCTGTGGGATAGACCATCTCCCCAACTGGGATGAGAAGCGTACACACCGGTCTACTCCGGAGTATCGATGCCTCATCTCGATAATCCTACGACCAGGGACCTGTATAGGATGTTGCTTATAGACTACCCATCCCCCACTAGTGTGACTGCCATCACAACGCTGGTAATCAAGCAAAGATCCTAACGGCTCTACTAATATGTATAAGCGATATATTAAAAGAAACACATGCACATATTACAGTAGAAACAAACCAAGTAGCATACTGCCATTTTTAGCAAGACTGTTAATACAACTGTGAATATCCCAAGCTTCCATTAAGTAATATACAAACTAGTATGATACAGTAATGGCCTCTAGGGCATAAACACTGTAGGGTTACTAGGCACTGCCACAAGGGTCTACGAGGTATCAACCATGCCCGATTTAAAAATTAGCCGTGCCGAACAACCCGTAACAAGATCTTTATACTAGAGTTTAGGTGAAAACAAGCATGTTAAACTCTTTAACACTAGGTGAGAGGGATTATAACCTTTGTAGATCCGGTCCTTCACTTCTTAAGCTCCGTGTTGAGGTCCCTTCGCTGCGATCATCATGTCCTGGACTCTCGAGAGGCTCCACGAAGAGAAAGATGCAAGCTTGCTTCCGATCTTCGATAACAAAGATGATCTACCTTGAAGTTTCATTAACACAAGCTAACACTCACTAAATGAAGTGAACACTCCCATCTAAAGGGCAAGGGTAGATGAGGATGATGAAGTAGGATTTTTACTCTCATTTGTTTTCATATTCTCACTCACTTTCATCACTTAGGAAAAAGCTAGAAAGCTTTTTCCAAGAAGGAACTCAAGGAAGAAGATGATGGAATCCTTTTGTGATGAACAATGAATTATTGTACTGGTTATAAATCTAACTAAGGGTTAAGTATGAAGGAGTTAACCTTTGTAGAGAATTAACTAGAGTTAATGGTTTGTATTGGGTTAACATAATATCTAGCAAAACACAAAGTCAAAGCTTCATGCAAAAGCTAACCCTAATCCAAACCCTAACCAAGTTTAAACCCTAAACCAATGTTAAATTTGTAACCCTGACATGTTACAATATTATATATCACATATACAATATATTTTGCAACAATAGAAAATAATACAATTAACATATATCGCATATATATCAATGTATTATCCCGTGAGAAAATGAATCTTTTAGTGAGCTAATATTAGTTAATGTAATTTAATATATCATATATATTATTATACATTAAATTATCGAATCAACACTTGATCCGACAATCCGGCTATATCGCATATAACCGACTAATACGATGACCCGGCTATATCACATATACCCGGCCGATATCTCATATCGCAAGAATCTAATACGGTATCACATACCGCATTATCCTCGGTCCCGCACATATCACATATGTGCTCCTATTCCGTTTTGCCTGAGTCAAGAAATCTCTGTGTAGAACTCTAAAGAATCGTCAATACGCCGGCAGTAGGTGATGATCATATAAAACACCCACAAGCTGCAAGCGGTCAGCTAAACGTAACGGCCACCCGGGTATTGAGCGATCAGAAGATCAACAAGCAAGCCCGTACATTCTCCTGTGAATCTAATCAGTAACACTCCCGTACAGTCCGGTCTCGTCGTCTGATATGTCGCATATCTCGCCTAGGGGTGGTATACGTCAGACCCCAGTAGCTCGATAAGTCGTGTCGATATGAGGTCTATAACAGTTCGAGAAACTACTGATAACACTTACCAGTAAATCTCAGCAACCCCGGCCAGGGATTTCTAGTTATAGCCAATCGAACACAGCACAACATCAACTCCCTATACCGGGAGAGACGAATCCCTTCCTATCGCTCATTTCCTCCATGTGATTCGGGACTGTACCCAAAAGCCACCTTTTTGCACGCCCTCTTGGATGTGGTATGATGAAATTCAAAGCACAGTGGGAATCACACAAGACTCTATGACGATCTCGGGTCAACAGACTACTCTGTACCAGTGTCACCGGAGAACTGCCATCTGACGTGAGGTATAACACCATCTGGGAGTTCTTGGCGAGTCCGTCCAGTGTACCCAGTCTTTACTGAGCACCCATACACCATCCTTGATGTCAAACACCGATGGATATGGGATCATCCATCGCCCATCATATGGGTCAAGATGCGTATACGCTAGTCTACTCTGGTGTATCGATGCCCTGTCTCGATACACCCTCGACTAGGAACAGTTATAGGATGTACTCGTCGACTACCGTGGCCCTACTAGTATGATCTCATCATAGTCCCAGTAGTTGAGTACATATCCTAAGGGCTTTATCAACATGTAATATAGAGACAATCAGAATACATGTTAAGATAAAGTACAACCAGATAGCATACTATCATGCCGAGCAAGAAAGTCCTCCTTATATATGTCCAAGCATCCATTACAATATACATCATATGTACAATAATGGCCTATAGGGCATACATATAATTAACAATCTCCCACTTGCACTAGGGCCATCTTTTATGGTATCACATACCCAACAATCAGCTGTGGTTGAAGTATCTCATACTCAACCATCCCATAAAAGTCTCTACTGGGAAAAAGGCCTTTGTGAGTGGATCCGCGCTGTTGTCCTCTGTGTCTACTCTCCTAACCTTGATCTCCCTGGAGATCAACCATCTCCATGATCAGGTGATACTGCCTAAGAATTATATCTGGATTTCTGATGGGACGGTAGTTCCTTGGCTAAAGCCATAACTCTATTGTCACACAATGGTAGGAACGAAGTTCATCTCATGAACTTATATATCCAGACTGCCTCTTTTGTAGCATCCTTGGTAACGATGTATCTTGCCTTTAATCGTCTAGTAAGTCACGGTATCTAGCTTGGAACTCTTCCAACATACCGTCCCTCCACTGAGGGTAAAGACAAAGCCTGCGACTGACATTCAGTCGTCCTTATCACCCTGGAACCTTTCCAGTGATTCTCCCCAGGATCGATTGATACCATCTCACTACAACTAGTGAGTATTCTAACATCCAATTAGATCTATCTCATAGATCCAAAACCCAGGATTTAGGAGGTATCACTTTGATCCTATATGGAGAATCCTTGTGATAAGCGGAGATTGACCGAGTGTAGCATAAGAAACTCCTTCCCTATCAAGAGTATGTCATCTACGTACTCTACGAGGATCACCACCATACTCCCTACTACCTTTTTGTATATACAAGGTTCATCTACCATTTTTGATGAAGTCAAACTCTTTGACTACCACATAAAAACAGATGTTCCAACTCCGCGATACCTGATTTATCACATAAAACATCTTTCTCACGTTTCCGCTGCTCCCACTGTCTACGAAGCCCTCTGGCTGTGTACTTATAGACGCTCTCTTCCAAATCATCATTTAGAAAAGCAGTCATGACACCCAACCGCCAGATATCGTAGTCATGGTATGTAGCCGTGGCAAGTAGGATCTGGATGGACTTAAGAATAGCTTTGAAAGTCTCAACCTTTCCATGTACACCAAGTAATCTTCTTAAGATATACTTGCTCCTGATGGGGATTTAACCCTTCAGATAAAGCAACCAAAGTACATACTTTGTTGGTGTATAAGGATTCCATCTCAGATCGATAAATATCCAACCATTTTTACAGAGTCCCACTCCTGATGGCCAGCTCGAAACTAGTTGGGTCATCATCTCATGATGCAATCCTCGCTCCCACTGTCATAGAGAAACCGAAGTATCTCTCAGGTGGGTGAGGAACCCTGCTAGATTGGCGGAGAGGCTGAGGTTCGTTGGTTACTATTGAATCCTTTGGTTCTACCAAATCATCTGCTGTAGTTTGTATAGCTGGAACTTTTCCAGTTCTACCTTATGACCACTAATTTCTTCACAAGAAATTCCCTTTCACAAAGGTGGCATGTTAAGAAACAAAACATCATTTGTTCCTCGGTTTGGTAGAAGATATTCCCTTGCGAATGCTTGGGATATCCAACAAACTTCCACAGATCTGACTTTGCCTCGAGCTTGTCCGGATTATGCTTTTAGACATAGGCTGGACAACCCCAAATCTTAACAAACTTAAGATATGGGCTCTTCCCATTCCATATCACATATGAAGTGGTAGGTAACTGATTTGATTTGAACCCTATTCAATAGGTATGCAACTTCTCAAGTGCATAACTCCCAAAAGGAAATAGAAAACTCAGTACTACTCATCATAGATCACACCATATCACATAGGGTGCTATTGCTTCGCCCCGATATACCATCGTGCTATGGTGTATACGGAGGAGTAATGCTGAGAGAGAATCTCATTCTCCTTTAGAATAGTCCAGGAATTCCGTGCTCAAGTATTCTCCTCCTTGATCTCATCAAAGGACATAATACTTATACCCTTTTTTGGTTCTCTACTTCTAATTTATATTCTGTGAATATCTCAAAAGCTTCGGACTTGTGTTTCAAAAGGAACATATGTCTGAATCTTGAGAGATCATCAGAGAATGTAATGAAGTACAAAGAACCGGTCTTGGCATGTGTAGACAGGGGACCTTCATACATCAGCATGTATCAATCCCAAAAGTTCACTAACTCTTTCTCTGTTTACAATAAACAGAGCTATGGTCATCTTATCTTTGTGACATGACCGGCAAGTTTCACAAGATGTAAATTCAAACAAATTTAAAGATGCATCTAAATGTAACTTAGCTAGTCGGGTCGCATTGATATGACCTAGTCTACAAAGCTTCAAGAAGGATCCGTTCATTTCTGAACTCTTCCTCTTGTGTGTGTTATGTATACTAAGAACTGTAGTTTGATTTAGAACATCAATGCTTTTAGATAACGTGCCTGAACCAATCAACTTGATATAGGAAATGTTCAAAACATTATCCAACAATACAAAATTATATCCTTTCTTTACTAATAAAGAGACTGATATGATGTTGTATATCAGGTTCGGTATCTAATAACATTCGTTCAGAATCAATGTATTCTGGTAATACAGGGTGACAGTGACCAACAGAGTTGGCTGCAACTGTAGGGTTCCTAGGCACACTCAAGAGGTTCCACAAAGCATCAACCATGCCAAAATCAAAATTTTATATGCCTAACAACTCTATGCAAGATCGTTAACTAGAGATTAGGCGAAACTACAAGTAAGCAAACTACTTTGCTACTAAGTGAAAGGGATTACAACCTTTGTAGATCCAGTCCTCCACTTCTTTAGCTCCGTGTTGACGTCCCTCCACTGCGATTATCGGGATCCCGGACTCTAGCGATGGTTTCGTCGGAGAAATGAGCGGGCTAGGTCGTTGACTTCGGTGCCGAAGATAATTTACATCGAGGCGACTCAAACTCAAGCTCCATCTTCACTTGGTCATGAACCTTGTGAAGAAAACACCCCATACAACATGGCAAGTGGTAGAGGATGAAGAAATAGGAAATGGGTTCACTTTGGATTTGGATTTCTCACTTGATTTCAACACTTGGAATTTTCAAGAAAGCTTTCTTCTTCACTTGAAGAAGATGAAGAAGAAGAAAAGAAAAATGAATTCTTGTGAAAAGAAAATTCAAGTGAAGACTTATCATAATGCAACCATGGGTTAGTAAACTCATGTAGAGAGCAAACCATAGTTTAGGTAATGGTTAGGTTTAAGGATAAAACAAAATGGTTTAGACTTTTCAAAGATGCTATGAAGCTTCATGAAGCTTTAAGCCAAAAATAAAGAAAAGCACCATTTTGTTTTTACAAAATGAATAAAGAAAATAAAACCCTAACCATTAACTAAACATGGTGTAAATCATACACATACCCAAGTTTGCATGTATCATCAATCATGATACAAACTAGTGCACAAACATATATCACATATACAACTTGTGCATATCAAGTGAGAAAATCAATCTTAAGTGAACAATACTAGTCAATGTAAAGTAATATATCCAATATATAATTATACATTAAATCATTAAACCAACACTTGATTTCATGATCCGGTCATACTGCATATAACCGATTAATATTAACTGTATCAATATATCGAATCAACATTTGATTCGGTAACACGGCTATATCTCATATAACCGTCCAATGATACAAATCGCGAGAATAGAATTCAGTATCACATACTGGTATTATTCTCGGTCCCGCACATATCTCATATGCGCTCCTATTTCATTTCACTTGAGCCAGGAAACCTCTGTGTAGGACTCTAAACATTCGTCAATACGCCGGCAGTAGGTGATGATCATATCAAACACCCACAAGCCGCAAGCGGTCTGCTAAACGTAACGGCCACCCGGGTATTAAGCGATCAGAAGATCAACGAGCAAGCCCGCTCACACTCCTGTGAATCCAACCAGTAACACTTACAGCACAGTCCGGTCTGTTCGTCTGATATGTCGCTATCTCGCCTAGGGGTGGTAAACGCAAGACCCCAGTAGCTCGATAAGTCGTGTCGATATGAGGTCTATAACAGTTCGAGAAACTACTGGTAACACTTACAAGTAAATCTCAGCAACCCTGGCCAGGGATTTCCGGTTATAGCCAATCGAACACAGCACAACATCAACTCCCTATACCGGGAGAGACGAATCCCCTCCTATCGCTCATTGCCTCCATGTGAATCGGGACTGTACCTAAAAACCACCCTTTTGCACGCCCTCTTGGACGTGGTAAGGTGGAAATCAAAGCACAGTGGGAATCACACAAGACTCTATGACGATCTCGGGTCTACAGACTAACCTGTACCAGTGTCACCAGAGAACTGCCATCTGACGTAAGGTATAATACCATCTGGGAGTTCTCGGCGAGTCCGTCCAGTGTACCTAGTCTCCATTGAGCACCCGTATATCATCTCTGATGTCAAACACCAATGGATATGGGATCATCCATCGCCCATCTGTATGGGTCGAGAAGGTATACGCTAGTCTACTTTGGTATATCGATGCCCTGTCTAAATACACCCACGACTAGGGACCTTGAAGGATGTACTTATGGACTCCATGTCCCCACTAGTATGATCCGCATCATAGTCCAGGTAGTCAAGTACATATCCTAAGGGCTTTACCAACATGTAACAGAGAGACAATCAGTGTACACGTTAAGGTAAAGAGCAACCAGATAGCATACTATCATGTCGAGCAAGAAAGTCCTCCCTATATATATGTCCAAGCATCCACTACAGTATACATCGTATGTACAGTAATGGCCTCTAGGGCATACATATAACTAACAGCAACACTTGCACCTTTTTCTGTCTCATGAAACTTATCACCCGTTCCAGTTTTCTACCTTTCTGTAGCCCATGTAACAGATTACATATGCGGGATCCTGATTTGGTATCACATACCCAGGACGTAAAGGATACTGAGAAACAGTTCTCTGTAATGAACACACCCGAAGATGATGCATCAGTATGCACTTTCTTCGTTTGGGCGGCACGGGAATTCTGGTAATCCTCAATTTCCTGCTCTGTCTTATAACAATTATAAGTTGGAGCGGGACCAACGTTCCCCAGCTCAGTATAACAAGCTGGTTTGGTCAATATATCCGTATTATTATCTTGATTAAGGCATGATATAGTCGTTACCTGGAGAGAGAGAGAAGAAAACACTCAGCGTATGCTCTTGCAAGATTAGATTGGTTATCTAATATATCTAATCAAGATGTCTCCCATTATTTTTGTCAAATCTTCCTTCAAACCCTAAAAGGAAAGACTAGCTGGGATTAATTACACGCTACAAGTTCGCCAATCTTTCAGCCAGGCCAGTGTCGGTACTTTGAGGGAGGTCCCCCGTGCTTTCGCACGGACCTAATTAAAGTAAACCTCGTTTTCCCAGAGGCGTAACCTCGTTAACACCTTTCTAGACACCTACTTGATCGGCTAATTGTAATGTGTAAAACTCTCCCAGGAGTAACTCTTACTCGCAGCGGGTATCGGGATCCAACTATCTCATAGAAGGTATGCAATCTCATTGCAAATTTCAACACTTGAAATTCCCAATAATATTTTACCCCTAGCGTCCTATGACCTTGACGGAGGTCAACAAACCATAGGCTGCTAGTCAAGTTCTACCCGTCATTTCTTGATTAAATTAAACCCACCCGCACGACCCTTGACAGAGGTCAACAAGGCCGCACGACTACCTTAATCCAATCTGCATCATATGCATAAGCAAATAAATACTAGTCAGCTACCGCACACTACGGCTTGACGGAGGTCAACAAACGTAGCACGAATACTAAGTAGGACTTATCTGAAATGACGGAGGGCTACGACAGGTTTTTAAGAAAACCCTTTACGTAATGAACTTGATATCGTTGTAGAATCGAGTGATTTTAAATGGAATGTTTCTGAGGCCTTTTATAGTTTTGCTAAAGGGGTCACTCCCGGTGAAGGGATCGTCGGCCCTTTCCTCATCGAATAAGGTGCAGGGTATATCATATATACCACTATGCAAAGCAAGAACTATAGAAGCAATCAAAAGACACACCGAGTTTGTAGCATCTGCTAGTTTCACTAAAGAGGTCACACCCGGTGAAGGGATTTCTGCTCTTTCCTTATCGAATAAGGTGCAGGATATTTCACAAATATCACTATGCAAAGCAAAAACTATAGAAATAATCAAAAGACAAACCGAGTTTGTAGCATTTGCTAGTTTCGCTAAAGAGGTCACTCCCGGTGAAGGGATCTCGGCACTTTCCTTATCGAATAAGGTGCTGGATGTTCTACAAGGAACACCGCTATGCAAAGCAAGAACTAGAGCTACCAGTTTTTAAACAAGTTTCTACAACATCTTTAGGTTTCTTTTAGTTTCATTAATCTCATTAATGAAGTCCCATTTTATTATGCTTCACAAGCATCACATTCGAAACGAAATCTGCAATATAACATATATCTCATATATATAATATAAACATTCGTCTCAGGCAGTAATATGATCTCATCACAGAACATTGCAGCAGAAGAACATATATGAAATATTAGATATACTAGGATGTCCGTGTTTTAATACGAGCCTGTATAAAACACGGATTCCACGGTCGTGATGAATAGCCAAACCCACATCCCTAGACCCCTACGAGAGCGGCAAGCAACACTGCCAATTCTAGGGTTAGGAGACCCGGTCTCGACTCCTCGAGATGGTCTCCCACTGGACCCCAGAACCCGGTTGCTTGTGCTCCTCGCCTTGGGTCTACTTAATGCGGAAAAGTAAATAATATACAATGGTGACATCATCCTCAGCCCAGAAGTGCCCCAATAAAAGAATATTACATACAAATGAATTTTACATGAATGAAAAAGAAAAACTCTCATCTCACATAAAACCCCTGGCTATTCAGAACGCGACGATCCAATATAACATATCACAGCAACACATAATATCTCATATCATCAACGTAAGCAAGTATGCGTATCCCGATTGTCGTTGATATATAGCAACGAAGCCGGCGATACACCACATACTACGCTTACGGTCACAGAAAAGAAAGTGTAAAACTACAACAGTTGGAATCCGCAACCTCCTTAGACATCACATGCCTAATCAATTGAATTCCTTAGACATCGCATGCCTAACAATTATAAACCCCGCATTTTAGTCTCATTATCGAAAACACTTTTCAATATCAAGTCGGGCAATTCAACAAGCTTCCCGACATCCTGATCGAATACTCGTCGCAAACTTCAGTAGACGGCCGCACCCCCGGATGCCGTCGATGAGGTGCACTAAGGCGGAACACCGCTGCCGCGAGCACCCGAACAGATGCTTTTGGCGACGGGGTTCTCCTACAGTCACTTGGTCGGGGCTTTGGGGCGTGGCTGTCTATTAAGTTTACCCGGCGAGTATCCGCGTACGCTACGTGATTGCGACGGACTTTTGATCACATCAAAATTCTATGGCAACCGATCATCTGAGACTAAACTGCTAGATTTATAACATTCAAATCAGTTATCTCACAACTACATGTGGATTCCAAATATTGTATCACATTCCAGATAAATAGACAATGTTAAACTTTCCGATCGAATAAACAAGCACCCAAGATTTCCCAAATAGTTCTCAACACTTGAGGGGAGTTTAAAAACATCCATCACATGCCACAGTACCAATGGTCCAGCCGTAGAAGGGGCAAGCCAACGCCTCACATGTGGCACGCCGTACTGCCATAAACCCTAAGGTTTAGAGGTAGTTCAAGACGGTCACATAATCGAGTTAAGGTTTGTTGTCTTCTAGAGGGTCCACCGCGTTACTTGCACGACTTAGAAAGTTTCAAACTCGAGAAAAAATCCAACTTTTGAAAAATTTTCCGACAGGGGAAAAAGTGAGTTATTGATATCCGTTCAAACTTTTCAACAGCTTCTAAAATTATCCTGGAAAAACTAAACAAAGTTAAATTATTCGATCGAATCAACAAGTCCCCAATACAACCCAGAAAACTCAACACTTGAGTAAAATAAAAATATCCCAAAACAATCAGGAAAGCAGTACGAACGTTACTGTGCAAAAATATAACATTAATTAGCCTGTACGGCCGCGGAACCGCCGCGAGATCCATGCTCCTGCCGCGGTTCCGCGGCGTCTTAGGCGAATTACTATGTCATTTTTCACACGTGTCCATAGAACTCCCTGCTGATTTTTTAAAGTATTTTTAATATAGAAAAATCAACATTTTTGCAAAATTTCCAGAGAAGGGTTTAATCGGGGTTATCCGGGTTCTATCGGACTTTAAACTTCGTCTAGACTTCACCTAAAGCTCTAGCTTGGCTCTGATACCACTGTAGGGTTACTAGGCACTGCCATAAGGGTCTACGAGGTATCAACCATGCCCGATTTAAAAATTAGCCGTGCCGAACAACCCGTAACAAGATCTTTATACTAGAGTTTAGGTGAAAACAAGCATGTTAAACTCTTTAACACTAAGTGAGAGGGATTACAACCTTTGTAGATCCGGTCCTTCACTTCTTAAGCTCCGTGTTGAGGTCCCTTCGCTGCGATCATCGTGTCCCGGACTCTCGAGAGGCTCCACGAAGAGAAAGATGCAAGCTTGCTTCCGATCTTCGATAACAAAGATGATCTACCTTGAAGTTTCATTAACACAAGCTAAGACTCACTAAATGAAGTGAACACTCTCATTTAAAGGGCAAGGGTAGATGAGGATGATGAAGTAGGATTTTTGCTCTCATTTGTTTTCATATTCTCACTCACTTTCATCACTTAGCAAAAAGCTAGAAAGCTTTTTCCAAGAAGGAGCTCAAGGAAGAAGATGATGGAATCCTTTTGTGATGAACAATGAATTATTGTAGTGGTTACAAATCTAACCAAGGGTTAAGCATGAAGGAGTTAACCCTTGTAGAGAATTAACTAGAGTTAATGGTTTGGATTGGGTTAACATAATATCTAGCGAAACACAAAGTCAAAGCTTCATGAAGCTTCATGGAAGTTTCATGCAAAAGCTAACCCTAATCCAAACCCTAACCAAGTTTAAACCCTAAACCAATGTTAAATTTATAACCCTAACATGTTACAATATTATATATTACATATACAATATATTTTGCAACAATAGAAAATAATACAATTAACATATATCGCATATATATCAATGTATTATCCCGTGAGAAAATGAATCTTTTAGTGAGCTAATATTAGTTAATGTAATTTAATATATCATATATATTATTATACATTAAATTATCGAATCAACACTTGATCCGACAATCCAGCTATATCGCATATAACCGACTAATACGATGACCCGGCTATATTACTTATACCCGGCCGATATCTCATATCACGAGAATCCAATACGGTATCACATACCGCATTATCCTCGGTCCCGCACATATCACATATGTGCTCCTACTCCGTTTTGCCTGAGTCAAGAAACCTCTGTGTAGGACTCTAAAGAATCGTCAATACGCCGGCAGTAGGTGATGATCATATCAAACACCCACAAGCTGCAAGCAGTCAGCTAAACGTAACGGCCACCCGGGTATTGAGCGATCAGAAGATCAACAAGCAAGCCTATACATTCTCCTGTGAATCCAATCAGTAACACTCCCGTACAGTCCGGTCTCGTCGTCTGATATGTCACATATCTCGCTTAGGGGTGGTATACGTTAGACCCCAGTAGCTCGATAAGTCATGTCGATATGAGGTCTATAACAGTTCGAGAAACTACTGATAACACTTACCAGTAAATCTCAGCAACCCTGGCCAGGGATTTCTAGTTATAGCCAATCGAACACAGCACAACATCAACTCCCTATACCGGGAGAGACAAATCCCCTCCTATTGCTCATTGCCTCCATGTGATTCGGGACTGTACCAAAAAGCCACCTTTTTGCACGCCCTCTTGGACGTGGTATGAAGGAAATCAAAGCACAGTGGGAATCACACAAGACTCTATGACGATCTCGGGTCAACAGACTACTCTGTACCAGTGTCACCGGAGAATTGCCATCTGACGTGAGGTATAACACCATCTGGGAGTTCTCGGCGAGTCCGTCCAGTGTACCCAGTCTCTACTGAGCACCCGTACACTATCCTTGATATCAAACACCGATGGATATGGGATCATCCATCGCCCATCATATGGGTCAAGATGCGTATATGCTAGTCTATTCTGGTGTATCGATGCCCTGTCTCGATACACCCTCGACTAGGAACAGTTATAGGATGTACTCGTCGACTACCGTGGCCCCACTAGTATGATCTCATCATAGTCCCAGTAGTCGAGTACATATCCTAAGGGCTTTATCAACATGTAATATAGAGACAATCAGAATACATGTTAAGATAAAGTACAACCAGATAGCATACTATCATGTCGAGCAAGAAAGTCCTCCCTATATATGTCCAAGCACCCATTACAATATACATCATATGTACAGTAATGGCCTCTAGGGCATACATATAACTAACAAACACTAACAATCTCCCACTTGCACTATGGCCATGTGCTGGCATATCGCAGACCTATCATCTCGAATAGCCTCTCGAACTGCGTCTGAGGAATGGCCTTTGTGAATGGATCAACAGTGTTATTCTCCGTATCTACTCTCTTCACCTTGATCTCCCGGCGATTTACGATCTCCCTGATCAGGTGATACCGTCTTAAGATGTGTCTGGACTTCTGATGGGACCTGGGTTCCTTCGCTAAAGCTATAGCGCCATTGTTGTCGCAATACAGATGTATTGGATCAACACTGGTAGGAACCACCTGAAGTTTTGTTAGGAACTTCTTCATCCAGACAGCTTCTTTTGCGGCATCGCAAGCAGCTATGTACTCCGCTTCCATCGTTGAGTCAGCAACGGTGTCCTGCTTGGAACTCTTCCAACAGACCGCGCCTCCATTGAGGGTAAAGACATAATCCGACATGGACTTGGAGTCATCCTTGTCACTCTGGAAGCTGGAGTCAGCAAAGCCATCGATCTGGAGGTCTTTTCCGCCATACACCAAGAACATCTCCTTAGTCCTCCTCAGGTACTTAAGAATGTTCTTTACTGCTATCCAGTGCTTCTCTCCTGGGTTTGCCTGATACAAGCTTACAACGATTAATGCGTATGCTACATCTAGTCTGGTACATAACATCACATATATTATAGAGCCTACCGCAGAAGCGTAGGGTATAATCTACATGCGAGCCCTTTCCAATTTAGTCTTGGGAGACATCTCTTTGGAGAGGGTGATTCCGTGACAAGCCGGTAGGTTACCGCGCTTAGAATCATCTATACTGAATCTTTTCAATATGGTGCTTATGTACCTGGACTGTGATAGTCCCAACATCCTCTTTGATCTATCACGATAGATCTGGATCCCCAGAATGTAGGTGGTATCGCCCAGGTCCTTCATGGAGAACTTCTGTGACAAGAATCCTTTGACTGACTGTAGCATAGGAATATCATTTCCTATTAGGAGAATATCATCCACGTACAAGACGAGGAATACTACAGCTCTCCCTACAATCTTACTGTATATGCATGGTTCATCTGGATTCTTGATAAAGTCGAATTCTTTGACAGTATCATCAAAATAGATGTTCCAACTCCGCGATGCCTGCTTTAGTCTATAAATGGACTTAAGCAACTTGCACACTTTACCGCTGCTCCCACTCTGAATGAATCCCTCTGGCTGATCCATATAGACGCATTCTTCCAAATTACCATTTAGAAAAGCCGTCTTTACGTCCATCTGCCATATCTCATAATCGTGGAAGGCAACAATGGCAAGAAGGACCCGAATGGATTTGAGCATAGGCACTGAAGAAAAGGTTTCGTCATAGTCCAAACCAGGTCTTTGACGAAAACCCTTTGTAACAAGTCTAGCCTTATAGGTTTCAACCTGTCCATCTACACCAATCTTCTTTCTGAAGATACATTTGCATCCTACGGGTTTTACCCCATCTGGAGCAATGTCCAAAGTCCATACTTTGTTGGTGTACATAGACTCCATTTCGGTCCGCATTGCATCCAGCCATTTTACCGAGTCGCCGCTCTGAATGGCTTGTTGGAAGCTAGTAGGATCATTATTATCATTGATGCAATCTTCTCGATTCCTGTCTATGAGAAAACCGTAGTATCTCTCGGCTGGATGAGACTGCCTACTACTTCTGCGGATAGGCGCTGGTATGTCCTTTTCTTCTGAAACTTCTGGTTCTACCATACTTTCAGTAACAGCTTGTGGTTCTGGAATTTCTTCCAGTTCTATTGCGCTCCCACTCTTCTGATTTTCTAAAAATTCAGCTTCCAAGAAGTGGGCATGACGAGAAACAAAAACCTTTTGTTCCTCTGCGTAATAGAAATAATACCCCTTGGAGTTCTTTGGATATCCCACAAACTTACACTGTACTGAGCGTTCCTCGAGCTTGTCCGGATGCTGCTTTTTTACAAAAGCTGGACATCCCATGTTTTCTGGTATTGAAGATAGGGTTTCTTCCCACTCCACATCTGATATGGTGTGGTAGGCACAGTTTTGGTTGGAACCTTGTTCAAAAGATATGCAGCTGATTCTAGTGCATAACCCCAAAAAGATCGCGGTAACTCAGCCTTACTCATTATGGAACGAACCATATCCAATAGGGTTCGATTCCGCCTTTCCGATACGCCGTTGTGTTGTGGTGTGTATGGAGGAGTAAGCTGAGAGAGAATTCCATTCTCTTTTAAGTAACCCAGGAACTCGGCACTTAAGTATTCACCACCTCGATCAGATCTCAGTATCTTGATACTTTTGCCTGTTTGGTTTTCCACTTCATTCTTGTATTACTGGAATTTCTCAAAGGCCTCGGATTTATGCTTCATCAAGAAGATATGTCCATACCTAGAGAAATTATCCGTAAAAGTAATGAAGTAGGAATAACCACCTCGTGCATGTGTAGACATTAGACCACACACATCGCTGTGTATGAGTCCCAAGAGCTCGCTCGCTCTTACTCCGTGTCCAGTAAACGGAGTCTTTGTCATCTTTCCCATGAGACAAGATTCACAAGTAGCATAAGATTGATATTCGAACGGATTCAAATATCCTTCTCTATGTAACTTAGTCAACCGTGTTTCATTGATGTGACCTAGTCTACAATACCATAAGAAAGCCTGATTTATTTCCGGAGACTTTCTTTTAAATGTGTTCTGGGCATTAAAAACCTGAGCTTGATCAATACGTATATACCGTTATCTAATGTACCGGACCCAATCAGAACTTGATTTAGGTGGATGTGAACCACATCACTTACGAATGTAAAATCATATCCCTCTCTAGAAAGTGAGGACACTGATATGATATTACAAGTCAAACTAAGTACATACAAACAGTTACGTAGAATCAATATCTGCTCACTTGTCAAACCTAGGCGATATTCTTCCACGGATTCAGCGTCCACGCTCATTCCGTTCGCAACTCTGAGAGACAAATCGCCTACCCTGATAACTCTACGGTTTCTCAAAGCATGTAATGAATTACAGATATGAGATCCTGCTCCGGTATCTAGTACCCAGAAAGTAGAGTTAATTGACAAACAGTTCTCAATTATAAACACACTCGAGGCCGAAGCCACAACATGCTTCGAATCCTGGCTACTGGCTTCCAAAGCCCTGTAATCCTTCTGCCAATGCCCGTTCCCATAACAATAGGAACATCCCTCCTTACCTACACCAAGTCCCAAAACTTTTGCTCTTCCCTTTCCTTCTACTTCACTGACCCCGCATATCGATTTTATGAAGGTCTTCTTCTTTTCACCCTTTGCTATCGCCCTGGATGTAGAAGAATAAGATCCCTCATTAAGCAGAGCGGGTGTCTTCCTGGTTTCCTTCAGGGTGTCAGTAGAGGGTAGGGACTGTGGAAATAAGTCAGCATATGACCTGTTTTCCAACGTAGTCTCCAGGTCCGTGAGCTCATCAATATAGCTAGTCATCGTAAGGACGTCGTCCCCTACAGCTGACCCGACAGCCAGCCTCGCTTGAAGCAATTCGTTCGAGGTCTCATATCTTGCGATATGAGATTGCTCTCCATATAAATCTTTTTTATGGAGGAAGATGGAAAATAAGTCCATCTTCTCGTGATGCTTCTGGTATACACCATCAACTGAAGCCAACACGAGGCACTTGGCTTTCGCACTGTCCTTTTCTTTAGTCTGACGGATATCCATATCCGTGACTGTGGAAACTGGACCTGGGACGGCGGGGGCTTGAGTAGTACTAGGGTGGTCCAGCTTGTCATAGGTAATGGACATCTGGACAGACCTTTGCCAGTCATAAAAGTCAGATTCAGTCAACTTGTTATCTAGATGTAACCTAGTCATGGTCACATGGTCGCTGCAGTGAGAGAGAGAGTGAACACTTTTGCATGATGCTCTTGCAAGTTTAGATTAGTTTTTAGTTTATCTAAACTGGATGGCTCCCACTGTTTCTCGAATCCTTCCTCAAAAGAAGAATTAGTCAGGACTGATCTCACCGTACAATACTTGCTTAACCGTTCAGCCAGGCTAGTGTTGGTACTTCGAGGGAGGTTTTACGATGCTTTCGCGAAGTTCCTTAATTAAATAACCTCTTTTCTCTGAAGGCGTATCCCCGCTGACACTGTTCTAGACACCTACTTGATTTATAGCATTGATTGTTAAGTGATGAATCTCCTGATGAGTAGCTGATACTCACAGTAGGATCGGGATCCAAATATCATCGTGTGATAAAGCTGAAGGAATCCTACCAAAATTATCACACTCCAAATGGTATGCAACTCTAGCAAGTTTCAGTTTCTTTAGAAACTCCCGATGTGGATTTTTGCCCCATGCTCTTATGACCTTGACGAAGGCCAACAAATCATAAGTCATATGTCAAGTTCTACCCATCATTATCTTGTTAATTTGAACCCACCCGTACATACCCCTGACGTTGGCCAAATGGCAGTACGACTGTCCCAAACCAACTCATCTATCTATGCAATAAATGAATACCCCAACAGCTACCAAACACTATGCCTTGACGAAGGCCAACAAACATAGCTTGAATACTACTGACCATCCATATGAAATGACGGAGGGCTACGACTGGTTTTGGCGAAACCGTGAACGTAGTGAACTTGATATAATCGAAGGAACCTGATAGCTTTTTAAAAAGGAGTGGTTAAAGCTCCGTAATTAAAAAATTCTGCTCTTTTTAAAATAACCGAGTGGTTTCTTTTAAATTTGTTCCAACGATTCAACTTTGGTTTATTTTCTTTGCATTAATATAATGCGTCCCATCATTGCAGAAAACAACGAAAATACAACGTCCTCTTATGCCATCCGCATTCGCCACTGGGTCCCGTCATTCACCCGTTAGGTTACTTAACTAACGACAGAGTGGGGGCTGGGCTAGCGCGGGTGTAAAACATAAGTAACGCCTAATAGATATAATATATAGATATTGTACATTCGTCAGACGCAATAATAGGCATTCCAGATCACAGATGAACTTTATTGGATATACAAGCAATCCGCGTTTCCTTTGAGCCTGCAACGAAAGACGGATTACACAGTTATGATGAATAACCATTACCCCACCCTAGACCCCTACGGGTACGGAAAACTACCCGCCAAGTACCCGAAGTGAAGCGGTCTCCCTCAACAACGTGAGTAGGCCACTAAACACTTCAAAGTACCCGGTAGTTTGTGCACCCCACCTTAGGTCTATCCTAGGAGCATAAAATAGTAAATGAAATAATACAACAGTGGCTACAACCTCATCCCGGATGTGCCCCACAAAAGAATATTACATCATATTACAATTTACATCGAATGAAAGAATTTAAAAACTCATCTCAAACCCCGGCTAATCATCACAACGATCCAATGAAGTTCATATACACAAACCAGTAAAAACCATTATAGAAATGTGCAACCCCCTGCTAACCGACATACTAGCAATTAGGGGAGGTTTACGAACACATCAAACATCACAGATAAAACCTGATTAGCAAATAACATAGAATTTCGATCGACAACCTTTTTCCGTGTCTACCCTAAATGTAAGCCAGCACTGAAAAAACCTGGGCAGAAACAAAATATACAGGAAAACAAAACACCAAAAAATAAGAGTTACTGTGTAAATACGAGTCAACTCGGAATTGACTCGGCCGCGGATCCGCGGCGGATCGCACTGATCTGCGGCGGATCACACTAATCCGCCGCACTTTCGCGGCAGTCTCACCGAGTTGGGATCTCGTATTTCTCCAGTATTCTTAGAATTCCCTGCTGTGAATTTTCATACCTCTGAAATAATTTTTTCGACACGTTTAAAATTGACAGAAACTTGAGGGGTTCGGGGTTAAGTTTTCGTGTTTTTCCGACGATCGAAGTTCTAATTAGTTGCTAATAAGCTAGTAAAGGTTTAGTAGGCTCTGATACCACTGTAAGTCCATATCACGCACCCCACGTGCCCACGGGGAGGCGGAATATATGAAAAACAATTATCAAAACTTCGTAACACGGACTTGAGCACACGGATCATGTCTAAACCATTGCTAGCAAACTACGAGAGGTTTAACTACTCGGATTCGAAGTTATACCTCACGTTACTTGTCCTTCGGGTCTTCATCGCTGTCCTCCACACCTCATAGGCTCTATGGAACATGGGCACCTCAACGGCCTTCTCGAGTAAAAAACGATCCACCCGAGAGTCTATAGTCCGAGCTTCTATCTCGAATCTAAGATAACTACGGCTTCTAGTTTGCTAACTAGAAGTCCTAGAGGGTGTAGAGTATTTAGATGGATTACTTAGTCACTTAAACCCTACGATTCTCAACTCATGAGAGCTTTTAGGGTTTGAGGAAGAAGATGAAGACTTGAGGAGAGAGAAAGCTTTTGTGATAATGAAATGAATAATGCCTCATGATAGAATAATATCAAGCATACAAATATCTCTTGATAAATATATAGAAATATCTTGTAAGCTTCATTTAATCCTAATGGTGAATCACCTCATGAGTCATTAAGCATTTAATGAAAACCTACACCTCATCTCTCCACCTTATTTGTGTTTAATCCAAAAGAAATAAATACAAATGAGTCACCTTCTTCTAGAAGCTTCCCGACAAATTACGAGACTACCCCTCCCATCCGTATTTCCGAAAAACACAGATAATCTTTGACTGAATAAATCCATCTGTATAATACTAGAATCTGGCTTAAATCAAAGCCCGCTAGTATTATCTGCCCGATCATAATACGTGCACAAGTGTACGTAAGTGATCGCGGCCGTGCCGTAAAACCATACGGCCTCTACACCTTTTTCCCGGTGCAGGGAAACTCTCTGTGTGGGACTCTAAAGACTCGACACTACGCTGCCAGTGGGTTTAACCACAGGCTGCAAGCGGTACTAGCTGTACGTAACGGTCCCCAGGTAGATGTCGATAAGAAGGTGTAGGGTTCCTAGGCACACTAAAGAGGTCTCACAAGGCATCAACCATGCTAAATTCAAAAATTTCCGGTGCCGAGAAACCCTAATGCGATCGTTGACTAGAGATTAGGCGAAACATGCAACTAGTTAACAACTTAACTAAGAGTGAACGGAAAATACAACCTTTGTAGATCCGGTCCACCACCTTCATAGCTCCGTTATGATGTCCCCTCGCTGCGATCATCGGATCCCGGGCTCTAGCGTCGGCTTCATCGGAGAAATGGGCGGGCTAGGTCGTCGACTTCGATGCCGAAGATGATCTACGTCGAGGCAACTCAAGATCAAGCTCCAACTTCACCAAGTCATGAAACTTGTGAAGAAAACACCCTATACTACATGGCAAGTGGTAGAGGATGAAGAAATAGGAAGTGGGTTCACTTTAGATTTGGATTTCTCACTTGGAATCATCACCTGATATTTTTGAAGCAAGCTTTTCTTTTCTTTCTCAAGAGGAAGAAGAAGAAGAAAAAGAATAAAATGAATTAATTCCAAAAGGAAAATGAAGTGATGGTTATCATAATGCAACCATGGGTGAGGCTAACTCATGTAGAGAATAAACTAGGGTTAAGGGAAATGGTTAGGTTTAAGGAAAGAAACAAAATGGTCAAAGCATTTCAAAGCTTCATGAAACTTCAAGAAAAAAACAAAGATTGCCACCATTTTATTTTATCCAAAATAAATAAATAAATAAATGAATAAATAAATTAAAACCCTAACCATTTACTTAACCAAGGTTTAAATCAAACATACACCCAAGTTTGCATGTATCATCAAACATGATACAATCTTGTGCACAAAAAATATATCACATATACAATGTGCACAAACAAGTGA
Source organism: Agapanthus africanus (assembly GCA_030015575.1). Lineage (NCBI taxonomy): Eukaryota > Viridiplantae > Streptophyta > Magnoliopsida > Asparagales > Amaryllidaceae > Agapanthus > Agapanthus africanus. The sequence continues at coordinate 189,494,059 of JASDDO010000019.1, read as the reverse complement.
GAAAAACATCTTAAGTGAACCAATATTAGTTAATGTAAAATAATATATCAAATATATAATTATACATTAAACCATTAAATCAACACTTGATTTAACGATCCGGTCACATCACATATGACCGACTAATATCCAATGTATCGACTTATCGAATCAATCCTCGATTCGATAACTAGGTTATATCGCATACAACCAATCGATACATTCATCGCGAGAATAGAATACGGTATCACAGACACGCATTATTCTCGGTCCCACATATATCTCATATGCGCTCCTATTTCGTTTCGCTTGAGCCAGGAAACCTCTGTGTAGGACTCTAAAGACTCGTCAATACGCCGGCAGCAGGTGATGATCATATCAAACACCCACAAGCCGCAAGCGGTCTGCTAAACGTAACGGCCATCCGGGTATTGAGCGATCAGAAGATCGACGAGCAAGCCCGCTCACACTCCTGTGAATCCAACCAGTAACACTTACCGTACACTCCGGTCTCATCGTCTGATATGTCGCATATCTTGCCTAGGGGTGGTAAACGTCAGACCCCAATAGCTCGATAAGTCGTGTCGATATGAGGTCTATAACAGTTCGAGAAACTACTGGTAACACTTACCAGTAAATCTCAGCAACCCTGGCCAGGGATTTCCGGTTATAGCCAATCGAACACAGCGCAACATCAACTCCCTATACCGGGAGAGAAGAATCCCCTCCTATCGCTCATTGCCTCCATGTGACTCGGGACTGTACCCAAAAACCACCATTTTGCATGCCCTCTTGGATGTGGTAAGGTGGAAATCAAAGCACAGTGGGAATCACACAAGTCTCTATGACGATCTCGGGTCTACAGACTAACCTGTACTAGTGTCACCAGAGAACTGCCATCTGACGTAAGGTATAATACCATCTGGGAGTTCTCGGCGAGTCCGTCCAGTGTACCCAGTCTCCACTGAGTACCCGTATATCATCTCTGATGTCAAACACCAATGGATATGGGATCATCCATCGCCCATCTGTATGGGTCGAGAAGGTACACGCTAGTCTACTCTGGTATATCGATGCCCCGTCTCGATACACCCACGACTAGGGACGTTGAAGGATGTACTTATGGACTACCATGTCCCCACTAGTATGATCCGCATCATAGTCCAGGTAGTCAAGTACACATACTAAGGGCTTTACCAACATGTAACAGAGAGACAGTCAGTGTACACGTTAAGGTAAAGATCAACCAGATAGCATACTATCATGTCGAGCAAGAAAGTCCTCCCTATATATGTCCAAGCATCCACTACAATATACATCCCATGTATAGTAATGGCCTCTAGGGCATACATATAACTAACAGAAGGACGATGAGGAAACCCATCCGAACTCCAACTGAGTCTGATGTGACAATCTCCGTACAGTCCGGTCTGTTCGTCTAGGACTATCGCATATCAGGCCTAGGGGGCGGTAAACGTCAGACCCCTAATAGCGGTATAAGTCGTGTCGGAGTGAAGCCCATTACACCTTGAGAAACTACTAGAACCTACCAGTAAATCTCGTTTGCCCTGGTCAGGGACTTTGCGTAATGGCTCTCCATACACAACGCGATATCAACCCCCAATACCGGGAGAGACGAATCCTGTCTAACCGCCACTGCCTCCAAGTGTTTCGGGACTGCATCCAACTACTACCTGTTTGCACGACTCCTTTGAGCCGTGGTAGGGTTGTAATCTAAGGACAGTGGGAACACACCCGAGGCGAAGTAGCAGTGTCAAGTCGACGGACTAAGCTGTACTCATGTCACCTGGGAACTGCTATCTGACAATGGGTATAAAAGTAACCTGCAGTTCCCAGCGAGTCCTGTCCGGTGTACTCGTAACCTAACGAGCACCTGCATACCATCTCCAGTACGACGTACTGATGGCTGTGGGACAGACCATCTCCCCAACTGGGATGAGAAGCGTACACACCAGTCTACTCCGGAGTATCGATGCCCCATCTCGATAATCCTACGACCAGGGACCTGTATAGGATGTTGCTTATAGACTACCCAGCCCCCACTAGTGTGACTGCCATCACAACACTGGTAATCAAGCAAAGATCCTAAGGGCCCTACTAATATGTATAAGCGATATGTTAAAAGAAACACATGCACATATTAAAGTAGAAACAAACTAAGTAGCATACTACCATTTTTAGCAAGACTGTTAATACAACTGTGAATATCCCAAGCTTCCATTATGTAATATACAAACTAGTATGATACAGTAATGGCCTCTAGGGCATAAACACTAACAGTATTTTCAGATATTGTTATTGGATATTATTATCGTTTCCGCTTATATATTTTCTTGACTCTTTATTTTGGCAAATGGACATGTACTAGATAGATTTTATATTTTTTTACTGTTCTTGATATTCTATAGACAGCCGTAATGTGACTGTGGAGGGATGATTCCTATTCACAGGTAGCATGGTTTGCTCTGTCACGTGCCGTAGTTTGCACACTCTGGGAAGCGGGGCGTGACAGAGTTTGTTTGGTATTAGAGCATAGGATTTAGATTAATCGGGTTTGGTTCTTTTGTAGTTGAGTATTATACCCAACACGCTCACGAGAAAACCCATAATTAGGAACATGTCCTGCCATATTACTATATTGTTATTGAATCCTGTTTATCGTGCTAATCCTCTTCAGTGTCTTGGCTTCAGAATGGCGGATAGAGATTTACGATCGTATCAGAGGCGTGTTGACGATGCCGCATTGCTTGGAGTAATACGTGGAATGCTGGAAAATCAGAAGCGGAAAACCGAGCTGAATCAGCGGCAAGCCGAGGCTTTTCAGGAGTGCAGTCCGTAGACGCAGTAGCGGCCAAGCCGGCACAGCGTGTGGGCACCGTGGCGGACTTCAGGAAACTTAGTCTGTTCACATTTACTGGTTTGGAGGAGCCATTGCCAGCGGAGCAGTGGCTAGTTAATACGGAGAATCTGCTCGTCGCCGCGTAGATTCCAGATGACAAGAGAGTGGATGTTGTACATATCCAACTGGTGGATTATGCCTGCGAGTGGTGGCTCATAGAGGAGACCCGTATGCCCAAGCCGATCAGTTGGGCAACAATTTCGCAGAGTTTCTTTAAGAAGTTCTTTCCGCAAACTACTCGAGAAGAAATGGAAGAAAAGTTTATTAGCTTGAAGCAGAACGGCGAATCTGTGGATACGTATGCGGCTGAGTGGACGTGGCTCAGTCGATTCGCAGGACCTTTGGTTGCCAACGATGCAAATAGGGCACGAAGGTTTATGCGCAGCTTGGACGTGGAAATCCAGAGACACATTATATCTCTGGGATTGACCACTTTCTCACAGGTTCTCAAGGCAGCCAAGGAGCAGTAGAGCCTATCGGTGAAAGCAAAGATATGCAACAAGCCGTCGTAGTACGGAAGCTGGCGTTTACGCCAAACCGAGCTCCTATACGCAGAGGCATCCCGGTGAACAGACGAGGCATTGTACCTATGAAGAAGCCCGTCCTATCCGATCAGAAAAGAAGCATAATTTTTGACTTTTGCCATCTACCCAGACACCTGCAGAGGGACCGTCGAAGGAGGCTTGGACTCTGTCTTGTTTGCGGATTGGCTAACCATAACATCAATGCTTCTCGTCAAAGCTACGATTGAGGGACGATACTCAGAGACCACCGCAGAAGCAGATTCAAGGGCAAAAGCAGATTACTCAGGGGCCTAATCAAGCATGAGCCTTTACTTTGACAGCTGAGGAGGCCAAGGCTTCAGATGAAGTCATTTCAGGTATCCTACTTGTTCATGATTTTCCCGCATTAGCATTATTCGATTCAAGTGCATCCCATTGTTTTATGTCGTCCGAGTTTATTACTGCACACTTGATTCCATACACGGCCCTGTCTAGTTGCTGGGATATACACACTAGGAAGCCGTTTATGTCTGCCGAAAGGAGATATTCATGAACAAGTTATGAAGGAGATCGTGTTACCGCATTCTTCGGAACAGTTGATGCAGCTAAAAGTACAGTCGACCCTAATCGATAATATTAAAGTAGCACAGTCGCACGATCCAAGGGTGCAGATGTTTCGAGAACAGGTAGAAACGGGACTTCGAAAGGACTTGTTGATTAATGACGATGGTTTGTTACGATATAGGAGCCGTTTATGTGTGCCGAAAGGAGATATTCGTGAAGAAGTTATGAAGGTGGCGCATAGTTCCGCATATTCCGTACATCCAGAAGGCATGAAGATGTACCGGGATCTACGACAACACATCTGGTAGGAAGACATGAAAAGGGATATTGCTCGCTTTATAGCGAAGTGCTTAGTGTGTCAGCAAGTCAAGGCTGAACATCAAAGAGTAGCTGGTTTATTGCAACCACTTCCGATCAATCAGTGGAAGTAGGAACATATAACTATGGATTTCGTGACAGCTTTACCACGGAGTCCAAAGGGCAATAATGCAGTTTGGGTGATTGATGATTGATTGACCAAGGCAGCCCATTTCATACTGTTTCGAGTTGGTCAGTCGACGGAAGCGTTGGCAGAGTGGTACATGCATGAGATTGTGAGATTGCATAGAGTACCTGTGAGCATCGTTTCCGATCGTGATACCCGATTCTTATCGCACTTTTGGAGGAGTTTACAAGAAAGTTTGGGGACTCGATTGAAGTTCACCACCGCCTATCATCCGTAGACAAATGGCCAGTCAGGAAGAACGATCTAAACTCTTTAAGATATGTTGAGAGCTTGCATGTTGGAATTCAAGGGTTCATGAGAGGATTATTTACACTTGGTGGAGTTTTCTTATAATAACAGTTTTCAGGCGACTATTCAGATGGCTCCATTCGAAGCATTGGGACTGGATCTTATCGTGCAAACCGTGGAGAAAGTTAATATGATCCGAAATTATATGAAGGCAGTGCAAGATCGGCAGAACAGTTGGGCCGATACAGCACGAAGACCTCTGGAGTTCACAGTTGGTGATCTTGTATTATTGAAGATATCACCGACCGGAGGAGTGATTCGATTTGGTAGTCGAGACAAGCTTAGTCCTCGACTTGTGGGGCCTTTCGGTATTATCGAGCGCGTGGGAGAAGTAGCTTATCGATTGGCTTTACCACCATCCTTGGCGAGTGTTCACGACGTGTTTCATGTATCTCAACTCCGCAAGTATGTTCGAGATGAGACGCATGTCCTAGATCATTCGGAACTGACAATAAGGAAGGACTTGACATACGAAGAACGACCGATATTTATTGATCGAAGAGAAAATATCCTCAAGAATAAGATTATCCCTTTAGTACTTGTTTCATGGGGGAATCGTTCGCACGGAGAATCAACTTGGGAACGAGAAGACGAGATTCGACAAAAGTTTCCACACTTATTCTCTTAGATTCATGTTTTCTTGTCTTTTCTTGTTCCGGGAATTTCGAGGACGAAATTCTTTTATAGTTGGGTATAATGTAACACCCTAGTTCATTTATACCCTAATTCATTATACCCTAGTTCATTGAAACCCGTCTTAGTTCTAGTTTACGACATATCCTTACTAGAACAGAGAATCTGTGCACACATATATGCTCTATATACCTGTATCATATATTTGGCATCTGCATATATTTTAAATAATACAAATATAACAAAATATAATATTTTAAATACCCAGCATGACCTGCATCATACCACAAACCCTATGGCTACATCTTGACATCGTGTTCATGTCCCGTTTAATGAAACAGACCCGTTTGTATCGCTATGTGCATATTACATGTATCCGTTCTTAGGGGTATGCATTTTCTCTAACCAGACATTGTATTATGGTTTTGGTTGATACGTATATTATTCGTATTTTAAGACTAGATTTTTAGACACAATCCGGGTATTTTTCGGAGTATATTTGATATTAGCTATAAATCCTAGTTTATATATTATAATATATTTTAAACCTAAAATCTAAAAAATTCAGCTTATATATACGAAAATATATATTTCCTAACTAATATAATCCCCGGCCTCTCTCTCTCTCCACTATCTCTCTCTCTCTCTCTTCACTCTGTCTCTCTCTCTCTTCCCCTATATATATATATATATATATATATATATATTTTCTAAACCTAAGATTTTACCACACCCCTCTCTCTCTCTCACCTCTCTACTTCTTCTTCCTCACATCCCCGCCTCCACGAGAAACCCATGCCCTAACCCTAGCCGCCTCGCCTTTGTCGCCGACCACAACACCTCATTACCTCACCCTTGATGACCTCACCTCCTCCACCTCCTCCCCTTTTCTTCCTCTCTCTTCCTTCACCCCGACGACCCAAATCCAAGAACCCAGAACCCGACCTCGACTTCATCCCCTCGTCACCGACCTCCCCAGAACCTCGCCGTTGACTCACCCCCACTCCCCCCTTCTCTTCACCAGCACCACAACACCACTACCATGATCTTCAGCAACATTCCCGTGAACACAAACCGAGCCCTAGCCCACATCCTCGTCCTCATCGGCGGCGACTCGACGTCGCTACCACCCTGACCTCACCGTCATCTCCACTCTCTCTTCCTCTCCCCTCTCTTCAACCCCGACACCACTATCACCCACACCCGACAACCCCGACACCCAACACCCGCAGAACCCAACCACGTCGGCACCTCTCATAGCCGGAGACCCACGACCTCGTCGTCGTCACCCCTCACCTCCTCTGACCCAGAGCTCAATACCAGAGCCACATCACAGTTCCCTTCTCCTCCTTCTTCTTCTTTTTTCTTTTCTTGATTCTTGTTTTTCCGGCCATCGCCGGAGTCGCGCACGTCGCCGATGATCTGAGCGACCCAGTCATCATTCTCTTCCAGCGTGGTCACGTCTTTGGGTAGCCTGGTACGGTTCAGTACGCATTTGGTTCGCATCGCGACGTTTACCCGACGTCGAATGTGACGTACGTACCTCGACGTGAGATCCGATCAGGCAAGTTTATCTTGCTACATGCTATGCTACTGTTTTTATATCCATATGAATAAAAATATTACATGTATTTTAATTGTGAATCCGATGTTATAGTTTTTCCGTTTTACGATACCCGTACGTATCCGTACTGACAATTGCATATATAATTACATGCCGGAACACCCTGATGTCATTTCACTATTATATTATCATCACATGTTATCTAACTTGCATCATACGTAGTCATGGATATATATATATATATAGGTTATTACAGATAGATATATATGCATCCTGATATCAGCACTATTTACCGTGATCCCGATATCGTTTATAGTTTACATTTGGTATCCTTTTGATACATATGCACCACATGATATGCCCTGATACACTACTTGACTTGATACTTGATCTTGTTACTAATGCCGACAACCCTGACTTGTTGTCTTGACGGACATAACCTATTGTTTACATAGACAAACCTGTACCTGCTTGATCCTGTGTTGGTATTAGTTCCATATTATCAATCCCTGATTTGAACACATAACCTTGGAGGTAAGGACAAATCAATAATGAAACCTGACTTATAACTCGACAGTTCGATACTTATACTGATCAGTCTTTACGGGTTAGGCCAGCCCTGGGATGCTGCAGCTGACATCATTCATCTGTACATGTTACCTGTTTACTGCCTAGCGGCACGTCTCGGATTCAGCTCGAGAATCTTGACCGTGGTCCCCGACATGCACGGGATACTATTGAGTTACATCGATGATTCCATTAAATTGATTTCAAAAACTTTAGAGTAGATAACCCAGCAGCACAGTTTAGATTACTCATCACACTTCACATACACATACACACCTTACTGTTTATATTCATGTTGTTGATTTATATTCATGCCTGTATATCAGGTTACATCCTGGTTATTACTATTGTTTGATATTATGACGCACTGACGTCTGGATTTTGCATGGCCCGGTTCCTCTGTCTCTATCGCAGGTTGAACACGAGTATTTTAGCCGTCAAGCTGAGCAGTGAGGATTGTGTTTAGTGATGTTTAGTATAGTTATTTTTCCACATCTTTTATTCCTTGATGTGAGCCCATATTAGGACGTATTTTCAGATGTTGTTATTGGATATTATTATCGTTTCCGCTTATATATTTTCTTGGCTCTTTATTTTGGCAAATGGACATGTACTAGATATATTTTATATTTTTTTACTGTTCTTGATATCCTATAGACAGCCGAAATATGATTGAGGAAGGATGATTCTTATCAACAGGTAGCATGGTTGGCTCTGTCACATGTCGTAGTTTGCGCACTCTGGGAAGCAGGGCGTGACAGACGTCAAGACCGCTTTTCTAAATGGTGATTTAGAAGAGAGCGTGTATATGACACATCCAGAGAGCTTCGTAGACAGTGGGAGCAGCGGAAAGATGTGCAAGCTGCTTAAATCAATTTATGGATTAAAGCAGGCATCACGGAGCTGAAACATCTGTTTTGATGTAGCAGTCAAAGAGTTTGACTTTATCAAAAACTTAGATGAACCTTGTATATATAAAAAGGTAGTAGAGAGTAAGGCTGTCTTCCTTGTATTGTACGTGGATGACATACTCTTGATTGGAAATGATGTTCCTATGCCGCACTCGGTCAAACTCTTCTATCACACAAGTTCTCCATGAAAGATCTGGGTGATACCTCCTACATCCTATGGATAAAGATCTATAGAGATAGATCTAAAAGGATGTTGGGATTGTCCCAATCCTGGTACATAGACACCATACTAAAGAGGTTAAGTATGGAAGATTCGAAGCGTGGTAATTTACTCTCTTGTTCAGGAATCACTCTCTCCAAAGAGATATCTCCTAAGACTGATTTGGAGAGGGCTCGCATGCACGTGATACCCTATTCTTCTGCAGTCGGGTCTATCATGTACGCGATGTTATGCACCGACCGGATGTAGCTTACGCACTTAGTGTAGTAAGTAGGTATCAATCAGACCCAGGGGAGAAGCACTGGACAGCTGCGAAGATTATTCTTAAGTACTTGAGAAGGACTAAACAAATGTTCTTGGTGTATGGTAACAGTGAACTCCTGGTGGAGTCCTTTACCGATTCGAGCTTTCAGAGCGATAAGGACGACAGCAAGTCGGCCTTGGGTTTTGTCTTCACCCTCAATGGAGGGGCGGTATATTGGAAGAGTTCCAAGCAAGATACCGTGGCAGACTCGGCGATGGAGGCTGAATACATCGCTGCCAACGATACTGCCAAAGAGGCTGTCTGGATGAAGAAGTTCATTGCTGAACTTGGTGTGGTTCCATCCTTTGGGGATCCAATACCCTTGTATTGTGATAACAATGGAGCTGTGGTTTTGGCCAAGGAACCTCGGTCCCATCAGCGATCCAGACATATTCTGAGGTGGTATCACCTGATCCGGAAGATAGTTGATCACCGGGAGACCGAGGTCAGGAGAGTAGATATGAAGGACAACACGACGGATCCACTCATGAAGGTCCCTCCCCCAGACAAAGTTTGAGAGACTTTTTGGAGGTTGGGTATGCGACACTACAACAATTGGCCTTAGTGTAAGTGGGAGATTGTTAGGAATATGTATGCCCTAGAGGCCATTATTGTATGATATAGTAGATGCTTGGACATATATATAGAGGACTTTCTTGCTCGACATGATAGTATGCTATCTGGTTGCTCTTTGTCTTAACATGTACACTTGTATTATTATATTGTCTCTCTGTTACATGTTGATAAAGCACTTAGGATGCAGGCTTGACTACCAGGATATGATGCAGATCATACTAATGGGGCTTGTGTAGTCCACAAGCACATCCTTTAACAGTTCTTAGTCGAGAGAATATGGAGACATGGCATCGATATTCCAGAGTAGACTAGTTAGTGCATTTCTTGACTCTGTATGGAGCGATGGTTGATCCCACAACTATTGGTGTTTGACATCAAAGATTGTACATAAGTGCCCATTAGAGAATGGGTACACTGAACAGGACTCGCCGAGAACTCCTAGATGGTACCATACCTATCGTCAGATAGCAGTTCTCTGGTGACACTTATACATGTTAGTCTGTAGACCCGAGATTGTCATAGTGTCTTGTGTGGTTCCCACCGTGCTTTGATTTCCTCCCTACCACGTCTCAAAGGAGTCATGCAAACAGGTGGATTTTGGGTATAGTCCCGAGTCATATGGAGGCAGTGAGCGATAGGAGGGGTTTCGTCTCTCCCGGTATTGGGAGTTGATGTTGCACTATACTCGATTGGCTATAATAGCAAGTCCCTGGCTAGGGCTGATGAGATTTACTGGTAAGTGTTATCAGTAGTTTCTCAAAATTTTATAGGCCACACATCGGCATGACTTATCAAGTTAGTGAGGGTCTTATGATTCCACCCCCCATACTCGATATGCAACGTATCAGACGAAGAGACCGGACTGTATGGTAAGTGTTGCTTATAGGCTTTATGGAAGTTTGGACAAGTTTGCTTGTTGATCTTCTATTCGTTAAATACCTGGATAGCCGTTACGACCAGCTAGTACTGCTGACGGCTTATGGGTATCTGATGTGATCATTACCACTGCTGGTGTATTGATGAGTCTTTAGAGTCCCACACAGTGGTTTCCTAGCTCAAGCGAAACGAATATGTCACATATGGAGATATGTGCGGGAGCTTGATTAAATACGAGTATGTGATACTGTATTCTAATCTAACGATATTTAATATCGGTTAGGTTAGATGTGATATAATAGGATTATTGAATCAAGTGTTGATTCAATAATTTGATATATATATATATATTTAATATTAACCGGTTATATATGATATGACCGGATTATTTAATTAAGTGTTGATTTAATATCTAATATTGAATATAAACCGGTTGTATGTGATATGACCGGATTATTGAATCAAGTGTTGATTTAATAATGTGATATACATATACATATATAATATTAGTCGGTTATATATGATATAACCGGATTATTGAATCAAGTGTTGATTTAATAATTTGATATGTATTTATATATTTTATACACACACACACACACTAATATTTTGCTCACTTTAGATTTTCTTTTCTTTATATATAATTGTATATATATATATATATATGGATTGATATTGTATCATGGTTGATAATACACAGAACTAGGATGTGTGAGAATTACATGGGAGTGAAGATAATGATAAATATAAATGAATTAAAGAAAAATAAGAATGAATCATTTTTCTTAGATGCTTGGAGAAGCATGTAGAAGCCATGACTCATCTCAATTTTTGTTTTATTCATTGGATATTTATCATTCTATTGATGCTTATCTTTTCACTCACCTCACATGGTTCATTCTCTCTTCAAAGTTCATCCTCATCTCTCATTCATTTTCTCCTCTTTAGGTTTTTTCTTGAGTTGGAAAAAGAAAAGAGAAAATAATTTCTAAATGAGCAAATCTCCTACTTTATCAACCTACACTAATCTATCCCATTAGTTTAGATTGTTTGCTTCACTAATATCTTGATTGGTGAAGAATGAGCGTTAGTGAAAGAGACTTCAAGATAGATCATCTTCGGCATCAAAGACTTCAAGAAAGCTCGATCTTTCCTTCAAGTAGAGTCAAAGAAGAGTTCTATGGACCACTACTTGGAGCTTAGAAGTGAAGGGCCGGTCTACAAAGGTTGTAAACCTCCATCACTTAGTTTAGAACTTGTATTATTTTACTTGAAACCCTAATTCTCTTGTTCGATTCTTGTATAGTATGCTTTGGACCTCTAGATTTTTAAAATTGTATACTTGATGCTCTTTGAAACCTAGTTGGGGTGCTAAGACATACTTTCAGATTATTATTTGACTACCAGCATTATGATGGCAATCATATATGTGAGAGCTGGGTGGTCCATAAGCACGTCCATAAATGTCCATTGTCGAGAGAGTATTGAGACTGGGCATCGATATTTCGGAGTAGTCTAGTGAATACGCTTCGAGACTCCGACGAGAGGTGGCAACAAGATCTTACAAGCCATTGGTGTTGAGTCGTCTAAGATAGTATACATATGCTCACTGGAGGTGAGTACATCGGACGGACTCGCCTATAATTTCTAGATGGTATTTGTATACCGCCGAAAATTGAACCGAGACATTGAGACGTCAAGCCTGAATTTGGGGGCAGATGCTATTTGGACATATCCACCCACCTCTCCAAAGATACCAAGTTGATTTATGGCACGGTATATTGGAGGTTTGGATAGATGCGACTGATGTAGCAGACTTTATCAGATTCCTCCTCTTTTATGAGTGATTTTTTATCGTGGGGATGCTCTTCCCTGCAAGCGCAAGCCCTTGCAGTTAATTACGTTATCACATTGCGATAACCACTTTCTCTTGCTCCAGTAGGTCACTTCGTGTCATGTTATGTTTGGTTTATTTTGGTTGCTCGTGAATTGTATATGGAGACTAATTTATGTTGTCGCTCGTAGGGCGTGGATTAGTCCAAACCCGTATATATATTTTCATGATTTAGGTTTGGGTCATGAATTTTCTTGACGGGGTCTGCGTTGGTAGCTTAGTTTGCTAACGGGAGTAACTTAGGACGCATTTCTCACTTTTGTGTGGTCCATTCACGGGATATTTAGGTTTGATCTAAGAATCGTTAGTCTTATTTGTGACCAAGATCGACTTATGAATAGTGAGCATATAGGATCAACTGATCATTAGATCATATATGAATAGCCCATGGATAGTATACGGTAGTCAATACGGAGACAGTTCGCAGGGCAAAACATATTAGTTTAACGACATCAGGGTCCATTATCGTTGTGTTTGGGGCGTATATTAGATTAAGAACATTTCGATCCATTATCCCCGTGTTTGAGGCGACGCACTAGTTTAGAGATGTTTCGGTCCATCATTCCTATGTTTGGGATGAAGGAAGATGAGTTGTTGGTTGTTGAGACCCGTCACCTCTCTGAAGACGTTGAGAAATTACAACGACATATATCAGAGTTGTGAAGAGATGTACCTTTGAACCAAATCTCGTATTTGAGGAAAAAGATCGTGGTGGACCTAAGAATCATTAGTCATATTTGAGACTGAGATTAACTTAAGAGATATGCGGTGAATATCATTTTGGATATCATCGATGAGAGATCGTTAGTCATGTTTGAGACTAAGATCAGTTTGGAAATCATGAGCATGTGGGTTTGGTTAATTTAAAATCAAAGAAGAAACACAGACTTAGCCAATTTGGGTTTAGATTGGGTTTCTATACCATCCAGCAGTGCTAAGCACTCAGTTGTATATAACGCTCATGTGTATATCACTTGAGGCGCTATAATAGTGCTAAACACTAATTTTCTCCGTCCCTCATGTGAGTTTCATGTGAGGCGCCGAGCATCTGGCGCTCACGTGTATTTCACGTGAGGTGCTCATCTTTGGCTTCTTTTGAGTGCTCACGTGTGTTTCACGTAAGGCGCTAAGTTTTGGGCTCTCATGTATATTTCACGTGAGGTGTTGGGCGTCTGGCGCTTATGTGTGTTTCACGTGAGGCGCTCAGTGTTTACCGCCGAAAGATAGAGACCGAGACGTTAGGACGTCTAGCCTAAATTTTGGGGGGCAGACGCTATTTGGACTTCTTCATCCACCTCTCTGAAGATACTAAGTTGATTTATGGCACCATATATCGGAGGTTTGGACGATTGCGACCATTGTAATAGATTTCATCAGATTACCCCTCATTTATGAGGGGTTTTTTATTATGGGGATGCTCTTCCCTATAGGCGCAAGCCTCTAGAGTTAATTACGCTACCGCATTGCGATAACCACTTTCTCCTTCTCCGGTGGTTCACTTCGTATCGTGTTGTGTTTATTTCATTTTGGGTTGCCCGTGGATTGTATATGGAGACTAGTTTATGTCGTCGCCCGTAGGGCGCGGATCAGTCTAAATCCATATATCTTAAGTTTTATTTTTTTCTTTAGTTCAAAAATATTTTGTTTGGTTTAAGGACCGTTAATCTAGTTTGAGATTAAGATCAACTTAAACATTTAAGCATTTGGGCCCAATTTATTTTTTTAACTAAGGATACATTAGTCTTATTTTAGACTAAGATCAACTTAGCGATATTTTCAGGGTCCTTAAATTTATTAAGATCCAGAGCATTTGGGCTCGGTTGCAAGAGATTTAACCAATTTGGGCTTAGTCTACTCAGTCATTTTTTGTTCGAAAGTGCTAAGCACTTATTTGGGCTCTGTTTGTTCATCCCCCATTTTTATGCAAAAGTGCCAAACACTTATTTGACGCTCTGACGCTTACATGAGTATCATGTAAAGCCTTCAGTTATGGGCGCTGCCCAATCAGCGCTAAGCACTCAGTTATATATATAGTGTTAAACACTTCTTTTTTATATGTTTTGTCTTCATGTACGGCGCTGGGCACTGCCCAATCAGTGCTAAGCACTTAGCCATTTTGGCTATATATGAAGTGCTAAGCGCTTTTTGTATGATGCCCATGTGAGGAGCACGTGAGGCGCTGAGCGCAGTCCAATCAGTGCTAAGCACTCATCCGTTTTGGCTGTATATGAAGTGCTGAGCATTTTGATTCAGTGCCCACGTGTATTTCACGTGAGGCGCTGGCCTTCTGCTTTGGACGTCCGCTTGTTTTTCACGTGAGGTGTTGAGCGCTATTGGGAGGGCGCCCACATGGGAAACACATGAGGCGCTAATCTCTTTTCTTTTTTAGAGATTAAATCTCTGTTAATGCCATTTTGGCCATTAATGATTATCAAGATCTCTATTTTGAAGACCTTGGATCGTTTTTTCTTCATTAGAGGGCTAAGTTCTTCTTTTCTTTTTATAAGAACTAAGTTTTTTATGTAGGGTTAAACCTAATTTTAGAGGAATTAAATTTCTAGAACACATGTTCTTTTTCTTTTTTCTTTCTTTTTAATCTAGTTCTTTTCTGAATATTTAATTCTCAAGAATAAGATTTTCCCGATGAGAATTAAATTCTCAACTTATGGGAGACTTGTCATGTGGATCTCTGATCCAAGGAAAGAACTAAGTTTTTTGAGAAGGGTTAAATCTTTAGATAGGTAAAAAAAGATATTTTGATCTATGTGTTTTCTTTACCTAAGGTTTTGAGGAGGAAAGTCTTTTTCTTTTATTGAGAATTAAATTCTCTGTTGTTTTGAAATTTTTCTGTATTTTTCAAAAGCTTATGGGGGGGGGGGGTTTCTCTATTTGAGACTTGAAGTCTCGGGTCTTTTATATAGTGGAGGCAAATTGTTAATTAGTTTTGAGAAAATCTCTTATTGAGAGATTCCAATTGATTTAATTGATCTCAAAATTGATTTGGGGAATTTTACACACCGTTGGATCTTTGATCCAAGAACTTCTGTTTTACAGAATATGTTTTCTTGTTTTTAACAAGATTGATAAAATATTTTCCCATATACAGAATTTATTCTGTCAAACGGTGATTTTTAATCACCATTAGATTTTTGATCTAAGGGCTCTCTGTTTTACAGAGAACAATCTTTTTGTTTGTAAAGATTGAGGGAAAAATATTCCTCAGAATATAATTTAATTCTATCGTTTGATAATTTATTATCACCACTAGATCTTTGATTCAACGGCTCTGTTTAACAGAGAGTAACCCAACTTTTGTTAGGAAAATATTCTAATGTAGAATTTAATTCTACTGATATAAACTTGGGCACCGGCGCTCACTTGTTGTGCACGTGGGCGCCACATAAGAATTTAATTCTTATTTATGATAGGCTCCTGTGCTTTGCACATTGGCGCCCACGTGAGCTTCACGTGCAGCGTCACCATAGGATTTAATCCTAAGGGATTGGCGCTGGCGCTCCGTGAGGGGCACATAAGGCGCTGTCTCAACAAAATTTAACAGAGTTTAGCTCTTTTTATTATGTTTAAATATTGGGGGAACACTCAGTTTAGGCTTCTTTTGAGCGCTCACGTGTGTTTCACATGAAGCGCTAAGTTTTGGGCGCTCACGTGTGTTTCACATGAGGCGTTGAGCGTCTGGTGCTCACGTGTATTTCACGTGAGGCGCTCTGTTTTGGCTTCTTTTGAGCGCTCAGTTTTGGCTTCTTTGGAGCGCTCACGTGAAGCGCTAAGTTTTGGCGCTCACATGTGTTTCACGTGAGGTCCTGAGCTTTTGGCCTTGGATGCTCACGTGCTTTTCACATGAGGCGCTGAGCTTTTTGGAGATTTAATTTCTGTTGATATTTTTAGAGAACTTAAATCTCTGTGAATGGTATTTTGACTATTAACGATCACCAAGATCGCTATTTTGAAGATCTAGGATCAGGTTCTTTAAGAACCAAGTTCTTGATTTGAAGGAACTAAGTTCCTAGAGTATTATAGACTCCATCTTCTCTTTGTTCTTTTATCCATGTTCTCCTGTTCATGTTTTCAGAGAGGTTAAACCTCTGTTAATGGTATTTTGACCATTAACGATCACCAAGATCACTATTTTGAGGATCTTAGATCGGGTTCTTGAAGAACTAAGTTCTTGATTTGAAGGAACTAAGTTCTTGAAGTATTATAGACTCCATCTTCTTTCTTTTCAACTTTTTTCTTTTCTGAATTTTTGATTCTCAAGAACAAGATATTCCCGATGAGAATTAAATTCTCAACTTGTGAGAGACTTGTCTTGTGGATCGTAAATTCAGAGAAAGAACTAAGTTCTTTGAGAAGGGTTAAACCCTTAGATATGGTATGATACGTAAATAAGATATTTTGATCTCTGCTTTTTTCTTTACCTAGGATTTGAGAGGAGGGAGATCTTCTTCTTTGAGAAAATTAAATTCTCTGTTGTTTTGAGAGCCTTCTGTATTTTTACAGAAGCTTATGGGGTGGTCTCTTCTTTTTAAATTTGATCTCTTTGCTTCTATTTATAGGAGAAGAGAAAAATTAATTTGTTGAGAAAATTACACATTGAGAGATCATAATTAATTTCATAATCAATCAAAATAATCTTAAAGATCAAACAGTGAATTTTATTTACTATTGGATTTTTAATCCAAAGGCTCTCTGTTTAACAGAGAAGATCATTCTTGTTTATTTAATAAGATTAAGAAAATATTTTCCTTAGATAGAATTTAATTCAATCAGATGATCAGATAGTGATTTTATAATCACCATTGGATTTTTGATCTAAGGGTCCTCTGTTTAACAGAGAAGATTTTTCTTATTTAGAAAGATTAAGAAAATATTTCCCATATAGAATTTAATTCTATCATGTGAATATCTTGTTAGTTTAGGAAGATATTTTCCTAACACAGAATCTTATTCTATCATATGAATATCTTGTTAGTTTAACAAGACTAGGAAAATATTTTTCTAACATAGAATTTTATTCTATCATATGAATATCTTGTTAGTTTAACAAGACTAGGAAGATATTTTCCTAACCATAGAATTCAATTATGTTTAACAGAGAAGATCTTTCTTATTTTAGAAATATCAGAAAAATATTTTCCAAATAGAATTTAATTCTATCACATAGAATTTAACTCTATCAGATGGTTAAATTGGTGATTTTATAATCACTGTTATATTTTTGATTCAAGGGTTCTCTATTTAATAGAGAGGATTTTTCTAGTTTGAGAAAAATCAGGGAAATTTAATTCTACATAGAATTTAATTCTACCAAAAAGATCACCCACGTGCATTGCACGTGGAGCACTGGCCTATAGCGCTCTCGTAGATGTTACGTGAGGCGCTGCCAAGAGACTAGCACTGGCGCTCACGCGGATATCATGTGAGACGTGTTTAACACGTAGGAACCAATATAAGATTTGATCCTATCTGAAGCAGCACTTGAATGCTTTGCATGTGGGTGTGGGTGTGTTTAACACATAGGGGCTATCATAGGATTTAATCCTATCTGAAACCGATACTCACATGCTTTGCATGTTAGTGCTCACGTACTTTGCATCTGGGGGTTGTCCTCTACTTTTATAAAAGTAACGACAAGTTTTGAACCAAAATTTTTGGTGGGAACAAATGCCCCACACTACTTTACCCATGTAGGTATGTACGTGGGTTAAGTGGAGCAAAATTATGTATCGCCATAGAATTGATGACTTAGGAGACAAGTTTAGGATCCTGGTCGCCTAAGACTTTTTCATTTTCATGAGTCGTAAAGGTCCCAAGAAGGTTTTTCTCCCTATGAGTCTTGAGGATCTCATAGGTGTGTATTCTCCCTCGAAATTTTGAGGATTCCTAAGTGTTCATCACTTTCGTGAGTCGTATGGGTCTCTTGGGTATTTTCTCCTTATGAGTCGTGAGGACCCGTAAGTGGATTTTTCACTTTATTGGCGAATGTGGCCCGTGGATAGTATACAAGAGCCAGTTTGGACCTCTTTGTAGGCCAGCGATGGCTTATGAAACATATTTAGATCTGTCGCCTAAGACTTTTCAAGTTATGAGTCGTGAGGGTCTCATAAAGAAGTTTATCCCTACGATTCGAGAGAATCTCGTCGGTGTATTTTTTCCTTATGAGTCGTGAGGACTCCTAAGTGAGTTTTATCTTGAGTGTCGTAAGGATCTTATAAGAGTATTTTCCATTTACAAATCCAGAGAATCCGTAAGTGGCTTCTCCTCTTCATCGATATGCGACTTTGGAGAATGTGGCCCGTAGATAGTACACAATAGTCGGTTTGGACCTTCTTGCATGGCCACAGTGCTTAGGAAACAGGTTGATATCCCCGTCGCCTAAGGCATTTCACCTTTATGAGCCGCTAGGGTCCCATAAAAATGTTTTTCCTTATTTGTCGAGACAAGTCGAGAGGATCTCGTAGGTGTATTCTAATGTAAAACATAGATAACCCCCTTTTTGATAGGGGTCCATTAGGTTAGTGGTACTAGGTTTAAGTCTATTATACCATTGTGTTGGCTGATGTATCCTCGATATGCAGTCTTTTAGGTTACTGCTCAAGTAGCCCCACGTTTGTCGTGTTTCTGATATCTTCTGAGGCTGGACAAGACGTCTTCAAGTAATTTTCTTAGATCATATTACCGTCGGAAAAACAAGCATTAGGTATTTGTCATGACACTTTTTACTTCTGGTTAGGCTCAATTTGGAGCCCTGATGAGTCATAACCACACCCTTCTGGGGTGGAATGATCTCCAATAGTCTTTAGGCTTTGTATGTATTGCCGTCAAGACCCAAAATTAGGAATATACCGTCACTTCGTTTTTTCTTTGAAGATGTCGTGCCTATTCTTTGCTGAAGTAGGGTAAACATCCATATGACCTCTATAATGTATATATTGACTGTTTACCGCCGAAGACCGGAACTGAGACACGGAAGACGTCTAGCCTGAATTTTGGGGCAGATGCTATTTGGACTTATCCATCCACCTCTCCGAAAATACCAAGTTGATTTATGGCACCGTATATCGGAGGTTTGGATAGATGCGACCGTTGTAGCAGACTTTATCAGATTCCCCCTCATTTGTAAGGTTTTTTTTATTGCAGGGATGCTTTTCCCTGCAGGCGCAAGCCCCTGTAGCTAATTATGTTATTGCGTTGCGATAATCACTTTCTCCTTCTCCAGCAGTTCACTTCATGTCGTTGTTTTATTTTGTTTTTTTTGGTTGCTCGTAGATTATATATGGAGACTAATTTATGTCGTCGCCCGTAGGGCGCGGATTAGTCCAAGTTCGTATGTTTTAGATTTGGGGTTGGGTCAAGGATTTGCTTGACGAGGTCCACGTTGGTAGTTTGGTTTGCTAACAAGAATGAACTTAGGACGCAGATCTCATATAAATGAGGTCCATCAGTTCATAGGATATTTGAGTTTGATCTAAGGATTGTTATTCATATTTGAGACTAAGACCAACTTAGAAACAAATGAGGCTCAATTATTTTTAACTAAGGATACGTTAGTCCTATTTGAGACTAAGATCAATTTAGCAATATTTTCAGGATCATTAAATTTAGTTAAAATCCAACAATAGAGCATTTGGGCTCAGATGCTAGAAATTTCAGAAAGAGACATTTCGCCAATTTGGGTTTGGTCTGCTCAGTCTTTTCTTCTTTCTTTTTCTTTTATTCAAAAGTGCTAAGCACTTATTTAGGTTCTGTTTGCTCAGTTCTTTTCTTTTTATGCAAAAGTGCTAGGCACTTGTTTGGGGCTCTGGTGCTCACATATGTATCATGTGAAGCACTCAGTCATGGGCGCTGCCCAATAAGTGCTAAGCACTTTAGTCATTTTGACTGAATATGAAGTGCTAAGCACTGTTGTATGGTGTTGGAGATAGTGCCCTCAGAGTCAATTATTGGATCACAGGCACGTGATTGCAATGATTGAGGGAGGACCTATACCGGTAGGACAGTCTTACTCAAGATGATAGTATGCTATCTGGTTTATCTTTATCATCGTGTACTGCTTTAGGTGACCTTATAGGTCACTATTGCACGTTGATAGAGCCCCTAGGATTCTTGCTTGACTGCCAACAGTATGAGGGCGATCATATACGTGGGAGCTGGGGTCTATAAGCACATCCTTAAACGGTCCCTAGTCGTGGGAGTTTCGAGACAGGGCATCGATACTCCGGAGTAGACTAGTGTATACAGTCGAGACCCCGACGAGGGGCGGTGGCCGGTCTCACAAGCCACTGGTGTCAGTTGGTTCACCTAAAATGTATACATGTGCTCATTGGGTTATGAGTACACCGGACAGGACTCGCCGGGAACATGCTAGTTGGTCTTATACCTGACGTCAGATAGCAGTTCCCTGGTGACATGTGTACAGGTTAGTTCATCGACCTGAGATCGTCATTTGTCTCGTGTGATTTCCCACTGTACTTTGATTACTACCCTACCACGCTCAAAGGAGACGTGCAAACAGGTTTTAGTTGGGTACAGTCCCGAGCCACATGGAGGCAGTGAGCGGATCTGCAGGGGTTCGTCTCCCCCGGTATTGGGGGTGAGGTCGCGCTGTGTCTAGGAGAGCCATTACACGAAGTCCTTGGCCAAGGCAGGTGATTTACTGGTAGGTATTCCAGTAGTATCTCAGGGTGTTCTGGGCTACACTCCGACACGACTTGTCCGCTTTTGGGGGTCTGAATTTTACCAACCCCCTAGGCCCGCCATGCGATGCTCATAGACGAACGGACCGGACTGTACTGATATTGTCACTGACAGGCTCAGTAGGGTGTCAGGATGAGTTCGCTCACAGACGTCCCTTTTGGTCAATACCTGGTAGCCCGTCACGTATGGCTAATACCTCTGACGTGCTAGTGGTTAAATCCACAGTCAAAGTATTGACGAGTCTTTAGAGTCCCCCACAGACCGTTTTCTCAAGTTTCGGGCGAAACGCTGTAGAGGCCGTATGGAGATATGGCAGGGTTCGATCAGATACGTGCGGTATTGCACGGATCATGATCGGACGGATAATACTAGCGGGCTTTGGTTTAAGCCGGATCCTAGTATTGTACAGTGTAGATTTTGTCTCATTGCATTTGTATTCGGTCGGAATACAAATACGGGTATGTATATACAGTCGTGGGGTTTTCCTGTAATTTATTATGGGATCGTTTTTCTGAAGTTGCCAGTTTGCATTCCGTTTCGGCCATTTTCCTTTGTATCTTTCTTTGGCTGAAAATTGGTGGAGGAGGGCTTATTTGCAAATGTGCAAATTAGCAATTTGGAGGGTTGTTTTTGTAAGAAATTGTTTCATGATGATTCTATCACCATTGACTTCTATGTTCATGATGGCTTGACTTGTGGAGATATGATGGTTGATTCTTTTGGGTTATGATTAGGTTGATGGAGTGTTGGATTTGGTTTGTGATCATTTCTTCTCATTATCACATTCTCTCTTGCATTATTGATCCACACCCCCCTTGGACTTTTTCCCTCTCCCTTCACCTCATATGGCCGGCCACAACAAGGATGTTGGGGGCTGCCCAAAATTTTAGTGGTGGGATTTTTATCTCTTTTGCTCATACTAAATCCCATTGCACCATTTTAAAAAGCACATCTCATTCCTCCACCATTAAGGCAACTTCCTTTACCCCAAAGAGACATAGAGCACTACACTTATTCTACAGCAAATCTTGGGCACGTCGACTCGTCAACTTCATGCCCGATTTTCCTCGGTCCAGAGGTGGGAGCCTGTAAAAGAACCCGGCGATGTGGTGCCCTTTCGGCGAGGAGGTGAAGACCGGAGATTCCGCGGCGAGATCGGGACGACGATGAGAAGACCGGAGGACACGGATTGCTCGGTATATCTTTCTACCCCTTCTCTAGTTTGCTAGGATTAGATTAATGGCCCGATACGGATTTCAAAGTGCGTGGTAGTGCCAGTTCTAGTTTATAAAAAAGTTTTATATTCCGCATTTTGGCCTCGTTCTGACGGCCGGGGCGCCAACCTCCTTGTTTTAAAGTCAAGAAAACAAGGAGGCTGGACTACTTCAACGTTACCAATCCCAGAATGGAAGTGGCAACACATCACGATAGATTTTTTGACTGCTCTTCCTCGCAGCACAAAGGGTAACGATGCCGTATGGGTCATTGTGGATCGTCTCACAAAGTCGGCTCACTTCATCCCATTTCGAGTTGGCCAATCTACTGAGACACTAGCAAAGAAGTACATGGAGGTAATAATCTACTTAAAGATTTAAACTCTTCAGAATGTACTATCTCTGATACCCATGAACCCATACAGGAAATTGTGAGACTTCATGGAGTACCGGTCTGCATTGTCTCCGATCGTGACACCAGGTTCCAATCGCAGTTTTGGCAGAGTCTGCAAGCAAGCTTGGGAACAAGTCTGAACTTTAGCACGGCCTATCATCCACAAACAGATGGTCGGTCTGAGCGAACTATTCAGATCTTGGAGGATATGCTCAGAGCATGTATGTTAGACTTCAAAGGATCGTGGGAAGATCACCTGCATCTTGTGGAGTTCTCGTACAACAACAGCTATCAAGCAAGCATAGGAATGACACCTTTTGCAGCATTGTATGGAAGGAAGTGTCGATTACCATTAAGTTGGGATGACATCAGAGATAGGGAACTTCTTGGACCATAGATGTGTTAGTTATATGTATGCCCTAGAGGCCATTACTGTACATTGGATGTATATTGTAGTGGATGCTGGGACATATATAGGTAGGACTTTCTTGCTCGACATGATAGTACGCAATCTGGTTGCTCTTTATCTTAACATGAATACTTTCTGTCTCTCTGTTACATGTTGATAAAGCCCTTAGGATGTGTACTCGACTTCCAGGACTATGATGCAGATCATACTAGTGGGGCCTGGGTAGTCCATGAGTACATCCTTCAATGTTCCTAGTCGTGGGAATATCGAGACGGGGCATCGATATTCCAGAGTAGACTAGCGTATGTCTTCTCGACCCATGCGATGGGCGATGGATGATCCCATATCCATTGGTGTTTGACATCAGAGATGGTATACGGGTGCTCAGTGGAGACTGGGTACACTGAACGGACTCGCCGAGAACTCCCAGATGGTATTATACCTCACGTCAGATGGCAGTTCTTTGGTGACACTGGTACAACTTAGTCTGTTGACCCGAGATCGTCATAGAGTTTTGTGTGTCTCCCACTGTGCTTTGATTTCCACCCAACCACGGCTCTACTGAGTCGTGCAAACAGGTGGTTTTTGGGTACAGTCCCGATTCACATGGAGGCCATGAGCGATAGGAGGGGACTCGTCTCTCCCGGTATTGGGGGTTGATGTTGCGCTATGCGCGACTGGCCATAACAGGAAATCCCTGGCCAGGGTTGCAGTGATATACTGGTAAGAGTTATCAGTAGTTTCACGATTGTTATGGACCTTATATCGGCATGACTTATCGAGCTACTGGGGTCTGACGTTTACCACCCCTAGGCGAGATATGCGACATATCAGACGAACAGACCGGACTGTACGGTAAGTGTTACTGGTTGGATTCACAGGAGTGTGAGCGGCTTGCTCGTCGATCTTCTGATCGCTCAATACCCGAGTGGCCGTTACATTTAGCAGACCGCTTGCGGCTTGTGGATGCTTGATATGATCATCATCTGCTGCCGGCGTATTGACGAGTCTTTAGAATCCTACACAGAGGTTTCCTGGCTCAAGCGAAACGAAATAGGAGCGCATATGAGATATGTGCGGGACCGAGAATAATGCGTGTATGTGATACCGTATTCTATTCTTGCGATGAATGTATCGATTGGTTGTATGCGATATAACCTAGTTATCGAATCAAGGATTGATTCGATAAGCCGATACATTGAATATTAGTCGGTCATATGCGATATGACCGGGTCGTTAAATCAAGTGTTGATTTAATAATTTAATGCATAATTATATATTTGATATAATAATTTGTATTAACTAGTATTTGTTCACTTTAAATGGATTTTCTCACTTGAAGTTCACAAGTTGTATATGTGATATACTTTTGTGCACTTGTTTGTATTATGTTTGATGATACATGCTAATTTGAGTTTGTGTGTATGATTAAACCATGGTTATATGAATGGTTAGGGTTTTGTTTACTTATTCATTTATTTATTTTGTTTATTTATTTTGGAAAAGATAAATAGAAATGGTGGCTTTCTTTGTTTCTTTCATGAAGCTTCATGAAGTGTTGAAAGCTTGACCATTTTGTTTGCTTCCCTTAACCTAACCATTCACCTAACCCTAGTTTAGTCTCTACACTTGACCATGGTTGGTATATGATAAGTATTCATTTTATTTTCTATTTGAAAAATACTTATCATATATTCTTTCTTCTTCTTCTTCTTCATCAACAAAAGAAAAAGCTTGCCTCCATCAATAGCAACTTAAGAAAAAGAGTGAGAAATCCAATTCTAAAGTGAACACACTTCCTATTTTTTCATCCTCTACCACTTGCCAAGTAGTATAGGGTGTTTTCTTCACAAGTTTCATGACTTGGTGAAGTGGGAGCTTGATCTTGTGTTGCCTCGACGTAGATCATCTTCGGTATTGAAGTCGACGACCTAGCCCGCCCATTTCTCCGATGAAGCCGATTCTAGAGTCCGGGATCCGATATGGACAGCGGAGGGACGTCATCACGGAGCCTAGGAGGTGGAGGACCGGATCTACCAAGGTTGTAGTCACTTTCCTTTAGTAATAAAGTAGTTTACTTGCTTGTATCGTCTATACATCTAGTTAACGATCCGTATTAGGGTTTGTAGGCACAAGGAAAAATTTGAATTGGCCATGTTTGATCACTTGTGAGACCTCAATAGTGTGCCTAGGAACCCTACAGTGTGCCTAGAAACCCTACAGTGGTATCAGAGCCTAGCTAGAGCCTTAGGCGATGCGTAGACGGAGTTAGAAGTCCGATCGAACCGAAACCCTAACTCAAGAATGCTCTCTGTACATTTTTTGAAATCGGGGATTTTTGAGAATTAAAAATATGCAGAAAAACCAGCAGGAGATTCTAAGAATTACTGAGAAGCCCGTACTCCTGAGTCCATAAAAGTGCGGCGGAACCGCGGCATTAGCATGGTTAATGCGGCGGTTCCGCGGCCGTTTAGTCTCCTCTTGCATTGAATTTTGCACAGTAATTCCTATTTTGTAGTGCTGGTTTTCCTGAGAATTTTTAATCTGAACTCAAGAGTTGAGTTTTCTGGGTTGCATTGGGAGTTCGTAAATTCGATCGGATTATCAAACTTTGTCTATGTGTTTTTCCGGGTAATTTTAGAATATGTTAAAAAGTTCGACCGGATATAAATACCAATTTTTCCCCCTGCCGGGAAATTTCCAATTGTTGGATATTTCCGTGTTTTAAAGACGTTCTAAGTAGTGTAAGTAACGCGATGGACCCTCTAGAAGACAACAAACCTTAACTCGATTATGTGACCGTCTTGAACTGCCCTTTGAACCTTCGGGTTTGGGGCGGTACGGCGTGCCACATGTGAGGCGTTGGCTTAACCCTTCTACGGCTGGACCGTTGGTACTGAGGCATGAACTGAATGTTTTTAGACTTATTTCATGTGTTGAGCTGTATCGGGAAAACTTGGGTGTTTGATTGTTCGATCGGAAAGTTTAACATTTTCTATTTACCCGGAATGTGATACAACATTTGGAATTCACAAGTAGTTATGAGATAACTGAATGAATGTTATAAACATAGCAATTTGGTCTCACTTGATCGGTTGCCACGGAATTTTGATGCGATTAAAAGTTCGTCGCAATCACGTAGCGTACGCGGATACTCGCCGGGTAAACTTAATAGACAGCCTCACTCCATAGTCCCGACCAAGTGACTGTAGGAGAACCCCGTCCCCGAAAGCATCCGTTCGGGTGCTCGCGGCAGCGGTGTTCCGCCTTGGTGCACTTCGTCGACAGTATCGGGGGTGCAGCTGCCTACTAAAGTTTGCGACGAGCATTCGATCAGAATGTCGGGAATCCTGTTGAATTGCCCGACTTTATATTGAAAAGTGTTTTCAATTTTGAGACTAAAATGCGGGGCTTATAATTGTTAGGCATGCGATGTCTAAGTATTTCATTTGATTAGGCATGCGATGTCTAAAGAGGATGCGGATTCCAACTGTTGTAGTTGTACACTTTCTTTTCTGTGACCGTAAGTGTAATATGTGATATCGCCGGTTTCGTTGCTATATGTCAACGACAATTGGGATGCGCATATTTACTTACGTTGATGACATGTGATGTTATGTGTTGCTGGATATGTTATATTGGATCGTCGTGTTTGAATAGCCGGGTTTTTTTATGTGAGATGAGTGTTTTTTCATTTTCATTCATGTAAAAACTTGTATGTAATATTCTTTTATTGGGGCACTTCCAGGTTGCGGATGATGTCACCATTTGTATATTATTTACTTTTCTGCACTAGGATAGACCCAAGGAGGAGGGCACAAGTAACCGGGTTCTAGGGTCCAGTGGGAGACCAACTCAAGGAGTCGAGTCCGGGTCTCCTAACCCTAGAATTGGTAGGGTTGCTTGCCGCTCTCATAGGGGTCTAGGGGTGTGGGATTGGCTATTCATCACGACCGTGGAATCCGTGTTTTATACTGGCTCGTATTGAAAACACGGACGTCCTAGTATATCCAATATTTCATATGATATTTTCTGCTGCGTTATCTGTGATGTGATCATGTGATTTGTTCAGATAGATATAGTATATAGTATATATGCTATATTATATAGACGTTGCTTATGTTTTACACCCGCGCTAGCCCTGCCTCGTTCTGGCATTAGTTACCTAACCTAACGGTGCAAACGGGACATTGAGGCGAATGCGGATGGCATAAGCATACGTTATATTTATCTGTGATGTTTAGGTGGACTTAAATGATGGGATATTCATTAATGAGATTAATGAAAGAAAATAAACCTAATTGATGTTGTGGAATAGAATTTCAAAAATAAAACAGGTAGCTACAGTTCTTGCTTTGCATCGTGGTGTTCATTATAGAACATCCTGCACCTTATTCGATGAGGAAAGGACCGAGATCCCTTCACCGGGAGTGACTCCTTTAGCAATAACTGGCAGATGCTACAACCCTCGGTTTGTCTTTTGATCGCTTCTATAGTTTTCGTTTTGCACAGTGATATATATGATATATCCCGCACCTCATTCGACGAGGAAAGGGCGGACGATCCCTTCACCGGGAGTGGCCCCTTTAGCAAAACTAGAAAAGCCTCAAAAACATTCCATTTAAAAACCATTTGATTCCGCAACGAGATCAAGTTCAAAGCGTTAAAAGTTTTCTTAAAAACCATTCACAACCCTCCGTCATTTTAGGAAGTAGAGTACTTAGTATTCGTGCTACGTTTGTCGACCATAGCCGAGGCGTAGTGTGCGGTAGCTAAGTGATGTCTTCCTACACAGCATATGATGCGATTAGTTTGGACAGTCATGTGGTTTTGTTGACCTTAGCCAAGGGTCATGTGGGTGGGTCTAATTAATCACGAAATGACGGGTAGAACTTGACTAGTACCTATGATTTGTTGACCTTAGCCAAGGTCATAGGTGCTAGGGGTAAAAACCATTATCGGGAGTTTCAAGTGTTGAAATTTGCAATGAGATTGCATACCTTCTATGTGATAGTTGGATCCCGATACCCACTGCGAGTAATTGTTACTCCTGGGAGAGTTTTGCACTTTACAATTAGCCGATCAAGTAGGTGTCTAGAAAGGTGTCAACGGGGTTACGCCTCTGGGAAAACGAGGTTTACTGTAATTAGGTCCGTGCGAAAGCACGGGGAACCTCCCTCAAAGTACCGACACTGGCCTGGCTGAAAGATTGGCGAACTTGTAAAGTGTAATTAATCCCGGCTAGTCTTTCCTTTTATGGTTTGAAGGAAGATTTGATAAAAACAGTGGGAGCCATCCTGATTAATAAAATATATAACCAATCTGATCTTGCAAGAGCGCACGTAGAGTGTTTTCTTCTCTCTCTCTCCAGGTAGTGACCATATCACGCCTTAATCAAGATAATAATATGGATGTATTGACCGAACCCGCTTGTTATACTGAGCTGGGGAACGTTGGTCCCGCTCCAACTTATAATTGTTATAAGACAGAGCAGGAAATAGGGGAAAACCAGAATTCCTATGCCGCCCAAACGAAGAAAGTGCATATGATGCATCTCCTTCGTGTGTGTTCATTATACAGAACTGTTTCTCAGTATCCTCTGCATCCTGGGTATTTGATACTGGATCAGGATCCCAGATATGTAATCTGTTGCATAGGGCTACAAAAAGGTAGAAAAACTGAGAACGGGTGATAAGTTTCATGAGACAGAAAACGGGGCAAGTGTTGCAACCAAGTCTGTTGGTCACTATCACCCTGTATTACCAATACATTGATTCTGAACAAATGCTATTACATACCGAACCTGATATACAAAATCATATCAGTCTCTTTATTAGTAAAGAAATGATAAAATTTTATATTGATGGATAATGTTTTGAACATTTCCTATATCAAAAGTTGATCGGTTCAGGCACGTTATCTAAAAGCATTGACGTTCTAAATCAAACTATAGTTCCTAGTATACAGAACACACACAAGAGGAAGAGTTCAGAAATGAACGAATCCTTCTTGAGGCATTGTAGACTAGGTCATATCAATGGGACCCGACTGGCTGAAGTTACATTTTAGATGCATATTTAAATCAGTTTGAATTTACATCTTGTGAAACTTGCCAGTCATGTCACAAAGATTAGATGACCATAGCCCTGTTTATTGGAAACAGAAAAAGAGTTAATGAACTCTTGGGACTGATACATGATGATGTATATAATGTCTCCTGTCTACACATGCCAGGACTGGTTCTTTATACTTCATTACGTTCTCTGATAATCTCTCAAGATTCAAACATATGCTCCTGTTGAAACACAAGTCCGAACCTTTTGAGATATTCACAGAATATAAGCTAGAAGTAGAGAACCAATACGGGTATAAGTATTATGTCCTATGATGAGATCAGGGAGGAGAATACTTGTGCATGGCATTCCTGGAGTATTCTAAAAGAAATGAGATTCTCTCTCAGTATTACTCCTCTGAATACACCACAGCACAACGGTGTATCGGGGCGGAGCAATCACACAATATTAGATATGGTGTGCTCTATGATGAGTATTACTGAGTTGCCTATTTCCTTTTGGGATTGTGCACTTATGAAGTTGCATACCTATTGAATAGGGTTCGAATCAAATCAGTGCCTACCACTCCATATAAGATATGGTATGGGAAGAGCCTATCTCTTAAATAAGTTAAGATTTGGGATTGTCCGGCCTATGTCAAAAGCAAAATCCGGACAAAATCGAGGCAAGGTCAGCTCTGTGGAACTGGAAAGGTTCCAGCTATACAAAACTGCAGCTGATGATTTGACAGAACCAAAGGATTCAATAATCCCCGACGAACCTTAGCCTCTCCTCCGATCTGGTAGGGTTCCTCACCTGCCTGAGAGATACTTTGGTTTCTCGATGACAATGGGAGCGAGGACTGCATCATGAGATGATGACCCAACTAGATTCGAGCAGGCCATCGAGAGTAGGGACTCTGTAAGAATGGCTAGATGCTTAGCGATCTGAGATGGAATCCATGTACACCAACAAAGTATGGACTTTTGGTGCTATATCTGAAGGGTTAAATCCCCATCAGGAGCAAGTAAATCTTGAGAAGATTACTTGGTGTAGATGGAAAAGTTAAGACTTTCAAAGCTAGACTTGTTGAAGTTTTTCGTCATCGACCAGGCGTGGATAGTGATGAAACCTTTTCCAAGTGACTATGCTTAAGTCCATCCGGATCCTACTTAACATTGCTACATACCATGACTGCGATATCTGGTGGTTGGGTGCCATGACTGCTTTTCTGAATACTGATTTAGAAGAGAACGTCTATAAGAACACAGCCAGAGGGCTTCGTAAACAGTAGGAGCAGCGGAAACGTGTGCAAGTTGCTTTACAGAATAAAGTAGGCATCGCGGAGTTGGAACGTCTGTTTTGATGTGATAGTCAAAGTGTTTGACTTCATCAAAATGGTAGACGAACCTTGTATATACAAAAAGGTAGTAGAGAGTAAGGTAGTCATCCTCGTATTGTACGTGGACAACATACTCTTGATAGGAAAAGAGTTTCCTATACTACGATCGGTCGATCTTCTCTTGTCATAAGGATTCTCCAAATAGGATCAAAGTGATACCTCCTAAACCCTGAGTTTTTATCTATGAGATAGATGTAATTGGATAATAGTATTCTCACTAGATGTAGTGAGATGGTATCAATCGATCCTGGGGAGAATAACTGGAAGGGTTCCAGGGTGATAAAGACGACTGAATGTCAGTCACATGCATTGTCTTTACCCTCAGTAAAGAGACGGTATGTTGGAAGAGTTCCAAGCTAGATACCGTGGCAAACTAGACGATAAAGGCTGGTAACATCGCTATTAAAGATACTACCAAAGAGGCAGTTTGGGTGTATATTGGTTCATAAGATGAACTAGGTTCCTACCATTGTGTGACAATGGAAGTGAGGCTTTGGCCCGTGAACCCCGATCCCATCAGTGACCCAGACATATTCTGAGGCAGTATCACCTAATTATGGAGATAGTTGATCTCCAGGGTGATCAAGGTTAGGGGAGTAGACTCAGAGGATAACACGGCAGATCCACTCACGAAGGCCTTTTCCCAAAAGAGAGACTTTTAGGGGATGGTTGAGTATTAGATACTACAACTACTGCTACAGATGGCCCTAGTGCAAGTGGGAGATTGTTAGTTATATGTATGCCCTAGAGGCCATTACTGTACATTGGATGTATATTGTAGTGGATGCTGGGACATATATAGGTAGGACTTTCTTGCTCGACATGATAGTACGCTATCTGGTTGCTCTTTATCTTAACATGTATACTTTCTGTCTCTCTGTTACATGTTGATAAAGCCCT
The DNA here is from genome assembly GCA_030015575.1 of Agapanthus africanus. Taxonomy (NCBI): domain Eukaryota; kingdom Viridiplantae; phylum Streptophyta; class Magnoliopsida; order Asparagales; family Amaryllidaceae; genus Agapanthus; species Agapanthus africanus. The sequence goes on along the minus strand of JASDDO010000019.1, from coordinate 189,462,668 downwards.
TAGGATGTGTACTCAACTTCCAGGACTATGATGCAGATCATACTAGTGGGGCCTGGGTAGTCCATGAGTACATCCTTCAATGTTCCTAGTCGTGGGAATATCGAGACGGGGCATCGATATTCCAGAGTAGACTAGCGTATGTCTTCTCGACCCATGCGATGGGCGATGGATGATCCCATATCCATTGGTGTTTGACATCAGAGATGGTATACGGGTGCTCAGTGGAGACTGGGTACACTGAACGGACTCGCCGAGAACTCCCAGATGGTATTATACCTCACGTCAGATGGCAGTTCTCTGGTGACACTGGTACAACTTAGTCTGTTAACCCGAGATCGTCATAGAGTCTTGTGTGTCTCCCACTGTGCTTTGATTTCCACCCTACCACGACTCTACTGAGTCGTGCAAACAGGTGGTTTTTGGGTACAATCCCGATTCACATGGAGGCAATGAGCGATAGGAGGGGATTCGTCTCTCCCGGTATTGGGGGTTGATGTTGCGCCATGCACGACTGGCCATAACAGGAAATCCCTGGCCAGGGTTGCAGTGATATACTGATAAGAGTTATCAGTAGTTTCACGATTGTTATGGACCTTATATCGGCATGACTTATCGAGCTACCGGGGTCTGACGTTTACCACCCCTAGGCGAGATATGCGACATATCAGACGAACAGACCGGACTGTATGGCAAGTGTTACTGGTTGGATTCACAGGAGTGTGAGCGGGCTTGCTCGTCGATCTTCTGATTGCTCAATACCCGGGTGGCCGTTACGTTTAGTAGACCGCTTGCGGCTTGTGGATGCTTGATATGATCATCATCTGTTGCCGGCGTATTGACGAGTCTTTAGAGTCCTACACAGAGGTTTCCTGGCTCAAGCGAAACGAAATAGGAGTGCATATGAGATATGTGCGGGACCGAGAATAATGCGTGTATGTGATACCGTATTCTATTCTCACGATGAATGTATCGATTGGTTGTATGCGATATAACCTAGTTATCGAATCAAGGATTGATTCGATAAGCCGATACATTGAATATTAGTCGGTCATATGCGATATGATCGGGTTGTTAAATCAAGTGTTGATTTAATAATTTAATGCATAATTATATATTTGATATAATAATTTGCATTAACTAGTATTTGTTCACTTTAAATGGATTTTCTCACTTGAAATTCACAAGTTGTATATGTGATATACTTTTGTGCACTTGTTTGTATCATGTTTGATGATACATGCTAACTTGAGTTTGTGTGTATGATTAAACCATGGTTATATGAATGGTTAGGGTTTTGTTTACTTATTAATTTATTTATTTTGTTTATTTATTTTGGAAAAGATAAATAGAAATGGTGGCTTTCTTTGTTTCTTTCATGAAGCTTCATGAAGTGTTGAAAGCTTGACCATTTTGTTTGCTTCCCTTAACCTAACCATTCACCTAACCCTAGTTTAGTCTCTACACTTGACCATGGTTGGTATATGATAAGTATTCATTTTATTTTCTATTTGAAAAATACTTATCATATATTCTTTCTTCTTCTTCTTCTTCATCAACAAAAGAAAAAGCTTGCCTCCATCAATGGCAACTTAAGAAAAAAAGTGAGAAATCCAATTCTAAAGTGAACCCACTTCCTATTTCTTCATCCTCTGCCACTTGCCAAGTAGTATAGGGTGTTTTCTTCACAAGTTTCATGACTTGGTGAAGTGGGAGCTTGATCTTGTGTTGCCTCGACGTAGATCATCTTCGGCATTGAAGTCGATGACCTAGCCCGCCCATTTCTCCGATGAAGCCGATTCTAGAGTCCGGGATCCGATATGGACAGCGGAGAGACGTCATCACGGAGCCTAGGAGGTGGAGGACCGGATCTACAAAGGTTGTAGTCACTTTCCTTTAGCAATAAAGTAGTTTACTTGCTTGTATCGTCTATACATCTAGTTAACGATCCGTATTAGGGTTTGTAGGCACAAGGAAAAATTTGAATTGGCCATGTTTGATCACTTATGAGACCTCATTAGTGTGCCTAGGAACCCTACAGTGTGCCTAGGAACCCTACAAGATGATAGTAGCGACTGTTGATGTGGTTCGTACTATCAGGGAAAGGATGCGCATAGCCCAAGATTGACAGAAGCACTGAGATGATGCAAAGAAACGACACTTGGAATTCCAGCCAGGAGATCACGTATTCTTGAAGATATCTCCGAACCGCGGAGTGATCCGATTTGGAAGACGGGGTAAATTAAGTCCGAGATACATTGGACCGTTTGACATACTCGAACGAGTCGGTGAAGCGGCATACTGCTTAGCGCTTCCACCCTCATTGGAAGGAGTGCATAATGTGTTCCACATATCCCAACTCAGAAGGTATGTGAGTGACCCCAGCCATGTTCTTGATCATTCCGAGCTCACTATACAACCCGACTTGTCTTGTGAGCAACAGCCTGTGGAGATCCTGGACAGGAAAGTGAAGACACTTCGGAACAAGGAAGTCAACTTGGTCCGAATAATGTGGAGGAAAGACACTCCAGGAGAGTCCACTTGGGAAAGGGAAGATGAAATGCGTGCAAGATATCCACACCTCTTTGTAAACTAGTTCTTAAATAAAAGTTGTAAATTTCGAGGACGAAATTTTCGTAAGGAGGGTAGATTGTAACAACTCCATTTTTAGTATACATAAATTTGATTTAAATTTAAAGTATACTTGGGGTATTTTATGTTGCTGTTACCACTTTAAGTATTTATTTCACACAATAATTACAAGAAGGATCTTGTAGCTCATTGGTAATACCTTGCATTGCTGAACCAAGCCACCAGAGTTCAAATCCCCCGCCCCACATTTTTTTTAATATTATTTTGTTTTAAATTTTATAGAAGCCCAACAGTCCACCTGAGATAACTCCCAAACTTTGAACTGAACCTGAAAAACTAAATATACCAGAGCCTTACTCAGGCGACCCCCCACCTACCTAGCCCCCGACTCGGCCTGACTCGGCCGGTTCGCCGGCCGACTCGGGCCGGCGCCGCCGGCCGGACTCGGCCGGTCGGCCGAGTCGTCAACTGAAAAGTCATGACTTTTCACCTCCTTAACCCCCCTGCACACTCCAATTTATGAGATCGGTTCTAGAGAGCACATTAACACCCATTTACTTCAATTTTTAATGATTTTTACACCTTTTTACATTTTTTAATCAAAAACCCTACACCTACCCTAACCCTATAAATACACCCCTACCCCCTACTCTCTCACCCTAAAATTCTGAGCCCACTCTCTCAAAATTCCAAGAATCATGTGTACTTTGAAAACGAGCGAAAGACGAGGCTCCGGCGAACTTCTGGCTATCGTTTTAGGAACTACCGGCGACGACGCAACACATCGGCGATTTCCCTACTTCCATTTCACTCTCTTGTGTGACCTAAAACCCGTAAGTCCCATTTTCTATCTCTCCTTTCTATTCTAAAATACGGATTTGCAAAACCCGACGGAATCGGAACAAATTCGATTTCCGATTCGGTTTCTTATAAAACTTCACTTCTCGTAATACAATTATGCTTAAACTCTCTCATGTTGACTATTAAATACTAATCAACCAAATTGATAAAGTTTTATTTCATAAAATGATGGCTAGTTCAATTTATCGTATTTTTTCACTTAAATACCACATTGTTTCAATTCTACATTTAACCCTATTAAACTTGCTATACCTTTAAGTAGATCATGAGCTAACGACCTACCTCCTCACACACACATATGCAACATAACACGATACTCTCGAGAACCTAGAATACGAGAAAACAAATATTTTCATTTAAATACCCTTTACTTAATAAAGCCATTTCTAAAAGATGTAGTATTGATACATCTTTATAAATAAATACCACTTACTATGAAAATAGGAGAAGGTTGTAGGCATCAGTCGTTTATCTAAATCTGACTTTGTGGTGTCTAGGCTAGGCAAGTGGGAAAGGTAACTTTAAAAGGCCCGTCTCACGGTGATTCGTGAGCGGATCCCTCTTTTCTTCACTTGTACTTACCTGGCCACAATTGGCGGTGAAGAGGCGATTTAAGGTTTCTCACAACTTGTCGCTTTAGACCAGTTAGAAGCAGTCTAGTTGACTTAAGAGACCCTAGAACATAGAATACGGAAAACAACACTTTTCATTTAAATACCATAATTAATAAGACCGTTTTCCTTAATGATTAGTATTTATATAAATCTTTGCAAAGCGTCGCTACAACCCATTTGGGGAACCCGTTCGGGATGGTGCGGATTATCGCACATTCTCGGGCTTAGTAGTGCGAGATTCAGACCTCCGCAAGGAGCATTCGGTCTCAAAAGATTTAAAATACGACATCTTAAGAAAATGAGATTTTTAGAATAAAAAAAATATATTAAAATTATTTTTGTATAAATATATGTATAGTTATCATTAAAATACCTATTTTGTTATGATATAAATATTCCACCTTTTTCTAAAAACCACAAGAATCAATTTTACGCTAAAATACCATGAATTCCATACAAATCAATATTACAAATAAATACCTTATTTCTGAAATTAGGATATTTCCACTAGAAATATCACAATATAAAATCTACATTCATTACAACTCTAAAGATGAATAATAAATACTTGAGGTATATTTTGAAAAGTATATAAAAGTATTTTTACATAAAACCCCCTTAAGTTCTATAAATTATCCTAAGGACCCTAGTAAACATAGGTTTAAGCGGGACTAATCTCTTGAGCCTCAGGGAGTCGGAGAAGTGGGTGTTTGCCTATCTAAGGTAGACAAATTAATAAAAACAATCAGGACTTCAATTTACTTTCCTAATTGTCTGACTTAGTTTGAGTCTCAGTATAATCTGACTTGAATATGATCTACAATCTACAATTTTCAATATTACAATTCAACATGAATCCATGAATCCAATTATCAATCCATACAACTTGACCGAACCAAACCATGGATATACATTCCATTGACACGGTTCTCCAGTTATTCCATTTACATGATTTTTACGGTTACATCCGTTTACTAATATCATGGTTTCGGTCAGTCAATCAATTATACAATCAATATAATTTACAAGACAAACAATACAATCAAAACACTACGGGGTTTAAGGGATAGATTGGTATGGAAGGTGTTAAAAGTGGCACGAGACGGTAAGATTAAGACACCTAACCTATATTCCGTTGCTGTTGTACCGTGGCTTAACGGTTCCTTGTACATTTCGTTTGCCCTGGTCTCTAGCATATAGAGACCCCTCTCGTATACACTGGCATCTTTCTGTACCAAGCTACAAACAACAACGTTAACACAACATTACTACAATATAATACAATTTTAAAAGATACCATCTTATTCTGTCTATTCTACTTTCCTCTTATCTTTGGGACTTACCGAGCGACCTGTTCGCTGACGACATTCTATTTCTTTCTTCTTTGAATGTCGTCAGGTGATTTGGATCCGTCAGAGATCGAGCCAACTGCAGAAGACTTGGATCAGTACAGCGAAGACCCTGAGCTCTAGACATTGTACATTTTCTATTCAGCACCTTTAATTTCCTGCCAGGCCATTGTTTAGGCATTGCTTTTATTTCAGTTGTATTTCCTTTCATGCATTGTACAAAATAATGTTAATAAATAAAGTTGCTGTTTTATTATACCTTGTCTCTTGTGTATATATATTTTTTATATTGCTTAGTTACGCTTAGCGTATTTGCTTCTGAGTAAATACGTAGCGGACCAGTCCCGTCCCCTTCGCCGTATACCGGGAAGCGGGGCGTGATAGATACCATGTTGATTTATGGCACCGTGTATCGGAGGTTTGGACGGATGCGGCCGTTGTAGCAGACTTCGTCAGATTCCCCCTCGTTTGCGAGGGGTTTTTGATTGTGGGGACGCTCTTCCATGTAGGTGAAAGCTCCTGCAGTTAATTATATTACCGCATCACGGTAACCACTTTCTCCTGCTCCAGAAGTTCACTTTGTGTCGTGTGTGTTTGTTTTATTTTTGGTTGCCCGTGGATTGCATACGGAGACTAATTTATGTTGTCACCCGTAGGGCACAGATTAGTCCAAATCCGTATATCTTAGATTTGGGTTTGGGTTGATTTAAGGATCATTAATGACATTTGAGATTAAGATCAACTTAAATTTTTGTTAAGAATACGTTAGTCCAATTTGAGACTAAGATCTACTTAACAGGGTTTTAGGATCATTCAGATCCAACAAAAGAATATTTGGGCTCTATTATTTTAGTTTAAGGACGTCACGGTCCATTGTTAGTTTAAGAACATTTCGGTCCGTAGATCACCATTTTTGAGGTGAGGGTTTAGTTTAAGGACGTTTCGGTCCGTAGATCATCTTGCATACACGTGTATTTGTTACGTGTCGGGATGAGCAACGATGATATGGGATACATCCGGTTTGAGATGTGATTTGATCTGGGGTGTGCATGTCAGTTTGGGTAGTGCACCAAAGAGCTGTTGGTTGTCGGGACCAGCTACTTCTCTAAAGACGTTGAAGAATTACAACGACATGTATCAGAGGTGTAAAGAGATGTACCCTTGAACCAATTTCCGTATTTTAGGAGAAGATCATGGTGAATTATCTAAGAATCAATAGTCATTTTGGAGAATAAGATTATCTTAGGAGGTGTGGGACGAACATCATTTTGGATATCATCAAGTTGACAAACTGTTAATCATGCTGGGGACTAAGACCAACTTGAGGGAATGATGAGCACATAGGGATCTTGACTCTCTCAGTCAGGTTGGACTAGGTCTGGTCTCTATAATTATCCATCAGTGCTAATGTGTTGAGACATACCATGCTCACATGCATTTCATGCGGGCACTGAAAAAGTGTTAAACACTAAATTTCTGTGGCGCTCACGTGGTGCATGTGAGGCACCTGATTAGTGTTAAACACTAGGGTTGTGTGACACTCACGTGACACACGTGAGGTGCTCAAATATGTGTGCTGCCCAATTATTTCTTTCTTTTATATAAGTGTTGAGCACTTGATTCTTGTGGCGCTCACATGTAAAACACGTGAGGTGCCCCAAAATTGGGTTTTGCCTTTTGACTTTATTGCCTTTCCCTTTATGTAAGTGCTAAACACTTAGTTCCCATAGCGCTCACGTGTAAAACACATGAGACGTTTCAAATGGGGCAATGCCTTCTTGGCTTTATTGTCTCTTCCTTTATATAAGTGCTAAGCACTTGATTGGGGGTCTCGTACAAAACACGTGACTGCCTTAGGAAGTGCTCCTTGCTCCTCTTTTATGCGCCCACATAGGAAACACGTGATATAGTCTCAGTCGTTTCTTTTTGTTCATTAGGAACAATCACGTGGAGGATGTGTGAAGTCTAGTTATAATGTTAAACACTAAAGAATCACCGGGCTATTCTTCTGTGGTTCTGAGGAATCAAGTTCTCCTTTTGTTCTTTGCAAGGATTAAGTTCTTTTTATAGGGTAAACCCTAGTTTCAGAGGAATTAAATTCCTATATGTTTTTTTTGTAGGAGTTAAACTCTTTGAACTCAGTTCTTTCCTCTAAGCTTTGAATCTGTATGACAGAATCTCCCCGATGAGAATTAAATTCTCAACTTGTGGGTCGATCTGCTTCTGCAGATCTCAACCAGAGGTAGAACTAAGTTCTTTGAGAAGAGTTAAACTCTTGGTTTGAGAATTAAATTATCTTTTATTTTGTGGGAGTTTTTAGGAGGCTTCTGTATATTTTTTTAGAAGCTTATGGGGTGATATCCTCCTCTTTTTTTGGAAAGAAGGATCATTGGTCGTTGGGATCCACCTCTCCGACGACACTGAGAGATTACATCGCCATATATCAAAGGTGTGGAGAGATGTACCCTTTGAACCATGTCCCACTCATCCGGGGGAGGGGGAGAACAAGTTGGAGCTTAAACTTCTCGCTGCTGAAAAAGGCTTCTTTGTGCTCGCGCACGTGTTGGGCGCACATGCGTCGCATGTGGCGGGCGCACATGTTTCGCACTGCTTGGGCGCATATGCGTCGCACGTGTTGCGCACGTGGCGGACGCACGTGGTGTGAATGTGGCGTGCGCACGTGCGTCGCACGTGGCGCTTGCACATCATGGGGGGCGGTTAATGCCCTAACTTGGAGAACTAAGCTCCTTTGAGGATTGAATTCTCACACGTGGTGCGCACATGGTGCTTGCGCATATGCGCATTATCAGGGGGCAGCTAAGGCCCTAACTTGGAGAACTAAGCTCCTAAGGAGAACTAAGCTCCTTTGAGGATTGACTCCTCGTACATGGTGCGTACGCGGAGGGCGCACGTGCATTGCACGTTGCTTACATGGCACTTGCACATAAACGTATTATGGGGGGGCAGCTTTGGCCCTAACTTGGAGAACCAAGCTCCTATAGAGAACTAAGCTCCCTTGAGAATTGAATTCTCATTTTTTTCTAAGAGGTATCCTCTCTTATTTATATGGGAGTGGTAGAGAAGAGATCTCTCTTTTTCCCGATATGGGACTAAAGATGTATCCCCCACGTAGTAGAGCATTACTTAGATTCCACGTGCATATCATATTTGCTCATAACTTTTGATCCCGGATGAATTATGAGGCCCATAATATATCAAATCGAAGGATTTTCCGAGATGCTTTCGATACCATCAGAATTTAGCTGGTTATCATTCGGAAGTTTATCAAAATACAGCCCGGAAAATACTGGTTTGCATTTTCTTAAGCGTATCGCTGCCATTTAATACCTTGGGCTCTTTTGCGCAGAAATTTTTGGCGGGAAAAAATGCCTCCCACTACTTGCCTAGGTAGGTATGTACGTGGGTTAAGTAGTGCAGAGTAATACATAGCGTATGACCGGTTTCGAGCTGGTATATAACTTTTAGAATCTCGATCTGAGAAAATAGCGAGCGGATACAAGCGTCATCATCTATCATTGACTCAAATCTCAACTCTTAAGGGATATAGTTCCAAACCCTGAGGCCCATGAGCTGCACCCTTCTGTTTCTTTATGTCTTAATCTGGCGCGAAGTAGTTTCTATACTCATTTCGGAGTTCATAGTTTATTCACTCATTCCGGAGTCTCTAGTTTATGAACTTATTTCGGAGATTGTTAAGTTTACCTCTCTTTGGCTTATAGGCAAACCTGTCCTAACGTTACAGTCAACCCCTGCTCTTTATGATAGAGGTCTGTTAGGGTCTGTGGTACTAGGGTTTTTTGTCTGTCGAACCGTCGCGTTGGCTAATGCATTCCCCGATATGCAGTCTTGTTGTTCGAGTAGCCCCATGACCGTCATGTCTCTGATCCCTTCGGGGGCTGGACAAGACGTCTTCAAGTAATCTCCCAGGTAATATTACCTTCGGAAGAGCAAGCGTTAGGGATTTTCAATGCCGCTTTTTACTTGAGGTTAGGCTCGGTTTGGGAGCCCCGATGAGTCATAACCACTCTGCGCTGGTGTGGGATGATCTCCGATAGTCTTTCAGCTTTTATTTGAGTTGCCGTCAAGACCCTGAAGTTAGGGATTTTCATTTGCTTCGTTTGCTGGCATTGCATCTTCTGTAACGAGATGAATGTTGAGATTGTCTCTAGGTTGTTGGTGAACCGTCGAGGCTTGGAACTAGGGACTTTACCGTGGCTCCATTGTTTTGACCCTGGGGTCGGTTGTTGACGTTGCATCTGCATTCTGCTGGAATTGAGAAAAAACGCCGGGGTTGACACTGCGTCTGCTGTAACGAAATGAATGTCGAGGTGGTCTCTAGGTTGTCTGTGAACCGTCGAGATTTGGAACTAGGGATTTTGCCATGGCTCCACTTTGTTGACGTTGCGTCTGCATCCTGTTGGAGTGAGAAGAAACACGGGGTTGACACCGCGTCTGCTGTAACGAGACGAATGTCGAGGTGGTCACTAGGTTGTCTGTGAACCGTCAAGATTTGGAACTTGGGACTTTACCATGGCTCCGCTTTATTGGCGTTGCGTCTGCATCTTGTTGGAGTGAGAAGAAATGTCGTTGTTGATCTTTAGGCTGTCTATGAACCATCGAGATTTAGAACTAGGGACTTTGCCATGGCTCCGTTTTGTTGACGTCGCATCTGCATCCTGCTCGAGTGAGAAGAAACGCCGTTGTCGACACTGCGTCTGCTGTAACGAGACGAATGTCGAGGTAGTCTTTAGGTTGTTTGTGAACCGTCGAGATTTGGAACTAGGGACTTTGCCATGGCTCCGTTTAGTTGACGTTGTGTCTGCTGTAATGAGACGAGCTTCGAGGTGGTCTCTAGGTTGTCTGTGAACCGTTGAGATTTGGAACTAGGGACTTTGTCATGGCTCCGCTTTGTTGACGTCGCGTCTGCATCCTCCTGGAGTGAGAAGAAACGCCGTTGTTGATCTCTAGGCTGTCTATGAACCGTTGAGATCTGGCTCTCCGTCTGATGGAGCCTAGTGGGAAAATGTGGTTCTCTTTTCGTTTGTGCCCATGGATTGTATACAGGGGTTGATGTGGACTCACCTGTAGGGCAAAAGATTCATTTTTCCTTTATTTCTTTCCGCGATACTCTATTATTTCAGCTTTTTATATCGCGAAAGTCGCGATTGCCCAATCATTTCGGCTTTTTACCGCGGTGTCCAATCATTTCGGCTATTTTCTTTTTACTCGCTGCTTTTGATTGCGAGTTGCCCGAACATTTCGGCTGTTTTTATATGCATACATTTTGCTCGCTGATTTTTATTGCGAGTTGCCCCATCATTTCGATTATTTCATATGCATCTTTTGCTTGCTGATTTTTGTTGCGAGTATGGAACTTGAAATTTGATACCAATCTTAGCATCAGTATCGCTGCGACTGGAATATGGCTAGGAGCGAATCATCATTTGCCTTGAGAGGACTTGGAATTGACACCTGTTCAGGCATAAGCATCACTACGACTGGAATATTGCCAGGAGTGAATCATCATTTGCCTTTGTGGGTTTGAACAAAGGTGGCTTAGCAAACAGTGTTAAGGTCCTGTCGACTAAGGCTTTTTGACTCTATGAGCTGTAGGAGTCTCATAAAGGTATTTCTCCCTACGAGTCGTAAGGATCTCGTAGGTGTATTTTCTCCTAAGGAGTCGTGAGGATTCCTAAGTGTGTGTTCTATTATAAGTCATAAGGATCTAATAAGAATATTTTCTCCTTATAAGTCGAGAGGACTTACAAGTGTCATTCACCATATGAGGACATCCCTCATGATTGGTGGTACTTGATGGTGGAAACGTTTATTTGTGCCTATGGATTGTATACAAGGGCCAGCATTGTACCGCCTGTAGGGAAATTTGAGGAGTACGACGGCTTAAGGACAGGTTTGGATCCCTGTAACTTAAGACTTTGAATCCTATGAGCCGTGAGGGTCTCACAGGGGGAGTTCTCCTTATGAGTTGAGAGGATCTCGTAAGTGGACGCCCTTTCGGGTTTTCACATGCTTGCTGGTAGTCCTACTTTTTTTACTTACGGCGCCCTTTCAGATTTTCATCTGTGCCCATTTCATTTGTGGACGTACCTTTTTTTTACAACAACGAGATTGCGCCCTTTCAGGTTTTCACAAGCTCGCCGGTAGCCCTGCTAATATTACTCACGGCGCTCTTTCAGGTTTTCATCCGTGTCCATTTTGCTTGTGGACGTACCGTTTTTTTAACAACGAGATTGCGCCCTTTCAGGTTTTCACAAGCTTGCCGGTAGCCCTGCTGTTTTTACTCATGGCGCCCTTTCGGGTTTTCATCCGTGCCCATTTTGCTCGTGGACTTACCCTTTTTTTAACAACGAGATTTCGCCCTTTCAGGTTTTCACAAGCTCGCCGGTAGCCCTTCTGTTTTTACTCACGGTGCCCTGTTGGGTTTTCATCCGTGCCGATTTCGCTCGTGGACGTACTTTTTTTTTACCCCTCTGTTCGCCAATAGAACTTATAGGGGACTTCGTCACTGGGGCAGCTGTGCAGCCAACGGGATTTGAGTTACAGTCTTTGCTGCTGGGACATGTGAACTTGAATTCCACTATCGCCGTGTTCGAGGTGACGTATTTAGTTTAAGAACATTTCGGTCCATTGTTAGTTTAGGGTCATCTCGGTCCATTGTTAGTTTAAGGACATTTCGGTCCGTTGTTAGTTTAGGGACATTTCGGTCCAGTGCCAGCTTCGGGGCAAAGTTTTGCCGGATACTACTTATAGAGTCTTGACTCAGGTGTTGGGGTCAAAATTACACCTCAGTTGACCATGTCAAAACCAAGGTCAATCCCAAGTCAAGTGGGCCCGAGCTCAAGCACAAGTCAAGACCGAGTATGGAAGGGGTCGGCTCCATGCCAAAAAGGAGGCAATAAATTAGTCTAAATGTAATTTTTAGAAATAAATATATGTAAAGTGGGAAGAAATACAAAATTTTATAAACCCTATGGCTTATGTGCAAAAAAAAATAAGCACATAAGGCATGGGGTGGCACAAGTGCCATTTGGAAAAACCCGAAGGGCTATATGTAAAATGTGTAGCCTATAAAGACAAACATGATGAAAATATCTAAGACAACTTTTCCATTCTAAAATTCTAAGGTTTTTACCTCTTCCTCCTTTCTCAAGGTTCTAAACCTTCTTATTTTATTTTGAATTAAATCAAGAGTTTAACTCTTCCTTTTCCAAAAATAAATAACTTTTCACCATAAAACCCTTGAAGGGGAGCTCGGATCTGCCATCAAATCCTTTAAAAGGGATATTTTAAGTCTCACCTCCCATTTCCCCCTCAAGATTCAGCCAACAGAGAAGAAGAAGAAGGATACCCATCTATAAAAATCCTATTTCGGGAGGATCCGAGGCTCAAAAGAAAATCCAAAGATTTCTAGGAGTTGAACTCCATTCAAGATCCGTTGGAGTTTAACTCCATTAATCAAACCCCTTTTAAGAAGTTTTAACTCCAAATCTATACATAATCCCTGTTAGGAGTTCAACTCCAAAGCTCCTTGGGAGTTCAACTCCTAACCCAGGAGCTAAGCCCCTTTTCCGCTGGTGTTTCTAGCGGTCGCGTGCCTCGCACGTGGCCCACGGGCGCCTAACGGTCTCATGCCGCGCACATGACTCGTGGGCGCCCAGCGGTCGCGTGTAGGGCACGTGACTCGTGGGTGCTTAGCGCCCAGCGGTCGCGTGCAGCTCGCGTGACCTGCTGGCATCCAGCGGTCGCGTGCTGCGCACATGACCCGCTGGCGCCCAGCGGTAGCATGCTGGACACCCGACCCGCGGGCGCCCAGCGCCCATGCGCCAGGCACGTGACCCATGGGCGCCCAGTGCCCATGTTCCATGCACGTGTCTTTAAGACGCTCCTCGCCCCTCATTTTCCATGCACTCCACACCAGAAACACGTCCCCTGTTAGGAAATTTTTTCTAACGGGGCGCTGCCCCGCACCCCGTAAGGAGGCTGCTAGCCCCCTTGACCCCCAACCCGCTATTTGGGTAGAGAGACCACCGTAAACTCTACGATGCCACCGATATATCCAAAACCCTTTCAAAACACAACACACGCACACTGCACACTGAGTTCGCATGATTAGTTGACCCGTCAATCAGAGGTTCTTTCGCTCCAAAGGCGAGGGGTAATTAACGGCAGCTTAGTCCGTGGCTGCCAGAGATTCAGATCCCCACAATCTATAAACCCCTGCTTACCTTAGGAAGGGGGAATCTGTATACGCCTAACAAGCGACGCGTATTGCCATCTCAATGGGGTGACGAAAAACACCCTACAGATTTTGGCACGCCCGGTGGGACCTTTCTCTCCTCCCATTTCTCGGGTCAAGTGTTCATGCGAACTCATTTAGCATATATGCCGATATTTGTACTGAAATAATATTTTTTTTCCGTGCAGCAATCAACTTTCAACGACGATGTCTCCTAAGATGAATTCAGCTTCCGACGCAACCCCAATCTCGTACGTGGTCAAGATCAATGCCCGCATGGTTTTTCCCTGCCAGTCATAGCCGGCAATGGGAGGAGCCACCCTGTTAATTTGGTTCCGTCATCATCTACCCTGCTGGAAGCGCTCATCTGGCTGAGGTCACAGCAAACCAAGCGGCTAAACCGACCTCAAGAGGCAGGAGGCCAAACGTTGTAGTCGCCAAAGCATCCCACCCCAAATGCAAATCTGTATTCGAACGGCTCTCCACTGTTCCGACTGGGGGCAAGGCCGTCAACACCAATGGAGCCACAAAGCATCTCCAGCAAGCTTAGGTGGTGCCCTTGACAATCGCACGAGCAGGCATCTTCTCTGGGCTTTCTGTCAATCGGTGTATGGCGTCTTCCCGAAGAGACGAAATCTGCCAAGTGCTTAAAAACAGAAAAGTTAAGGCAGAAGCGACTCGGGTATCGAGCCAACAAGAGGGCCAGGACTTCGGCCAAGTGGAATCTTGTGAGGTTCCAAGAGCTGGGTTACTCCGTGACGATGGCTGAGTCGGCCGTAAAAGTCAGCAATTCCTTCGAACCCCTAAAGTGGGTTCATAAAAATGCCATGACTGTCAGAATCAAGAAGACATCGGTCCGAACAATGCTATAAAGGGACGTGTCCTAGCCCCAACAGAGAAAGCATGACACTATACCTTCAAGAGTCTATCAGGTGCTCTGTTCCGTGCGAAAGCAGTGAGGCAGATCCAGAAAAGAGGCACCGGCACCACTCATGAATTTGGTCGGGCCAGCCATCTTCAATCGATTTTCCGCAACCAAAACAGAAGGGCCAAGACGGTGGTCCATAAAGTCAACTACCAATAATGAAAAGACGGCTGGATATGTTATCCATACGGTCTATATGGCAGGCGCATGTCCCAGCGACAACATGCGCAGCAAAAGCAAGGATGGGGCCACCACATCCTAAACCCAGTCTGGCTTGAATGTAATTGCCGTTTCCCAACATCAGCCGCCTCCACTGGATGAGGAAAATCCTCTCGATGAGGCCGATAGGCAGAAAGACCCCTCTGTCCATGTAGAGTCAAGCCCGGATAGCGAGGAAGAGCCGACTTTCCGCCCCACGACCGCAGAGCAAGAACTGCTTCAAGAGCTCTGAAAACTACTCAGGAGCAAAGATAAAGAGATGGCCAAGCTTTACTCCAAAATCGACGACTTGACGAATGTCGTGATGTAGCTCACGGCTTAAATTGCTCGAGCGCCTTCCAATCAGGAACATGTCTCTACTCATGAGACTGGTGATGGCAACCTTAAGCAACCGATGCATGTCCCCTTGGGTCCAAGATTGGGTGAGCCGCACGAAAGCCAGCCACATTCCGCTTCTGGGGACGCCTTGGTCCCAGATAGCACTCTCCCGCTAACACAAGATCGGATAATGGATTTGGTCACCAGCAAGGTTAAAACATTGGTAGCCGAAGCCGAACCTCAGAAAGAAATCGGCAGTAGTGGGCGGCCATATCCCGCACAGTATGATCTGATCGAGTTCCCGAGCGGCTACGTCATTCCTAAGTTCAGAAGATTTGACGGGACGGGAAACACAAATCAGCACGCCGCCCACTTTAAAGCATCGTGCGTAAACATAGGGGGCAATGACGCTCTCTTTTTTCATCAGTTTGTCAACAGCCTGACCGGTGTAGCTTTCGACTGGTACGCGAGTATACCAGACGGGTCCGTCATTACCTTTGCCCAAATGGAGTCTCTATTTCGGCAAAGGTTCATGAGTGTCAGTGATAAAATCTCCTTTGCTGACCTTGTGAGGACCAAGCCGGGGAAGAATGAAAGCAACACCGACTTTATCGCCCGATGGCGTAATCTCACGGTCAAGTGGGAACCACCGCTGGATCAGGAACAGTCTGTCAGCCTTCTCATTAGGAACCTCAGCAATTGGATGGTCCCATTCTTGTGTACAGCAGGCCTCAAGACATTTCAGGAGCAGACCAAGAAAGTCCAAATGCTAGAACGCTCGAATCAAGAGTCTACTCCGGACTCTCAGAGAGACAAGAATTGGAAGAGCAAGAGGGACGATAACTGTAGAAGCGGGAATTCCAGCAATACCAATGTCTTTAATGCGTCCGACAATGAAGACAAGCGAAAGGCAAGCGAATCCAAAACCAACCGGTCTCAAAAGCCAGTGCTGGGAGAAGAAGGGTCTTCCTTAGGGGAGAAGAAGAACAAGGTTTACTCTTTCAGAAGGGAAAAGATTTGCAAGATATTCAAAGATGCCTTGAACAACGGTCTACAATTGCCAGAGTCGAAGAGAACCTACGGAGCAAAAATGACCGACAATCCCCTATACTGCCCGTACCACAGAGTAGTGAGCCATGCGATCGAGGATTAGTATATCTTCAAATATTGGGTCGAGAAGCAGTACAAAGCTGGAGAGATCGAGCTGTTCAAGAGTATGTTGGTGAACAATCAAGTTGCAACCACCGACTTTATACAGACAGAAGTTGAAGCCTTCTAGGAGCAGACAGCTGAACCCGCTGCCCTGAGAAATGAAACTGACTCACCGCAGCCTCCGTGGAGTACGCACATATCTAATAAGATGAAGAAAATGCTAAAATTACTTCGGAAAGAGCCCAAAACAGAATGGGAAGGGCAGAAGAAGCCCATCATTCCAGCTGCCTATTCGGCTCAATCAGGCTCAAAATCCAAAAAGCTCAAGAAGAAGAAAAGTGCAGCTCGACGTGAAAAAGGAGTCTGCAGGGAGATCGACCATTCAAAAATATATCGATTCCCTCGAAGACTATGAACAAAAGGAAAGGACTCTAATACAGTTGAAGGAGTTCTTTCCTGTAGAAGCGGCTGGGATTCTGGAGGAGCTAGAAGAAGACTCCGATAACGAGATCCCTATAGTGACTTGCTACGTCGTCCACCTTGGTAGTGACTCCGAGGAGGAGCTCTGTTTTCCTGAAGAGGATGAGGAGTTCGCCACAAAGGAAAACTAAATCTAGCTCAGAAGCGGCATGGCTCTATCGCTAAATTAGGGCAACGCCCTAAAAGGAAAGGAAAAACAGGTGGCTAATGAGAAAGATGGCAGAAAACCGGATAATGAAAACTCAAGTCCTTCCTCACTGGACTACAATGTCTTGGCTCATCTCCGGAAGCTTCCGTCTCTCCTGAGCATCTATGATGCCTTGGTCTTATCAAGAAGCTTAGAGATGTTCTCATCCATGCTCTACAAAACCCCGAGAGGTATGAAGCTCGCTTTGCAGAAATTAATATGAAAGAAGCCCAGTACGCTCTGCATGCCACCGCAGTCATGTTTAAGGACGAAGACTTGCTACTAGGAACGGCTGAGCATAATTGGCCGCTTTACGTGACCGGGTACAGCGACGGAGATCAGATTAATCGCATATTGATTGATCAGGGATCCTCAGTGAACTCATGAACTTGCGGGCTCTGAACAGTTTTTCAATGGACGTCCGACACCTGTCAAGGGAAAGGATTGTCATTCAAGAATTCAATCAAAATTACCAGTATGTTCTGGGGTCTATAGCTCTGCCAATCAAATTTGGGGATCTGCAAACCGAAGCTAAGATATACGTGATCGACACTGACACGTCTTATAAGCTCCTTCTGGGACGGCCGTGGCTCCACGATTACGGCATCGTTTCGTCAACTCTCCATCAATGCATGAAGTATACTAAAAATGGCGAAGAAAGATGCATTGACGAAGACATCCAGCCGTTCGGTGTGCATGAGATCCGATATGAAGATTCTCGGTACTTTGTGAACCCCCAAAATGCTAAGCCACAACGGACCAAGGACAGAACGGCCCCGAAACTCAAAAGAAAATCTAAGCCGTCTGTCACTTTCAAAAGCAAAAACCCTCAAGTGCGTCCGCATTTCGGCAGTGACACTGCTGAGTCCGACGTTGGAAGTCCGTATGTCCATAAAAACTGCCCTCATTTTGGTAGTGATATGGACGAGTCTGATATCGAAGGCCCATCCGACAGCAAAATTCGCCCTTGTTTAGGCAGCGACACTGAAGAGTCGGAGGAGGAGAACGTTCCTTGCAACAGCTATACAGATTGAGCCACCACGCAACAAGCAAAGCTATGAAAGATCTTCGAAGTTGCAGAAGGGTCCTTAGCCGTCATAAGGGTACTGGAGCATATGTGCAAAGAGCTCGATGCATTGTCAGTCTCCACCGTGGACCAGCTGAAAACTTTCTACGTTCCCGGAAGGAAAAGTGGACAGAAGGGCATCCTGTTTTATGGGTCAAATCCTGTTATGCACCCGGACGATTTGTCTGTCGCGTGCCTTCCCTATGAGAGAGGCATAAGAGCCGTCCTCAATCCCAGATACTATGAGCCCGAGATGCGGGAATATTTCAAAAGGTGCAGATGCCGGTTATATCAAACGGAGTCCTGAGCAAAGTTTTATGAAGGGCTATGGCATCCACCTCAGGTCCGAGCACTCATCGATGGACGAATTCCATATAGACAGGGCATAGGTTTCATTAAGCTTGATTCCAAGACATGCTACATGATTCATGTTGGTGAAGCCATCGAAAGATCAAATGATGACGACGAGATAGCCGAGCCAGAAGAAGCTCCTCAAGAGATCGAAGATGGCGGACAAGCAACCTTCGATGAGCTAACCGAGATTGATTTGGGAACGCCTGATAATCTAAGACCGACCTATATCAGCTCACTCTTGTCAGAGAAGATGAAAGAGCAGATAATTGCCCTGCTGCATGAGTTCGCTGACTGCTTCGCGTAGATGTACAAAGAAATGCCTGGCCTCTTCCCTGAAGTGGCCGTGCATAAGCTGGCTATATCTCCTGATGCCAAGCGTGTCAAACAAGCTCCCCGAAGAATGAGAAGGGAGCTAGAAGAAAAGGTCATCGAGGAAACTAAGAAACTTATCGATGCTGGCTTCATCAGAGAAGAGAAATATGCGGACTGGATCGCATGCATAGTCCTAGTAAAGAAGAAAAATGGGCAGATCCGGATTTGTGTCGATTTCAGGGACCTTAACAAGGATGCCCTAAAGATGATTTTCCGCTTCCGGTCATGAAAATGATGGTCGATGACACCTCAAATTACGAGTTGTTCACCTTCATGAATGGTTCGTCTGGGTACAATCAGATAAAAATTTCGCCTGAGGATGAGAGGCTTACAACATTTCGAACCCCGATCGACATATAGTGTTACAAAGTGATGCCGTTCGGACTGAAGAACGTCGGTGCTACATATCAAAGGGCAATGACCAATATCTTTGATGACCTGATCCATAAAGTCGTTGAATGTTATGTTGATGATCTGGTCGTCAAGACTAAAGCCAAGGCCGATCACATCCAAGATCTTAGGACCGTTCTCACCAGACCGAGGGAATACGATATGAAAATGAATCCTCTAAAGTGTGCTTTCGGTGTGTCATCGGGAAAATTCCTGGGCTTCATAGTCCGACATCTAGGGATTGAAGTTGACCCATCCAAGATAAAGGCCACCATGGCGATGCCCCCTCCGAAGAATCTGACGCAGCTAAGATCTTTTCAAGGCAAGCTTGCTTATATAAGAAGGTTCATCTTGAAGCATCGCCACTCAATTAAAAGTTTTGAGCTTTGAGCTCCTTTCTTATATAAGAACGTTCATCCCATACCAGAAGGGTCGCCACTCAATTGCGAGTTGCCCAACAAACAAGTGCTGCATCTCAAGGATGACGAGCCATGTTGTGAGCTCTACTTCGACGGAGCCTCATCAATAAGATCCTCCAGTAAATCAAGCATCCTGGAGATAAAAGCGGGGATAGGATTGGTGTTCATCACGCCATCAGGAGGAACCCTACGATGTTCTTTCGCTCTCACCGAGCCTCGCACAAAAAAACGATGCTGAGTATGAAACTCTGATAGCTGGTCTGGAGCTCGCCATAGAAATGGAAATCCTTCGGCTACGAGTTTACGGTGACTCCCAGCTTGTCGTCAACCAAGTATGCGGCGACTATAAGATACACAAACCTGAGTTAGCTCGATATAGAAGCCGAGTGGTGGAACTCATAAAACAGTTTACTCACATTGAACTAATGAGAGTCCCTAGAGCATTGAACGGAAAATCCAACATACTCGCTCGCCTAGCTAAAGAGCTAGTTGATCCTGACATGGATGGAATTCTAATCACAGTTAGAAGTCGGCAAATTCTACCTCCAGTCTCTTTGCCTGAAGAAGAAAGCGTAGAAAAAGAGAACAATCCTGCCGAGGAAGCTTCGATCATCCAAGACGAGCCCGATTGGAGAGAACCCTTCATAGAGTACCTCCGATACGACAAGCTGCCCGAAGAAAAATCTTCAAGGATTCAGCTGAAGAAGAGAACTCTCCGATACGTGTTTGTAAATAATACGCTATACCGCAAATCATATGACCAACTCTGGCTCAGGTGCCTATCATCGGCCGAAGCCCAAAAAGTCATGAAAGAAGTTCACTCGGGTATCTGCGGGGCTCACCAGTCCGGCCCCAAAATGCGGCTTCAGATCAAATGGCTTGGATATTACTGGCCTACCAGGATAAGGGATTGTGAAGAGCATGCAAAGAAATGCCATTTCTGCCAAATTCATGGTGATTTTATTCATAAGCATCCCAATCCGTTGCATCCTACGGTGGCGTCGTGGCCTATCGAAATTTGGGGCACCGACATAATTGGTCCAATTGATCCTCTATCATCCAAAAGCCACCGGTTCATATTGGCTGTAATTGACTACTTCTTCAGATGGGCTGAAGCTGTCCCGCTAAAAGTAGTCAAGACAGAAGATATTTTGACGTTCTTCCGGCATAATATTTTATACCGCTTCGGTACACCAAGAAGAATCATTTCTGACAACGGGCTTTCTTTCAAGAGCTTCAAAGTCTCAAGGTTCACTACTCAGCATAAAATAGACTGGAGATATTCCTCCATCTATAATCCAGGAGCCAATGGGCTAGCCGAAACCTTCAATAAAACTCTATGCAAGCTCCTAAGGAAAAATGCCTCAGCCAATAAACGAGACTGGGATCTGAAGCTCTACGAGACGTTGTGGGCATATTGTACCACGCACCACACTCCAACTCAGTCCACTCCATACTCATTACTTTTCGAAGTGGAGGCGATCCTCCCCCATCGAAATCGAAGTTCCAAGATTAAGAATGATCGTCCAACACAAGTTGGCGGAAGAGGAAAACGTGCTTCTTCGGCTTGAAGAACTTGACGCCCTCGAAGAAAAGAGGCTGGTGGCTCAGCAAAATCTGGAGCTATATGTTAATATTAGAATTTTGCATTATTATATTCCCCACTCTTAATCATATTATGAATAAATAGGTGCTTTTGATCCATGTCTGCTAAATAGTTGGAGGTTACAGGTTCTCAAAACAATACAGTGAAATTCATGAAAAGACGCTACAAACGTGAGACTACGACCAACAAATAGATGAATCTGTATGATGCCGCCTAAATGTCACGACCCGAAAGAGCACGTGACTGGCCCTTGAACCATATGAAGTCTATAGGACCCTATCTGATCCAAGTAAGCCAAAAGCGCAGCAATCTAAAACCATTTTAAGAGTAAATAAGGAAAACTGTTTTTGAAAAGTAAGGAAATCATGTTTGGAAATCAAAGTTTTTAAATAACTAAGCCGAATATGCATTTTTTAAAATGTGTAACCTTTCCTGAAAATTTCGGCAGAGTTTCCTTTGTAAAAACTGCCCCCGAACGGGGTACAACAAGAATAATATATATGAAATGATAAAAGGCATCCCCAAGCGGGAGCTAGCTCTTCGTCCATCGACGGTCACAACCACGCAAGCAATAATAATATACAACGCCAAAGGGCGAGGATCAAAACCCAAAAAAAAAAGAAACTCAAACAGCCAGAAAACCGTAATACTACTAGCGCGACTCTAAGGTCGAAATAAAACAACACTGTTTTCTAAGTCTGAAACAATATACAAGTTTTGGTTGATGGAAATTCTAGATACAATAAATGATACATGAACAATGGCGGTTCTGATACAAAAGAACCCACCTATCCAAGCAAGTCACCCATAAGGAAGCAGTGTGCCAGAAATGCCGCTATGGAATCTGTACGGCAAAAACCTGCAAGGACTGGGGCACAACGGGGGTGAGTTTCCAACTCGTGAATAGAAAATATCTACAAGCAGAGATCGAATGAATGACCCATCCTAGGTCAATACGATCAGATATAAATAAACCTCAATATGAATAAAGCTGAAGCATGCTAAACTGGCAATGTAATCTCTACATGAGTGTAATGCCAAGTGCTCGTGCTAGTGCCTCAGGTAATAGCATGTCATGAATATAAGGTATGATCAATGTAATCAAATCTGCACACACGTGGATCCCGTCCACTCGTCACCCAATGACAATAACCATCATGCAAGTAAATATCATGAAACCTGTGCATGGAAATATGAGGATATAACCCACCCGTGTCCCTCGCGACACGTCAAAATCATGGAACCGGAGTGCCCAGCATCGGCACTAAAAAAACATCATGAAAACTGTGCCCAGCATCGGCATGTAAATCCTCATATATCGGGCTCCGTCAGTCCGGATCGGCCCGCGGGCTCTGTCTGCGGTATCGGCCCTCGGCCCCGGCAGGACGCCCAAATCTATCCATCGACTCTGGTCAGTATCCTCCGGATAACCTCCAGGTCCAACTAATCACCGGTAGGTACTCACCCGCCTCCAGGATCAATCGGCAAAGCTCATCGATCATCTTGCCGAGGGGAACCATACCGGGTCCACCATGTACCTGCAATCGGCTCATCCACTCCTCGATTCGGGTTTCACATGTCGCTCTCAGCACCGAGAAAACACATGGTGGACACACTGAAATATCATATCAAGGGTAACCGGGTTTTTAAAGCAATGACATATTCTCTTTTGAAACACTCTCGGTTCCCAAATCCAGAAATATCATAGAAACAACATATCTCAATGCGTATAATCAAAAGCATGAAGTATGCGACATGTAAAGGAAGGTATGCATATCATCATGTCATGCAAGGATCATATACTGAATGCAATAGTACTACAGTGTAGTGACATGGCAATTATCGATGATGAGTGTGTGAGCCGGCAACAAGTGTACGTGGAACATATGCATCATTGATAATGGTGCTGGTGTCCTAGCAGCATGACTGAAATATAACCACAGTACAAGCGATGCAATGCAAATAGCATGAATATGCGGAATCGAATAATCAACGCAAAAGTAAAGAATCTACACCAATCTGTACAAGTCATGCAGGGGTGCCATTTGAAATAAGACGAATCAGGGCTTTTGGGAAAACAAGGGCTACGGTGTTTTAAGAAAAGATACATCATTTGAAAATATCCGTATGACCCTTCTGCCTATTTTTAAAATATCCCCGATTCGTTAGTTTGAAATAGGTATGACTCGGTCCAGTCTAATGTCTACTAAGTAATCTAGACAGGAGGGGTAAGAAACCACCTAATCTGAGTCAATATATATAGATATGATAGTCGGTGATCCCGCCTCAATAACATATCGTAAGATATCCTCGAGTCATGAGTGCGGATCTATCATCAATATCGGCTCGTACGGTAGATCGTCGTACGGCATCCCAATAGCTGGGTAGGGGTCAATATCACAGTACCTCATCACATATCAGGTATCACTATCATCAGATCGCATAATCTGGGGTACTACTCTAAGTCTAGTACAAATCGATACCATCTATAAAAATATGAATGCGGGTAAAGCACATGTCCAAAGGCCCGCTAAAACTATCATATCGCACCTCGAAGACAAGCTATGTCACATCGTCGATCTCACGGCCTCACATCAAGTATCATCTCAAACCACGTATCATCCTCAAATCCTGTATATAAACACATAGTCCCATACCCATGTGTAGATATACGCACCATCATATGCACTCTAATAAATAAAAGAATGAATGCAAGTATGTGTGTAAATGTATGTGTGAGTGCAACCACTACTCTAGGGTTCGCACTATACTAAACCAATATATTCTTATCATCAAAATATCATTATTACCATCAATAACCCTAAACAACACATAATAAATATTCGTGTGTATACGTAGTCGTATACATCACCACGGACTGTGGGGGTGCTATACGCCATCCACCCGACTTCTCCCCGTAGATATAAATCTACTCACATTGCTTCTCGTGTGCCAAAGCCGATGTCGCTATCTTCACCTTCTTTGCCTCAACATCACGCGGGGTACCTACAAGTATATCACAATGCTAAAGCACATGAAAATCACATCGGAAACCAAAATAGCACACGCTACCCGCATAGGTAAAAACCTATCGACTCGCATGTAAACACAATCAAAATCCACTTGTCGTTGACGTCCAAACGCCACCCGACAGGATGAATCACCAAATACCAAAATCCATGCTAAAACAAGTCCCAAATTATACACCAACATAGGAAAATCAACCCAGATTTCACCCTAGATGGAATCAGTCAAAACTAGACATACTCAGGGTCAAAACTAGAGGAAATGGGGGCATGCACAGAAAACGAGGCAATTCCTTAAAATACCTTATTTTAGAATTTTCCATAATTTTTCCCCATTTATCTGTATTTAATTATACCAGAATATTAAAATATTCATTAAAATAATATTAAATTATAAAATTTCCCAAGAATCATATTTTATTATTTTGAAGACGTTACAATCTACCCCCCTTAAAGAAATTCGGTCCCCGAATTTAAATTTAAACCCCCAAAAACTAAAATATTTCAATACAAATTCCAAGTCATCGGGGCTTCGAAATCATCTATACATAAAACATCATAGCGTAATGCATGCGCATGAGTACTGAGCAGATAACTCAAAAGCAACACTCCATCAAGCATCCGCAAGCATCGGAGTCATGGTAACGACACAATGTCAAATCCAATACAAAATCAATATGATATGGACCAAGACTATACATGTAGACACCTAATCTATACAGGTAATTAGCTGATGCAACTGTATGCCAAATCTTTTTAAGTCGCTGTGCGATGCGCGTAACACTGCACAGTGGCGGACGTTTCTCATAAGAAAATAACTATATATGTGTATATATATCCTTTGTTTAATACGCACGTTCCACCATTTTGAAAATAATCAGAAGGGTTTCCTTGTTTTTAAAACGTTTTGTGTCATATCGGACACGTAGGTATATACTGAGACTATAGCTCGCTTTTCGGAAATCCCTTCGATAACTATCGATGCATGCAAAATATATCCAGGCACTGTCCACTGACTAGTCCTGCTCAGTATGAAAGCAAATATCCCACATCATAAAAATGTACTGCTCCAAAAGGAATAAATTCCAAAAATGCACATAACACCACCCTGTGCGTCTGACGCGCACGGAAATCAAAATCCATATATGCGCTAAACATGTGCACAAAACAACATATAGGTGCAACGGGTGTGCACGAATCATCTGTCATAGGCAACATGTGTGCCTGACAGCCAAAACAGGTGCATCTGACATGCACGAAGAATCTCGATTTAGTGCATCTGGTGTGCCCCAAAATCGTATCTCAAAACATGCGCCCAACATGCGCGAAAATCCAAATCGGTGCATCCATCATGCACGAATGAAAATCTAGACCCTGCGCACTCAATATGCACGGAATCACAAAATCCAATAGCAACGTCGAATATGCGTAAGTCCAGTCAAAAGCACGGAGTGCAAGAATCCACATCAATATCACAATCAAAATCGACATACCGAAAGGCATCAAATCGAAGTCAGGTGCAATCGTAATGCACAAAATATAAATCCGGTGCAACAAAGGCACGAAATATAAATCTGATGCGATAAACGCAAGAAACATAAAACTGGTGCGACAAATGCACGAAGTATAGAACTGGTGCATCCCATGCACAAATACCAAGCAATAACTCAAATACGTAAGCAGCAACACCAAGTGTATCCAGATATGAAGAAAATCATAAACGTGTGCAACTGCGGGCACAAAACACATATCGATGCACTACAAGCACATATAAGCTATACCGAGTGCAAAATCAAAACACTAAAATTACATGAAACTCTGCTGGAAGCGTAAATCAAATCACCAGCATAAAATAGGCATGAAATCGCAATCAACAGCTCAAGAGTAATAACTATGTACAAGGTATAAATACCCAGTAGGTGCAACCATGGTGCACAAAATCAAATATCATGAAACTCAGTCATCAAGACTAAATCATGCGAATAGATCGCCCAAAATACCGAAATCCAAAGCAACGGATACATGATAATCAAATCACAAATCATAATTACCGTCGTCGGTATACCCTCCTTCAGGGTCGAGAAGGTACCGGTACATCCGATGCTAGCGGCGCAAGATATCTACTTGCCTCTTGCTCGCGGCTGGCGTCCTCTGCCTCTGGTTCCTGATCTTTCCTGTAGATTACCAACTCGCAATCCATCGGCTCATCGGCCCGGTCAGGTGTGCTGACAGGAACGATTCTGTTCTTGCACTTCCCTGGTCATCTCTCGGTCAATCCTCACGACCGCTCGTAAAGCAGCACATCTCTGGCGCCGACCTCAGGTCCTCTGAATGCATATCACACATCCGATCCTGGGTGCAACTCTTATTGCAGCAGTGTACTGGAAGGAATCCTACTCAAGGTCTCTTCTGATCTTGCCTAAGCCAAACTGTAAGGAGGCTGGTACTCTGGCGAAATCTTTTCTCGCTCTCTGGACCTCTGCGTCCTTAGTACAACATCTCCTCGGAAGCTGGTCGCATCTCTGCGCCTCTGTATGCATGTCCGGCCTTTAATCTTAACGGGGTGTAGTGACAGCTCTCCTGCCTCTCGCACGAACTTCTCGTCCCGCTTGTCTGTATCATCGACCATTCGACGTCGCGTCTTTATCTGCACACTGCAATGTCCTCGGCTACGGTCCACCCGAAGTCTCTAACACGGACTCGAAATCACGAACTCAGTATCTTCATCACTCAGTAGAAGATATCTAGCCGAACACGTCCTCAACGTGCATGTCACATCTCTGATGTCAGCGGAGTGGAACGTCATCTCGTCGAAATCTCGTGCGAACTCTTTACTCCACCTTGCTCCAATATCGACTGGTTCGGACTCATCTCATCATGGCTACACAGACTGCGCTCCGACGGCTATGCTCGTATCTGGAGTCTCCCAAGCAGTGTCCCATCACATGATATCCGAATGATGTCGAATCATCCGATCGACTCGTCAGAACCTCACAATCCCCCAAGAGCTCAACATCTCGGGTACAGTTTAATAGTATCGAGTACATGCCACAGCGTCGGTGGTCCAGCCGTAGAAGGGCAAACCCAAGCCTCACTAATGGCGCCGAGGAACTGCCGCAAACCCTAAGGTTCAAAGGCTTTCACACGGTCATCAAGTCGAGTTAGGGTTTCATTCTTCTAGAGGGTCCATAGAATCACCTGCATGTCTTTCTGTATACTTTAAACTTGGAAAATGGGTTCCTGACCTTCGATCGTCTCAATCGACTCTCAACGAATCTGCGTGAAGTCGCCTCTAGCTGGAATCAATCTATCTGATGACCTCGCATCGGGGTAAGCGAACGAACCACATGTCCTAGTCATTAATCCTCGGTGACTAGCGACTCACTATCACATCTCTAAGAATATGCTCATGCTGCAGTAGCTCCAATCATCTGGGCGATATCTCATCACTCGCAGCAACAACTGGCTCATTCGTCGGTACGCTAAGCAGCGCCTCAACCATCATGAATAAGCGATACATCAACGGTCATCACATCCTGGCTGGCCTCTATCAGTGGCTCAATCCTCTGGTACCGTCCGGTACATCCTAGAAATCTCACAGCAGCGATCTGTCAAACGCCCATAGTGCGGAAACACAAAATACGAAGCCTCAATGCAACCGTATGTCTCTGGAATCACGCCCCAGTCAGCCCTCGTCCCCGACGAGCTCATGCTGACAACTCGAGCCGTAGCTCACTCTGCCCGTGCAATCGCGGCAGCAAAACCATAATCAGTATCGATGAAGATAGATCATAGTAAGGAATATGACACAATGCAAGGAAATGTACAACCTAAGGTTTCTTAAGCGGAGTGGCGTGTCGTAAGTATGCCGCGGAACATACCCACGGTACGTCACTCTACTTTAGTCACCTATTCCATCAACCAAGGGTCATCCTACACGACGAAAGTTCGGGTCTAATACCCCCTCGACCAAGTCTAAGTTCCGTAAGGTCAAGCCTAAGTTCCTTATATAGATAACGCCCTAGGCTCCACATAGTCAAACTTAGACTCGAACCAAGGTCAACCTAGCGCTCTGATACCAACTTTGTCACGACCCGAAAGAGCACGTGACTGGCCCTTGAACCATATGAAGTCTATAGGACCCCATCTGATCCAAATAAGCCAAAAGCCCAGCAATCTAAAACCATTTTAAGAGTAAATAAGGAAAACTGTTTTTGAAAAGTAAGGAAATCATGTTTGGAAATCAAAGTTTTTAAATAACTAAGCCGAATATGCATTTTTTAAAATGTGTAACCTTTCCTGAAAATTTTGGCAGAGTTTCCTTTGTAAAAACTGGCCCCGAACGGGGTACAACAAGAATAATATATATGAAATGATAAAAGGCATCCCCAAGCGGAAGCTAGCTCTTCGTCCATCGACGGTCACAACCACGCAAGCAATAATAATATACAACGCCAAAGGGCGAGGATCAAAACCCAAAAAAAAAAAAGAAACTCAAACAGCCAGAAAACCGTAATACTACTAGCGCGACTCTAAGGTCGAAATAAAACAACACTGTTTTCTAAGTCTGAAACAATATACAAGTTTTGGTTGATGGAAATTCTAGATACAATAAATGATACATGAACAATGGCGGTTCTGAAACAAAAGAACCCACCTATCCAAGCAAGTCACCCATAAGGAAGCAGTGTGCCAGAAATGCCGCTATGGAATCTGTACGGCAAAAACCTGCAAGGACTGGGGCACAACGGGGGTGAGTTGCCAACTCGTGAATAGAAAATATCTACAAGCAGAGATCGAATGCATGACCCATCCTAGGTCAATACGATCAGATATAAATAAACCTCAATATGAATAAAGCTGAAGCATGCAAAACTGGCAATGCAATCTCTACATGAGTGTAATGCCAAGTGCTCGTGCTAGTGCCTCAGGTAATAGCATGTCATGAATATGAGGTATGATCAATGTAATCAAATCTGCACACACGTGGATCCCGTCCACTCGTCACCCAATGACAATAACCATCATGCAAGTAAATATCATGAAACCTGTGCATGGAAATATGAGGATATAACCCACCCGTGTCCCTCGCGACACGTCAAAATCATGGAACCGGAGTGCCCAGCATCGGCACTAAAAAAACATCATGAAAACTGTGCCCAGCATCGGCACGTAAATCCTCATATATCGGGCTCCGTCAGTCCGGATCGGCCCGCGGGCTCTGTCTGCGGTATCGGCCCTCGGCCCCGGCAGGACGCCCAAATCTATCCATCGACTCTGGTCAGTATCCTCCGGATAACCGCCAGGTCCAACTAATCACCGGTAGGTACTCGCCCGCCTCCAGGCTCAATCGGCAAAGCTCATCGATCATCTTGCCGAGGGGAACCATACCGGGTCCACCATGTACCCGCAATCGGCTCATCCACTCCTCGATACGGGTTTCACATGTCGCTCTCAGCACCGAGAAAACACATGGTGGACGCACTGAAATATCATATCAAGGGTAACCGGGTTTTTAAAGCAATGACATATTCTCTTTTGAAACACTCTCGGTTCCCAAATCCAGAAATATCATAGAAACAACATATCTCAATGCGTATAATCAAAAGCATGAAGTATGCGACATGTAAAGGAAGGTATGCATATCATCATGTCATGCAAGGATCATATACTGAATGCAATAGTACTACAGTGTAGTGACATGGCAATTATCGATGATGAGTGTGTGAGCCGGCAACAAGTGTACGTGGAACATATGCATCATCGATAATGGTGCTGGTGTCCTAGCAGCATGACTGAAATATAACCACAGTACAAGCGATGCAATGCAAATAGCATGAATATGCGGAATCGAATAATCAACGCAAAAGTAAAGAATCTACACCAATCTGTACAAGTCATGCAGGGGTGCCATTTGAAATAAGACGAATCAGGGCTTTTGGAAAAACAAGGGCTACGGTGTTTTAAGAAAAGATACATCATTTGAAAATATCCGTATGACCCTTCTGCCTATCTTTAAAATATCCCCGATTCGTTAGTTTGAAATAGGTATGACTCGGTCCAGTCTAATGTCTACTAAGTAATCTAGACAGGAGGGGTAAGAAACCACCTAATCTGAGTCAATATATATAGATATGATAGTCGGTGATCCCGCCTCAATAACATATCGTAAGATATCCTCGAGTCATGAGTGCGGATCTATCATCAATATCGGCTCGTACGGTAGATCGTCGTACGGCATCCCAATAGCTGGGTAGGGGTCAATATCACAGTACCTCATCACATATCAGGTATCACTATCATCAGATCGCATAATCTGGGGTACTACTCTAAGTCTAGTACAAATCGATACCATCTATAAAAATATGAATGCGGGTAAAGCACATGTCCAAAGGCCCGCTAAAACTATCATATCGCACCTCGAAGACAAGCTATGTCACATCGCCGATCTCACGGCCTCACATCAAGTATCATCTCAAACCACGTATCATCCTCAAATCCCGTATATAAACACATAGTCCCATACCCATGTGTAGATATACGCACCATCATATGCACTCTAATAAATAAAAGAATGAATGCAAGTATGTGTGTAAATGTATGTGTGAGTGCAACCACTACTCTAGGGTTCGCACTATACTAAACCAATATATTCTTATCATCAAAATATCATTATTACCATCAATAAACCTAAACAACACATAATAAATATTCGTGTGTATACGTATTCGTATACATCACCACGGACTGTGGGGGTGCTATACGCCATCCACCCGACTTCTCCCCGTAGATATAAATCTACTCACATTGCTTCTCGTGTGCCAAAGCCGATGTCGCTATCTTCACCTCCTTTGCCTCAACATCACGCGGGGTACCTACAAGTATATCACAATGCTAAAGCACATGAAAATCACATCGGAAACCAAAATAGCACACGCTACCCGCATAGGTAAAAACCTATCGACTCGCATGTAAACACAATCAAAATCCACTTGTCGTTGACGTCCAAACGCCACCCGACATGATGAATCACCAAATACCAAAATCCATGCTAAAACAAGTCCCAAATTATACACCAACATAGGAAAATCAACCCAGATTTCACCCTAGATGGAATCAGTCAAAACTAGACATACTCAGGGTCAAAACTAGAGGAAATGGGGGCATGCACAGAAAACGAGGCAATTCCTTAAAATACCTTATTTTGGAATTTTCCATAATTTTTCCCCATTTATCTGTATTTAATTATACCAGAATATTAAAATATTCATTAAAATAATATTAAATTATAAAATTTCCCAAAAATCATATTTTATTATTTTGAAGACGTTACAATCTACCCCCCTTAAAGAAATTCGGTCCCCGAATTTAAATTTAAACCCCCAAAAACTAAAATATTTCAATACAAATTCCAAGTCATCGGGGCTCCGAAATCATCTATACATAAAACATCATAGCGTAATGCATGCGCATGAGTACTGAGCAGATAACTCAAAAGCAACACTCCATCAAGCATCCGCAATCATCGGAGTCATGGTAACGACACAATGTCAAATCCAATACAAAATCAATATGATATGGACCAAGACTATACATGTAGACACCTAATCTATACAGGTAATTAGCTGATGCAACTGTATGCCAAATCTTTTTAAGTCGCTGTGCGATGCGCGTAACACTGCACAGTGGCGGACGTTTCTCATAAGAAAATAACTATATATGTGTATATATATCCTTTGTTTAATACGCACGTTCCACCATTTTGAAAATAATCAGAAGGGTTTCCTTGTTTTTAAAACGTTTTGTGTCATATCGGACACGTAGGTATATACTGAGACTATAGCTCGCTTTTCGGAAATCCCTTCGATAACTATCGATGCATGCAAAATATATCCAGGCACTGTCCACTGACTAGTCCTGCTCAGTATGAAAGCAAATATCCCACATCATAAAAATGTACTGCTCCAAAAGGAATAAATTCCAAAAATGCACATAACACCACCCTGTGCGTCTGACGCGCACGGAAATCAAAATCCATATATGCGCTAAACATGTGCACAAAACAACATATAGGTGCAACGGGTGTGCACGAATCATCTGTCATAGGCAACATGTGTGCCTGACAGCCAAAACAGGTGCATCTGACATGCACGAAGAATCTCGATTTAGTGCATCTGGTGTGCCCCAAAATCGTATCTCAAAACATGCGCCCAACATGCGCGAAAATCCAAATCGGTGCATCCATCATGCACGAATGAAAATCTAGACCCTGCGCACTCAATATGCACGGAATCACAAAATCCAATAGCAACGTCGAATATGCGTAAGTCCAGTCAAAAGCACGGAGTGCAAGAATCCACATCAATATCACAATCAAAATCGACATACCGAAAGGCATCAAATCGAAGTCAGGTGCAATCGTAATGCACAAAATATAAATCCGGTGCAACAAAGGCACGAAATATAAATCTGATGCGATAAACGCAAGAAACATAAAACTGGTGCGACAAATGCACGAAGTATAGAACTGGTGCATCCCATGCACAAATACCAAGCAATAACTCAAATACGTAAGCAGCAACACCAAGTGTATCCAGATATGAAGAAAATCATAAACGTGTGCAACTGCGGGCATAAAACACATATCGATGCACTACAAGCACATATAAGCTATACCGAGTGCAAAATCAAAACACTAAAATTACATGAAACTCTGCTGGAAGCGTAAATCAAATCACCAGCATAAAATAGGCATGAAATCGCAATCAACAGCTCAAGAGTAATAACTATGTACAAGGTATAAATACCCAGTAGGTGCAACCATGGTGCACAAAATCAAATATCATGAAACTCAGTCATCAAGACTAAATCATGCGAATAGATCGCCCAAAATACCGAAATCCAAAGCAACGGATACATGATAATCAAATCACAAATCATAATTACCGTCGTCGGTATACCCTCCTTCAGGGTCGAGAAGGTACCGGTACATCCGATGCTAGCGGCGCAAGATATCTACTTGCCTCTTGCTCGCGGCTGGCGTCCTCTGCCTCTGGTTCCTGATCTTTCCTGTAGATTACCAACTCGCAATCCATCGGCTCATCGGCCCGGTCAGGTGTGCTGACAGGAATGATTCTGTTCTTGCACTTCCCTGGTCATCTCTCGGTCAATCCTCACGACCGCTCGTAAAGCAGCACATCTCTGGCGCCGACCTCAGGTCCTCTGAATGCATATCACACATCCGATCCTGGGTGCAACTCTTATTGCAGCAGTGTACTGGAAGGAATCCTACTCAAGGTCTCTTCTGATCTTGCCTAAGCCAAACTGTAAGGAGGCTGGTACTCTGGCGAAATCTTTTCTCGCTCTCTGGACCTCTGCGTCCTTAGTACAACATCTCCTCGGAAGCTGGTCGCATCTCTGCGCCTCTGTATGCATGTCCGGCCTTTAATCTTAACGGGGTGTAGTGACAGCTCTCCTGCCTCTCGCACGAACTTCTCGTCCCGCTTGTCTGTATCATCGACCATTCGACGTCGCGTCTTTATCTGCACACTGCAATGTCCTCGGCTACGGTCCACCCGAAGTCTCTAACACGGACTCGAAATCACGAACTCAGTATCTTCATCACTCAGTAGAAGATATCTAGCCGAACACGTCCTCAACGTGCATGTCACATCTCTGATGTCAGCGGAGTGGAACGTCATCTCGTCGAAATCTCGTGCGAACTCTTTACTCCACCTTGCTCTAATATCGACTGGTTCGGACTCATCTCATCATGGCTACACAGACTGCGCTCCGACGGCTATGCTCGTATCTGGAGTCTCCCAAGCAGTGTCCCATCACATGATATCCGAATGATGTCGAATCATCCGATCGACTCGTCAGAACCTCACAATCCCCCAAGAGCTCAACATCTCGGGTACAGTTTAATAGTATCGAGTACATGCCACAGCGTCGGTGGTCCAGCCGTAGAAGGGCAAACCCAAGCCTCACTAATGGCGCCGAGGAACTGCCGCAAACCCTAAGGTTCAAAGGCTTTCACACGGTCATCAAGTCGAGTTAGGGTTTCATTCTTCTAGAGGGTCCATAGAATCACCTGCATGTCTTTCTGTATACTTTAAACTTGGAAAATGGGTTCCTGACCTTCGATCGTCTCAATCGACTCTCAACGAATCTGCGTGAAGTCGCCTCTAGCTGGAATCAATCTATCTGATGACCTCGCATCGGGGTAAGCGAACGAACCACATGTCCTAGTCATTAATCCTCGGTGACTAGCGACTCACTATCACATCTCTAAGAATATGCTCATGCTGCAGTAGCTCCAATCATCTGGGCGATATCTCATCACTCGCAGCAACAACTGGCTCATTCGTCGGTACGCTATGCAGCGCCTCAACCATCATGAATAAGCGATACATCAACGGTCATCACATCCTGGCTGGCCTCTATCAGTGGCTCAATCCTCTGGTACCGTCCGTTACATCCTAGAGGAGAACTACAATAGAAAACAGAAAAATTTTGACGGCCTGATTTAATAGAACCACCGCGGAACCGCGGCTAAAGGAGGTGTTTGACCGCGGAACCGCGGACAAATTGCTTATGTCAGCATCCCATTTTTTTGTGTGAGTATTTCTTCTCTTCTCTTCTACCCTCTGAACTCCTCTGAAAAAAATTTCCTACAGGGTTCTTTGCGCAAAACTTCTTCTCCCTCTCTAATAAATCAATTTTGTGCAGGATTCTTTGCGCTGCAAATAAAAATAAAATTTTTTTTGGCAAGTGTTTTAGATTTTGTGTGTTAATTGCTTTGCATATTTAAAACGGAAATTAAGGGGCTATAACACCAATCCAGATTGGTTGGGGATTTCATTACCCTTCCTGAGACCCTAAAAATCACAAAAAGCATATGCATCAACTCTCGATTTAATTAAAAAATATCTAGACTCATCCTATTAAGGACTGTCGCGCTCATTATGACAGAGGAAGGTTGTGGGCAATCGGTCGTTTATCTAAACCTTACTTTGTGGTGCTTAGGCTAGACAAGTGGGAAAGGTAATTTTAAAAGGTCCGTCTCACGGTAATTCGTGAGCGGATCCCTCTTTTCTTCACTTGTGTTTACCTGGCCACAATTGGCGGTGAAGAGGCGATTTGAGGGATATCTCATAACTTTCCCTTTGGACCAGTTAGGAGCAGTCTAGTTGACTTAGGAGACCCCAGCTCTAGGCTTGATTGTGCATGTTCAAATTGTAATTGCTTGAAAGTGTGTCGTAGTTCCGTATAAAATCTTTTGCAAAAACTCTTTATAAAAAAAAAACACAAAGCAAAATTTTTTACAAAAACTTGCCATTTGTCGCTAGAATTCCACTGCACCCAACTTTCACCCATATTTTCTCCATTGACGTTTTCTTACCCCCACATTCTACGTTTGACCACACTACACCTCATTTAGTGTATGTCCGGTTGGACTAGGGACACTAGCACCCGTTTAATCCGTGTCTCGTTAGTCCCTACTGACGACGCGTTCGACGCCGAAGTCGAAATTCCCTCCACTTCTTTACCTTCATCTTCACATTCATCATCTTCTAAGGAGATGTCACGATTCAATCCTTACAACCCCTTACCTACTTCGGGACTGATTCCACCTCAACTGGGTGTGAATAACCCACAACACCCTCCTGTTGAAGCGCCCCAGCGAATCGCGCTCCAGGATCTTTTCTATCCAACCCGCACCGCACTTCCTACTTGTCTTTCACTTCCGCCGGCTAATGGGGATAATTTCGAGATTAAGCCCCAGTTCATCAATATGTTGCCCAAATTTCACGGGCTGGAATCCGAAGATGCCTATATCTTCATTAACAAATTCCAGAATGTTTGTGCAATGATGAAGACCACCCAACATTCCGATGATGCTATAAGGCTATGAGTCATTCCCTTCACTTTATGTGACCTAGCTGAAAAGTGGCTATATAGTACATCATCACATTCCATAAAAAGCTGGGAAGAGTTTGTTAAGGCTTTTCTTAAAAAGTATTACCCACATCACAAGACCGCGAGAATTCGTAATGAAATTAACCAATTTTCCCAGCTTCCTTCCGATCCTTTTTGGAAGTGTTTCGAACAATTTAAGGACCTTCCTGTTCAGTGCCCTCATCACGGTATCGAGAGATGGCAACTTTGCCAAACTTTATACGAAGGACTGAACCCAGCAACTAAGCAGTTACTGGAAACCATCTGTCAAGGTCACTTCCTTACAAAATCTGACGAGGAGCTTGGCAATTTCTCGACGATCTTGCTGAACAAACGCTTTAGTGGGAAAGCACTAGACAGACCGCTTCGTCCACTTCATCTACTTCATTTGGTCCGTCCAGGGCAGGTGTTCATCAACTTGACATGTCAATTGCAATGAAAGCCGAAATGGCCGCAATTACACGTAAATTAGAAGCAATTGAGAGCAAATTCTCATCGCCTTCTCCTGTCCCCGCTTTACCCCTTCGCACTATATGCGCTTGTTGGTCGGATCCGTCCCATTTGACCAAAGAGTGTCCTTACAACCCACCTGCTCAAGGACAGGATCAAGTCAATGCTGCCTTTCAGCAAAGACAAAGAAATGATCCATACTCTTCAACTTACAATCCTGGTTGGAGGAACCACCCAAATTTTGCTTGGAATCAAAATCAACAATAATTCCAAGGCAATAACAATTTCCAAAGGCCTCCTCCACAACAACAAGCTCCTCAACAATCTCAATATCAGCAACCTTTCCAACCCCAACCATACTAAAACCAAATGAACAATTTTGTACCAAACAACTCTTATCCTCAAAACAATTTTGTTCAGCCAAATAACGATAAGGTTTTCTCGCTAGAATGAAGTCTGGATGCGTTTTTAAAACAATCTACTCAATCCTCAGCTAACATCCAATCTTCCATTCAGTCTTTGGTGAAACACACCGCATCACATGGGCAAAGTATCAAAACCATTGAAGCCCAAATTGCACAACTGAATGCTGCTTTAAGCGAGCGAGAGAAAGGGAAGCTTCCATTTCAACCACTACCAAATCCTGATCACATACAAAATGCACATGTTTCTCATGAACAAAAAAATCATAATGTGAGTGCCATGACTACATTGAGATCTGGAAGGACGTTGCACAACAATGTTGGCATTGATGATGACGCCCCGGCCGCCGATTCTTCTTCATCTTCATCTTCTTTGTCAGAGCCTGTTCTTCATTCTTCACAAGGCTCTACTTCTTCTACTGCCCCGAATGGACCCACATCTCACTCCACGAAAACACCAATACTGGGATCTGTTCCTACTCTACAATCTCCTCCACAAACATTGGACTCAACCAATTTTCAAAATATTCCATTTCCAAATAGGTTGAGATCCAATAAACCAACTCCATAAATGGAGAAGATTGTGGAGTTATTTAAATAGGTTAGCATTAACATACCTCTCTTGGATGCAATCCAATAAGTCCCTTCTTACGCTAAAATCTTGAAGGACTTATGCACCAAGAAGAGAAAATCACAGGTACCTAAGAAAGTTTTCTTGGCTAGTGTAGTAAGTGATACTCTTACCCAACCTTTACCTCAAAAACGAAAGGACCCTGGCTGTCATACAATTTCAATAACTATTGGGGATAAGAACATCAACCCTGCACTTTTAGATCTTGGTGCCATGGTTAATCTACTTCCTTATTCAGTGTATGAACAATTAGGCGTTGGAGAGCTAAAACCCACACATTGTACTCTCCAAATGGCCGACCGATCCATCACCCATCCTAGGGGTGAGTTAGAGGATGTGTTGATTAAAGTAGGGGACTTCATATTCCCCGTTGATTTCATTGTTATGGACACACAGCCTGTAGCTAACCCCCGGAGTCAAATTCCAGTGATACTCGGTCAACCATTCCTTACGACTTCCAATGCGGTGATCAATTGTCGAAATGGTTCGATGAACCTATCTTTTGGAAACATAACAATTGAACTCAACATTTTTAAGTTGGGGAATCAGCCTTCCGAACCTAATGCTAATATACTTGATGTTTGCTCGATCCAAGAGATCACCCAGGAGGACTGTGAGCTCGAAAAATTTCTGTTCAATTACAACAATTTTGACGCCAATAGCGCGTTCCTCCTTGATTCTGATACTGCTTTCACACCCGATAATGATTATGAGTGTTTCACTTTCTCGAACGATTTTGAAGAATCACCACCCGAGTTTGAATCCTTCGAATTTTCGGATGAGTTAACTGAACCATCCGACTCGGTTGCTTACACTCGCTTTGAACCTCTATTGGAATCTTTCAAATTTGAGACAGTTTCACCAATTTACCTTCAATTGTTTCGCCTCCAAAACATGAACTCAAGCTATTGCCGTCTCACCATAAATACGCTTACTTAGGTGAGAATGAGACCCTTCCTGTTATCATCTCGGCCTCTCTAGCCCCCGAGCAAGAGAAACCCCTTTTAACGGTCTTACAAAACAATCGGCAAGCTTTTGGCTAGACTATGGCGGACATCAAGGGGATTAGTCCCCTAATAGTTGAACATCATATTCATATGATGGATGATGCCAAGCCAGCAAGGGATCCAAAGAGTCGACTCAACCCAATCATGAAGGAGGCTGTTAAAAAGGAGATTGTAAAATGTCTTGATAGTGGTATCATTTACCCTATCTCTGATAGCCAGTGGGTTAGCCCCAATCACGTTGTTCTAAAGAAATCGGGCATAGCGGTCATAACTAATGAGGCGAATGAGTTAATACCTACTCGCACCCAAACTGGGTGGTGAGTATGCATAGATTATAGAAAACTCAACGCCGCGACATGGAAAAACCACTTTCCATTACTTTTTATTGACCAAATGCTAGAACGATTGGCTAAGCATGAATTTTATTGCTTTTTGGATGGCTACTCCGGCTATAATCAAATTCCCATCGCCGAAAAGGATCAAGACAAGACCACATTCATTTGTCCTTTCAGTACGTTTGCTTATCGTCGCATGCCCTTTGGGTTATGCAATGCACCCGCTACTTTCCAGCGGTGTATGATGGGCATTTTTTCAGACATGGTGGAAAAATTCTTGGAGATTTTTATGGATGATTTCTCCATTTTCGGCGACTCCTTTGATGAGTGTTTTCTATATTTAGACACAGTTCTTACCCGGTATAGGGATAAGAACCTTACTTTAAATTGGGAGAAGTGTCACTTTATGGTATGAGAAGGTATTGTCTTACGACATATCATCTCGCAAAATGGCATTGAGGTAGATAAAGCTAAGATTGAGGTCATTTCCAATCTTCCTCATCCCAAATGCATCCGAGACATTCGAGCCTTCCTTGGCCATGTCGATTTCTATAGATGGTTCATCAAGGATTTTAGCAAGATTGCTAGACCCTTGACTCTTTTGTTGGCTAAGGACACCACTTTTGATTTCGATTCAAGCTGTATGAAAGCGTTCGAGT
This sequence comes from Agapanthus africanus, assembly GCA_030015575.1. Classification (NCBI taxonomy): domain Eukaryota; kingdom Viridiplantae; phylum Streptophyta; class Magnoliopsida; order Asparagales; family Amaryllidaceae; genus Agapanthus; species Agapanthus africanus. Next base: position 189,422,998 of record JASDDO010000019.1, on the reverse strand, counting down.
TATTGAAAAACTCACTTACTTCCGCTCCCATTCTTTCATCTCCTGATTGGACGCATCCATTTGAGATTATGTGCGATTTATCTGATTTCTCCATTGGTGCTGTCCTTGGATAGCACATTAATAAGATGTCGCATGTGATTTATTACGCTAGCCGAACCTTGAACGAGGCCCAATTAAATTACACAACAACTAAGAAGGAGTTCTTAGCTGTTGTGTTTGCATTAGAAAAGTTCAGGCCCTATTTAATCGGCTCTCTAGTCATCGTTTACACTGACCACTCAGCTCTTCGCCATCTTTTCGTGAAGAAGGACGCTAAATCTCGGCTGATACGTTGGATCCTCTTACTACAAGAGTTTGACCATGTCATCAGAGACAAGAGAGGATGCGAAAACGTAGTCGCCGACCATCTTTCACGCCTTCCTTCTTCACCTACGCTTCAAATTCCTATTAAAGACGTTTTTCCAGATGAGCAGCTCTTGACTGTGTCATGCGAACCTTGGTTCATAGATATTGTAAATTATTTGGCCACCAGACTTATACCAAACGAATGGTCGAACCAGGAAGACTCAGATTTCTATCCCAGGTAAAACATTTTTACTGGGATGAACCATATCTATTCAAATACTGTCCCGACCCAATTATTCGTCGGTGTGTCCCCGACAATGAGTTTAAGATTGTGCTGTCATTTTGTTACGATCAAGCGTGTGGCGGGCATTTTGGCCCTGAAAAGACAGCAGAAAAGATCTTGCAGTGTGGCTTCTACTGGCCACAACTTTTTAAAGACGCACATGATTACTGCTGTAGGGTGTTTTTCGTCACCCCATTGAGATGGGAATACGCCCGCGTTTGTCAGGCGCATTACAGATTCCCCCTGCCTAGGGTAGGCTGGGGTTTATTGATTGTGGGGATCCGAATCTCCGGCAGCCGCGGACTAAGCTGTCGTTAATTACCCCTCGCATTTGGAGCGAGAGAACCTCCGATTGACGGGTTGAACTGATCATGCAAACTCAATGTGCAGTGTTGTGTTTTGAAGGGGTTTTGGATATATCGGGGGCCCCGCAGAGTTTGTATGGGGGTCCCGCTACCCGGATAGCGGGCTGGGGGTCAAAGGGGCTAGCAGCCCCCTTACAGGGTGCGGGGCAGCGCCCCGTTAGAAATTTTTTCGAACGGGGGAGGTGCTTTTAGTGTGGAGTATGTGTGTGTGTATGTATATATACGTATATATAAAAAAAAGGCATCCAAGGGATGCGTGGGAAAAAGCGCCAGCACTTTGGGTGCTCGCGCTTTGAGCGCAAGGGCGCTAGCGCCCCACGTGCCAGGCATGTGGACGCTCGGGCGCTAGCGCTTTGGGCGCTAGCGCTATGAGCGCAAGAGCGCTAATGCCCCACGTGCCAGGCATGTGGGCGCTAGCACTCTGGACGCTAGCGCTCTGAGCGCAAGAGCGCTAGCGCCCCACATGCCAGGCACGCGGGCGCTCGGGCGCTAGCACTTTTGGGTGCTAGCGTTCCGAGCGCAAGAACACAAGAGCGCTAGCTCTTTGAGTGCTAGCACCCCACGTTCGTGGGCGCTCGGGCGCTAGCGCTTTGGGCGCTAGCGCCTCACGTGCTAGGTACGTGGGCACTCGGGAGGCAAAAGGGACTTGGTCCCTGAAATGGGAGTTATACTCCCAGAAAGAAGCACTTATTATTTTGTATATATGTATATATATGAGAAGTTAAACTCCTAGGATATTTTGAGGCTGATGAAGGGGCTTCTCCCCTTGAGCCCTGGATCTTCCCCAAAGTGGGGTCTTTGGAGATGGATCTCCTTCTTCCTCTTTTGTTGGCCGGATCTTGAAGATCAAGAAGTATGAGATTTTAAAAATCTCTCATTTATGAGATCTGGTGGAAGATCTGAGTTCCCCTTTGTAGGTTTTGTGATGAAAAACTATTTAGTTTTGGAAAAGGAAGAGTTAAACTCTTGATTTAATTCTTAAAGAAGAAGAAGGTTTAGAACCGTGAGGAAGGAGAAGGAGGCACAAAAACCCTAATTTTTTTGTGAGGAATGAAAAGTGTTTTTTTTATTCATCATCATGTTGCCTTATATAGGCTTACATATTTACATATAGCCCCTTGGGCTTTACAAAATGGCATTTTGCCTATCCCATGACTCATGTGCCATTTCTTTTTGCACATAAGCCATGGGCTTTACAAAAATTTGGCTTTATGCCCATTTTGCATACATTCATGCATAAAAAGTTACATAAAAATTATTTATTACATGATCTATATTTTGGCATGGAGGAGGCTGGCCGCGGGCTCGACTTGGGCATGGGTCTGCTTGACCAGGGCTTAGGCCCACCTGGCTTCGGGTTGATCTTGACTTTGACTCGGTCAACCGGGGTGCAAATTTTGACCCCAAAAAAGTGCCCCCATTAAGAAATGCACACCGCACATTTGAGCTGTGTGCATGAAATTGATGGATCTTGAAGCTGGACTTCGAGGTAGAACATCAGTCCAGGGACGGAGTATCATCCCAGGAGCATAATTCCGGGGATTGGAGCACCATTCCGAAAGGCGGAGCATGATTCCAGAGATCGGAGCATCATTCTGAAGGGCGGAGCATGATTCCAGGGATCGGAGCATCATTCCGAAGGGTAGAGCATGATTCCAGGGATCAGAGCATCATTCCGAAGGGCGGAGCATGATTCTAAGGATCGGAGCATCATTCCAAAGATTGGAGCATGATTCCAGCGATCGGAGCATCATTCCGAAGAGCGGAGCATGATTCCAGAGGACAGAGCATCATTCCGAAGAGCGGAGCATGATTCCAAGGATCGGAGCATCATTCCGATGAGCGGAGCATGATTCCAGGGATCGGAGCATCATTCCGATGAGCGGAGCATGAATCCAGGGATCGGAGCATCATTCCGATGAATGGCGCATGATTCCAGGGATCGGAACATCATTCCAAAGAGCGGAGCATGATTCCAGGGATCGGAGCATGATTCCGATTAGCGGAGCATGATTCCAGGGATTGGAGCATCATTCCGAAGAGCGGAGCATGATTCCAGAGGATCGGAGCATCATTCCGAAGAGCGGCAGACATTCTGACCGAAGTATAATTTCGATACAGAGGTTGATTTCCAGGCGAAGCATAATTCCGACAGGGAAGGAAAATACTCCGAGGCGAAGCATGATTTCAACACGGGGTACGTTCTGAGATGGAGCATGATTCCGGCGCAGAGCTTGTTGGCTGACATGATTCCGGGACGAAGCATAATTTCGACAGGGAAGGCAGGTACACCGAGGCGAAGCATCATTTCGACATTGGGTGCATTCTGAGACGAAGCATGATTCTGACATAGAGCTTGCTGGTTGATTTGATTCCAAGGCGGAGCATAATTCTGACGAGGAGGTCGTTGGTTGATTCCGAGTCGAAGCATAATTCCGACAGGGAAGGAAGATACACCGAGGCGAAGCTTGATTTCGATGCGGGGTACACTCTGAGACGAAGTATGACTTCGACGCAGAGCTGGTTGGTTGATTTGATTCCGAGGCGGAGCATAATTCCGACGAGGAAGTCGTTGGTTGATTCCGAGCCGAAGCATAATTCCGACAGGGAAGGCAGATACACCGAGGCGAAGCTTGATTTCGATGCGCGGTACACTCTGAGACGAAGTATGATTCCGACGCAGAGCTGGTTGGTTGATTTGATTCCGAGGCGAGCATAATTCTGGCAGGGAAGGTAGATATCCCGTGGTGAAGCATGATTTCGACACGGGGTAGGTTCTGGGACGGAGCATGATTCCGCTGCAGAGGTTGTTGGTTTGATTTGATTTGGGTTGACATCAGCATCGCTACACTTGAATATGGTACCAGGAGCGAATTATCATTTGCCATGAGTGGGTTTGAGGATTTCGGTTTTTGTTTGGCATCTGCATTGCTGCACTGGAATAATGTCAGGAGCAATTCATCATTTGCCCTGAGAGGATTTGGGAATTGGTGGCTTAGGAGACAGGTTTAGATTCCTATCACCTAAGGCTTTTCAATTTTGTGAGCCGTAAGGGTCCCATAAAAGCATTTTCTTCCTACGAGTCAAAAGGATCTCGTAGGTGTATTTTCTCCTTAGGAGTCGTGGGGACTCCTAAGTGTGTTGCTCCTTTGTGAGTCGTAAGGATCTCACACGGGAATTTTCTCCTCACAAAGTCGAGAGTACTTTGCGAGTGCATTTCATCTCTTTTTTACGAGTTTTCGCCCTTTCGGGTTTTCACAAACTCGCCGGCAGTCCTGCTGTTTTTACTCACGGAGCCCTTTCGGGTTTTCATCCGGGCCCATTTTGCTTCTGGACATACCATTTTTTTTTTATTATTTAATTATTTTTGGTGGGACTTTGAATGTGGTCTCACCCGTAGGACTTGGGAGAGATTGGGATTGTTTTATGCCCATGGATTGTATACGGTTTTGCAGGATGTATGATCCAGACCGTAGGGCTGGAAAAATTTTGGGACTTTGTTGGCGTCTGCATCGCTGCACTGGAATATGGTACCAGGAGCGACTCATCATTCGCCGTTGGGGTATGGGATTTGGAATTTGGTTCGCGTCTGCATCGCTGCACTGGAATATGGTACCTGGAATAGGGTGTTTTTCGTCACCCCATTGAGATGGGAATACGCGCGCGCTTTTCAGACGCATTACAGATTCCTCCTGCCTAGGGTAGGCTGGGGTTTATTGATTGTGGTGATCCGAATCTCCGGCAGCCACGGACTAAGCTGCTGTTAATTACCCCTCGCATTTGGAGCGAGAGAACCTCCGATTGACGGGTTGAACTGGTCATGCGAACTCAATGTGTAGTGTTGTGTTTTGAAGGGGTTTTGGATATATCGGGGGCCCCGCAGAGTTTTTACGGGGGTCCCGCTACCCGGATAGTGGGCTGGGGGTCAAGTGGGCTAGCAGCCCCCTTGCGGGGTGCGGGGCAGCGCCCCGTTAGAAATTTTTTCGAACGGGGGAGGTGCTTTTAGTGTGGAGTATGTGTGTGTATGTGTAACAACTCCAATTTTTGTATACATAAATTTGATTTAAATTTGAAGTATACTTGGAGTATTTAATGTTGCTGATATCACTTTAAGTATCTAATTTCCTACAATAATTACAAGAAGGAGCTTGTAGTTCATTGGTAATACCTTGCATTGCTGAACCAAGCCACCAGAGTTCGAATCCCATACCCCACATTATTTTTAGATTACTTTTCTTTTAAAATTCTTGGAAGCCCAACAGTCTACAGGCCATAACTCCCAAATGATGAACTGAACCCTAAAAACGGAGTATACTAAAGTCTACATCAGAGAACCCCGCACCCGACGGTCGCCGGACTCGGCAAGGATCGCCCAAGTCGGCCGGCCGGCCGGCCGAATTGGCCGGCACCGCCGGCCGGACTCGGTCGGACGGCCGAGCTCCCAAAACCAAAAATGTGGCTTTTTGCATTCCATAACCCCCTGTTCACTCCATTTTAATAGATCAGTTCCAGAATTTTAAATACATCCTAATCACTACAAATTTTAATGTTTTTCTTTAAATTTTTACAATTTTTTTTAAAAGAAAACCTTTCACCTACCCTACCCTAGCTACCCTATAAATAGACCCCCTACCCTCTACCCTCTCATCCCAAAACACTAGGTTTACTCTCTTGAAATTTTCACAAGAAAGGTGTGTTTTGAAACCGAGTTCACGGCGAAGCGCTGACGGATTTCCGGCGACGTTCATTGAAACAACCGGCGACTAAACAAAGGCTCGACCACTCACTTTGTTCCTCTATACTCGTTAGTATAGATCGAAACCCGTAAGTCCCGTTCTTTTCTTCTTTCTACTTCTCAAAAATACAGAATTATGAAACCCGACGGAAATCGGAACAAACCGATTTCCGATTCGGTTTTTCTACAAAATCTCACTTGTCACCAATTCCATAATACCTAAACATATTCATGATGACTATTAATCACATAACAATTAACTTGGACAAAGTTTCTCACATGAAATGATAGCTTTTTTGTAATATCGTATTCTTTTCACATTAATACCATAATATTTAAATTCCATCATTCCTAAACATCTTCATCTTGACCACTAAACTTGTAAAAATTAATTTGAATGAGTTTTCACACATGAAATGATAACTTTTACAAATACCGTATTCTTTCACTTAAATACCCTCATGTTTAGTTTATCATATTTAACCCTTAACCTTACTATACAATTAAAGTAGAGCACAAGATAACAACCTACCTCTACCCACAAATAAATACAAACCCTAAAATGATTTCATAAAAATTTAGAATACGATAAAACGAAATTTTCAGTAAAATACCATAATCTTCATAAAACCATTCTTAAAGGTCTAGATTTGTTACATTTTTAAATAAATATTTCTTACTAGGAAAATACGATAAGTTGTGGATATCGATCGTTTATCTAAACTGACTTTGTGGTGTCTAGGCCAGGCAAGTGAGCTTGGGTAACTTTAAAAGGCCCGCCTTACGATTCGTGAGCGGATCCCTCGCTCCTCACTTGTACTTACCTGGCCACAATTGGCGGTGAAGAGGCGATTTGAGGCTTCTAATGACTTGTCGTTTAGACCTTAGAAATAGGCTAGCTGGCGTAGGAAATCCTAGAAACTAAAATACGGAAATTTACATCCTTTTACAAATAAATACCTTATCTTTATAAAACCGTTTTCTAAATGAATAGTATTTATTAAATCTTTGCAAAGCGCCACTATAACCTACCTTTGGGGAACTCATTAGGGATTGTACGGTTTATCGTGCACCCTCGAGCTTAGTAGTGCGAGATTCAGACCTCCGCAAGGAGCATTCGGTCTCGAAAGGTTTAAAATACGACATTTAAGAAAAAAAAAAGATTTTTGGAAAATAAAATATTTATATAAAATTATTCTGTATTAACATATGTATATTTATCATTTAAACACCTATTTTATTTTAAGATAAGTTTCCACCTTTTTCTAAAAATTACAAGATTAAAAGTTACGTTAAAATACCATGAATTTCAAATAAATCAATTAATACTTTTATTAGGATATATTCACTAGAATAACACAAATAAAATTTACACTCATTATAACTATAAAGACGAATAATAAATAGTTGAGGTGTATCTTGAAAACTATACAATAGTACTTTTTACATAAAACCCCCTTAAGTTTTATAAATTACAATAAGGACCCTAACAATTATAGAACTTCAAATTACCTTTCTTTTAGTCTTACTCGGGTTAGAGTCTGACTATTTCTGACTTGAATATGATTCAAGTTAATCTATATTCTTTAATATTCCAACACAATATGAACACATGAATCCCTGAATCCAGTTAACAATCTATTCAACTTGACTGAATCAAACCATGGATATACATCCATTATTCCGTTATTCCAATTACCTGATACAATCCGTTTACTGATATCATGGTTTTGGTCAGTCATCCAACTTACACAATACAATACAACAATACTGTTAAAACACTACGGGGTTTAAGGGGTAGATTGGTACGGAAGGTGTTAAAGGTGGCACGAGGTGGTCAGATTAAGACACCTAACCTATATTCCGTTGCTGTTGTACCGTGGCTTAACGGTTCCTTGTACTTTCCGTTTGCCCTGGTCTCTAGCATATAGAGACCCCCTCGTATACACCGGCATCCTTCTGTACCAAGCTACAAACAACAGCGTTGACATAACATTACAACAATAGTTTACACTTTAAAATGTATCTTCTTATTCTGTCTTCACTACTTCCCTCTTACCTTTGGGACTTACCGAGCGATCTGTTCGCTGATGACATTTTGTTTCTCTCTTCTTTGAATGTCATCAGGTGACTTGGACCCGGCAGAAGTTGAGCCATCACAAGAAGACTTGGAGCAGTTTACTGAGGACCCTGCACTGTAGTATCATTGTACACTTTTCTTTTCAATACTTTAATTTCCTGTTATGCCACTGTTTAGGCATCGTTTTACTTCTGTTGTATTTCCTTTCATGTATTGTACAAAGAATGTTAATAAATAAAAGTTGCTGTTCTTTTACTTCTTGTCTCTTGTGTATTTATTTATATTGCATAGATACGCTTAGCGTATGTACTTCTGAGTATATACGTAGCGGATCTCGTCGCGTCTCCTTCACCATACACTGAGAAGCGGGGCGTGACAGGTTTTGTTGGTGGCCCATGCAGGTCAGAGCTGTATGAATCCCTGTTATGCAGTTCTGGTCTGCGTGAACAACTTAAGCAATATAACACAAGAACCAGCAACTAAAACATTCTTTACAATTCATATTTCTTGAATCTTGCAAATTTCTATTCCTTGAATCTTATCATTTCATGTATTTGAATCTGTCCTAACCCAAATTTTTCCTTCAGGGTTATGGATTCCCCGAACAACACCAGCACCAACGTCAACAACACCCCTCCAGCACTACCTCTCACGCCAGCTGTTCCTGCACCACCCACCGAGCAAACAATGCTATTTGAGACGATCCGCAGTCTTCTCGAGGGACAGCAACAACTTCT